>CM059318.1:5629172-6976672 GCA_030340685.1 Protosalanx chinensis | reverse complement strand
ATTAAACCTGTGTGTCTGCTACTAAGTGATTCATTGCACTGAATGGTTTTATTGACAGTTCATCATTAAGTCATTAATGTACAGACTGCCTGTGTGTATGCACATATATGTATCTATCTATAGATACATATATGTGTATGTGTGTGTGTGTGTATGTGCGTGTGTGTATGTGCGTGTGTGTTTTTCTCAATTAATGTTGGATAAAAAGCACTGTTTTTGTTAGTGTGATATCAGAACTGTGTGAGCACTAGGTCACACAGTTCTGAAATCACACTAACAAAAACAGTATATATATATATATATATGTGTGTGTGTGTGTGTGTGTATGTGCGTGTGTGTGTGTGTATGTGCGTGTGTGTGTATGTGCGTGTGTGTTTTTCCTCAATTAATGTTGGATAAAAAGCACTGTTTTTGTTAGTGTGATATCAGAACTGTGTGACCTAGTGCTTTTTGTGAATTTTGATGCTAGCTTATTGCTGAATCCTGATTTGTTACATGTTTGATTGCATGTGGATTGATTTGACATTTAACACAGCTGTATAACTTTATAATGTTATCTGATATTTATAATGCGGTATCATTCTGATAAAAGGTGTATTTCTAATACCAAAGTCATAGCCATTGATGGCCTAATTCTGGCATTGGATGTATTTGGGTCATTTTACACTCTAAGTTTTTGAAAGCATTTATTACTATTATCAAATTATAACCAAACTAATACTATGCTACTGAACTGTAATGTAAAGTGCTACCTGACACAGAGTGACCAATTGTTTACTGCTTGCTTACTACTTAAACTTAAACTGTGGCAGTGTGCTCAAGTGGAGCTGTTTTTAATCCTGCTGAAATTAGTGTTTACGCTACTACTAGTGCATGAGCATATGAACACCTGTTGAAAGCTTGATCTGTCACATACCTAAGCAATGGTAGAAGTCATGTTCTGAAAATGACTCAACAGTGTCAGTGATGTATGGGGGAGAGTCCCGGGCCAGAGTCACGCACACTCAAAATTTATTTAGGAATTATTTTCTAGTTTATCATGCACCCCCTAACCAACTGTTACATCAGCCCGGGGCACGGGCTGAAATACCTACTGTACCTGCAGTGTGAATGGTATGCAATTGTTGTTTCAGATTGTTCACAAGCCTGGTGGAAAATAAATATTCCAAGAGTATGAGAAAACAAGTACCATCAGTGATGGAACAAGAAGAAAGATGGTAAACATTCTTGTGACAGATATGGTGGAGAGCCATGGGTAAGTGTATGCACTTGCAATAACAGGTTGTGGTTGTTTTTTTACCTCCAAAAGTTGCTGCCTGTGTACACCATGTACACATCAAGGTTATTATAGTTTCCAATTTTTTATAAGTTATTTTTATTTAGCTATTCAATTTTCTTTTTTGTTTCAGTTCTGTTTTAGATTAGATTAGATGAACCTTTATTTGTCCTCCAGGAGGTGGAAATTGCAGTTCACAACAGCAGCAGGGTAAAGTACAGCACACAGAGTTGCAGGGTAATATACATAATGACAATAACATAACAATAGCAATAACAATGGCAATAGCAATAGGCGGGCACGATAAGGTCAGATATCAAAAAATAAGAAAATAAGTAATTAAGTAGTCTGGTTAAGTAGTCCAGTGTACAAAAAAGTAAGTTAAGTCGACATGCAGGCAGTTATTGCACTTGAGGAGTTACAGAATTACAGTAATTAGCAAAGAGTGAGTTTAGTTTGCTCAACAAGTGATGAAGCAGTTTTAGTTTGTTTTGAGGAATTGACTAGTTTTTATTTGGTCTCAGTCTTAGTTTTTCAGGTTTTAGGAAAAAGCTTCTGTCTGGTTATGTGTTTTGTTTTAGTTAACTATGATAACCCAAGTGCACATAAATGAAATATGCAGTTTTGAGAGGAATGGTCTATCTCTTTTCAGGAGGGTCCCTCCGGTGAATGTGCGGACCCTCTACGCACTTGGGATCACAACACCTAAATTGAAGGACCCGGATTCCAAGAATGGCTATGTGAGTATGAACAGTAATGCATCCCCATACATTCTGTGTTGTTAACTGTTTTTGTCTGCACATAACATCTATTGCAAGTCTGCCAGTCCTGGGTGAGGGATCTTTCCTCTGTTGCTCAACCTGAGGTTTCTCAAATTTTTCCCTGTTAAAGGGTTTTCCTGGAGTTTGACCTCAATTGATGTGAGTCCATGTGTTTTTCTTTATCAACAGGAAAATTTCTATGATCACCAGAGTGGTTCCGGCTACCTAGCGTGGAGGCTGAAAACTGTTCAGCGGAACTCTGCTCAAGAAGGCAAAAAATCCAGGACTACTTTCCAAGAGGGCCCCAAGACTCCTCGCAGTATCCGTTCAGATGAGAAGCAGGTTACTGGTGATGAATGCAGGGAAGCCATATCGGTGATGAATCACTCAAGTGATACGACCCTTGTCAAAAATAAGATGAAAGCAACAATCCAGCACAGGCAAAAGGTGGTTCAAGACCCGGATACTGCCTCTACTGTCCTGGATCTCTTTCCCAGATTCTTGGATACACCTGGCTTGGTAAACATAAAATGAATTACTGACGACTTTGCGATTGCCTTATTTTGCTTGACTGTTTATTAATTGACACCCATAGCGCCATTACAATGGTGTTCTCACTCACACAAACGTTTTCCGTTTAAGATCGACGAAGACTTCACTATGATCTTTGGTGAAGAGGTGTCTGGTAAATTCCTATGCAAGTGGCCAACATTTTTCAAACCAAGAGTCATCACAGATTGCTGCAAGAATCTAACCCCGAGTCCGCATGTGGATGAGCTACTTCTGTCTGCACAACAGGAGTCTGATGATGGTGGTAAGTGTTAATTGAACAGACACAGATTGCACATGCCTTTAGTGTACACAACAAAAGAGGACATTGTTGTGTTCTTTCATGTTTTTGGCCCCTTTACTACAAATCACCTTACTGCTAACCATATTCAATCCATGGTGTAATTTAAGAAAACTTTACTATAACTGATGCTGTATTGCTTATAAGGAAATAAAATACATTTTATAGTGTCAATTCTAATTCTGCAGTGTGGCATTCAGAAGAGTGGGACTGAGATGGCTGCCATCCTTCTGCTGCTTCACCTCTTGCCTCCAACAGTTAAAGGCAAGAAGGCCGGCAAGATGAGCGCATCGGAGGCTGCTACACGCCTGATCAAGTTCATGAAGGTATTTTCTTAGGACTGCACATTACTGAAGCAAGGTTTTCATATCAGCTGATGTAAGGTTTTCAGGAGCCAATATGGCAGGGTAATTGGGGGGTGCAGTTAAATAGTTTGTTCTCATCAATTGTTCTATTCATCACACAAAAATAAATGAATGTTGTGTACATACAGATCCATCCCTGAATTCAGTCGCACATGAATTAAAATTACTTAAATAAAAACATTCTTTATCTCTCAGGTGGGGTCAAGCATGGAGACCTTCCATAAAAAAACTGGCCCCAGACAACCCTTTCTTTTTCGGTGTCGGAGAAAGAAGGAACAACATCCAGGATTTTTATGTCATCCTGGACCAGAAGGCCATTCCCTGCAGGATGCAGGCTCCAGTTGCTGCCTTTGATGAGCTCTTTAAGGCACATTATGCTTTTGCTGTGTCGTATGATGATGCGCTGTCCAGCTTCTTCACCTTCATCCAAACCACTGTGTATGGCATTGACGTCGGCAAAGTGAAAGAGAGTCCTCGGGTAAAATAAATCAGAGCGAGGGTTCTTCACTCTGAAGTGAATGTGGATTCTCCTGTGAGGGTCACTACACATGTTCCAGTTGAAAAGAAGAATATACTGGACATGTGCAGCTCTGTTATTGCTCAGGTTCAAGCCTCAGGTGTTCCATAGAGTACTGTGCAGTATTTAGTTGGCTCAATAGAGTAACTGACATCCATGCTCACACAAAGGAAGCTGTTGTTAATTGTTTGTCTTCTGATGCATCAAGAGAAACTTTGGATAGAGTTGAGAGTTGTTTTGATCAACTAGAAAACCCATTTTCATGTCTTAACACAATCTAAAAGGATGAGGCATTTTGAAAATAAATGGAATATAGTAGAACCTGTAGAGCATGTTCTGGGTGTCCGTTTTGATGCAAGAAGAGATAGAATAACAGGCACGTATAGGCAAGTTCCGGTCAATGATAAATTCATGTATGTACCTATCCGGGGGTCTCTCTCATCTATGTTTAGTGACAGTGAAGTCTGTAACAGTTTCCAAGAAGTAAAACCACACCAGGAGGGATTTTACAGAGATATAAGTGATGTGTCCTACTTTAAAAATCTCTCACCAAGAACCTGCTCTTCAGATCCAGCTCTACTAGGAGTCAGATGGCTCAATGGTTAAGGCGTTGGACTCATGATAGGAAGGTTGTGAGATTAAGCCCCCGCTGTGGCTATATGACTTTGTGTCCTTGGGCAAGGCTGTTCACCCTACTTGCCTCAGGGAAAACGTCCCTGCACTTACTGTAAGTCGCTTTGCATAAAAGTGTCTGCTAAATGTACTATGATGATTTTGAAACTGCCAATCCATTGGGCTCAAAAAAGGGAGTGCACAAACTTGGATGTTTATTTTGTTTTGAGAAATGTATCACCAAAGCTCAATTCTGTGTCAATGAACATTCATCTTGTCGCTCTCTTTCACTCAGAGGATCTTAAGAAATATGGGTTTGAGCCAATTCTGAAGCCACTTATTGATGATCTTAAGATTTTGGAGACTGAAGGAATACAGTTGCCCTTTTCAGCTACACCTGTGAAGGGTTCAGTCATTCAGGTTACAGGAGACAATTTAGCTCTACATGCACTTTTTGGTTTTGTTGAATCATTCAGTGCAACATATTGCTGTAGGTTATGTTTAACTGATAAAAGTGAATATCAGTCAGTTTTCAGTGAAGATCACCCAGGTTTAACTCTACGTTCAAAAGACCTCATGTTGAGCATGTTCGTGTCATCCAGGAAAATCCTGCTTTGAGATCAACATTTGGTGTCAAACGAGACTGTCCACTCAATTCCCTCCAGTTTTTCCATTCGTCAAACAATTACGCTGTAGACATAATGCATGACCTGCTAGAAGGAGTGGTGCAATATGAGTTAAAGCTTGTGTTTCAGTATTTGATCAAGAATTCAATATCCCTAAGTTCATTGTCTGAAAGAATTGTTGGCTTTAATTATGGATACACAGAGAAAGAACAGGCCAGGTGGGCTTAAGCTGGATGACAACAGTAAAATTTTTGGACTTAATGCTATCCAGTCTTGGTGCCTCCTATGCAATGTCCCGCTGATATTTGGAGATTTAGTTAAAAGAGAGGATACCTGTTGGCAATTGTTACTCCTTTTAATTCAAATTGTAAACATTGTGTTTTCACCAAATATACACCTCATGGTATGACTTGTTATTTGAAACATTTAATTTTTGAACATCACAAACTTTTTAAATCCATCTTCCCAGAGGACAATCTCATTCCAAAACATCACCATATGATCCACTACCCAAGCTGTATTAGAAGAATTGGACCACTCATACACATTTGGTGCATGCGGTTTGAAGACCAAAAATATTGCTAAGACTCTGGTTAAGAAACATCAGGCTCAGTTAGCATTTCATTTTGAAAACTTTTATTTTCAAAGATTACAGTTTGGTCCAATCTCCGAAGTCCTGGGGCCCGTTCTTCGTACGTTGATCCAAGATCAAATGACACATCCAAGATGATTTCATCGTGCGAATCATGATCCGGCTAACTGGGTTCTTCGAACAAACCTGTGTATGATTAGTATCACTGGATACGATCATGTGTTGGCTTAAAAGGGGATATGTATCGATAGTAGAAACATTGATCAGCAACCCTGCTATTGGCTGTTCAGCATGGCCAAAGAACGTGCCCACTTTTTCTCCCAATCAGAACAAGAGCTTTTAATGGAAGGTTATGCCGAATTTGAGTCGTTATTAAAACGACAGGGAACACCTCAAAGTCTGCAAATGCCAGGAGAGTGGGCTGGCAAAAAATAGCAGACAAATTTAAGTAAAAGTGAAATACAAGAATATTCTACAAAATGGTAGCCTTTAAGATTAGATTAGATGAACCTTTATTTGTCCTCCAGGAGGTGGAAATTGCAGTTCACAACAGCAGCAGGGTAAAGTACAGCACACAGAGTTGCAGGGTAATATGCATAATGACAATAACATAACAATAGCAATAACAATGGCAATAGCAATAGGCGGGCACGATAAGGTCAGATATAAAAAAATAAAATAAAAAGTAATTAAGTAGTCTGGTTAAGTGTTCCAGTGTACAAAATAAGTAAGTTAAGTCGACAAGTCGACATGCAGGCAGTTATTGCACTTGAGATACAGAATTACAGTATTTTGCAAGAGTATGATTAAAAAAAATTAGTTAGGTAGACATATAGACATATAGACAGTTTTGGAGAATGGAGATTTACAGCATTACAGTATTGCAAAAAGTAAGCAAGTTAAGTAGAAATATTGCACTTAGTACAGAGTATGAATATAACATGAGTATTGCACGTGAGTGAGGTAAGTAATAAAAGCAAAAAATATATAATACAGATATAGATACAATAAAAGAGTAATAAACAGTAATACACAGTAATACTGCATGGTGGTGAGGTAGTGAAGGTAATAGTTATAATAATGGTAAAGGTGTAGCACATGATAGTGGCTATGGACAGCAGTATTTAGTGATTATTGTTAAACAGTCTGACAGCAGCAGGAAGGAAGGACCTGCGGAATCTCTCCTTCACACACCGAGGATGAATCAGCCTATTGCTGAAGCTGCTCTCCAGAGCGGACAGTGTGTCCTGCAGGGGGTGTGACTCGTGGTCCAGCATGGTTGTCAGCTTTGCCAGGACTCGTCTGTCACCCACCTCCTGCACTGAGTCTAGAGGGCAGCCCAGGACTGAGCTGGACTTCTTGATGACCTTGTCCAGCTTCTTCCTTTCCCTCTCAGTGATGCCGCTGCTCCAGCAGACCACACCATACAGGATGGCTGAGGCCACCACTGAGTCATAGAAAGACTTTAGCGGTGCCCCCTGCACTCCGAAATACCTCAGCCTCCTCAGGAAGTACAGCCGGCTCTGACCTTTCTTGTTTCTTGTCAGTGTGGTGAGTCCAGTCCAGTTTGTGGTTCAGGTGAACACCCAGGTACTTATAGGACTCCACTCTCTCAATGTCCATTCCCTGGATGTTCACCGGTGGGGGGGGAGGTCGGTGTCTGCGGAAATCCACCACCATCTCCTTGGTCTTGCCCGCGTTGATGAGGAGGTGGTTCGGCTGACACCAGTCTACGAAGTCCTGCGTCAGTTGCTTGTACTCCGTGTCATCATCGTCACTGATCAGTCCGACGATGGCGGAGTCATCGGAAAACTTGAGCAGGACACAGCCCTCCGAGTTGTGTCTGAAGTCTGCAGTGTAGAGGGTGAAGAGGAAGGACGCAAGCACCGTCCCCTGTGGGGCCCCCACACTGCAGGTCAGGAGATCAGACACACCATCCCTGGTTCTCACAAACTGGGGTCTATTTGTGAGGTAGTCCAGGGTCCAGTCGGCCAGGGGTACATCCACACCAGCCCGCACCAGCTTATCCCTCAGGAGCACTGGCTGAATGGTGTTGAACGCGCTGGAGAAGTCGAAGAAGGTAATCCTCACAGCACTGCCAGGACTCTCGAGGTGGGTGAGAGCACGATGAAGCAGGAAGATCAATGCGTCGTCCACCCCGATTCATACTGTCTTTATTTTTAAAAGCCACTTATTCTTCCTCCCTATTAAAAACCCCTGTTAAATGATGTGTTTGTCTATTTATAACAGCCACAAAGAAAAAGGCTGAAAAAAACGATATCTCTCAACAATAACACTTTATCCCGCAATACCCGATTCATTTGAAAAGCTCTGCGAATTATTCTCCCACCTTCCGCAAGAGGTTGCTCGCATATGGCTGCGACATACTTCCCTATCTCCTCTGCTTATAAAGCCTCAATCTAATCTTGTTTACATGAAGTAAACCTGCTCCCGAGCAGGTTTGAGCTTACAGACCTGTTGCTATGACGACATGTCTAGGATGAGCTTCGAAGAACCAAACGATCCAAGATCATGCCAAATCGTCAACAATCAAATCCAGCTAACTGAGTTAGCGACGTACGAAGAACGGGCCCCTGGTCAGCAGTATAGAGGGTGGAGAGGTGCTGAATAAAGCTTTTGATGTGTCATCAGTTCCCACCAATTCCTGGGTCAAAAACTATGGCACAGAGTATCAAGTTGGGATGTATGTGGTTAGTGGAGTTGAAAATGAGATGCTTTTTTTCAACAGGATTGACAGTATAATTGTTAAAGACAACAATGCCTATCTTTTGATTTGTAAAGTCTCTGATATTTTTTTTTTATGATCATTTAAATGCATTTGGTATTGAGGAGAAAAAAGGGGTTTCCACAGTGATCTGAAAAACACTTTAGCCAGTGTTAAATTAACACTGAAAAGAGTGGACGCATATACACACTTTCTTGGTGTTAAATTTAACACTCTCAGAGTTGATTTAACACTGGCTTTTTTGCTGTGGTAACTCAAAGGTAATGACCATTCATTACGACCAAAGTATGCAGAAGAGCATCTCTGAATGCACAACACATTGAACCTTGAGGAAGATGGGCTACAGCAGCAGAAGACCACACCGGGTGCCACTCCTGTCAGCAAAGAACAGTAAAAGAAGATTCCAATACAAGATTGGAAAAAACGTTGCCTGGTCTGATGAGTCTGCTGCAATATTCGGATAGTAGGGTCAGAATTTGGTGTCGAAAACATGAAAGCATGGATCCATCCTGCCTTGTATCAACGGTACAGGCTGGGTGGTGTGCTGGTGTGGAGGGTATTTTTTCTGGCACGTTTTAGGGCCCTTAGTACAAATTGAGTATCGTTGCAACGGCCTACCTGAGTATTGGTGCTGACCATGTCCATCCTTTTATGACCACAGTGTACCCATCTTCCAGCAGGATAACAAACCATGTCATAAGGCAAAAATGCCTCTGTACATACAACACTGTAAACACTGTAATTACTGTAAAAATACTGCCAATACTGTAGAATTTTGTACAATACATCTGTATTACCTCTCCGTGAATCGCCACCTTAACGTGGTGGAGGGGTTTGAGTGCTTGGATGATCCTAGGAGCTATGTTGTCGGGGGCCTTATGCCCCTGGTAGGGTCTCCCAAGGCAAACAGGTCCTAGGTGACTAGCCAGACTAAGAGCGGTTCAAAAAACCCATATGATGACAAATAAAACGAAGTCAGTTACGTCGCCCGGATCGGCGAAACCGGGGCCCCACTCTGGAGCCAGGCCCAGAGTGGGAGCTCGCAGGCGAGCGCCTGGTGGCCGGGTCTTTTCCCATGGGACCCGGTCGGGCCCAGCCCGAAAAGGCGACGTGGGACCACCTTCCCGTAGGCCCACCACCCGCAGGAAGGACCGTAAGGGGCCGGTGCTGTGTGATTTGGGCGGTGGTCAGGGGCAGGCGCCCGGACGACCAGAGCCGCGCACACAGTCTCTAGCGCTGGGGACATGGAATGTCACCACGCTGGCGGGGAAGGAGCCCGAGCTTGTGCGGGAGGTCGAGCGTTACCGGCTAGATATAGTCGGCCTCGCCTCCACGCACAGCTTGGGCTCTGGAACCATTATCCTTGAGAGAGGCTGGACTCTTCATTTCTCTGGCGTTCCCCGTGGGGAGAGGCGGCGGGCTGGCGTGGGTTTGCTTATAGCCCCACAGCTCAGTCACCACGTGTTGGAGTTTACTCCGGTGAACGAGAGGGTTGCGTCCCTGCGCCTAAAAGCCGGGGACAGGTCTCTCACTGTTGTGGCGGCCTACGGGCCGAACAGCAGTGCAGAGTACCCGGCCTTCTTGGAGTCTTTGGGAGGCGTACTGAACAGTGCGCCGACTGGGGACTCCGTTGTTCTACTTGGGGACTTCAACGCCCACGTGGGAAATGACAGTGACACCTGGAGAAGGGTGATTGGGATGAACGGCCCCCCTGATCGGAACCCGAGTGGTGTTCTGTTTTTGGACTTCTGTGCTAGTCACGGTATGTCCATAACTAACACCATGTTCAAGCACAAGAGTGTCCATCAGTGCACGTGGCACCAGGACACTCTAGGCCGAAGGTCGATGATCGACTTTGTTGTCGTGTCTTCTGACCTGCGGCCGTGTGTCTTGGACACTCGGGTGAAGAGAGGGGCGGAGCTGTCAACCGATCACCACCTGGTTGTGAGTCAGATCCGCTGGCGGGGGGGGAAGTTAGACAGACTTGGCAGGCCCAAACGTATCGTGAGGGTCTGCTGGGAACGTCTGGCAGACCCGTCTGTCAGAGGGATCTTCAACTCACACCTCCGGGAGAGCTTCTCACAGATCCCGGGGGAGGCTGGGGACATCGAGTCTGAATGGACCATGTTCTCGACCTCCATTGTCAATGCGGCAGTCCGGAGTTGCGGTCGCAAGGTCTCTGGTGCTGGTCGCGGCGGCAATCCCAGAACCCGGTGGTGGACACCGGAAGTAAGGGATGCCGTCAAACTGAAGAAGGAGTCCTATCGAGCCGTTCTGGCTTGTGGGACTCCCGAAACAGTTGACCGGTACCGGCAGGCCAAGCGTGCCGCGGCTCGGGTAGTCGCAGAGGCAAAAACTCGGGTCTGGGAGGAGTTCGGGGAGGCCATGGAGAAGGACTATAGGTCGGCCCCAAGGAAATTCTGGCAAACCGTTCGGCGCCTCAGGAGGGGGAAGCAGTGCTTCACCAACACTGTTTACGGTGCGGGTGGGGAGCTGTTGACGTCGACTGGGGATGTTGTCGGACGGTGGAAGGAATACTTTGAGGATCTCCTCAATCCTGCCGTCACGTCTTCCGAGGAGGAAGCAGAGACTGGGGACTTCGGGGCGGACCCGCCTATCACCCGGGCTGAAGTCACTGAGGTAGTCGATAGGCTCCTTGGTGGCAGGGCTCCGGGGGTGGACGAGATCCGTCCTGAGTACCTGAAGTCTCTGGATGTTGTGGGACTGTCCTGGTTGACACGCCTCTGCAGCATCACGTGGCGGTCTGGAACAGTGCCTATGGATTGGCAGACCGGGGTGGTGGTTCCACTATTTAAGAAGGGGGACCGGAGGATGTGTTCCAATTACAGAGGAATCACACTCCTCAGCCTCCCCGGTAAGGTCTACGCCAGGGTACTGGAGAGGAGAATCCGGCCAATAGTCGAACCTCGGATCCAGGAGGAGCAGTGTGGTTTTCGTCCTGGCCGCGGAACACTGGACCAGCTCTACACCCTCTACCGGGTGCTCGAGGGTTCATGGGAGTTTGCCCAACCAGTCTACATGTGTTTTGTGGATCTGGAGAAGGCATTCGACTGTGTCCCTCGTGGTGTCCTGTGGGGGGTACTTCGGGAGTACGGGGTCCGGGGCCCTTTGTTAGGGGCCGTCCGTTCCCTGTACAACCGAAGTAGGAGCTGTGTTCGCATTGCCGGCAATAGGTCAGACCTGTTCCGGGTGCATGCTGGACTCCGCCAGGGTTGCCCTTTGTCACCGGTTCTGTTCATTGTTTATATGGACAGAATTTCTAGGCGCGCCCAGGGGGCGGAGGGTTTCCGGTTCGGGGAGCACAGGATCTCATCTCTGCTGTTTGCGGATGATGTTGTCCGGTTTGCTTCCTCGAGCCGGGGCCTCCAGCATGCTCTGGAGCGGTTTGATGCCGAGTGTGAAGCGGCTGGGATGAGGATCAGCACCTCCAAATCCGAGGCCATGGTACTCGACCGGAAAAAGGTGGCTTGCCCCCTCTGGGTGGGTGGGGAGCCTTTGCCTCAAGTGGAGGAGTTCAAGTATCTCGGGGTCTTGTTCACGAGTGACGGAAGGACGGAACGTGAGATTGACAGGCGGATCGGTGCAGCGTCTGCAGTGATGCAGTCTCTGTACCGGACTGTCGTGGTGAAGAAGGAGCTGAGCCGCAAGGCAAAGCTCTCGATTTACCGGTCAATCTACATTCCTACTCTCACCTATGGTCATGAGCTTTGGGTCATGACCGAAAGGACAAGATCGCGGATACAAGCGGTCTAAATGAGTTTCCTCCGCAGGGTGGCTGGGCGCTCCCTTAGAGATAGGGTGAGGAGCTCGGTCACACGGGAGGAGCTCGGAGTAGAACCGCTACTCCTCCACGTCGAGAGGAGCCAGTTGAGGTGGCTCGGGCATCTGTTTAGGATGCCTCCTGGACGCCTCCCCCGGGAGGTGTTCCAGGCATGTCCCACCGGGAGGCGGCCCCGGGGAAGACCTAGGACACGCTGGAGGGACTATGTCTCTCGGCTGGCCTGGGAACGCCTCGGGATCCCCCCGGAGGAGCTGGAGGAGGTGTGTGCGGTGAGGGAAGTCTGGGCTTCCCTGCTCAGACTGCTGCCCCCGCGACCCCGCCCCGGATAAGCGGAAGATAATGGATGGATGGATGGATGGACATCTGTATTATTTGTACTTACAAATTACTTTTAATACCTTGTATATTCCGCTTATGCTACCTGTTTTGCACTTCATTTCGTTACCCTGTACTTGTACGTGTGTAATGACATTAAAGTTGAATCTAATCTATTCTAATAGAGCTCAAATCATCTCAGACTGGTTTCTTGAAATGAGTTCACTGTACTCAAATGACCTTCACTATCACCATATCTCAATACAATAGAGTACTTGGAACCCTCTCTGGAGGATGTCTAAAATGTTTTCTTGGACATTTGACCTGCTTGGCCACCTCTTTGCTGCTTGCAGCTATGTTTCAAATGTGAGTTAAACGTTATATTTAATGGTGTTTTGGGAAAGGGAGTGGTATTCCTAGTTCATTAGAGGCACCCAGCTGTCTTAGCTTTAAGCCGCCCAGTGGGGCTGACAGAACAAAGTCTCTGTGGACTTTTCACTTCTAACAGCTGAAGGTTATTAACCCCAGTCAAGAATGGGGGAGTGCTTGGACCAGAGACACCAGTCAATATTCAGAGCCAATTTCACAACTGACCAAACCCTAGTTAGCTCTCCATATGATTTACAAAGCTGCAGGAATTAAGGATCCTTTAAAGGTTGTGTATGTTTGTGTTACTACAAATCACATCTCTAATTATTTCACTATTCTATTGAAATTACTATGAGGGAACATTATATATACTCAAAATAATCTCTATATTTATTTTTGTAAATGAATGCAGATCCAAATCTTCTTTCAGTTTTTGGAAATCTCAGTACATATCTCAGTATCAGATATCTGCAAGGTGCAGGGGGGTTTTGTGGTTTTGCAGGGCCATCTTTGTTATGGAAAGAACTCCAGGAAGGTTCTAGGTCTCAGGTCAGGGTTCCCTACATCAAGCTTTGCTCTAAACAAATGTTGATATACCTCAACAGCAACTGTTTCTGCATAGTCCTACTTTTAAAAATATGCACTAAAGGTATTTACAATACATCTACAATGTACTGTAGATCTATCTACAATAAATACGCCATATCAATCAATAAAAACCCTGGGATGTAAGCCTACATTCCAGCACTATACTCCCAGAATTAGTGGCACCGGTTTGTCTTGTGTGTTTTTGCACTTAACATTTTCATATCACTGTACCACATTAACCTGTTTCTGAACGCAGTACTGAAATAAATATCAAACACAAACTAACATGCAACTGCCTTGTTTAATTTCCCAATTTCATAAAGCCTATGGAATTCAACCAGATAGCTGGTTGGTATGATACTTTTTACATTTCACACCAGTGCACACTGCCTGTGTTGCAATAAGAGATGTCGATGAGACACACACACACGCAGATTCCTGGAACTACAATTAATTCTGTGTTGTATTGACACCAACAACCAGTTGAGAAAAAATGTGCTAGAACATTAGTGTTGTTGTATGCGTGTTTGCTGTTCACTCTATCCATGTCTCAATAAATTGACAAAGGAGCAGGCCCTAATAAGCAAGATACAAACCTTTATGTTTATACCTATATATAAACCCTATATGTTTTCGGTGATTACAATGAAGCTTGATCCATTAATATATCCTCCTTTCCTAATTTAGATCTACACAGACATGCATAGAGATTCTTGTACTTATAAATACTGCAGTGCCCAAGCTATTTAATGCAGCTGATTATTAGTTGATTTGTTGTTAGCGTAATTGCCGTTGGCAATGAGTAGGCACATTAAACAAATTAATAAAGTATTCACTTTATATTGTCTTTCTGTTAGTTCGCTAGCCAGCATTTCATTCATTAAGAAAGCTTTTGAATGAAATTGAATCAATGTTTTGAGCAGTCAGCACTTCTCATCAAGACATTTTGTATGTTGAGGACTCGAAATACTCAAAAATGTGTCAATTGAAAGGCTGTCCAGCAATTAGGCCACTTCCTCATTGAATAATTACAAAAGCAATGGAAAACAAGTCATATATATTTGTTTTTAATTATTTAACTTTTTACTCAATTTTAGATCAAATGTGAATATTACTAGGGATGCACCACATATGTGTTAGAATATATGTAATTTATATATATATATATATATATATATACATACATGATAGTACTGTTATGCCCTTTCATTAAAGAAGCCTCAAGTCAAAACTCTCCCCATTCTCCCCTAATAGTGCCAGGTCAATATGGCTGAAAGTGATCAATAGCTAAATTTGCTGCGAATTATTTCATAAAGAACTTGAATTACTCCAAACAACATCAAACACTGGACCGTTTGTCCTTTGGTCTTGAAAAAACACCTTCAAGATTCAGTGTTTCAACACTGTTCTTTATGGTACACAAAGTGCTATATGAATTTAGACAGTAATGTAAAAAGGTATCATGGTTCTACAACAATAGTACCTATCACCAATTATGGACATATGTCGGTCTGTTGGCATTTGCAATGGCCACTTTGTTTGGAGGAATGGTTCACATAGTACCTTGTGGTCCCATAAGATTATTCTCTTCAACTGTTGGCTCACCTCAGCCTCCACTTGTCTCCAAGAATGTTGGAGGCAGCTGGAGCCAACATGATGGATTGGGACACCAACAACAGATTAACATTTAGAATATTATATAAACACCTGTCTAAATGTGTGAGACTTGAACATCTTGTATATTTATATAGTTATGTTTTTTGGCGGAGCCAAAGCACACGTCCCTCTCAACACCTGCTTGCAACCCACTTTTGGATTGCGACCCATCAGTTGAGAAACACTGCTAGAGCTGCAGTATCTGTTCAATAATATCTGTTCCGATTCTTCCATGTAAGTTTATGAACACACACTTCATATTTACTCTACTGTCTAGGGATGATTAAGCAAGACTGGGCTGCCAACACAGGCCCACACAGGTGAGTCAAGATCATTACACTCATTTCAAATAGCATAAATGAGCACAGAGCCCCTGTCCCCAGCTATGCCTATCAACAAAAGGCTGTCAAACAAGCTTCTGTCTTCAAACTGCCTGACACAGCTGCAAGGTTCCTGATGCAATTCAGACACTTCCATAACACCACAGAACTTCGCTCTTGGACCTTCCTCTTTTGTGTATGAAACGTGTGGTTTTATACGCAAATAAGACCTACTTTTTTTGCTACTTGTTTAGTGAGAACCTGCATTCAGTTGTGCATCAAATAAATACATGAGATTGATTATGATGTATGCACCATTTCCTTTAGGATATCTGAAAGGAGAATGGAGAATCGCAGAGGAGCTCTGTGTCAGAGAAAACAAGTTGACCTGTGGAAACAAGAAACACAATCCGCACTCTAACAATAATGCAAATAGAGCTGGACCCACTCTATTGAAGAGTAAAAAGATCTCCTTCTGACCGTGTGTGAGCATGGGAACACAAAACAGCCTGGGTGAAATTTTTGTGTGGTGGAAGACAGATGTTTAGACATGCTAAAAATCCTAAAACTCCAGTCACAGTCACACCTGTTTTGAAACACCCCCCTAAAACAAAATAACTTTCAGGAATGTATTCCTTCCTTCTATTATTTGTAGATTACTTCTTGGTGTCTTCTTCCAATTTTTTTACGTTTACATTACATTTAGCAGATGCTTACTCACAGTAATTACAGTGACATGCCCCCAAGGTAAGTAGGGTGAAGTGCCTTGCCCAAGGACACAATGTCATGTTGACATAATAATTTGTCTTTCGCAACAAAAAAGCGATCTCATACTATCTCATGATCCAAATAAAAATGATTGCATACTTTTCCCTAAAAGTTGTTTTCTAGAGCAACTTTCTTCCTAGAGCTTTTCAGTTTTTAAACTTCAACCCACTTATTTTTCTGACACTGCCCTTGATAAATTCAGCAGTCCAACGGTTTGCATATATTTGGTCCCTAAGTATACTCATTGGCATTGTGCAGTGCAGAATAAGGAGGAGGAGTTTAAGTAAGGCTGGCAATAAACAACTGAATAGTGTATGGCATTGTATACTATTGTATAGTAACCTGTAATGTTATAGAATAACAGAAGTCATTAGCACTTCCCACACACTTACCTCCCCAACTCTTCACCAATTTCATAGAAATCCTCCACTTTCTGTTGCTTGAATACATCCATGCCTAATGTCCTCTTTTAAGTAAGCAAAAACCTGTAACAGAGATGTCTCTCTCTCTCTCTCTCTCTCTCTCAGTTCTCCTTTAGTTCGGCCTGTGGAAAAAGATGACAGCTCCATTTAGTTCGCATTCAGCTCTAACTAAAGTATAACCACATGTCCCTGCTTGCTCTACACAGCATTCCGTCAGAACACATAGATTGTACCTTGCTACCTCAGTTCTCATAGATCCTTTAGGGATCAAAAATAGACTTAATCCTTGAGATAGTACCTGACCATGAAAGGAAAACAGTCTGCCTTTCACAAGTCTAACTGCAAATGGCACGAATACTACATAATGAGTAGTGACAGTTTATATTACAGTGGCATTTGTTATTTATTGAGGAGTACTAACTGTAGTTTAGTTGTAGCCTACTTACGTGATTATGGTATCTTAGGTTGTACTAAACTATGTAAACTATGCCGAATCTAAGTAAAATTACTTATTTGGGAATGACTTCAAATATTTTTGTTGAAGGATGTTCAATGTTCGTAAATATTGAAAAGATCCGAGTACTTATAGAATAGCTCTAGTGACACCTGTATTGAAGATAAAAGGTAACACGCTGACACTCCCTTATTCTCAGAAACAAGTTACAAAACGACATTCTCTCTCTAGTTCTCTCAGTCTCAAGAGAAGTTGCGTCTGGGCTCAAGCAGCAGTTCTACGTTGTCTTGGTTTGAATCAATTTCCCTCGTTCTGTACTACTTGTTTCCACATGAGACTCACTCTATCTACAGGCAGAAAACACACATAACAAAAAAATCTGATATGGCAGGGCTTGCCCAGTGGTCAAGACGACCCTGTGTGACTGCATGTAATTACCCGAGACATTTATGGAAAGCCCAGTGGCCACTTAATAAGACGTCTCCTTGTGTCAAGCGCACGGAAATAATGCCGACTTTTATGGAAAGCCGAGTAGCAGGGGCGTCGTTAGCCCTGTTTTAAAGCCCCCCCCCCCCCCCCCCAGCAATCGTTTTATATTAAACTATTGTTTTACACATAGACAAGTTCTCTACATATGTGAGTGCGTTTCTGGTTTGTATCTTTTATCCCCCTTCAAATTACAATCCAATAGCCTCTCATTATCCTTAACAATAAAGACAGGGCACTAGGACCTTGGGGAGTCTTCATTGCTGCTGCTCTGGCTTTCTCACTCTGCCAGGTGTCTCTCATCAAGACAGCAGGATCACAGCCAAGGAGTTTATCTCATAGTAAGCAATGCACGGAGGGAAATTGTAAGTACAAGTACTTACATAATTTGGTCTATAGTTGTTAACGATTGTTACCGGGGGTATTCCAGAAAGCAGGTTATGTGAAATACATGGGTATGTTTAAGGGTAAGTTCGTGACTTTCGGTTCCAAAAACAGAGGTAACTTCCTGGGTATGAATGTATGTAACCATAGCAACTGACCCTATGTACAGTGCACCAAGCCCCGGGTCTGCCTCTCAGCAGACACGCCGATTCTTCCCGGTGGCCACTTAAATAACATAAAATCCCCATGGGGCCCAGAAAGCATTTTTCCCATAGAGCGTAATAGTAAAAGAGAAGCCTGTAAAAAGGTTATCAGGACACCTACAGCTGTAACCACTATTAATTGCAAATATTTTTATTCCATATTTTTAAATCATGAACTTTTAAACCGTCCAAAATTGTTCTAAAGGCTGCGTCACATTATTACTTTGAAAAGTTTGAACTTATTTCATTATAAAGCCTTTCATAGGAACACCTAATTATGTTAAATACACCACACAACGGAATTTGTATTTATTTATTCAGTAGCATGTGGCTCAGTATAGGTTCTGACATCTCACTACAGGAGAAAACAGTGTTTTAGGGTTGACTATAAAAATATATCAGGCTAGGAATTACACTTAATGTCCAGGAGCTCCTTCCATGACTCAGGTAATATCCAAACTATATCACATAGCTGTAAAAGAAACAGAGAAACAGAAGCTGCATAACGCTTAATAACGAAAGACTATTTGTGTCTATTTGTGCCTGTTTGAATGTGCCGATATAGCCTATACAATTATAAGAACTTTAAACTTAATCTGACAAGAAGTCGTTGGCTATATCACATTCGGGATCATTGATCGACAAAACAGATTTACCTACCGCATTTGCTTGATAAATATTACAGCTCGTTTTATCCTTACTTAAAAAAATTAACAAAGCAAATTAACCATGTATAATCTATAACCATGACTTGACATGACATGAGAACATCATCGGTTTATGTGTCCTATAAATCCATAATTTTATTGTGTAGATTCGTCATTACCGGTCTAACTCTTCCACAAGCACTCATGAGCGTGTAGCGCTTGTCCAGAACGTGATCTGCTCGTTCTCATTAACCCAGAGCGTCATCAGCCTCCCATCATTCCATTCCCCATATGGCGGAAGTAAACCAGGAAGTCAAAAAACTTTGCGCCAGGTGAATAACTTCATTGAAATCAACGGCCGCCATTTTTCGATACCTTATCCATTATTTAATACATCCATGATGTGCACACGTAGCCGGGTATTTTTGAAAACTGAGACATTTATTTTAGTTTGTACCTATCGTTTACACGCAAACTGTGAATTCTCCTCTGAAATTAATCTTTCTAAAAACTCCGGCTAAAGCGGAGATTCTGGAAAACTGTGGATTTGCGTTTGCGTGTAAACTGAGAAAACAGAGTTTTCGGCAGCTGATGCCCCGAAATGAGGATTCTGATGGGCTTGCAGAGCGTCTAGACCAGACCGCCCTGGCTTGGCATAGTTATGATGGCGCTAGATGGCGTATTAATGCGGGTTGATGTAAACGAAAACTTTTGGGAAAACGGAGGGAGGGAAATATTAGTTTCTCTAAATACCTGGCTACGTGTGCACATAGGGCAACTCTCTGAAGATGTTATGTTTCAAGGTGACTTCGACCCAGAAGGTTGGTGAGCATGGCGTGCCCTTTTGATGAGGATCGTGTGGACGTAGAACTAGAAGCACAAATTATACGATGGATTTTTTCGCCCGAAGAGGGTTATAAGACCACGTATTGATGCGTTTGCTTACCCTAATGAATATTTAAAAGAGCGTTATCGTTTTTTCAAAAGATGCGTTAGTTTATGCGTCGTTAGCTTATACGTCTTTTAAAACCGCATATCGTGAATGTGACAAACCGCGGTAGAACTTGTGAGAAATGCAACTGTGTGTAGAGCCGTTCGTACAGTATGTCTGGCACTTAAACAGTTCTTACCCACGTTTATGCAGTTCCCTGGCCATAAACCTCTGCTTGTTATTAAAGACGAATTCCACAGAGTGACGCATATTTAGTCATATTATTTATATCTATACATGTATTCATTATGCGCACACACTTCATACTTCCATAACTTTCTGTTTCAGGGTTTCCAAATGTAATTGGGTGCATTGATGGCACTCACATTCCTATTAAAGCTCCACCAATAAATGAGGGAGACTATGTTAATAGTCTAATAAATCTATTCATACTATCAATGTGCAGGTACTATAACAACTTCATTTTTTCCCTTCTTAAAGTCATTACTTTTTCCACTAACTAGATAAAATGTGAGGCAACCCAAATCATTACCAATGTCGAGGCAAAATGGCCAGGATCTGTGCATGATGCCAGAACTTTCCGCGAGTCATCATTATGCCAGACATGGCATTCAGCAGGGTATGTTTTACTTTATACTTTTTTGTTTTTTTTCTCCCTTTTTACTATATTTGTGTTGTACACTTCAATCATTACAGGACAATACAATGGTAACTTGCTGGGGCACAGAGGATACGCTTGTCTGCCCCATTTAATTACACTCTACCCCAGTGGTTGTTGTTAAATTGTATACAATCTCCATGTGTAATGGAACATTCTGATGTTCCATAATTGTACTGTGATATTGTTATAAGTTGTGTTGATGTTTTGAAACTGCTTACTGCAAGTTACAGTCTGGTCAAAGTTAACACCTCCCCACAGACAATGCTAATTGACTTGATCAATACAGGTGCGTAGACAAAAGGTCTGGGTAATCACCCTCCTTTAAGAGTGCTAATCAACTAGCTTATCCTATCAATGCAGTTGCGTAGACAAAAGGTCCGAGTAATCACCCTGCTTTGAAAGTGCTAATCAACTGGCCTTTTCGGTCAATACAAGTGCGCAGACAAAGAGTCTGGGAGCCTCCCAACCCCTTTCCCCCTTTGGAACCGCTTCAAACCAGAATGTGGAAGGAGGCCCTTTTGGAGACTCTTCCCCCCCCCAAACCTGGACAACGAGGGGGGGGCTCAACGGGATATATAGAGAGGGGAAAAGAAGGTTCAGGACCTTCTTCCTTGACCTACCGTGTTGATGGAACCAGGTCTATCAGAGCTCTGTTAATGTTTGTCTGTTAATGTATGTCCTGTCTGTTTCACGTTTCGTGTGTTCATAATTGCTATACTCTGTTCTTGTGAAAGGTTCAATAAATTTGTATCTAACAAACTATCAAACATTTGTATCCTTGCAACGTCCTCTATCAGAAAGTTTCCACCACACCATGTCACTTCTTTTTATTTGTTTTTGAAGATGGATCTTATACAGCTCCTTTGCTGGCAACTAGGAAGGTGGAAAAAATTTAATGAATGAGATTGTTTGGTCAGACAATAAAATTCAAATGTGGACACCAGGGCCCGGTTTTTCAAAAGGTTTAATCCGGATAAAATTGATCCAGATTTATTCATCCTTTTTTTGCGATCCATGATCACGTAATCCAGTTTACTTTTAGAGGTAGTTTTTAAAAGCAACATCGGATTGGATAAATCTGATCCGGATATGAACTATTCAGGATCACCAAATCTGGATAACCAGTGCTGGATAAATAGTGCAGAAACGGGATAAGAAATCACAATGTAGAAGTATAGATATTAAAGAGAAACAAGTAGAATAGCCAGTGTGGGGTCAATATAAGTTCATTTTTATTTCAAATAAAAACACACACATTTACTAAAACCCCCACCCCATCCTCTTCCAGCAGTCCGCTCATCTGAGACCTACAACACAAACACTGTACATTGCGGATATTTATAACAAGCATCAAGTATAGTATAGATGTATTAAATTAAATAAAAAAGACTTAATGTCAAATACTCAAATACTAATTACACAATAATTTCAGACTTCCTCATCTGATGTGGAGAGACCAGCTTGTCTGAGCTTAGCCTTTAGGAGACGGATATCAAGTCTGGCCTTGGTTTGCTGCAGTTTGGTCAGAGTCAGTTGTTCCTCTGCCAGACGAAGCTGTGCTTCTGCCCTTTCAGTCTCTTTTTGCAGAAGTGCCTTGTAGTCATCATCTTTGTTTGATGAAGGGCGCTTCAAGCCTTTCCTGTGGTAACTACCACTGGCTCAACCAATGAGGATCCAGCTTGAGGTGGAAATGATGACATCCGAATTGATGGAAACCCATGTTTAATGTTTAATTTGATTGGTTTATATATGTTGTTCAGAATCAATTGTGTAGGATGTTAATCCTTTGTAAACCTTGAAAAGAGTGAGTGTGGTGACCTTGCACAGAGAGACTGGGAAGGAAGGCCATAAATCTTTCCCATATAGGCCCAAAACACAGACCGTTATCTGTGCATGTGTATTTCAAATTTGACAGGACACCGTGTGGCCATTAGAGGGGAAAACACTATCACTGCAAAATGTACATCATACCATCGTGGTAAGAGTTAAATCTCTTTATCAGTGAGAGGGGCCAATGGCCTAACGTTACGTAGGTGATGACCAAGGAGAAATCTCAATAAACATAGAATCACCCTCTATATAAGATGCTGCACGGTCAGAGAACATCAGTCTGATCCCGGGAACACACTCACTGTTTTGTTGGACTTTTTTGACTTGTCACGGACTCCAATAAAACACTTTGCATCAAATTTGGAAGAAACTCTGTTGGTTTTTGGACTGCACCATTTTGGAAAACTTAGAATCTGAACCAGCTTGAGGACTTAGAAAATTACCAATTCTTGGGGACCAAAGGCATTAAATTGGACTTAGTGCATTTTCCTCTAAAAAAGTAGAACAATTGGACTTTTAAGACTTTCAATGGATATTATTATTATAAAAAAATTGGGACAGAGCTGAGATTCAATATAAATACGCTTTCTGGATCAGCCTCAGGAGGAACTGGCAGATTCTCCTCCTCCTCCTCAATCCAAGGCTCGCTACCCCCTACAACACCTTGAATACCATGGAGAGCTTGCGACTTCTCACCTCCAATGATGTTGAGGACCACATCTGTGTAATCTCCCCTCTTAAATGGCTTGTTGCCTGTTTGTGAGTTTTTGGCTTCAGCATGGTCCTTTGTTGCCCTGGCCTTAAGATTCTTCCACCGCAATTTGATTTGGTCTGTGGTCTTCCTCCGGCCAGACCCTATGGCATTCACATTTTCTGTGATTAAAATCCAAACATAATTGTTCTTTTTGTTGGTATCCTTAGCAGAATTAAAACTTCCCACTGTTGTTCCATAATGGCACCGAACACCCTCTAGTAGTGCATTGGTTTCAGCAGCAGTGAAGTTACAGCTTCTTGAGTCCATGGTTCTGTTGCTTTACTATAGTGAAAATTTTTCATCAATTATAGGCCTTGGGTCCAATTGCCTTAATTGAACACAAGCCAAAACCAATCAGTTGTATTTGGTGTGTTTGTAAGGACCAACTACTCAGCCATTTCAGCCTTTCTCAGAGGATTAACAGAGAGACAGTAAAATGGCAGGCCGTGTCCACCGCCACCACCACTTTGCCAGAAGAGGATACCGTTAAAGGGTGTATGTTGAACGTAGCAAACCACTGAGGAGCTGTATGTCCGGTTTCACTTTGGGAAGGCAGATATAAAGTACCTTGTGAACCTTCTCAGGCCAAAACTTCAACCAGAACCCAAAGAAGTCACAGTCTGTCTGTGGAAGACCAGATCCTCATTGCTCTCAGATTTTATGCATGTGGGACTTTCTTTCAAGTTGTAGGTGACTATATGGGAGTGGTAAAATCAGCTGTGTGTGATGTGGTGACAGATGTGTCAATCGCACTGGCCAGCCTGCTCAATGAATTTGTTTCTTTTCCAAAGGACAACCAGATTGCCCAGGCCAAGCGCAGCTTTTTGGGGAATATGCCCAATACTATTGGAGCAATCGACTGCACACTTGAGTGAGAATGAAGGGGAGTTTATAAACAGAAAGGGGAGGCACAGCATCAATGTCCAACTTGTGTGTGATGCTGACCTCATCATCACCAACTGCATTGTCAAGTGGCCTGGGTCTGTCCATGATGCACGCATCCTGAGGGAGAGCGCTCTATATAGAGACCTCCAAACCAACTGACCGGATGGCATAATATTAGGAGACAGTGTCTACCCACTCCTACCATGGTTGATTACTCCTTTTCTAACAGCAAATACACCGGCGCAGGCACGCTTCAACACTGCTCATTAGCTCGTTAGACACTGACACTGTTGAGTAATTTTCAGAATATGACTTCTACCATTGCTTAGGTATGTGACAGATCAAGCTTTCAACAGGTGTTCATTTGCTGATGCACTAGTAGTAGCGTAAACACTCATTTCAGCAGGATTAAAGACAGCTCCACTTGAGCACACTGCCACAGTTTAAGTTTAAGTAGTAAGCAAGCAGTAAACAATTGGTCACTCTGTGTCAGGTAGCACTTTACATTACAGTTCAGTAGCACAGTATGAGTTTGGTTCTAATTTGATAATAGTGATAAATGCTTTCAAAAACTTAGAGTGTAAACTGACCCAAATACATCCAATGCCAGAATTAGGCCATCAATGGCTATGACTTTGGTATTAGAAATACACCTTTTATCAAAATGATACCGCATTATAAATATCAGATAACATTATAAAGTTATACAGCTGTGTTAAATGTCAAATCAATCCACATGCAATCAAACATGTAACAAATCAGGATTCAGCAATAAGGTAGCATCAAAATTCACAAAAAGCACTAGCTCACACAGTTCTGATATCACACTAACAAAAACAGTGCTTTTTATCCAACATTAATTGAGGAAAAACACACACGCACATACACACACGCACATACACACACACACACACACACATATATATATATATATATATATATATACTGTTTTTGTTAGTGTGATTTCAGAACTGTGTGACCTAGTGCTCACACAGTTCTGATATCACACTAACAAAAACAGTGCTTTTTATCCAACATTAATTGAGAAAAACACACGCACATACACACACACACACACATACACATATATATATATATATCTATAGATAGATACATATATGTGCATACACACAGGCAGTCTGTACATTAATGACTTAATGATGAACTGTCAATCAAACCATTCAGTGCAATGAATCACTTAGTAGCAGACACACAGGTTTAATCATCTATAAACTACAGGACTACAGGACTCCCCATATAACACTAGCCAATAGTTTGCAAGGTCAACCAGTATCCAGACGATTATGAAAGTTTTACAGCAAGCCCCCCCAACAATTTAAATAGCAATTCCTAAAAGACCTGTATTTAATCCCCACTGTTTCTCTATGGAACCACCCACACACCTCCCCAATACCCCAAACCCTTCCGAAATCGCCCCCCCGAGCCCCCCGCAACGTCACAATCTCCGCTTGAAGGTGCATGTAAATCAATCGCGATTCTCAAACCTCTCCCACAAATAGGCTCATAGCTCATCAACCCGACCTCCCACACACCTCCCCAATATCTCGTTAGAATCCTATGGACCCCAGCACATGAACCCTGCCCTCAAACCCCCCCGCACGAGCCCCCCCGCCCCCCGCGAACGCCGATCGCCCCCCCCCCTCCAAAAACGACCCTAAACGGTCAAAATGCACACAAATAACCCCCCCCCCATAACCCTCCACCACCGTCCTGACTGATAAGCACATTAATACATATAAGCCCAAATGTTAAAGAAGTCCAAAACCCACATCTTAGCATGCTAGAAACATATGCTGATGCACTAGCAATTAGCTTAAGCGCTAATTTTAGCATTGGTCGCTAATGTTAGCAAACAGCATATTGAGGTGGAGAACGATGACATCCAGATTGATGGGAAACCCATGTTTATTATCTAATTTGATTGTTTTACATGTGTTATTCATAATCAATTGTGTAGAATGTAGTGAACACTCTTATAATCCTTAAAAGTGAGTCTGGTGATCATGCAAAGTGAGACTGGGAAGGAGGGTCATAAATCTTTCCCATGTAGGCCCACAACACTGCCCTTATCTGAACATGGGTTATTCAAGGTCAACAGCACACATGCGGTCATCAGAAGGGAGAAAAAAACTGTCATTGCATCAAATAGTAACTCTATCAGTGAGAGGGGCCAATTGTCTAAGGTAACGTAGGTGATGACCAAAAGTAATTTTAATAAACAGAAAACCCCACTATAAAAGCTGTTGCACGGTCAGAGAACTTCAGTCTGATCCCGGGATCACGCTCACTCGTTTTTTTGGACTTTGTACTGTCTGCACGGATTCCAATAAAACACTTTGCATCAAACTTGGAAGAAAACTCTGTTGGTTTTTTGACTTAGATTCTGTACAGGCTTGGGACTTAGAAATCTACACAAGCCTGAAGACTTAGGTTTTGCACCAGCCAGAAGACTTAGGTTTTGCACCAGCCAGAAGACTTAGGGAATTTCTACCTTCCATTTTTGGGATATAAAGGCATCTATTTGGATTTACTGAATTTTCCTCAAAAAACCGAACAATTGGATTATTACCACTTTCAAAGGATATTATTAAATAATTTGGACATATTCACTTTATCAAATTTTACACAACAATTGGCGAGCCAGAGCCAGGAGATGGACAGAGACCAGCCCGGGGTCTGGGAGGACGCACACTTCGGATTACGTCTGGCCACAAAAATGTTCAAGGTCCTGCAGAGCCTTTTATCTGCTAATTCTTGCGTGTCTGAGTGCGAGCCCGCCCTGACCCAGGCAACTGGTGAGTCTCTCCTTCAAAAGAACCTAGTTTTAATTAGACGATAAATTATTAGAGAGCTATAACTCAAGTTTGATGCAAAGACATTTTTGTTGCATGTTTTATGTATGTTAGGTCATGGAGCGGACAGTATGAATGATTAAATGTGCTAAGCGTATGTCTGACCGGTCTGGCATGTTGCATGTTTGAGCCAAGGGTATTGTTCTATTTGTCTTGATTTACGTCAGCCGCTCGTAGTCTTGTAATCGTTTGCGTAAACAGAGATAAAAATAGAGAAGGTGCAGTGCTTGTTTTGTGTGTAATAACTCAATTGACGGGTTGTCAGTTTTGTAGCAAGTCCTCGGTTAAGTAACCAAGGCGGGAATTAGCAAGTCCTCGGTCAGATGACCGAGGCGGGAATTAGCTCGATTGACGGGTTGTCAATTTGGAAGCAAGACCTCAGCCAGGTGGCTTAGAGGCGGGAATTAGCTCGATTGACGGGTTGTCAATTTGGAAGCAAGACCTCAGCCAGGTGGCTTAGAGGCGGGAATTAGCTCGATTGACGGGTTGTCAATTTGGAAGCAAGACCTCAGCCAGGTGGCTTAGAGGCGGGATTTAGCTCGATTGACGGGTTGTCAGTTTGGAAGCAAGTCCTCGGTCAGGTGGCCGAGGCGGGAATTAGCTCGATTGACGGGTTGTCAGTTTGGAAGCAAGTCCTCGGTCAGGTGGCCGAGGCGGGAATCAGCTCGGTTGACGGGGTGTTGACCTGGAAGCATTACCTCGGAAGTTTACCGAGGGGAGATTTATATATTTGTTAGATACCTCGGGGCTAAACAGTCGGGAAGGCGGAGTCCGCACGAGAGTCTGAGGCTTTGGGAAAAGTTGGCAGAGCGGATCTCGTTGGGCTGCAGCATTCCCTTTTTAAACTCGCAGTTCCGAGGATTTGTGGAAAATCTCTCCAAGCGGAGAGTGCGCGCGCGAAAGTGAGAGGCGTAAAATAGTGTAAAAACTATTCCCCCGTTCATAGAATTGAAAGCTTTAAAAAGCACGCTGCCGGCTGAAAATTGTCATATTGGGGTAGATATATATATTAAAGGTTTGGGGTAATTGAGCAAATACTGTATGAGAAGAGATAACTTCTGCGCGCTTCGCTGTCAACACCGCGATACTGATCAGCAAGAAAATGCCTGTAAATCTGCTTAACTAGTTGTCAGGAAAACGTATAATAGACGGTTGTAATCTTCTGTAAAATAAAGTGCTTGTAAATTTGCTTGAACTAGAAATAGATGTAAGAAAACGTATATAAATGGTAATAATCTTCTTGCAAAATAAAGGCACCTGTATATTTGCTTAAATTAGAAATAGGCGTTAGAAAGCGTTAGTAAATCGTTGTATTCGTTTAAAATAAAGGCACCCGTATATTTGCTTAAATTAGAAATAAGCGTTAAAAAAGCGTTAGTAAATCGTTGTATTCGTTTAAAATAAAGGCACCCGTATCTTTGCTTAAATTAGAAATAGACCCTAGAAAGCTATTATAAAGGTTGCATATCTGTGTAAAAGTGAAACGCGTGAAAATTGGCTTAAGACGGAGAAAGTTGCTTGTAAATCGTTGCGTATCTGGGTGAAAACCCTGTGTCGACCTCGTCTAAATTCGTCCAAAAGGAAGAACATAACGGTGAACTTTTGCTCTGAAAAAAAGTCATAACGTTGGAAAAAAGGGGGATAAATCTGTTAACTTCAGCCGGAAGATAAGAGCCGCTTCTCGGGAGAGGAGAATCTTCTTCCCCGGGGGAGGAAAAAGGGTGAAAACGCGGAAAATAGTATATTGCATCTAAATGAGAAATAATCAGGGGTTGATTGACTGCTTACTCTTTTACACACCAAATAGTTTGCTTTATAAAATAGTTGGGTACCCGTATTTGTCCATTTTAATCCACATACGAGGAACATATTTTACGCAGCGTCCCCAGAGCCGTGGACACGGCAGAGGTGCGTAAACTGGAGCCTGAAATTGGGAGTGAAGGGGAGCGACTAAGTCGGCAGAAATAAATCAGGAGACTCGGTGAAATTGTAGAAAAGTCTGCTCAGACAAGCCGCCTTAGAGCAGGAATTGACGATTGATGACATTGAGCTGACAGGAGCTGTGTGCACATCTGTGGCCAGAACTGGCAATAAGACCTGACCAGTGTCTGCACTCTGACCCCTCAGTCTCTCTCTCTCTCTCTCTCTCTCTCTCTCTCTCTCTCTTCCCCACTCTCTCTCTCTCTCTCTCTCTCTCTCTTCCCCACTCTCTCTCTCTCTCTCTCTCTCACTCTCTCTCTCTCTCTCTCACTCACTCTCTCTCTCTCTCTCTCTCTCTCTCTCTCACTCTTACTTTCTCTCTCTCTTTTTCTCGCCCGTTCAATCACTCACACTAAAGTCTCAGTTCTCACGGGATTTTAGCTGTCACACCCAGCTGACCTGAGAGTGACCCCTTCCCCCACCTGCCCACTCGACTGCAATCTAGTGGCAGGAAGGCGGAGGAAGAAGCGTGCGACCTACACATACACACACACACTCACTCTCATACACATACACACACACACGCACACTCACTCACACATACCCACACACACTAACACACGTACACACACGCAGTCACACATCACACCACACACTCACTCACACATACCCACACACACTTACGCACACTCACTCACACATACCCACACACACTAACACACATACACACACGCAGTCACACATCACACGCACACACGCACACACTCACTCACACATACCCACACACACTTACACACATACACACACGCAGTCACACACACACACGCACACACTGTCACACATCACACCCGCTCACACACACGCACACTCACATACATACACACACTCACTCACACACAACACACGCACTCGCTCATCTCACATATACCTACGTAACGCATTCACACACGCACACACCCACCCATTCGTGCCAACACACACACATCATATGCACACACTTACACACACGTAATACAAACAGGCTCACACAGACCTACAACAACACACATTGTACTTCTACCCAACGTATCATACACCCAGGTGGTGGGGCCTCCTGCAGGAGATAAGACAGCTGGGGCCTCCCATATCCGTCCGGAAGAAAATAGGAGCAGAAATAGCAGGAGTAGTCGCTCATTAATTATATCTGTACAGGGAAGCGCAAATCAGTGGAGCAAGGACATCGCTAAGCCAGCCAAAATAAAATACATCAAACACTACACGCCTAAAACCCAGACCCTCAAACTAATTTATAACCCTAGCACTGATAAGTCTATGAGTTATTTAGTAAACATCAAGAAAGTCAAAGAGACAGACATTCAGCCTGTGGTTCCCAGGTCTCTGGCCAGCAGAACACGACAGTTTAACATGGGGATCGTTAACGGAGGTGGAAAAGGTGGAAACTGGGCCAAGAGGGGCCAAGGAAAAACCCCAGTGGACTTAGTAATACAACGCCACCCAGAAGAGGAAAAAATTATTAGAAGATTCATGAAGAGATGGCACGCTCGCAATCCTCAGTGGCCAAAGGAGGGATCCGTCATCCTGGCGTGCTGTGAGGAGATGGAGGTCAACATCAAACACCATAAAGCCGAAGATCAGAGCGATAGAAGGATAGGTAGGAGAACGAGGGAAAGGGAAGTGTTAGGATGGTTTAGAAAGGAAGTGCAACAACGTCAGCAGACTAAGATATTGTTGAGGAAACAGAGGGCATATCAGGAAGCCACAGTTAAGCCCACCACTGAGAAAGGAGCAGGGAAGATACATGTACTGAGCCCCACTGCGCCAGCATGGCCACAGGAACCACCCCCATATCCAGACAACAAGAATCCCTTTAGAATAGGGCAGTACCCACTCAGAGGCATGGGCATAGAGGAGGAGAGGGTGACAGGGCAGATACAAGGCGATTTCACCTTTAGAGTAAAGGGAAAACGACACGGAACGCAGAAGAACGGAAGAGGTGAGCAGAGAAAGAGCCACAGAGACTGGCATGTGTACGGGAGAAGCGGACTGGAGGTCAGACTACCGCTGTAAAAGATCGCAAGGCAGTCAAGACAGACAGGAGTACCAAGAGAAAGCAGCCCAGTGAGCAGAGAGGGCACACCTGATAGATCAACTGAACTATCTAGAAGAAGCAATCAAAGAGTCCAATGAGGAAGAACATGGACGGATCCGAAAGACAGGAGACCTCTCAGCAGGGGCGCGACCCAAACGACCAAACAGAGGGCAACCCCAGGAGGAGAGGGATACCAATCAGCAATGTCAAGATTGGGAGAGATCTATACAGAAGATGGAAGATGAAATACAAGATCTAACCAGCAAATTACAACTTCACAGTGAAAGAACACCCACTACCAAACCAATACTCCACCATAACCCAGAAGATGAATATCATAAACCAAAGCGACCATTCAGCGACGCAGGAACGATGCACCTAAGCTTCGAAGGCACGATAACTCCCGACAACACACGACAGCAGGCAACAGAACTACGAAGGGCCGCCAGCGACTGTCACAGACTACACCTGAATGAAGAACCAATGACACACTGGGTCAGAGAGGGAGGAAGACTGGGGAGAAGGTCAAGCCACACACTCCACACACACACACTCACTCGTCGTACACATACGACACACACCCTTGCATACACATCAAACTAGTCTCACACACACATACATGCACGCCCACATATTCTCACATACCCACACATAAACACGCTCGCACACAAACACGCACATAGGCATGCGCACGCCACCTCACTGTCTCCATTTCGTGAGTTTGCTGCCGCACTGAGTTATAGTCACAAGCCATGTGGAGGAGCGGTGCCTCCTATACGAGATAAGAAAACTGGTGCAGTCTGTAGCAGGCTGGCAGCAAGGGAAAGTGAACAGAGTGTACAAACCATGTTACTGAGAAATAGAGGTGGAGACACTTGAGGTCTGTCTGAAACACACATGATAATGAAAGGCTAGAAAAAGGCGATTTGAGTACAAACTTTGATGCTTTGGAAAGGGCCCCATGAGTGTTATTTGACGGACTGAACTTGGGCTAAACATTTAAGGTTAAATTGATTAAGCTGCAATATGAAATTTGGTTAACCATGGGAAAGAATTACGTCATTATAGTGTACTTTTGTATAAGTTTAGAAATTTGGGGCTCATCGATGCTTGTGTGAACAATTAGTTAGGCTGTGAACAATTTATTTGATAACACTATCAACAATGGCATGAGTGCATAGAGGGTTACTATTACCGTTGGTTTGGAATCATCATCAAGGAGGATGATTCCATACGATAGTTCAAACCTCGAACCTTCAATACATACAAACATTCAGAAGTCTATTTCAAGAAATCTATTTGGTCAATATCACATCTCAGAATGAAACCGATAAAGCACATTCTGAGTGCTGATTTAAATGTTTTCCTCAAAATCCTGGCCTAACCTTAACCCTGTGATAAAAGAGGTGCGATTTGGTATTAAGTAAAACGTTGATGTTGATCTTAATTTGGTTGTTACGAATTAGTTTCATACCCTGCATACTGGTTGATTTAAAGAGTGTATTACCTCCACAAAAGCCTGGCAATCCAGAAAAAGGAGTTGTTGCTCAAAGTCAAGGCTGGATGACTAACATTCTGTGATGGAAAAACTATCATTAACATTAGGACAATTGGGGTTACCACAAAAAATTTTATATGTTGAAATATTGAGCCATATGTTCCAATATGTCTCAACAGGGGGGAATATGGAGATAGTAACAAAAATATTAAAAGCAGATGGATTTACAAATCAGACTAAAAAGTAGAAAATGCACATGCATTGATTTGATTGAACTAAATTAAGTGTAAAGGAAAGTAGTACTGGTTAAAACTTATAGAAAAGCTTTAAAATAAACCAAACAAACAAAAGCCTTGTTCAAGTCCTTCCAAGCTCGGTACCAGATAATACACTAGTGGAAGCAGATTAGATGATGACAGAATGCATGAAGAAAAAACTAATGAGCAGGGAGGTTTCTTCTCTCAGTTCTGTTCTAGGTGGACCAAACTGTGGAGGAGGTCAACAAAGTTATGAGTGCTGATCAAGGCTATTAAGAGAAAGAACTGGTCAAGCCCCAGGTTGAAAGGACCACATCAGGTACTGCTCACTACACGCATTGCAGTCAAAACGGAAGGAATACGTCAGACACATTCGTCGTACTGAAGATGGTAAGGGAAAGGGACAGGGTCCGAATAGTTACTCACCACTGTTTCTTGAGGCACAAGACTGGCTACAAAGGGGGGTTTCCCTTTTAGTGGAAAACTCGTCTCAACCCCAGTGAAGAAATCAACGGCCAATATAGAAACATTAGGGTGTGATTTAAAATAGGTTAAACGGACAGGCAACAGAGAACAAGGAGAGGTAGAGACAGGATGTGATGTTATTTCTTCCACAATACTGTGTTGTTCGTGTTTCAGTAACTATTAAATGACAAAACGGCACATTATCAATAAGCAATCCAAAATCAGCCTTCCCACCGAGACACATGAAGAGAAGGGAGCTCAGGAAATAAGCTTAACCAATAAAAAGGATGGGTAATATAATTGGTTTGCCTGTGTAAGAACCATGTTACAACTTGGCACAATACCCTTTAAAATTGACTGATTGGACAGATCCTACAGGTTAACAAATGTAAAATTTGGTCTTTGGAATTCCCTTAAATTAGAAAATGTATGTATGTGGTTGAATTAGTCTAAGTATCTGAAAAGTCCTGGAGTGTAAGCATCAGTTGATATGTTTATAAGTCTTGTAACCTCACAACCGCAACTTATTACTGTATAACCACACAGTTTATTCCAGTTGAAATGCATGAACGGTGTGGAAGTAGGCCAGACACCATTAGATTAACACGGTGAACAATATACATTTTTGGCAAACATTTGAAAATATATTGAGGTTAGGGAGTTTTTGTTATTCTCATAAGGTGAGCCAGTCACTATCATTTTGTTTAAAAATAAAGCTGTGGAGATATACCGGATATTATTAGGAAACGAATTGGGAGATATTCTAAAAATCAAAGATATATAAAGTGAATTACCATTTTTTTCAAATGAGAAATGAATGATTAGTATGAAACCAACCTTGCTAGGAAGATGCCTTTTTTCTGTATTTACTGTGTCAGCGTCACACAGCTGCACATCTCACATCCCATTCTCTATACAGTAACACTTTGCTAGTCGGTCTATTGGAGCTGCTGGCCTACTGAAGTAGACTAGCACTCCCTAGCTCACTCAAGACAAACATTTGACCAATGTTTTAAGAGTATAAAAACAGATATATATAAGAGGTTGTGCCACTGCCAAGACATCCAAACACTAACGATATCCGATACTTATCAAAAGGTGATGGGTTGATGGAGGGATGTTGCAGCAGTCATTTTTGGCACACCAAGACTGTCAACAGAATTAAATAACAGGCAGCGTGATGCGTAGACTGGGTGAGATCAGAGGAGTGGTGTCTTTAGGAGAACATGAAATAGTGATAAGACCGGGACCCCTGGAAAGGCATTTCACAATGTCAGGAGGAGAAGCACTCATCCCTCATATCTATTTGAGAATTACAGGGATACACGAGCAATCTTAAAGATTAGGACAAGAAGAATTTGGTTAAGAAAATTTGGATCGGATTAACAAAATGAAATCATAAATGTCGAAGCTAGTATTCTTCATTAATCAAGTAATAGCAATCTCACAGTAAAACCAATATAATGCATTGCGTCTTACAGGTTTGGTTCATGCTGTGAATACTTCATATCCATGCTGTCAAGGCAGCCACAACTGTGTATCTTGATCACATGTAATGTATAGCGTAATGTTGCTCACACTACTTTATGGAATCACTTTGAAGTGTATCTAGACAACAGGATGAAACTTGGACTATGTAATCAATAGTATACTTCTTGTCATTGAATCAGTCAGCAACAGTTGAGTTGTTCAGTAGCAAATAGGTTTGGTCTTTGTGATGAGTGACTAGGAAGACCTGAGTTGCTGATATTGTAGAAGGTTAAAATTGCCAGAGTGTATTATTCCATGCAACTCTGTACAAGGAGGAAATTTGAAGGTTAAAATAGCCAGGATCGTATTATCCCATGCAATCCTGTACGTGGAAGTTCAGAGCAACTACCAGGACCCTAGAATCCCTTATCTCAGACCTACTTTGTCATATCAGGATACCATAGGCTATCGTGTGTTCATTATGTCCTATTCTGACATCGAGTGTGCAGAAAGGGGATGTTGTACACCAGCTATCTGGTGTGGGGAGTCAAGCAGGAAGGCTTGAACGGGAAGGCACAAGGCCGCGTTCATCTAAATGTACCAACTGGGAACCTAGACCACCTGGTGTAGAATCATTCAGCTCCCAGGCAGACTCCCCAGTTAGCCCACCCCCTTTGGCCATAGATATGTATGAAGTAGCACTCCCTTGCCACATTCCATTGATTAGATTTATCCCAGCTGATGTAGAGCAGGGCTGTAGCGACCCCAGATGGAGAATATGGCGTATCCAACCCTTTGAGATAGATAGGGAAATAGCCGTTCCTGCCCGGCGACACTCAACAGCTGCTGAACCTACCGATGGCTGACTACCAGGATCGGCTGAACCGCGCCAGCAGATGGAAGTGATGGAGGAAGCTGCTCAACCACCCACCCAGCGGCAGACCCCTGCGAGAGCCCCGGAGAAGGATGATGCACCACCGCCACCACCGGCCCCAACGATACCAGAGGATGCCCGTGAGGACATGGACAACAACTCGGACGACGACGTCATGATCCGAAACTACCACACCCCAGAGGCGCAACGACGTCTGGGACTTCTGCCATTAGTCGACTTCCAGAGTCTCGAGAGGCGGGCTTCTAGAAGGATCGTGAGACATATCCGGCATGCACGCCAGGTAGGGCGTACGCTCAACAGATGGCAGAGCATCGACGTGATGCACCTGTCTGCACACCTCGAGATGAGGAGGCTGACCCGGATTAACGAAGGGCTGTTGGCGGTCGTGAACAGCCTGCAGAATCGTCTGGGCTTGTACCAATTCCTGGGCAACCCAGGGCCAGTCTACCCGCCATCACTGCTGTGGAGGGGGCCCAGAACCCCACCACCACCCGAGGAGTAGTCCCCTAATCACCCCACAGCGACGCCCGAGTTCCTGCCACCACGACAACCTCACCCTACCCCTGACCCCATCTACACCTTCAGATCCATCCATCAGCCCAACCCCTGCCGTCAGCTCCAGGATTCATCCCTCATTGTCCATTTGAAATGTGTTCTGTATTACTGTTTTGTTCTGTCTACTGCAGTGGGAAATTAGAGATGCTACTGATGTTAAGGTTATGCGGGTGTAAGACCCTGTGATCTATACGAGACTTGCATGCTTAAAAGAGATGGCTAAGGTTGGAAAGAGAAAGATGGCGGTTGACTCATCACGACCACTGGCTGTGGTGATGAGTGTAATCAACTTGGGTTTGTACCTCTATTATCAAGTCTATTTTACTATCACGTTTTATTATTACTTCTCACAACTTTCATGCCTTTCTACACTCACTCGACCATAACCACGTCAGCTATTACATTGACGGCACATTTAATCATTTTCCTGCACCCTGCTAGAGTTTACTTTACTACAACTTGTAACAGACCTAAGCACCTAGACCTAGGAGACAAGACCCACGACGCGCTTGGTGGACGTGTAGGAGGGAACCAAGGTGTGACAACCAGCAATGACGGTTGCTTCCTCTTAGGTAGAGGGTATATTGGTGGGCCCTCTAAAATCGCCTATAAGCATAGTTGCATGAGTTGTCTCATGCATCTCATTGGGCCACGGGGAGTTCCCTTCATTCCCCGCCCTCATCTATTGACTCCCCCGCTATGTGGTGTAGAAGCATTGAAGCTTAATGGAGTGCGCAAGAGTAAAGTGGTCCACCAGTGTTGGCGCTGGGTCGAGTCCTGTGGTCTTTGTAATATTAATCACGATTTTATTTAGTCACGTTGATTTGTTTGAGTTTTTGATAAACATTGAGTTTCCAGAAGATATGTTGCTGGGACTTTGTTAAGTCCCACAGGGGGGAATTGAGGTGGAGAACGATGACATCCAGATTGATGGGAAACACGTAGGTGATGACCAAAAGTAATTTTAATAAACAGAAAACCCCACTATAAAAGCTGTTGCACGGTCAGAGAACTTCAGTCTGATCCCGGGATCACGCTCACTCGTTTTTTTGGACTTTGTACTGTCTGCACGGATTCCAATAAAACACTTTGCATCAAACTTGGAAGAAAACTCTGTTGGTTTTTTGACTTAGATTCTGTACAGGCTTGGGACTTAGAAATCTACACAAGCCTGAAGACTTAGGTTTTCCACCAGCCAGAAGACTTAGGTTTTGCACCAGCCAGAAGACTTAGGGAATTTCTACCTTCCATTTTTGGGATATAAAGGCATCTATTTGGATTTACTGAATTTTCCTCAAAAAACCGAACAATTGGATTATTACCACTTTCAAAGGATATTATTAAATAATTTGGACATATTCACTTTATCAAATTTTACACAACAATATCTTTACAGCTAGTTGGAATATCAGTTGTAAATCCTGACTGATAAGCACATGAATACCTATGAGCCCAAATGTTAAAGAAGTCAAAAACCTACATTGTAGATAGCATGCTAGCGAAAGAGTTGAAAAAGATGTTTGCTTACCTTAGAGACTTAGAGCCAGAGAGGAAGAGTTGAGCTGGAGTACAGTTTATAAATACACCCGAAACAAAAAGAGCCAATTTGATTCCTCCAGTAAATATCCTCCAATTAAAGTTATTAAATGTGAAATGAATTACTGTTCATAAAATAGCCACCGTCATTCGTGGCCACCGTCTCTCCTCTTTCAAGCACGTTGCTAAGTAACGAACTAATGAGTTGCAGCTGACAGTTGCAACTGTCATGTCAGTTGAACAGACAGAGAGAAAAGGCTTACCGCACCCCTCGAACAGGAAGGATTTCTGGCCAAACCGTGTTTCCAATCATAAAACCAGGTTAACGTGAAGCCGGCTGAGCCCTTCCTGAACGTCTACATAGGCATTTTGTGTTGACAAGTGAAGAAATGTGCTCTTGGGAGCAATTCTAAAAAGTGTTAGTTTTGTATTCCTCCTGAAATTTTCCTGGCACTTTTAACATGGGAGTCTATGAGGCTCTTCATGGGTGCTGCGGCCGAATTTTCGCATGTCAAGCTAAAACAATAAATCTGACAGATAAAGTAAAGCAAGTGTGAGCTAGAGGACACATTTTCCTACGTTTCTATGTATAAATTGTGTCTGTAGTGGTGCATTTGAGGCCATGGTAGTCGAATACGTTTTATTTTTTTTACACATTTCTCTCTCTTCTCCTCACTCTAGCGATGACATCTCCACTCTACCTCTCAAACATTCTTTCCATTGACACCAATTCATTTTTTTGTGTGGTTTTTGGCCATTTTTGGGCAAAATTGTTAGCCAAAAGTCTTAGAAAAATCATAGCACACATGTCGGGGCCGAGCCGCACGTTTTGATATAACTTTTGTGTATATGCGTCAAAAACTCTGGTAGATGTTTTGAGCCAAAAAACGGCGTAAGAATAATAATAATTATAATAAACGCTAGTAATAACATAGTGTGCGCCTTGCAGCACGCACACAATAAACGCTAGTAATAACATAGTGTGCGCCTTGCAGCACGCACACAATAATAATAATAATAATCGCTAGTAATAACATAGTGTGCGCCTTGCAGCACGCACACAATAATAATAAACGATAGTAATAACATAGTGTGCGCCTTGCAGCACGCACACAATAAACGCTAGTAATAACATAGTGTGCGCCTTGCAGCACGCACACAATAATAATAATAAACGCTAGTAATAACATAGTGTGCGCCTTGCAGCACGCACACAATAATAATAAACGCTAGTAATAACATAGTGTGCGCCTTGCAGCACGCACACAATAAATGCTAGTAATAACATAGTGTGCGCCTTGCAGCACGCACACAATAAACGCTAGTAATAACATAGTGTGCGCCTTGCAGCACGCACACAATAAACGCTAGTAATAACATAGTGTGCGCCTTGCAGCACGCACACAATAAACGCTATTAATAACATAGTGTGCGCCTTGCAGCACGCACACAATTAGTAAAACTGATTACAAACTGATCGCTGAGAGGTTACATACAAAACTTTGCCGTTGCATTGAAAATGCTACTAAGGAGATGAAAAGCACTTTAAGGCAATAAAAAACTAAACATGACTAGTAAGTCATGATTTCAGTGCATAAACTATTTTCCCATGTATACAACTCCAAAATGAACATATTAAAATGGTAGAAAATGTTTAGAAAATGGTCATTCAGAAGTTAAATAAATGTTTTTGCCGTTGCATTGAAAACGTTACAAAGGTGCTGAAAATCATTTTAAGGCAATAAAAAAACTGAACTTGCTATAATTAACCAGCTACACACAATTTCAGTGCTTAAACCCTTTTCTGAAGTATAAACAACTAATTTGAACATGTTGGAATTGTTAGACTTGATGAGAAACCTTTTATTAGAAAGTTTCATGCAAAGCATAAAGACTTACTGAAAACGCAAGTAAAGCGCTGAAAATCACTTTAAGGCAATACAAAAGTGATCTTGCTATAACTAACAAGTTACACACATTTTCGGTGCTTAAACAATTTCCCTATGTATAGCAAAAAATAGACCGGGAGCCTTCTCTCGTGCGACCGCTCACCACATTTGCCAACCGGAAGTCCCTAAAAAGAGTTTTGGCTCAGAAACTGTTAGCGTCATAGTAGCGTTTCAAATGCAACTGCAAAGTCTTGTATGTAAGTTCTAAAGGATCACTTTCCAATCAACTCTTACTATCCTAACATGTTTATATCTGTGGTTTATACATAGAATATGTAGAAAAACAGTTTTGGCTCATAAATTGTTCATTACTAGTCAGTAAATGCATATTTAGTTTTTATTGCCTTAAAGTGCTTTTCAGCCCCATAGTAGCTTTTCAAAGCAACTGCAAAGTATTGTATGTAAGTTCTAGAAAGATAATCACTTTCCAATCAAATCTTACTATTCTAACATGTTTATATCTGTGGTTTATACATAGAAAATAGTTTTGGCTGCAAAGTTGTTCATTACTAGTCAGTAAATAAAAGTTTGGTTTTTATTGCTTTTAAGTGCTTTTCAGCCCCATTGTAGCGTTTCAAATGCTACTGTAAAGTATTTTATGTAAGTTCTAGATGATCAGTTTCCAATCAACTCTTACTATCCTAACATGTTTATATCTGTGGTTTATACATAGAAAATAGTTTTGGCTGCAAAGTTGTTCATTACTAGTCAGTAAATAAAAGTTTGGTTTTTATTGCCTTAAAGTGCTTTTCAGCCCCATAGTAGCGTTTCAAATGCAACTGCAAAGTCTGTATGCAAGTTCTAAATAATCACTTTCCAATCAACTCTTACTATCCTAACATGTTTATATCCGTGGTTTATACATAGAAAAATCGTTTTGGCTCATAAGTTGTTCATTACTAGTCAGTAAATGCATGTTCAGTTTTTTGTGCCTTAAAGTGCTGTTCAGCCCCATAGTAGCGTTTCAAAGCAACTGCAAAGTATTGTATGTAAGGTCTAGATGATCACTTTCAACTCTACTTATCAACTCTTACTATCCTAACATGTTTATATCCGTGGTTTATACATAGAAAAATCGTTTTGGCTCATAAATTGTTCATTACTAGTCAGTAAATGCATGTTCAGTTTGTATTGCCTTAAAGTGCTTTTCTCTCATTGGTGTGCCTGAAGCAGTCGAGGGTTCATGGCCAACGTCTTTTTTCTCTAGTTTTCTGGTGGATGTGTTGGGGAAAGATGTGCTTCCTTCGCCCCCAGAGCTCGACAGAGCTCATCGCACACTCAAACCCAGACCAGCAGAGGGGGAAAAACCTAGAGCTGTGATCATCTGTTTTCACAAGTTTCAGACCAAAGACGTTGTCATTCGCGCTGCCCGCAAAAAAAGAGGCGAACTTAAATATGACGGCAAGCCAGTCTATATATATGAGGATTACTGCCCTGAAGTGCTGGACCAGCGTTCGGAGTATAAAGAGGTCATGCGCCAGCTCTACATTCTCAAACTCCAGCCTTCACTGTTGTACCCAGCGCGGCTGTTTATCAAGGCTGAAGACGGCAGCAGACGGCGTCTCACGTCAGTGAAAGAGGCACAGCATCTTTTGGCCTCATACCAGAAGCGTTAGAAGACTGATGCAAGTTAAAGACGGTTGAGTTGTCAATAGCTTATCCTAATCACATGTCATTGAATGGAGCAGGTATGCAATTGCATTTTGTTAACAGAACAAATATGGCTGTTTGTGTGTTAGTGTTAAAAAATGCCAAGTGTTTTGTAGTGGCATACAAGATAAGTTGGGCTCACTGTTTTATTTTCACCCCCTCTGGGTGGAACTGTTACATTGTACTGCTTAAGCCTATGATGTTATCACACCTGTTGGGCCCTTATGGTTGAAACAGTTATGCAAATTGACTTATTTTTTTTTTTTACCACTCAGACTACTGTGTGGCAGGGTGGGAGATTAGAGGAAAGTAACCCCGGGAGTATGTTGCTAAGTGAACATGGCACTTTCGTGCACGGGCTGTGGGTATTTGTGGGGTCGGTGGGTGTGGGGTGGGGAAGTGGGGGGCACTGTGAATGTGGGTGGGGGCAGGGGGGGGGCGGGGTTTTGCACTTTGTCTCTCATTGTTTCTTTCATATTTCTTTTTTCTCTTACTTTTCTCTTACTTTTTCTTTTCACCTTTCCTTTCTCATTATTCTCAGATATAACCAGATATTTCACTATGCTATACAAGATAATCCATCATTTAGGCCTGTATGGAAAGTAAAAAAACTATGAATAACATTCGTTTTATATCATGGAACGTCAAGGGGGCAAATCAGGCTACCAAAATAAATAAGATAATGTCTCATCTTCAAGATTTGAGAGGTGATGTAGTTTTCTTGCAGGAGACGCACTTGCGCAGTGACGAGGTCTTGCGCATTAAAAGGGGTAGGTTCAGCCATCTATATCATTCAAAGTTTAATGCGAGGGCCAGGGGTGCTGCCATTTTGATTCGAAGCAACATTACATTTGAACCAGAAAAAGTTGTAGCTGACCCAGCTGGTAGATTTGTTATTGTGACGGGAAGGCTGTGCAGCACTCAAGTTATCTTAGCTAGTGTCTATGCGCCTAACTGGGATGATGAACAATTCATATCCAAGCTTTTCAACTCTATTCCCAACATTGAAACATACCACATCATTGTTGGGGGGGATTTTAATTTCGTACAAGATGCTGTTTTAGACAGATCCTCCTCTAGACCATATTCTATCAATAATTCTGCCAAACTACTAACCTCCATTGCAAGGGAGTTGGGCTTGTCAGACCCATGGAGGTCTAAATTCCCCAATAGAAAATCCTTTTCTTTTTTTTCGCATGTCCATAGCGTATAATATATATAGCGTACAATTTTATAAGAAATTCGCCCCACTTGTCTCCACAGTCTTGTGTGATGTGTATAACGAGGCCCTGTCTCTTGGCCGGCTTCCTCCAACCCTGACTAATGCCAAAATTACTCTTCTCTTAAAAAAAGATAAAGATCCTTTACTTTGTAGTAGTTTTAGACCTATATCCCTGTTAAATGTAGATTACAAAATTCTTGCTAAGATTCTAGCCCTCCGTCTTCAGGGGGTTCTTCCACAGATCATCTCTATTTCATCTATTTTTCTTCTCTTCTCTCTTCTCTTTTCTTTTCTCTTCACCTAGAGACAGGTAAGGTTGGGACCTCTACAGGGGTATGAGGTGTGGGTGGGTGTGTGGGAGGGGGGTGGGGGGTTACTGTAAAATTGGGAAAAATGTGGGCATTGTACAGTATCTCTTTTATGTCCTCATTTTGTATCGTCGATGCTCAATAAACATACTTATAAAAAAAAAAAAAAAAAAAACAGTTTTGGCTGCAAAGTTGTTCATTACTAGTCAGTAAATAAAAGTTTGGTTTTTATTGCCTTAAAGTGCTTTTCAGCCCCATAGTAGCGTTTCATATGCTACTGCAAAGTATTTTATGTAAGTTCTAGATGATCAGTTTCCAATCAACTTTTACTATCCTAACATGTTTATATCTGTGGTTTATACATAGAAAATAGTTTTGGCTGCAAAGTTGTTCATTACTAGTCAGTAAATAAAAGTTTGGTTTTTATTGCTTTTAAGTGCTTTTCAGCCCCATAGTAGCGTTTCAAATGCAACTGCAAAGTCTTGTATTCAAGTTCTAAATGATCACTTTCCAATCAACTCTTACTATCCTAACATGGTTATATCCGTGGTTTATACATAGAAAAATCGTTTTGGCTCATAAATTGTTCATTACTAGTCAGTAAATGCATGTTCAGTTTGTATTGCCTTAAAGTGCTTTTCAGCCCCATAGTAGCGTTTCAAAGCAACTGCAAAGTATTGTATGTAAGTTCTAGATGATCAGTTTCCAATCAACTCTTACTATCCTAACATGTTTATATCCGTGGTTTTTACATAGAAAAATCGTTTTGGCTGCAAAGTTGTTCATTACTAGTCAGTAAATGCATGTTCAGTTTGTATTGCCTTAAAGTGCTTTTCAGCCCCATAGTAGCGTTTCAAAGCAACTGCAAAGTATTGTATGTAAGTTCTAGATGATCAGTTTCCAATCAACTCTTACTATCCTAACATGTTTATATCCGTGGTTTTTACATAGAAAAATCGTTTTGGCTGCAAAGTTGTTCATTACTAGTCAGTAAATGCATATTTAGTTTTTATTGCCTTAAAGTGCTTTTCAGCCCCATAGTAGCGTTTCAAATGCAACTGCAAAGTTTTGTATGCAAGTTCTAAGTGATCACTTTCCAATCAACTCTTACTATCCTAACATGTTTATATCTGTGGTTTATACATAGAATATGTAGAAAAACCGTTTTGGCTCATAAATTGTTAGTTACTAGTCAGTAAATGCATATTTAGTTTTTATTGCCTTAAAGTGCTTTTCAGCCCCATAGTAGCTTTTCAAAGCAACTGCAAAGTATTGTATGTAAGTTCTAGATAATCACTTTCCAATCAACTCTTACTATCCTAACATGTTTATATCTGTGGTTTATACATAGAATATGTAGAAAAACCGTTTTGGCTCATAAATTGTTAGTTACTAGTCAGTAAATGCATATTTAGTTTTTATTGCCTTAAAGTGCTTTTCAGCCCCATAGTAGCTTTTCAAAGCAACTGCAAAGTATTGTATGTAAGTTCTAGATAATCACTTTCCAATCAACTCTTACTATCCTAACATGTTTATATCCGTGGTTTATACATTGAAAATAGTTTTGGCTGCAAAGTTGTTCATTACTAGTCAGTAAATAAAAGTTTGGTTTTTATTGCCTTAAAGTGCTTTTCAGCCGCATAGTAGCGTTTCAAATGCAACTGCAAAGTCTTGTATGTAAGTTCTAAAGGATCACTTTCCAATCAACTCTTACTATCCTAACATGTTTATATACGTGGTTTAGACATAGAAAAATCGTTTTGGCTCATAAATTGTTCATTACTAGTCAGTAAATGCATATTTAGTTTTTATTGCCTTAAAGTGCTTTTCAGCCCCATAGTAGCTTTTCAAAGCAACTGCAAAGTATTGCATGTAAGTTCTATATGATCACTTTCAACTCTACTTATCAACTCTTACTATCCTAACATGTTTATATCCGTGGTTTATACATAGAAAAATCGTTTTGGCTCATAAATTGTTCATTACTAGTCAGTAAATGCATGTTCAGTTTGTATTGCCTTAAAGTGCTTTTCAGCCCCATAGTAGCGTTTCAAAGCAACTGCAAAGTATTGTATGTAAGTTCTAGAAGATCAGTTTCCAATCAACTCTTACTATCCTAACATGTTTATATCTGTGGTTTATACATAGAAAATAGTTTTGGCTGCAAACTTTTCATTACTAGTCAGTAAATAAAAGTTTTGTTTTTATTGCCTTAAAGTGCTTTTCAGCCCCATAGTAGCGTTTCAAATGCTACTGCAAAGTATTTCATGTAAGTTCTAGATGATCACTTTCCAATCAACTCTTACTATCCTAGCATGTTTATATCCGTGGTTTGTACATAGAAAAATAGTTTTGGCTCATAAATTGTTCATTACTAGTCAGTAAATGCATATTTAGGTTTTATTGCCTTAAAGTGCTTTTCAGCCACATAGTAGCATTTCAAAGTAACTGTAAAGTATTGTAGTAAGTTTTAGTTGATCAGTTTTCAATCAACTCTTAATATCCTAACATGTTTATATCTGTGGTTTATACATAGACAATAGTTTTGGCTGCAAAGTTGTTCATTACTAGTCAGTAAATAAAAGTTAGGTTTTTATTGCCTTAAAGTGCTTTTCAGCAGCATAGTAGCGTTTCAAATGCAACTGCAAAGTCTTGTATGTAAGTTGTAAAGGATCACTTTCCAATCAACTCTTACTATCCTAACATGTTTATATACGTGGTTTATACATAGCAAAATCGTTTTGGCTCATAAATTGTTCATTACTAGTCAGTAAATGCATATTTAGTTTTTAATTGCCTTAAAGTGCTTTTCAGCCCCATAGTAGCGTTTCAAAGCAACTGCAAAGTATTGTTTGTAAGTTCTACATGATCAGTTTCCAATCAACTCTTACTATCCTAACATGTTTATATCTGTGGTTTATACATAGAAAATAGTTTTGGCTGCAAAGTTGTTCATTACTAGTCAGTAAATAAAAGTTTGGTTTTTATTGCCTTAAAGTGCTTTTCAGCCCCATAGTAGCGTTTCAAATGCAAAGTCTTGTATGCAAGTTCTAAATGATCACTTTCCAATCAACTCTTACTATCCTAACATGTTTATATCTGTGGTTTATACATAGAATATGTAGAAAAACAGTTTTGGCTCATAAATTGTTCATTACTAGTCAGTAAATGCATATTTCGTTTTTATTGCCTTAAAGTGCTTTTCAGCCCCTAGTAGCTTTTCAAAGCAACTGCAAAGTATTGCATGTAAGTTCTATATGATCACTTTCAACTCTACTTATCAACTCTTACAATCCTAACATGTTTATATCCGTGGTTTATACATAGAAAAATCGTTTTGGCTCATAAATTGTTCATTACTAGTCAGTAAATGCATGTTCAGTTTTTATTGCCTTAAAGTGCTTTTCAGCCCCATAGTAGCGTTTCAAAGCAACTGCAAAGTATTGTATGTAAGTTCTAGATGATCAGTTTCCAATCAACTCTTACTATCCTAACATGTTTATATCTGTGGTTTATACATAGAAAATAGTTTTGGCTGCAAAGTTGTTCATTACTAGTCAGTAAATAAAAGTTTGGTTTTTATTGCCTTAAAGTGCTTTTCAGCCCCATAGTAGCGTTTCAAATGCAACTGCAAAGTCTTGTATGCAAGTTCTAAATGATCACTTTCCAATCAACTCTTACTATCCTAACATGGTTATATCCGTGGTTTATACATAGAAAAATCGTTTTGGCTCATACATTGTTCATTACTAGTCAGTAAATGCATTTTCAGTTTGTATTGCCTTAAAGTGCTTTTCAGCCCCATAGTAGCGTTTCAAAGCAACTGCAAAGTATTGTATGTAAGTTCTAAATGATCAGTTTCCAATCAACTCTTACTATCCTAACATGTTTATATCTGTGGTTTATACATGACAATAGTTTTGGCTGCAAAGTTGTTCATTACTAGTCAGTAAATAAAAGTTTGTTTTTTATTGCCTTAAAGTGCTTTTCACCCCATAGTAGCGTTTCAAATGCAACTGCAAAGTCTTGTATGTAAGTTCTAAAGGATCACTTTCCAATCAACTCTTACTATCCTAACATGTTTATATCCGTGGTTTTTACATAGAAAAATCGTTTTGGCTGCAAAGTTGTTCAAACTAGTCAGTAAATGCATATTTAGTTTTTATTGCCTTAAAGTGCTTTTCAGCCCCATAGTAGCTTTTCAAAGCAACTGCAAAGTATTGTATTTAAGTTCTAGATAATCACTTTCCAATCAACTCTTACTATCCTAACATGTTTATATCTGTGGTTTATACATAGAAAATAGTTTTGGCTGCAAAGTTGTTCATTACTAGTCAGTAAATAAAAGTTTGGTTTTTATTGCCTTAAAGTGCTTTTCAGCCCCATAGTAGCTTTCAAATGCAACTCCAAAGTCTTGTATGCAAGTTCTAAATGATCACTTTCCAATCAACTCTTACTATCCTAACATGTTTATATCTGTGGTTTATACATAGAATATGTAGAAAAACAGTTTTGGCTCATAAATTGTTCATTACTAGTCAGTAAATGCATATTTCGTTTTTATTGCCTTAAAGTGCTTTTCAGCCCCATAGTAGCGTTTCAAATGCAAAGTCTTGTATGCAAGTTCTAGATAATCACTTTCCAATCAACTCTTACTATTCTAACATGTTTATATCCATGGTTTATACATAGAAAAATCGTTTTGGCTCATAAATTGTTCATTACTAGTCAGTAAATGCATATTTAGTTTGAATTGCCTTAAAGTGATTTTCAGCCCCATATTAGCTTTTCAAAGCAACTGCAAAGTATTGTATGTAAGTTCTAGATAATCACTTTCCAATCAACTCTGTATACTCTATAAGTTCAAAAACCAAACTTTTATTTACTGACTAGTAATGAACAACTTTGCAGCCAAAACTATTTTCTATGAATAAACCACAGATATAAACATGTTAGGATAGTAAGAGTTGATTGGAAAGTGATTATCTAGAACTTACATAAAATACTTTGCAGTTGCTTTCAAAAGCTACTATGGGGCTGAAAAGCACTTTAAGGCAATAAAAACTAAATATGCATTAACTGACTAGTAATGAACAATTTATGAGCCAAAACTCTTTTCTATGTATAAACCACAGATATAAACATGTTGGAATAGTAAGATAGTAAAAAGTGATCATCTAGAACTTACATACAATACTTTGCAGTTGCATTGAAAAGCTACTATGGGGCTGAAAAGCACTTTAAGGCAATAAAAACGAAATATGCATTTACTGACTGAACAATTTATGAGCCAAAACTGTTTTTCTATGTATAAACCACAGATATAAACATGTTAGGATAGTAAGAGTTGATTGGAAAGTGATCATCTAGAACTTACATTCAATACTTTGAAGTTGCATTTGAAACGCTACTATGGGGCTGAAAGTTAACTCCAGTGGGATGTCTCGTGCATCTCATCGGGCTACGGGGAGTTCCCTTCATTCCCCGCCCTCATCTTTTGACTCGCCCGCTATGTGGTGTAGAAGCATTGAAGCTTAATGGAGTGGGCAAGTGTAAAGTGGTCCACCTGTGTTGGCGCTGGGTCAAGTCACATGATATTTTTGATTTTTTTTGATAAACATTGAGTTTGTTTGTTGCTGGGACTTTAAGTCCCACAGGGGGGAATTGAGGTGGAAACTATGACATCCGGATCGATGGGAAACCCATGTTTATTGTTTAATTTGATTGTTTTACATAAATTATTCAGAATCAATTGTGTATAATGTTATGGAAGCCCATTTCCGCTACACAAAAAAAGATAGTATCTCATAATTATGAGTACTTTTTTGGGCGCAAAGTGAGCATGCTCAGATACTGGCGCCCTCCGACTCACATGGTTCAAGGCTGGCAGTTGATAACTGTTGGACAACAATAAGGTATTCTGCTAATACTTTATATTCAACAGTTCATAGTGTACCATTATGTTTACATTAATGTATTCTTAGGTCTGTTTTTCTTACTTGTTTTTTTTTTGTGTCATCCTAGCAGTTTGTTAGCTAAGCTAGGTGCACAGCCACATTTGGTAAAGTAAAGAGTGACCTGCTAGATAACCTTCTGAAATATATTCCAGAGTCTGAGTGCATGGTATTGGAGTCTTCCAGAGCAGATTTCAGTGGTACCGACATGGAGGAGTTGCTTGAAATATTACAAGGGCAGGGCTGCAGGAAAATGCCTACAGAGGCTAACTTTGAGAAAATTCGGCAAGAATTGGCTCACGAGAAAATGATACAGCAGCCAGCATATGTCATAGAACAGTGGGCATCCATACTTAGTCCCTTGAGAAATGAGTTGCAGGTTTGCACTGTTGCGTTTGATCATTTGCAGCCAACTGGAAGAAAAATTATAATAGCACTTGAATTCCCGTCTACTCTAAATGATCAAGAAAAAAACATCAAGCAGTATCTGACTACCTATATAAGAGAATGTGACAGTCAACGCCTTTCTCGATTATTTTGGTTCTGCACAGGGTCCGACTTATTTCTAAACAAGACCATAACAATTGACTTCACCAACCTTGAAGGCTTTCTGCGAAGACCAGTGGCTCACATGTGGTTGTGTTCTGGAGCTGTCAGTTCACTATGATAACTATCTCGATTTCAGGTGTGAAATAAACAAGGTTTTGGAAAGTAGTGTATGGGTAATTGACATAGTGTAATAAGAGAAGACAGCCTAAACAACATTTCTGTAAATGTTTTAGACGTTTTAGCTGTGTGAAGAGTTACTACCTTCAGATTTCTGACTTTTCAAAACATTTCCCACTTCAAATTAACCAAAGCATACATATTGTTATGATAATCAATGTTCCATCAATGTTCACATTGATTTAAAGTGTGTTAATTGCATGTTTATCAAAGCCAAAATGCAAATCGTTCCTGTTTTTCTTTTTATAGTTAATACTTTATAAATGTAAATGTGTACTGTTACATGTTCCTGGAAGTGAGTAGTAATAACGTGTAATACTTACTTTGAAGTAATAACACCCTACTAGCAAAGTTTTGACAAAAGGAAAAAGTAAGATTTATATATGTTATGTTTTTTCTTTTTTCTTCTTTGCTTTATAAAGATGTAATGTAATTGTACAAATTTGTGTTCCGGAAAAACACATAGATCCTAGTTGGTGGCTAGGAAGAGGCCTCCAACCTAAAGAATTGGACAGCTATGTCCAAGACAGTTTTTTCAGCATTTTGTTTTTGCTTGCACTTGAATATTGGGTGACTGTGTTTTACTGTCTAATTTATCTCTAATAACTAATACTCTCACCTTAATACAGTGCTTGTTCTTGTGAATATCAGCAAATAATTTTTTACTAAAGTGGTTTCAATGATTCATAATAAAGGTCATATGTCCAGATTACTTCAGCCTTTGTCATGCTGTCCCAGCAATGATTGTGTCATCACAGTTATTTAATTCTGTATCAGTGAGTACAGTTGGAGATAGCTGCATTTCTCAGTGTTTTGGTTAATCCTCTATAGGTATCATTAGAGTTTGAAGGTAGAAAAACAATATAAAAATGCATCTTACCATTTATTTAATGGAACAAAATATACTACTTCTTACAGTTTTACACATAAGTAAAAGAAATAGGCAAGGTTTTGTTCAAAAGCTTGGCATGACATTTTTAAGATGGCGGTCTTAAGGATTCCTATGTAAAAAAGGGAAAATAAATGTATACTACTACTTTTCTAATTGGAACATCTGTAAACTGTGTATTGGTAACACAGTGCAGCTGAGCTAATGTGGAAAAAAGGTAAGTTATACTGTATATTTAATGACTTCAAAATACAACTCTATTACTTTCAAACTTCAAACATACCATCATCTGGGCACTGCACTAGTAAGAGTAGATACTACGTACTTACACACCCCAAAACAGTGAACATGAAACACAAAATGTTCCTGTCTCTATTAATATTAGGTATAATATTTGAATATGTCCCATGTATCACAAAGCTAGCTCAGTTATCTGTGTTCAATGCTTCATGTATCAACTCGCGAATGCTGATGTAAAAGTCTGTGATCTGATATATGTCAACAACCATGTGAAGACCATGTTCAATACAAATATGGAATACATATTCATCACAGGGATAGTCCTTCGATATGCATTCCTGTTGGCAAATCTCAATTTCTCTTGGGTCGACAGGCTGCAAGAAATCCTGGGCATCATACAAATCAGGCACTGCATACATCACCGTCGGACGACCATTTGGAGAACGAGGGTTGTGGCTTGGCCGTATTCGATGATCATTCCATGCTGTTACTATGTCATTTAGTTCCTGCTAAGCAACAGAAAACAATACATAAATCAGTTAAGAGACAATGAGATGTCTCTAAAACAATTGTTACTTTAGTGTTATAAAGTATTACATGCAAAGATCTCCAAATGTAACTTTCCTTGTTGATTACTGGGGTCAACATAATAACAAATCTATTGTAAGTTTTATGTAAAACAATGTTTGATATGCAAATTAAGCATCATATGTCAAAACGTGAATCGCCACCTTAACGTGATGGAGGGGTTTGAGTGCTTGGATGATCCTAGGAGCTATGTTGTCGGGGGCTTTATGCCCCTGGTAGGGTCTCCCAAGGCAAACAGGTCCTAGGTGACTAGCCAGACTAAGAGCGGTTCAGAAAACCCTGATGATGACAAATCCAACGAAATCAGTTACGTCGCCCGGATCGGCGAAACCGGGGCCCCACTCTGGAGCCAGGCCCAGAGTGGGAGCTCGCAGGCGAGCGCCTGGTGGCCGGGTCTTTTCCCATGGAACCCGGCCGGGCCCAGCCCGAAAAGGCGACGTGGGACCACCTTCCCGTAGGCCCACCACCCGCAGGAAGGACCGTAAGGGGCCGGTGCTGTGTGATTTGGGCGGTGGTCAGGGGCAGGCGCCCGGACGACCGGGGCCGCGCACACAGTCTCTAGCGCTGGGGACATGGAATGTCACCACGCTGGCGGGGAAGGAGCCTGAGCTTGTGCGGGAGGTCGAGCGTTACCGGCTAGATATAGTCGGCCTCGCCTCCACGCACAGCTTGGGCTCTGGAACCATTATCCTTGAGAGAGGCTGGACTCTTCATTTCTCTGGCGTTCCCCGTGGGGAGAGGCGGCGGGCTGGCGTGGGTTTGCTTATAGCCCCACAGCTCAGTCGCCACGTGTTGGAGTTTACTCCGGTGAACGAGAGGGTTGCGTCCCTGCGCCTAAAAGCCGGGGACAGGTCTCTCACTGTTGTGGCGGCCTACGAGCCGAACAGCAGTGCAGAGTACCCGGCCTTCTTTGAGTCTTTGGGAGGCGTACTGAACAGTGCGCCGACTGGGGACTCCGTTGTTCTACTGGGGGACTTCAACGCCCACGTGGGAAATGACAGTGACACCTGGAGAAGGGTGATTGGGATGAACGGCCCCCCTGATCGGAACCCGAGTGGTGTTCTGTTTTTGACTTCTGTGCTAGTCACGGTATGTTCAAGCACAAGAGTGTCCATCAATGCACGTGGCACCAGGACACTCTAGGCCGAAGGTCGATGATCGACTTTGTTGTCGTGTCTTCTGACCTGCGGCCGTGTGTCTTGGACACTCGGGTGAAGAGAGGGGCGGAGCTGTCAACCTATCACCACCTGGTTGTGAGTCAGATCCGCTGGCGGGGGGGGAAGTTAGACAGACTTGGCAGGCCCAAACGTATCGTGAGGGTCTGCTGGGAACGTCTGGCAGACCCGTCTGTCAGAGGGATCTTCAACTCACACCTCCGGGAGAGCTTCTCACAGATCCCGGGGGAGGCTGGGGACATCGAGTCTGAATGGACCATGTTCTCGACCTCCATTGTCAATGCGGCAGTCCGGAGTTGCGGTCGCAAGGTCTCTGGTGCTGGTCGCGGCGGCAATCCCAGAACCCGGTGGTGGACACCGGAAGTAAGGGATGCCGTCAAACTGAAGAAGGAGTCCTATCGAGCCGTTCTGGCTTGTGGGACTCCCGAAACAGTTGACCGGTACCGGCAGGCCAAGCGTGCCGCGGCTCGGGTAGTCGCAGAGGCAAAAACTCGGGTCTGGGAGGAGTTCGGGGAGGCCATGGAGAAGGACTATAGGTCGGCCCCAAGGAAATTCTGGCAAACCGTTCGGCGCCTCAGGAGGGGGAAGCAGTGCTTCACCAACACTGTTTACGGTGCGGGTGGGGAGCTGTTGACGTCGACTGGGGATGTTGTCGGACGGTGGAAGGAATACTTTGAGGATCTCCTCAATCCTGCCGTCACGTCTTCCGAGGAGGAAGCAGAGACTGGGGACTTCGGGGCGGACCCGCCTATCACCCGGGCTGAAGTCACTGAGGTAGTCGATGGGCTCCTTGGTGGCAGGGCTCCGGGGGTGGACGAGATCCGTCCTGAGTACCTGAAGTCTCTGGATGTTGTGGGACTGTCCTGGTTGACACGCCTCTGCAGCATCGCGTGGCGGTCTGGAACAGTGCCTATGGATTGGCAGACCGGGGTGGTGGTTCCCCTATTTAAGAAGGGGGACCGGAGGATGTGTTCCAATTACAGAGGAATCACACTCCTCAGCCTCCCCGGTAAGGTCTACGCCAGGGTACTGGAGAGGAGAATCCGGCCAATAGTCGAACCTCGGATCCAGGAGGAGCAGTGTGGTTTTCGTCCTGGCCGCGGAACACTGGACCAGCTCTACACCATCTACCGGGTGCTCGAGGGTTCATAGGAGTTTGCCCAACCAGTCTACATGTGTTTTGTGGATCTGGAAGGCATTCGACTGTGTCCCTCGTGGTGTCCTGTGGGGGGTACTTCGGGAGTACGGGGTCCGGGGCCCTTTGTTAGGGGCCGTCCGTTCCCTGTACAACCGAAGTAGGAGCTGTGTTCGCATTGCCGGCAATAGGTCGGACCTGTTCCGGGTGCATGCTGGACTCCGCCAGGGTTGCCCTTTGTCACCGGTTCTGTTAATTGTTTATATGGACAGAATTTCTAGGCGCGCCCAGGGGGCGGAGGGTTTCCGGTTCGGGGAGCACAGGATCTCATCTCTGCTGTTTGCGGATGATGTTGTCCTGTTTGCTTCCTCGAGCCGGGGCCTCCAGCATGCTCTGGAGCGGTTTGATGCCGAGTGTGAAGCGGCTGGGATGAGGATCAGCACCTCCAAATCCGAGGCCATGGTACTCGACCGGAAAAAGGTGGCTTGCCCCCTCTGGGTGGGTGGGGAGCCTTTGCCTCAAGTGGAGGAGTTCAAGTATCTCGGGGTCTTGTTCACGAGTGACGGAAGGACGGAACGTGAGATTGACAGGCGGATCGGTGCAGCGTCTGCAGTGATGCAGTCTCTGTACCGGACTGTCGTGGTGAAGAAGGAGCTGAGCCGCAAGGCAAGACTCTCGATTTACCGGTCAATCTACATTCCTACTCTCACCTATGGTCATGAGCTTTGGGTCATGACCGAAAGGACAAGATCGCGGATACAAGCGGTCGAAATGAGTTTCCTCCGCAGGGTGGCTGGGCGCTCCCTTAGAGATAGGGTGAGGAGCTCAGTCACACGGGAGGGGCTCGGAGTAGAACCGCTACTCCTCCACGTCGAGAGGAGCCAGTTGAGGTGGCTCGGGCATCTGTTTAGGATGCCTCCTGGACGCCTCCCCCGGGAGGTGTTCCAGGCATGTCCCACCGGGAGGCGGCCCCGGGGAAGACCTAGGACACGCTGGAGGGACTATGTCTCTCGGCTGGCCTGGGAACGCCTCGGGATCCCCCCGGAGGAGCTGGAGGAGGTGTGTGCGGTGAGGGAAGTCTGGGCTTCCCTGCTCAGACTGCTGCCCCCGCGACCCGGCCCCGGATAAGCGGAAGATAATGGATGGATGGATAAACGTTTTTAAGGGGGAAATGATTGGATAACTAATCAGTAATCCAGGACAACCATTCCCAAAGTCAATGGCATAGTGTCAATGGCATCCCATGTGGACCCCCCCCCCAAAAAAATGTGTTCTTAACAGCAAGGCTACCGCCAAATATATAATTATTAGTATCATAAGTTTATAAGTATATAACTGTGTGTTATTTATTAGAACCTCTATTTTTATGTTCTTAAAATAGACAACTTTTGCAGCCCTTAAAGGTTTAACATTTCTACAAGTGAGTGCGTTTTTGTAAGTCCTTAGGGTAGACTAGGTGAACTTTTTAGTACAATCCCAATTAAAATACACTTAAAAGTAGTTCTTACTTGTATAGTATTTTGGAAACAGAACTGAATCAGTACTTTGTCCAGGAAAGTGTCTGCAAAGTGACCATCTGCCTTGAGCTGATCAAAATGATTCATCCAGAACTGGATACACTGACTTCTTAAAGTGGCCCACCATCTCTCTATTCTTTGGTTCCCAGTGCTTGCGCCCAAAGTGACACAGTCGGTTCCAGAATCATTTACAGTGACGCAATTTTTTTTAAACATCTGAACCACATGGGTATTCTCAGTTCCATGATCAAGTCTCAGCCTATAGGGACAGCCATTGGTTTCACTGATGGCCTCCGTGAATATTAAAATATTACATTAAAATACAAACATTAAAATATCTGGCAATGATTCGGGGGTCACTGTTGGTTTTGTATGCCTCTAGCCATATCATTTTTCGAGAGAACCCATCTACACACCCATACATACAATACAGATCCCATAAGGCTTTAATTTATCACATCCATCTATATGCCAAATGTAATTGGGTCCTTGACTGCAGTACGCACGTCTTCTGAGGCGGTTCCTTGCACATAGAGAAACTCCTTCTCTGTCCATTAGGTTTAGCAGCAGACAAACTGTTTCTCTGTCAGTAATTATTCCAGCCATCCAACACTTCTGGTGCATCCACCTGTAACCATGCTGCTGTCCTGATATTTGCAGCTGCTGTTGTATAAATGAGGCTACCTCCAAATCATCTGTTTTGTTTTTTCTCCTCCACAGATTATTCTTTGAAAGAGTTCTTTCAAGAGACTGAAGACTCATTTTGATGTTGTGGGATTCCTGGAGCAGCAGGAGAATCTCACTATTTGTGAAACCTTTATGAAAATATTCCTCAATGATAGCTATAGCATCCATCATAGAATAGACATGTGTATCAATTGATCACCTGTTTAAAAAATAAATAGTATTTAAATTATGACTGGTAGTTGGAAAGATTAAACTTTTAGCATCCCAGAAGAAGTATCATCATTTGCTGTTGTTAACTAATTTTAAGTAAAAACACTGATTTGGACTAGTAGCACTGATAAATGGCTATTAAAACCGGCAGAGAAATCGTTTTTCACACTTACTGTTTAGGTCTGCTCATACAGTTTGTTTAGGTGAGTTTGAACACACTCACTCACACTGTGAGAAATAGCAGCTCAAATGGCCTCCGTTGGTGCGTAATTTGACTCAAACGCAACTGAAGTGCATTGATCGCGTTGATCAACGATGTGACCTTCCATCCAAAATGACGTTCTCCCAGTTATAGCCTTCCGTAGTGAACTGGGTTGGGAAATATAATCAGGAGCGGTCAAAAAAATGTCTTAGGGTGACATCCCATCGAAACATAGCTATAACATCAAAGGCTGAATATCACTGACCAAATCTAAATTACTCAAATTGGCTCACGCGTCTTGTAACATTATGATTATTGCCACAACTTTTCCTAAGCTTGCCAACAACGCATCTGTGATGTGAACAAAAAGCATTTATCGGCTAATCACAATGTAGGCCACCTCGCCGATCGACCGCACTTAACACAAGCCGCACAAGCTGAAAAACTTAAATAGCAGAGTGTGAAGCTTTTAGGTAGGCTTACCAAGTTTGCCATTGTGCTCAGTAAAAGTGGAATTAAACGTGTTACATTTAAAGCAAATCGTTTTAAACTGGGTGGCAGTAAATACAAAATAAACCAAATTATACACTAAAGATAGTTAGCCGCATACCTTAATAATGGTCCAACTTTCTGGGTCCATCCTCCAGCCTTGAACCATGTGAGTCTGAGGGTGCCAGTATCTGAGCATGCTCACTTTATGTCCAAAAAAGTCATAATTATGAGATACTAAGTCATAATTATGAGATGCTAAGTCATAATGATGAGATACTAAGTCATAATGATGAGATACTATCTAATCATGATGAGATACTATCTAATCATGATGAGATACTTTTTTTTTGTGTGGCGGAAATGGGCTTCCATAGAATGTAGTAAACACTCTTATAATCCTTAAAAGTGAGTGTGGTAATCATGCACAGTGAGACTGGGAATGAAGGCCATAAATCTTTCCCATGTAGGCCCAAAACACAGACTGTTATCTGTGCATGGGCATTTCAAGGTTGACAGGACACCGTGCAGCCATAAGAGGGGAGAAAACTGCCATTGCATAGAGTATGGTTGATAAGACACTGTACATATCACGCATCGTAATAAATTGTAACTTTATTAGTGAGAGGGGCCAATTGCCTAAGGTTACGTAGGTGATGACCAAGGTGAAATTTTAACAAACGGAGAAACACCCTCTATAAAAGATGATGCACGGCCAGAAATCGTCAGTCTGATCCCGGGACCACACTCATTGATTTGTTGGATTTTTTTTGACTTGTCACAGACTCCAATAAAACACTTTGCATCAAACTTGGAAGAAGCTCTGTTGTTTTTTTTAACTTAGAATCTACACCAGCTTGGATGCTTAGAATCTACACCGGCCTGAAGACTTAGAACATTTCCAATCTTTGGGATCTAAAGGCATTAAGTTGGATTTACCGCTTTTTCCTCTAAGTAGAACAATTGGACTTTTACCACTTTCAAAGGTGTCAGAATGACCGGCTTAGAGGCGAGTTAAGTACAGAAAGACATGACAAAAACAATTAAGCTAAACTGACACGACTGTGTAGAGCAGGGGTGCTCAATGCGTCGATCGCAAAGGTACTACTGGTAGATCGCATGGCATAAAAACGTTAAAACTTTTTTTACAGATTTATAGAAATATATATAAAATCAAGTTTAACAAGACTACAAAAGCAAGATCAAATCTTATAAGGATAGACAAAATGCAAATGTAGACGTCAGCCAATTATCCTCACTATGACATTTGTCACTTGACTGACAGTCGGTTTGACTAATCTGACCTCTGCGCATGTGCTCATATTGGCGAGTTATCTTCCAATTTACGACTTCTAAACATAAGAGTATAAAAATGTGTGGGGAAGCTGGACCAAATAAATAGACTAAACTTACAATTTCCATACGGAATGGGAGTTGGCATTTTTTTCACTATGTTATTTTCAAAGTGCGTTTGCCTCATCTGCCAGACTGCAGTCGCTATACCGAAAAAGGGAATTGTGAAGCGGCATTTTCGGACTGTACATAAAAACGACACTAACTTCCATCCGAAAAGTGAGTTGAGGAGAAAGGTTAAGGAACTAAAATCCCAGTTGTCAGGACAGCAGTCAAGACTTTGCTTTATTCGAGCCAATCGCTACATTCATGTGCTAGTACCCTTTTCGGGAAGATGCTGACGTTGTTTCACTTGCATCAAAAATTACAACACTGTTTAATCTGAACCTTTCTGGAGTGGAAGATGATATTTTGACACTACAAGCCGACATTGAGCTGAAGGCCAGAGCTCATGGACAATTCTGGAGCAAACTCACAGAGGAAAAGTACTCCAACATAAGGAAATGTGCAACATCCTTGACTGCATTATTTGGCTCCACTTATTTATGCGAGTCAGCCTTGAGTGAGGCTTGGCATCTAACGTCACGTAGGTTTACCTGTTGTTACAACCCTAGGTTAGAGTGAGCACCAACCACTGTATTTATGGGTGCTTAGCACCTGTCAAAGGGGGTGGGTTATAATTTATTTATTTCATTTGGTGCCACTGGCAGTCCTCCTTGATTCCTCTTTTTTATTTTATTTTTTATAAACGTTATTGATTTGTAAGCTGATTTCCTTATTTTGTGTTGGAGTTGTAACAAGCAATATGGGTTCACACAATTATGCAAGGTATACTAACATATATGGTTCTTATAAATCATTTAAAATATATTTCTGAATAATTATATGTTGCACAATTTTATAGTAGGTAGATCACTTTGTCTCGGTCATTTTGTAAGTAGCTCGCATGCTGAAAAAGTGTGTGCACCCCTGGTGTAGAGCAACGCTCTCCTAGGTCTAACCTACAGCCCTGTCTTGGGTAACTGGCAGCCTTATATAATGCTGCTGGAGGAAATGGGCTGGATCATACCATGTCGAGGGGAATTCACACAACACCCCCCCTCCCTCTAGCATTGTAAAACATGGTTTCCTCCAGGAACTATACCTACAGGTGCTAGGGACTCTTTTGCCCGAACACCTGCATGACAGAGAGCACATGGTAAGTCTTATAACCAACATTTGTTCCTCACCTCAAATGTGTTTTATTCTACACCATATTGCACAAGCCCCATTTTGTGATACTTATATGCCACCTTTTGTTTGCTCTTCTCAGGTGGAGCTCACGATAGATCCCGCTGAGCAACACAACAAACCAACACAATTCAGCAATCAATAAATATAAATAAATAAGTATTGGCTATGTGTCATCAATGTATTATGTGCAAATGTTCTTGTGCAAACATGCAAATTATATAGGTAACAAAGTACCACAAGTACCCCTTTGTTACAAAAGGATATTATTATTAAATAGATTAGATTAGATTAGATTAGATGAACCTTTATTTGTCCTCCAGGAGGTGGAAATTGCAGTTCACAACAGCAGCAGGGTAAAGTACAGCACACAGAGTTGCAGGGTAATATACATAATGACAATAACATAACAATAGCAATAACAATGGCAATAGCAATAGGCGGGCACGATAAGGTCAGATATATATAAAAAATATAAGAAAATAAGTAATTAAGTAGTCTGGTTAAGTAGTCCAGTGTACAAAATAGTAAGTTAAGTCGACAAGTCGACATGCAGGCAGTTATTGCACTTGAGATACAGAATTACAGTATTTTGCAAGAGTATGATAAAAAAAATAAGTTAGGTAGACATATAGACATATAGACAGTTTTGGAGAATGGAGATTTACAGCATTACAGTATTGCAAAAAGTAAGCAAGTTAAGTAGAAATATTGCACTTAGTACAGAGTATCAATATAACATGAGTATTGCACATGATTGAGGTAAGTAAATAAAAAAATAATTGGGACACATTCACTTTATCAAATTTTACACAACAGTAACTGGTATCTTAGCTCACTACACTTTCCAAGTAGCTTGCCCAACACTGGTTATTATTCTGATTGTGGCTGTTTACTGTCTGAGCGGCCTTGAGCAGGCCACAGCAAAGCTTCTTGTTATGAGGAAAACAGGAAAGATTGAGTGCAGTGCACATTATTTAGCAACATCATTTAGCAATGTCATCAATTTCTTAACTTTTATTCTTTCATCAAAGTACTATTACATTGGACATGATCCATAATCAAATCAACAGTTTAGTTCTCTCAAAGCAGAAATGGGCGAAGCGAGTTGAGGCATGACAATCGGGCTGCCCTTGTCATCACTCTTACAATAAGTACATATGATAATTTATCATACACCTCAGTATACATCGCCACTCATTCACGCACCTCAGTGTATATCATCATTCATTCGCACACTTCAGTATACATCATCACTCATTTATACACCTCAGCACACGTCATCACTCTCTCTCTCTCACATTCACTAGCAGCACAAGCACTCAGGTAGCGCAGGCAATCAATCATGAACACACCTGACTCGGCTAGCGCAAGCTCATTGGGCCTCGTCCGGTAAGACGGCCCTTAAAGGCTGCGCGGATATGAACACTCATCCCGAAATGTGCGTACGCCAGTCAGTCAGTGATTTATAAAAAACAAACTTGGCGGTAGAATGTGCGGTCCTCCACGCAAACTATGACCGTCCCGTAAACCTACGCACTTTTTGGAGACAGTGGGAATTGGAGACACATACTGCAAAAAGTAAAAGTCGGAGAAGCGATTACTCGTAATATTTATGTATTTTGTTGTCCTCACACACATTGACTCAATTTATGATTATAATGAAGATTAAATACATCAGTGTTATTTGAGCTTGAACTGCGTGATAATTGTTCCATACACATCTTGTACAATGCAACTCAAATTTTAAATCAATATTCAGTGCTGTCTGTCTCACAATCAGACGTCCTTTTACCGCAGTGTAGGAGGCTGAAATGCATGTAACTACAGAACACAAAGTATAACTAAATATATTTATTTAATACTGTGCATATATCATATGTCAAAAACTGGAAATACAGTTGTTAAGCTCCCGCGCAATCACTACACTCATTACACTTCAGAATCAGAATTCGTTTTTAATCGCCATGCAAGATACATAAACACGGAATTTACTACTGCAGTTGTTACCGCTTCTTCTACGGTTCTGTCACTTGGCGCGGTCGCACTATTGTGTTGTTTTTTGTTTGCCTTCATTCACCGTGAAGAAGAATCACCTGCCAGGTTCATGAGAACGATACTAGATTAGCATTCATGAGGTCCTTTGCATTGACCATTTATGGTTAAAAATGGGCGTGTTCAGAGCGGGGTGCAATTATACTTTACGTACGCAAACTTGTGGTTAAGGTGTGATTTATAAAGCGAACATTGGCTACAGGTGTGCGTACGCACGGTTTTATAAATCGGAATTTTTGTACTTGAAAAGTGTTTTGTACACACTTTTAGTACGAATTCTACGCACTCCTTTATAAATGAGACCCCTGATCTTCATAGCGTTGCAGTTCGTCATCGTGCCACCTGTTTTAAATGTACCACCTGTTCATCGTTGCACTACCTGTCATTGTTGCGTAACTGTTCTTCGTTGCCATGTCCGACTCGTCTGAATCCGCTGAGTGTTTGCTGGGGGAGTTTGGTGGAGGCCCATCTTGCCCCTCACCCGGAGGATCGCATTTCTGATGCGTCGGCGAGGATGCCGGTGGCCAGGTTAGGCGCAGTTCACGGCTGGCCCAGAAAACGCCAGCTATGAAGGATTGGCCAACCCACCGTATCCTTGATTATTTATATGGTCGGGTGGTTTACCCAACAGGTGGATGTAACCACAAAGAATTGTTTGCGTTCTTCATGGAAAGAGCGCAGGCTCAGGAGGAAAGCCCCTCCCCGTGGCATCTACTTCTTGGGCAGACCTGGTACTTTCGGCGCTGCTGGAAATTAAAACTTTCCTGGCAGCCATTGGGGATCGCGTTTCCTCCCTGGAGAACAGGCCAGCGGCGGGATTGGCTCCGACCCTTCTATCGACATGTTTCGGGGGCTTTCCCGCGGCGCACAAGGTGGATATAATCCCGAGGTGGAATCTGACTTCCGCGTTACCGTCTGCATCTCCCGGGGCGTCATTCCTGTCTCCTGCTGCAGGTATATCCGGCCACCTGAGGAATCAAATTATCGCAGGTACGGACGTTAACCTGGTAAAAATATTACTAACTAGAAAAAAATTCCTAAAGAAATTTTGAGTGTGCGTGACTCTGGCCCGGGACTCCCCCCCATACATCACTGACACTGTTGAGTAATTTTCAGAATATGACTTCTACCATTGCTTAGGTATGTGACAGATCAAGCTTTCAACAGGTGTTCATATGCTGATGCACTAGTAGTAGCGTAAACACGAATTTCAGCAGGATTAAAGACAGCTCCAATTGAGCACACTGCCACAGTTTAAGTTTAAGTAGTAAGCAAGCAGTAAACAATTGGTCACTCTGTGTCAGGTAGCACTATACATTACAGTTCAGTAGCATAGTATGAGTTTGGTTCTAATTTGATAATAGTGATAAATGCTTTAAAAAACTTAGAGTGTAAAAAGACCCAAATACATCCAATGCCAGAATTAGGCCATCAATGGCTATGACTTTGGTATTAGAAATACACCTTTTATCAAAATGATACCGCATTATAAATATCAGATAACATTATAAAGTTATACAGCTGTGTTAAATGTCAAATCAATCCACATGCAATCAAACATGTAACAAATCAGGATTCAGCAATAAGCTAGCATCAAAATTCACAAAAAGCACTAGGTCACACAGTTCTGATATCACACTAACAAAAACAGTGCTTTTTATCCAACATTAATTGAGGAAAAACACACACGCACATACACATACACACACGCACATACACACACACACACACACACACACGCACATACACACACACACACACATATATATATATATATATATACTGTTTTTGTTAGTGTGATTTCAGAACTGTGTGACCTAGTGCTCACACAGTTCTGATATCACACTAACAAAAACAGTGCTTTTTATCCAACATTAATTGAGAAAAACACACACGCACATACACACACGCACATACACACACACACATACACATATATATATACATATTGTGCATACACACAGGCAGTCTGTACATTAATGACTTAATGATGAACTGTCAATCAAACCATTCAGTGCAATGAATCACTTAGTAGCAGACACACAGGTTTAATCATCTATAAACTACAGGACTACAGGACTCCCCATACAACACTAGCCAATAGTTTGCAAGGTCAACCAGTATCCAGACGATTATGAATGTTTTACAGCAAGCCCCCCCAACAATTTAAATAGCAATTCCTAAAAGACCTGTATTTAATCCCCACTGTTTCTCTATGGAACTGCCGATCCCAACCACCCACCCACACACCTCCCCAATACCCCAAACCCTTCCGAAATCGCCCCCCCGAGCCCCCCGCAACGTCACAATCTCCGCTTGAAGGTGCATGTAAATCAATCGCGATTCTCAAACCTCTCCCACAAATAGGCTCATAGCTCATCAACCCGACCTCCCACACACCTCCCCAATATCTCGTTAGAATCCTATGGACCCCACCACATGAACCCTGCCCTCAAACCCCCCCGCACGAGCCCCCCCGCCCCCCGCTAACGCCGATCGCCCCCCCCCCCTCCGAAAACGACCCTAAACGGTCAAAATGCACACAAATACCCCCCCCCATAACCCTCCACCACCGTCCTGACTGATAAGCACATGAATACATATAAGCCCAAATGTTAAAGAAGTCCAAAACCCACATCTTAGCATGCTAGAAACATATGCTGATGCACTAGCAATTAGCTTAAGCGCTAATTTCAGCATTGGTCGCTAATGTTAGCAAACAGCATATCTTTACAGCTAGTTGGAATGTCAGTTGTAAATCCTGACTGATAAGCACACGAATACCTATGAGCCCAAATGTTAAAGAAGTCAAAAACCTACATTTTAGATAGCATGCTAGCGAAAGAGTTGAAAAAGATGTTCGCTTACCTTAGAGACTTAGAGCCAGAGAGGAAGAGTTGAGCTGGAGTACAGTTTATAAATACACCCAAAACAAAAAGAGCCAATTTGATTCCTCCAGTAAATATCCTCCAATTAAAGTTAATAAATGTGAAATTAATTACTGTTCATAAAATGACCACCGTCTTCCCCTCTCCTCTTTCAAGCACGTTGCTAAGTAACGAACTAAAGCTGACAGTTGCAACTGTCATGTCAGTTGAACAGACAGAGAGAGAAGGCTTACAGCACCCCTCGAACAGGAAGGATTTCTGGCCAAACCGTGTTTCCAATCATAAAACCAGGTTAACGTGAAGCAGGCCTTCCTGAACGTCTACATAGACATTTTGTGTTGACAAGTGAAGAAATGTGCACTTGGGAGCAATTCTAAAAAGTGTTAGTTTTGTTTTCCTCCTGAAATTTTCCTGGCACTTTTAACATGGGAGTCAATGAGGCTCTTCATGGGTGCTGCGGCCGAATTTTCGCATGTCAAGCTAAAACAATAAATCTGACAGATAAAGTAAAGCAAGTGTGAGCTAGAGGACACATTTTCATACGTTTCTATGTATAAATTGTGTCTGTAGTGGTGCATTTGAGGCCATGGTAGTCGAATACGTTTTTTTTTTTACACATTTCTCTCTCTTCTCCTCACTCTAGCGATGACATCTCCACTCTACCTCTCAAACATTCTTTCCATTGACACCAATTCATTTTTTTGGTGTGGTTTTTGGCAATTTTTTGGCAAAATTGTTTGCCAAAAGTCTTAGAAAAATCATAGCACACATGTCGGGGCCGAGCCGCAAGTTTTGATATAACTTTTGTGTATATGCGTCAAAAACTCTGGTAGGTGTTTTGAGCCAAAAAAGGGCGTAAGAATAAGTATAACTAGAAACAAATTCCTAAAGAAATTTTGAGTGTGCGTGACTCTGGCCCGGGACTCTCCCCCATACATCACTGACACTGTTGAGTAATTTTCAGAATATGACTTCTACCATTGCTTAGGTATGTGACAGATCAAGCTTTCAACAGGTGTTCATTTGCTGATGCACTAGTAGTAGCGTAAACACTAATTTCAGCAGGATTAAAGACAGCTCCACTTGAGCACACTGCCACAGTTTAAGTTTAAGTAGTAAGCAAGCAGTAAACAATTGGTCACTCTGTGTCAGGTAGCACTTTACATTACAGTTCAGTAGCATAGTATGAGTTTGGTTCTAGTTTGATAATAATGATAAATGCTTTCAAAAACTTAGAGTGTAAAATGACCCAAATACATCCAATGCCAGAATTAGGCCATCAATGGCTATGACTTTGGTATTAGAAATACACCTTTTATCAAAATGATACCGCATTATAAATATCAGATAACATTATAAAGTCATACAGCTGTGTTAAATGTCAAATCAATCCACATGCAATCAAACATGTAACAAATCAGGATTCAGCAATAAGCTAGCATCAAAATTCACAAAAAGCACTAGGTCACACAGTTCTGATATCACACTAACAAAAACAGTGCTTTTTATCCAACATTAATTGAGAAAAACACACACGCACATACACATACACACACACACACACACACACACATACACATATATATATATATCTATACATATATGTGCATACACACAGGCAGTCTGTACATTAATGACTTAATGATGAACAGTCAATCAAACCATTCAGTGCAATGAATCACTTAGTAGCAGACACACAGGTTCAATCATCTTCATAACTGCCGATCCCGACCACACACACACCTCCCCAATACCTGGACCCCACCACATTAACTCTGGCCTCAAACCCCTCCGAAATCGCCCCCCCGAGCCCCCCGCAACGTCACAATCTCCGCTTGAAAGTGAAACTAAATCATTCGCGATTGTCAAACCTCTACCCCAAATAGGCTCATAGCTCATCAACCCGATCTCCCACACACCTCCCCAATATCTCGTTAGATTCCTATGGACCCCACCACATGAACCCTGCCCTCAAACCCCCCCGCACGAGCCCCCCCCGCCCCCCGCGAACGCCGATCGCCCCCCCCACCTCCGAAAACGACCCTAAACGGTCAAAATGCACACAAATACCCCCCCCCCACTACCCTCCTTACAACCCTCCACCACCGTCCTGACTGATAAGCACATGAATACATATAAGCCCAAATGTAAAAGAAGTCAAAAACCCACAGCGAAACATATGCTGATGCACTAGCAATTAGCTTAAGCGCTAATTTCAGCATTGGTCGCTAATGTTAGCAAACAGCATATCTTTACAGCTAGTTGGAATGTCAGTTGTAAATCCTGACTGATAAGTACATGAATACCTATGAGCCCAAATGTTAAAGAAGTCAAAAACCTACATTTTAGATAGCATGCTAGCGAAAGAGTTGAAAAATATGTTTGCTTACCTTAGAGACTTAGAGCCAGAGAGGAAGAGTTGAGCTGGAGTACAGTTTATAAATACACCCGAAACAAAAAGAGCCAATTTGATTCCTCCAGTAAATATCCTCCAATTAAAGTTATTAAATGTGAAATGAATTACTGTTCATAAAATAGCCACCGTCATTCGTGGCCACCGTCTCTCCTCTTTCAAGCACGTTGCTAAGTAACGAACTAATTAGTTGCAGCTGACAGTTGAACAGATAGAAAAGGCTTACAGCACCCCTCGAACAGGAAGGATTTCTGGACAAACCGTGTTTCCAATCATAAAACCAGGTTAACGTGAAGCCGGCCGAGCCCTTCCTGAACGTCTACATAGGCATTTTGTGTTGACAAGTGAATAAATGTGCTCTTGGGAGCAATTCTAAAAAGTGTTCGTTTTGTTTTCCTCCTGAAATTTTCATGTCAAGCTAAAACAATAAATCTGACAGATAAAGTAAAGCAAGTGTGAGCTAGAGGACACATTTTCCTACGTTTCTATGCATAAATTGTGTCTGTAGTGGTGCATTTGAGGCCATCTCTTCTCCCCACTCTAGCGATGACATCACCACTCTACCTCTCAAACATTCTCTCCATGACCACCCATTCATTTTTTTGGTGTGGTTTTTGGCAATTTTTGGCCAACAAAAGTCTTAGAAAAATCATAGCACACATGTCGGGGCCGAGCCGCACGTTTTGATATAACTTTTGTGTATATGCGTCAAAAACTCTGGTAGATGTTTCGAGCCAAAAAACGGCGTAAGAATAATAATAATAAACGCTAGTAATAACATAGTGTGCGCCCTGCAGCACGCACACAATTACCTCGGACCAGGGGCCCGTTCTTCGTACGTCGCTAACTCAGTTAACCGGATTTGATTGTTGACGATTTGGCATGATCTTGGATCGTTTGGTTCTTCGAAGCTCATCCTAGACTTGTTGTCATAGCAACAGGTCCGAAAACTCAAACCTGCCCGGGAGCAGGCTTACTTCATGTAAACAAGATTAGATTGAGGCTTTATAAGCGGAGGAGATAGGGAAGTATGTTGCAGCCATACGCGAGCAACCTCTTGCGGAAGGTGGGAGAATAATTCACAGAGCTTTTAAAATTAATCAGGTTTTGCGGGATTTTTCTTTGTGGCTGTTATAAATAGACAAACACATAATTTAACAGTGGTTTTTTAAAAGGAGGAAAATAAGTGGCTTTTTAAAATAAAGACAGTATGAAGGCTACCATTTTGTAGAATATTCTTGTATTTCACTTTTACTTTAATTTGTCTGCTACTTTTTGCCAGCCCACTCTCCTGGCATTTGTCGTTTTAATTAATGACTTTCGGCATAACCTTCCATTAAAATATCTTGTTCTTCTTGGGAGAAAAAGTGGGCACGTTCTTTGGCCATGCTGAACAGCCAATAGCAGCGTTGCTGATCAATGTTTCTACTATCGATACATATCCCCTTTTAAGGCAACACATGAACAAGCAATTATCTCAGATAACTAAATCCAGCGATACTAATCATACACAACAGGTTTGTTCGAAGAACCCAGTTAGCCGGATCATGGTTAGCAGGATGAAATCATCTTGGATGTGTCATTTGATCTCGGATGTATTAAGCAACGTATGAAGAACGGGCCCCTGGTCGATCGCCGGGTCGTCGATTGTGGTGAATTGTCCGTATAGTTGAAAGGCAGTGACCCCAGAATGTCAAAAAAAAACTGACCATGTTATATATCCAGAAGTTTAATGTTCGTTTAGATTGGTCGGTGCTCGATCTCAACCTGGTGAGCAGGGTGTTCACGGGGCATATGCCTTGTTCCTGTTCGATCAATGGCTCTCTCGATCATTCCGTGTCACTTTGCCCGAGAACGGCGTTCGCTCTGCCAACAAAGAAGGAGGGTCCAGTTCCCAGTGCCTCCACTTCGGCTGGTTGATTCGGAGGAGGGAAGGTGACAACCCTCTTCAGGGCTGACACACCTTTATGCTTCAAATTTAATGAAAATGTGTGTCCTTACGCTAATTGCAAATTTCTGCATGCTTGCAGTTACTGCTCATCCCTGTTTTGTCTACCCCCGTCGGGCCCGCTCAGCTCCGAAGGGGAATTGATAAAACACCTGTCAACCCCCGTTGATGTGTCGAGACTTTCTGAAGCCCTGGAGTGCCATTCTGACAGTTGTTTTGTGTCCTATTTGCTCAACGGTCTGATGTATGGGTTTTATGCTGGTCTGTGATGTTCCTGTTTTAAATCATGAGTGTGGCAATTTGCGAAGCGCGCTCAAAGAGCCAGCAATCGTAGACGAGCTCCTGCGAAAGGAGGTAATAAGGGGTTACATGATAGGCCCTTTCTCAGTCCCCCCCTTTTCCACATACAGGGTCAGTCCCATCGGCATAGCAACGCGAAAGTACTCGTGCAAGAAACGCCTCATCGTAGTGAGGGTGAACACATGAAATACTACTCATTTATTAACAGTATAAAAATACACTGCACCACTCAATCACAGTAATGAATCTGAAGGCAGCATTGGGTGTGCCTATGTGTTTCAGGGAGGAAGAAAAGAGAAAAAGAAAACATTTTGATGAGAAATTATGGATCAGAGTGCCCACTGACTTATTGTTATTGTTGGTGAATGGTGAAGTTTTCTCACATTAAAGACTATTTCGTTTAGAATGAAAAACATAAAAGTAGGCTACTAAACTAGGCTTATTTTCTCATCCAGCCAGTCTACAATGTCTTACAGTAAAAATAACGCTAATGCTCAGAACTTTTTTTAGCTCATTTTAGATTAGATTAGATACAACTTTAATGTCATTACACAGGTACAAGTACAGGGTAACGAAATACAGTAATACGAAATACAGTAAGCATCCAACCAGAAGTGCAAAACAGTTATTACAACAGAATATAATTGTATACTCAGAATATACACAGTATGAACAGTATAATCAGAATATAAAGAGTATGTACAGATTAAAGTGATTTAAGACGAATGTACAGCTGTATTGTACAAGATGCTACAGTATTTAACAGAAATTACAGAGTTGCATGTATGTACAGTTAGTGCAAATGATGCAATGAGCAGATGTGCAAAATGAACAGATAGTGCAAATAACAACCGAATGATGCAGGTGAGGTACTGAGGCGCCTGCCGGAGGGCAGGAGGGCAAACAGTTTGTGGGCAGGGTGTGAGGAATACAAATTATACAAGTGACATGGAAGTACAAATAACATATGTACAGAGTGGAATGGGTATATATAGTACGTGGGGGGGTGTATATACACAGTAGTGTAAACAGTGGTGCAAAAATCACAGTAGTACGTTTTTAAAGTTTTTAAAGGGTTGTGTGCTAAATTGGCAGAGTGCAGTGGGATTCTGGAAGGGGGTGTGGGGTGTTGGTGGATGTGTCATACTGAGTCTTTGGCCCTGTTGAAGAGGGCAATAGCAGAGGGGTAGAAGCTATTCCTGTGGCAAGAGGTTTTGGTCCTGATGGACTGCAGCCTCCTGCCAGAAGGGAGCAGCTAGTTATATCATGATCACTTATTTTTGTAATTTTATTTGTATCATAGTCACTTTTTTGCAATATTTCTCACACTATGGTCACTTACATTACAATACTCTGTTTACATTTATTAATTTAGCAGACAGTTTTATCCAAAGCGACTTACAAGAGAGAGCTTTACAAAAGAGCTTCAGTTACTGAGCATAGCAACTTGATAGACCCCAACATAGCGGGCATCTAGGTTACCAAACATACATCATGTGAACCAATAAGTGCCAAGGGAAGAACTATAAGAGCATTCAGCTGAACATAATACAAGTTTTGAGGTGAGCCTCTGCCAGGCAGTAGTCTGCGTGTGGCGCGAGTCATAAAGCAATAACACAATAATAGGGAGTTTGTGATGTCTTGGTGGTAAAGGACCCCAAAAATGCAGAGGCACTTGTACGGTTGAGTGTAACCAGAGTTTAATATAAACCAAAACCCAAAACACTGCTGCCACTAGGCAGGGAAAAATCTAAATGCCCGTAACAGACGGGGAAACCACAAAATATAAAACCACTAAAGAAGGTTGTAGCACTGTAGCTGGTAGTCCAAACAATAGGCACAAACACAGGAGGTGAGGAACATGCTACGATCTGACAATGGGCATGCCAGAAGCCAGCCTCTAAATACTGCTTGGGATGATGATTGGGTTCAGGTGTGTGCAGTCAGCTCCCCTGCAAACCATGCCCATGCGTGTAGAGAGGGCACAGAGAGAATTAAGGCCTAACCCCCAACTCCTAATCACCCGCCCCACCCCTAAACGATGCCCCCAGGCGTTCGCCCAGGCTTGTGAGGAAACTCTCGATAGAAGTCATGCAACAACTGAGGGTCCAGAACGAGGCTTTGCAAAATCCAGGATCGTTCCTCCGGACCGTACCCCTCCCAGTCCGCGAGATATTAAAACCCACGCCCTCGACGCCTCACATCCAAGATCTTGTGCACAATGAAGGCGGGATGACCATCAACGACCAGGGCGGGAGGAGGAGGTTCGGCTGGAGGGCTGAGGGTGCTGGAGGACACAGGCTTCAACAGAGACACGTGAAAAGTTGGATGGACACGCATTGAGTCAGGCAATTTCAGTCTCACCGCAGATGGCTTTATCACCCTCTCAACCTCAAATGGGCCAACGTAGCGAGGAGCGAGTTTCCTTGACTCCAGTTGCAGGGGGAGATCCTGTGTGGACAACCACACCTTCTGACCAGGCTAGTACTGGGGGGCTGGAGAGCGATGTCCGTCTGCTAAGAGCTGGTTGCGCCGGGTAGAACGAGCAAGTGCTGCTCGGGTGGACTTCCATACCGCTTGTATTCGGTGGAGGTGTGCACGGACTGAAGGTATTGCAGCCTCACGCTCCTGGGTGGGGAATAGGGGAGGTTGAAACCCATTAGCAGCCATGAATGGAGACATACCTGTGGCTGAACTGACGAGGGAGTTGTGGGCGTATTCAATCCATGGCAGCTGGATGCTCCATGAGCAGGGGTGCCTGGCTGAGACACACCGGAGAGCTGCTTCCAAGTCCTGATTTGCCCGTTCTGTTTGGCCATTGGATTGAGGGTGTTAAACGGAAGTTAAGTTGGAAGTTGCTCCAATAGCTCTGCAAAAGGCCTGCCACACTTGAGAAGTGAATTGTGGTCCTCGGTCTGAAACTATGTCCACTGGGATACCATGAATCCTAAACACATGTGAGACAAGGAGATCTGCCGTCTCGAGCGCAGAGGGTAATTTAGGGAGCGGGACAAAATGAACAAACTGTGAGAATCGGTCGACTATGAGATGAGATGAGATACATTTTATTTGTCATTATACAAGTACAAGTACAACGAAATTGCAGATACAGAGCTGCAGCAAGTTAATGCGCCACCACTGACTTCTGAAATTTCTGATAACATGAGAAGAGGAGAGATGCGGGATAAGCAATTAGTACAAATCTATGTGTGTGCGCCTATGTGTGTAACAAAACAATATAACAACAACAAGCTGGCGAGGCGTTGGATGGTATGTAGGCTTATCAGTGTAGATGAAGTTTGTGTGTTCGTAGAATCTGTGTTGGCGCCGGTACAGGCGCAATCAGTCTGTTCCCAGCCTTGGAGCTGTCCTTGGAGCCAGTACATCCTGCACCTGCGAAGACGGTCCCCACAGAATGTAGGGGGGGGGGGGGGGGGGGGGGGGTGGTGGGGGAGGGATGAGGATTGTGCAGAGACTTCACTCCTCCAATCTTCTAAGGGGGTGGGGGGAAGGGCAGCAACGGTTCCTGGCACGGCCGTGCCACAATTTGGAAAAATGTGATCCAATCTCAATTGCCCGTAGAGTAAAGATATTACACTCTACCAGCAAAGTCCCGATCCAAATGTCTCTCAATGTCTCGAACCTTCAAATTCTGTTGGTCAATGCGTTCCATACGTTGGTCAATACGTTCCACAGTCCCTTGCAGAGCCGCCAGCTTCTCTTCCACGCGTTGTACCTTCTCCTCCACCCGTTGTACAGCCACGCTTTGGAGTCCAACAGCTCTGCCCATCACTTCAATCAATTGTGGCAGCTTGAAGGGGCCCTTAACGGCTGCCACGGTCTTGATAATGTATCGATACCCCAGGGCAACGCCTAATCCAATCAGCAAAAACCCGGCAATCATAGTTCCCAATATGTAGAGATCCTCAACATCCTCTGCAGATAATTCAGTCAAGCACACAACGCGCCACTCACCCCATGAGTCCATTGTGTACCCGGCTGGGTTTGACCTGTCGGGGTAGTTTGGTTCCCCCGACCCATGAGGTCTTCTTGAAAATACGGTGTCAATTGCGCTAAGTGACCAGCTGAGCAAATCCATCTTTCCGCTTAGAAGGTTATTTGAGTTAAGTTTCTCCAGCAGACAGACGCACGAGCAAAGGAAAAACAGGGAGGGAGCAGAGCTATGAAAAATGTGACCGCCTCCACCGAGAGCAAAAAGAGAAGAGTGGTGAGGTAGTATGTTGTACTAAAAGAATGGTGAGGATGACAGTGTTACCTCTGGATGGTGGTAAGCCAGTGACAAAGTCAACAGCAACATGGGACCACGGACGGCTGGGGATGGGTAGTGGATGTAATAGACCAGCTGGAGGGCGGTGAGAGGCTTTACCTCGGGCACAGACGGAGCAGGCTGCCACAAACTCCCTAGTATCCCGGGTCATGCCCGGCCACCAGAAGCGCTGTTGGAGGAACTGAAGGGTACGGTGAAAACCAGGATGACAAGTGAGGGTTGAGGCATGTCCCCACTGTAACACTTCGGGCCGTACAGTACTGGGGACAAACAGGCGATCAGCTGGGCCACCACCAGGATCAGGCTGGGTCTGTTGGGCTGCTCTCACCACTGACTCGATCTCCCATTGAGCTGCTCCAACAAAACAGGAAGAGGGCAGGATGGACACTGACTCTGAAGAGGATGAATCTGGGGAGTACTGGCGAGAGAGAGAGTCAGGTTTGACATTGCGGGTTCCCGGACGATAAGCAAGTGTGAAATGAAAGCGACTAAGGAACAGAGACCAGCGAGCTTGACGAGGGTTTAAGCATTTAGCAGAGTGCAGATAAGCCAGATTCTTGTGATCAGTCCAAATGATGAATGGGTGTGTGGATCCTTCCAGCCAGTGCCTCCACTCCTGTAATGCCAACACAATAGCCAACAATTCGCGGTCTCCAACATCATAATTGCTCTCTGCTGAGAGCCGCCTGGAAAAAAAAGCACAGGGGTGAAGCTTGTGAGTCTCTGAGACAGGACAGCGCCCACTCCTGAATCAGACGCATCCACTTCCAGCCCAAACTGCCGGGATGAGTCAGGGTGGAGAAGCACTGGAGCACCGGTAAACAGCTTCTTTAGTTTCTGAAAAGCCTGGTTGGCTTCCACAGGCCACGAAAAGGGGATGTTTGATGAAGTAAGCCTGGTCAGAGGGGCAGCTACTCTGCTAAAATCCCTGATAAACCTACGGTAGAAATGAGCTAAACCAAGAAAACGCTGCAGCTGTTTGCGAGAGGTGGGGATCGGCCATTCAGCCACTGCTCTTATTTTGATGGGATCTGGTTGAAGCTGACCTTGTGCAATGATGTAACCCAGGAAACTGACGGAAGGCTGGTGAAAGATGAAAAGGTGATTTTTCTGGCTTAACATACAACTTGTTCTCCAGGAGGCGTTGCAGTACCAGGCGGACATGTTGGATGTGCTCCTCTGGTGTGCGGGAGAAGACAAGGATGCCGTCCAAGTACACAAAAACAAACCGGTTTAGCATGTCACGGAGCACGTCATTGATGAGGGCTTGGAAGACAGCAGGTGCGTTGGTTAGCCCAAAGGGCATCACAAGATATTCAAAGTGGCCTAAAGGGGTGTTAAATGCCGTCTTCCATTCATCTCCCTCACGAATCCGGACCAAATGATAAGCATTGCGGAGGTCGAGGTTAGTGAAAATTCTAGCTTGACACAAGGGTTCAAAAGAGGGGTCAATCAGGGGAAGGGGATACTTGTTTTTGATAGTGATGTCATTCAGTCCTCGGAAATCAATACAAGGACGAAGTGTTTTGTCCTTTTTGTCGACAAAGAAAAGTTGTCAGGTTAATTGCGGGTAGCTAGTTCATCCTTAATGCAGTCAGAGAGCCCCTTAACAAAAACTGCTTGTAGTGCTCGGTTGTCTCACCCAATCTCTGCAGCTAGGATACGGAAATCAATGGAGAAGCTGGCAACTGAGAGGGAACCTTGACGTAGGGACAACAAACTTCTTTCAGCTTCTCGACCCTGAACGGGATGATCAAAAACCTTGCGTAGCTCACAAATAAAAGCGTCATAGGAATCCAGTACTCTTGATTGTCCTTTCCACAAGGCTGTAGCCCATTGACCCGCTCTCCCTCTAAGTAAATTAATTATGTATGCAATCCGTGCCTGATCTGAAGAATACGAGGAGGGTTGCTGATCGAAAACCAGGGAACACTGTAAAATAAAACGGCCACAGGAACCCAAATCTCCATAATAATGCTCAGGGGGAGGAACAAAGGGTTCATTTACTGCTGGGGGAAGGGACACTTGAGATAAAGGGAGAGCATGCCTACTCACTGCTACTGGGTTTTTTCAGTGGGAGTCTGGGTGGACAACTGTGTGGCAATTTGGGCCACACTGGCATTCAAATCCTGCAGAGACTTCATGACGAGATGGTCATGTCTTCCAAGCATTATCCCTTGGTTGGTGAGGGCTTCCCGAAAGGCATCTTGTGCTGCTGGGTCCATAGTTCTGGTCAGATCGTACTGTGATGTCTTGGTGGTAATGGACCCAAAAAATGCAGAGGCACTTGTACGGTTGAGTGTAACCAGGGTTTAATATAAACCAAAACCAAAAACACTGCGGCCACTAGGCAGGGAAAAATCAATAAGTGGGTTTTGAGCCTTTTCTTGAAGGTGAGGAGACTTCTGTGTTTGGTGGGTGATGGGGATGAAGAGTTGATTCCACTGTATATATATCATGCCATTTTTTATCCTCAGTACCGTATTTTTCGGACTATAGGGCGCACTTAAAAGCCTTTCTTTTTCTCAAAAAACGACACTGCGCCTTATAATCCGAAGCGCCTTATATATGGATTAATTATTTTGTTTACTGACCTCTAAGCGATTTTTGTGTATCACAAGGCACTAAATAAAAATGTTTTAGTACGACTTTGGTAAACTACAAAGCCGCACCGCTATTATTCGACTGATTTATCTGACTGGTTTTTTTCTGCTTAATGCGCCTTATAGTCCGATGCGCTTTATATATGAAAAAATATCTAAAATAGACCATTCATTGACAGTGCGCCTTATAAGCCAGTGCGCCCTATAGTGCAAAAAATACGGTACTTGTTTTTTTGCACATTGTCTGTTCGAAGGTTGATTGTTTTTCTTGTTGATTGTGTAGGTTGTAGATGTTTAATTAGATCTTTGTTTTTTTGCTTTTTCTACTTTAATTCTGTACTGCTGCTGTAACAAGTAAATTTCCCCATTGTGGGATGAATAAAGTATATCTAATATAATATAATGTCATAATAAATCATAAATCGGTTCCGGACAGTGCATTTTTGACATGTTCCGGGTCTGCATGGGCCCGGGTCCAACTTTCAAAATAATAGACTGGTCTGGATTGGTTCAGTGCAGCACATTACAGGTCTCATTGGGTTCGGGTTTTAATGTTTTTACCCGTGTATACCTCTAATGTATAGTATATCAGTAACTGTGGTGATATATCTGCGTACGTCCTTTCCCACGCTCACGTTCAGATGTATCAAACGTGAAATTACCGTGGAAATGTGCGGTGCCCCACGCCAACTTCATGGCTGTCGTACGCACGTTTCTACAGCTATTGTTCCACTTAGAGGTGATGCTGGGAAACTGTTAATAATGTGAAAACAGTCATCAGAGTGATGTGCACATCAGAGACACCGTTATGAACAATTTACACACCCAGGCATTTGTAGTCATATAGGTGAATACAAAAGCATGCGCAATGTGATGGAGAAAATGGTATTAACAATGGCAGCATTAGCGTTGTTTTAGGACCTTGCAAATGGTGCAATCCGACGTGAGCGAGTTTTTAGGGAACGCGAGGATTTACTTGCAAACAATAACTGGCTCATAAGCCGATTTCGGTTACCAAGGCCAGTGTTACTGGAGTTGAGCTATGCCAGCTGTGTGGGACAGAATCATCCGAATGTCATCCAGGTACATCAAATTCCCATACAATGCTGTTGAACAGGCCAACATTAAAGCACAATTTGCAGCAATAGCCGGTTTCCCTAATGTTATCGGAGCTTTTGACTGCAAACACATTGCTATAAAAGCGCCACCACAGGATTAATTTGTTTATGTTAATAGAAAACATTTTAATTCCATTAATGTTCAAATCATATGTGATGCGCAAATGCAGTTAACTAACATTGTGGCAAGGTGGCCTGGTTCAACGCATGAGTCATTCATTCTGACTAAAAGCATGGTTGGGAACAGGCTGGAGGCTGGCGTGGTGCGTAAATAATTTATACGTTTAATTGTCTATGTAAACCAGCGAAATGCACATTTGGGCAAGTGCATTCAAATGTTTATTTTATTGAAATTAGAGCTGCAAAGCTTTCTATCAAGCCCCTGATTGACTCTTTTCTTCCCTCTACTCATTTTGATTTATCTGATCGGACCAAGAGGGAAATCTCAGGTCCAGGGCCTGTTTATATTAATCTGCATATTTAAATGAGGGCGTGGACAGGGAGGAGTTTGGCACCTCAGCATGTGCGCTCATTTCCAGGTTGATTGCGATGTACAAAAGAAACGTGTTTGCATCCATGCCTACGCACACTTTGATACATCTGAATTTATTTGTGCGTACAACAGTTTCTGGGTTTTGGCGTACGCCAAGTTTCAGTAGGAAATCCACGCAAGTATTTGTACATGAGGCCCAATATCTGTATACCACAGTGACAAGTACAAGCATAAAAAAGTGACAAACTCAGCAGCCTCCATTCCTCTCTTCATGGTCAGTCCTAAGAAATATGTCAGTGGAGGTGGGGTGACTCTAAAACATCGATCAAGTTTCCCTCATCCCTGGGGAGATAGCACAGTGTACAGTGGTCCCTTATAGGCCACTGAGTTTGCTGCTCCCTGCTGCACCCTTCTGTCGCAGCTAGATCTGATACCTGCTAAGGATGGAAGGAGGCCTGTTTGATCAAGAAGGACGTTAATGAAAGGAGGTTGGTTCAGAGGGTTAAATTGCAAATCAGATATAATAATACCTCATTTAGCTGACACTTTTATCCAAAGCAACGTACAGTAAGTACAGGGACATTCTCCCTGAGGGAAGTAGGGTGAAGTGCCTTGCCCAAGGACACAGCATCATACAGCCACAGCCGGGGCTCGATTTCATAACCTTCTGATCATGAGGCCAACGCCTTAACCGTTGAGCCATCTGACTCTTGATATGCTATAGCGCTGCTGCCTGGGCTTTGGAAGGGCCATGCACATCTGACTGATAAGACTGATAATAATGTTAGAATATCCCAGAAGCCATAAGAGAGAAAAAAGAGGGACAAGCAAGGGACTAGAGGGAAAAATTGTGTACAACATTGTGTGACGATGACATTCCAAAATTCCCTATGTAAAAAGCAATGAAGGGATGTAAAAAAAAACGAAGAAGCTGCTTAAACCAGCTATTCAAAAACATCTGTTTGCTATACAACAACAACTCTAGACCTATAGAGATGCTTTGTCAGAGTGCTCTTTGCTCAGCGCCATGTTGAAACACCAGTTGCAGTTGCAACCAGCTGAGTTAGGTTGTTCCAGTACTTCTATGGACAATAATAATAACAACTAGAAAAAAATTCAAAAATACATTTTTTGTGTGCGTGACTCTGGCCCGGGACCCTCCCCCATACATCACTGACACTGTTGAGTAATTTTCAGAATATGACTTCTACCATTGCTTAGGTATGTGACAGATCAAGCTTTCAACAGGTGTTCATATGCTGATGCACTAGTAGTAGCGTAAACACTAATTTCAGCAGGATTAAAGACAGCTCCACTTGAGCACACTGCCACAGTTTAAGTTTAAGTAGTAAGCAAGCAGTAAACAATTGGTCACTCTGTGTCAGGTAGCACTTTACATTACAGTTCAGTAGCATAGTAATAGTTTGGTTCTAATTTGATAATAGTGATAAATGCTTTCAAAAACTTAGAGTGTAAAATGACCCAAATACATCCAATGCCAGAATAAGGCCATCAATGGCTATGACTTTGGTATTAGAAATACACCTTTTATCAAAATGATACCGCATTATAAATATCAGATAACATTATAAAGTTATACAGCTGTTTCAGTGTTAAATGTCAAATCAATCCACATGCAATCAAACATGTAACAAATCAGGATTCAGCAATAAGCTAGCATCAAAATTCACAAAAAGCACTAGGTCACACAGTTCTGATATCACACTAACAAAAACAGTGCTTTTTATCCAACATTAATTGAGAAAAACACACACGCACATACACACACGCACATACACACACACACACATACACATATATATATATATCTATCTATAGATAGATACATATATGTGCATACACACAGGCAGTCTGTACATTAATGACTTAATTATGAACTGTCAATCAAACCATTCAGTGCAATGAATCACTTAGTAGCAGACACACAGGTTCAATCATCTATAAACTACAGGACTACTGGACTCCCCATACAAAACTAGCCAATAGTTTGCGAGGTCAACCAGTATCCAGACGATTATGAATGTTTTACAGCAAGCCCCCCCAACAATTTAAATAGCAATTCCTAAAAGACCTGTATTTAATCCCCACTGTTTCTCTATGGAACTGCCGATCCCAACCACCCACACACCTCCCCAATACCTGGTTCGATTCGTCTGGACCCCACCACATTAACTCTGGCCTCAAACCCCTCCGAAATCGCCCCCCTGAGCCCCCCGCAACGTCACAATCTCCGCTTGAAGGTGCAAGTAAATCAATCGCGATTCTCAAACCTTTCCCCCAAATAGGCTCATAGCTCATCAACCCGACCACCCACACACCTCCCCAATATCTTGTTAGATTCTTATGGACCCCACCACATGAACCCTGCCCTCAAACCCCCCCGCACAAGCCCCCCCGCCCCCCGCGAACGCCGATCGCCCTCCCCCTCCGAAAACAACCCTAAACGGTCAAAATGCACACAAATACCCCCCCCCACTACCCTCCCCACAACCCTCCACCACTGTCCTGACTGATAAGCACATGAATACATATGAGCCAAAATGTTAAAGAAGTCAAAAACCCACATCTTATATAGCATGCTAGCGAAACATATGCCGATGCACTAGCAATTAGCTTAAGCGCTAATTTCAGCATTGGCCGCTAATGTTAGCAAACAGCATATCTTTACAGCTAGTTGGAATGTCAGTTGTAAATCCTGACTGATAAGCACATGAATACCTATGAGCCCAAATGTTAAAGAAGTCAAAAACCTACATTTTAGATAGCATGCTAGCGAAAGAGTTGAAAAAGATGTTCGCTTACCTTAGAGACTTAGAGCCAGAGAGGAAGAGTTGAGTTGGAGTACAGTTTATAAATACACCCGAAACAAAAAGAGCCAATTTGATTCCTCCAGTAAATATCCTCCAATTAAAGTTATTAAATGTGAAATGAATTACTGTTCATAAAATGGCCACCGTCTTCCCCTCTCCTCTTTCAAGCACTTTGCTAAGTAACGAACTAATACGTTGCAGCTGACAGTTGCAACTGTCATGTCAGTTGAACAGACAGAGAGAAAAGGCTTACAGCACCCCTCGAACAGGAAGGATTTCTGGCCAAACCGTGTTTCCAATCATAAAACCAGGTTAACGTGAAGCAGGCTGAGCCCTTCCTGAACGTCTACATAGGCATTTTGTTTTGACAAGTGAAGAAATGTGCTCTTGGGAGCAATTCTAAAAAGTGTTTTTAGTTACAGTCCCGCCACTCTTAACAGGGGAGTCTATGAGGCTGTTCATGGGTGCTGCGGCCGAATCTTCGCATGTCAAGCTAAAACAATAAATCTGACAGATAAAGTAAAGCAAGTGTGAGCTAGAGGACAATATTTCCTACGTTTCTATGCATAAATTGTGTCTGTAGTGGTGCATTTGAGGCCATGGTAGTCGAATATGTTTTATTTTTTCACTGATTTTTCTGTCTCCTCTCCACTCTAGCGATGACATCATCCACTGTAGTTCTCAAACATTCTCGCCATTGACACCCATTCATTTTGGTGTGGCTTTTGGCAATTTCTGGGCAAAATTGTTCGCCAAAAGTCTTAGAAGATCATAGCACACATATCGGGGCCGAGCCGCACGTTTTGATATAACTTTTGTTTATATGCGTCAAAAACTCTGGTAGGTGTTTTGAGCCAAAAAAACGGCGTAAGAATAAGTATAATGATATAACTTTTGTGTATATGCGTCAAAAACTCTGGTAGGAGTTTTGAGCCAAAAAAACTGCGTAAAAATAAACGCTAGTAATAACATAGTGTGCGCCTTGCAGCACGCACACAATAAACGCTAGTAATAACATAGTGTGCGCCTTGCAGCACGCACACAATAAACGCTAGTAATAACATAGTGTGCGCCTTGCAGCACGCACACAATAAACGCTAGTAATAACATAGTGTGCGCCTTGCAGCACGCACACAATAATAAACGCTAGTAATAACATAGTGTGCGCCTTGCAGCACGCACACAATAAACGCTAGTAATAACATAGTGTGCGCCTTGCAGCACGCACACAATAATAATATTTACTCAATCAGTTGAGAAGACAGCAAGCACAGTCACTGCCCCTAGTGCCCCTAGTGCCGCAGCTTCTTCATTGTTCCAGATTTGTACTTTTCAACAAATGCTGCGTGTTTGTTCTGGAAATTTATTATTTTATGTTCATAATTTCTCATCACATACCAAACGTCAGCATCTATGCCAGTGAAAGCAAATGCATCTGTCTGTATATAAATAAACTCTATTTTCTTCCAAAACCTTTATTTTGGGGGATTTATCCATGGTTAGCTACCTGTCAGTCCTTTTCCAATTCAGCCAAGCCTAGCCTATCTCTGCCTAGACCTGGCCAGGCCAGGGTGGAAAGTAACAGGGAATCTCAAGCTAGTTTCCTCCAAGCCTCTACCTGGGCAACACTGACACTAACAACACTGGCTGCTGATTTATAGGGCAGAAAGCAAAATTGTTTCCCTTCTGATAGGGAAGCGTGGGTAGAGTTCAGGATCTGGGCGGGTGGTGGTGGTAGTGTGTGGGTATGTAGGGATTGGAGGAGTAGAGTAGAGTGGGATAAGGTGAGAAGAAAGAATGAGGAACAAGAGGAGCCATGGAAAGAGGAGAAACTGAGACAGGTTGAGGACAGAGAAGAAAGGTGGACTGGGAGAAAGAGAGAAGGAGAGGCACAGTAAAGGGTAATAAAGGGTGAGACAGAACGAGAGTAATAGAGAGGTTAAGGAAGAAGGGGAGAGAGGGAGAAAAGTGTTTCAACCCGTTTGAAGTGCTTCTCTTTATGGCTAAACATCTGCAGGCCTGCATGACTGTTCCAAACACATGCACATAGACACACATGCAAATATTCACACACAGACATGCACACACATACACAGCTGGCTCTACAAAGTAGTAGAGGGGCACAAACATGTAGTCTAAATACATCCCTTTACTCTGCTAGGGCCGAGCCTCAGTTAACCAGGTGCAGGTCTGGACCTGCTACGGGCTGGACCGGGGCCAGAACCATGCTGCTGTCACTGCCAAGTAGCCCTGAGACAAGTTAGAAATCTATGGACAAGGAAACGAATTGCTTCCATGTCCACCTTAGGACAGAAAAACCCAAAAGTTCACAAACGCACAAAACATCTTCACCTTCCTGAGAAAACAGTTACAAAAGCAACAACATGCAGACATGCAGACACACACACGCGCGTAAAAAAAAATGCAAGTGCATTCTCGATGATAAATATGCTTTCACATGAATATCTGTTCAGTTTGTCAGGAGAGGAAAGAAAACCAGGTGAGCGAGACATTAAGTGACTCATTCAGCCAGACTGGATGAATTCCTGGAGAAGGACTGGCCGTTACGTGTGTAGAGCTGATTACAGAGAAACGAAGTGGGGCTTGTGGCATCTAGCAGCCATGTATATCATGCCATTTCTCTCTTAAACGAACTCTCTTTCAAGTCTGGCCATGAGCAATTCTCCTTTGATGTTCTATTTGCATTGGGAATTGCCCCCATTCCCCCACCCCAAACTCCCAACCCTAACAGGGGACACTCATGGGGCCTGGATTTAATACACTGCAAATTCTGCCTTGAACTTTATGCTTTAGAACTCATACAAATATTATTATGTTTTTCTGCAGTTATGTACTGGTATTTTCTATTCCACCAGAAATTTGCTGTCGGCATGGGTGGTCAGGAGAGGGAATTTTCAGAGGAATGGATGAAGACATGCGGTCACATCCATTGGCACAGCTTATATGGTGGCAATTTCCATGTGGGGGCTCATTGAACGCCACCTATGAGAGAGCTGTTCCACAAACAGGATAAATGTAAATAGACAGGTCTGATCTAAACGCCTTCTCTGATCGATCTCTGTGTCCGGCTGCATCTCTGCACCTAACAGTGAGGATCAGAGCCTGTTCTGTGTAAAAGTGACCTTAGTCAAAGAAACACTTCCATCTGGATGATGTTTTCTCCTCGTCAAGGGGAAGTGTCCAGAACCATTATGGCCCAGAACCAGTCTAAACACATGGCCTCAGACTGACACTCTCTCCAGCTGAAACTCTCTCCCCTTCCCCTCCACACCCTGACTCCCTCTGTCCCATCTCCTCCTCCAACCCCCAACTCCCAGCTGCTCTATCTTCCTCTCTAATCCCTGACTCCCCTTGTCCCATCTCTCCCTCCAACCCCCTGACTCCCCAGTCCCTCATCTCCCCTTCTAACACCCAGTCCCGAGAGTCCCTCCTCCTCCTCTCTCACTACACTCACCTTCCCCACTACTCCTACACCCTCTAAAGAGGATGGTGTGAGAGAAAAGACTATAGGAATATAGAGTAAGCATGGGAAAGGAATATACAGTCAGGTCCATAAATATTTGGACATTGACACAATTCTCATCATTTTGTCTCTGTATACCACCACAATGGATTTTAAATTAAACAATCAAGATGTGTTTTAAGTGCAGACTTTCAGCTTTAATTTCAGGGTATTTACATCCAAATCAGGTGAACAGTGTAGGAATTACAACACATTTTTAAGGGACCAAAAACTATTGGACAAACTAACATAATCATAAATCTAATTGTCACTTTTAATACCTGGTTGCAAATCCTTTGCAGTCAATGACAGCCTGAAGTCTGGAACCCATAGACATCACCAGACGCTGGTTTTCATCCCTGGTGATGCTCTGCCAGGCCTCTACTGCAACTGTCTTCAATTCCTGCTTGTTCTTGGGGCATTTTCCCTTCAGTTTTGTCTTTAGCAAGTGAAATGCATGCTCAATTGGATTTAGGTCAGGTGATTGACTTGGCCATTGCAGAACATTCCACTTCTTGCCTGCCTTAAGAAACTCTTTGGTTGCTTTCGCAGTATGCTTCGGGTCATTGTTCATCTGCACTGTGAAGCGCCGTCCTATGAGTTTTTAAGCATTTGGCTGGATCTGAGCAGATAAATTGCCCGAAACACTTAAATATTCATCCTACTGCTTTTGTCAGCAGTCACATTATCGATAAATACAAGGGAACCAGTTCCATTGGCAGCCATACATGCCCACGTCATAACACTACCTCCACCATGCTTCACTGACAAGGTGGTATGCTTTGGATCATGAACAGTTCCTTTCCTTCTCCATACTCTTCTATTCCCATCATTCTGGTACAAGTTGATCTTGGTCTCATCTGTCCATAGGATGTTGTTGTACAGGCTCTTTTAGATGTTTTTTGGCAAACTCTAATCTGGTCTTTCTGTTTTTGAGATTCACCAATGGTTTACATCTTGTGGTGAACCCTCTGTATATCTACTCTGGTGAAGTCTTCTCTTAATTGTTGACTTTGACACAGATACGCCTGGAGAGTGTTCTTGATCTGGCCAACTGTTGTGTAGACCCTCTTCTTCACCAGGGAAATAATTATTCTGTCATCCACCACAGTTGTTTTCCGTGGTCTTCCGGATCTTTTGGAGTTACTGATCACACCAGTGCGTTATTTCTTTTTAAGAATGTACCAAACAGTTGATTTGGCCACACCTAATGTTATTGCTATCTCTCTGATAGCTTTGTTTTGATTTTTCAGCCTAACGATGGCTTGATTCACTGATGGTGACAGCTCTTTGGACTTCATATTGAGAGTTGACAGCAACAGATTCCAAACACAAATACCATACTTGAAATTAGCTCTAGACCTTTTATCTGCTCCTTGTGAATGAAATAAAATTGGAAATAAAGTTGTCCAATTACTTTTGGTCCCTTAAATAGGGGGGCGGCACGTATAAAATGTGTTGTAATTCCTACACCATTCACCTGATTTGGATGTAAATACCCTGAAATTAAAGGGCAGAAAGCAAAATTGTTGTTAAGTCTGCACTTAAAGCACATCTTGATTGTTTTATTTCAAATCCATTGTAGTGGTATACAGAGCCAAAATGATGAAAATTGTGTCAATGTCCAAATATTTATGGACCTGACTGTCCAGAAGAGTTGAACAGTGATGTGTGAATGAGAATGCAGACTTACTTGCTACAAAACAATGAAGCATTGAAAGAGAGAGAAGTACAAAGGTAAAGAGAAAGAAGGAGAGTAAATAGTATGGTAGACTTGCGTAAGAGAGGAAAGTCCTTGCCCATGGCCCTTTACCCCTCTCTTTAGGCTCCTTGGTGACATCACATCCTTGTAAGTGGTATGTTGTCTTGCATCCACACTATCTCATTCTGGCAGCAAAAACCAAAGCATCAGTGTTATCATGTTATCATTACATTTACATTAAATTTATTCATTTAGCAGATGCTTTTATCCAAAGCAACTTCCAAGAGAGAGCTTTACAAAACAGCATTGGTCACTGATCATAGCAACATGAAAGTCCCCAAACATAGCGGGTTTATAGATTATGAAGCAAGTTTCCTGAGAAACAAACAACTTTTTTGTTTAAAAAAGAAATACATTCCAAAAAAGTAATCTAAGAGCATCTATTATTTAACTTGACAGGTGCCAGAATCGTAAGAGGTATTCGAGTCCATTCCCTATTCCTGGTAGTCACCCACTAAACAGGCAAACATTCCTGAATACTTCCTGGTTATGGAGGATTGGGATTGGATAGTCTATGTTTGTACATAAAACTAAAGAGGGGTATTGCACAAAAGTAGAATAAAGAAATCCATAACAACTGAGCAAGCGCTGCTTGACCTAGTCTGGTCGGCGTATCCTGGCTTAATTGGTTGCACGTTTGCCAAGCCAGGATGAAAAGGCGTGGCTATGTCAAGCCAGGTGTAGGTAGTCAGGAAAAATGCGTGTTCACGACATTCTTAAATAGACCTCGTGATTGCTCACAGAATCACCGATCAGAACATGGACAAGAGTCACGCAACATATTTCACGGCCACAGCACAACAGCTCCTGATGGAGTTTTACGAGGAGGAGAAGGTTATTATTTACTCGAGCCATAATCAAAGAAGAGAATAAGCCTGGCAGACAATAGCGGACTGGCTTAATAGGTAGTGTTCAAAAATTGTACAATCCTCTGGAGCTGTCATATTTGGGCTACAATTAAGCATGTCCATAAATTTAACTTTTTCTGACTTAAAATATCCGAATGTTACGTACGTGTACAGTACATATTACAGTAAACCGCAACTTTATTGATGCACAGGTAGAGAAGATGCGGAGAGACTGTTTAGCCAATCAGAATTCAGAACACAATGCACAAGGCAAATCCGTGAAGTAGCGAAAAAAAGTGAACCGTGAGATTGGAAGTGTTCTGAACCGTGATATCGCGAGGGTTCACTGTACTGAACCGTGATATTGCGATGGTTCATTGTACTGCAATAAAACACATCTTTATGAAACCTCTGACGGCAGTTTGACAAGCAGTCTTCATCAGCATATCAATATAACAATTGGCCAGAGTAATAATAATACCACTTAAATCAATATAAAAAGACTGTTGTAGATTTAAATGACAATATATTATATATATGTACATTTTTAATGCACATGTCTGGCTGTTAGCCTGGCTGTTAGCCTGGTCCGGAGCAGGATAGCTGCAGAGAATAAATCAACAAGGTAACTTGACCAGGCTAAATTGTATCTGCTTTCATGCAACCGACCTGAGGCTAAATTCAGCCAGGATACCCAACATATTAATCTCTTATCTTGGTTTTGTGCAATATCCCTCAGGTCTCCAGTAGCTAGAGTTATTGTTTTTAGTGCAGAATATCTAGGATATGACCGGCTTAACATATTGTGTGTGTCTGAGAGAAAGTTGACCGCTGAAAGCGTTGGTGATACAGCTCACTGAGGATGTAGGATCCTATTTTATGAAGAGACATCTGTCGAAGGCCGAATAATTCTACTATAAGACTGTACAGTGTGATATGACTATCTGAGGCTTATGGAACTGTGTATCTACGTCAGATCATACTCCTGGCCCTGTACTACGCTCCACTCTACTGTAGGGCACTCTTGATTTCAACACTCAGTGGAAAGACATTCAACAAATTGTTGCACAACATAATTTATTCTCTCTTTAAAACTCTTTAAAATATTAGACAATGTGCACAGCACATTCACAACAATGTTTATAAGGGACCTGTATAAAACTACAGATATGTGTTTGATACATAGAAAGTCTTGACAGGGGCAAACATCCATGTTCAGTTTGACGTTTACACCAGCAACATCTTAACTCCTTACACGCTGACAGAATCCTATGCCAGCAAGAAACGGCATTCTTGTTGGTTATTGTTGAACTAATAAAAAATTTAAAACATCTGAATGGGTATAAATTTTTCCTAAATACAGGTTTCATCTCTGGTCACATGGGTAAAGAAGAGGATCAATACCAGAAAAGGTAGAGAAAATATACCCTTTGAAAAAAATAGGAGGACGTTGTGGAAATGCCGTTACTTGCTGACAACCAATGGCAACACTTATTCGATCGTGTCTGCTTTCATAAGAGTACAATGATAGTCATTAAAGTGATTTTTCTCCTTACATTAACACACACAGATGGACCAAGCGCTACCTTCCCCATCTTGGTTCGTTTAGTTCACCTGATCAAACAGATCACAGTAAGATCCTCTGTGGGACTGTTTACTGGATGGTTTAACATGCTGCAGCAGATACAGTGGTATATACAAACCAGTCAAAACACACAGTCCTTAAAGTTAATTCAAGGGTAACATAACCTATCCATCATGAGGTAGTAACCTGATATGTAATTAATGGAAACTCACACTTGACTGACAAAACATACTATAATAACTCATGCAAGATATTCAGATAAGTTCAATTGTTGGGATGTGTTTATACAGGACACAGATTTACGAGACCACTCTGATAATTGTACTTGGATTGGTCAGTTCATGCTTTAGACTTCCCCATATGTCATTGCACATCATGACAGCTGTATATTTCCACCAGGAAATCTTACACTAATTAAGAGATTTAACACTAACTGAAACAATATTGTCTCACTCGTCAATGGTTTGTTCTCTCTATTTGTTTTATTTTAGTATAACTGTGTAAAGCATGTAATTATTTATGCTCTCTGGTTCTCTCTGGTAATGCATGTCCATGCGATCAGGTCTCTTGCAAATGTTAAACGAATATGAGTTCAAATGTGTTTTACAGCTCAACTAATCACCAACCACTACAATACGACTTACCAACAGTGCAGTTTTAAACAAACCTGTTTGTTACCATGGGTAAACCATCAGAACGTATTTCAGATCTATTTTGAAATCGGTAAAAACTATATAATCTGCAATGCCAACAGACATTGCTTTTTTAATTTTACTGTGGGAGCTCAATGAGCCCAATCCCAATGGTCCCATCAGAGGCGACATGTATCAATCATTGCAAATTTACAAGATGCTGTTTGCCAGTGTTTGTATGCCAACTGTGTGGTTACTGATGCGTAAATCCATTCAAGGCTAGTCGGAGAAATGTAGCAATCAGCAATGTTATGTATAATAAATAATATAATAATATAATAATATAATATAATAAATGTAGTTCGCAAAATAATTTGCCCTTCCTCTTAGCACGTATCTTCAACCAAGACGCGTACACATAAAGAACCAAAGGAGGTGCTATTAATTTCCCGCACCTGCTATCCCACATATTACAAAATAAAAATCAATTTAAGAAATCATAAATAAATAATTTAAATATAATACATCATCGTCACACCGTAGACAACATGTTGAAAGTGCATGGTTAGGCCCCGGCCATCATGATGGCACTCAGATCCTTGGTAGGAAGTGTGTCACTGTCATGGCGGGAGTCACTCTATTACCCTTCTTGGTTTTGCCAGTCTTGCTCAGGCCTATGTACATCCCTGGATGCACCACTGACTCATAAGCATTGTAGTTGTTAGCCAAGAGTGTCTCCTTGAACTTGCACTCGTTACTGAAGTGACCCTGCAAAGGAAAGAGGGGATGAAAGGATGTTAAGAGACCAAAAATATTTTAGTTATGGATTACTGCACCCTGACTGAGATACAAACATGCCATGTAATGGTCTGCATCAATCCTGCCTACACTACACTCTGACATGCCATTATGATAAGGGTCTACACTGTAAATTCACTCACCTTATTTTATATTACATAAAGTCTATTTGGAAATTCACTCACCTTAGTTTATATTACAGAAAGTCTATTTGACTTTTCTGTGGCGAGTATAAAGTTATTAGTATAGGTTAAAGGATACTGTGTGTGTGTTCTGAGAAAGGAACCCCTGAGTCCAGAGCTGTGATGTTGATGTACAGAGTGTACAGGTTTATCTAACACTCATTTACTGGGAAACAAGTGAGGACAAGTCAAGGTCTTGACTATCAATTGTCAGTTTACAGCCTCTGAAATACAGAATTTTTACATGTCCAAGAAAAAAAGGCAACTACATTTGTTCTTCTAAAGGATACTTACAGATCCATAGAGCTTCCCTTTGCTGTTCATGGCCAGGAAGAGGCCGCTACGAACCCCAAACAGCGTCACCACACCCCTCTCCACCGGAGATATTTCCAGAAGACCTAGAAGGAGACCGAAAAGGTTATGGACGTGTTTACTGTTTGGTGTTTTCCCCATTGTGTGTGGCTGGCTCGGAGACTAGATGAACTTGATAAGACATGGTGGAGAGGTCTATTTTCAACCTGCAGTAGACACATCCTGACCTGGAAGGAAATATTGTCTTCCGTCCCACTGAGACCAGTCCTCTAAAGTATGATGGATCTGAGCCTGAACTAGGTCTGTATCACAGACTTCCTCTAGTCAACCTTCCCCACTGTGCCAATGCCCCTTGACATATGGAGCTCTCCAAGGTAAACACTGGTCTGTTGTTATGTCTATGCCTGTCAATAGGAGATTAAACTCTCTCTGTCTCATCCCAGTGGTGTTTATTGTTAATGTTAGCGGTATCTCTGTTTCTTCCCATGGACTAATGTAAGAGTGCAGTAGAAGTGGCCTAAAATCATTGAAAGACTTCACCAACATAGATGGGGAAAAAGTAACTGTAGACATCTATATCGTCTATGAATGATGTATGTCAGATTACAGAAGTGGAATATCCTAGATAGAATAGACTTCAAAAGAAGGGATCAATCAACAGATAGGAAAAGAGATAGGTGACATGATGGTAAAACACCTGACCTAAACCCTGTCTTACATCAGCTTAGAAGATGATAGCCTACAGTTATCATTCAATGCCGAAAGCCTCAGATCTCTTGGAATCACTGATTCTGTCTGACACCTTCTTATAGCCAGAGGCCCCGTTATTTGAAATAGGGGCCGCAAACATTGTCCACGCAAGCACATGAATCAAAGATCTGCGAAGTCTAGACATTCATGCCAAAACACAACACAAATGGCCTCATAAAGGAAGAGAAATTTTTGCAAATATAAAGCATTTCATACTATAGAGTATTATTTTGTGAAATTACTCTGATTACATAATAAAATATATAAAATTGAGAAATATCATTCTAGGATATTATTTTGAATAAAGAAGCACTATAAAGCAGCACTGCAGGTGGGAAAGGCCCTTAACCAAGTTCCCACAGTTTAACCAGGTGGGGATCATGGCAAGCACTTATATATCTATAGAAACCCATTCTGCGGGTAAGTGCATTTCTTCTATGTTCACTATGGCCTAGAAGAGTGAATATGATATATAACTTACTGTATCTATTTTCGTTATGCACTCCCGTTATCTTTCCATCTGGGGAGACTTGAATGTGAAAACCAATCCCAACGTTGCAGTATAGACGTCTCAGTCTTTTTATACCCATTAGATAGTCATCCCGGTTTAAGTCTCTTTTTTCCCACGGGTTTCTAGCCAATGAACGCGAGTAGAGAGTATCCCATTGCCGTTCCGCGGTTCCGTTAATCCTACGTGTGAACGGGGCAGTGCACACTGAACTGCACACCAGTCCCCACACCAGCAATGGGAGAAGAGACGCTTGGACATACATCTCAATTGGCCGATGACGACACAGGTGCTCTTGGATAAATAAATAAAATATTTTCTGTTACTCACAAGTCAATGATAAAGTGACAAAGACGTATGCAGTTCACAACACTATCCAGTGAAAAGAATAAGCCAAGTAATTTGTGACTGCATGAAGTATACAGTGTCAGTAGGTAAACTGTGTACGATGGTCCGCTGCTATACTCTCCTAGGTTAGATCCGAAGGTCCTCTGGGTTGTGTTTTTTCGGCAGAGTTGAAAGGCATGGCCACGTCCATTCTATTTTGGAGATACTTATATCTGCCTCGAAATTACATCACACGCCACCTACAGTAACAGAAGTTTACTCACATTCCTCATAGTCGGTAGTTAGTCACCACACAAAGTCATATGAGGAAATTTCCCCGCCCTTTCTCGTGCTCACTGCGCTCAGAAGCAAACTGGCCAAGACGCGCAAAAAGCATTGCTACTAAGTGCGCTTCGATGAATCTTACCTAGCGTTGGTAACTTTAAACTGAAATTATATGATGGTTAACTGAGAAGCTTTGTTTTAACTTAGTTTTGCACTACTGAAAATATCACGTTTTGGATGTCAACAATATTACACATCTTGGAATGTACACAAAGATTACTCACGATCTTTGTCTAAAACGTCCTCTATATACACTGAAAATAAAAACCGATGATGTATTGCAGGATGTGGAGTAGGAAACTGAAAAGCCAACAGACTGCTGGGGAGGAGACATGGCTATAAATGAACAATAACAGGAAAATAACACGCGCTGGAATTCTTATTAAATTCTACTTTTGGAATATGGAATGCCATACAAAGGCAACGTTAAATGGTAGCCTAATGTTTTATTTCTTAGCCCGAAAGGTGAAGAACAGTTTCGTTCGCCTTTTTATGATTTGTTCTAATGAGATTTTTCCTTCGACTCCAATACCCTTAGATGTCAAAAATACACGTTTTAATTAAAAGTATGATTGTGATCGGAATCATACCTGCGACCTTCACCACCTAGAAGCGTCATTGTGTGAGACACTGAGGATGACACTGGCATATGAAGCGAGACACTGCTGGTGTTACTTAGGTAAAGTTGGAAAGATATTCACAGATTCGGACTTACGGCGGCGCAACGTTGTTCAAACACAAAGTATACCTCTTTCACATCCTAATAGCATATACTACGGGCTACAAAAAGAAAAACGTATTTGTATAAGAATAAGCCGTCCTCCGAGCTCGATGCATAACATTGATCTCTACGAACAGCCAGCGACCGACGAGTGCGCAGGGAGCGTCTGCAAAGTTCACGTCCAAGAGTGATGCGGCAAACAAAACTCAAACATTCCACTGTTATAAAATACGGAGACTCCAAAATTACTCCACACATCAACAGTCTCCTCCTGATCATACTACAACAGCTGTTTTTTATAAAATTGGTTTTGCTTCATTTTCATGATAATTGATTTTATTTATTTATCAATAGCTCCACTGTTATGCATTACTATCACTCCAAAACCACTCCACACGTCAACAGTCTCCTCCTGGTCATACGGGAGCTTTCTACAGCTTTGTTGTAGAAAATAGGTTTTGCTTAATTTTCATTATTACTTGAAAAAAATATTAATCAATAGCTCCACTGTTATGCATTAGTATGACTCCAAAAGCATTCCACACGTCAACGGTCTCCTTATTGTCATATTACAACAGCTGTTTTGGATAAAATTGGTTTCGCTTCATTTTTATGGATTTTCTTTACAATTATTAATCAATTGCTCCACTGTTATGCATTATTATCACTCCAAAACCACTCCACACGGTAACAGTCTCCTCCTTGTCATACTACAACAGAAGTTTAGGAGAAAATGTGTTTTGCTTAATGTTGTTTAATGTTAAAAAATAATAAAATATTAATCAATAGCTCCACTTTTATGCATTAGTATGACTCCAAAATCACTCCACACGTGAACAGTCTTCTTATTGTCATACTACAACAGCAGTTTTTGAGATTAGTTTTTGCTTCATTTTCATGATAATCTTTTTTAAATATATATTAATCAAAAGGTCCACTGTTATGCATTATTGTGACCAAACCACTCCACACATCAACAGTCTCCTTATTGTCATACTACAACTGCTGTTTTTCAGAAAATTGGTTTTGCTTAATTTTCATGAATTCTTTAACAAAACAGGTTTTGCTTAATTGTCAGGAATGTGATTGGAAATATGAATCAATAGCTCCACTGTTATGCATTATTATCACTCCAAAATCACTCCACACATCAACAGTCTCCTTATTGTCATACTACAACAGCTGTTTTGGAGAACATTGGTTGTGCTTAATTTTCATGTTTTTTTTTTTTTACAAAACAGGTTTAACTTAATTGTCAGGAATGTGTTTGGCAATATGAATCAATACTATTATGCATTATTAACACTCCAAAATCACTCCATACATCAACCCTACTACACATTTCAGATCACTTACTCTTCCAATTCCCTGTCTCTCTCCTTCCTACTCATTCTACCTCCCCTCCCCTCGTAACCTTCCGTCATAACCTCTGCAGTGTATCTCCCTCCCATTTGTCCTCCATTCTAACATCCTCCATCCTTACAAGTTCAGGTCCCAACCCATGGACATTGCCACCAACACTCTGTTAACTGCTAACTGCGTCTCTGGATATTCTCTATCCCCTGTAAACTAGATTTGCACGAACCTGTCCCACCTGCCCCTGGCTCCCGGATGTTATTCGAGAGGGTTCCAACTCGGGCAACTGAGAAGAGAGGGCACAAGTCCAAAGACGGTCTGGACCTTGATAAGTATCACTCCCTATTTAAATCCCCCCCCCCCCCCCCCCCCGACAGCAGACAACTTCTGCTTCTTTGAGAAAGTCGCAGACATTAGCAGTCAATTCCCTGAAGCCACCTTGTTTTATTCACTCTCCCACAATGACTGACCCATCTACTTGTCTTTCCTCCTTCTATCTTCCCTGTCCGAGCCATATCTGACCTTATTGTCTCTCATCAACCCACCTCCTGTCCTCTTGGTCCAGTCCCCTTCCCTCTCTTTCAAACCATCTGTCCCTCCACCACAACTTTTCTTCTCCATGTCCTCAACTCCTCTTTTACTTCAAACAGGCCATAGTTAGACCCCTGCTCAAGAAACCATCTCTTAACCCAGCCATCCTCCAGAACTACAGACCATTATCACTGCTACTCTTCTTTTCAAAAACAATTGAACGCGCTGTATCCAACTGTAAAACTTTCTCTTCCAGAAAAACCTACTTGACCCTAACCAAGCCCAAACGGGCTTCAAGACTGGCCACTTTCAGTCACCTATCAGTCACCACTGCCCTCCAGTCTGCCAGAGCAACTTCACAGTAATCTGTTGGATCTGTCTGCAGCATTTGATACGATCCTGCTTGCCAGACTCTCTGAGATGGGCATCACTGCCATCTACCTGACGGGAAGATCCTACCAGGTCTCCTGGGAAGGAAATTATGGCAGCAAAGTGGTTCAACGGCCGGTGGGCTCATGATCGGAAGGTTGCAAGTTCAATTCCCGGTTGTGGCTACATAATGTTGTGTCCTTAGGCAAGGCACTTCACCCTACTTGCCTTGGGGGAATGTCCCCGTAGCTGCTGTAACTTGCTCTGGATAAGAGCATCTGCTAAATGTAAAAATGTTAGGTCCTCGCCAGTTCTCCACTGATGTCCCACAGGGGTCTCTAGTCTGGACCAATCGTCACCTCCCATGGCTTCTCCTGCCACTGCTTCGCTGCTGACACGCAGCTCCACCTGTCGTTCCCCCCGACTGATTTGGGGATCTCAACTAGGATTGGTGTCTACCTCACAGACATCTCCGCCTGGATGACTAAGCACCACCTCCAGTTGAACCTCGCCAAAACTGAACTACTCATCTTCCCAGGCAAATCCTCTATTTCCCACGATCTATCAGTTACCCTGGGATCTGCGACAGTGACCCTTTGATCCTCTGCCAGAAACCTGGCATCTTGAATGACAAGCTCTCCCTCTCAGCACACAGTCACCCAGTCATGTAAATTCACCCTCTATAACATCCGGAAGATCAGAAGATACCTGTCTGAACTAATCCAAGCTCTTGTCCCTCAAAGCTGGACTACGGCAAGTCACTACTTGCCTCTCTCCCAGCAAGCGCAATACTTCCCCTCCAGAGGATCCAAAATGCAGCTGCCCGCCTAGTTTTTAATTTACCCAGACGCTCCCATGTCACCTAGCTCCTCATCGCCCTCCACTGGCTTGCCATCATGGGCTGTATCAGATTCAAGACCCTGGTACTGACCTTCCGAGCAGTGAACGGGACTGCACCGAATAATATTAAGTCTCTCCTCCAGCCTTACACCCCCACCTGCCACCTACGGTCGTCCTCTGACAACCGTCTAGTAGTCCCGCCCCTCAAGAGTGCCCGTACCCAACACAAGCACTGGCTCCACAATGGTGGAATCAACTCCCCACCTCTATCTCAAACACTGACTTGTCGCCCCACCTTCAAGGCTGAAGACGTACCCATTCCGGAGTTCTACGGTTCTACGGACCTAATAGTAGTCCAAGGATTCCTACGGGACCTGTTGTCCTTTTGTTTTTGGTCTAACCTGCGTTGAATGTTTGGTACTCACAGTGATGTGCATTGTTATTGTTGTTTGCTTTCCTACAGGTACACTACTGCCCGTTGGAGATGCATGCCTTATGATTGTAACTTGTTTGGCTGAATGCTCTTATGGCTCTTCCCTTTGGCACTTGTTTGATTTCTCACAATATATGTTTCATAATCTATTAACCCGCTATGTTTGGGGACTATTACATTGCTATGATTAGTGACCGATGCTCTTTTGTAGGGGTGGGCAATTCTGGTCCTCAAGGGGCACTCTCCTTAAGGTTTTAGATGTTTCCCTGCTCTAGCACACCTGATTCAAATGAATAGGTTGTTACCGAGCTCTGTGGAAGCTTGATAATGACCCTTCATTAGAATCAGATGTGCTAGAACTGGGAAACATCTAAAAACTTCAGGACAGCGACCCTTGAGGACCAGAGTTTGCTCTTCTTCTCTGCTCTTTTTTAAAGCTCTCTCTTGGAAATCGCTTTGGATGAAAGCATGAAAGCACTTTTTTGGTTTAAGGTATGGCTAGACTGTTCACACTCTTTGGCGTGATTACTGAACTTGTGAACTGATCATAAAAATCCCAGGCATATATTTTGTCACAGGCCTTGGATTCCCAGCAACGGCCCTGGTTGTGAAAGAGAAAGAAAGGAGGCCGAATTGGAGGACAGAGAACGCAATGAACGAATGGGGGTGCACGGTGGCAGAGCGGTTAGTGCTCTCGCCTCCCAATAAGGAGATCATGAGTTCGAATCTCGGGCCCGACCATGATTTCTCTGGGTGGAGTCTGCATGTCCTCCCCGTGTTACCGTGGGTTCTCTCCGGGCATTCCGGCTTCCTCCCACCGTCCAAAGACATGCATGTGGTAGGTTAATTGGGCATTGTGGAAAAAAAATTGTCCCTAGTGTATGACTGTGCGAGTGAATGGTTGTCTCTATGTTGTCTGTCAATGTCTGTGTGATAGCCCTGCGACTAGCTGGCCCCAGTCCAGGGTGTACCCTGCCTACGGCCCGAAAGTAACTGGGATAGGCTCCAGTCACCCGTGACCCCTAACGGGAATAAGCGGAAGAAAAATGAAAGAACGCAATGAACCCATTGAGAACGACGTGGAAAGAGGGGTAAAAGTAAGAGGGTGTAAAAGTTCACAGGAGAGAAGGAAGAGCCTAGGGGCTCTGTGTCCACTCTAGGTGGCTCTTCCAATCTACCACCTACCAGTAGGTCACTGCCAGGGGAGGGGAGCAGTGCTGCTATTGCAAGTATGTATATACTTCTGAGATAGTGAGAGTGTGTATGTGTGGAGGGAAGATTTTTAGTTGATGTAAAGCCGGACTCATTGCAAAAGTGACTCATTGCGAGTGATGAATTAGTCATCAGTGTGTTGTGGGCCTCTGTATCTGGTCAGTCCATGTGCATAGTAAACAGAGTATTGGTTAGTGTTTAAGGATTAAACATTTGAGAGCTTGAAAGGTTTGAGAGTTTATTTGTATTTGATAACTATTCAAAATATATTTAAATGAAAACGCCTCCTCTTGGTCATGACTAGAAGATAAACACAGAAAATGTTTTTTTTTCTTTCTGTTGAGTAATGTAGCCTTTTCCTGATACTGGTATATGTCTAAATATCAAAGGAAAACTGTCAATATTTCCACCACCCTCTTCTCTCAATCTCCCTCTCCATCCACCACCATGGCGATCTACAAACGTTCAGGTCTGCTTGATGTCACACTTGTTACTTCCTGGTTCTGCTAAGGACTACTGGGGCCTCCATGTCACCAAAGGACCCAGGGGTTGGCAGAGATGAGAAGACCCACCGCTGATCACCTTGGCGGCCTGACGCAGTCCACGTCGTCAGGCATCAGGATCCTCTGAGATGGAATATGTGTGTTAGCTGCTTGTCTCCAGGAATGTGTCATCTGGTCTGATTCAATCTGTTGGTCAAAATAGATGTATGAACTGTACACCTCCAGGGGCTGTAGAGGACATGGTTAGTCATTCACTGGCAAGTTGAGTTAGGGTTGAAAGTTTTAGACCATGATATTATTTAAATAACATTTAGATATAATATAATCTTGCATTTAGTTTTCCTTCCTCCCTCAATTTGCCTAACTAAAGTCTTCTGATCACCTGTGTGACTACCTTTCATAAGCACCACTTGGCCAGCTATGTCACTGACAACATAACAAATTGATGGTGCAGGTGGGCTGTTTTATATGGGATTACCTGCTTCAATTGTATATTCCGGCACTATTGTAAGGTAAATGGCAGACATCATCACAAAAGTAATTTCACTGAATATTTTCCTGTCCTGTTTACTATTGTCTAACTCAGAGAAAGCAAAGATGCATTTGGAGGCAAACTGCTACAAGCCAACACCTGAAGCCATCCATCCCCAGGAATATCCACAAGGGGGCAGAAATGCATCATGGATGAGCAGAGCAGTGAATGTCAGGGTTCACACACAAACAAAAGATTGAATGGGAAGGGCCTTGTTCCTAAAGTGCTTCACAGCAACAACAAAGCTTATGGTTACATATTCCAATGCTGTTATACTTTCGAACAAAAACATCCTGTAACGTTGCTGTTGGTTGGTGTTAACTGTTTCTATGCTGAATCTATTTTTGGGTAATAGGTAGGTAATAGAACGGGGAGTATGGAGACAGCTTCACCCTCACCCAAAATGTATACTTTGAATCCCCTCCACAAACAACTTTGGTACTTGGTGATCATTTGCCGCATATCACCCTGCCAAATCTAACATTCTCCTTGACATTACAGACAAGATAATGTCCTGAAATTATAAAAATACGTTATAAAATCTACAATTATTTAATGTTTTATTCATTTAATGTATTTGTTTTCTATTTTAACATCTAGCCAATACCTAAATAAGATAATAATTCAAACAAAATTAATCTAATCTTACAATTCTAACAATTTAAGTTAAACAACTTCCTTGAAAAAGTGCTCTCTCTGTGTCTAGTCCCTGCCTACGTAATTCAGTGCTAAATGTATGAGGTCTTCCCTGGGAACTCCCTGTTGGGTCTTCTTACGTGTGCAGAGCTCTCCAAGGTATTCCTGTGTGCGTCAGAACTCCCTGGGAGAATCCCTGACATACACTCATACATGCACTCACATACACTCCGCACACACTGATGTTTGTACCTAAATTCCCCTTCCCCTCCCAGGATTGTCTTTGTCGTGGGTGAGGTAGTTTGCTGAGTGGATTAGGAGGTCACAGAGTGAAAGGGGGGTTATTCAGCATGGCGCAAGGGGCCCACCCAGGAAGGAGACAACTAGAAGCACCAGTGGGGGTTTACTCCAGCGTGGCAGCCTGTCTCTCCCTATCTGAGGTGTTCAGGCCCCATACAGTGCCAAGCGGCTTCCCCCTCTTCTGCTCCAACTCCGGAGCACTTCTGGGCATTACTGGCTGATGTAAAGAGTGAGTGGGGGGTCCTGATTGTGTGGGAGGGGGTGGGATGGTTTGCACTTGCAAGCGTGTGTGTGCATGTGCACATGTGTGTTTGTGGCGGGGGGGCCATGACAGTGGGTCCCCCAGAAGGATTGTCAGCCAATGTCTGTCCTCCTGGTGTGGGTCTCAGGGAGCTTCTGTATTATTAGACTCTGAGTGAAGAGAGAGGGGGGCTGGAGGTGAGGATGTGGGGGGTGGACCTCTTGTGGTTAAAGAATGAGAATGTATGTAAAAAGAGATAAAAGGACACAAAAATAATAAAGTATTTGATTAAGTTTTCAAGATGTGTGTAACCGATTCAAGCAGCTCACAATACAGGAATACAATATGTTCCATTACTCTAGATCAGTGTTTCTTAACCTCTTTTAGGCCAGTGCCCCCCTAACCATTTTCCAGGTCCGACCGACGCCCCCCCCCCCCCCCCCCTCATAACAACCTTTTCTTCTAACAAGATATACAAATATTATTATAAACACATTTCAAAACAACTGTTTGAAAACAAACTTATGTGTTTTATTCTTATGTATTATGTACACAAGTATAATTTTAAAAATCACAGCACTAAAACAATACAACACTTTTACTATTTATGAGTCTGAGAACGGTGTTTTGGCCCGCGCCAAAATCCAAGCCATCTCAAAAGATGCCTCTGTTTAACACTCTGCAGTGGAGGTTGTCCTGTGGATAAGATTTTGCTGATGATAAGATGGTGCTCCAAGTTGCTTCGTTTGAAACAGGTGCGGGTTTGTTTGCATATTAAGCACAGAGGGTTCATGCCATGAAGAATAAATAAGAATGAGTCTGTCCTGCTTGCCTTCGTTGTCTTCATGCTGATTTTCGTTTGGTGTTAGTGCTGGTTTTTGCCCTTTCTTAATACATAAAAACTTGCCCGCATCTCAAACTGGCTTACTCCATCCTATGTCGGTCGTCAATCCTCGCTTGGTGCGTAACGGCGTGCGGGTTTCACGCGAGACAGCAGAAAATTACTTAATTTATAGATATTATGCAGATGTTTGCGTTTGTGTTCACTGCATGTTTATGCAGCACTTTTTTATTATTATTATTGGCTGTGTTACCATATTGTTATAAGCTAGTATGCCAGTGCGAGCCACCAATTAAAGCTTGACGAGCCGTGCAATGAGTATCGCTGATCTAACTTGCATCACTATCAGGTGCATATGATTATGAATCCGAGGCCACAGTTTACATCTTCTCTCTCCTATATGACCCTAGAGGGGCTCCGTAAAAATGAGTAGGTGTCGGTTAGACGAAACTGGCATTAAAAAACAGACACAGACAAACGCCCCCCAACCGCACCTCAACGCCCCCCTTTTTAAAATATTGTTCCCAGCGCCCCCCGACGTTCTCTGAACGCTCCCTGGGGGGCGCTACCGCCCCCGTTGAGAAAAACTGCTCTAGATTCTAGAAAAACGTTATTGTAAAAGACTTTGGACTAAAAGTTTCTTTTAAATTACTAAACTGTGAAATCCTTATGGAATGCCATAGATCAGGGGTGCACACACTTTTTCAGCATGGGAGCTACTTACAAAATGACCGAGTCAAAGTGATCTACCTACTATAAAATTGCGCAACATAGTGGCTTATAGCCAACATAGCCACTTATTCAGAAATATATTGAAAATTATTTATAAGAACCATATAAGTTAGTATACCTTGCATAATTGTGTGAACCCATATTGCTTGTTACAACCCCAACACAAAATAAGGAAATCAGCTTACAAATCAATAATGTTTATTTACAAAAAAACAACATAGAGATCAAGGAGGACTTCCAGTGGCACCAAATTAAAGAAAGAAATAATAACCCACCCCCCCCTTGACAGGTGCTAAGCACCCATAAATACAGTGGGTGGTGCTCACTCTAACCTTGTAACAACAGGTAAACCTACGTGACGTTAGATGCCAAGCCTCACTCAAGGCTGACTCGCATAAATAGGTGGAGCCAAATAATGCAGTCAAGGATGTTGCACATTTCCTTATGTGGGGGTACTTTTCCTCTGTGAGTAAGCTCCAGAATTGTCCATGAGCTCTGGCCTTCAGCTCAATGTCGGCTTGTAGTGTCAAAATCTCATCCTCCACTCCAGAAGAGTTCAGGTGAAACAGTGTTGCAATTTTTGATGCGAGTGAAACAATGTCAGCATCTTCCCGAAAAGGGAAGCATATGAATGTAGCGATTGGCTCGAATAAAGCAAAGTTTTGACTGCTGTTTTGACAACTGGGATTTTGTCCTACTCAACTCACTTTTCGGATGTAAGTTAGTGTCGTTTTTATGTACAGTCCGAAAATGCCGCTCCACATTTCCCTTTTTTGGTATAGCGATTGCAGTCTGGCAGATGAGGCAAACGCACTTTGAAAATGACATAGTAAAAAAATTTTTTTGTGGAAATGGTACGTTTTTGTCTATTTATTTGGTCCAGCTTCCACACAAATTTTGATACTCTTAAATTTAGAAGTCGTAAATTGGAAGATAACTCGCCAATATGAGCACATGCGCAGAGGTCAGATTGGTCAAACCGACTGTCAGTCAAGTGACAAATGTCATAGTGAGGATTGGCTGACCTTTGCATTTTGTCTATCCATATAAGATTTGATCTTGCTGTTTGTAAGTCTTGTTAAACTTGATTGTATATATATTTCAATACATCTGTAAAAAAAAAAAAAAGCTGTACGTTTTATGCCATGCGATCTACCAGTAGTACCTTCGCAATCGATTGGTAGATCGCGATCGACGATCGCGATCGACGTATAGATCATAGGCAAATGATCTTCAGACACATTGACCCTAGTTGGAGTATGACATTCCATGTCTGAGCGTCTGTAAAAATGAGCTGACCAAAGAATGTAATGCCCGACAGGTGTACAATATCACCTGAAAATGGACAATGCGGCGTGAACCATTATTAGGTGATATTGTACACCTCAAAGGGCATTATCCCGCTTATACCATGGTCACTTGCCAACGTTTTTCAACGTTAGCCAACCGATCATTCTAGTCCGCTCAAGTCATAGAACCAACACCGGTTGTCCTTTGGCAAAATGATAATGAAAGTTTAACTGCTATAAATATTATTTCTGTGATTATTTAATATTTTGTTACATTTATGTATTTAATTGGTTTCATGAATATTGAGTTTGTAATATTAGGTAGGCACTAAAGTTCAGTTTCCGTTGCACATGCACACTTTAAGGTGTTACAGCCAATGCACGTGAGCACAAGGCCCTGTCCCAATACCCGCACTTGCACCCTTGCGCCCTTCAATTGATGGTACATATACATGTCTATGGTCGGCCCGCTCATGCGGTAAAGTGTCTTACAAAGTAAGGTGGTCAACAAGTTTAATTTGATTTTTGTTGCCCCTGAAAAAGTCAGTTTGTAATGTTTGCTCAGTTGAGTGTTTCATACATTTCCATTCAATGAGTTTGCGGCATAGTTTGCTCAGTTGTTGAGTTTGTTTTTATTACTTGCTCCAGAATATTCGAGTCAATTTGATTAATTTATATTTATTCAAAGTTGTAAAAAAAAGAAATACAATAAACACCTTTTCGTAAAAACAATCAACAGCCTTTTTTAATTTTATTTTGTCATGACAGCGAGAGTCTGACGCATACGTCTTCTTCGATTTCGGAGCTTCTTTCTTCTCAAAAAAATTGTTTGGTGCAGCTTTAATATGATTTTCAGCAGCAAAACTGCAAAAACAGCAACCGGTGTCGCCATTTTAGATGTCGTAGTAATGACGCGCTGGCTAAATCTATGACGTAGTCATCACTGTCCAAATTCTCTAATTTTCGCACGCTTGTAGCCTACGCACTTCGAACCCTTCGCGCACTTCTACCACTTCCGTACTTCACAAAAGGGCGCAAGGGCGTGGTGCGGGTATTGAGACAGGGCCCAACTTTTTCTCAACCACTCACTCATTCCCTACTCCCTACTCCCTATATAGGGAAATAAATGTAGTGGACTATATAGTGAGCTCAACAGAAAAGAAACTTCGGACACTTTTTTTGGCACCCGTAATTACGTCATCAATGTCGCACAATTAAAACATACCACATTAATGTCTGAAATAAATAAATATAATTTAGCAGGGACTTTAAGGGATCTAAAAGCGACTTACAATAAGTACATTGTTCATGTACATAGTACTTGTCCATTTACGACTGCCTTTTTATTCAATTAGAGTCTTTTGATTACTGTCCTGTACGTTTCATTTTCCGTATTTTGGTTTTTCATTTAAGCAGATTTTCATATTTTATTATCTTGGCTCTTTGGTAACAGAGTTACAGAGTAATCGACTGGAATGTTTACATATATTCTGTTCGTTTAACATTTTGTTTTTCAATGAATGTAGAAAGCCATTTAATTTGCCTTGTTTTAAAATGTGTCTCCAATAAATAGAATAAACTGGCTCGTGACTGTTGTACTGCTCCACAACTCATTAGTTTCGCGCCTCATCCTTGCATCCATCCGCCGAAAGAATAGTTAGTCACACCGTTAAAATACATACATGTATTTTGAACCGGGTATTTTTCAAGAAACCTCATTCCCTCGCGGTTATGTGCAGCCAGCGAGGTGTGTATACAGTGCATAATGTTTATTTTCGGAATATTTAAGTTTACTTGTTTACAGTGTATGTATGTGAACGTGTCTGTTATATTGTCATACTGTTTAGTTCGACGGTGGATAATTGCGGTGGACAAGTGCTGTGGATATTGAAGTGGATGACGGGAGATGACAAGGAGAAGGAATAAACCATCAGTATCGAGAACCATGGTGTCGTTTATTTCCTGGAGGGAGTGATAGTCGAACTCGGACCTGCGTGGACGTTCCAGAACCTGCGCACATGCCCGGACCTGCCAGTGCCCGACAACTCATCAAGAAGAGACACACAGATAAGCCCATGTTTCAACGTTCAACAGTTTTTCCATTAAGAAGTCCGTAAGCCAGACACTAAAGTTTGTGTTCTGAAAGGTGACAATAAGTTGGAAAACTACAAGGAACATTGTGAAGCATTAATAATAATACTGTGGTTTAAAGTGTAAAAAGGGGCATTTATGGTTTTTTGTCAATTGAAGAAAAATAAGTGATAACTTGAAATAAGAAAAGTATTGTATATATTTAAAGCAAGCCAATATTTAAGTTTGAAGCATTTGTGAAGTTTTATTATTTTCTAAGCCTGTCATTTAAATGTGACCATAAGAATTTTTCAAGCGTCATTGCTATGTGAGTTTGCCAAGCTTTTACAACTTTGTTCTCTTTAAGACGTTATTCTGAAGGATATTAACCTAATTTATTTTGACTGTTCAAAGATTTATTTTGACTATTCAAGATGTCAGAAACAAGTGAAAAGGCACTAGTTGAAGTAGCCGACCTACAACAAGTGTTAGAGATAAAGCAGACAGAAGAGTCTAACATCGTACAACAAGCAGCACAACCCAAAGAGCCTCGTTGAAGTGAGAGAGCTCGAACATTAACAGAAAAGGGAAGGGAATTCCACAAAGAAAAGGTGAAAGAATTGTCACTTCGCTTTGAGAGCATTTATGACTGCTGGAAAGTCCTGACAAAAATGGCTGAAAAATCTGTAATCAAACAAGACCCAAGTTATATCCTGCAAAAACACATTGAAGGTATTCAGAGAGAAGAATCTGAGCTCAACTGTGTTTATGATGAATACAGAAAGATTGACAGCCCAGCTCATAACATAAGACGCAAGTTGGACAAATGTGCATCAGTCACCAAGATCATAATACAGAATGCACAGTCTCAAATACAAGGAACAGGGGAGGAGCTTATTTGGCCTGATACTAGCTCTGTATCTGCATCCTCAACCTCTGTGTTTCATTTCCTGCCTCTAACCGTTTTAAAGTTAATTCCATTCGCTCTGGTGTATCTGCATCCAAAATACAAGAAGCTGCAGCTGAGTATGCACACACATGCTTTATTGAAGATTAAGGCTGAGCAAGACAGCCAACAAGCAGAGCTGCAGAGACTTGAAGCTGAGGAGAAATGTATAGTTGCAAACCAAGAAGCAGCTGCAGCATCTCTCCGTCTTCAAAGAGAAAAGGAAGAAATTGAGCGCAAGATAGAGAGAGAAAAACAAGACGCTGCTCTTCTAAAGAGACGGTATGAAGAAAACATTGCAAGAAGAAAGTCAGTTGAAAATTTGAAAAGAGAGCTTGAGCGTTTGGAAGAGCTAAAGAGGCTAAACGCAGCCAAAGCAAAGCTTCAAGTGTATGATGCAAGTGAGTTTTATTCAGCCCAAGACTTTGTTCCACAGAACCAAAAGGCTGAACTGCCTACAGGTGTGCATGCTATCGAGCAGGTGCTGCTGATCAGCATCCACCACCATTCAGAGACGCAATTCCAAGAAGTGTGCTCCCAAACGACATGGGAGACCTGGTGAAGGTTTTAGCCGAAGCTATATCAGCACACAGGCTACCAATTCCTGAGCCGACAATCTTTAGTGGAGATCCACTCAAGTTCAATCCTTGGAAATCATCGTTTCACACACTGATTGAGAAAAAGAACATCCCAACCGCAGAGAAAGTCTTCTTCCTTCAAAGGTATGTCGGAGGAGCTGCAAGAGAAGCTATAGAAGGTCATTTTCTGATTGGCTCAGAAGATTCATACCATGCAGCTTGGGACCTGCTCAATGAAAGATACGGCCAACCCTTCGTTATTGCCAAGGCTTTCCGAGACAAATTACATGGGTGGCCAAAGGTGGCTTCACGAGAAAGTGCTGATTTGAGGAAATTCGTTGACTTCTTACGCAGCTGTCAAAGTGCTATGGCTAACAATGACAGCCTTCATGTTCTTAACGATGGAATTGAGAATCAGAAACTTGCAGCCAAGGTACCTGACTGGCTAAGTCCTAGATGGAACCGAAGAGCCACACAATATCAACTTGAACATGGTAGGTTCCCAAACTTCAGTTATTTTGTGATGTTCCTTTCAATGGAGGCTAGCATTGCTTGCAACCCCATTACGTCCTTCCATGCATTACGGCAAAGTGAATCTGAAAGGCCAAAGTTCAAGAACCAGAACATGATGACCTCCAAGAACCAAACTGCAGATGCCAAGATCTTTACAACAAACACCAGTGAAGGGAAGATGATGGTTGCATGTGTGTTTTGTAAGAAACCAGGGCACAGCCTACACAAGTGCTACAAGTTAAGTGAGAAGCCAGTTGCTGAACGCATCAAATTCATTCAAAGTGAAAGACTGTGCTTCGGATGTTTGAATCCTGGCCACCAATCCAAAAGTTGCAGTAACCGGATGGTCTGCGAAACGTGCTCAAGGAGGCACCCCACGTGCCTGCACGAAGAACGTTCAAAAAGAGAACAAGCACTAAAGAAAGAACAATCCAAGGAAAAGGTTCATGCCAAAGAAAGAACTCAACCACAAGACATCACTAAGGAAACAACATCTAACAGAGGTAACACGATGGTAATAGTACACAGACATCAGCTATAGTACCTGTCTACGTGTCAACACCAAGTGATCCGAACAATGAAGTTCTCGTTTACGCACTGTTAGATTCGCAGAGTGACTCTTCATTCATTCTTAAAGAAGTGGCAGATGTTCTTGATACAAACACAGAACAAGTAAAGTTACAATGTCGTCAAAGGGGACAGTTGTACACTGTAAAAGACTCAATAGCCTACAGTTAAGGGGCCTATTCTCCTCCAAGAAGATAACAGTGCCAACCTGTAATGGAACATTCTGATGTTCCATAATTGTACTGTGATATTGTTATAAGTTATAATCGCTGTGTTATGCATTTATAGTTCTTGCTTTGGCACGTATTGGTTCTCATGATGTATGATTCACGATCTAAAAATCCGACTGTGTTCGGGGTCTATCACGTTGCTTTGCTCAATGACTGATGCTCTTTGTAAAAGCTCTCTCTTGTAAGTCGCTTTGGATAAAAGCGTCTGCTAAATGAATAAATGTAAATGTAAGTTGTGTTGATGTTTTGAAACTGCTTACTGCAAGTTACAGTCTGGTCAAAGTTAACACCTCCCCACAGACAAGGCTAATTGACTTGATCAATACAGGTGCGTAGACAAAAGGTCTGGGTGATCACCCTCCTTTAAGAGTGCTAATCAACTAGCTTACCCTATCAATGCAGTTGCGTAGACAAAAGGTCTGAGTGATCACCCTGCTTTGAAAGTGCTAATCAACTAGCCTTTTCGGTCAATACAAGTGCGCAGACAAAGAGTCTGGGAGCCCCCCAACCCCTTTCCCCCTTTGGAACCGCTTCAAACCAGAATGTGGAAGGAGGCCCTTTTGGAGACTCTTCCCCCCCCAAACCTGGACAACGGGATATATAGAGAGGGGAAAAGAAGGTTCAGGACCTTCTTCCTTGACCTACCGTGTTGATGGAACCAGGTCTATCAGAGCTCTGTTAATGTATGTCTTGTCTGTTTCACGTTTCGTGTGTTCATAATTGCTATACTCTGTTCTCGTGAAAGGTTCAATAGATTTGTATCTAACAAACTATCAAACTTTTGTATCCTTGCAACGTCCTCTATCAGAAAGTTTCCACCACACAACCGCTTACACACGCGACTTCATCCCTGCTAATCGCACGCACATCCCAGTACCTGAGACTGCAAAGGCATGGCCTCACTTGGAGCATCTTGCAGAACACATCGCGCCTCAAAAGGAGTGCGAAATCGGTCTGTTGATTGGGTACAATTGCCCACAAGCACTCATGCCAAGAGAAGTTGTCTGTGGAGAGGAAAACCAGCCATTTGCCCAGAAGACAGATTTAGGTTGGAGCATTGTGAGTTACGGCGATCCAGGTGAACACTACGGTGATGCTATTGGATTAAGTCATCGCATCATTGTAAAACAAATTGTGCCTGAAGTGAAATCTATCATCAAGTTTAAAGGAGAAGTCCACTTTGAAAGTTCACCTATTTGGGGCAGCCTCCTCACCTGGCTGTGCCAATTTTGGAGTTAAGCATCTAGCCGCTCAAGGTCAGGATAAATTTAATCCCAGCACGGTTAAATTCATCCAGAGGAATTTTTATGTTGACGATGGACTGGTTTGTGCGATGTCTGACGAGGAAGCAATCCAGCTAACTAAGGAAGCAAGAGAGCTTTGCAGATCAGGCAACCTAAGACTACACAAGTTCGTCTCCAACAGCAAGGAGGTGCTGAAGTCAATACCGACGGAAGAGTGCGCCGAAAGCGTCAAGGACATGGATATGGCCTTGGGAGAGCCGCTCATGGAAAGAGCTCTTGGCGTTCAATGGTGCGTATCCCCTGATGACTTTCAGTTCAGAGTGACGGTCAAGGAGAACCCAACTACCAGAAGAGGAGTGCTTTCTACAGTAGCTTCCATCTACGATCCGTTGGGGTTCGTATCACCTTTTATCCTCCGTGGAAAGCAGATCTTGCAACAACTATGTCGAAACAAAGTAACTTGGGATGAGCCACTCCCAGAAGAGCTAAGAGCACAGTGGGAAATATGGCTACAAGATCTTCAAAACTTGGCTAATGTAAAGATCAGAAGGTGCTATATACCAGCTAGCTTCAGAAAATGTCAAGCAGTATGAACTTCACCACTTCGCAGATGCCAGTGTCACCGGTTATGGGGAATGTACTTACCTCAGAGCAGTTGATGTCAGTGGAAATGTTCATTGCTCGCTTGTCATGGGAAAGGCACGTGTTGCTCCTACCAAGGTAACCACAGTGCCACGCCTTGAGTTATCGGCAGCGGTGGTTGCAGTCAGGACAAGTGTTATGCTCAGAAACAAGCTTGAAATGGAAGGTCTTCATGAACACTTTTGGACAGACTCGAAAGTTGTCCTCGGATATATAAACAATGATGCCAGACGGTTTCATGTGTTTTTTCGGCAACAGAATCCAAAGAATCAAGTCCACCACAAATCCCAAACAATGGCACTATGTGCCGTCAGAAGCTAATCCGGCGGATCATGCTTCAAGAGGTCTGTCGGCGGATCAGCTTGTTGCTTCAAATTGGTTCACTGGCCCAGATTTTCTGTGGAAAAGCGAGCTACCAAGAGGAGATGTTATGGTGGGAGAAGTCAAGGATGATGATCCGGAACTTCGAAAGGCCCAGGTGCTCAACACCAAGGCGAAGGAAGAGAGGTCATTGTGAGACCGCCTAACAAAGTTCTCTGACTGGAGAAGAGCTGTCAAGGCTATTGCTCGTCTGAAGCGCCATGCTAAGCAAATCAAGGGCAAAGAACATAAAGTAAGTGAAGCCACAAGTATTGAAGAAAGACAGGAAGCAGAGCTGTTTATCATCAAGTTGGTTCAAGAGGAAGCTTTCAGCAGTGAAATCGAAGGATTAAAGCAAGGCAAGGAAGTAAAACGCAAAGACAAAGTAAACAAGCTACACAAACTAAGTCCATTTGTCGATGAGCATGTTGTGGTCAGGGTTGGAGGACGCTTACTACGGATGCATTTATCAATGCATTGCGTGCATTCATCGCCTTACGCGGACATTTAAGACAGCTGAGATGTGATCAAGGCACAAACTTTGTAGGTGCAAAAGGAGAGTTCATGAAGGCTATGAAGGATTTGGATGAAGAACAGTTGAAGGAACATGGATGTGAGTTCATAATGAACTTCCCATCATCGAGCCACATGGGAGGTGTATGGGAGAGACAAATACGGACGATCAGAAGTGTATTAACTGCAATCCTTGACCAATCTGCTAAGAGACTGGACAGCGCTTCACTCAGAACTTTCTTCTATGAAGTGATGGCTATTATAAATAGCAGGCCTCTCACAACAGAGCACTTAAATGATCCAACAAGCCTCGAGCCCCTCACGCCCAATCACATACTCATGATGAAGTCTCACATAATATTCCCGCCTCCTGGTGAGTTTGTGAGTCAGGATCTGTATCTGCGTAAAAGATGGCGCCAAGTTCAGTTTTTGGCAAACGAATTTTGGACAAGATGGAAGAAGGAGTATCTTCTTAATCTTCAGCAGAGACAAACATGGCAGAAGGACAAAAGAAATACGAAGGTTAACGACATTGTCATCCTTCAGGAGGACAGTTCTCCACGTAACCAATGGAGATTGGCAAGAGTGACAGGAGTGTATCCAAGCAATGATGGAAGGGTTCAAAAAGTGAAACTGTTGATCAGTGACTCTACCTTAAATAGTCAGGGACGACGCACTTCTAAGCCTGTCTACCTAGATAGGCCTGTACATAAGACCGTTCTACTGCTAGAAGCAGACTAAATGTCATGGTTTCTATTTGACTAATACAGTATTTTAGTTGACTGTATATGGTTGAAGTTCATATGTGGAATGTTTATATTGTGAAGTGAAATGACAGGTGTAATTTGGTGGGAGTTTAACTGCCATAAATATTATTTCTGTGATTATTTAATATTTTTTTACATTTATGTATTTAATTGGTTTCATGAATATTGAGTTTGTAATATTAGGTAGGAACTAAAGTTCAGTTTCCGTTGCACATGCACACTTTAAGGTGTTACAGCCAATGCACGTGAGCACAACTTTTTCTCCAGGGCTGTGTCCGAAACCACTCACTCATTCCCTACTCCCTATATAGGGAAATAAATGTAGTGGACTATATAGTGAGCTCAACAGAAAAGAAACTTCGAACACTTCTTTTGGCGCCCGTAATTACGTCATCAATGTCGCACAATTAAAACATACCACATTATTGTCTGAAATAAATAAATATAATTTAGCAGGGACTTTAAGGGATCTAAAAGCGACTTACAATAAGTACATTGTTCATGTACATAGTACTTGTCCATTTACGACTATCTTTTTATTAAATTAGAGTCTTTTGATTACTGTCCTGTACGTTAAATTTTCCGTATTTGGTTTTTTATTTAAGCAGATTTTCATATTGTATTATCTTGGCTCTTTAGTAACAGAGTTACAGAGTAATCGACTGGAATGTTTAAATATATTCTGTTCGTTTAACATTTTGTTTTTCAATGAATGTAGAAAGCCATTTAATTTGCCTTGTTTTAAAATGTGGACTCCAATAAATAGAATAAACTGGCTCGTGACTGTTGTACTGCTCCACAACTCATTTGTTTCACGCCTCATCCTTACGTCCATCCGCCGAAAGAATAGTCACACCGTTAAAATACATAAATTTGTACACAGTCTCCCGTCCATCTGCCATATTTGTGTGACCATCCGCACTACTTTTCGCGGTGAATTGTGGGATACAATCAGGGCACTATATAGGGATCACCTGGTGATCCCTAATGTTTCGGACACCACTACAAAATGGCGTGATCCCTATATAGTGCCCTATATAGGGGTTAGGGAGTGGTTTCGGACACAGCCCATGTGTTAATTTTTTTTAAGTCACTCGTAAGTTGAGCAGAGAAGTGATGGAGCTAATTTTCCTTTTTGTATTTTGAACCGGGTATTTTGCAAGAAACCTCATTCCCTCACGGTTATGTGCAGCCAGCGAGGTATGTCTATACAGTGCATAATGTTTATTTTCTGAATATTTAAGTTGACTTTTTACAATGTATGTGAACGTGTCTGTTATATTGTCATACTGTCTAGTTCGACGGTGGATAATTGCGGCGGACAAGTGCTGTGGATATTGAAGTGGATGACGGGAAATGACAAGGAGAAGCAATAAACCATCAGTATCGAGAACCATGGTGTCGTTTATTTCCTGGAGGTAGTGATAGAAAGCTAATGTTATGCTAGCAAGAATCAAATGTAGTAACAACATGTACGGTTGACAAGCAGCAACTATAATTTTACAGTATCTTTGAAAAAAAGGCTGTCTGGCTTTCCAGCGATGTCATTGTCCCCAAATCAATATATGGCCCACCAGTCAAAAAGTTTGCCCACCTCTGCCTAGACCTCCATAGACCTGTGGATCACCACTTGTATTGAATATTTAGTCATTTTAGCAGATGCTCTTATCCAGAGCAACTTACAGCAACTACAGGGACATTCCCCCTGAGGCAAGTAGAGGCACCTTGCCCAAGGACACAACATCATGTTGATGCAGCTAGGGTTTGAACAAGGGACCTCCTGACACCCTAACCGACTGCGCCACATGAAAGGGTGTATGACAGCACTGTACAAAGAATATTGTTGCCATCTAGTGGATCAATGTAAACATTGCTGCATTCGTTTCAAGACAGACCATCAAGATAAAACGCCCAGATAGAATTCCTTGGAACTAAGACTGTTTTGGCAGCCAAAGGAAACATGCTATTTTTACAATCCAAACTTTGTGTAAGTAAGTGTCAATTCTCAAAAGGAAGTACAACACAGGCTAAATGAAACAATGAATCACTTAAAGTTTGCCAGGGTATATCCACCAATACATTATTTGATCTTTCAGGACAATTCCACAGTCAGATTGATCTCTCAGTTTTCTTTCTATGGCTTTTATAAGTGCTATCAAATATACAGAAAGTCGCCCAGACAGGGAACATGCAGTATCTCTTTATTTATATGAGGAAGTGCTTCCTGTGAGCCCTGCCTCAAGGTTCCCTCATGCTTATCTGTCACAGCAGAGGTCTGGGCAGCTTCACTCTCACAGCTACCAGATCACCCATAACTGTCCCAGAACACTACTGGAACCTGTGCAAACCTGCTCTACAGGAACCAGACAAAGTTGCTTGGAATTTTAAATAATGTAACCGTTGTGACAAAAGACAGGCCAGGATCCTTCTTTTAGGAACTCTTACCCTGTTCATTGAATTCATGAATGTTGGTTGCTACATTGTTTTGGTACATGCTACTAATCTTATTATATTTCATATTGAAGAATTTAGCTACATTTAGGCAGAAAATCATAAACCTATTACCACCAACAAGTAGAAAGCTTTGATTTAGTTGTATTTGTTGTAAAGTTTTTTTTAAGCAAGGGTACACGCCTGTGTAATCCATAATTATTTTTCTATATCTTTTAATTCATTTCCAAAAGAAAGGTAATTACACATCTAAGAATAGGGTTTACATTGATTTAATTATTATAGTATTTTTAGGTAACATCACCACAAAAAGAATAGGCAAAATATCTCAAAATTATTACAACACATTATTGAAATGGTAAAATATGCTGCTATGAAATTATGATTACTTATGAATACATACGTTTTTACCTTTTAAAGAATCAAAGTTCTTGTTGTTTGAGGATAGTATAAATGAGAAATGCAACTGAAGTATCCAGTGAACAGAAGCTAATGTGTAAACAATATACTGTTAAAAAGAACACTTTTACATTCATTTTACTCAGTTACATGAAATAACATTCCCATTGACTTGGAAATTTAGAGACACGAAGTGTTCAATCAGTGGAGAATGCTGGAGACCATGATGCTATAAAAACATAATTATTCAACTATAAAGACATTAACAGGAGTTGTCTTGATGTTACTTGACTAAATTGGCTTTATAGATTCATTTGGACATAAATGTAGGCTATCAATAACATACAAAGCAACTTTTACCCATCAAGATAAAGAATCATCTCGAAATTGTTCTATGCACAAACTTTTATAATTGCCTTTGTTGATTTAAACCATTTGATACAAGAATGTTTTTCTAATCCCAGATCATAAAACTTATAGAAAGAATCAGAAGTTGTCAGAACAATTTGGATACAAATATTTTGCATTACATAGCAACTGACTAAAAATATAAGGCTGAACATGTTTACTTGCACAGTGACTGTAAATTTCTACTAGAAAGGTCTAATGTAAAGTATACTATATTGTAAAATCTACTTTCCGTTTAAGAGAAGAATAAACAACATATAGAAATACCTTTTATGCCAGAAATATTGTTACAAAAGTATTCATAACGACACTGTGCAACAGAAAATGGAAACAACCATTCTCTTTCTTTTTGTTCATCCCCCTGCTTAGAACATGGTCCACCACTCTGATGAAAAACCTGATGATGAACCTCAAAGGCAAAGCTGTATAAACTGGGCCTTAGCTTGGCAGATAGTAACTCATGGAAAAGTTTATTGACAAAAAACGCATTGTGCACTAGGACAGGCTCTCCTATATCACCCACAACTCCCATTGGAGCACCTCTCCCACTCACTGGAATGTCTGGACAAGGATAAGGACACAGAGCTTAAGGCGGAAACCTCATCTAGCTAGCTGTCTAGCTAACCCGCCTGATCACTGTCAAGCTAATAAGCTGTTAAGATAACAAGCTAACTAACTGCCTAGTAAAAAGTTAAAAAGCTAGCTAACCACTAGAAGTTATTAGTGTTGCTGTGTGGGAAGGAGCGTGGGCGGGGCTGGGGACTGTGGTTGTTACTGCCGTTGTCCTTCCTGCCACTAGGGGTCATGCATTGCAGCACCTGCATCTTCCCCTGCTCCTCCCTCATGAAGAGTTCCACCATAAGGATCTTCTCTTTGTGGATCTGGAGGCTGATGTCCTTGGGGATGTCTGGTATCAGCCAGTCCACAATGTCACTCATCAACATCACAACATTCTAAAGAAGGAACACAGAACATTCAGATTACATTATGTTTGTAGGTCAGAACACAGAAGGGTCAGACAGAAGCAGAGACGCAGAGACACAGTGATCTATAATCTACACTGGAACGATGCTGTATCCAGTAATAAATGTTTAAAGAGGCATCATATTAATAAGACTAAGAGTATTTAGGGACAGTGGGATTTACTTTCACCTGCCTCCACTAGACCAATAGAGCAGTAGACCAATGTGCTCATCTGTGTCATGTTGGTCTGGTCATTAGGAACCCACCTCCCCCAGCTTACCTGGAAGACAATGACGAAGGCCAGTCTGACTGCAAGCACGGCCCAGAACTCTTTGGAGATCTCATAAGGTGTGGAGGACCATGGGGGATCTCTGTAGTCTTTATACCTGAACAGCAAGATATGCTACAGGTTAGTGTTCTACTTCATATCCTGTATTCTCCAGTCTACTTGACGGCACTGTTATGGAAACCTAAAAATAAAGGATGTCTCTAATTATTAGATGGATAAATGGATAGAGATAGATAGATAAAAGTATGGTGTGCATTTGACAATAAACCTGTTACATGTACTATTCCAATAGCCTTACAAATTATTATGTCAGTTTTTATTTTTTACTCTTACTTAAAATAAGAATGTCCTGTTGGCCTAGTGGTGATCATATGGGTGTAGGAGAGAACCAGGTGTTAGGGTAGTAATCTACCTGATCGTCAAATTGGGGCCTTGGTTGTCATGATGATCTGATGTGTCTCACCTGCAGATATACACTTGGTGGCCCAGGTTTTCCGGATCAAATGGCTCCTTGCCTTCCTGGAAATGGCTGACGTTGAAGTAGGAGAGTGTGTGGTTAACAAACCCATGCATGGATCCGTCTGGACTGTACATATACTGGTACACCAGCCTAGGGATGAAGTCTGAGGTGAATGAGATCACAAATGCCTGCAGGGGAGAGAAGAGCAGAAGAGGGGAGAACAAAGGATAGGAGAACAGAGGAGTGGAGAAAAGAGGAAAGTAGGGAAAGAGAGGAAAGTAAGAGAAGAGGAAGAGGGAGAAAAGATGGGAGGAGAAAAAGGTGGAAGGAAAAGAAAGGGGACAAACAGTGGATAATAAGACGTGAAAGAAAATAGTTTAGAGGGGGAAGGGAGAGGAGAAGAAAGAGAGAACATATGGGAGGATAGGAAGGCAGAAGAGGAGTGAAAAGAGGAAGGTGAAGAGGATAAACAAGTCTCTATAAAAGTCTATAAAATTGCGCAACATATAATTATTCAGAAATATATTGAGAATTTTTTATAAGAACCATATATGTTAGTATACCTTGCATAATTGTGTGAACCCATATTGCTTGTTACAACCCCAACATAAAATAAGGAAATCAGCTTACAAATCAATAACGTTTATTTACAAAAAAACAACACAGGGATCAAGGAGGACTGCCAGTGGCACCAAAAGAAATATAAAAAAAATAACTCACCCCCCCTTGACAGGTGCTAAGCACCCATAAACACAGTGGGTGGTGCTCACTCTAACCTAGGGTTGTAACAACAGGTAAACCTACGTGACGTCAGATTCCAAGCCTCACTCAAGGCTGACTCGCATAAATAAGTGGAGCCAAATAATGCAGTCAAGGATGTTGCACATTTCCATATGTTGAAGTACTTTTCCTCTGTGAGTAAGATCCAGAATTGTCCATGGCCTTCAGCTCAATGTCGGCTTGTAGTGTCAAAATCACATCCTCCACTCCAGAAGAGTTCAGGTGAAACAGTGTTGCAATTTTTGATGCGAGTGAAACAACGTCAGCATCTTCCCGAAAAGGGTAGCACATGAATGTAGCGATTGGCTCGAATAAAGCTAAGTCTTGACTGCTGTCCTGACAACTGGGATTTTAGTTCCTTAACCTTTCTCCTTCTCAACTCACTTTTCGGATGGAAGTTAGTGTCGTAGTTTTTATGTACAGTCCGAAAATGCTGCTTCACATTTCCCTTTTTCGGTATAGCGATTGCAGTCTGGCAGATGAGGCAAACACACTTTGAAAATGACATAGTGAGAAAAAAAATCAACTCCCATTCCGTATGGAAATGGTAGGTTTTAGTCTATTTATTTGGTCCAGCTTCCCAACTAATTTTTATACTCTTAAGTTTAGAAGTCCTAAATTGGAAGATAACTCGCCAATATGAGCACATGCGCAAAGGTCAGATTGGTCAAACCGATAGACAGAAGTGACAAATGTCATAGTGAGGATCATTGGCGTCTACGTTTGCATTTTGTCTATCCATATAAGATGTAATAATTTGATCTTGCTGTTTGTAAGTCTTGTTAAACTTGATTTTATATATATTGAAATATATATAAAATCAAGTTTAATCTGTAAATAAATCGGTAAAAAAAAAAAAGGAGGCGTTTACGTTTTAATGCCATGCGATCTACCAGTAGTACCTTCGCGATCAACTGGTAGATCGCGATCGACCTATTGAGCACCCCTGTACTAAAGGATATTCTGTAGCTTGGTATAGACCAGGGGTGCCGAATCCTGGTACTCGAGAGCCTCTATCCTGACAGTTTTAGATGTTTTCCTGCTCCAGTACACCTGATTCTAACGAATTATCATTATGAGGCTTCCACAGAGCTTGATAACGACCCTTCATTAGAATCAGGTGTGCTGGAGCAGGGAAACATCTAAAACTGTCAGGATAGGGGCTCTCGAGAACCAGGATTCGGCACCCCTGGTATACACACGAGGGAAATACCTAATTTTGTCTTAAATCAGGATCAAGATGGGAATCTCTCATTCCAGGTAAAACAAGAGAGGATGTGAGATTATTTTGTGGAATTTACAGGCATGTGCAACTCTTCTTTTGACCAAGTATGGCTGGATTTTCAGTGAAAACATTTAACATTTAAACTCCCCTTTATCTAGATCCGAAAAATTCAACAAAATGTAGGACCTTCAGAAAAAGTACGCCCCCATCACTGTGTTGGTTTTCTCCAACACAAATGTAGGATGGGAATATTGATAAAAAAACTTACGTTAATGATGACAGCTACTTTGGCCACTCCCCTAAGGATATTGTACCATATACCTGGAACCAGAGAAGAAATCCTTGAAAACCTGTCAACCACAACCTGGCTACGGTGGGCTCACCAACATCAAAGAATGAGGAATGAGGACAATATTACAAAAGACAATGGGCCTCATGTACAAAGGTTGCGTACGCACAAAAACGTGGCGTACGTCCTTTTCCACGCTCACGTTCAGATGTATCAAACGTGAAATGACCGTGGAAATGTACGGTGCCCCACGCCAACTTCATAGCTGTTGTACGCATGTTTATACAGCTATTGTTCCTTTGGCGACACTTAGAGGTGATGCTGGGAAACTGTTAGAGAAAATTGTATGAACACATTTTATTAACAATGGCAGCGTTCGCGTTGTTTGAGGACCTTGCAAATGGTGCAATCCGACGTGAGCGAGTTTTTAGGGAACGCGAGGATTTACGTGCAAACAATAAATGGTTCATAAGCAGATTTTGGTTACCAAGGCCAGTGTTACTGGAGTACGCAATTAGTAGCGATAACCGGTTTCCCTAAGGGTATCGGAGATATTGACTGACACATTGCTATAAAAGTGCCATCACAGGATGAATTTGTTTATGTTAACAGAAAACATATGAATTCCATTAATGTTCAAAATCATATGTGATGCAGGGTGGCCTGGTTCAACGCATGACTCATTCATTCTGACTAACAGCATGGTTGGGAACAGGCTGGAGGCTGGCGCGGTGCGCGATGGGTGCGTAAATAGTTTATTCGTTTAATTGTCTATGTAAACCAGCTAAATGTACATTTGGGCAGGTGCGCATTCAAATGTTTATTTTATTTTATTGAAATTAGAGCTGGAAAGCTTTCTATCAAGCCCCTGATTGACTCTTTTCTTCCCTCTACTCATTTAGATTTATCTGATCGGACCAAGAGGGAAATTAGATAAACCTTTATTTGTCCTCCAGGGGGTAGAAATTGCAGGTCCAGGGCCTATTTACATTGATTTTAATATTTAAATCGAGGCGTGGACAGGGAGGAGTTCGGCACCTCTGCATGTGCGCTCAATTCCACGTTGATTGTGATGTACAAAAGAAACGTGCTTGGATCCATGCCTACGCACACTTTGATACATCTGAATTTATTTGTGCGTACGACAGTTTCTGGGTTTTGGCGTACGCCAAGTTTCAGTAGGAAATCCATGCAAGTCTTTGTACATGAGGCCCAATGTATTTAAACACTTAACTGATCTGAAATCCATCTGACCTAAAACACTTCAACATTTAGTTTTGTAAAAAGATTTACTCAAGCAGGTCAGTTATAACCTCCCAAGGGAAATTAATCGAGTTAAGGATCGATTTCAAATAGAATGTCCATCCTGAAGTTCTGGTTACTTATACTCACCAATGTCTTTGGCCCGGGCTGCTACCGGTCTCCTTAACTCGGCCACAAACTTCTTGGCATCGAGGCGAATCTCGATGATGTTATTGAGCAGAGCAAAGAGAGGCGCGAGAGGGAAGGACGCCACAAACAGAGTCACAAAGCCAAACTGGATCACTGCAGAACAGGAAGACAATGATGTGTGAACACACACCCCAGTCTTATAGCATAAAGCACTTCTCTATTCCTCAGTAGTACCTATTTAGAGCTACAACTACTAAAATGGCCACTTTTTACTTGTCTCCAAATAAACGTATGTAATTAGAAAACCTCCCCTTTCCCCCAGTAAATATCCTTTAACCAGGCCTGATCCCAACCTCCACCTCAAAAAGAGAACATACTGGTCTGGACAATGCTATCTGATCCACTATCACATCCACTGTTACTGTACCTCCTCATACCCCCCAAAATTACAATAAAACTAACTATAAATAAAAAAAAATATCGAAGATCTCTTCATTTTGAGCCATAGACCTGAGGTCATATTCAGAGATCCAGCTTCATTTTGAGCCATAGCCCCAGCTCCAGAGATCCAGTGCTCCTGACCACAGGTGAGGCCCGGGAAACTCTGTGTATTCTAATTTCTACCTTGGACAGGTAAGTGAGGGCATATTTCAGCCTGCCCTCTGTCTAACTTGATTAGATTTGATTGCATAACTAAAGTGCTAGGTTGTTTTGACAACCCTTAGGTTGTCTCTCACCTTGTTGTAATAGTGGCAAGTCAACGAGAGATTCAATTATCCTAGATATTAAACACATATCAACAACAGAATATTACATTGTAAAATTCTGGCATTTTGCACTCGATGTGACTTATAACAATAGTACTAAGGCGTTGCACCAGAAAGAGCGTGAGACGTATCTACGCTTCAAAGTGCATTGAACACAATTGCACACAATTTCTGTGTGAAATTGTAAAACCTAATGAGGTATTTTATCACGCAGACATAGTCTGTAAGGAAAGGTGTGCTTTCTCCTTGTTCCACTTGGTGGCTTTCTTCAAACGCATAGACCCTAAGTGTGACTAAATGAAAGGTACTAGAAGGTAGTGGTCTCGACGTTAACACACATTCAATTTGCTGACAGTGCACGGCAGATAGCATTTACAGTCCAGGGGTCTCATTTATAAAGCTTGCGTACGCACAAAACGGGGCTGAAAACGTGCGTACGCCAGTTTTCACACAAAGTCAGTGATTTATAAAAAACTAACTTGGCGGTAGAATGTGCGGTCCTCCACGCAAACTATGACCCTCCCGTAAACCTACGCACTTTTTGGAGACAGTGGGAATTGGAGACACATACTGCAAAAAGTAAAAGTCGAAGAAGCGATTACTCGTAATATTTATGTGTTTTGTTGTCCTCACACACATTGACTCAATTTATGATTATAATGAAGATTAAATACATCAGTGTTATTTGAGCTTGAACTGCGTGATAATTGTTCCATACACATCTTGTACAATGCAACTCAAAATTTAAATCAATATTCAGCGCTGTCTGTCTCACAATCAGATTGTCCTTTTACCGCATTGTAGGAGGCTGAAATGCATGTAACTACAGAACACAAAGTATAACTAAATATATTTATTTAATACTGTGCATATATCATCATATGTCAAAAACTGGAAATACAGTTGTTAAGCTCCCGCGCAATCACTACACTCATTACACTTCAGAATCAGAATTCGTTTTTAATCGCCATGCAAGATACATAAACACGGAATTTACTACTGCAGTTGTTACCGCTTCTTCTCCGGTTCTGCCACTTGGCGCTGTCGCACTATCGTGTTGTTTTTTTGTTTGCCTTGATTCACCGTGAAAAAGAATCACCTGCCAGGTTCATGAGAATGATACTAGATTAGCATTCATGAGGTCCTTTGCATTGACCATTTATGGTAAAAAATGGGCGTGTTCAGGGCGGGGTGCAATTATACTTTACGTACGCACACTTGTGGTTAACCTTTGATTTATAAAGCGAACATTGCCTACAGGTGTGCGTACGCACGGTTTTATAAATCTGAATTTTTGTGTGCGTACGCCAATTTACGCTTTTGGGCGTACGCACACTTTTAGTAAGAATTCTACGCACTCCTTTATAAATGAGACCCCAGTTCAGTCTAGGGCCCGCAGCCTTTTAACAATAGCCAATACCAAAAAGAGTAACATAAGACCAAAGTATTTGCATTACTCCTTGAAGAGGGGGAGTCTGGTGGCTCAGCAGTTAAGGGGTTGGGCTCATAATCGGAAGGTTGTGAGTTTGAATCCCGGCTGTGACTACATTACATTGTGTCCTTGGGCAAGGCATTTCACCCTACTTGGTGAAATCTGATTGATAAAACCATACATACGGAGAACTTGAAGCAATGTTCCCTTTACAAATCACAGATTACCCACAGCATTTTACCCTGCCCTGAACACGCCCATTTTTTACTATACATGATCAATGGCACCTCATTTTTATTTTTTGTATTTTATTGTATCTTCTTTATTTTACAATTCACCCTGTCAGTCTAAATGCTGTACAGTAATCCCTCGTTTTTCACGGGAGTAACGTTCCAATTTTTTACAATTATTATACTGTACAATTACATTTAAATTAAAGATTCATGCATTCCGTAATGCCGACCTACAGCCGCACAGCTTTTACCCTCCTTTAGCATGTCCAGAAGTTTAACTTTTTCTGCGACTGTCTTCCTCTGCCTTTTGGGTCCGACCGCAGGTGCCTTTTTCGGTGCAGAACGTTTTTGACGCACAGGTAGAGAAAAAGCGGAGAGACTGTTCAGCCAATCAGAATGCAGAACACAATGCACGATAAAAAAAAACGTGAAGTAGCGAAATCGTGAAAAGTGAACCGTGAGCAAGGGATTACTGTACTTCTTTTTCAAACAAAAAAGCGAAAGTTCTCGGGCACAGAAATTGAAGTTCTTGTAGGCAAGGTGGAAGCCTGAAAACCCACATTATTTGGTGGCCAGGATTCTGCAAGTCCTTTGAAAATGGACTTGAGTTTTTGAAAAAAACATTTAAGGAATTTTAGGGCTCTCTCATGATTGCCAGTTGGAGGTTAGATCTTACTCAGATCTCAGATCTTTGTGACAGTTGAGAGGATGACAATTAACAACAGGTCAAAAACACAGACCTTCCAATCCTCACCAGAGACTCCTCTGCATGGTTTCCACAACTCCTGACTCACTGCCTGTTTACTATGCTGATTAAAAGTTTACTTCAATGCTTTGGCCAATAAGGATTTTGACTAACAGGTGTTTTCTCATACCCTCCAATGTCATGCAGACTTAAGGTTGGTTTTAAGAGCGTTATGGTCAATACTTCCTAACATTCAGGTAAATTATGAGGACTGTCAAATACAGTTGTTTTTTATGTATTTGACAGCAATGTAATCAGCAGACAACATCCATTATTGTGAGCCTAATCAAGTAGTTACTTGCAGTACTTAAATACATTCTAAGCAATTGATACTTAAATTATTTAGGGCAGTTTTTTTTGCCAAGGTACACTTTTTTTATTGAAAGAATCACAAGGCACACCACCAACCCCAAAAAACGATACTGTGTATTATTATTATATTATATTTAATATTACATTTTACTCAGTGTGCTTGTTTGATGAACACAGAGCTGATATCCTGGCAGGAATTGAAGAACGACACACAAAGCCCTTCCTCAACAGTTCTCAGTCTCTCTCTGTTTTTCGTTTTTATAGCAGTCAGGCTCGAGAAGCTCACTTCACGCAGCTATGTCATCGAAAATGGGAGCAATGTCAGAATAGCTTTGTTTGCCAGAAAGCGGAACTCTTTGGCAGTAGTCAACCAAAAACTGTCCAAAGGTAGATCAGCAAAGCTTAGCTTAAACCACGATTTTGTCTCAGTTCAGTTAGTTCCTCCTGCTCTTGTAAAGCCATGTCCTTTCTAACAACTGCTGAACTGTATGGATCCCTAACCCAGTCAAGGCAGTTAAGTGTCCCACTTAAATCATCCTTGGTCATGAAATTCCGATGTGACCTGAAAAATGTCCTCTCCTGTTGTTTATTCTGGCAATGCCTTGCAAAACAGGAAGTTTTCTCAGATTTTGTCTTCATCCACAAAACGCACATTGGCCAAGAGTTGAGCATGTCCAGTAATATCAGTACACTCGTCAAGTTGTAACGCTCAGTGATACAGATATTTTCCAAAACCACACTTTTGATGTCTGCAGACATATCATCAATACGTCTGGACGGGGTCGGCTCTACCTAATTTAGTGCCCTAGAGCATCCGGTAATTTTATGCTTTTCACGCTTTTCACGCTTTAAGGGCGTGTTTGTGTTTTTCTTCATAAAAGTTTCCTGTGTTCGCGCAGGCAAACAAAATAGTCTGTATTCTTGTTTTGAAGTGAAGGGAGATGGAGATCTTCTTTAGAGATGGTGTTTAAGCTTGCTTGGTACCATAGCACTGTTGGATAGCTTTTCACAGATAATCCTTCAGGACAGTGGCCCTCGAGGACCGGAGGGCCATTTCCACTACCCACCCGCTCTAAGGGATTAGTCCAAGCTGCTCCTCTCGATTGACTATCAAAATGACAACGCCAATCCAAACAGGTCTATGTCAATGGTCGTCATTTGAATGACACAGTTGAAGTAATTAGGCTGCCAGTCACTACTACAGCACAGAAAATCAACAATGACATATTCTTTGCAGATAATAATTTATATGTGATATATATTTTTTTTTACGCCAATTAGGTGAAATTGGATAGTTTCCCACGGCACACCTGCCGGTCTCTCGCGGCACAATGGTTGAACACCACTGAGTTGGGGTGTGTTGCCTTTGGCAATGGCACAACCTATTGTAATCTCACATGTATATTTAGGATTCCTCCGTCAGGAGGAAACCTATTGTTATTGTAGGAATTCCGAATCTTGTAGCATTGAAGTCAATGGCAGCCCTTGGATCACAACAGTAAAAACTTGAGATTTTTGGCATGGTGAAACAGTACTACATTATGAACTACCACACCCATTTTGGTCAACTTGAGACCGAAGGGGGCGCTACAGGCCACGCCCCAATTTGACCATTTGTGTCCTTTTTCAAAGTGATGTCCTTTGTAGTCCTTTTGTCCTAAAATTCTGAAATTCCTTACAGATGCCTTATTTGTCACAATGAACAAAAACGTCTCAACAACTTATAATGGCAAGTCCTTAGATTTTTCTGTACATCATAAATTCAGAAGACATCCTTTTTTGCTACTCCTCCTGCAATTTCTGTCCAATCTTCTTCATCCTTGCCAGTTATCATCGTCAGAAGAACCCTCACGAAAGCTATCAATAAGATTTTTGATATTTCAAACCGTTTGTTCGCTACAGCCATTTAAAAACGGCATTATTGCAACTAAACAGGACGTTCGTCTTATAACATTATTAAAGTCAACAAATCTTTGAGATATCAATATCAAACTATATATGCACGAAGAACACACTACAAAATACAACCAAGTTTAACAGCTAAGTTCATAACTTCTAAAATGATGTAAATAATGGTCATCTAATTTAAGGCTAAGATTATTTTACTGCTGTATACAAGTGGCAATCAAAAACTGATAGTTCGAATCAATCACAAGTTCATATGTAGACTCTTGACAATGTGTTGTATACAAATCTGAGAAAAAGTTGAATGTAAGATGAAAAGTTGATTAATGATGAATATTTGAAATGTGACTGCTTGGCTAAAGGCTAAGGCTGTCTTGCAAATCCTCTCTCTGTCATGCCAGACCCAGTGGCTCCAAAAAAACTCACACGCACAAGAGTCTGTTGACACAGTGGGCTGAGTAAGCCCCCACCTTCACCCTGCTATTGGCTGCTGGATGGATCATGACACTGGTAGTTGTCTTGTATCTCAGCAAATCTTTGACATAGCCACACCAAACTTGGATGGTGCACTTTGAATTACACGACAATTACATTGTTCTTGTAAAGTGGAAGTATATGGCAGCCCTTGGACGAAATGAGTAAAACGTTTAGATTTATGGCACAATGTTCATACTTCTTCACTAATTGAAAATATAGCCTTTTTTTCCTCTCTTCATTCTTGTGTTCATATTGCCATTGTACTTTGCACTTTCTTTAAAACCACCTTATTTTGGGTATTTATTTACCTGTAATAAATGTTGTGTTTTCACTAAGTGAGCAACCCATTACCAGTTTACCTTGGCAACTTGTTACACTGCCATTTCACTTTGGATAATAGGTGGAGCCACAGACCATGCAAATATTTAATTCACATATTAAATCCTTTGTCCCTTGCAGCACAGGGGTCACTACAGTCTTGGATGTATTCACACCATTGCCTTGTTTTCCTTTCTTCATTCTTTTGTTCATTTGAATTACATATCAATTCCATAAACTGTTCCAGGAGGAATCCACCATCGCTGCTTGCAGCTATATTTATTTATTATTATTTCCCCACCCCTAAGGATTCCTGAATATTCAGACTACATCGATAACGCTGTCCATTGCACTGTTTAACATTCGCAATTGTTTTTCTGCCAAAAAGTCTAGTTTGGAGCATCTAGGAATTTACTGTTAGCGTAACATCACTACATCAGTGCACCTTAGCAATATGGGACGTTCTAGTCAGTCACAAAGTGATGTCAGCAAGCTTTCAGCATTTCTACCAAAAAATAACTGGAAACCTTTTTGCTACATACATATAAATCTAGGCTACTTTTGGCTAGGTATAATAAATGTCTTATGGATAATCTTTCAGCTAGTATTAACAATAGGCTAATTAGCTAGCTCTAGCTTAATCAGAAATCCCTTGCGTCACAATCTAGCATTACAGTTCTACAGCCAGCTTCCTCAAACTGGCCACTGACTAAACTGAGCATTGTTACTGACGCATGCATGCTTTTAAATATGTTATAAACAATAACTTTGCATTCTGTACAAAATATAACAGAAGTATCAGTTGTACAATTTAAGTTTAAAAAACCTACAATGAAGGTTGCACAGCACCAGTTTTTAGATGAAAGGAGCTTCAGAATAACCTATGAGGATATAACACTCAACCAACATTATTTTGACTACCAATGATTTGTATACAGTATATTATGGCATGCCGTTCAGGAAATAATCCTTTGAATATATATACAGAAAACGTGAATATATACAGTATATATAACAGAAACCTTGAATATATATACATAAAACGTGAATATATATACGAAACCTTGAATATACATACAGAAACCTTGAATATATATACAGAAAACTTGAATATATATACAGAAACCTTGAATATATATATAAAGAAACCTTAAATATATGGAAAGAAACTTGACTGACGACAGACGTCGCGGCAGTGCCTGCGGCCATCTTTTGTGCAAAAGTGTGTAAAGAGACAATGAGTCAGGCTGCCCGCAATCTAGTTGCAGCAATTTTTAATAATGAGCAAATGATAAATACACTGGCGAATGCCTGTCAAAATCCTCCCGATACCCCTGCCCAATACCCTGCCCGTTCTTCTGACAAAGAAGTTCGCTCAATTTTTAACCGTGGCAGACCAACAACAGCCCAGACAGCTGCCTATCGGGCCAACCTGAGCATGCCCTCCACTTCTCAGGAGTGCCCCGGAGAAGTGCCGCGTCAGAGCGCAGTGCCACTACGCACGGCCATTCACTGTGTTTCACCTTTATTAAATCACCTGAAAACGATATCAAGTTAACGGGTGGAGATTGTACACGGGGTGTTGTGGGGCTCTCTTGTGAGGCTGAAGACATGCTGAGGTTGGCCTGATAAACAGCTGCCCGTTGTAGTAGATCTGCCACGATAAAAAATGGAGCGAACTTCATTGTCGGTTGAACTGTATTGGGCAGGCTATCAAGGTGATTTTGGGCCGTACACGCTTTCGTCAGTGTGTTACTGATGTCCTCAGTTTAATATTGCTGTATCGAGATTGTAATCGGACTAACTCATTGTCATTCACTTTTTGCTGTAGCATAACAGCGCAGACACTGCAGTGAAGTCTGACATCAGTCAAGTTTCATTGCATATATTCAAAGTTTCTTTATATGTATTCAAGGTTTCTGTATATATATTCAAGGTTTCTGTATATATATATTCAAGGTTTCTTTATATATATTTGAGGTTTCTGTATATATATATTCATGGTTTCTTTATATATATATATATATATATATATATTCAAGGTTTCTTTATATATATTCAAGGTTTCTGTATATATATTCAAGGTTTCTGTATATATATTCAAGGTTTCTGTATATATATTCAAAGGATTAATTTCCTGAACAAGATGCCATAATATATATATATATATATATATATATATATATATGCTAAGCCTGCTATCTCTGAACCACCTCCCTGGGTGTTTCCATGGCAAAAGGGTTAAATATAAGACAGACTATAACTGGCCATCAGGCATTAAAGACACAGCAGTTTTCCTCCTGACACTTGAGGTGGGTCTAAATATAATGTTGTATTGGGGTACACTCAAATATGTGTGACCACATTTGGTATTATTAACGAGTAGTTGGCCATGTCTTATTTATACATTGTTTGTGCAGATATACTTTGGTTATTAATAGTAGTATTATTTTACATTTATGAGCTGTAGCCCTGTGTGAATATTGGTGAGTAAGGAGTGAAATAAGCGGAACCTTTGACATTGTGGTCGCACACCCACCAAAATCCGGGACAGTCCTGGAATTGGAACGTCCACAACCCACCAGTCATCAGCAGCATTTCAATGTTTTATGCATTTTTGCTTTGATTGCATTGATGCTCTTTTGCAAAGCTCTCTCTTGAATGAATAAAGATAAATGTAAAATAAAATGATCTATTCGAAGCTCCCAAGAAGAAAAACCATATTTGTTGGTATAATAAAGAATGGGAGAAATAGTATATGTGGTCACAGGTGATCCTAAAAAAGTAGAATGCAGTGTCTTCCTCCAAAGCTTCACCATCACGTATGGAGGTGGCATGGAGATGGGGAAAGTCACAAGAGATATGCACAGCAGAGAAAAGCTAGCATGACAGCATGTCTTTCCACCAAAAGATAGCAACTAAAATAAAATCACAGCAGCTGAAGTGACAAGTGTCTACCATAACGTGCAGCATGGTTTGTCGTATTGGTCAGGCGACTGTACCATTAAACTAGGCCTGGCCATTTTCCCTGATTCATAAATAGCACAGAAGTGGAAGAACTAAAAGTGCATCCATTGTTACAGTTGTGCTTGAACCAGCATCTTTATAAACATGCTTGAAACAGTTAAATTATTGGAAGGTGTTTTCTCTGATGAATGCTGCGAGGACAGAGAATGAACCAAGCAACTGTGGAACTCATAAAACGTGAACTCCGGGTGAAAATGTACTACAGCTACACAGTTTAGAAACTGTATAATAAAAAGTTATATAGAGAATGTTTTGGTTCATGGTATTGAAACATAGTTTCATACTGAAATCTAAGTTAAACGAATGTACATTCAAAGGTACTTACAGATACATATGTCAAGGAATTTACTTTGTTTAGGCTTTTGTAATTATTTTGTATGCAAGACAAGTAAATGCACTTAATTACCAGTGTTTTTGATTGAATATAGACGGAATCTGGGAAAACAAATGTACCTGTGGTTCTTTGTCTATGACTCACTCATAGTGAGTCAAAAACAGAATTTTTTTGTGTGGTTATTGTGGCTGCCATATTGTGTTTAGAGAGTTAACAAATCAGAGAACAGACATGGGACAAACTGCATGTCTATGTGATGGACCAATGATTTTTGAGAAATCAGTTTAGAAAATTGTCTGTTAAGGTACGTTCTTGGGGATTCAGGGACATCAGCTGAGTAGTGCTGGTGTCCGCGGAACCTCTCCAAGGTTTGCAAATGTTTTCCAGAGTTCCATTCCAGAAGCTACATGGGGCGGTATGCAATTGTCTTGTGTTTGTGTGTTGATGATGGTTGTGCACATATTTAACATTGTTTGAATATTCGACATGTTTTCTCTTTTTTGTACCCATAATAAACATTAACAAAATATTTTACCCAACTTCCACCTAGCAGGTTGATTTTCAAAACGACCTTGACAACGGTTGCAAACTCCACCAAAGCGGTCAAAAACCATCTGCAATTCCAAGGTCAACACTTTCCACTATACACTGGTATTGTTTGGCTCATATAAACGAGCCAAACAATGCTATCCTGTGTACAGCCTTGCCATTACTTCACCTTAAGGATGGAAGTGTCTTTGTATAACTGTCATGTGTTTGTGCATTGTGTGTAACGTTGTTTGAATATTCCTCATATGTTTTCCTCTGTTTTGGTACTTTTAATAAACATTAACAAGATACTTCACCCAACTTCATCAAGCGGATTGATTCTCAAAAACCTCCCCAACATATCCCAGACTCACGCATCTCCATATATTCTGGGGTGAGGCCAGCAAAGGGCTCCAGGAAGTGGTCAGTCTCATAGCGCTGAAGTCTCTTCTCCCTCTCCTCCTCCTGGAAGGCTGTTCTTTTGGACTTGATGTACCTGATCAGCTTCTTCAGCTTACTGTACAAACACGGCCACACACACAGTTACACACAAGACACAACACTCTTTAGCTCATCATTTAGGAATGTGTGTGTGTGTCTGCACGCATGAAGACTCACGGGATGCCGATCTCAAACAAATTGTTCTGTATGAGCTGTTTTCCCAACATGGTAATGCTGAGCTGAATACATAGCTCCATCAGACAGCCTCCATGAGCACACTGAGGAAGAGAACAGAAGATACCAGATTGCTACCTGGGTGAATCCCAATACTTTGTCTAAACCCTTCCCCATACTGTTGCACGTTCACATGAGAGTAAGTGCCAGTCCCAATACTCGTCTTGATTGAGGGGAAGGGCTAAGGGGAAGAGCTTTAGTTGAAACCAGAAGTTTACATACACTGTATAAAAAGACACTCACTGTTTGACATGACATCAGACAATCACTTTTCCTGTTCTAGGTCTGTTAGGATTACCAAACGTATTTCTGACCCATTCCTCCTTAAAGAACTGGTTTAACTGAGCCAAGTTTGTAGGCCGCCTTGCTCGCACATGCTTTTTCAGCTCCTATTATAATTGTTTGAACAGATGATCGTGGCAACTTCAGGCATCTGGAAATCGCACCCAAGTCCACAATTCTCTTCCTGATATGTTGACTGATTTATTTGGACTTTCCCATGATGTTACACAAAGAAGCTGTGTATTTCAGGTGTGCCTTAAAATACATACACAGGTGTGTCTCTAACTCAAATGTTGTCAATAAACTTTCAGAAGCTTCCAAAGACATGACATCATCATCTGGGCTTTCCCAAATTGTTTTAAGGCATAGTAATCTTAGTGTATGTAAACTTCTGACTTTGAAAGTAAATAAAAAAATATATATACAAATCCTCCTCAGATTATTCTGACAATAGCAAATATATATATTTTTTGTAATCCTATCGGATCTAGAACAGGAAAAGGGATTGTCCGATTTCATGTCAGACAGTAAAACAATTATAATATGTGTCTTTGTAAACTTCTGGTTTCAACGGTATGTACCCTTAAAACTAACATCTTTGGCGAGCTATGTTAAAAAGTAATGGGTACCCAGAATACGCTGCAAAAACGGCGAACAAATCATCCAGAGTCACATAAATATGTATTTTCGTCATAAATAATAGATTTTAAAATGACAAAAGTCTTGTTTTGCTTGCTCTACACTGTCCTGTACATATATTTGCAACCCTGTTGTTAATCAAAGTAAAAAAATGCTAGTTTGTTACAATAAGGTTACATTGCTGATTTGACAGTCCCACATTTCTCCGACTAGCCTTGAATCCACCCATGCAGCAATAACCACGCAATCAACAATAAACAAACTTGCAAACAGGATCTTGGAAGTTTGTGATGATTGATACTTGTTGCCTCCGGTGAAGAAACAGCCAGCGATGATGTATGATCACGTAACTGTAACCAAGTGGTGTTCCATTTCTTACCCTTGGTTTGTAAGGGTAAGGGCTAAGACTAAGGGATAAGATTCAGGGAAAGGGGTAAATCAGAAAATTGGTATTGACCCTATAGCTACCACTCATTCGTAATAACTACACTGCTCACAAAAATTAAAGGAGCACTTTAAAGAAACACATTAGATACATCAGATCTCAATATGAAGTTGGATATCTATACAAATAACGACAGGGCAATGTCTTAGGAACAAAAGGTTGCCAAGTCTTTTAATGGAAATAAAGGTTTTCAGCCTACAGAGGGCTCAACTGTGTAGACAACCTAAAATCAGAGTGAAATGAAGATGTGGCAGGCTAGTCAATTTTTTCAAAAACTTAATTTCTGTAAATCAAAATGCTTTTCAGTATCTTGTGTGGTCCCCACGAGCTTGTATGCATGCTTGACAACGTCGCGGCATACAAGCTTGTGGGGACCACACAAGATACAAAGTTAAGTAGTGAGCTGCGCTATTTTATTCTTTCTTATTTCACTGCCAGGCGATTAACTTTCATTGAAATTTGGATGCGCAGTTTTGAAATGGTGCTCCAAGTTTGCGGGTTTGTTTGCATATTAAGCACAGAGGGTTCATGCCATGAAGAATAAATAATTAGTCTGTCCTGCTCGCCCCCTCTCCGTTGTCTTCATGCTGATTTTCGTTTGGTGTTAGTGCTGGTTTTTGCCCTTTCTTAATTAAAAAAACCGTGCCCGCATCTCAAACTGGCTTGCTCCATCCTATGTCGGTCGTCAATCCTCGCTTGGTGCGTAACGGCACGTGGGTTTGCAGAATGGCCGTATTCACGCGAGACCGCAGATAATTACTTAATTTATAGATACTACTTATTAAGTATTATGCAGATGTTTGCGTTTGTGTTCACTGCATGTTTATGTAGCACATTTTTTGTTTATTATTGGCTGTGTTACCATATTGTTATAAACTAGTATGCCAGTGCGAGCCACCAATTAAAGCTTGACGAGCTGCATGTGGCTCGCAAGACGTGCAATGAGTATCGCTGATCTAACTTGGATCACTATCAGGTGCATACGATTATGAATCCGAGGCCACAGTTTACAAAACCTTGCGCACAGATTTTTTTTCTTCTCTCTCCTATGCTCCGTAAAAATGAGTAGGTGTCGGTTAGACGAAACTGGCATTAAAAAACAGACACAGACAAACGCCCCCCAACCGCACCTCAACGCCCCCCTTTTTAAAATATTGTTCCCAGCGCCCCCCGACGTTCTCTGAACGCCCCCTGGGGGGCGGTACCGCCCCCGTTGAGAAACACTTTTCTAAAACCATGAATTCAACATAAAACTTTGTAAAACTTGAGTGCATCACTATGTTGCAATGTATGAAAACATAAAAAAGCACCATAAGTCAACCTCTGAACATCATTCCTGCTGGAATGATGATGTTACTTTTTTGTGTTTGTTGGCTGTGATATTTCAGAGACGCAAAAAAACACCTTGCATTTGGTGCACATCAGAATCAGAATGGGGGTTTATTCGCTATGCAAGATAAACAAACATAGAATTCACTTTGGCAGGAATGAGCAAACATAGAACATAAATGTGGCATACTAATAAAATGAAAAATGAATACAATGTAAAAATACACTGCAGATATGATACATATAGACAAAGAATACAAATGTTACAAATAATACAAATGATGCAAGTAGTGCAAATGATACAGGTTACATGGAATTGCAAATGACATGGGTACAGAGTGGAATGGGTATATATATAGTACGTTGGCGGTGGGGGGGGGGAGGTATATTACACAGTGGTGCAAAAATCACAGTGGTAAGTTTTTTTTTTACGTCTAAAGTGTTTTGTGCTAAAGTGGCAGAGTACAATGGGATTCTGGAGGGGGGGGTGTCTCAAACTGAGTCCTTGGCCCTGTTGAAGAGGGCAATAGCAGAGGGGTAGAAGCTATTCTTGTGGCGAGAGGTTTTGGTCCTGATGGACCACAGCCTCCTGCCAGAAGGGAGCAGCTGAAGCACAGAATGTCCAGGGTGGGAGGAGTCGGCCACAATCTTCCTCACCCGTTTTAGAGACCTTGCCGTGTGCAGGTCCTCAAGGGATGGCAGGTTGCAGCCTATCACCTTCTCAGTGGCACGTATGATACGCTGCAGTCTGCTTTTGTCCTTGGCAGTGGCAGCAGCGTACCAGACGGTGATGGAGGAGGTGAGGATGGACTCGATGATGGCAGTGTAGAATTGCACCATCATTGTCTTTGGCAGGCTGAATTTCTTCAGTTGCCGCAGGAAGTACATCCTCTGCTGGGCTTTCTTTGTGAGTGAGCTGATGTTCAGCTCCCACTTAAGGTCCTGGGAGAGGGTGGTGCCCAGGAAGCGAAGGGACTCCACACTGTTGACCTGGGAGTCGCGCAGTGTGATGGGGGGGGAGTGGGGCTGGGTCCTTCCTAAAGTCCACAACCATCTCCACTGTCTTAAGAGCATTGAGCTCCAGGTTGTTCTGGCTGCACCAAGTCACCAGGTTGTCCACTTCCCACCTAAAGTCAAACTCGTCCCAATCAGAAATTAGCCTGATCAGGGTGGTATCGTCCGCAAACTTCAGGAGCTTGACAGATGGATGACTGGAGGTGCAGCTGTTTGTGTACAGGGAGAAGAGCAGGGGGGAAAGGACGCAGCCTTGAGGGGATCCGGTGCTGATGGACCGGGAGTCAGAGACTTGCGTTCCCATCCTAACGCGCTGCTTCCTGTCGGACAGGAAGTCTGTGATCCACCTGCAGGTGGGGTCGGGCACGTTCAGCTGGGAGAGCTTGTCCTGAAGCAGAGCCGGGATGATGGTGTTGAAGGCAGAGCTGAAGTCCACAAACAGGATCCTGGCGTAGGTGTTTGGAGAGTCCAGATGCTGGGGGGTGTAGTGGAGGGCCATGTTGACTGCGTCATCCACAGACCTGTTGGCTCTGTAGGCGAACTGCAGGGGGTCTAGGAGAGGGTCTGTGAAGTTTTTGAGGTGTGCCAGCACCAGGTGTTCGAAGGACTTCATTACCACAGATGTCAGGGCGACGGGTCTGTAGTCATTCAGTCCTGTCGGTCTGGGCTTCTTGGGCACAGGGATGATGGTGGAGGACTTGAAGCAGGCTGGCACGTGGCACATCTCGAGGGAGGTGTTGAAGATGTTGGTGAACACAGGAGACAGCTGGTCAGCGCAGTGCTTCAGTGTGGCAGGGGAGACAGCATCCAGCCCTGCAGCTTTGCGAGGGTTCTGTCTCTTGAACACTTTGTTAACTTCCCTCTCTTGGATGGAGAGAGTCACCATTGTGTTGGTGTTGATAGGTGGGGGGGTGGGGGGTGGGGTGCTGGTTGGGGTGGAGGGGGGTGGGGGGTGGGGCTGGGGCATGGGGCTGTCCGATTGTCCTTCGAATCTACAATAGAATTCGTTCAGGTCCTCGGCCAGGCGGGAGTCGTTGGTGGTGGGTGGGGCTCTGGGCTTGTGGTTGGTAATTTGCCTAAGCCCCCTCCAGACAGAAAGAGAGAGAGTAATTTGAGGAGAATTGTTCTTGCAGTCTCTTTAAGTAGAGTCGTTTCGCGACTGACGCCCCTGCTGAACAGCTTCTTCGCCTCCTTAAATCTGTAACGGTCGCCAGACTTAAACGCCAACTCCTTCTTCGACCTCAGACTTCTGAGTTTTGCAGTAAACCACGGTTTGTCATTGTTGTAACTCACCCTGGATCGAGTTGGTATGTAGGAATCCTCACAGAAGATGATGTATGATGTCACAGCCTCAGTGTACTCCTCCAGTCCATTTGTGGCGGCAGCAAACATTTCCCAGTCAGTGCACTCCAGATTAGCTCTGAGTTCCTCCACAGCCTCGCTGGTCCCCTGTTTTGATGTCCTCACTGCAGGTTTACATAGTTTTAGTTTCTGCTTGTATGCAGGAATCAGGTGGATCATGGCGTGGTCGGAGTGACCCAGTGCAGCAAGGGACACTGCATGGTAAGCGTTGGTGGCTGTGGTATAGCAATGGTCCAGGCTGTTACACTCCCTGGTGGGGCAGGTTATGAATTGTCTGTATTTGGGGAGTTCTTGGCTGAGGTTTCCTTTGTTGAAGTAACCTAGGACGATGACAAGAGAGTCCGGGTGGGTTCGCTCCACTTTCAGGATCTGGTCTGCTAACATGCGCTGGGCTTCTTTAACCAGCGGGCCCGGTGGCAGATAAGCACCAACCAGGATGAAGGACGCGAACTCCCGGGGCGAATAAAATGGTCTACAGTTTATGAAAAAAGATGCCAGGTCGGGGGAACAGTGTCTCATAATCACCGATACTTCCACACACCAGCAGCGGTTTATATAAAAACAAATACCTCCACCTTTCTTCTTCCCAGACAGGGCCGCGTCTCGATCCGCTCTTAGCAGCTGAAATCCAGTCAGTTGCAGCATAGCGTCCACCACCTTGTCACATAGCCAAGTTTCCGTGAAGCACATAGCCGAGGAGAGAAGGAAGTCTTTGTTTTTCGCCATGGTAATCCGGAGTTCGTCCATTTTATTGTGCAGTGAACGCACATTGGAGAGGAAGAGACTCTGTAGCGCAGGTTTCCGCGCCTCCTGAGTCGGACTAGAGCGCCCGCTCGTCTCCCCCTTTTCCTGGTGCTAGCCTTGTTAGCATTGTAGCGCTTTTTCAGGGCACAGACAATACCGAGTGTTGAGCTGATCAGAATATCCACAAATTCAGACTCCGGGAGCAGAAAAGTGGGGATCAAACTATCAGGGGTTGTTCCTCTGATGTTTAGGAGTTCTTCTTTTGATAAAAAAAACTCTGCGGATCTTGGCAGAACACACAATTTACGAACAAAAACAGACATACTAGGTAGCTCAGTCCCGTCGAGGCAGCCGTTCGTTGCGCCATCTTCGATCTAAAAATCACATAGGTCTTGCTGTTGCACCCAGATCTCTGACACCTTGACGCATGTGATTTGTCCTGCATCTCTTGGAGTTGGATGGCCCCATATTGCCTCAGAGCCACGTTTGGCTGTGGCTTCCACATTTGACGTGGGGGAGTGTAGTCATCGTCAACATCACTCACGATTTCTGCTTGGGCCTTAGTAATGAACTGCTCACCAAGTAACACTTTGAATTAAAGTAACTTGAGTTGTTTCTTTCCCAGAAGCTGTCAGTCAGCCTTGTACTGAAGCCAGGCATTGGTGATTGCCAGGTCAAAGAAGTCGAAAATGGCACGTACTGACAATTTACGAGTGCGAGTGGCCATTTTGTAGAAACTTCCTGTCAATCAAGTCCACACCACCCATGTTGGTATTGTACTCAGCGATTGCCAGTGGTCTTGACACCTGGACAAACCTTTTGTCTTTCTTGGACCACCTTCAGCGTGTGTCTTCAGGCTCGATTCCGTAGGCAGATGATGCCATGACCACTGGCTTGTTGTCCAGCCACTTCAGGATCGCGAGTTCAACTCATCGCGAGTTCTCTAACCCTAACCCTAATCTCTAACCCTAACCCTTATCTCTAACCCTAACAAAATGCAGAAAATGGAAGAATTAACTACAACACTTAATTACTAAGGTAAACGTTTGTGAAATTAATTTATTAATTGGTTTATTTTGTTCTTTTTTATTCTTAAAAAATAAAAATTGGATTAATATTAATTGTTATGCATTTACCGTATTTTTTGCACTATAGGGCGCACTGGATTATAAGGCGCAGTGTCAATTAATGGTCTATTTTCGATCTTTTTTCATATATAAAGCGCACCGTATAAGGCGCATTAAGCGGGGAAAACAACTGTCAGATAAATCAGTCGAATAATATTATGGTGAAGCACAGTATGTATTACTCCGCGATGCTCCTGGCTACGGTAGCCGTAATGCTGCAAGCGGTGCGGCTTTGTAGTTTACCAAAGTCGTACAAAAACATCTTGATTTAGCACCGTGAGCGCCTTGTACCACACAAAAATCGCTTAGAGGTCAGTAAATAAAATAATTAATCCATATATAAAACGCTTCGGATTATAAGGCGCAGTGTCGTTTTTTGAGAAAAATAAAGGCTTTTAAGTGCGCCCTATAGTCCGAAAAATACGGTACTTTTCTTCTTCCCATAAAATACCCTTGTGCTTATGGATGCCATTTTCCTCTAAAAGAAACAGGAAGTTCCCAAAATCCCACCCCTACAAACGAAGTATCCTTTAAAAGCCCTGAATGTTCTTTTTTAGGAGTTAGTTCAGTAGCATGCAGCGGGTGGAATACATTCAGGTTTACAAAGGTCCTCCAGAAAGGACAAATTTGAACTGCTGGTAGTCAGGATGATAAAACTACTTACCACTAACTAGAATCAGAATAGATTTTATTCGCCATGTAGGTTGCACAAACAAAAAATTTACTGTGGCAGGATGGTGCAAGCAATAAACATATACGGAACTTAAATGAAAAGTAGGCAAATACGATGAACTGACAATTAAAAAAATTATTATAAAAGGAAGAAAAGATCAAATATAACAAAATACAAAAAAACTTAACATAAAAGATAGAATAGGAATATAAAAAATGAGTGTGAATATATAAGAATGGGTGGGAAGTGCACACAATAATGCTGAAGAGCTCAAAGTGGCTTGTGCAGAGTGCAGTAGGATTGACTGGTCAGAAGGTAAAGTGTTGTCATTCTGAGTCCTTGGCCGTGTTGAAGAGGGCAGTAGCGGACGGAAAGAAGCTGTTCTTATGGCAAGGTTTTGGTCCTGATGATGCGCAGCCTTCTGCCAGAGGAGAGCAGCAGAAACAGCGAGTGTCAAGTGTAGAATTGTACCATCGTTGTCTTTGGCACTCTTAGAAGTCGCTTTGGATAAAACATCTGCTCAAATTAATAAATGTAAATGTTTGGCAGGTTGGATATCTTCAGCTGCTGCAGGGAGTACATCCTCTGTTGTGCTTTCTTGATGAGGGAGCTGATGTTCAGTTACCACTTGATGTCCCACTGGGATAGTGCCTAGGAAGTGGACTCCACAATGTTGACTGAGGAGTTGCACAAAGTGATGGCGGTGCGTGCGGCTGGATCCTTCCTGAAGTCTGCAATTATTTCCACTGTGTTCCAAGACTGTCCAATTGTCTTTCAAATCTGGAGTAAAACGAATTCATGTTATTGGCCAAGCGGGAGTCGCTGGAGGGTGTGGGGGGCTCTGTGCTTGTAGTTGGTTATCTGCTGTAACCCTCTCCAGACAGAAGCAGAGTCGTTGGCAGAAAACTGGTGTGAAAGTCTCTTTGAGTACAGCAGGGGTGCTCACACTTTTTCAGCATGCAATTTACTTAGAAAAAGACCAAGTCACAATGACCTACCAAAAATGCAAAACATATATTTAAGTCAGTGTCGTATTTTCCATGAACAATCCGAAAATTCCGCTCCACATTTCCCTTCTTTGGTATTGTGATGGAAGAGTGGCAAATTAAGCAAAAAGTCCACCTCCCATTCCGTATGAAAGTGATAGGTTTTGTCTTCTTACATGGTCCAGCAACCCCACTCATTTTTGATGGTCTTAAGTTATTTAAGTTTAAATAAATAAGGGAGGGCTTAGAATTGGAGATAAGTCACTAACTGGCTTTTTTGTTGAGCACCCCTGGTGCACAGCCTTGGTAAGCCTGTTCTTAGACTGCTTGAATCTGTCCCTGTCCCCGGTCTTAAAAGCCACCTCTTTCTGGAGTATGGTATAATAATAATGCTTCATTTAGCAGATGCTTTTATCCAAAGCGACTTACAATTTAAGTACAGGGACATTCCCCCTGAGACAAGTAGGGTGAAGTACCTTGCCCAAGGACACAACATCACATAGCCACAGCCGAGGTTCGAACTCACAACCTTCCGATCACAAGGCCAACCCCCTGACCCGTTAGCCATCTGACTCCCTATAGTTAGAGTGTCCCAGTGCTGCTCGGGGGACGGCATGGTAGGCTCTCCTGACTGGAGTGTAGCAGTGGTCTAAGGCCTTCCCTTCTCTGGTAGGGCATTTGATGAGTTGCTTTTATTTAGGTCGTTTTTGGGTGAGATTACCTAGAGAGTCGCCGAGAACGATAACCTGGGAATTCGGATTTGCTAGATCCATTTTCAGAATCTGGTCTGCTAGCATGTGTTGGGCATCTTTGAAAAGAGGGCCTGCGGCAGGTAAACCCCGACCAGAATGAAAGATACAATCTCGCGAGGCGAGTTGGAAGGTTTACAGTTTATGTTTTTTTTCTCTTCTCCAGATCTGGCAAATAATGTTTCTGAATCACTATTAATGTAAAAACAAATTCCACCTTCTTTTGTTTTGCCATGTCTCAATCAGCTCTTAGGAGATGAAAGCCCACCATTGTAAATAATTGTGATTCAGACACACAGCCATGTTTCTGTGAAGCATGACACCAATGAAAAAAGAAAGTCTTCATCAGTAGCTGAAATTTGTCAATTTTGAGAGGTTGAAGGAAAAAGCTAGGGAGCGCTGTCCGAATTCCACGTTTGCGTAACCGGACAAGTGCCCCTGCCCGCTTGCCTCTTTTGGGGTGTTTCACAGCTTGAACGAAACGAAGCTTTGACAAGAATTCCCACTAATTATGCCCCAGGGAACAGAAAAGTGGGAAGTTAATCCACAGGAGTTGTTTCTCACATTGTTATACAGTCCTGCTCACCATTATTGGCACCCCTTTCTTTTTTGCATAACCTGTACAATATCTTCAGAAATAAATGGACATGTATCAAATATATATCATTTTTGAATTCATCTCTTTTAATTAGAGATCCAAAGTAATTTAACAAGGAATTTTTTTTTTTCAATTTACATATTGTAATTTCAAAGAAAAAAACAAAAAACAGCATGTGCAGCATTAATGACACCCCTCTTTAATATTTGGTTGCACACCCTTTGGCAGTGATGACAGCTTCCAAACATTTCTTGTAGCCATCTAAGCTTTTTGCACTTCTCAGCTGGTATTTTCTCCCACTCTTCCTTTGCAAATTGTTCAAGCTCTTGAACATTTGCAGCTTTCTTTTCCCCAATGGCAGATTTCAGCTCATACCAAAGATTTTCAATCGGATTGAGATCAGGACTCATTGCTGGCCATTTTAAAACAGCAAATTTTTTCCTTGACTGTGTGCTTTTGGATGTGTGCTTCGGGTCTTTGTCTTGCTGGAGGATCCATGATCTTCGACTCAAACCAAGTTCTCTTACACTGGGTAGGACATTCCGCTCTAAAATCTCTTGATAATTCCCTGATCTCATGATTCCTGTGATACAGTCAAGGCCTCCAGTACCAGATGCAGCAAAGCAGCCCCACAGCATTATGGATCCTCCACCATGCTTAACTGTTGGTAGGGTGTTCTTTTCCTTGTAGGCTTCATTGCGCCGTCTGTAAACAAACGGCTGGTGTGCATTCCCAAAAAGCTCTATTTTTGTTTAATCTGTCCAAAGAACATTTTCCCAGAAGGATTGTGGTTTGTCCAGGTACTCTTTGGCAAAGATGAGTCGTTCCTTTTTATGCCTTTTCTTCAGTAATGGTGTCTTCCTGGGCCTTCGTCCAGGAAGCCCTGTTTGGTGATAAAGCCCTCATTTGTGATTTACCACAGGTGAGTCATAATGTGTTTCCATACTGATTTAAAGCAAAGGGTGCCAATACCAGTGACACAGCAAGCTTTAAGCTTCATTTTTTTCCCTCTCATTGTTTATTTTTTTTAATTGTTGGTTATCATTTCATCTTTTGTATCAAACACAAGTTCTTTACAAACAAAGAATATTTCACTTGAATCATTTTTTTCAGAAGATATTACAAATTATGTTCTTTAAATGCATGGGTGCCAATAATGGTGAGCAAATGTTAGAATAATTTTAGTTATCTTATATTTGCTTGTACAACTTTCATAGAATTGTAGCTTTTGTATGTGCCTTGAGTTGTCTTGCAGAAGTTGACCTGGAGATTACCATTTGACTGATGATCTGCAGGACTGGGGTTGTGTCCTGAGGAGGACCAGGCTTAAAACAAACAAGCCATAAAACAGGCTTCCACGAGAACATTCTTGAATTACATTTATTCTAATTGATGTACTATGATTGTGTGAAGACTGATACTTTGTGAACTGATGTAATAAAACGAGGTACCAGAGAGATGTGGGCAGATCAGATTTGGGATTGCCATAAGCACATCTCGCTGGTCTCCTCATGAGTATATTTTAGACCTTTGTCTCCTTTCTTATGCGCATATAGATTTAGTTTAAATCTAACAGCAGGACTGTATATTTTTTGAAAACTCAAAACATCTTGGCAGAAAACACTGAATTAACAGACAAACAACACACAAAAAAACATTTCATTATAAAAACCAGATGACTGGATTTGGATCGTGACAGGGGTGGACTGGCCATCTGGCATACTGGGCATTGTTCCGGTGGGCCGTTGACCCAATGTGGGCTGGGGCCGCGGATCAGTTGGTACCGGGCCGCGGGCCGCCGAAGAAATACGATAATTAATAACAATATTTGATTATATTTTATAATAATAATAATAATAATATATGCATTTATATAATATATATATATTTTATATTATATATTTTAAAATATAATAATTTAAGATCCAGTCTAGTCTTGGTTATCTCAATGAGCTACCCTCCAACACCAGCTGCAGTTCTGAACTTGCTTTTGGCATGATTAATAAACATGCCAGGTAAGTTCTTATGCAATTGCGATTTTATATCAATGACAAATAATGAATGGCTATTTTTCTTCGGTCCCAATTGAAATTACTTATTATTATTACATCTGTTTTCCTTCTAATTAGTTTTATAATGTAGTTTTACAATGTTGTGTCAACCGTCTGCCTGAAGAGGACAATTTAGAGAGCAGGAAATATGTAGCTCACCTCCTCCATACGGTAAGATTCAAACACATAAAGGTAACTCCCAGGGCGACCGACCAACCTATGGGAAGAGAGCACAAGAGGAGTCAGCACCATGCCTTCGAAGTTTAATATAATTTTTGTTGACCATTAATCGCAAACAGATCTTAGTATGTAGGAGTTGCTAGTTAGTTTGTAGTGTTATATTATTCTGGAGTACTGGGAGTATTCAAATATTATTCTGGTTTGACCACTGACCTGCCTCTGAAGAAAGCAATGTATATGATTGGGGTGAAGGCGTTCACAAACTTCAAAATGAAAGTTTTGAAGATCAGCCTTTCCTCAAAGCTCTTATCTGTTTTTGGAACCTCTGGAAACAACAACACCTTTTTCAGACATCAATTCAAATTGATGGATGAGCTACACAGTGGCGTACAGTGGACTACCTAGAACAGTGAGCCAGCGGGCAACAGCTCCGTAGACCTCGTCCAGGATGAGGATGACCACTAGGTTTATGATGGCTGCTGTGGTCTTGACAGTCAGACGCACATTGGACCGTGTAGTGGGATTGGAGCTGATCTGGAGTGCCGCCGTGGTGGAGATACGATACAAGATCACTCCAAAAACGATTGCAAAGGTAACCCCTATCTGGGAGCAGAAAGCGCAGAAAGTGTGTGACTTATCTTATTGATTGACTTTTCAGAAAGACGAGATGACTTACTTACTAAATTATTGATTTAATTTATTTAAATACGTACAATGATTACAGTATACCACAGCTTGACTGAGGCCAACTGGCTGATCATCGTACAGTATAACGATGTCTGCTGCGTGACAAGCCAAGAGAAGGGTGGACCCACCATTAGAAGCATCATGACAACATTGGTCATGTAGGCGGGAAAGCGGTCTCTGCACGTTAGCTTCTCCTTCTCTGCCTAAATGAGGAGATGAAACATTAAGAGAGGGAGAGAGTTACAAATGAGCATGATTGTGTGTATACAGTATGGGCAGTCTGGAGGAGCACCCAGTCAGCAGAGAAACAAAATAACAACAGCATAGAGAAGAAGGAGGTTGATGTTTTGGATGCTGGCTGACACAAATATCACAAGTATAATAGCTGTGTGATGCATTATTCAGACCCAGGAGAGGAAGCTGAGGTGTTTCGATTCCCTTCTTGTCCAGGGTTTATTCATTCTTCATTATATATGCAGCAAAATACAGTATAGTAAGTCTCCGTCAGGTCAGGCAGCACCTCTAAGCAAATGTTAGGTACACAGAGCAGGCTGTCATGCTGTCTACAGTGAGCTACACAAACACTCAACATTTTCATCTCACTACAATATAGGACCACCACAGGATGCTACTACTGTAGGATTAGGGCAAACACCGGAAGATCAATACCAAAAATAATCAAACAAGATTGACAAATACATGTGAGGCATCATGCTTTGAATCTGCTACAGGTGGGGCGGTAACTGTGTGTTTGTTTGGGATTGTGTGCTTGTGTGTATGTGTTGATGCGTGCACAAGCCTGCATATGTTTGCAGTGTGTCTGCTTGTGTGAGTGGGTTTACGTATGGCGGCAGATGGAGTGGGTTGGGTTTCGCTGGGCCAGGTCAGTGTGAGTGAATGAGTGAGTGAGGTGAGTGTGATCGAGGTGAGGGAGGAGGGGGAGATAGTGGAGGACAGCTCAAGTACCCGTTTCAGCCCTGCCATGGCAGACTGAACTGTCTGCTTCCATTTGTTTGTTGGGTCCTCAGCTACGTCACAGGACTTCTACACGATCGGGGAAATAACGTCAGCAACCCAACGCACCCAAACGATAAAACAACTATAACCAAAAATAAACAACATCAAATAACAACAACAATCTAGTTGTGTCACTGAATCAAACCATAGCTTGGAGTCAATCTATCTTAATTTCCATCCAGGAAACATCAATTGTAAACCTCGAAAGAGTAAAAATCTGCATATTGTGAGGTCTCAACTGAGAAACAAAAAGATAATCCTTTAGGAGTTTACAGTGAAGCATGCAGCAGCAATTGAGAGGATTACCAAAATGAGATGAATAAGATCAGTCAGGAAGTGTGAACAAGAGGCATGTACCTTCTGTGTTTGGTGTTCCTTTCTCAGGGACTTCTGCATGACACAGAACTCATACTCAGCCCGTGGGTGGTCCTAGTGAGGGGGGCGAGATGAGGACAGTTATCACTCAAACAGCGGAGCAGGAGTTGAATCCCAACACTCCCTCTTACCTTTATCTTACTCCTTATATATAAAGATAAAGACAATCAGAATCAGTTTTAATCATCATGCAAGATATACAAACACAAAATTGACTGTGGCAGGAAAGAGAACATATTAGAGTAAGACAAGTGGAATAAAAAAATGAAGATAAAATACAATAAAAAGAGTGCACCATCTGTTCAGATGGGGGGCATATAACTATAGCAAGTACGAGTATAGAGGAGAATGGATATATCGTGCAGGGGGAGGGGGGTATATACAGAGTAGTGCAAAGAGAGCATTAGAAAGAGTTTGGACGGCACTTGGTTACGGTTATGTGATCATACATCGTTGCAAGCTGGCTGCTTCAGTATTAACAAATACAAACTTAGTACAATTCTGTTTGCAAGTGTGTGTATGTTGATTGCATGGTTATTGCATGGCATATATTATTAAATCCATTTAAGGCTAGTCAGATAAATGCGGTACTGTCAAATCAGCAATGTAACATTTACATTTACTCATTTAGCAGACGCTTTTATCCAAAGCGACTTACAAGAGAGAGCTTTTACAAAGACCATCGGACACTGAGCATAGCAATGTGATAGACCCTGAACACAGTGGGCTTTTAGATTGTGAAACATACATCGTGAGAACCAATAAGTGCCAAGGGAAGAGCTATACAAGTATAACACAACGATTGCGAGCAATAAAGCAAGAAAACACTGCCGAGTCACCATATGGAGACCCTACAGTAGTTCTGAGCAACATTAGATTATGTTAAGTACTGTAGAGACTTGTTCTTATTTGAGCGTGAGTTCTTCAGTTAACATACTGTAGCTTACACCGACCGTCTTTGACCCACACACTGTTCGTTATATCCATGTTATTTGTAATAAATCCACTCGACAAAAAGTTTGCAAATAAAAATTGAACTTTAGTCTTTGTTTTCCAGAGGTTTACAAAAATAACATGAATTAACTACACTAGACAAAAAACAAAAAAGAAGTTCTAAACGTATGCCAGAGATAGTCAGTCAGTCAGTCAGGTAAGAAACATTGTATGCTTGTATACTCACACTCAGCTACTTTGTAACTCAAAGACAGGCGCCAAACCACCACTTAAGGAAACAGAGATGGCCAATTCTTAAAGTGACAGTACACATTCTGGCTAGTCTCCGTAATACAGATAAACTAAAAGTGTGAAGTCTAATTCTTTTAACTTTCCTAAATAATATTAAACATTTTAAGCGTTAAATATTCCTATTTACAAAATCATAAATTCGAAATTACTAATATGAAATTATTTATCATTTTAACATAAATTATACTTTGGCCACTACAAGTACCATACTACTAAGTGCCATTAAATTCTCGGAATATGTGAGTTTTCTTTTGCCTTCTTTTGAAGGTGAGGAGGCAGTCTGTGCTTCTGATGGAGGTGGAAAGTTGATTCCACCATTGAGGAGCCAGGCAGTAGAAGAGTTTGTGTGGGCTTTGGCGCTCTTGAGGAGGGGGGGGGGGGGGGTACCGTTAGACGGTTGTCAGCAGACGACCGTAGGTGGTGGGCGGGGGTATAGGGCCGGAGGAGAGAGTTGATTTAGCTCGGGGCACTGCTCAGAAGGTCAGCACCAGGTTCTTGAATCTGATACGGGCCATGATGGAAAGCCAGTGGAGTGCGATAAGGGGCGGGGTGACATGGCAGCGTCTGGGTAGGTTGAAAACCAGACGAGTGTCTATATTTCAGATCCTCTGGAGGGGACGGATCGCACTTGCAGGAAGGCTGGCTAGTAGCGAGTTGAAGTAGTCCAGCTTTCAGAGGACAAGGGCTTGGACTAGCAGTTGGGTGGAATGTTGAGACAGGTATTTTCTGATTTTCCGGATGTTGTAGAGGATGAATCTACATGTTCTGTGCAGAAGATGAAGGGGTCACTGTTGCAGATCCCATAGTGATAGAGAGATCGTGGGTGATTGAGGGTTTGGCCGGAATGATGAGGAGTTCTGTTTTGGTGAGGTTCAACTTTGGTGAGGTTCAAAAGAGTTGCAAATAAAGTACAGTAAGGAATTCTGACGACCTTTTATTAATTGCGTTAGGGAGCAGTAAATTGTATCATTCATTATGTTTAACTACAGCAGTTAGTAATCAGACTGTTTTATCCTTTGGGATTAGCGGAAACACATTTTAATACCGTTGTTTCTGCACTATAAGGCGCACTTAAAAGCCTTTAAATTCCCCAAATAATTTCAGTGCGCCTTATAATACGTAGCGCCTTATGTATGGATCAATTTGTTAATTGATTGATCCATACTGGTTGTAGACGGCGCTCAAGGCATTGTCAAAAGGTGTCAGTATAAAAAAAACTATAAAAACATCAAATGTTTCAGTACGACTGGTAAACTACAAAGCCGCACTGCTTGCAGCATTTAGAGTCACACTTACAACGCAGAGTTCAAGCTCAAGGCTTTCAGTCTCGCAGTAGAATATGGGAATAGAGCAGCAGCGAGATAATTCAAAATTCATGAATTAATGTTACAGAAGTGGAGGAAGCAGGTGGATGCATGTGGATCCAGGTAGATGCCTCCCTTGTGTCCTGGATTGTAGACTACCTGACTGGCAGACCACAGCATGTGCGCTTGCAGCACTGTGTGTCGGACAGTGTGGTCAGCAACACTGGGCCCCCCGTCCTTTCCCCCTTCCTCGTCACCATCTACACCACAGATTTCAGCTACTACACAGAGTCCTGCCACCTTCAGAAGTTCTCTGATGACTCTGCTGTGGTGGGGTGTATCAGCGATGGTGAGGAGGCCGAGTACAGGACTGTGGTGGGGAACTTTGTTGCATGGTGTGAGTGGAATCATCTGCAGCTTAATGCTTGCAAAGTGCAAGGAGCTGGTCATTGACAAGTCCGACGAGAAGGACCAAGACACCAGTGACCCCTGTTTCCATTCAGGCGGTCAGGGTGGACTCCGTTGAGGATTACAAGTACCTCGTGTTCACTTGGACAATAAACTGGACTGGGCAAAAAACACTCAAGCCGTCTACAAGAAGGGCCAGAGCCGCCTCTATTTTCTGAGGAGGCTGAGGTCATTCAACATCTGCCGGACAATGTTGAGGATGTTTTATGAGTCTGTGGTGACCAGTGCTATCCTCTATGCTGTTGCCTGCTGGGGCAGTAGCTTGAGGGTGGCGGATGCTAACAGACTCAACAAACTGATCCGGAAGGCCGGTGACATTGTGGGGGTGGAGCTGGACTCTCTGGCGATGGTGTCAGAGAGGAGGATGTTGGCCAAACTACACGCCATCCTGGACAGTACCTCCCACCCACTCCACAATGTGCTGGCCAGACAATGGAGTACTTTCAGCGGGAGACTCATCCTCCCAAAATGCACCACTGAGCGCCAAAGGCAGTCACTCCTGCCTGTGGCGATAAAACTTTTCAATTCCTCACACGATTAGTATGTGAGCCACTGGACAACTATATAACTGCACAACTGTATATCCTGTATAATCTGTGACATAACATAACATCCTGTAATATAACAATGTATATTCGGCAATATTCTGACATAACATCCTGTAATATAACAATGTATATTTGGCAATATTCTGACACAACATCCTGTTATATAACTATGTATATTCTGCTAAAGCCCTGTATATCATGTAAATCTTGTACATCCTGAAAGACAACACTGTATATTCTGCAAGACCAATACTTGTATAATTGTAATTGTATAGCCTGTACATGATAATTTAGCCAAGCCTCTGGATGCATATTGCAACCACTATCTAATGTTTGACTGAAGTACTGTATCTTCTATCTTCAAATCTTTAAAATCCTGTGCGCCCTATATATGAAGAAAGTTCTAAAATTAGCAAATCATTGAAGGTGCGCTTTATAATCCAGGGCGTTTTATAGTGCGGAAAATACGGTAGTCCTATTACACCTAGCTAGCAATCAAGGAGTATTCGCCTGTGTGAAGTGGGCGTGGACAGGGAGCGGTTCGGCACCTCTGCATGTGCGCTCAATTCCACGTTGATTGTGATGTACAAAAGAAACGTGCTTGGAACCATGCCTACGCACACTTTGATACATCTGAATTTATTTGTGCGTACGCCAAGTTTCAGTAGGAAATCCACGCAAGTCTTTGTGCATGAGGGCCGTGGTCTTCAGAGCAAGTAGTGTCTCCTACTTTGTGCTTCCTGAGGGAACTCTACACGGTGTGGGGAATAGACTGCATTTCATTCATCCTGTTTAGCTAAAAGTTATAGACAGAAGGTGAACTCAAAGAGAGAGCAGTGTTGCTTATTTACCGACTGTCATCAGCAGTGTTACTCAGCAATAACACATCAGTAACACATCAGCAGTGTAGCTCGTCACAGTTCTTCAAAGTCCTGTTGGAGAATACAACGCAATTGTCAGCTAAACTAAGCTTTAAGTAAGGTCGTTTTACGTTTCTTTTTTTTCTGACGGTCTTTTTATTCATTGCGTTAGGAAGCAGTAAGTTTGGTTGTGTTTAGTTACAGCAGTTAGCAATCAGACTTAAAAAATAAATCATAATCAAGAGTTCAGTGCCAGACAATGTATTAGAGGCCAATCACCTCTTCTATTTACAGGCAGCATGTGCTTCTTCAATATCCCTGTTTGCTATACCACTTGTAGACGTAGATATATCACAAAGTATGTACAGCCCATCTGTAACTTTACCTACTAATCCAGATCTCCTCAACCTGCCCCCTCGTATTCCATAGGGCTCTGGAACTGCCAGTCTGCTGTGAAAAGGGTAGCATTTGCATCTCAGGCTTCTCTTGATGTCCTTGCACAGACAGAGACTTGGATCCGCCCAAAGAACACTGCACCGCAAGCTGCTCCTTATCCACTCCTTATCTCAGTCACCTCACTCAACCGGGCGAGGTGGTGGGACAGGCTTGTGCCCACATATCGAATACACATTCACCCCACTCTCTGTTACTGCCAAATCATTTGAACACCATTCACCCCACTCCTCATCTCCCTTGACTGGCTTCCAATCATGGCCCGTATCAGTCAAGAGCCAGGTAATGACCTTCCGAACAGTGAAAGGGACTGTACCAGACTACATCAAGTTTCTCCTACAGCCCTACAGCCCCACCCGCCACCTACGGTCTTCTTCCGACAACCGTCTAGTGGTCCCTCCCCTTCGAGCACTTGGTCCCAGCACAAGCTCTTACCCTGTCTGGCCCCTCAATGGTGGAATCAATTCCTCATCTCCATCAGATACACTGACTGTCTCCCCACCTTCAAGTCGCACTTGTTCCGGGAGTTCAAAGGTACTTAGGAATTACTGCTGAACCTAATGTTAGTTTCCCCCAGGATCATAATGTCTCTTATTTAGGGACTTTTTGCCCAGTTCTAACCAGATTTGGATTTTTTTTTATACTTGCAATGAGGTACATTGTTATTGTTACTTGCTTTCCTACAGGTACACTATAGCTTGTTTCAGATGCATGCCATGTAAGTGTAACTTGTTTGGCTGAGTGCTCTTATGGCCAGCCTTTCGGCACTTGTTTGGTTCCTGACGATGTATGTTTCATAATCTTTAAAAGGAGTCAGATGGCTCAGTGGGTTAAGGCGTTGGCCTCATAATCGGAAGTTTGTGAGTTCGAACGCTGGCTGTGGGTATGTGATGTTGTGTTCTTGGGCAAGGCACTTTACCTCACTTGCCTCAGGGAGAATGTCCCTTTACTTAGTCGCTTTGGATAAATGTGTCTGCTAAATGAGTATTTATTTTATTTATTATAAACCCACAATGTTTGGGGACGTTATTATGATCAGTGACAGATACTCTTTTGTAAAGCTCTCTCATGGACGTCGCTTTGGATAAAAGTGTCTGCTAAATAAATAAATGTACAAGACAACGTAAGGCAAATCAAAACAATACCTTTGTAAAAAGATTATAAATTATTTAAGACAGAAACACACATTTATTTGACTCTGGATGATCTGTCCGCTGTTGTTGACGGTTTCGCTGTGTATTCTGGGTTCCCCTTACTTTTTAAGATGGCTCGTAAAGACCTTCAGTTTTAAGGGCTTTTTTGCCTTTCCCCTTAGCCCCAATACTCAATTAGATGAGTATTGGGACGGCACCTACTCTCACGTGGACGTGCAGAAATAAGGGTAAAGGGAAGGTATTGGGATTCAGGTTTAGTCCACCCAAAACTAAAAATGTATCTAATTTGCCCAGTTTCAGTTATTCTAGACAGGTTTCATGACCATGTAAACTGTCAGGTATAAAGTCACTGTCTGGGTGTAATATCAGATGTTGATTTGGGAGAGATTTCCCTTTTACAGGAAAGTCCAGTGAGTTATGCCCTGATGTCATCCACTGATGTTGGATGTTGGGTCTGTCTTTGTTCAAGTCAAAATTGTAGACGCTGATATGGAGTTTAGAGGACATGCATGATCCCTCTTAATTTCTTGTGAATGGAGAAGGGGAAAGAGCAGAGGGACTGGAAGAAAGAGAGTAGTACATGTTGCTGCAAGGTCAGCTCAGCCTTCCTAAGAGAGGTGAACAGGTGACTAGAACAGAAAGATGTGGACAGTTAGAGAGCAAGAGCCGATTACTGGAAGCATCCTGAGCTGGTTAGGCTGTGATGTAAGGAGGAGGATAGATAAGTGAGGAAGGAATATGGATGGTTGGAGAGAAGGGGAGAGAGGTAGTTGGCGCACAAGGGGAAGGGTTGCAGGCTTCTGATGATGAGGTCTGTACACAGTTGCTGAAAGAATATTTAGAGGGGTGTGTGCGGGGCATAGGGTGTGTTGAGGAATGACAGCAGAAGGTGGCTGAAGAGAAATAAGAACATCTGCTTATAATGAAATGTTCCAAACCTTGAGGGCTTCCTGTTGATATCCACAGGGGAGAGAGGAGTACAATACAGTTACACAAAAGGACCAAACCTTGAGGTAGACTATAAGACTGTTGAAACCATGGTGTGTCGGAGTGATTGTGATTTTTGGTACCCATGCTAAATTGGAAGTGATTTAGTCAATTCTTGCCAACCTGCAATATAAACGTGATCTAAAAACATGTTTATTGTTTAAAATGAGAGGAAACACTAACAAAGGAGGGTGGCATGTGTTTGTATGTAGAAGAAATTTTTTTACATGTTTGACTACACAGTCTAGCTCACCTCCTCCTCCTCGAAGCCTGTCAGGTCCCATTCGTAGTTTAGCCTCATCTGCCTCCTCTTCCAGTGCTCCATAAACATGGCCGCTACAAGACACAGCCAGTACATCTTCAGAGGCATGACAGTACAACAAAGGTGGTCTGGTGACAGGACGCAGTGGTGACTAACTACTAACCTGCTGTATCTTAAACAGGTAGGCCTGTGGTCACCTTCATTACTTTATTAGCAGGATGGTGTAGACAGGTTGAAGAACAGGTTTGAATGGCATTCCCAATTTAAACATCCAAAACTAACCCAAAACCATAATTCAGAGAGGGTCAAGGTGCTTTAAAGTTTCTATAATTAAGATTTTGAAGATAAATTATTGACTTGTTAATTACCAAAGTAATAAATGTCTGATAAATGGAAAGTATGAAGGATGAGGAGATGAAGAAGCATGTAACGTTGTGTGCAGAGGCTATGTTCAAGGTACAATAGTATCTTGAGGGGACAGTGACAAAGCAGAATAGGCCCTGGAATGTGTATAACACAGCGCAACTGACTTTGTACAACGTTTGTTGTTTGGAATGTTTCATTCCTTTTTTGCACCTGACGTACAGTGGATTCCACAGACGCACATCAGTAATTAACTTGCGCTCCAGGGGGCGGTTCGTAAAAAAAAAAAGAGGCATGTTCCAATGCAAATGTTCCCTAGTGCTATTTAGCAGTTTCAGAAAACCATTCCACCAATGACCAGGTAAAGGTAGTTTGAAAGTCAGTGGCGCATTATTGTATTAAATAGTATTTTAAGGGAGAAGGCTTGGCTATAATGTAGCTTGTGCACTATGCGCATGCACTTTGCTTCTCTTATCTGCACACATGCAGCAGTTCCCATTCTTGCAAACATAATTACAAGGAAAAACATTATCAAAGAAAGGAAATCATTGTGATATGATATAAACCTTACTTATAATTTGAGTAAATGTGTATGCTAGATTTGTTTCTTTTTTTTACAGCTCTAATGAGGACGTCGGTCTCCTCGGTTGTGAAGCAATCTTGACATGCGCCCGGCAAATATGCCATGATAATAGCGACCTGACATGGAACAAGCTCTCCTGCTTTTATTGGGAGTGTGAGCTGACGCTCTGATTGGTTTATTGCACGTTACGCCCAAACCATACCTATGACTAATTTAGCCACTTCAGACCAACACATTTTTGGTTTTGCGCTGGGCGCAAGAATAATTTGTCCTGCTGGTATAATAGCAACAGTGCCCAAGTCCTGCCCACAATTGCTACTTGCAATTATCCATAAACACACAGTGGTAAAATCATCCTGCAAAATAAATAATGAGTAGCCCCAATGTCTTCAGTACTCCATTTAGAGACATCCAGTCTCCTGTCTGATGACAGAGCAGAGCTAAGGAATGTACCGGCTGACAGGTCCTTGGTACAGGAAGCCTTCATTAGTTAGCCCACACAGCCATATAAAGCACAGGATCCTGTGCATTACTTACCATTGCTAGATTGACAGATATAGAGTGAAGAAGTGAGTTGGGGGGAGAGAGGAAATGAGTGTAAGAAAGAAATGGAGAGATGGAGGAAATGAACAGAATAAAGAGGATGATGGACACAGCAGGAAACATATCTAAATGGGGAGCAGATGTAAAAAAGGAGTGGAAATGCGAGAAGACTGATTGTTTAGAAAAATGCACATGGTTGAACTACAGAAAGCACTATGATACACTATGATGTTTTCAAAACAGTTGCAAAACATTTCCAATCTATTTTACGGAGATAACCTAAACTGTATCACAATATTAACATATGCATCATCGTTGATTTAGTTTTATTCTTACCGTTCCAAACAAAAAAAGAAAGTTGCTTGACTGTATTGTTAAGAGTCTACAAATCCACTTAGCTACTAGTAGTGTATTGTTCAAATTTGAACGTCACAGCTGTTCCTGTGAACACTTTATCACAATATTTTGTCCTGTTCACTAAAACATCTCTACCTATCAAGCACTAGAAATTTTGCTTTTAGGGTTATCATGTTAGCTACGGTCGGGGTCACATTGTACAACAAAAAAGGATTGCATGCAATTTAGCTGTACAATGAACAATGACAATAAAGATACTCATTCATTCAGGGTCAAGGCCAGGTCTTCTCTTACCCCAGAGAGCCATGAAAATGGAGAAGAAGACAGTGGCGGGGTTGTCAAAGAGATGGCTTGCCCTGGCTGTGGCACAGGCTGAGCTCAGCTTCCAGTAGCTGCACACCTTATCACACAGCGGGCACATGGTGATGTTGTTGTTACTGTGGCAGATCTCCATGCTAGAGAGGGATAGGGAGATGAAGCGAGAGGAAGAGAAAGAAGAGAATGGGGATAGAGAAAAAGATGGAGAGAAAGTGAGAAGAGGAGAGGGAGAAAGGTGGGGAGAGTGATGTAGTTAGGGAAAAGAATTAACACCATCAATTACACAATCTCTTCTCCTAATTGCTTCTTCAGAGAACCACTGGTAATAATGACCAAATCTGCTTTGATTAAAAAAATATGTTCTCTGGTTTTTATATTAGGGCCAAAGTGTTTTAGTTGTTGGTGTGAGCAGGTGGTAGAAGTAAGGTATTGCATCAGATAGATCTACTAGGTACGGTTTGGATCCACACCAGCAGCCTGTCCCGCCACCTTAAGCCAAACCACCACGTCTAAATATCCTGGCGGAGATGAGAACCAGGGGGAAGCTGATTCTCGCTGCGTCGCCAGATGTTGAACCTCACAAATCAGATCGTCTCCGTCTGCAGTGAAGCGCACATCCTGCTCTGAGCTTGGCAGCGATTGCCCGTGGGGGACAGGATGGGGGGGGGGGGGGGGGGGGGGGAGAGATGGGGGAGAAGGAGAGGAAAGAGGGAAAGGATGGAGAGGAATAGGAGGAAGAAGGGGAGAGTCACCTCTACCACATCAATACTTTATTAAACTACATAATTGATGTCTTCTTCAAAGTAGACTGATTTAAGAGATTAGTTGTAAGCCAGGGGGTCAGGATGGAGGACTGAGGAGGTTAAGACAGAGGAGGCCAAGATGAAGAAGCTGAGGACAGAGTAGGCTAGAGAAAAGTTTTTTTCTCTCAATGTCATAATAATGGTTAATGTTCATATGTATTTGTTTGCATGTTTTTGTCTTTCGTTTTTTCCAGGGTACTCATGTAACTAAAATGTTACCTGTAGTGTATTTATCAGTACAGAAATCCCTCGTTTTTCACGGGGGTTACGTTCCAAAAAGCACCCGTGATAAGTGAAATCTGTGAAGTAGAAACCTTGTTTTTACAATTATTATACTGTACAATTTGATTTAAATTAAAGATTCATGCATTCCGTAATGCCGACCTACAGCCGCACAGCTTTTACCCTCCTTTAGCATGTCAGAAGTTTAACTTTTTCTGCGACTGTTAACATCTTCCTCCGACCGCAGGTGCCTTTGTCGGTGCAGAACGTTTTGTCGACATTATTGGTTAAGAGAATTTGCTTGTAAAAGAGACATTTACGTGTATTTTATTTGGCTAGCTGTTTTGCACATGTACAGTGCATACAGTATTACAGTAAACCGCAACGTTATTGACGCACAGGTAGAGAAGAAGCAGAAAGACTATTCAGCCAATCAGAATGCAGAACACAATGCACGATAAAAAAACGTGAAGTAGCGAAACCGTGAAAAGTGAACCGTGATATAGCGAGGGATTACTGTACTTTCAGAATTAGTTGACTGACACTGTCAGGGAGAAAACAGGGAGTGAGGGAACAGTTCAGTAAACTGAGCAATCCATGTATCCACAGGTGGACATTAACACTCACCTGTAACTAACATACTACGCAAGTCCCTAAACATAAAACATCAAATTACAGGGGTTGTGTGTTGATCACTGACCTGGGAATGTTATCGTTGACGGTGGCACAGCCGTACAGGAAGACAATGACACCAACCACAGAGGCGGGAATCAGCATCTGGGTGTAGAGGCCCAGCCAGGCAAAGTACAGGCCGATCTTTTCCCCAAAATACTTTCTAAGAAGGTACAGGAGAAAGACAATCAGGACATCAGCTCTTAGTGACAGTGAAAGAGAACTCTGGAGTAGGAGAGAAGTATATATATATATATATATATATATATATATATATATAACTAATACTATCAGACTATAGTACTTCTACTAACAGACTACAAGTACTGCTAGACCACAGTACTTCTACTACCAGACTACTGCTTACAGACCACACATCTTTTACAAACAGGCTACTTATAATACTAGACTACTGTAATACCAACAGACTACTTCTACTGCCAGCCTACTAATGCCTGATAACACTCAATCAGAACATTTGTAATATAACATATTTATTTATTTGATTCACACTTCCCTTCAATTCCTACCTGACCAGACCGATGGGCTGATACTTGTAAAACACACTGTAACTGGCCCACTCCTCATACAAGAGCTGAGACAGACATAAGAAAACAAGAAAATGATTTAGAAATTCGTAACAGTGTAAGTGACTGAGCCCAGCTCAGCAGGTAAATATCAACTGCTGGTAGTTGGACCTCTCTGACCCAAGCTGACCAATCAGTGAGTGGTATCCACCTCAGGTCCACAAGGTAAACATGGTCACCACGAAGTGTGCACTACTATTACTGCGAGTCATATGGGACAGATGGTTAGGTTGACGGGTTAGTAGTCAGAAGATCCCTGGTTCGAATTCCGGTGTTAGTATGATGTTGTGTCCTTGGGAATGGCACTTCACACTATTGCCTCAGGCAGAATGTCCCTGTACTTGCTGTAAGTCACTCTGGATAAGAGTGTCTGCTAAATCAGTGGTTCTCAACCCTGGTTCTCAGGGCCCACTGTCCTGCATGTTTTAGATGTTTCCCTGCACCAACACACCTGATTCAAATGAATGAGTCATTATGAAGCTCGGCAGAAGCCTAATAATGACAATTCATTTGAATCAGGTTTGTTGGAAGCAGGTGTGTTGGAAGCATCTAAAACATGCAGGACAGTGGGCCCTGAGGACCAGGGTTGAGAACCACTGTGCTAAATGACTATAAATGTAATGTGTGCGTGGATGGGTTTACAGAGGAAAAATAGGTATAAGAGCTTTTAAGTAAGGCTACCAACTACTTCTCTTCATCCCCCCTTAGCTTCAAAAACATACAGATGCCAGATATACAACTTTGGAAATGACAGGGAGCAGTACTCAGGCATAGAGATGAGAGAAACAGTGAGTGTACAAAAGGAAGAGAGAGAGCAGCTAGGTGAAAGAGCACGACAAGGTGTGAGGCTGTAAAGACATGGAAAGGGAGGAAGGGGTGAGAACATAGTGTACAGTATGGGGAGACAGCTGTGTTTTCCATCCAGCTCTGAATGTCACTGTCCTTTCCTTCTGTTACATAGTCTAGCACCCGTCTTCTATGTGTGTTATGGTTAGTGTGTGTGTATGGGAATGGGGTATGTGTGTGTGAATATGAGTGTGTGTAGTGAGTCTGTGGGAGTGGATGGAAGAGTCTCACACCATAAATGTGTACGTGCCACTAAACTTGTGTCACTACTAGGCTTTGCAAAAACTTGAAGTAGACTGGCCATATTAAGTGTGGCCTGTCACAACCTGCAACAATTTATTTAAGACAAGTTTTAGCCAAAACACACATCAGCTTATTGTAACATGATCCACACACACATTCCTGTAACTGCCCACCACTGGGCCTAGATACACACACACACAGCTTTAGCTTATATACTGCGCACACACACATACAAGTATTCATATACTGCGTACACACACAGACACGCATACACACATTCTAGTGGTCTCAGTCTCACGAATGTATCTCTCTAGAAACCTTGTGGCTTCATAAGTCATCTCTGTATGCCCAAAACAAGAGTATCAACCTATTCTCTGCTGATACAATACAAGAGTTTTCACTGGAGGGAACATTTTATAACCCAGGCACCTGATAGCTATTGCCTGTCTGACAGACGGCCTCAGGTTTTCCTGCGAAACATCCTGTTAAACTTTTAAATTCATTTTTCCATTAATGATTGCAAGTTGTCCAGACCCTGAGGCAGCAAAACAGCCCCAAACCATGATGCACCCTCCACCATGCTTCACAGTGGGGATGAGGTGTTGATGTTGGTGAGCTGTTCCATTTTTCCTCCACACACGACGTTGTGTGTTCCTCCCAAACAATTCAACTTCTACTTTTGCCAAAACTTCTGTGGAGTGTCCAAGTGCTTTTTTGCGAACATTAAACGAGCAACAATGTTTTTTTAGACAGCAGTGGCTTCCTCAGTGGAGTCCTCTCATGAACACCATTCTTGGCTATTGTTTTACATATAGTTAGTATATATATAGATATTGGACTGTGCCAGTGATTTCTGTAGTCTTTAGCAGACACTCTAGGGCCACTCCTTGGCCGTCCACAGTGCAACAGTGCCCAACTCAGTGCCAAACTCTCTCCATTTGTAGACAACTTCTCTGACTGTCGATTGATGAACATCCAGACTTTTAGAGATGGTTTTGTATTCATTCCCACCTTTATACAGATCAACAATTCTTGATCGCAGGTCTTCAGACAGCTCTTTTGAGCGAACCATTGTGCACATCAGACAATGCTTCTCATCAAGACAATTCTTACCAGGTGTGTGTTTTATAGTGGGCAGGACAGCTTTAACCACTCATCAGTGATTGGGCACACACCTGACTTGTTTGGTAAAAATTGGTTTCTATTGCTCTTTAACCCTATGTGCACACGTAGCCGGGTATTCTGAGAAACTAATATTTCCCTCCCTCCGTTTCCCAAAAGTTTTCGTTTACATCAACCCGCATAAATACGCCATCTAGCGCCATCATAACTACACCAAGCCTGGGCGGTCTGGTCTAGGCGCTCTGCAAGCCAATCAGAATCCTCATTTCGGGGCATCAGCTGCCGAAAACTCTGTTTTCTCAGTTTACACGCAAACACAAATCCATAGTTTTCCAGAATCTCCGCTTTAGCCAGAGTTTTTAGAAAGATTCATTTTCAGAGGCGAATTCACCGTTTGCGTGTAAACGATGGGTACAAACGAAGGGAAATGTCTCAGTTAAAAAAAATACCCGGCTACGTGTGCACATAGGGTAAGTCTACATAGGCAGAGGGTTCAGTTTGGGTGGTTTTAGTTAAAGCAGACACTGTTTTTTCATCTGTGTTATTTTGACAAAGATCAGATCACATTTGATGGTGATTTTATGCAGAAATGTGAGAAATTCCAAAAGGTTCAGATACTTTTTCATACCACTGTAGATGTTTCCCTGCTTTAGCACACCTGATTCTAATGGAGGGTAATCATGAGGCTTCCACAGAGCTTGATAACGACCCTTCATTAGAATCAGGTGTGCTGGAGCAGGGAAACAGCTCAAATCTTCAGGGGTCTCATTTATAAAAGAGTGCGTAGGATTTTTACTAAAAGTGTACGTACGCCCAAAAGCGTAAAATGCCGTACGCAATAAAAAATTCAAATGTATAAAACCGTGCGTACGCACACCTGTAGGCAATGTTCGCTTTATAAATCACAGCTTAACCACAAGTGTGCATACGTTAAGTATCATTGTACCCCGCCCTGAACACACCAATTTTTTACATAAATGGTCAATGCAAAGGACATCATAATTGCTAATCTAGTATAATTATCATGAACCTGGCAGGTGATTCTTCTTCACAGTGAATCAAGGCAAACAAAAAACAACACAATAGTGCGACAGCGCCAAGTGGCAGAACTGGAGAAGAAGCGGTAACAACTGCGGTAGTAAATTCCGTGTTTGTGTATCTTGCATGGCGATTAAAAACGAATTCTGATTCGGAAGGAGGACCGCACATTCTACCGCCAAGTTAGTTTTTTATAAATCACTGACTTTGTGTGAAAACTGACGTACGCACGTTTTCAGCCCCGTTTTGTGCATACGCAAGCTTTGTAAATGAGACCCCAGGACAGTGGCTCCCTAGGACCAGGGTTGCGGAAGTGATCAAGTGTCAAAGGGGCTTGTGCAGAGTGCAGTGGGTTGGGCCTGTTGAAGAGGGCAGCAGATGGGAAGAAGCTGGGGCCCGTTCTTCGTACGTCGCTAACTCAGTTAGCCGGATTTGATTGTCGCTATATCACGGTTTTTCGCTACTTCACGGATTTTCCTCGTGCATTGTGTTCTGAATTCTGATTGGCTAAACAGTCTCTACCTGTGCATCAATAAAGTTGCGGTTTACTGTAATATGTACTGTACACATCCGTAACATTCGCAGAAAAAGTTTGACTTATGGACATGCTTGATTGTAGCCCAAATATGACAGCTCCAGAGGTTTGTACAATTTTTGCGTACAAACGCATTAAGCCGGTCCGTTATTGTCTGCCAGGCTTATTCTCTTTCTTTGATTATGGCTGGAGTATTGCCTTTTTTAATAATATCCTTCTCCTCCTCATAAAACTCCATCTGGGGGGTATTCCAGAAAGCTTGGTTAACTTACCATTTGGTAAATCATAACCTTTGGGTTGCTTTACCCCAAACAGGCATACCGTGAGTATGTCGGTTCCAAAAGACCTGATAAGAGTTATTTTTGAATATGTTATATCACTATGAAAGCATTTACTTTTCGTGCCATTTATTTCTTTAGTTTCAAATAATAATGTGTCTATTTTGTGTTAAATGAGATGTAATCCTTCTGGAGCCAGAAGAACTTTAAGCCAATTAAAAATGAAACACAAAAACATTATGCAAATATGTAATATTTGATTACACAATTACTGAACTATTATTATAACAGGATTTAGTATATTCATTCTGTCATGTAGCTAATAGAAAGAAGACAGAAGCCCATCTAACTGGCAGGGGTCCACCACCACCTTCCCTCACCCCATCTGAGGAGCTGGCTCTGTCCCTTAATAAAGGGCGACCAGTGGTTGCTGGCATTTGAGGGGGCAGTTCCTCTTTGTTTTACTTTTTTGTCCTAATAAATTAGTATGTCTGACACTTAAAGGCTTTTTGAACAAGATTCATTTTTATGTAGGCTTATTTTATTTAACTGCATATACTGTGATCTTAGTTTGACATGTTGCTCTTTTATGTATTATTTTCTTTGATAATATTGAGAATTTAATGGGTTGTGTGTTCTTATAGATACTGATGGACGGATTGTATTATTGGACCCTCCAGAAAGAACACAGTCTGTCACAGTTGTAAGGTTGTCAGGTACCTTTAATTGCTTTTATTGTAAAAAAATATAATGTATACTTGAATATTTCTCCTGTAGGATGAAGATGTTGATGAAGAGACCCCATCTGCTCTGACAGAAGTGGACAATGCTGGTAGATCCACTGAGGTATGATGCATACCATTATAATGTATGGCCCCTTTTGGCATTAGAGTAACAAACTGTCATTGTCCTTTCACAGCACATTCCCAGGGCCCACAGATGAGGGTCCTTCAACCTCAGCACACAATCTAAGCAGGGTAAGAGTTTGTGTCCAAGTGTTCACATTATAATTTAATTGCCTGACCAAACAATCTCATTAATAAAATTGTTTCCACCTTCCTAGTTGCCAAAAGGACAGTAAAAGACAGTGAAGTCTTCCGTCTCTTTTTGCCTGTAGGTGTTCCATTGGTGATGATTTGGGTTGCGTCATATATTACTAGTTAGTGGTAATGACTTTATTGATTTTTAAGAAGGAACAAAAAGTTGTTATAGTACCTGCACATTGATACTATGAATACATTTCCTATTGACAGTCTTTCTCATTTATTGGTGGAGCTTTAATAGGTATGTGAGTGCCATCAATACACCCAATTACATTTGGAAACCCTGAAACAGAAATCTATGAAGTGTGTGCGCATAATGAATACATGTATAGATATAAATGATATGACTAAATATGCGTCATAGATTTGATTAAAAAGGACAAAACTGCCACTTTGTGGAAATCGTCTTTTATAACAAGCAGAGTTTTATGGCCAGGGAACTGCATGAACGTGGGTAAGAACTGTTTAAGTGCCAGACATACTGTACTGCTCTACACACAGTTGCCTTTCCACATGCTCTGAATCGCCCAGACTGTACAAAAAAGTGCTATGCCCAGAATGTTTTCCGTGCTAAGCGCAAAACCGCGGTTAGTCACATTCGCGATATGCGGTTTTAAAAGACGTGTTTAATAAACTACTCTTTTGAAAAACGATAACGCTCTTTCAAATATTCATTAGGGTATGCAAACACATCAATAGTCTTATAACCCTCTCCGGCCGAATAATTTGGGCTTCTACGTCCACAGGATCCTCATCAAAAGGGCACGCCATGCTCACTAACCTTCTGGGACGAAGTTACCCTGAAACATAACCTGCTCCCGAGCAGGTTATCTTCAGAGAGTCAGTTGCTATGGTTACATACATACCCAGAAAGTTACCTCAGTTTTTGGAACCGAAAGTTGAGGTTATCCACGAATTTAGCCTTAAACATACCCAGGAATGTCACATAACCTGCTTTCTGGAATACCCCCCAGGAGCTGTTGTCCTGCGGCCGTGAAATATGTTGCACGACTCTTGTCCATGTTCTGATTGGTGATTCTGTGAGCGATCACAAGGTGCCGTGAACACACATTTATCCTGACTACCTACACCTGGCTTGACATAGCCACGCCTTTTCATCCTGGCTTGGCAAACGTGCAACCAATTAAGACAGGATATGCCGACCAGACTAGGTCAAGCCCCGCTTGCTCAGTTATCCTGGATTTATTTATTCTACTTTTGTGCAATACCCCTCTAGACTGACTTTACTTTAGCTTACTTGATGTTTACTATTATTTTATAAATATCTTCTTTAATTGCAACCTGCGTGGGCCTACCTGGTGGGTCTCTGGGTAACTGCATGTGTAATCTCAGTGCTCCTTCTTATGTGCCCAGGTCACGTGCCCTAATGGCCAGGGGTATAAGAGGCCTCCCTCAACATGGCGGTCGATTCTCCTCCTCCCGGTCTTGGTTGTTGTTTTCGTTTTGGTAACGTTCCCCTAGACTGACTTTACTTTAGCTCTATGTTTCATTGCTCACGAGCCAGCATTGTTACAAAGTAGTGAGGATGGACTCAATGATGGCAGTGTAGAATTGCACCATCATTTTGGCAGGTTGAAATTCCTCTGCTGTGCTTTCTTGATGAGGGCTGATGTTCAGCTCCCACTTGAGGTCCTGGGAGAGGATGGTGCCCAGGAAGCGGAAAGACTTTGTGCCAGGGGGTCGCACAGGGTGATGGGGGTGAGTGGAGCTGGATCCTTCCAGAAGTCCACAACCATTTCCACTGCCTTAACAGCATTTAGCTCCAGGTTGTTCTTGCTACACCAAGTCACCAAATTGTCAACTACCCACCAGGCACGTTCATCTGGGAGAGACTGTCTTGAAGCAGAGCTTGGATGATGGTGTTGAAAGCAGAGCTGAAGTCCAGGAACAGGATCCTGGCTTAGGATTCTGGGGACTCCAAATACTGGAGGGTGAAATAAAGGGCCATATTGACTGCGTCGTCCACATACCTGTTGGTACCCGGAGGGAGTTCTGATGGGCTTTGGGGTGCGTCAGCTCAAAATACTTCATTACTACAGAGGTCAGGGCGACGGGTCTGTAGTCTTTCAGTCCTTTTGGTCTGGGCCTTTTGGTCACTGGGATGATGGTGGAGGATTTGAGACAGGCTAGCACATGGCATGTTTCCAGGGAGGTGTTGAAGATCTTGGTGAACACCGGAAACAGCTTGTCAGCACAGTGCCTGAGCATGGTAGGGGAAACAGTGTCCGGTGTTGGGGTGATTCTGTGAACCATGTTGTGGTGATTCTGTCTCTTGAACATTCTGTTGACCTCTCTCTCCTGAATAGGCAGAGTTGTCGCTGTTGGGGTGGGGGCCTGCAGCAGCATAGGGAGTGTTCTAGGACTGTCCAAATCTGCATCTCACTACCCTTATCACCACTCTTAGGGTGCTTTCACACCTCCAGTTTTGTTAATTTGATCCAAACCGAGGGCAAACAATTATACATTGTACCATTTTAGCTTTTTTGGTCCCTTTTCACGTCAAACTGCTTTGGTTTGAACCCGTTGAAACAAACCAAAATGCAGTCACGTGACACATCCATGCTGTCTTTCGATTGATCAGAATTTACGTGTGTAAATTCCAACAAAAGTAAAGCCAGCAAACAACACAGAGACAACACAACTATGGAGAGATGACTGTGCGGGCTGGTTTTTTCCCTGGCCATAGTCTATAACAGGGGTGCTCAATACGTCGATCGCGATCTACCAGTCGATCGCAATGGTACTACTGGTAGATCGCATGGCATTAAAACGTAAAGGCCCTTTTCTTTTCTTTTTTACAGATTTATTGAAATATATGTAGCCAGGGAATCCCAGCATTAAAATAGGGAGTAGTGCAGTAGACCAGGGGTTCTTAACCTTTTTGACCCTGAGGCCCAATTTTCTCAGTGCAGAGTGGTCCGGGGCCCATTAAATATTAACAATGTAAAGATTAATTGATCTCATTTGTATTCAATAATAGATCAAATCCATGTACAGTTTAACATGCTAACAAGCTAAAACCTTAAGTAGTAATACAATGACATGATAAAATGTGATCACCACAAATATTTTTTATTAAGCTTTCATTAACTAGGTGCCGCTGTAGCTTCGAGGGCTTCAAAATTTCATTAGATAGCGTCAGCAAAACACTCCACACACTGGGCTCTCGGCTCTTCCTCACTACCCACGTTCACAGATCCATACAAAATGAAGTCGGGGTTGTATTTTCGCACACATTTAGTCTTTTGGGAGTGTCCATCACCACTTGTGTCTTCATTTTTGCTCTTTACAAACTTCTCCATCACTAACTAGCTGAATGTCGATCTTCTGTTATTCTGTGAGCTTGTTAAACTGACTAACGCATTACCGACACCATGTGGTCGGAGGCTGCTTTATAACTGATCGTCTCATGATAAGATAGCATAGCTCTGGCGTCACCCGAATTCGCGCGTACACATTAATTAACATAGCGACTTACAAGCTCTCTCTTGTAAGTCACTTTGGATAAAGCGTCTGCTAAATTAATAAATTTAAATGTAACATCTCTGGTGTATTCAGTTGATAACCTATGCACAGTGTTGGTCAAGCTACTTGGAAAGTGTTGTGAGCTAAGCTACCAGTTACTCTGCATGAAATGTAGCTTCACTACACCGAAGCTACCCCCCCCTGAGAAATGTAGCAAGCTAAGTTACAGCAACATGGCAAAAGTATTTTAACTACATCGAAGCTATTTTTTTATGGAACAACTTTTTATTGGAATAACTTCATCCCAAGACAAAGCTATCTCAGTGATCAATAAAACTGTCAATCAGACAAATAAGCAGGCTGAAATGTTACATTCAATTGTTTATTAAACAATTATTAAACTGTGCTCTCACTGCTCCAAAACCAGAACACAAAAATCTGCTCTAAACTGCTCTTTATTTTGAACTATGCCATTAAAGACAATGTGCAATGAACTCAACGTCCTCCTCACCCTCTGCCATCTTTCCACCACTCACTCAAGTAAGCTAGCTTGTCTGTATTCCCCTGTATCAGAGACCTAGCCAGCTCAAGGGTTGGTCCATGATGTCACCGTCATACAGAAGTGCTTGTCAGCTCCACCTACATGGCCTTGTATGGCAGTAGCGTCACTGACTCATCCTTTTATTTCAGACCGCAGCAGAAAGCTCCGCTGCGCTGAGCTTCAGAGATTTTATTAAAATGTTGCTTATGTCGACGCTACCGCACTACTTGGTTAATAAAAGAGCTAAGCTAGTTAAAAGCTATTTGATTCAGAAAACAGCGACGCTACCACCACGCTACTGAGAAATGTAGTTAAACTAGTAACGCTGCTACTTGTAGTGACGTTACTGCCCAACACTGCCTATGCAGTCCCACGGCACAGGTGCAAAGCTGAAAGTTTGTGGTGCAAAGCCTCTAGGTAGTGCTCGCGGCCCAAGTATGGTGGCTCCACCGTTTCCATAGTTTTTGAGAGTTGGTTTCAAGAACACCTGTCCCATTTGCCACTCCATCCCATTTCCAGTTTGGCCCTTTGGGGTCTCAGTGAGTCCTGTTATCCTTACAAAGGCTATGTTGCAATGAATGTGTTGCAGATCAGTCACCAGTACTTTTTGGGACCAACGCAAGGAAGTTTGGCCATGGGCCCCGGACAACAGATGATACAGGGAGCAATGAGCAGGCCCAAGCATGGCGAGTTTGTGCACAGGCCTCAGGTGAACAAAACTCTTCCAAAAGCCTTGGGAAGGACAAGATAGGACACATAAAATGGGCGGGCCCCGGACCACTTAAAATCTCTCCAGGTGGCACAGTTTTTGCTGCCTGCAAAGTGACTGCAGACAAAACACTGAAGCAAGACATTCTGGTGGTTGAAGCACCTGTCCAGTCCTTTCTTCCTGCTGGAGTCATGGTACCCCCCTGCATCCTTCTTCCCTCCGATATGGATGTGAACAGTTTTTCGGTGCTACTCAGGAATGAGTCGCTAAAAGCTAAATCCATTCCCAAAGGTACAGTCGTAGCCCATATCCACAAAGCTGAAGTGGTAATGGAACTCCAGAAGGATAATGGATCCCTTTCAACACTGGATCCCGGAGTGTTTGATTTTGGCGCTGCTTGCAAGGAGAGACTAGCGAAGAAGCTGTCTGAGAGAGCAGGAGTGTTTTCACTGGTGGAATGGGATGTGGGATTAGCTAAAGGCGTCGAACACAACATCCGCATTAGCGATCCCCGACCTTTCAGAGAACTGTCAAGACGACTGGCACCTGCGGATATAGAGGACGTCCGGCGACACCTAAAGAAGGATAATACTGGGAAACCTACTGGGGAGGCCCATATGCGTCGCCTATTGTCGTGGCAAGAAAAAAATAATGTTCTATCCGGATGTGTATCGATTACCGTACTCTGAATGCTCGTACTATTCCGGATCAGTACACAGTCCCCAGGATTGATGATGCCCTCGACTGTATGACTGGCAGTCGTTGGTTTTCTGGGTTGGACCTAAGAAATGGCTACTACCAAATCCCAATGTCTGAAGAAGACAAAGAGAAGACAGCCTTAATTTGTCCATTGGGATTCTTTCAATTTGAACGTATGCCCCAAGGCATCACTGGAGCCCCATCAACCTTCCAGCGCCTCATGGAGAGGGTGGTAGGGGATATGAACTTGCTCCAGTGCCTGGTATATTTGGACGATCTCATTGTTTTGGGTAAGACATTAGAAGAACATGAGGAACGCCTTTTGAAAGTGCTAGATCGTCTTCAAGAGTATGGGCTGAAAGTATCCATCGACAAATGTCAATTTTGTCAGCCGCAGGTGTTAGAATCATTTTTTGTAATCTCATATTTGCTGTTACAACTTTCATCGAATTGATACAGTTGTGTACACGCTTGTGTATGTGCTTTTGAGTTTGTCTTGCAGAGAGGATGACTTGGAGTGGAAATAAACCAGATTGGTTTATTATCTGCAAGATGGGGGGTTGTGTCCTGAGAAAACCAGGCCCAACTCAATCAAGCAGGCTTCCACGAGAACATTCCTGAGACATTTGTGTTGATTGAAGTGTGTCAGTGTTTTTCCACACCTTATCTGATGCTGATCTATGTAAATGAACTGTGAGCTTTTCTAATAAAAAGAGGAGGCTCAGAGATGGACATTGGGAGAGCAGGCAGAGCAGGGGAGATGCCAAGAAGGGTGTCTCTGTCTGACTGTTCTCTCAATGTTTGTCTCTGTCTGTGTCAAATTGTATCCTTGTATCCTTGTCCCATTGTTTCATTGTTTGAAGTATTATTGTTTTATGGTTTTATATTGCTTTTATGTAGTTTGTCTTTCTCCTTCGTGATCTACATGTAGATCTGAACCTAATATTTTGGTCCTTTGGAGCCGGATACCAATATACCTAAGGATTCCAGTGGGCGAGGTGAATTCTGGAAAGATTGTTGACCACAGGCCAAAGACAGGTCTTCTCGCTGGCTGGGATCCAAGGGTTGACGGTTTCCAAAGGAGAAAGACAACAAGACTATAGAAAATTCTGTGAGTAGAATGTGAATGACTTAGGGTCATAGTGCGTGTAAAACCATGAGAAATGGGCGCTATCAGGTTAATTGTAAGAAGGGACTATGAGAGAGAGTCTGATTGATTGATGAAAGAGAGCTGAATTCAAGATGAAAGAGTTGCTAACCACTTTTTTGCTTAAATGTTAGTTTACTGAGAGATGTGTTTATTTTGATTAATAATTAGTTTGGTGGTGGACAAATTGCTAAAACATTTGTTGTAAAATCTAATTGGTGAATGTTGTTACCGACCAGAACTAATATGAGTTTGTAAACGACACATCTGATTCTAGTTGATGTTTAAAAGTTGAATTTAATTTTTAACCACTTTTTGTTTAGCTGTTATTTTACTGAGATATACAGTATGTGTATTGTGATCAATTCTTAGCGTGGTGGTAAATGAATAGATAAGTTGTTCGTTTAAAAAATTCTAACCAAATTGGCAAAGTGTAGATCGCTAAACCAGAACTGAGATGGATTTGTGAACGATATATCTGTGATGTATTATTTCCAGTTAACATTTTTGTTTTTAACATTAACAAGTTACTCAACCCAACTTTAGTTGAGCGGATTAATTCTCAGAGAACTGCAACCACATTTGGTACTTTGAGATTTGCATTGGGGTTCGACCTGGACTCGTGAAGAGTGAGAACGAGGTTCCGCCTTAGGGTCAGGTGACACAATGCTGGATATGGAACAGTGGTGAGTTAATGAGATTGATTGCGTTTGCTAAATTTTGGTGAAGTACAGTTATGTTTAAGTTTCAGAAATGTTTTGTTTTGTTTTAAGATTTTGTTTTGTTGAAACAGTAAGTTTGTCCTACTAAATGAGTTTTGATATTGAGCCATGGTGAAAACATGCCTCAACAGGAGGGATAGTAGAACAGCTATAATACTATATTACAAATTTCTTATTAAATTAATTGTAGAGCATGTTTGATGTGTGCTAAATTTTTCTTTATTTTGATTTTGTTTTGATATGATGTTTGTTTGGAGTAGAAAGAAGGTTGGGAACATGTTTTTACAGATACAGGAAAATATTGTTCTCCAACCCTGACAAACTGTGGAAACATTGAAGTGTGAAAAGATGCTTGTATTGACAAGAAAAGCAGATAAGTTGATAACTGTGTTTGAAGCACTAATGAAGAACCATTGACTTCACAATCTTTCAGGAATTGGTCCTGGATAAACTCTTTGTGTATACAGGAGGGGCAATGACTGACCCTCTTGGAGCAAATAAGAGTTCAACCTGGGTTCATTTGAGTTACTGCAAGAAGATTTGGCTGACTCTTGAATCAATTAGCAATAACCGACAATAAAGATAACTAATCATGTTGACCCTATGCAAGAGAAGTTTACCTTTAGAATGCATTGTGTGGAAAATGATGCATCTTCTGTTGAGTGGTTTTGGTGACTTCTGGGTTAACAAGACTTGGATGTTAATGATGAAATTAAACTGACTACAATGGATTGTGTTCTATGTTTAAGACCTAGAGACAATTTTTACAAGTTATACCATTAAAGATTGCTATTATTTGCGTACTGATGTGATGAAAGAAACATGCAGAAGCATGGTGAAGTGACTGGTAAAAGGTGAAGTGGAGATTTGAGCAAATATGTGATTAACAGGAGGGAAATGTTAGAGTCATTTTTAGTAATCCCATATTTGCTGATACAACTTTCATAGAATTGATAGAATTGTAGCTTGTGTATGTGCTTTTGAGTTTGCTTTGCAGAGAGGACCTGCTTTGAAGTGGAGATTACCATTTGGTTGATGATCTGCAGGACGGGGGTTGTCCCAAACCCAGGCTAAAACAAACAAGGCTTCCACGAGAACATTCTTGAATGACATTTATTCTGATTGATGTACTATGATTGTGTGAAGACTGATAATTTGTGAACTGATGTAATAAACGAGGTACCAGAGAGATGTGGGCCAGATCAGATTTGGGATTGCCATAAACACATCTCTCCTGGTCTCCTCATGAGTAGAATCAGACCTCTGTCTCCTTTCTTATACAAATATAGATTTAGATTGAATCTAACAGCAGGTCAAATACGTCGGCCATATTGTGTCAGCTGATGGGATAGCTACCGACCCCGACAAGATCAGCGCAGTCGCTCGCTGGGAACAGCCAACTGACCTTAAAACCCTACAATCTTTTCTCGGTTTCTGCGGCTATTATAGACACTTCATTGCCAACTATTCAGTCACTTACAAAAGGCTACCTTCCCACTCAGCGAAACAAGAAAGCAACTGCCCAGATGGCTAGCTACTTCAAGAGGCCAGAGCCATTTGGTGAGAGGTGGACCCCTGAATGTACAGCGGCGTTGCAAAATTATCCACTGTCTCACCCACGCTCCTGTTCTGGCCTACGCAGATCCAGCCAAGCCCTATATACTCCATGTGGATGCCAGCTTTGAAGGGTTGGGTGCAGTCCTCAACCAGGAGTACTCAGGTGGCTTGCGCCCTGTCGAAAGAAATTACCCTGTTCATCAGCTCGAGTTTCTCGCACTGAAGTGGGCAGTGGTTGACAAATTTCATGATTACCTTTATGGGGCCAAATTCACAGTCAGAACGGATAATAATAATGACCCACTGACCTATGTTCTCACGACTGCCAAGCTCAATGCCACAGGACATCGTTGGCTGACAGCCCTGTCTACATATGATTTTGCCATACAATATTGGCCAGGAAGAGAGAACGTGGATGCAGACCTGCTGTCCAGAAACCCAAGTGAGGGAGATGACGAATGGATACCTCCATCAGGGGTAAAAGCCCTCTGTAAAAAACTCAATGTCATCGAGTCCCCAAGTCCCACGGACTGATGCGTGGATCAGCTAGGGGCATCGCCCTCTGCAATCCCCGATTTGTACGCCTACCCTGTTAGGTTGGATGGAGGCCCTGTGGACCCAGTAGGCCTCGTAGATATGCAGAAGGATCAGGACATGGATGAAGTCATTGGAAGGGTGAAACAGGAGATAAGAGCAAACAACTGGCCTTGTCCCATCCAGAGCACTCATAAGGAGGCTATCCTGTTCCAACGAGAAGGTGGAAAATTGCACCTGCAAAATGGACTCCTGTACAGCAAGTGGTGAAGCCGACTGGGGAAGCAATATCTCAGCTAGTGCTTCTGGAACAACACCAACGTCTCGTGCTAAAGTCCTTGCACGATGAGTTTGGACATCTGGGGATTGATAGACAACTGAGCTGGTGCGTGATAGATTTTACTGGCCCAAAATGGCTGTTGACATCGAACAGTATATCAAGAGCTGTGGAAGGTGTGTGGCTCAGAAGACTTTGCCGCACAGGACTGCTCCACTTCACCAAATCACCAGTCGAGGTCTGATGGATTTGGTTTGCATAGATTTTCTGTCGATTGAACCAGATGCACGGGGAGTTGCTAATGTATTAGTGGTCACTGACCATTTTACTCGCTATGCTCAAGCCTTCCCCACGAGTAACCAGACTGCATCCACAGTCGCCAAAGTGCTGTTGGAGAAGTTCTTCGTCCATTAGGCCTGCCCACACGTATATACTCAGACCAAGGGCGAGACTTTGTGAGTCGGTTGATAAAGGAGCTCTTGGGTATGCTGGGGATTAATAAATCAAGAACCACCCCTTATCACCCGCAGGGGGACCCACAGCCGGAGCGCCTTAACCGTACTCTCCTGTCCATGTTGGGTACTCTCAATCCCAAAAACAGGAGTGGAGTCAACATGTAGCTTTTCTGGTGCATGCTTACAATTGCAACCGTAATGAGTCGACTGGTTGCTCCCCTTATTTCCTGATGTTTGGAAGAGACTACCTATTGATGGTCTACCTATTGATCAACTACCATCAACTACCTATTGATGTGTGTTTTGGTCTGTCTAGTGGAGGAGAAGACCAGACAACTCACCACCGGTATGTGGAAGAGCTAAGAAAGGACTTGAGACAGGCTTATCACCTTGCATCTGAAACCTCAGGGATAAACCATCAGAAGAACAAGCGAAACTACGACAATAAAGTCAGAGTCCACAACCTGCAAAACGGAGACCGGGTACTCATTCGAGTTTTGGGAGTACCGGGAAAACACAAACTAAAAGAGAAATGGGACTTGCAGCCATATGTGGTTGTTGGGAAGCTTCCCAACTTACCTGTTTATCGGGTCAAGTCTGAAGAAGGTAGAAGCATTGTAAAAATCCTTCACAGCGATCATCTACTTCCGATAGGGTTCCTGGTGAGAATGCCTGAGGTCCAGGAAGAGAAACCCCAATACCAGAGACCCACCACCAGAGCAAGGGCAACCGGTGAGGAGATGCAAATGACTGGAGAATCTGAGCATGGTATTTCTGAGTCTGAAGAGGAGGATTCTCACTACAATTGGAGAGAGATCCCGAACTCTGGCAGGCCAAGTTTGACTACTTCATTGCAGCCTCTGAACTGTCCCCAAAATGAGATCGAGACAGTTTTGTTGGAGAGTAGTGGTGCCCCTGGTTCACCTCCAAACGAAGAAGAGACTGACACTGCTTCTATGGCAGAGGAGGAAACTGCCAGCGTTGAGTTGTCATCTGAGGACCCTGTGGCGGCCACAGGACGGGAACTGGAAGAAGTCCCAAGTACTAGTGAGTCTGAAGATGGACCAGCACCTTGCAGTACCACCGTGGTGAAAAGAGCAGTTAAGCCATTCATTTGCTTGAGTTATGATGAACCGGGAGAGCCCACAGACAAACCACTGGTCATTCTGCATAGGGGATGAGGATATGCATCACACTGTCTAAACAGTCTGATATGGAAACCCTTAGATCCCAAAACTGTTAACGTGTAAGTCTGATGAGGACATCCAGACCTTTAAAAGGGGGAGGGTGTAGCCAGGGAATAAATACCAGCATTAAAATAGGGTAATGTTCCTTTAAAAACCAAGACCCTTATATAGAGTGTGTGAAAAGTAGTTTCCTCAACACGAGGTAAATCATACTAACTTACTTGTTTGGTGTTTTTGTATTTGCCCTGCTACTATTGGTCAGTGAGCAGAAATGTCAGGTTTTCTCTGTGGGGATTGGCCAAGGGGCGGGACAAGAGAGGAGAGGGAAAAAGGAACGGAGAGAGAGGAGAGAAGGAAGGCGTGCACATGAGCATGGCCGCTGTGTAGTTTCCTTCCTCGCCATAGTGATTAATTTGCCGCTAAATTAGCTAATGTAAAGAGTGTTCATTGAGTGTAATCTAACTTATGTTAAGAGCAAAGTTATTTGAGTGCGGAAAGACTGTGAGATACCAAGCTACTTAGTTAATGAGCCACTCGTCAGATGGCTACAGGATAGCACACCTGCTAATGGTGTGTTAGTGCTTCATGGACAGACTGTCACACTTGGATTGAGCCAAAGTCTGTGCTCCATGGGATTTGACCCACTCTGGTGAGTGGTAGAGGTTGAGGAAGACCTGTCGTGTCTCTTTCGACGTCGGCGAACGTCGTCATGGCAACGAGAGGTTAACGAGCGGCTTCAGTGAGTTTCGGACGAGGCTGCAGGTACAGAGACTGAGAGACTGGTTCAGTGTGGGTGAGTAAGCACGGCATCGGGCACAGCGTCGCCAACTCTTCACAACACCGCACAACTCATCCTCAAACAGGCCTGCAAATGGGGGGTTTGTTATTTTCTTTGCTGGCTGTATTATTAAGTATTATTAGAGACGTAGTATTCTGTGTTTAATAGATTCAGGTTGGAGTAACTGATTCGTATTTTCCTGTTGGAACGAGGTTTACAGGGTAACATGAAAGGTTGAGAGATTCTGTGCAATTAACAGTGATAACATTGTCTGTGTGAATTGTAAAGGGCATTTGTCATTATTAGGATTCCTCCGTTAGGAGGAAACCTATTGTTTTTGCAGGTATTATTATTATTATACCCATTGTAACATGGGTTTGATGGCAGCCCTTGGATCACAGCGGTAAAAAGTTGAGATTTTTGGCATGGTAAAACAGTACAACATTATAAGATACCACACCCATTTTGGTTCCCTTGAGACCAAAGGGGGCACTACAGGCCACGCCTTAATTTGACCAACCATTTGTGTCCTTTTTCAAAGTGATGTCCTGTGTAGTCCTTTTGTCCTAAAATTCTGAAATTCCTTACAGATGCCTTATTTGTCACAATGAACAAAAAAGTCTCAACAACTTATAATGGCAAGTCCTTAGATTTTTCTGTACATCATAAATTCAGAAGACGTGCTTTTTTGCCACTCCTCCTGCAATTTTTGTCCAATCTTCTTCATAATTGCCAGTTATCATCGTCAGAAGAACCCTCACAAAAGGTATCAATAAGATTTTTGATTTTCATAATTGTTTGTCAGCTAGAGTCAAGAGGGCTCTAAGGCCCACACCCCAATTCGTTCTGTTTCTAAGTGATGCCACTTGTATGTCTTTCGTCCTATAATCTTGAAATTAATTCCATGTACCTCATTCCTCACGACAAACAAATAAGCCTCAACAACTTATAATGGCAAATCTTTACATTTTTCTGTACAATATACAATCCAGAAATATATCTTTTTGATACTATTCCTACAATGTTTGTCCGATCTTCCCCATGTTTCTATGGCAACATCTTCAGACCAAGCCTCACACACATTATCAAAAAAGTGTATATATTTCAAACCGTTTGTTCGCTACAGCCATTTAAAATCTGCAAAATTGAAACTACACAGGACGTTCGTCTTATAATATTGTGAAAGTCCACAAATCTTTGAAATATCAATACCAAACTATATATGCACGAAGAACACAATACAAAATACAACCCAGTTTAACAGCTAAATTCATAACTTCAAAAATGATGTTAATATTGGTAATCTAATTAATTTGCTTAGGCTATTGTTGCAGACTGTTTAGTTTTGTCCGGTGCCGTTACCGGACAACTAAGTTTAGCGTTCTGGTTGGACGGGAGAGAGAGTGGAATAAAGAAGCATGGCTGCCGAACGAACTTTCAATTCTCCTTTAGTCTTTAATGGCGATTGTTAACACGTGCACTATTAACAGTTTAATGTACGATGCAAAGTACATAAATGGTAATATTTGAAATGTGCATGCATTTGCGCTTCATATTTGAAATGTACATGCATTAGCGATTCACGAGTGACTTAAGACTTGCGGATGGATGGCTTCAGTTCGGTAAGATTTTGCCTGTAAATACAACAGCATGTTTGTATGATACAGATTGTATGATAACTTGAACACAATTATATAGTTCAAATATTGTTGTTAACATTGTTTTCAGTTGATTAGCTTGTTGCTATGCTCAGTGACAGAGGTACTTGAAGTGTATTTAAGACAACGAAGTCCCTTGCGCGAACAGTATTTTATTGTTCAGTGTCAAAACTGTACTGTTTTATATTCTGTATTGTTCAATTATTGAGCTATGAAAAGAACGTGGTCCTGACAATTCCGGTGCCATACGTTTAGCCTGCGTTCTTCAGGTTTAGATTAGATGCAACTTTAATGTCATTACACAGGTACAAGTACAGGGTAACGAAATACAGTTTGCATCCAAACAGAAGTGCAAAACAGTTATTACAACAGAATATAATACATATAAGTATACTCAGAATATACACAGTATGAACTGTATAATCAGAATATACAGGGTATGTACAGATTAAAGTGATTTTAGACATGCTAACTGTTTCGTTACCCTGTACTTGTTAGGTTGAATAGCTTGGCCAGTGTGATGTCAATTGTAATAGCAATAATGTACCCGGAGAAATAACATTCATGTAGTTTTATGACCAGTACTGCTGATGTGTAAATTTTTCATTCCTAAATAACTATTCTGTGTTTTTCAGATGCCAAAGAAGAACTCAAGCCCAGCCACAAGCTTGAACTACTACTCTTCCCACCTCTGGATCTTTCCATCAAGGACATGTGATGTGTAAATATAATGCTTGTGCACAATGTTTGCATCATTTGTATTATTTGTAACATTTGTATTCCCTGTCTATATGTATCATATCTGCAGGGTATTTTTACATTGTATTCATTTTTCATTTTATTAGTATGCCACATTTATGTTCTATGTTTGCTCATTCCTGCCAAAGTGAATTCTATGTTTGTTTATCTTGCATAGCGAATAAACCCCCATTCTGATTCTGATGATAAGGTAGATACATATATATGTGCATACATATATACGCACAGCTCGGAGGGAACAGTGCCCACAACCTACCCAAATATAAGCAATTTGTCAAATATCCTACCAGAGCTGTCCCCTGAGCAGCATTGGGACACTGACTATGCCATGGTCCATCTGATTCCTGCATACAGCCAGAAACTATGATCCAATCCCAATACTCTGTTTTACCACTTACCTTTACTTTTGAGCCTTCGGACTCACTCTCTCACCGAGAGTTCCATGGCATTTAGGACTAACAGCTGGACCTAATAATAGCCTCTCTCCCAGGGTCATAAGGATTACTACTGGGGGACCTGTTAACTTTTTGACGGTCTGTAGTGACGGATTGTGGTGTTCTGTGGTTGTGTTGGTGTTTTGAGGCTGCGTGGACGGGTTGTGGGGGACATATGGCGGGATGCATTCTTGTCAGAGGTTCCCACCAAAAGTTGGCACCTCCCCCCAGACAGGACGATGACTTGCTAATTCTATCAATGCAAGTGATGCACTCGCAGACGTAAGGTCTGGGAGACAACATTCCCTTGGAGGTGCTAACCAACTGGCGGAGGTTGCTGTTCACACCCATGGTGGCCATTGCAGACAAATAACGCCTGGAGGACAGCGGGCCCCTTTTGGAGATGTCGATCACCCCTGGACAGCTTCAAACAAACTGTTTTCACCCAGAGGTGGAGGGGGGTTGGCCACAGCCCCATTCCCTGGCTTTGGCCTCCCCCCCCCCCCCCCCCGCCCCCCCAGACCAGGACGATGGAGTAGGGGGGGGAGTTTACAACTGTTTGGTCATTATATATACAGGTGCCGTGAGCGGGTTCGTGGCCTTCTTTCTGGAAAAGTTTCCATGAAACCAGGATGACAGAGCTCTGTAAATGTATGTCTTGTCTGTTTAATATTCCATGTGTTCATCACTCATTCACACACCTCAGTACACATCATCACTCATTCCCTCACATGCACTAGCAGTACACGTCATCACTCATGAACACACCTGACTCAGCTAGTGCAAGCCCATTGAGCCTCGTCCGGGAAGACGGCCTTTAAAGGCTGTGCGGATATTCAAACACTCACCCCGACTGTCTAATGATCTGTGTTGCTGCCGCCCACCTCCATCCCCTTTCTCCCCCTGTTGTGTCAATCTGTCTATATGTATGTATGTCTGTCTATCAGGGGTATTATATCTCTATTGCTCCATGCCTCTTGTCATATGTATGCACGTATCTCTTTGAGGCGGTAGAGAGCACATTTTAGACATTCCACTCCGCCAAAGTCAAACATATTTCCACGTCATGGTAATCAATAAATCATCCATTTATTATCAAATCAATCACACGAGTGTCTTGACTGAATTGGTTTGTCAGGATGTATGGTTTCATAATCTATAAACCCGCTATGTTTGGGGACTATCACGTTGCTATGTTCAGTGAACAATGCTCTTTGAAAAGCTCTCGCTTGCAAGTCGCTTTGGATAAAAGCGTCTGCTAAATGAATAAATGTAACAATGACGGACAGATCATCCAGAGTCACATAAATGTGTATTTTTGTCTTAAATAATTGATTTACAAATGACAAAAGTATTCTTTTGAATTGCTCTACACTGTCCAGTACCTATATTTGCATCCTGTTCTTAATCAAAACAATTGTGATTTGACAGTCCCGCATTTCTCTGACTAGTCTTGAATGGCCCTAAGCATCAATAACCACACAATCAACATTAACAGAATTGCAAATGCCATCTTGGAAGTTTGTTCTGATACCTTGAATGGCTCTGGTAACAAAGCAGCCAGCTAGCGACAACGTATGATCGCGTAACCGTAACCAAGTGCCTCCCACTTCTACATCTCAAGTTAGCCCTTACCCTTAAAAACCATAGGACAAAGGGGTAAGATTAAGGGTAAGGGGTAAAGTTTAAGGGGTAAATCAGGGTATTGGGACTGGGCCTAAAGCTCTGTAAACCTGCTGTGAGGACATCTAAACAGTGGACCAGCGAGGCCATGGAGGATGTAAAGGCAAACTTGTACTGTACCGACTTGAACGCGATCATGACAGGGAAAGATTCAAGGAGTCTAAGAACAGGTTTAGCAAGGCTGTGAGAGAATCTAAATGACTGTACTCTGAGACTTTCACACCAGTTCTCTGCCAACGATTTCTGTCTGGTGAGGGTTCTGACACCAACTACAAGCCCAGAGCTCCCCACACCAACATCGACTCCCGCTTGGCCAATGACATGATGATTAATCTCTCCATTCAGGAGAGAGACGTAAACAGAATGTTCAAGAAACAGAAACCCCGCAAATCAGCTGGGCCGGACGATGCTTCTCCTGCCATGCTCAAGCACTGTGCTGACCAACCTCTCGCCATAAGAAGTTTCTTTCAATCTGCCACTGCCCTCTTCAACACAGCCAAGGACTTACAATGACACACTACCTTCCGACTAGTCAATCCTACTGTATTACGCACAATATCTCTATATTCACGTTCATATTCTTATATTCCTATTCCATCCATCCATTTTCTTCCGCTTAATACGGGGCCAGGTCGCGTGGGCAGCAGTCTGAGCAGGGAGGCCCAGACTTCCCTCTCCACACACACCTTCTTCAGCTGGAGGGTCTATGTCTCTCGGTCTCCTGGGTCTTCCCTGGGGCCACCTCCCGGTGGGACATGCTCGGAAACAAATGCTCAAACCACCTCACCTGTCTCCTATCAACGTGGAGGAGCAGCAGTTCTACTCCAACCTCCTCACCCTATCTCAAAGGGAGTGCCCGGCCACCCTGCGGTGGAAACTCACGTAGACCGTTTGTATCCACGATCTTGTCCTTTCGGTCATTACCCAAAGCTCATGACCATAGGTCGAGTACCATAGCCTCGGATTTGGAGGTACTGATTCTCATCCCAGCCACTTCACACTCGGCTGCAAACCGTTCCAGAACATACTGCAGGCCCCGGTCCAATGAAGCCAACAGGACAACATCATCCGCAAACAGCAGAGATGAGATCCTGTGCTCCCTGAACCGGACACTCTTCGGCCCCTGGCTGCGCCTAGAAATTCTGTCCATGAAAACAATGAACAGAAACGGTGACAAAGGGAGTCCAGCACGCACCAGGAACAGGTCTGACTTACCAGCAATGCGAACACAGCTCATACTACGGTCTTACACTGGGAACAGATGGCCCCTAACAAAGAGCCCCGGATCCCATACTCCAGAATAACCCCCGACAGGAGACCACGAGGGACACAGTCGAATGCCTTCTCCAGACCCACTATTCCATCTTTATTTATAGTTATTTTATATTATGATCTATCTTACTTTTATACTTTGGATGTTTATATCTAAAATTGTTAGTTCATCGTACTTCCCTACTTTTCCATTTAAGTTCTGTATATGTTTATTTTATTGCACCATCCTGCACAGTCAATTCTGTGTTTGTATAATTTGACGAAAAAAAAACAATTCTGTTTCTGACAGTGACTAAATAACCATCTACCCACTATTGTAACTATACTACCATGACACCACCATAGTGGCCTGCCTCTCTATGATATTATCATAGTAATCGCCCTACTACCTTAGTAACCACCCTACCTCCATAGTTACCATTCGTCACCATAGTAATCCTAATCCTACCATCCTACCCAAGGGTGGCCATCCTATCACCCTATCACCATAGTAATTTGAGGCTGATCTAAAACATGCCTATATTTTCTTCTCTTGACAGAAACACAAGGTTGTTATCACAGTCACTACACTCAATAAAAATACATAGATTTTATCAGCTCCAATTAAATGAGCTGCATGAGGATATTGGGTGTGTGCTAACAAAACAGAATAATGCAGTAGATGCATAACGCCATAATACAGATGGTGGTGAAGATGAGACGAAAAAGAATCATCTTGAGAGTGTCCATGGCAGCGCTTGTTTTTAACCACACACACACACCAACACATGCAATCCTTTTCTCGGCCAATCCTGCCAAGATGTGTTTATTGTAATCAGTCCCAATGGGGACAAGGATAAAATAGGGGCTGACATCCACTTCCCAAAGAATTCCTCAATTACGGATCATTATTCTGGGTTTCAATAACAGAGCAGCCCCCACTGCTCCAGGTGGCTCCTTTGCACACATTAACACAATTATGTTGATACTTGTGTTTGGTTACTGTTGATGCTGGGGGGTTTTTCACAAAGAGAAACAAGGGTTTCCAATGTATTGTTGCTTGAAGCTTCTTAAAAAAGGCGATGACTTTAAAAGCCATCAGGATCAAGAACATTGGTTCCTTATGTGAGCTGTCCCTAGATAGTTGAGCTATAGTTATGAGTCTCTGTTTAGTGTAAGTAATCTCACTTACTTTTCTGTCGTTGGGCTCCGCATCTCCTTCTATATCTCCCTGCAAAAAAAATACACAAAACATAGTTTAATCAAGCCACCTAACTTGACTAATTGTGATTTAAGTATGACATTAATGCGATTAATCATGATTAAATTGTTTGACAGCACTAGCTAATATACATATCTATACTTTAACTTTCTGCTTAAAAAAAAAAAAAAAAAAAGGATATATCTACCCATCTCCCCATAAATAAAACATTTGTCAACAAAGAGGGTAATGTTTATACTACTGCAGCTAAGCTTGTAGGCTATTTGGAGAAAATACTAACATTACAGGTGTATCCTTTATATGATAAAAATACTAAATTTAATTGTATCCTCTTTAGCCAATATTGGCATCTCATTAACTGTAGATACATCGGTCTCACCAGTCAGAAAGCCTCTGATCAACCAATGACATTGACGCAAATACGTCCTCCCGTAACACAAGTACATTTGGAATTGCACAGTGTAACCCCCGTAGCTTGATCCACTCACTGTGCACTGCACCGAGCGGGTCTTAAACCCGGGGTGTTCGGCATGGGAAACGAACGCTCTAACAAGAAGGTTAAAGACTGCAACCTCAGTGGCCAGAGTATCCTTTGAGATCAGAGGAGTGAGGTCTACTCGCACAGCTACTACCAGCTAGCACCCGTTACAACAGCGTTGCGCATTCACCCCCTAAACTTCACTCCTATCCGGGTCACCTATTCGCTTGATAACGACCCTTTATTAGAATGAGGTGTGCTGGATCAGGGAAACATCTAAAGCAGGTGTGTCAAACTCCAGTCTCGAGGGCCACTCTCCTGAAGGCTGTAGATGTTTCCCGGATCCAGCACACCTCATTCTAATAAAGGGTCGTTATCAAGCTCTGTGGAGGTGTGCTGGAGCAGGGAAATATCTAAAACCTTCAGGATGGGAGCACAAACCAGCACACACTTAGCACGAACGATAGAGACCATTTTGACTCGATTTGGACGTTGACGGGGGGGCTGAGTGACGTCACAGGCCAGAAAATGTAATTTTGAATTACTCAAAACCCTTAACAGCACAAACGATAATTTTTACGGCACAAACCAGCACAAACCTAGCACAAACGAAGACGGGGGGCCAACTTCACACAAGTCTGTTTATTAAATATTCTACAAGATATGAGATACATCCATCCATCCATCCATTCATTATTTTCCGCTTATCCGGGGCCGGGTCGCGGGGGCAGCTGTCTGAGCAGGTAAGCCCAGACTTCTCTCACCGCATACACCTCCTCCAGTTCCTCCAGGGGGATCCCGAGGCTTTCCCAGGCCAGCCGAGAGACATAGTCCCTCCAGCGTGTCCTAGGTCTTCCCCGGGGCCGCCTCCCGGTGGGACATGCCTGGAACACCTCCCGAGGGAGGCGTCCAGGAGGCATCCGAAACAGATGCCCAAGCCACCTCAACTGGCTCCTCTCGACGTGGAGTAGTAGCGGTTCTACTCCGAGCTCCTCCCGGTTCTCTCCTCACCCTATCTCTAAGGGAGTGCCCGGCCACCCTGCGGAGGAAACTCATTTAGACCGCTTGTATCCGCGATCTTGTCCTTTCGGTCATGACCCAAAGCTCATGACCATAGGTGAGAGTAGGAATGTAGATTGACCGGTAAATCGAGAGCTTTGCCTTGCGGCTCAGCTCCTTCTTCACCACGACAGTCCGGTACAGAGACTGCATCACTGCAGACGCTGCACCGATCCGCCAGTCAATCTCACGTTCCGTCCTTCTGTCACTCGTGAACAAGACCCCGAGATACTTGAACTCCTCCACTTGAGGCAAATGCTCCCCACCCACCCAGAGGGGGCAAGCCACCTTTTTCCGGTCGAGTACCATGGCCTCGGATTTGGAGGTGCTGATCCTCATCCCAGCCGCTTCACACTCGGCATCAAACCGCTCCAGAGCATGCTGGAGGCCCCGGCTCGAGGAAGCAAACAGGACAACATCATCCGCAAACAGCAGAGATGAGATCCCGTGCTCCCCGAACCGGAAACCCTCCGCCACCCTGGGCGCGCCTAGAAATTATGTCCATATAAACAATGAACAGAACCGGTGACAAAGGGCAACCCTGGCGGAGTCCAGCATGCACCCGGAACAGGTCTGACTTATTGCCGGCAATGCGAACACAGCTCCTACTTTGGTTGTACAGGGAACGGACGCCCCCTAACAAAGGGCCCCAGACCCCGTACTCCCGAATATGAGATACATCCTTCCTTTAGTAGTACGTTTATAAAGACAACTTATAGACCCCGCTACAGTAGCCTACCAGACCGCACAGAAAAAATACAGAACTGACATTATTAGCATTTTATTCGTTTATTTGTCTGTGAAAGTATTGTCTGACTTTAAACCAGTTTGTGGCACAAAAAAAGGTCATGTATGTAAGGTATGTAATTGTTATCAGCTTGAACTGGCTTAGGGGGAGCGTACCTATGTTCCCACGGCCCAATGGTCCCACGGCCCATTGGTCCCACAGCTCCAAGGCCGTGGGACCAATGGGCCTAATTTTGAAGGGGAAAAAAATCTTAGTAATGTGTGACCAATGGGCTGTGGGACCAACGGACTGTGGGAACATAGGGCTGACCCCGGCTTGGGATGTTTTTCAGGGGGAAAGCCCATTCGGATCTGTTGGACACATTGGATTAAAAAAAAATCACTCTTCCCCCAATGTGAGGTAAATTGAGCCAGAGATGGAATAAATTGAGCCACGTGGGAGTATGGTTATGTTAAAGTTAACTGAAAATGTTTACTTCATTTAGTCTAATGCTTTACCAAAGCAAGACACAATCAATACAAAATTACTTCTTAAAGGTTTAATATGAACTCAGTTAACAACTTTATAAAACCATTTCTACAAAATAGGCAGAAAATGTTTCAAATGCTCTGTTTTTTGGGGGGGGGCTAAAAGGTAAATAGTGATAAAATGAAAATCTAAACTGGGCATGAAGTTCAGACTAGAGATGAAAATTTTATTGGCCCCTTTCCTAACCCTGCTTCTCGTTCCATACCTCCTCCCTCCACTTCTCCCTCCATACCTCCTACCATTACCATAAGCCATATTAACATGGCATGATGGTTTTTGGTCTAAAATTCAAATGTCACATAATTTTAGTTTTTTGTCCTTTGGGAGTTTATGGAAGCCCCTAGAACCGTATGGTAAAAGAAAAAATAATAATTTGTGTTTAAAACAATTGATCTTACTTACTTTTTCACTCGTCTACAGCCGCCATTTTGAATTGATCATAAAACTTTCTTTTGTCTACTCCTCCTACAAGTGTTGTTTAATATTCATCAAATCTGGCAAACAATGTCTTCAGACCAAGCCTCACAAAGGTTTTGACAAACCATTTGCCCTGTAGAACCAATTGAATATGGCCGCAGAGCCGCCAAAAAGGAATTTGGGTTGTAACTCCTCAAGTCTTTGATGAATTCACACCAAATTTGCAGTGAGCAATCTTAACCCTTTTCTGAATATGTCGTACGTGTTTTCTCAGATGTTTAACCTGCTTGGCCACTGTTTTGGTGTTTGCAGGTATATTTTCAAGTGATCTTGCTTTTTTACAGGTAATTGGTTCGTTTTGTTTCAGAGGTTAATTGGTTTCCTTCGTTGTATTCTTTTCTATGCATTTATATTGATATTACTTGCCCAAACCAGTTTGTTGAGGTGCCTGCTCTTTAGGCGCAGGTAACATCTGAGACTGACAATTTGTTGCTGAAGCGCACACTAACGATCGAAGAAACAAGGCAGATATGGGTTAAATCTTGTTTGTTTAATTATTTGAATTTGTTTTCTTACCTGTGGTTCCGCCTGGATCCGTGGCTGCAGCATGGACCAAAGACTGGGGTCTCATTTATAAACATTGCGTACGCACAAAACGACGCCAGTTTCCACGCAAAGGTTGTGATTAATATAAAACCAACTTGATGGAAGGGTGTGCGGTCCTCCACGCAAACGCTGACCCTCCCGTAAACCTACGCACATTTTGGAGAATTGTGGGTAATCTATGATTTATAAAGGGAGCTTTGCTAAGAGTTGTGTGTACGCACAATTTTATAAATCAGAATTTTTTAGTACGTATGCCATTTTACGCTTTTGGACGTACACTTTTAGTAAGAATCCTATGCATCGTTTTATAAATGAGACCCCTGTTTGTTAAAAGAGCAAGATATTTCCTCATACCTTTGGTGGTGTTACGGGAAATGTAGTATGTAGGTACCATATGGGTTTGTTTGTTTATTTCATAGTGTTTTGTTTCTTTTAAATTAAATAAATTACAAAGGATAGGTTTTTTTGGGGAGCCACATCTAGCTAGCAAATTTTATTTCTTTCAGTGTGTGTTTCCTCAATATTGTCAGACTGCGTTGCATGCTCTGATCGTGTACTGTAATATTTCACTTTGAATAAAATACAGCAATAAATTGCCAATAATTGTGTGTATAGTGATATCATCATGCGTCATCTAGCCACCATATCAGACTTTTGCTCAGTATTTATAAACATTTATTTTGAGCAGTATTGCAAGTTGGTAAAAAAAAGTCTACACACATTGCCATGACATTATACTGTCACTTGCATTTATCTGACTGACACGCCCCCTAGCATGGTGCACTATGGGAAGGCAAGCGATTAGCGTTGCTTAGCAGACACGCACCGTCACGCAATGGCCTTCAGATTTACAGATTTCAACAATTTCTCACCGTCCTGCACCACCTTGTACCTCTCATACATTTCAACCATTTATCACGCTGAAAAGTAAGGTAAAACTTGTCCCGCTATATACAACTAGAGACTGTACAACTTATGGGGAAATTGTGAGGGTATGGTTGTGGCTGCTCAAATGCCCATAGAGACCGAGGGCCTCATGTACAAAGACTTACGTGGATTTCCCACTGAAACTTGTCATACGCCAAAACCCAGAAACTGTCGTACGCACAAATAAATTCAGATTTATCAAAGTGTGCGTAGGCATGGATCCAAACACATTTCTTTTGTACATCACAATCAACGTAGAATTGAGCGCACATGCAGAGGTGCCGAACTCCTCCCTGTCCACGCCTCCATTCAAATATGCAAATTAATGTAAATAGGCCCTGGACCTGAGATTTCCCTCTTGGTCCGATCAGGGGCCGGTTCTTTGTACGTTGCTAACTCAGTTAGCCGGATTTGATTGTTGATAATTTAGCATGATCTTGTATCGTTTGGTTTTTCGAAGCTCATCCTAGACTTGTTGTCATAGCAACAGGTCCGTAAACTCAAACCTGGGGGGTATTGCACAAAACTAAGATAAAGGATTAAGCCGGGCTATGTTGGTTATCCTGGCTGAATTTAGCCTCAGGTCGGTGTTGCGGTGTCAACCGCATGAAAGCAGATAACATTTAGCCTGGCCAAGTTACCATGGTGATTTATTCTCTGCAGCTAGCCTGTTCCGGACCAGGCTAACAGCCAGGCTAAAATTAATCCTAGTGATTCACCTGTATTTCCACCGTCAATCCTGTGAGGAATGCACGTGTTTTACAGCATGTCCATGATATTTTTTAATACGTTGCATCATTTTAATTATACAGCATACATTTTTTACATATATATAGTATATTGTCATTTCTCATTTCATTTAAATCTACAACAGTCTTTTTATATTGATTTAAGTGGTATTATTATTACTCTGGCCAAGTGTTATATTGATATGCTGATGAAGACTGCATGTCAAACTGCCGTCGAGGTTTCATAAAGATGTGTTTTATTGCAGTACAATGAACCATCGCTATATCACGTTTTCAATACGGTGAACCCTCGCGATATCATGGTTCAGCACAGTGAATCCTCGCGATATCGTTTCATTTTTTTCACTTCACGGATTTGCCTCGTGCATTGTGTTCTGCATTCTGATTGGATAAACAGTCTCTCCGCGTCTTCTTTACCTGTGCATCAATAAAGTTGCGGTTTACTGTAATATGTACTGTGTCTGTACACCTACGTAACATTCGCAGAAAAAGTTAAACTTACGGACATGCTTAAATGTAGCCCAATTATGACAGCTCCAGAGGATTGTAAAATGTTTGCCTTTTTTAATAATATCCTTCTCCTCCTCATAAAACTCCATCAGGAGCTGTTGTTCTGTGGCCGTGAAATATGTTGCGCGACTCTTGTCCATGTTCTGATCAGTGATTCTGTGAGCGATCGCGAGGTGTATTTAAGAATGCCGTGAACACGCATTTATCCTGACTACCTACACCTGGCTTGACATAGCCGCGCCTTTTCATCCTGGCTTGGCAAACGTGCAACCAAATAAGCTAGGATACGACGGCCAGACTAGGTCAAGACGCGCTTGCTCAGTTATCCTAGATTTCTTTATTCTACTTTTGTGCAATACCCCCGAGGCCCCGAGTGTTTACCAACTTCAAATATTTAGTGTCTTTATATTGGTTTTAGACAACAAAGAAAACAATTATATAGGTTGTTGAACTAGTCCGATTATTTGGTGCCTATAATTATAATTCCTGGAGGGTAAGCATTAGTTAGTATTGTCTTTTATAAAACTTGTAACCATACAACCACAATGTATTCCTGTAACCATCCCTGCTGCTCCTCCCTCCCTCCTCTCCTCCCTCCTCCCCTGTTTTTGTCCTTTTTTGGCAGTTCCTGGGTGGAGCCTCCATTCCCTCCTCTTGCTCTCCAGCCATTACTCCAGCCATTACTAATTACCACCACCACCTACTACAAGCAAGCTGACCAAATCTCCAGCGCCAGATCGTACCGTCACGTTACGTGGTGCATGCGCTCAGGCTACGTCTCAGGATTTTGCTCCTTAGTCGTTTGTGTAATTACCCTGACTCCTATTCTTCTCCAGTGCCTCCCGTGGGACCTACACCTGGCCCTGACTGCGCCTGCCACTCCCAACTCTTCTGCTGTGCCAATTATCCACCCAGCCCCCCTCCCGGAACCAGCTCCTGTTCCTAGCATGTTTTTGTTCTCAATAAATAACCTTTTTTCTGCTTATTTGGGTCCTCCTGCGTCGTTCCTAACATTTTGTAAATGGCCAGACAGATTTTTTAACAAACATTTGAAAAACCTTGTTGAGGTGTGTTTGATGCTATTTTCATAGATTAGCAATTTTCACTATTTAATTTACATTTAATTGAAATTGTGGAACCTATGGTCATGAGCTTTGGGTCATGACCGAAAGGACAAGATCGCGGATACAAGCGGTCGAAATGAGTTTCCTCCGCAGGGTGGCTGGGCGCTCCCTTAGAGATAGGGTGAGGAGCTCGGTCACACGGGAGGAGCTCGGAGTAGAACCGCTACTCCTCCACGTCGAGAGGAGCCAGTTGAGGTGGCTCGGGCATCTGTTTAGGATGCCTCCTGGACGCCTCCCCCGGGAGGTGTTCCAGGCATGTCCCACCGGGAGGCGGCCCCGGGGAAGACCTAGGACACGCTGGAGGGACTATGTCTTTCGGCTGGCCTGGGAACGCCTCGGGATCCCCCCGGAGGAGCTGGAGGAGGTGTGTGCGGTGAGGGAAGTCTGGGCTTCCCTGCTCAGACTGCTGCCCCCGCGACCCGGCCCCGGATAAGCGGAAGATAATGGATGGATGGATGGATGAAATTGTGGAAGTATACGTGTCTGTTTGATATTTTATAATAAATATCAATAAATAATTTTTCAATATGGTGTGCATCGTTTTCACCTGGTCCCTAACATGACACTGCAAACTAGCATTTTACGAATGTGAGATGAATGTCAAATATTAAACTAACTTAACCTCGCAAGGAAAATTTTGTTTTGTAGTACTGCATTTAATGTGTCAGTGTCACGGAACTGCTCATGTCACGTCACATTCGCTATACAGTAACATCTTGCCGGTCTATCTGCTAGAGATAGCTATCCTACTGAAGTAGATTAATACTTCTGTTCCGTCTGCGGCCAAGATGACATAGGCTTACCGATTATTCTTTTCAGATAAATCGAATAGAAAAAAAAGACAGTGAAATCGCTGGTTGGCTAGTCTTGATGTTAAATAGTGTCAATTTATTAATGAGCAATTCTTAAACCATGCAACGGAACGTAAAAAAATAATTACAAGCAACTCAATCTCCTAAATACCAATAACGGCCATGACAAACATTTTTACATGGCCTTTGTCTATATAGTCGATATATTGACGAAGCCTTAGGGGTGCAAAAATACAAATGTGTAATGTGAGATTACAATAGGTTGTGCAATTCCCAAAAGGCAAAACACCCTTATAATGTAAATGGACAAGGCGTAGATTTCTGCCAAGTCGTTAGCTGTCTAAAAAGCATAAATAGTGGGTCATCACCTTCCTGCAACAGTAAATTAATTGTCTGTGTAGACTGACATGGTAAATAAAGCCCATTCTGATTCTCATTTTGATACTTAGTAGCATAAGAAATTTGTGAAATTTGTGAAAAATAAAAAATATTGCACGGCAAATGTGTGATACTCGAGAGCCCTTTACATCTTAAAAGAACAACACAAAGTGAAGGATCAGAATTGCATTTCTTGTTAGGTTATTGTAGTCAGGCTGTGTTGTACTCACATCATGCAGAGGGTAGGCTGCAGTGTAGACTCCGCGGCCGAGCAGACTGGTGATGCCTGTAGGAAGGAATCGTGTTAAATACCACATCATATGCTCATTTAGCAGACGTTTTATCCAGTTAGGGGGTTTCTCTACCACTGAGCTATATCAGATAAAATGGAGGGGTGGGATCTATGTCAGTACTGCTCATTACCGTTCTAACACTGATAACACTGGAGAGGTGCATCCATGGACTAAAATAATTCAGTACAGTTCTATTAATCCCAACTACATTCAAGTTTAACTTGAATGGTCAGTCTACAGACTACACTGTGGAGACCCGTAGAGACTGTTGAGTGCTTTAATGTAAACATGCTGCCTTTGAAGGAGGGCAGTAACTGCTGGCATGGGTAATAACTAGCTTTGTCTCAAATCAGTTTGAGTCTAAGTTTATGATAAAGTCATAAAGTGAGAGGGCCCTTACCATGTCCCACAGAGATTCCTATCTATTGACAAGTGCTCTCAGACATACCAATACAACATCACGGTTTAACTTACCCATACTATACCTTGCCTTGGTGCATTTTGTTCGTTTCAATACTTCAAAAACCTGATAGATGTACAAGAGAGGAGATCAGATTAACATCAGATTAGAGCCGTCTGTATTCACAAAACATTTAATCTTACCACTAGCAGCTCTCCTAAATACCAATAAAGTTAGTATCTAAACTTCCTCCTACATATATAAAACATAAATACATAAAACAAAGCTGCTGAGACAAACCTTTCTTATAAAAATAACAAAAATATTGTAGAACGAGGTATTATGTTGCGATAATAAATGTTTTGAAATTTAATATATATCAATATTGTCATATTTAAATAAAGATATTCAATTGTAGGTTGCATCACTAATTAAACAATGTGTAGCTACATTTACGTTTAGTAATTTAGCAGACACTCTTATCCAAAACGACTTACAGGGGGAATTCCCCCTGAGGCAAATATGGTGAAGTGCCTTGCCCAAGGACACAACATCAGGTTGGCACAGCCAAGTTCGAACCAGGGACCTTCTGATTACTAACTCAACACCCTCACCACTCAGCCATCTGACTCCCTGTAGCTAAATGTAATTATCTTACAGGTGCGTCTCATAAACAAATAGTGAATATGCAAAGGCAGCCATATGAATGGTCAATGTTGGGTATGAAGAGAACAAATTGTTAGATGCAAAGTTGGGCAATGAATGGCTGAGATATATTGAGTTAATCTGCACTGCATAGCTAAATATTCAAGGTGGTCAAGTAGCGTAGGGTTGTCAACTTTTACTTCCGGTGTTACTAGAATGATAAGTGAGTGCATCTCTGATAACTCTATTACAATCACAATACCAGACAATACCTTTTGAAAAGCTCACTGTCTGGAAAGTTCCCAGTTTATTTTGCCAGCAACAGATATTTTAGGGTTGCTTGTGATTTGGTGTCAGTGATTTAGGAGTCTTCTTCACTACTGCTAGCTTTTCATGTATTTAGGAGCTGGTTTTACACCTCAAATGCTTTGTAAAATATTCAGTTAGAAATTAGGAGTCCTAAAATTAGAACTGATAAAAAAAATTTCGGAGTCTCTCCTAAATGTGCAAGGACTTTAAGCCTTAAGAAGTTTTGTGAACACAGCCCTTGGATATTACCTACAAGGCCAACAGGGCCGATGTCTAAATAGACACTACTACATGACATCACATTTTCTATGAACTAATGTAACAGTGGCTTTGGGTTGAAAAAATGTATGCAGCTTTCTATAGACAAAGTTAATTGTGTATTACTTAATGTCTTAAACTGTGGATATTTACAGTAAAGTGAGGTCTTTAAAGAGAGGTGCAGTACTTACAATGGAACTTCTTGTTTTACTGTCAAAGAAGGAGTCTCTGTCGGACAGATCAAACCTTTTGACAGAAGACAGACCAAAAAGAAAGACATAAAAAACAGACAATCTAGCGTTAGATCAGCAGATGATAAACACTGTGGCAGGAGCTTTTATCCCATTGAGAGGTACTGAAACTGAAACCTCTAGAGAGGCTTTCAAGTGCCTGACTGCCAGATTCACCAACAGCCTCAAATTTCTTGGTCCTGGAGGGGTCACCTATAAGTTTTAGGGGAGTCACCCATGGATAGAGTGGGTGTACACACATTGGGGGGTGGGGGTACACTATGTATGGAGCTGGAGATTATTTTGCACCAGAGATGGCGTAGCATCTGGTCATAGCATAAAGCACGGAAACTACCCTCTCCAGTCAATCTTTCAAAATAAACAACAGGGATGGTGCCATAGTCTCACAGATGGAAAATACCCTATTAAAGCATCTGTTTTCCATGATACTGCAATTCTGCTAGTGATGAGATACGTTTTTATTTTAACATTTAATTTAACATGGAAATGTTAGGTTTATTTGATTTGGACTTCAGGGATAGAACGTGTGTGCAATCTGATCTGCCTCTTCCTGGAGGAGTCACACAACCATGGTCACAATCTGACCGCATATCTGTCCTCTTGTATTTACTATTATGATGGAGCTTTCCTCTTCAGTAAATACTTGATAATACTCCTTGATACGTCACTATCTGCTCATAGGAAATAATTGTCAGATGGTGGGAAGTTACCAGTACTTTCTTTGACGTTCAAATACATTACATTACCAATATTAATAACAGACTAAAGGGCTTTCCTTCTTTTCTTCTCTCTCTTTGTTTAAAACCATATGCCACCAGTTTGACATGTACCTAATCTTGCTCCAGGGAAGGAGAACTAGAGCAGAAACTAAATGTAAACAATGCATATTAAATAAATTACTTTCTGCATAATGTACACTACCGTTCAAAAGTTTGGGGTCACCCAAACAATTTTGTGTTTTCCATGAAAAGTCACACTTATTCACTACCATATGTTGTGAAATGAATAGAAAATAGAGTCAAGACATTGACAAGGTTAGAAATAATGATTTGTATTTGAAATAAGATTTTTTTTACATCAAACTTTGCTTTCGTCAAAGAATCCTCCATTTGCAGCAATTACAGCATTGCAGACCTTTGGCATTCTAGCTGTTAATTTGTTGAGGTAATCTGGAGAAATTGCACCCCACGCTTCCAGAAGCAGCTCCCACAAGTTGGATCGGTTGGATGGGCACTTCTTGCGTACCATACGGTCAAGCTGCTCCCACAACAGCTCAATGGGGTTCAGATCTGGTGACTGCGCTGGCCACTCCATTACCGATAGAATACCAGCTGCCTGCTTCTGCTCTAAATAGTTCTTGCACAATTTGGAGGTGTGTTTAGGGTCATTGTCCTGTTGTAGGATGAAAATGGCTCCAATCATGCTCTGTCCACTGGGTATGGCATGGCGTTGCAAAATGGAGTGATAGCCTTCCTTATTCAGAATCCCTTTTACCCTGTACAAATCTCCCACCTTACCAGCACCAAAGCAACCCCAGACCATCACATTACCTCCGCCATGCTTAACAGATGGCGTCAGGCATTCTTCCAGCATCTTTTCATTTGTTCTGCGTCTCACAAACGTTCTTCTTTGTGATCCAAACACCTCAAACTTGGATTCATCCGTCCACAACACTTTTTTCCAGTCTTCCTCTGTCCAATGTCTGTGTTCTTTTGCCCATCTTAATCTTTTTCTTTTATTGGCCAGTCTCAGATATGGCTTTCTCTTTGCCACTCTGCCCTGAAGCCCAGAATCCCGCAGCCGCCTCTTCACTGTAGATGTTGACACTGGTGTTTTGCGGGTACTATTTAATGAAGATGCCAGTTGGGGACCTGTGAGGCATCTGTTTCTTAAACTAGAGACTCTAATGTACTTATCTTCTTGTTTAGTTGTGCAACGCGGCCTCCCACTTCTTTTTCTACTCTGGTTAGAGCCTGTTTGTGCTGTCCTCTGAAGGGAGTAGTACACACCGTTGTAGGAAATCTTCAATTTCTTAGCAATTTCTCGCATGGAATAGCCTTCATTTCTAAGAACAAGAATAGACTGTCGAGTTTCAGATGAAAGTTCTCTTTTTCTGGCCATTTTGAGCGTTTAATTGACCCCACAAATGTGATGCTCCAGAAACTCAATCTGCTCAAAGGAAGGTCAGTTTTGTAGCTTCTGTAAGGAGCTAAACTGTTTTCAGATGTGTGAACCTGATTGCACAAGGGTTTTCTTATCATCAATTAGCCTTCTGAGCCAATGAGCAAACACATTGTACCATTAGAACACTGGAGTGATAGTTGCAGGAAATGGGCCTCTATACACCTATGTAGATATTGCACCAAAAACCAGACATTTGCAGCTAGAATAGTCATTTACCACATTAGCAATGTATAGAGTGTATTTCTTTAAAGTTAAGACTAGTTTAAAGTTATCTTCATTGAAAAGTACAGTGCTTTTCCTTAAAAAATAAGGACATTTCAATGTGACCCTAAACTTTTGAACGGTAGTGTATGTCTGTGTGAGTGAATGGTTGTCTGTCAATGTCTATGTGATAGCCCTGCGACTAGCTGCAAAAGGATCCTTAAACAAAGGTGGCTTGCCTACAGCCTCATATTCTCTGCGCTTGAAGTGGAAGTTCTTCTGCTCCACCTTATTGAAAGATGTCTCAAGTCTGTACCATGACAACCCGATGTCAAATCCAGGAATTCAATAACAGCTGTAAATGTACCAGTGTACTGTTTTATTATTATTTTATTTTACACAGGAGAAATAGTCTGATTACGCTGCTTTCGGTTGTCATCCCGCCATTCAATAAACAGAACTGCCATTTTTGTACGTACAGTGATTCATTAACAGTTGTAAATGCACCAGTGTAATGTTTATTTGTAATAATTACAGTTCAAAAACAAGTTCACTGATGTTTGTTCCATAGGAGACAAGCGCAGCGGGATCTTTGTTTGGAACTATTGAGAGCTACATGAATCACGTGACCGCGCTGGCGGCGAGATCACAGGTTGTCGCCACTCTGTTATATCTAACGCTCTGCCCTGATCTACCCAGACGCTCCCATGTCACCCCACTCCTCTCCCTCCACGGGACTGCACCCGACTACATCAAGTCTGTCTTCCAGCCTCTACACCCACCTAATGTCTTCTTCTGAAAACCGTCTAGTGGTCCCACCCCTCAAGAGCGATCCCAACACAAGCTCTTCCCCTGTCTGGTCCCTCAATGGTGGAATCAACTCCCCAACTTCAAGAAAAGGCTCAAGACGTACTTGTTCCAGGAGTACAACGGTACTTAGGAATGACTGCTGGACCTAATGTTAGTTTCCCCCAGGCCCTTAAAGATTTTTATTGAGGGCATTGTTGCTCTAGTTCTAACCCGATTTTTATTCACATGTTATTACTACTTGCTATCCAAGAAGTACACTACTTGTACTGCCTAGTCCTTTCAGTTCAGGTTGAGAGCTTTCAGTTCAGAGGCAGTGGAAGTTAGGGTGCGGGTTACCGACACTCACTCACTCCATCCAAGTTTTAATTCCATTTATTGTACATAAATCTCCGGTTGACTTTCCGATAATTAAACAGAAGAAACACCTAGTGAATTAACAAAATTATTCGTGAGCAGGTCTGCGGGTCTGGGTATGTGTGTGATCGGAAAACTTTACTCTCCGCCCCTAACAACACCAAATTGGCTCAGTTGTACAATTAAATAGCCACCTGTGTGGGAGGCGCATTACAGACATCACCATAAAAGGAAATAAAATGACATTCCTCGCCTGTATCTTTAAAATAGGTTAACTTAATTTCCTTTATAATATATCTCTTTAAAAAATAAAATACAAATACCACACTTAACTTAAACAATTTATAGAATTCCTAATTATGCAAGAAAAACTGAATATGGCTCCAACACTACTAAACGTTTGAGATGCATGCCCTGAAATTGTAATTTGTTTAACTGAATGCTTGTGTGGCTCTTCTCTTTGGCACTTGTTTGGTGAAGAACAGGGGTGCACAAACTTTTTCAGCATGCGAGCTACTTACAAAATGGCTTAGTCAAAGTGATCTACCTACTATAAAATTGCGCAACATATTCAGAAATATAATTCTTTATTCTTTATGAGAACCATATATGTTAGTATACCTTGCATAATTGTGTGAACCCATATTGCTTGTTACAACCCCAACACAAAATAAGGAAATCAGCTTACAAATCAATAATGTTTATTTAAAAAAAAAACTACACAGGGATCAAGGAGGACTGACATATATATACAGTGGGTGGTGCTCACTCTAACCTAGGGTTGTAACAACAGGTAAACCTACATGACGTTAGATGCCAAGCCTCACTCAAGGCTGACTTGCAAGTATATAAGTGGAGCCAAATAATGCAGTCAAGTTGCACATTTCCTTATGTTGGTGTACTTTTCCTCTGTGAGTAAGCTCCAGAATTTCCATGAGCTCTGGCATTCAGCTCAATGTCAGCTTGTAGTGTCAAAATCTCATCCTCCACTCCAGAAGAGTTCAGGTGAAACAGTGCATCTTCCCGAAAAGGGGAGCACATGAATGTAGCGATTGGCTCGAATAAAGCAAAGTCTTGACTGCTGTCCTGACAATTGGGATTTTAGTTCCTTAACCTTTCTCCTTCTCAACTCACTTTTCAGATGGAAGTTAGTGTCGTTTTTACGTACAGTCCAAAAATGCCGCTCCACATTTCCCTTCTTCGGTATAGCCACTGCAGTCTGGCAGATGAGGCAAACGCACTTTGATAATGACATAGTGAAAACTACCATTCCGTATGGAAATTGTAAATTTTAGTCTATTTATTTTGTCCAGCTTCCCCACTAATTTTTATATTCTTAAGTTTAGAAGTCTCAAATTGGAAGATAACTCGCCAATATGAGCACATGCGCAGAGGTCAGATTGGTCAAACCGACTGTCAGTCAAGTAACAAATGTCATAGTGAGGATAATTGGCTGACATCTACGTTTGTATTTTATCTATCCATATAAGATTTGATCGTGCTGTTTGTAAGTCTTGTTAAACTTGATTTTATATATATTTCAATAAATCTGTAAAAAAAAAGTTTACGTTTTAATGCCATGCGATCTACCAGTAGTACCGACGATCGACGTATTGAGCACCCCTGGTGTAGAAGCTAATCCTTTGATTCCTTAGGTTTATAATTTCTTAATTTAACCTCTTGTACAAAAAGATGCCTGTTTTACGCATTAAAAACTGATGTTGTCGCCGCACGGTAAAACGACCTTCTTGCTCCCTCTATCTTTTCTCTCAAGTTCAAACAGATAACACTTATTTTCTATGATTACGAAAAGCAAATTTTTTTCAACAGTGCCCCCCCCAATGTCCAAATCATGTTTCGACATGAAATGGAGCTTACATTCCAGCTTGTAATTGTTACTGCTGGGACATACAAATTACCAAAACAAACATACCAAGCTACATTTTCTTCTGTAAACAAAACACATTTTTGTATCTTAGCACAATGTTTAACTATAACATATTACATATTTATATCTATAGAAAAGTATAATTGTTCAATAACGAACATGAACAATAGAGAGACTGCTATTATAATCACAACATCTGCAGACCCCCAACCCCTAACACTCACCCCAACGTACGTCCTCACCGCACTGAGCCGGATCAACGCGCGCAAGGCTACTTGCCCGGACAGCATCCCTCTGCATGGGCAGCAGCTTTCAGGAGTATTTACAGACATTTTCAACCTGTCTCTTGCTCAAGCAGCTGTTCTGGCATGCTTCAAATCGACCTCCATCGTACCAGTGCCGAAGAACTCCAGCCGACGTGCCTGAACGACTATCGCCCCGTAGCACTCACACCCATTTTTATGAAGTGCTTCGAGTGACTTGTCCTGGCACACCTTCCAAGTTGTCCAAGACCAACCTTCCAGCCATGCTGGACCCTCATAAGTTTGCCTACCGCAGCAATAGGAGCACAGACGATGTGGTTTCCTCAGCGCTGCACTTTGTGCTTACACATCTGGACAATAGCAACACATACACGTGTATGTTGTTTGTAGACTTCAGCTCAGCATTCAACACCGTCATCCCCTCCAAGCTGATCATCAAACTTGGAGAGCTGGGCATCAACACTTCCCTCTGCCACTGGATTATGGACTTTCTGACCAACAGACCGCAGCATGTTAGGTCAGCCCACTCGTGCTCCTCCACTATCACACTCAACACAGGTGTACGACAGCGCTGTGTGCTCAGCCCATTCCTCTACTCCCGCTTCACCCATGACTGCAAACCGATGTATGGATCCAACTCCATCATTAAGTTTGCTGATGATACCATGGTGATTGACCTCATCACCAACAACGAGACAGCCTACAGAGAGGAAGTACAGCACCTGGTCATGTGATGCACTGACAATGACCTCCTCCTTAATGCCACAAAGACCAAGGAGTTTATCGTGGACTTCAGGAGGAAGAGGGGAGACACGCACAACCCCATTGACATCAACGGGATGGCCGTTGAGCATGTCTCCATCTATAAGTTCCTGGGGACCCACATTGCGGAGGACCTATCCTTGATCACCAACACCTGTGGCCTGATCAAGAAGGCTCACCAGCGTCTCTTTTTCCTGAGAACATTGAGGAAACACCACCACGCACTGCAGCGGGTGTTGAAAACTGCCCAACGCATCCCAGGTACTTCTCTTCCAACCATCAAGGACATCCAGAGGAAACACTGCCTGCATAGAGCTCACAGAATCCAGGACTCCTCCCACCCCGCCCACAAACTCTTTGCCCTACGGCAGGCACCTCAAAGCACCTTGTTGCTTTTTTTATATCATCATGTTATGTGAATGCAGCAGGTATCTGTACATTCCAGTAATTCTCGCCTAGGCATATTTAAAGCCACCACCACTCACCAAAAATGTGAGTGAAAAGTGAAGAATTAGCACTCTGAATTTTTTGGTTCAACTAGTAGTCCCAGGGTAAGAAAAAATTGGCTGTTTTATGTAGCTAGGTGGCTAGAGACAATGCAAGTTAGAAATTAACACTTTTTAAAATGACATAATTTTGTTCGTTGCTAGTGTTATATTACTGTGATTGAGTGGTGCAGTGTATTTTTATACTGTTAATAAATGACATGTTTGGAAGTATTTCATGTGTCCACCCTCACTGATTCCTGTTAAATCATTGCATGGCTCAAGGTATGTTGTTTTAAAGACTTGCACAGTTGCATCGAAAAGACTGAAAAGGTGTGTTATCAAATGTTGTGGGCCAGTCTGGTCCAAAATGCCAAGGCAGACTTTTTGTCCCAGTCCGCCCCTGACTGCTACCCTTCTTTTCTAAAACAATTGAGCGCATTCAACCAACTGGCAAACTTTCTCTCCTGGAACAACCTTCTTGACCCTAACCAATCAGGCTTCAAGACCGCGCAATCCTCCGAGACTGCCCTCCTGTCAGTTACCACTGCCCTCCAGTCTGCCAGAGCAGCATCAAGGTAATCTGTTGTCATTCTGCTAGAACTCTCTGCAGCATTTGACACAGTTAATCATCAGATCCTGCTTGCCACAGTCTCTGAGATGGGCAAAACTGGCACTGCACTTGAATGGATCTCATCCTACCTGACGGGAATATCCTATCAGGTCTCTTGGGGAAGAAAAACATCCGGTCCTGGGGGGTCACCTTAGACGACAAGGGCTCCCTCACAGTACACATGGCTGTAGTTTCTCGGTCATGTAGATTCACCCTCAACAACATCCGGAAAATCAGAAGATACCTGTCTGAACATTCCACCCAGCTGCTAGTCCAAGCTCTTGTCCTCTCGAAGTTGGACTACCACAACTCGCTACTAGCCGGCCTTCAAGCAACTGCAATCCGCCCCTTTCAGAAGATCCAAAATGCAGCAGCCCGCATGGTTTTCAATCTACCCTGCCATGTCCCCCCGCTCCTCATCGCCCTCCACTGGCTTCCCATCATGGCCCGTATGAGATTCAAGACCCTGAACAGGATGGCCCCGAATTATATAAACTCTCTTCTCCGGCCTTACACCCCTGCCCGCCACCTACGGTCCTCCTCTGAAAAGTGTAGTGGTGCCACCCCTCAAAAGGGCCAGAGCCCAACACAAACTCTTCCCCTATCTGATCTAATCCGGCTATTTGATCTAATCTAATCTCCCCAATGGTGGAACCAACTCGGCCACCTCCATCAGAAACACAGACTGTCTCCTGACCTTCAAGAAAAGGCTCAACACCTTCAAGAAGTGGCTCAACACTCACTTGTTCCGAGAGTTTAGTGGCACTTAGAAATATCAGCTGTTGTTGTTGCTCCAAATCAGAATTGCTTTGTTAATCCCTGAGCGGAAACTCGTAAGTGATGTTGCTTTACAGTTCGCATCCTACAGGTAGACTAATGTCCGTAGGAGACTCATCTTAAATTTGTAAACTATTCAGCTGTTTGCTCTTATAGCTCTTCCCTTGGCACTTTTTGGTTATCGCAATGTATGTTTCATAACCTATAACCCGCTATGTTTGGGTTCTCTCACGTTGCTATGCTCAGTAAGTCGCTTTTGATAAAAGTGTCTGAGTCAATTATCTCAGGATCTTCATTATTTTTCATCATAGAATTTATCTTGTTCAATTTTGCTCTCAGTTTAGCAAGGTTTGCTGTTCTTGCATTCATGTGTCTGTGCAGTTGGTATGTGTCTGTGCCCTTTGTCGGTATACTTTGTGTTTCTTTTCTTGTGGCCGTCCTTGACGCACCAATTTTCTTTCTTTCTGGTCTCGCGTCTCGTTGTCCGCCCTTTTTGGTTCAATTAACCTCATGTCATTCAATAGAAATAAACAACTGTTCAAATAAAGTAGTCTATGACACAAAGCAGGTATTGGTTTCTTCTTATGTGCAAAGATTACCCTATTTATGTTGTTTGGTTCTTCTCTTGGCTGATTTCGCGTGTTACCAGTTCATAGTTTTTCTTTTTTTAAGTTCTGTTGCTACAATGTAGACCTCCTCTCAGGCTTGTTCTCTTAATTGAGCCAGGTCATTTTAATAATGTAGTCGTCTTATCCTTTTGTTCTTTAGGTTTTCAATTTCTTAATTTAGCTTCTTTAGCTCTTAAATAGAGCCTGTTTTACGCGTTAACAACTGATGTCATCGCAGCAAGGTAAAACAACCGTGTTGCTCCTTCCATCTTTTCTTTATTATCTCAAATTCAAACAGATGACACTTACTTTATTATAATTGCATGACAACATGTCATCAAAAGTGCGCAACCCAATGTCCAAATCATTTTTTTCTTTCATTTTAAATAAGCTTTTAATTGTAAATTATGTAAAGGTTTACATTGCTTTTAAACAAAAATACAAATTAATCGTTATTTATGTACATTAATTATTCAAATACACAAACAATATAAAATGGTGCTTACTTGGTTTCACACAATGTATGTTTCATAATCTGTCTGCCCGCAATGTTTGGGGGCTATCACGTTGTTATGATCAGTGACCATAGCTCTTATTTAGCTCTTTGTAAAGCTAAATTAATTAATTAATGTAAAAGTAGACAACAACGTTGTCACTGGCTGCATCTTAATCGATGTGTGCTTGCCTCGCAGATCCATGCATACATTTTTACTTAAATTGTACAACTGATATTTCTGTATATTTCTTTATACAAAAGGCATGCTTATTATTCATATTCATAACATTCATTCAATCCCCTGCAAAAACAGAATCAGGTTTAATCACCATGCAAGATAGTAAGGAATGGTGATCGGCTGTAGCAGCCTCAGTTGAAAAGTTGAATCAAAAGTTGGACAAACCGGTGTAAAAATGGTTCTAACCTCAGTGACTTAAATGTGCCTTAAATTGTTCCCTTCTGGTGATATTTTCAGGAAATTACCCTTCTCAACCTTCTTAGTGTTAATCTTAGTGTAACAACGTTGTCACTCAGTGACTCAATGGCAGTATCTTAATTGTAATTCAAACAGTACCATCTGCTAACTGAAAATATCCCTCCCACCAATCATAAATAAGCTTGAAAATGATTTAGGAGTAAAGTGCTCATTCTGAAAAGGTTCACTGGTAGCGATCATTGTAAGTAGCAACACACAATGCTACCTTTGTCTCAGTTTAGAGGCTGCAGTTTTGCTAGATTGTACTATAAACGGAGACTCACCTTAAATGTGTAATTTGTTTGGCTAAAAGCTCTTACAGCTCTTCCCTTGGCACTTATTGGTTCTCACGATGTATGTTTCATAATATATAAGCCTGCTATGTTTGAGGTCTATGACGTTGCTATGCTCAGTGACCGATGGTCTTTTGTTAAGCTCTCTCTTGTAAGTCGCTTTGGGTAAATATGTGCATTTACGATAGGTTGTGCTTTCGCCAAAGGTAAGCACACCCTAATAAATATGTATGTAAGATTACAAAAGGTTGTGATTTCGCCAAAGGCAAGAACACCCTAATAAATTCATTTGTGAGCTTGGAAGGTTGTTCCATTGGCAAACGCAAGCACAACCTAATAATAATAAAAAATACATTTTAAGTCCACTCACAGGTGTTGCTTTTCCCTGGAGAAGGTATAGGACAGGTGCTTGATGTTGTGTGTCTGCGTCTCATCTACATTGGGATGTAGAGGTTCAGAAGCCTTGCTGATCAATGTGTTGATCTTCTCCAACACACTGCTGCCTTGCTTTATCTCATACACCTACACAACAACAATAACATTGACATGATGAAGACGTTAAGCTGCATACAGAACCTAATATTATCAACATGATCAAATACCATATGCAGAACCAAATATGAATGAACCCAACCATCTGCATTTAATAGATATTTTACAATTTCCATTTCAAATGAAATTCAAAGTGAATTTAAACCAGAAACCACTTGATCTGTAGTCAAAGGCTCCACCTCAGATGTACTCATTTCCCAGCTCACGCATTTTGATCCTTCAGGACTATAGCAGTAACGGGTAAGAGGTTTGATATAATCTTATTTTCAACATACTTTTTTCGTGGGCATCTTTAGCTTCATGAATTCCGCCTCGCGACACAAGATGTTCCAGGGAGCATGGATTTTCACAAAGCCAATACCAGGAGTCCTGCTCTGGATCAAAGACAAAACACTTTATCTGCTTAACTTTATTGTTTGCATATCTGTAGACATGAAACTCTTTGATTACATGCACAGTACATATGTGTTTAGATATAAATAAATAAATATAATATTTATGGCATGCCGTTCAGGAAATTAATCTTTTGAATATATATACAGAAAACTTGAATATATATATATACAGAAACCTTGAATATATATACAGAAACCTTGAATATATATACAGAAAACTTGAATATATATACAGAAACCTTGAATATATATGAAGAAATCTTGAATATATATATAAAGAAAGCTTGAATATATATATATACAGAAACCTTGAATATATATACAGAAACCTTGAATATATATACAGAAACCTCGAATATATATACAGAAACCTCGAATATATATAAAGAAACCTTGAATATACATACAGAAACCTCGAATATATATATAAATATATAAAGAAACCTTGAATATATATATATACAGAAACCTTGAATATATATAAAGAAACCTTAAATATATGGCATGAAACTTGACTGACAACAGACGTCGCGGCAGTGCCTGCGGCCATCTTGTGTGCAACAGTGTGTAAAGAGACAATGAGTCAGGCTGCCCGCAATCTAGTAGCAGCAATTTTAAATAATGAGCAAATGATAAATACACTGGCGAATGCCAGTCAAAATCCTCCCGATACCCCTGCCCAATACCCTGCCCGTTCTTCTGACAAAGAAGTTCGCTCAATTTTTAACCATGGCAGACCAACAACAGCCCAGGCAGCTGCCTATCGGGCCAACCTGAGCATGCCCTCCACTTCTCAGGAGTGCCCCGGAGAAGTGCCGCGTCAGAGCGCAGTGCCACTACGCACGGCCATTCACTGTGTTTCACCTTTATTAAATCACCTGAAAACGATATCAAGTTAACGGGTGGAGATTGTACACGGTGGGGCTCTCCTGTGAGGCTGAAGACATGCTGAGGTTGGCCTGATAAACAGCCTGTTGTAGTAGATCTGCCACGATTAAAAACGGAGCGAACTTCCTTGTCAGTTGAACTGTATTGGGCATGCTATCAGGGTGATTTTGGGCCGTAAACGCTTTCGCCAGTGTGTTTCTGATGTTCTCAGTTTAATATTGCTGTATCGAGATTGTAATTGGACTAACTCATTGTCATTCACTTTTTGCTGTAGCATCCATATGTTACATAACAGCCCAGACACTGCGGTGAAGTCTGACATCAGTCAAGTTTCATTCCATATATTCAAAGTTTCTTTATATATATTCAAGGTTTATGTATATATATTCAAGGTTTCTATATATATATATATATTCAAGGTTTATTTATATATATATATATATATATATATATTCAAGGTTTCTGTATATATATATTCAAGGTTTCTTTATATATATTCGAGGTTTCTGTATATATATATATATATATTCAAGATTTCTTTCTATATATATTCAAGGTTTCTTTATATATATATTCAAGGTTTCTGTATATATATTCAAGGTTTCTGTATATATATATTCAAGGTTTCTGTATATATATATATTCAAAGGATTAATTTCCTGAACGGCATGCCATAAATATTATATATATTATATATATATATACATATACATATATATATATATATATATATATATATATATATATATATATAAACTGCAGGCTTAATCTACTGTAGCAACAAACTTCAGTGTGTGCAAAAAGGAGTTTCACAACAGGAGTATGAATCAGCATCAATACTTGATAAAATCACCTACCCATTCAAAAAAATTCTCTTAAAAGCTGAATCTGAATCTATTTTAATCGCTATGCAAGATATACAAACACAGAAATCACTTTGGCAGAAAGGAGCAAATATAGAACATATATGTGATGTAATAATACGTAATAATAAAACAGGATAAAAAATGTAATGTAAAATACTAATTAGATACAAATAGGATAAGTACAAGGTAGCTGTACAGATGGGGGGAATATAACTATAGTGAGAGAGTGTAGAGAAGGATGGGTATATATAGTACAGGGGGAGGGGGCGGGGTATATACACAGTAGTGCAAACAGTGGTGCAAAATCACAGTGGTAAGTTTTTAAGGTGTTGTGTGAGATTGTGAGATTATGTGAGATTTATAAATGTAAAACATATTTTGTTTCATAAAGACAACTTATGAACACAAGAAAAGGATAAGTGTATTATTAGTTTTAGGTTGAGTGACCTCCCCTAAAAGATAAATGAAGAGAAAGACAGAAATAGACAGCAAGAGAATGAGATTGAGGGAGGCAAGAGACAGAAAGCGATAGTCATACATTCTGTTGTGACAGTTGCGTAAACAAATGTAGCTCTACAAACAAATCTCTAGAGTTGGTTCAAGGAAAACATATGAAATTAATATTAATTTTTCATTTTATTTTGAAATGCTGGATGCATGGTAAACACAGATTGCCTATAGATATGCGCGGTACTAACAAATTGTCCTTACCACACTGGGCTTCAGTGTAAGCATGTGTGCCATGGACTGAGGACCAGTAATGGTTAAACAATAAACACTATTTATAGAGATCCGACTTAGATATACAGTAGGTGTTGCTTGGTAGCAAACAGCCTGTCAAGTACATTTGTTTGCGAGCCTGCATGTGCTGTGGGTATTATTTGTAGACTGTGATTTATTTGTTCCGCCAAAAAAACTAATGAATGCTATTGAATGGGAAAAACAAACAAGAGTGAAAATTGTGCTAGAGGCTGCTAGTGTATCACATAGTACTCCCTGTAGTGTATCCCTTCATTCAGTTGTAGACCTTCCTCTTTAAGCAACTTTTGAACCAACATTTTAGCCAACTATTGAACTGATTCTAAGGCTGCTTTCACATATGTTGGTGCGCACCGTGGTGTGGCTTTGGAGCGCACCAAAATACATTGTATCATTCGTTCATTGATTGGTGGTCACAGTCACACCACAGATGGGTAGCTCCAGAGTTTGGCGAGAGCCGCTCCGAGACCACCTGTTTAGAGCGCACCAGAGTGCGGCTGTTGCGTTCACACTGACCCAAACAAACCGTACTCGGAGCGACACGTCATTTGGGCCGACCTAAACAGTGTATGTGTGAAAGCACCCTAACTTACTTTTTAACTGACTAACTAACACTCTAACTAAAAATGTGACACTCTATGTCAACCTTCCTTACCATTATGTCTCCAAAACATATACAACCACTATGGTCCATTATTAGGATGAGCTTGCCTTTGGCAATAGATTAGATTAGATTCAACTTTATTGTCATTACACAGGTACAAGTACAGGGTAATGAATACAATAGCACAACCTATTGTATTCTCACATACATATTACTATTGTTTATTATTTTACATTTACAGGTATTCATTTAGCAGACGCTTTTATCCAAAGCGACTTACAAGAGAGAGCTTTACAAAAGAGCTTCAGTCACTGAGCATACCAACTTGATAGACCCCAACATAGCGGGCATCTAGGTTACAAAACATACATCATGAGAACCAATAAGTGCCAAGGGGAAGAATGGGAGAATAACAATTTTCCCACCCCCTAAACCAGGGGTCGGGAACCTATGGCTCGAGAGCCAGGTGTGGCTATTTTGATGATTGCATCTGGCTCGCAGATAAAACAAAATATTCTCACTTTTTTAATCCATAAATTTTTCGATTTGCATCAAAATACCCTGTGGGAGACAGCAGAAAGAAAGCATGCCAAGAGCTACTGAGCAGGGTGCAAGCTAGCCAGCAGCAACTCCGCGTACGGACCTGGCAAGGTGACAATAATTCCGCTAGCTTTGCTGGATCTTTAGCAATAGTGAGGAACGGAAAACCATTCACAGATGGCGAGTACCGTAGTTTCCGGACTATAAACCGCTACTTTTTTCCCACTTTTTGTACGATGCGGCTAATACAGATGAAGATGAATGAGTGACTATGGTGTCAGTGTATGGGAGAATGAAGCGACTTTAATAGTTGCGCAGTTGCGCTTCACATTTACATTTTTCATTTAGCAGACGCTTTTATCCAAAGCTACTTACAAGAGATCTTTTTATCGGTCACTGAGCATAGCAACATGATAGTCCCCAAATATAGCAGGTGTATAGATTATGAAGCATACAATCATATGGCAAGCATCTCTGATGGACAATAATGTATCTGTAGGAAGCTTACGCAGTGCACAGGATGAAAAAGAGACAGCGGTTTGGTGTTCAGTGGTTTCAGTACGCAGGAGGAAGAAAAATAAAACAACTTGGCTTTAGTGCACAGGAGTAAAATGAATAAAACTATGGATTACTTGTATGTTTTTTTTTATCAGCACTTTTACTGCCGTGTGAAAGGCACTGTTCGGAAACAATCAGGTCAGGTATATGAATAAACACTTATGGTACAAAATCTTTCTATCTAAATATCTTATTTCTCAGCCTGGATATTGGCGGTTTATAGTCTGGTGTGGTTTATATGTGACAATTTTTTTTTTCTTTTCTATTTCTGGTGGTGCGGCTTATATTTAGGTGCGCTCTATAGTCCAGAAAATGCGGTTTACGTTCATGCTGGATGTAGCCATTTAACTTTTTGATGATCTTCCGAACAACGACAATATATTTAAACGGATAGAAGACATGCCTCTGTCGGCAAGAACTGTTCATGATCGTACCGTATTATTATACTGACATTTAGTTGAATTCACTTTCAAATATATTATATGGCTCTCACTGAAATACATAAAAAAAAAGAATTCAGGGCTCTCTTAGGTTCCCGACCCCTGCCCTAAACCTTTGTCAATATTTGGACTACATAGACAACGCCCATGTCAAAATGTTCGTCTTTGATTTGAGTTGCTTGCACGGATTAAGATTTGTACATTCATACAAAAAGACAAGTCCCTCTGTTTGTTTTTTCCCCCTACTTTTTATGTATACTAGGGACAAATCTGTTTTCACAATGTCTAATTAACCTACCACGTGCATGTCTTTAGCGGTGGGAGGAAGCCGGAGTGCCCGGCGAGAACCCACGGTAACACGGGGAGGAAATGCAGACTCCACCATATAGTTCATATGTATCTGGGATTTTGGACGTTTTAGTCATCCACAGCAAAGTCAATACTACCTTAGCTAAAAGCTTACTTTTTGTTACGTACTAAACATCTGGGATATTTTTGGCTAGGTTTAATAAACACATTATTGTGTTTACACCTGCTCCACAAATGAGTTCTGTCTTTTAGTGAGCTGTTTTAATGAGCCTTCTTACCCGGCGTCATGGAACCGAGCAGCTAAATAGTTATGTAGCACAAGCATTGTTTTCTAGCTAGAATCTCTACTAGATAGTGCTAGCTAGCTCAAAGTACAATCTAGCACTACTGCAGTCAGCTTCCTCATGCTGGCCTCTGAACTGAGACAAATATATAATTTTGCGTTGTTACTTACAATTATTGCAACCAGTGAACCTTTTTGGAATGAGCGCTTTACCCCTAAATATGATTGGTGGGAGGGATATTTTCAGTTAGCTGATGGTACTGCAGATGCACTTCAGTTAGCAGATGCACTTACTGGTTCTCACGATGTATGCTTCACAATCTAAAAGCCCACTATGTTCACGTTGCTATGCTCAGTGACTGATGCTCTTTGTAAAGCTCTCTCTTGTAAATTGCTTTGGATAAAAGCGTCTGCTAAATGAATAAATGTAAATGGTACTGTTTGAATCACGATTAAGATGCTGCCAGTGAGTCACTGAGTGACAACGTTGTTACACTAAGGGTTCAAAGGGGTCGAAAATGGTAGAACAACTTAAGGCACATTTAAGTCACAGAGGTTAGGACAATTTTTACACTGGTTTGTCCAACTTACTTGTTTTGATTCAACTTTTCAACTGAGGCTGCTACAGCCGATCACCATTCTTTCTGGCAGGGGATTTAATTAGTTATGAATAATAAGCATGCATTGTATATTCAAAAATAATACAGAAATATCAGTTGTAAGTAAAAAAAAAAGAATGCATGCATCTGCAAGTGAGGCAAGCACACCCCACAATTTCTCCAGAAGTTGTACCCTCTCTAGTTTATGAATTATATTAACATTAAAATATCACAGCAAAATGTTCCCTTTCCACTTGACGCTCCAACTCACTACGCCATCAATCCATACGCCATCAAAAGAAACCGTAAAATAGCCTGCTCCCTCCAAGGAGAGAGTGTCCAAGTAGATTCGACCCTATAATCTCCCAGAGGAAATATAACTATTCAAACCTTATGGCCCGAGACAACATTGGGTTGTGGAGGTGGTTGAATTTCAATAAGCAGAAACAAGATGGAACAATATGTGTGGGTGTGTTAATTTGAGATTGGGTGAGTGTTTGCATGTAAGCGAGTGTGTTTATGAGAGTAGACATGCTGCTCTAAGATTGTAGTTGGGGTGAATGTTTTCTGAGTGATATTCCATCTGGCACTACAGGGTTTTCCAGGTCAGAAGCAAGTGCCATACACATTTTATACAGCCCACAGAACTCATTAGTCAAATGCATACAAATTATAGTCAGTGGTGAATTCCTAACCAACTGTCAACTGTTCCTTGTTTTATAAACTAGGCCAGTTTCCAAGGTCTGTGGGGACTGGTGTTTGGGGGAGGGTAGAGTTCTAATTCTATGACTGGATTTGATAGGGGTGGGACAGGGCCACTCTTTAGTAACTGCCTTCTCCCGCCCTCCCAGGCTGTCTGTCTGCTTGCCGTCTTGCCTGCTTCATTGCCTTTTGCCCTCCCTCCTTGCCTCCAACATGCTTCATTCCTGCCTCCTTGCCTCCTATGTAAAGAGATCCTTACTGGCAGCTGACATTTTGCCATCCTCAGCACTTGGAACTCTTGGATGGTCTCCGATTATTTCTCACAAGGCCAGTCAGTGTATCAACAACATGATAAGGTTTTACAATATATAAAATGTTTTCTTCTAGGTCATATATATACTACAATATATATATATATATATATATTTATTTATATATATAACCAAAAAAATTACTTCTTACACATCTCATCTAGAATTATGGGAATTAGGAATGAATTTACAGTTGAGTGCAAAAAGGAGGTGTGTTCCACTGCAAATGTTCACTGGTGCTATTTTATTTTTAAGAAAACTATTACGCCACTGACCAGGAAAAAAGTAGTGTTTTGGGGAGGGTAGAGAGTTAAAAGTCAAATGTATTTTGAGGACGCAGGTTTGGCCATAATGTAGCTTCTTCACAACACGTATGCGCTTTGCTTATCTCATCTACACAGACGCAGCAGTTCCCATTCAAATATAAAAAAATCCTAATTGGGTTAGAAACAGACAAACAAACAGAGCAACAAGGCCCTCAATAAGGGTCATTGTAGTCCTGCAGTCATTCCTAAGTACCGTTGTACACCTGGAAAAAGTGCGTCTTGAGCCTTTTCTTCCAACCTTGAAGGTGGGTAGACAGTAAGTGTCTCTGATGGAGGTGGGGAGTTCATTCCAATATTGAGGGGCCAGACAGGGGAAGAGCTTGTGTTGGGACCGGGCACTCCTAAGGCGTGGGACCACTAGACGGTCGAAAGAAGAAGACTGTAGGTGGCGAGTGGGGGTGTAAGGCTGGAGGAGAGACTTGATGTAGTCGGGTGCAGTCCTGTTCACTGCCTGGAAGGTCACTACCAGGATATTGAATCTGATACGGGCCATGATGGAAAGACAGTGGAGGGAGATGAGGAGTGGGGTGACGTCAGGGTAGATTGAAGACTAGGTGGGTATTCTGTATCCTCTGGAGGGGGTGGGTTGCGCATGCTGTGAGACCGGCGAGCAGTCAATTGCAGTAGTCCAGTTACTTCCATATCCAGCCAGTCCAGCCACTCATATTTTTCAGGCTAGTTTCAATATAAATTGGGTTGCCAACAGTGGACACAATTGTTGCAATTTCCTCCCACGCCTGTTTAACCTCAGATAATTTTGGTGGATTTCTCTCATCCCTGTACAGTGTGACCTCTCTTTCTTTTACGGGTCTATGAGGACGTTGGACTCCTCGGCTGTGAAGCGTTCTTGACAGGGCAGTGCAGAGACCTTTAAAGGGTCAGGTGCTCAACATCCAAAAGGGGCATGGAAAAGGTTGAAACATGGATCCGGACGTATAGTTTCAAGGTAAAACAGATGTCTTTGTGTAAATCTTTTCCAATCTTGTTCTAGATGACTGAAAACCTTTTACGGAAAGCGATTATATTATTTTTATATCGTCACCATTTTTGGAACAGTGTATCCAGGTGCGGAGGCAGATGCTATCAACATTTGGGGTTATATATATATTATATATATATTATATAGTGATAGACGTTATATTGGGACTTGAATGTCATACATGTTTGGGGGCTTTTATTTGAGAGCAAAATAGTTTTTTAAGCTTTAAGTTAAATTAATATAGCCATATTTACATTTCCTGAAATATTTTCTTGTGATTTTCTCACAGTGACGCACCCTGGGCCTGCAGGACCCTGGAACTTTTTGGGGGCTGCTCATCCACCATCCGAAATATCCTGTAACTTTTCATAAATGTTTCTCATTCGTCCACGTCCAGGGAGATTAGCTAGAGTGCCATGGTTTGCAAACTTCTTGATCATATTACACACGGTGGACAAAGGAACATCTAGATCTCCTGAGACAGTTATCTTCTCCTCTTTCAGTTTTCCATGCTTGGTATTGCACACACAGACACACGATGCAAAGACTGAATCAACTTCTCTCCTTATTATTTGCTTTCTGGTGTGATTTTCATATTGCCCACACTTATTACTTGCCCCAGGGGAGTTTATACGAGCATTTTATGTTTGAAACAAAGTTATTTATCCACAATTTTGAAAGGGTGAAATTATTTGGGGCTGGCATATCTTTTTTAATTTAGTGTGAAATTATGTAAAACTAGCATTTATTTATCAATTTATATATTTATTTATTTTGCGAGGGGGATCTAGTTTCTTCCAGTACACACAAAGGAATAGAGTGTATAAAAAAACTTGTAACTGCAATATTTTTCTGTGAGAAATACTTCATTATCTGAAGAAATATCAGGGGTGCCAACAATTTTGCCCATGACTGTCTATATATAAACACTATACATCATAATTATTATATCACACATTATATGTATTTACTGTATATATTAATATAACATATATATGAATATATATATATATATAAAAAATCTCTTCTTGATCTAAGTTCTTCTTTTGAAGAACTTTAACGTTTAAAGAAGTTGTTCAAATTCTTAACTTTGGAATCAACGATAGATTCCTGTGATTACTGAAGATAACACATACCCATGTCTGTGGCCAGGTTAAAAGGTTACCCCACCCCTTCTACACCACTATAGGCTGGTTTCAGCTAGTGCAGTGCCAAACCACAATGTATCTTTTGTGTAGGTGTTGAGGTTGGAGCTCCAGGGAAACTAGCTGAGCTCAGCTCATGAGACCACACCAACTGGGAACAATGAGGCAGCGGTGTGACAGTGGAATGTACCCCTCTCTCACCATTTCACACTTTCACTCTCTTTCTGTAGCAAGCTAACAGTAATGCTGGCAGTGGACTAACTGGCCACTCCACCCCCACCAATGGACAAACTGACAAACTTGTGTGAGAGAGTAAAAGAGAAAGATAATTTGAAAACAATTTATATCTATCTATATATATATATATATATAAAAGATAGATACAGAGTAAGAGAGGGAGAAACATTAGGGTGGAAAAAGGAAAGCCAAAATTATGAGGAGAGGGGAAACAACCCAACTTACATCCTCCTCCTTTTCCAGCTCCAGACCCATTTCTCTGAGGTTGCCTTCAAACTCTTCTCTCCTGACCCTCTTATCATCCTCTTGGCAGTCCTGGTTGTGGTCCTGGTTCTTGGCTCCGGCCTCAAGGTCACCTCCTCCGTGGGCTCCAGACAAGGGGGATGAAGATACATGTGCCCTGCCGCGTCGCAGGCTACGTGTAAGGGCATTGTCTGTGAGGCGGGAGGTTTGACGATGCGAGCTGTGGGGCTTTTTGACCTGGTAGGAAAGGATGTAGTCCACCCTCCTCTCCCCATCCTGGAAGTACAGTCCATGCTGGCATCGCGTATTCTCCTCTGGTGTGAGTGAGTTCAGGAGCTGGGGACAGAGGGGAGGGACGGGCATGAGAGAGGCTGGGGGCTCTGCCTGGATGTGTGTGTGTGTTTTTATGTGTGTGTATGTGTGTTTATGTGTGTCCGCGGATATGTGAGGGGCTTGGTTTACCCCTGGGATGAGAGGGACCATTAAGGCTGCCAAAGGAGGTCAAGGTGGAACTGTGTTTGTCCCCCTACATGTGACTTTTGGGTAGTTTTGGTACCTTGGGGGGGAGGGCAAGGGTATTGTGGCCAATAGCAAGGCAGGCAGGCAGGATGGAAATGTTTCCAAATGCCTGTCAAAGTAATCTAGTTTTCTGTGTTATTTACATCAAAACAGGACTAATAATCAATATAGCTCTACTTGAAAGGCTCAGTTTTCGTGTGTGTGTAATTGTACAGTGTTGTATGAATAGAATAATAAATATATAGCTGTGTATGTTTGGCATTTTGACATTTTAACATAACTGACTGATCCTTACAGGTCTGGACTGTTAAGGTCAAACCATTGCCCTCTGCCTCCATACTGTCTACCACATCAACATACTCTGAATGGCAGGACTGTATTATCACTTACAATAATATTGTCCAATATCCCTGCAGACTGTTTTCCTAGCAGCGACCCAGCTGATTTTCTATTTTAGTCCCACATGTAGCAAAGTGCTCCGACCCACATACACTCAATCCAATCACCGCAGCCTCATTTGACAATTCCACATACTGTCTCTATGTGATGAGCTAGGGAAATCTCAGACATGTTATTCCAATTACTGTCTCGGGGGAGAACAAAATGGGACTGTGCAGTCTGTTGAAAATTGTAAGCTTCAGACTCTACACGTTTCTGTTATGCTGTTCACAAGTTCTCCATTTTCGATTTCCTCATGGAATACAGCCTCCATCCCGGATATAATGACTCAAAAGAACGTTAGTGGTTGAGGTCTGCAACCTCTCTCCGAAGTTCAACGTAGCACGTTGTGTGTTATTACAAGCTGACTTAGTCAAGAATGTGATAAGACGATGGAGTTCAGACTGCATGCTCTATCTCACTTCCCTTCTGCCCTTCATTGCTGAGCATAAGCAGTGTGTCAGGCCTGCCTGTGTTTCCTTGTGTGTGTGTTCCTCAATGAAGCATATTGGTGGAGTGTGCATGTATCAGTGGAGTGTGTATGTATCAGTGGAGTCCATGTTGTGTTTGTGTCTCAGTGTGGGTCATTGTGTTTCAGTGGAATGATTGTGTGTATGTGTGTGTCAGCGCTGATGTCAACTGAGGAAATAGCACATAAGAACAGTGGTGTAGTCCTTAAGTAGTGGGCAATTTCAGATTCAGATTTAGAATACTAAGTATTCTGCACCTGCACTTTCTCGCATAAGCACACAGGGGTAAGGGGGTGTGAGGTAAAATATTAGAAAAGTGCACACAATTTACCAAACCCCCCTCCCCCTTGTGATACCTGTACCAATGTATGACTTGGTCTTTTTGTAGGCTTTTTAAGAATACTTTTGGAGGAAGCAATGTATGCCTGCATATCACATAGACTTCATCATAAATATATAAGGAAGAGGTCTACCATTTGGTGAACCTGACTGAGACTTATTTAGCAGATGAATGTAGTGTGTGTTGATGTTTTAAAACATAATAAACATACACACACATTAATTCATACACATTCACATAGACACGCATATTTGCAATCCACATACTGTATATACAAACACACACATGCACAACTGTCCACACATATGCAAAAACATGCACACACCCAAACTTTCTCAGACATTTCACTCACTTCAAATTTGCCATGAAAAACCACATCCTTGAGGAAGTGCCGGGACTTGCTGGCTGAGCTCTGAGACAGAAGACTCTGTGGGATCCGCTCTGCTTCTCCTGCCATCTTCCCATCACTCGCGAACACCGTACAAGACTAATACTATTAAACTCAACTCAATCTTTCTGGCTGCCTCTCTCATTCCCTCACTCTGTCTCTGTCCTCCCTCTCTCATTCCCTCACTATCACACTCTACCTCCCTCTCTTTTTCTACCTCTCTCTCCCTTGCCCTTTCTTTCCCTCCCTCTCATGTCCATGAGAGTTGACTAAGCCCAAACTCTTGCCTGCTGGATCGTCTTGTTACTTGAGACGCTGTCCGAGAATCCACAAGCTAAAATTAGACAGAACTATAAAGCCTTGATCCAAACTACTTCAAAGTGCCCTCTCTCATCTCCACTTACATATGACATGCCTTCTGTTTGTCACTGAAAGGGAGCACTAATGACGCAGGGTCACAGCTTTACTTGTAAACTATATACAAGCTACACAAACATTTAGGATGAGGCTCTCTGACAGGGAACCTCCCATCCCACCAAGAAAACTTAAAATATGTCCCTGACACAACACCAGGACAACATAGGTCCCTTAAATACTGGAAAAGCATCTACTAATCGTAGATAGTCGTGTGGGGAAAGGCTGGACTGATCAAGAGAATGATGAGATCTCTAAAATGTTTGGATTTATCTGGGTAATATATAAAAACCAATAGATTCCCCTATATTTGAATATATTGAAATTGTTACACACATTCTTGACAAATAGAGTTGTTATTTTAGCCAAGGCAGAAGTTGCAGGCTACTTTCTAAAAGTTAACTAAATAAAAAGGCATCAGTGGAATTTACTCTAATGTAAACCTGATCCTGATGACAAACCCTACCCAAACCCTAACCGCTTCCTGAACCCTAACCTCAAGCCTAAGTTAAACGCTAGCTTTAAACCTGACCTAAACTACACTAACACCCCATACCTACCTGTAACCTTTACACCCTCTCTGCCTGTAACCCTAATCTAAATTGCCAACAATAATCCTGACCTTAATCCGAGCCCAACCTTCAACCCCAATAGCAAGAGTAAATCAACCACAATCACAATTCCAGTTGTAACCCTGACCTTTACCACAAACCCCAACCATAAACACATTTGGGACCCTATATTTTAAGATATATCTACAACTCAATGACCATGCTATAAACTACAGAGTCTTCAACCTTCTAAGGAAGATTACATACAAATCAGTACAATTATTTGAAAATGAAATGAAGAATTAACTCTAAAATGAAAACTAAATTCAGCAGAATGACAAAGGAGGAAAAGGTCTGCGTGCTGAAAAACAAATGTGAATATAACAAGAAAAAAAAACTTTAACATCGCATAACCCTGAAAAGTATAGTCCAGGATCACATTTATTTTTATCTTAATCAGAGTTAAAACATACAAAGCTAACAAGCCAAACAAACGCAGGCCCTTGTACAGCAGCAGCCAGTGCTGTCCCTGAGGACAACATGTGTCAGTGTCTTCCGAGCAGGAAGCAGGGTGAAAGTTCATTTCTCACTGGGAACATAAGGATGTGGTCTTCGCAGAATTCCTCAGCTCTCAGGATGAGGTCAAATCTAGTTTTACTAATCTCACTTCAGATTGAAATCTAATCTATGTATCAAGAGAGATATTTCTGGGCTTCAATATGTTTGGTCATACTGAAACACCTCTAAAATGTTTCCTCATCTGATACCACTGCCTTATCCCAATCCTGTGCGAGCATAAAAGTTCACAAAGGCAGGGATCCAACCCATTTCCCGGTTCACAGAACGAGAAGACATCTTTGTAATTGGTTGGCATGGCCTGCCCCAGCCTGGTTATTTCATCACATTGGGAAGATTTACAGTAGCTCACACTTTTGAGGTCTAGCCTAAACTGTCAAACCATGTCTTTCATATGGAATGACAAAATCCTGAAGTTGAAGGCAACTGTCTGGATCCAGAAATAACCCCAAATAACCCCAATCCGTAACTACAACTGGAGTTCAACAAAGAACAGTAAGGACAGAGGGCTGAGACCAGACATTTAAAGCTAATGTTTTAGTTTAATGCTGTAAACGTTTGTCTGTGTGCCAACTGGATTAAACTATATACAGAGGGCATTACTGTGTGTATTCCTGTCTATGTGTGCGCAGTAGTTCCACTGTACCGAACCCATTCCCCTGCCACTCTGCCTATATGGGCACCACAGGGACCACTTACTATGGTTTCCTGCTGGACATATCCCATATCCTCGATGCCCTTGATGTTGATAATATCAGCTTCTTTCTCATTGCCAGGCATGTGGGTGTATACCACAGTCTTCTTCATGGCTCCGAGACTCATAGCTGGGAAACGGCTGGATCAGGAATGCTTTACCTGTGGCAAAAAATAACTGGGTCAAGCTGAGTAAAACACATTAGTTCACATCTGTTCAAACATATTTTGAGGTGAGGAGTCTCATTCTCTCAAGTAAAACTAAAAAAATATAGAAATTATATTTGCATGAGTGCATGTTGTTAGTTTGCAAAAATAGTACTCTGAGCAGCTTACCTTCTTTCCTGCCGAGTGATTGTTACAAAAGGCTTTCTTCTCCTAGAGTAGTTTCTCCTTTTAACAAGAAAGGTGTGTTGTGTCAGTGGAGTAATAGAAATACAGTATCAGGTATCAAGTGCAGTACTGCAAGTTCAAAATCGCTCTCATCAAGCGTCACTGAATTTTACTTTCACAGTTTTAAGGGGAAACTGTCAATGTCCATGGGAAGAATAATAGCTCCCTGAGATCCACTGAGGATATATCTAATTCAGGGCTATGTCAGAATCAGAATCAGAATCTGTTTTAATCGCTATGTAAGTTATACAAACACAGAATTTACATTGGCAGGGAAGAGCAACATTGAACATATATGTAACATGATAAATGTGCAAGTTATGGCTGTAATAAAGCAACAGCAGACAGCAACAGATGATTAATAGGTTATGAACACCGTAATGCGTACAGAAATACAGAATTGCAAATGTTTTATGCAGTATAAAATGATCTGCTGCACTTCAAAGCCCTTATTTTATGTTGTTTTGGATAAAAGCAGTGAATAAATGTAATGTGAATATAAATCCACAGCTGACATGAGGAGTCTGGGCAAATTGTTTTGCCATATCGTCACCTAAAAAGTATTTTCATATCCGCAGCCTCCCTCCTTCCTCATCTGTCAGTTAGCCATGTAAGTCATGCACTGTAATGTAAAGACAAACATCTTAAATTAGTGTGTGATTGTTTGTTTGTTTATCATTGTCATCTGGGATGAGGGTAGCCTCTTAAACTACTTTCTCCATTTGTAAAATGGTTCATCTCTATCACTGCTGGTCTGAGCTGGCTCCTTAGACTAATGCTGTGTGTGTGTGCACGCATGTGTGTGTGCGTGCATGTGCGTGTGTGCGTGCGTGTGTGTGCGTGTGTGTGTGCGTGTGAGCTGAGGGGCTGGGGGTGGGGGCTGAGTGGGGGCTCATATGAGACTCCCCAGTTGAGGCGCTGTTTATTTTTCAGGTTCACTGCAGTATGTGAAAGGCTCTTTGGACTCTGGTGAACCTCACCCGGATGGTGCCCTTCCTACACTCTGAGGAGGGGGGTTGTGTATCTTCAGCTATAGCCTACCAACCCCCCAAACAGCTGGACCCTTTCAGGTCCCCGTTGCTGTGACTTGGGGATCACTTCTGTGCAACTTGCCTGTTAGCTTTAAACTACTGGGCTTCCGTCCAGTTGAGAGTTTGGTAGTTTAAATAAGCAGCCCCATGGATTAGAGGGAGTCTCCGTGGGAATCGATGGTTGAACAAAAAAACTTTAGTGAAAAAAAAAAACGGAACTTCCTCAGTTCTAATATTAGTACCGTATCTCTGGAATTTGGACATACAATTCCAATTAAAATCAAGTTGACATTGTGTCTACCACATGGGATTTCAAAGCCTTCCATGAAGGACAACCAAAGTGGTGTAAAATTACTAAATGAGTACAGCAAAACTAAGATTTTCCAACTCCCAATACACAAAACATAATACACACCATTGACTCTCATACAACCTTTCCACAAAACTGTACACTGTTTGGTTGATGAGTAATGCTTTATGGCTATCCTAAAACGCTGTAGGTCTAACTGGTATGATTACCATAAACACTGTCTCCTGTGGCTGCTACCTGAATACTCACTGTAACTGTAGGTCTACCTGAAACATGCAGTACAATTTACATGACAGTTTCTTAAAGGAGCAGGAAGAGTGAGATAGACAAAATTATCTAACATTCATATTTATGTTGGGGCTTTAATAGTAAATAAACATAACTTTTTTTAATATGTCATATACCGTTCACCGATCTCACTCATCTTGAAGCCTTACTGGTCCAAATGGACAACCTCCTCACATTAGGCCACTGTCCCCCTCCAAATAACACTTGATCAATGCTTCTTTGCAAGGCAGGTTTTTGACTAGAAATTCAGAAACCTACAAAGGCTTAGTGTTTAAGTAAACCTGGTGCTAACAATTTAGAGTCAATATGTCATAGTACTTTTAGGCCTAAAGGTAAATAAACAAAATCATATAACAAACACAAAAACTAAAACTATTAAGCTCTTCTAGCCTATTAATGTTGATGACATATAGCCAAAATAACATAGGCTGAGTATCATTAATGATATTTTAATATACTCTGGGCAGGTATGTATGGTCTATATAGCCTGTCCATTAACCAGAGAAACGTTTCCGAAGTCCTGGAAAACTCATCAGAAACTCCGGCTTGTGCCCGCTGTCAAGCAGATTCTGAAAATTCTAAATTACGCAGAAAAGTTAAAACAGGTACTAGGCCTTTAGGTAGGTCGACAGCAATGCTACGCAGGCAACGACAAAGCGCACGATATTTCCACAGACAATTGTAATTTAAGGCTTTGTGCATTTTTAAGTGTTGAATCCGAAGTGTGCACCTGTCTATCCCTGGCCATGCAATGTGTGTCAGTAGGAAAACAACAATAGTTAATTCTCTAAAGGATCCCAGATTAACCGCTTATTAGACTCTTTATATCCAACTATACGTCTCAGTTAACCTACATTTCAAGCGCTACATAAAACATGAGTGCATGCTACAGAAGTAAAAAAATATTTAAGCCAGCCAAGGGTTAGTTAACAAAACAGTTGTCTCCGCAGGTCACTTATTTTCAGCCAGCAACATTATAGGCAGTAGGTTAAAGGAGGAGAAGATATTCAAACTTGTACCTGGAACTGATGCGAAAGTGTAGAGATTTCTAAAAATTTGTGACGCTACACAGGTGATTTAAATCCATAATAACCATCGACTCCAATCTCTTGCTGTTGGGGACAGTGAGCGCGCCACCTTGTCAAGCAGTCGTATCAAACAGGCGCAACTCCTAGCGCCTTGAGTCTTGCGGGTGGAGTGTCGGGGGAGCGGAGTTTGAGTCCGAACATTACCGACAATGTGTCATCCCCTTTTTCATTTTTTGGGGAAAAAGATAACATCCTTTCATCATAACGACGATAACGCCCAGCGCAACGTGTGGAAGCTATTCTGTTGAGTTTGTCTAAATCTATAATTCCCTGGAGCATCACGGGCATCAGTAATTGCAAACTTTCTCTGGTGAACTCAGGAAATCAGAAGTTAATATAGTACTATAAAATGTAAAGCAATACGAAAGCTAATTCCATTTAATTTGTTAATTTCATTCTTTATTTTGCCTATGTAACGTTATTATGGATCGATCAGAGACAACTCGTTTCTACCAGTTCAGCTATTGAGCAATATTAATTGTGTGAATGTACAAGATACATCTTCTCTACACAAGATCTGTGTAGATTCCTTAAAAAAAAAAAAAAAAAGAGCAGAACCATTTCACTTCTTTCGCAAACTGGATGGAGACATTTCAAGTTAAGTACTAACAGCATTTAGCACGGTTCAAGAATTGAATGTCAACCAAATAATATAATTTGTTTATTACGCAGCAACATTATATCACAGACCAAACATGTGACCAGCTGAAGTCATATGGAAAGAACATGCGAGGAATCTGGAATTCGGGCCATGGTTTTGTTTCTCAAGTTAAAGGCGTCCCTCACAGTAACTACTTGTAATCTAATCGTAAAGTCAATCCCTCAAACTATTTAGACTACCATAAATTATGGCTAAACATATCTCAAACAAGGGGCATCACACAGATTGTTTGAAACTTGAAAGTCCTAAGGTTATAAGGGAAAGCAGATGTGTGAGGAAGGGGACAGGAAGAATAGAGGAGGAATAGGGATAAATGGACAGGGAAGAGATGGAGTTACAGGGAATGGAGGGACTAGGGATAAATGAAGGGACAAGAGAGAGATGGAGTCATAGAGAGACAGGGGTTCAAAGAATGAGTATGAAAGAACGGGGGAGGGATAGAAGGATGACATCGTGGGAAGTGGTTGTAGTTTTCCATCCTGCTCTGCTGTGGTTCTTTGCATCTCCCATCCCTCCACATGCAGCGTGGCTGCCTCAGAGGGCTTCAATGGCCTTGTCTAACCACTTCCTGCTTCAAAGCAACTTCCTTTTGCCTCCCATCAACAACACCTCACTGGAGCCTTACTTTCAGACCAAAAGCCTTGCCTCCAGCCTCCTCACTGGACAGCCCAGAACAGACCTGAACTCTATATTGCAACAGCTAGATAACATTTTTGTTTTTTATACATTTAAGTGTAAAGAAAAATCCTCAATCACAGGTCATCTCTCATCTAAAGCCCTCTTGCGAGGTGAAGTGCTGCCAGTGTTTAGGCTGATGAAAAGGAAGGTGGATAACATTAATGAGGTAAAATTGTACATTTGTTTGGGTTCCATCCGTTTCAGGTCAGAAACCAGCATTTTCATTTCCCTATTTATTTAATTTTAACAATGTCTAGATGGACATATTAAAGGAGGGCAGTGATGAGATCTTTTCTTTTTGGAGCTTGTGTTATGTATATTACAACTAACCATTTTGCTTATCTATATATATTTTCAGTACAAATCTGACTGAGGTCTCAGTCAGACTTGCCTCCCACCCAGGACACCCTCTGCTTCAGCTGCTCCCCTCGCGGTCCACCAGGACCAAAACCGCTCGCCATAAGAACAGCTTCTACCCTTCGACCATTGCACTCTTCAATAGGGCCAAGGACTCGGAATGAACACCCCCATCCAGCGTCCCACTGCACAAGCCACTTTTGCACTCAAAACCCCTTTTGACACCTTAAAATTACTTACTGCTGTACCACTGTTTTCAACTGTTCAACAGCTAAAAGTTCACATTTCACAACACAGAAGATGTGGAAATTCTGTGCAGAAATAATGGACCAAAGAAAATATTTGGCCTAATCTGAATGTCAAACAGCTAAATGAGTTTATTTTCTGCGAGAATAAATTCAAATCATATTGTGACTTGGTGTGTTTTACATGTTGTCATTGATCATGTAATAATTCGCTTGGATTATACTGTACATATCAGCACAAAAACATAATTGGCATAGATATAGAGCCAAACATGAAAAACAGCAGTGCAATAAGGTTCAATGACAATTTATTATTATTATAACGAAAAGGCAGTAAAGTATTGTTTAGTACACAATAAAATGTATAGGCCTATGACATCTTACGAAATGTAAGCTTATGAATAACAGTAATAACTTTATAGTATAACTTTTCAGTTATCAGCATTTTGACCTTCTCTTTTCAAGATCCTCAGCTTTGTAGTAGGCTACAAATACACTATTGAGCCCCGAGTCATATCACCCACCGTTTGTTTTTCATTATGACTAAGTTGTACAATTACGCAGTGCAGTGTATATTAGTCTCGCTTCTATCAAATCTTTTCGCGCTTTTATTTAGAAATCTATCGCATTTTTTCGCACTTTTATTTTGAAATGTATTGCGCGTCACTCCTTGCGCGTCTAAGGCCCTGTCCCAATACCCGCACTTCCACCCTTGCGCCCTTCAATTGCGCGTTCTCGCTGAAGGGTGCAAGTGCGCAGGGTGTCCCAATTCTCCAGTAAGGTCTTAAGCCCCGCCCTCTCTGCGCCCTTGATCCGCACTTCCACGAAGCCTGCATCGATGCGGACTTTGTTGATGTTTATTCCCCACAATTCATTGCTGCGTGTGACGTTTTCACAAAGAAGGCGGAATATGGCGATGTCTGGTGGTCGGCCCCATAGACAATAGATGGTACATATACTGTACGTCTATGGTCGGCCCACTCATGCGGTAAAGTGTCTTACCAAGTAAGGTGGTCAACAAGTTTAATTAGATTTTTGTTGTCCCTGAAAAAGTTTGTAATGTTTGTTCAGTTGAGTGTTTCATACATTTCCAGTCAATGAGTTTGCAGCATAGTTTGCTCAGTTGTTGAGTTTGTTTTTATTACTTGCTCCAGAATATTCTTCTATTCAAATATTAAATTTGATTAATTTATATTTATTCAAAGTTGTAAAAAAAAGAAATACAATAAACACCTTTTCGTAAAAACAATCAAAGGTCTTTTTTTATTTTCTTTTGTCACGACAACGAGAGTCTGACGCATACGTCTTCTTCGATTTCGGAGCTTCTTTCTTCTCAAAATAATTGTTTGGTGCAGCTTTAATATGATTTTCAGCAGCAAAACTGCAAAAACAGCAACCGGTGTCGCCATTTTAGATGTCGTAGTAATGACGCGCTGGCTAAATGACGTAGTTCATTCTCTAATTTTCGCACGCTTGTAGCCTACGCACTTCGAACCCTTCGCGCACTTCTACCACTTCCGCACTTCACAAAAGGGTGCAAGGGCGTAGTGCGGGTATTGAGACAGGGCCTGACTTGGAAAAAAACAACTCCGGAAACTCCTATCCTCACGGCGGTGCCGGCGGCCTCTCTGTGGTGCCTACAACGGTCCAGCCTCACGGTGGTGGACTGCAGCCAGGTACTCTTGTCCAATTAACGACTTCTAAACTTAAGAGTATAAAAATTAGTGGGGAAGCTGGACCAAATAAATAGACTAAACTTACCATTTCCATATGGAATGGGAGTTAGATTTTTTTTTCACCATGTCATTTTCAAAGTGCGTTTGCCTCATCTGCCAGACTGCAATCGCTATACCGAAAAAGGGAAATGTGGAGCGGCATTATCAGACTGTACATAAAAACTACACTAACTTCCATCCGAAAAGTGAGCTGAGAAGGAGAAAGGTTAAATAACTAAAATCACAGTTAAATCCCAGGACAGCAGTCAAGACTTTGCTTTATTCGAGCCAATCGCTACATTCATGTGCTAGTACCCTTTTCGGGAAGATGCTGATGTTGTTTCACTTGCATCAAAAATTACAACACTGTTTCATCTGAACTCTTCTGGAGTGGAAGATGAGATTTTGACACTACAAGCCGACATTGAGCTGAAGGCCAGAGCTCATGGACAATTCTGGAGCTTACTCAGAGAGGAAAAGTACTCCAACATAAGGAAATGTGCAACATCCTTGACTGCATTATTTGGCTTCACTAATTTATGCGAGTCAGCCTAGCTTGGCATCTAACGTCACGTAGGTTTACCTGTTGTTACAACCCTAGGGTGAGCACCGCTCACTGTATTTATGGGTTCTTAGCACCTGTCAAAGTGGGGTGGGTTATTATTTATTTATTTCATTTGGTGCCACTGGCAGTCCTCCTTGATCTGGATCTTGTTATTTTTTGGTAAATAAACGTTATTGATTTGTAAGCTGATTTCCTTATTTTGTGTTGGGGTTGTAACAAGCAATATGGGTTCACACAATTATGCAAGGTATACTAACATATATGGTTCTTATGAAGAATTTTCAATATATTTCAGAATAATTATATGTTGCACAATTCTATAGTAGGTAGATCACTTTGTCATTTTGTAAGTAGCTCGCATGCTGAAAAAGTGTCTGGGGTGACATGCTTCAGTATACTTTTGTAGCTAGTAATATTCTGAACAGTGTTTAGCCAGAGTGTAGGCTAATGTTTGTTGGCTGGCTCAGCTAACTGCACCAATATACTTTTCCAAGGAACTGTTCGGCCACATTCAAATGCAGCCTGGTTGAGTGGTGAGTCAACAGACAAGAGCTTAATGATGGATGAACTCCGACCCTTCTGTTTGTTTTCTAGAAGTCTTTAATTCAGTTCCTTGGAGCCCGGGATGCTATGTATAAATCACTAATTTTTCCTTTATTTGTGAGAATCAAAATCATCTGGTGTCTTAACTGATGGTGTGGGATCATTGTGCTGGGCGATCATCCATTTGTTAAGTAAGGACGTGTAAGTGATCGAGAGAGCTCATTGGAGAGGACCCTCAAACAGCTTGATGTGGATGCAGGAACACATAGAGTGTTCTGGCACTCTGAGTTCAGTAGAACCCAGGAGACCAGGCTCAGCTAAGGGGTCAGAGATCACAGAGAATGACCGACACTGTTGTGACTTTGTGACCACCTCCTCACTCACACATACAGAACCTTCAGCAATACAAATGAGACATGAATCCTGTACCAGCAACCACAACTTAAATATTGTCAGTGTCTGGAGGTACAAACAAGTTGGTTTATGGCCATGGTTCAGTCCTAATTTTAATTATTGCTAATGGAAAATGCCCGTAATGCATTCGGTGATTAAGATGTCACTATACCGATTACTTGAACTACAAAGCAAAATGCCTGTGATGAAATTAACAGCACACACACAGACTTCTGGAATTATAGATAGGTCACAATAGTGTTGCACAGTATATCGAAATGTAAGAATTTTTGAATAGTTCTTTGAAAGACAAAATAAACTTGGTATCAAAATGTCTAACTGTTCAATATTCAAGTCAAATGGGACTATACCCACCGAGCCAACTCTGATGGCAAACCTATATGGAGATACAGCGCCCTCCATAATTATTGGCACCCCTGGTTAAGATGTGTTTTTTAGCTTCTGATGAAATAATTTTTCTTTCTAAATATTATCGGACCACAATGAAATAAGAGTGAAATCCAGGCTTCAATTCAAGTGCATTTATTCAGTCGAAAACAAATCCCACATGAAGACATTTATTTTTTTAAACATAAAATCATGTGTTCCACAATAATCAGCACCCCTGATGTTAATACTTTGTACAACCCCCATTTGCAATCAAACAGCACCTACTTTTCTCCTATAATGTTTCACAAGATGTGAGAAACAGAAAGAGGGATCTTCGACCATTCCTCTTTGCACAATCTCTCTAAATCATTCAGCGACCTGGGTCCTCTCCTCTGCACTCTCCTCTTCAGCTCACCCCACAGGTTTTCAATGGGGTGAGGTCTGGGGACTGAGATGGCCAAGGGAGGACCTTGACTCTTTCCATTTATGGGTAGATTTGGCCATATGTTTAGGGTATTGCTGAAAGACCCAGTGACGACCCATCTTCAGCTTTTGGGCAGAGACCACCAGATTTTGATTGAAAATGTCCTGGTATTTCAAAGCATTCGTGATGCCATGCACCCTAACAAGGTTCCCAGGGCCTTTGGAAGAGAAACAGCCCCACAGCATCACCGATGCTCCCCCATACTTCACAGTAGGTATGAGGTGCTTCTCTGCATACTCATCTTTTGTGTTCCGCCAGACCCACTTAGAGTGTTTGTTGCCAAAAAGCTCTATCTTTGTCTCATCTGACCAAAGCACACGGTCCCAGTTGAAGGTCATGTACTGCTTAGCGAACTCCAGACGTTTTCGTTTGTGATGTTGAGTGTGTGACCCCAAGATGCTACCATTCCTTGTATTTCTGTGACAGTGAGCTTTGGAGATTTTTTTTATTTCTCTCACCATCCCCCTTACTGTGCGTAGTGGCAAAATGAACTTGCGTCCTCGTCCAGGCTTGTTTACCACTGTTCCAGTAGTTTTAAACTTCTTGACGATTCCTCTGACTGTAGATATGGGCAGATGTAGGCAAGTGGCTATTTTCTTGTAGCCATTGCCTGATTTGTGAAGGTTGACACACATCTGCCTTACTTGAATGGCATGTTCCTTTGTCTTTCCCATGTTGAAGAGAAATGGCCTCTGTGTCACGTCATATTTATACCCCAGAGAAACAGGAAGTTATGAATTACTAATTCAATGTTCCTACATACTCTGATCAACTTTGTAAACTACTGTAGAAATGAGAGAAATACTTGAATCACATTTATTTCCTAGGAATTGTTAGGGGTGCCAATAATTGTGGAACAGGTGATTTTACGAAGTATAATTATATCTTAGTCTGGGATTTTTTTTTCACGTAAAATTCACTTCAGTTTAAGGTTACATTTTTCAAAAAAATTCAGTGAGAGAGTATGCTTCTGCAATAAAAATGACATTTATTTTAAGGCTTTTAACACATCTTAAACAGGGGTGCCAATAATTATGGAGGGCGCTGTAGATACGTTTCATAATTCATAAACATATGTATAGCGATTCACATCTGATTCACAAACAAATGTAACGTGATTCACAAATATATTTTGTGATTCACAAACAAATCTCACGCTATTTACAAGTGTATTTCATGATTCACAAACAAATGTCACGAGATTCAACACCTTTTTCCTTGTTACATTAGGTGCATTCAACATCAGTTGTGGCTGCATGAAATTATCACCGGGAGTTGCCGCTTACAGTCTGGGGGGGGGGGGGGGGGGTGTTAGAAACAGCTCAGTAAGCTGATGTTCAGTTTACACTTGAGGTCCTGGGAGAGGGTGGTGCCCAGGAAGCGGAAGGACTTAACAGTGTTGACCTGGGAGTTGCACAGGGTAATGGGAGGGGAGTGGGGCTGGATCCTTCCTCAAGTCCACAACCATTTCCATTGTTTTCAGAGTGTTTAGCTCGAGGTTGTTTTGGCTAGGTCACCAAGTTGTCCACTTCCTACCTGTAGTCAGACTCTATTCCATCGGAGATGAGCCCAGTCAGGGTGGTGTCGTCTCCAAATTTCAGGAGCTTGACAGATGGGTGACTGGAGGTTCAGCTGTTGGTGTACTGGGAGAAGAATAGAGGGGAAAAAGGATGCAGCCTTGAGGAGATCCGGTGCTGATGGACCAGGAGTCAGAGACTTGCGTTCCCAGCCTAATGCTCTGCTTCCTGTCAGACAGGAAGTTTGTGATCCACCTGCAGGTGGGGTCAGGCACGTTCAGCTGGGAGAGTCCTGAAGCAGAGGCGGGTCGATGGTGTCGAAGGCAGAGCAGGATCCACAAAAGGGATCCAGGCATAGGAATCTGGAGAGGGAGTCAGATGGCTCAGCGGGTTAAGGTGTTGGCCTCGTGATCAGAAGGTTGTGAGATTGAACCCTGGTTGTGGCTATGTGATGTTGTATACGTGGACAAGGCACTTCACCCTACTTGCCTCAGGGGGATTGTCCCTGGACTTAATACTTAATGTAAGTCACTTTTGTAGTATTAGAGGTAATACGGTAATACGCGGGAACGTTCGGTAGACATGTAACCTAGGCAACGAGGGCAGGGGGCCATTAAAAGAACGGAGTTCATACCATGCAGTCACGTCTCTACGAGTCTCCTTGATATATTAATATGTGTTGCAAGGCCAACCGAACATGGTGTCAGAAGTGAAGACAAGACAGTGAGCTGCAAAGTGGTAGTGGTATTCGCTGAGTTAGGTTAGATAGGCCAGTCAGTGAGTTACATTACATTTACATTTATTCATTTAGCAGACGCTTTTATCCAAAGCGACTTACAAGAGAGAGAGCTTTTACAAAGAGCATCAGTCATTGAGCAAAGCAACGTGTTAGCAGCTTGACAGCGGGAGCAACGATGGCTCAGTACCAAGTTAAGCCTCCGGAGCCGTTTTCGTTCAAGGCAGAAGAGTGGACGAAATGGATAAAACGATTCGACAGATTTCGCATCGCGTCTGGGATGGACGCTCAGGACGGGGGAAATCAGGTCAATGCGTTGATTTACACAATGGGAGAACAAGCAGAGGACATTGTAGTTTCCCTACATTTGAACGCAGGAGAGGCGGGAGACTATGGTATCGTGAAAATTAAGCTGGACGCGCATTTTGTAACGCGGAGGAACATTATATTTGAACGGGCTAAGTTCAACCAGAGGCAACAAGAGGTCGGCGAGTCAGCAGACAGCTTCCACACCGCGCTGCATTGCCTTGCTGAGTACTGCGGATACGGTGCTCTACACGACGAAATGGTGAGAGATCGTCTAGTCGTGGGCCTGAGGGATAAACGCCTTTTCGGAACAGTTGCAGATGGACCCTGAACTGACGTTGGTGAAGGCAATTAACAAGGCACGACAAAGTGAGCAGGTAAAGAAGCAACTTGAAATGCTAAAAACAAACTTTAAAGCAGAAGCCAGTAGCACTCAGCTAGACAGTATGCAATCGTGGCAGCGCAACGGCTCAAAGCAAAGCATGCAGCGGGATAGGCAGACATTTCATAAAAGGACACTGGAAAGACAAACACAATGTAACAGATGCGGGGACACACGAGGGCATCAGCAGTGTCCAGCTAGAGAGGCTGTGTGTAACCAGTGCGGAGAGAAAGGACATTATGCTAGAGTCTGCCAAGCTAAGAAGAAACCGGGAGTTCATGTAGCTGCAGTGACCGAAGAAGACAGCGATGAGGAATACAGCGATGAGGACGCCGCGTTCTTGGGCTCTGTGGAGTCCACAGGTGCCTGCCCATGGATGACGGAGGTTAGGGTGGACAATCAAAAATCAGTGTTTAAGATAGACACTGGAGCAGATGTCACTGCAATCCCAGCAAAGATGTACACCCAGGGCCAGTTCAGCAAACTTTCCAGAGCCACAAAAACTCTTTATGGACCAGGAGGGACAGCATTAAAGGTGAATGGAAAATTTACAGCTACTCTCAGTAAGGGTGACAAAAGCACTCAAGAGGAAGTTTATGTTGTGGATGGGCTACGTACGCCACTCCTGGGTGGACTAGCCGCCATGACACTTCAACTGGTTGCTCGTGTGAATAACATAAGCCTGGATACTTGGATAGTTTCCAAATCTTTTCTCTGGACTAGGGAAAATGGAGGGAGAGTACACCATTGTGCTGGAGCCTGGAGCAAAGCCCTTTTCTCTCTCCACCCCGCGACGCATATCCCTCCCACTCATGCCAAAGGTGAGAGAAGAGCTCACTCGCATGGAGCAACAAGGAGTGATTTCAAAGGTGGAGGAGCCTACAGCATGGTGTGCACCCATGGTTGTTGTTGTGTAAAATTTGATAAAGTGAATATGTCCAAATTATTTAATAATATCCTTTGAAAGTGGTAATAATCCAATTGTTCGGTTTTTTGAGGAAAATTCAGTAAATCCAAATAGATGCCTTTATATCCCAAAAATGGAAGGTAGAAATTCCCTAAGTCTTCTGGCTGGTGCAAAACCTAAGTCTTCTGGCTGGTGCAAAACCTAAGTCTTCAGGCTTGTGTAGATTTCTAAGTCCCAAGCCTGTACAGAATCTAAGTCAAAAAACCAACAGAGTTTTCTTCCAAGTTTGATGCAAAGTGTTTTATTGGAATCCGTGCAGACAGTACAAAGTCCAAAAAAACGAGTGAGCGTGATCCCGGGATCAGACTGAAGTTCTCTGACCGTGCAACAGCTTTTATAGTGGGGTTTTCTGTTTATTCAAATTACTTTTGGTCATCACCTACGTTACCTTAGACAATTGGCCCCTCTCACTGATAGAGTTACTATTTGATGCAATGACAGTTTTTTCCTCCCTTCTGATGACCGCATGTGTGCTGTTGACCTTGAATAACCCATGTTCAGATAAGGGCAGTGTTGTGGGCCTACATGGGAAAGATTTATGACCCTCCTTCCCAGTCTCACTTTGCATGATCACCAGACTCACTTTTAAGGATTATAAGAGTGTTCACTACATTCTACACAATTGATTATGAATAACACATGTAAAACAATCAAATTAGATAATAAACATGGGTTTCCCATCAATCTGGATGTCATCGTTCTCCACCTCATTGTGGTGCCCAAGAGCTCTGGCAGAGTCAGGATTTGCACCGACCTCACGGAGCTGAACAGGTCAGTGATGAGGGAGAAGCATCCGCTACCATCTGTTGAGCACACTTTAGGACAGCTTGCAGGAGCCAAGATCTTTTCTAAACTCGATGCCAATGCTGGATTCTGGCAGATTCCGCTGTCCAGGAGGGCCACCGAGTACTTCAGGAAGTTTGCACGAGAGTGGGGTTTCACTCATGTCACATCCAGCCCCCACTTCCCACAAAGCAACGGTGAGGCCGAGCGGGCCGTTAGGACAATCAAAGCTATCCTGAAGAAATCCAGTGACCCTTACCTTGGCCTCATGGCCTACCGGGCCGCTCCTCTGGCGAACGGACACAGTCCAGCAGAGCTCCTCATGGGCAGAAACATTAGAACACCTGTCCCTGTCATCCCATCTCAGCTTAACCCAGGCTGGACAGACATGAACAGTCTAAAAATAACTGAACAAGCATACAGACAGAAGCAGAAACTGAACTACGACCGTTGTCACAGAGCTCGAAACCTGCCACTCCTCCGACAAGGTGACCATGTGTGGTTCAAGGACATCCGTGAGAGAGGCACAGTGGTGTCAAATGCAGGCACTCCAAGATCCTATAATGTGGAGACACCTAGGGGCACGTTGCGAAGAAACAGGTACCATCTCTCGCCCACACCTATTGCACCAGCAACACGCACCGACTTACCTGAGGATGGTGCATCCACTGCGGTGAACACACCCGTCACACCTGCAAATCCTTGTGACTCGGGGCAGCAGACACCAGTAAAAAAAGGACCTGTTCCTTCCAGAGTGAGAGTACCACCAGTGTACCTAAAAGACTATGACTGTACTTAAGAGACTAAGTCCACGATGGAAGAGAAAAGAGAAAGTGATGTGCAAATGTTGTAAATGTTGTTGATGCTTGTTAGAGTATCTATTTGTTGAAATTGAAAATGCAACTGTTTACATTTGACATGATATCCTAGTTCCAGTAAGACTGACATAAAGGTTAAAAGTTTATGAGATTAACATAAAACAGTCTTACTTTAAAAACCTGTTTGCTTGAATAGAGGCAAGTGTTTAGTTAAACTCTCAAGAGGAGTGAAATAAATAATTCATGTTTTTCGACAGGAGTTTATTGTTTTGTTATGCATTCTCTAAGACGGCATTCTTAAATCAGAAAGGGGGATGTAGTATTAGAGGTAATACGGTAATACGCGGGAACGTTCGGTAGACATGTAACCTAGGCAACGAGGGCAGGGGGCCATTAAAAGAACGGAGTTCATACCATGCAGTCACGTCTCTACGAGTCTCCTTGATATATTAATATGTGTTGCAAGGCCAACCGAACAACTTTGGATGAAAGTGTATGCTAAATGAGGTATTATAGAGTCCAAATGCTGGAGGGTGAAGTGGAGGGCCATATTAACTGCATTTTCCACAGACCTGTTGGCTCTCAAAGCAAACTGCAGAGGGTCCTGGAAGGGGTCCGCGATGTCTTTGCGGTATGCCAGCACCAGGCGCATAAAATACTTCATTACCACATACGTCAGGGTGATGGGTCTGTAGTTGTTTCAGTCCTGTTGGTCTGGGCTTTTTGGTTACAGGGATGATGATGGAGGATTTGAGCATGTCTCCAGGGAGGTGTTGAAAATCTTGGTGACAGCCGGAGACAGCTGGTCAGCACAGTGCCTGATTGTGGCGGAAGAGACAGTGTCCAGCCCAGCTGCTTTGAGGGGGTTCTGTCCCTTGAACACTTTGTTGACTTAACTAATGTTTCATATTTAGCTAACATTAGGTTACTATAATTCAGGGGCATCCAAACTTTTTTCACTGAGGGCCACATAGACAAAATGACAGGAAGGGCTGGACCACTTAGATATAACCATAACTTTAGTGTATTAAAGTTAAAAAAATGAATAAAAAGTGGTCAAATATACTATGTTGCTGAATATAATAATAATAATAATAATAATAATAATAATGATAATAAACTGCCTTTATCACACCTTTCCATAAATGGATGTTATTTGATTTACTCAGAAAAAGCTTTGGTAGCTCATTCTCAGAACAGAAGATTTACAGTACAGAGAAAAAAATTAATAAAGGGAAACTGTGATGAGTGAATTTCAAGCTTGCCATTTAATCAAATAATATTAATTTAGCAGACGCTTTTATCCAAAGCGACTTACAGCAAATACAGGACATTCTCCCTGAGGCAAGTAGGGTGAATTGCCTTGCCCAAGGACACATCATCACATAGCCACAGCCAGTGTGATGGCCAGGCATCAAACAACCTTCCGCTCATGAGGCCAACGTCTTAACCCGCTGAGCCATCTGACTCCCTCATTTAAGTGATTAAGCTTAGCAACACATGTATTCAAGTTTGTTTGAAATGGTAACAGACTGAACTGGACTTAATAACTGGAGTGCATATAATTTTTGTAAATTATTCTGGTGAGTATCAGCTGTGCTGGGTGTATAAATCGGGCCATCCAGCTGCGGTGCTGATCTGACGCTACTCGCACCAGAAATCAGGACAAATGTCACTTGATCAAAGAGCAAATCTGCATCAGATGAGATCAGATGACTTTGCGTGTGCAGTGTGCGCTGTGCACAGCAGTATGTACTCTGTGTCTAAAGAAAAACACATATACAGTAGGTGGTGCGCATTGACTAACGGTAGCTCCCCCTGGTGTTAAAGCTAAGAAGTGCAATACACTCAGACAAAAGCTGAAGTGTGGCCCATATTCTATTCTATTTATAAGATTTCTTGGGGGCCAATAAAAAATGGACTGCGAGCTGCAGTCGGCCCACGAGCCGCAGTTGGCCTGCAGGCCGTAATTTGGATACCCCTGCTATAACTCAACATCATGTAAGGCCCTGTCTGTAAGGATACGTATGAACTCCATCTGGTGATTTGTGCTCTCTCATAGGAGTCTTGAAGCAGCTAATACACACAATCCAGCATTCACAGGGTTCAAATTCCAACAAATGAACTTCCGGTTCTAGTATTACATTATCCTAACAGTAGGTGGCACTTATACTAAACTCACATCACAGCAAGTGCCAAGATACTTCAAACCATACAATAAAAACAAGTGTCAACAATTAAACACAAAAGCATGTCACTGATTAAATACAACAACTCAAAGTTGATTTCAAATGATGCGACACAATCAAGTTCAGTGGGGTGAACGGTGGCAGTGTGGTAAGCGCTCTTGTCTCTCAACATGGAGGTCATGGGTGCGATTCTCGGGCCCAAAGTTGATCTCAAGTGAATGAATGTGAGAGTGAAAAATTTGTAGTATTCTTTTTTGTTGGTTATAACTGTTGTTATAAAGGGAAACAGCAAACTATCCATTCATTTCCTGCCGTTTTTCCGGGGCCGAGTCGCTGGGGCAGCAGTCTGAGCAGTGTGGCCCAGACTTCCCTTTCTGCACACACCTCCTGAGGCGTTCCCGGTTCAGCCAAGATAAATAGTCCCTCCTGCATGTCCTGGGTCTTCCCCGGGGCCACCTCACAGTGGGACTCCTCCCGAGGGAGATGCCCAAGCCACCTCAACTGGCTCCTCCGAGCTCCTCCCGTGTGACCGAGCTCCTCACCCTATCTCTAAGGGAACACCCAGCCACCTTGTGTAGGAAACTCATTTCGACCATTTGTATTTGTGATCTTGTCCTTTCGTTTATTAGCTCAGCTTTCAGCTCATGACCATCGGTGAGAGTAGGAATGTAGATTGATCGGTAAATCGAGAGCTTTGCCTTGCGACTCTGGAAGAAGGGGTTCTTCACCACAACGGTCCGATACAGAGACTGCATTAACAATCCGCCTCTCAATCTCACGTTCCGTCCTTCCGTCACTCGTGAACATGACCCCAAGATACTTGAACCACTTGAGGCAATGGCTTCCCACCCACCAAGAGGGGGCAAATCACCTTTTTCCTGTCGAGTACCAAGGTCTTGGATTTGTAGTTAATGTTTTTCATCCCAGCCACCTCACCACCACCTCGCCACCTCAGCCACCAAGGCTGCAAACCGTTCCAGAGCATACTGCAGGCCCCGATCCGATGAAACAAATAGGACAGTGATACTCACTATTTTTTTCCACTTTTACGACAAACCCCCTTTTGCAAATGTTAATTTCTACATCTGGTCTGCTCCTATTCTCCCTATATACCACCTCACTCGGGCCCATCATCGCCCCCCATGGCTTCTCCTATCACTGCTATGCTGACGACACGCAGCTATATCGATCCTTTCCCCCAACTGATCAAGGGATATCGACCAGAATCGAGGCCTGCCTCTCTGACATCTCAGCCTGGATGACCAGACATCACCTCCAGCTGAACCTCACCAAAACAGAACTCCTCATCATCCCTGCCAAACCCTCAGTCACTCACGATCTCTCCATCACTATGGGATCTGCAACAGTGACCCCTTCATCCTCGGCCAGGAACCTGGGGGTCACCTTGGACGACGAGCTCTCCCTCACAGCTCACATTGCCGCAGTCTCTCGGTCATGTAGATTCACACTCTACAACATCAGGAAAATCAGAAAAGACCTCTCTCAACATTCCACCCAACTGCTAGTCCAAGCCCTTGTCCTCACAAAGCTGGATTACTGCAACTCGCTACTAGCCGGCCTTCCTGCAAATGCAATCCGTCCCCTTCAGAGGATACAGAATGCAGCCGCTCGTCTGGTTTTCAACCTACCCAGATGCTGTCATGTCACCCCACTCCTCATCGCCCTCCACTGGCTTCCCGTCATAGCCCGCATCAGATTCAAGACCCTGGTGCTGACCTTCCGGGCTGTAAACGGGACTGCCCCGACCTATATCAACTCTCTCCTCCAGCCCTACACCCCCACCCGTCACCTACGGTCATCTGCTGACAACCTTCTAGTGGTACCTCCCCTCAAGAGCGCCCGAGCGCAACACAAACTCTTCCACTGCCTGGCTCCCCAATGGTGGAATCATCTCCCCACCTCCATCAGAAGCACAGACTGCCTTCTCACCTTCATGAGAAGGCTTAAAACTCACCTATTTAAAGAATTTAATGGCATTTAGGAATAGTATGGCACTTCACATAATCTAAAGTGCTTTAGAACAATCTGTTGGTCCCCATATGGTGACTTTTCCAGTGTTGTTTGTTGTATCTCTTGCTTTATGGTCACAATTGTTGTGTTATGCATTTATCGTTCTTCCCTTGGCACTTATTGGTTCTCATGATGTATGATTCACGATCTAAAAAAAAACGACTGTATTTGGGGTCTATCACATTGCTATGCTCAATGACTGATGCTCTTTGTAAAAGCTCTCTCTTGTAAGTCGCTTTGGATAAAAGCGTCTGCTAAATGAATAAATGTGTAGCAGAGACCACAACACAACCAACCAGGAAAGGACAAATCCACGCCCACAGGCCTGGTCCAAATACTCATCAAGAGGATTTCCAAAAAGACAGACACTTTACGGATTTCAAAGCATCTCATAAACTCAATAACCATGGATACTAAAAGGACGTCAGGACTTCTTTGTGACCTAATGTATGATGTAATAATGATGTTTAATGTAAACCCCTTTCTCCAAAACACAAACAGATCATTCTTAGTATTGAAATAATCGTGTATAACTAACAAGAACACTCATCGATAAAGTATTGCTAGATATGGATGTCAACAGAGCCCACAGACATCTGGAAAAATCCAACACTGAACAAGGACCCCCCGGTGAGAGACCACAGGAGGCTGTTGTCTTAAAGCCCTGAGCCAATAGACAGAGGACACAGCACAAAGACGAACCCCCTTGGTCACAATATAAAACACTGCTCAGAGACATTGCTCATCCTCTTTCCACGGACAACACCTGAGAACATCAGTCTTTCGTCCCGTCTGAAGCAGAATTCCCCCCCCCCGGACCCTAAGGAGATATCTGTGCTTTTCCCTGTTTGATCGCCAAGGAGAACACGGCTGCTTTCTTCAACCGCTACACGTAACTGGCTAAACTAAATTATTACTAGTGAACTTTGGCATTGTCTGTGAACTGTAAATGTTGCTAACTAGAGAATATCCTAACCTCATTGTAGAAAAGCCACATCATCCACATCATCGTCCCTTTGTCTCTCTACTAGGCCAGACCTAATTCGTTCACCCTTGTCCCCTGTCCTTCATTTGGTATAACACACTGTATCAATTATCCAACTAACATACATAGATTCTAGTATTTGTTTCCATTAATTCATTTGCCTTAAATAAACCTTTGTATAACATTCTCTGTCATCGGATCTGCATTAATTCTAAGGAACCACTACGTCAGGTAATGAGACTGATCATTAAAGAGGCTATTTATTTGTTAATTACCCATAAGGTTTTCCTCAATTCCTTTCCAAAATAGAGGTGGTGCCCCGTTTTATTCGATAATTCAACAAGGTATGAGATACCCTTAATTCCATTTGTAACACACTCAAAATACCATTTAGCTCCCCGCTACATATTGGTGCCCCCGTGTGAGCCTTATTTAATATGCTAATCTAATACGAGAATTCCCTTGTTAAACACACCCACCCTTCCCTTGGTTAAAATAACTAGACGTTGTTTTAACCGTTTGTGTAAAGAGACTGTTTAAAAACTCAGTTTTAAACTGCTCTTATCTGTGGCTTTGTGTGACTTTGAGGCCTATGCTCACTAGCTAAAGCTAGCCGCCGTGCTAACGCTAGCCAGAAGCTAACGCTATCCGGAAACAAAAGAGCTCCACATGCTAAGCTCGTGTGTGCCTCGTGCGCGCGCAGCAAACTGCGACCGCCCGCGAACATTGAATAACTCAGAAACTGAAGGCTTGCTTGCTAAGTTAGCCGCCGTGCTAACGCTATCCGGAAGCAAGAAGCTAGCCGCCGTGCTAAGCTAACCTAGCTAAGCTAACGCTAGCCGGAAGCTAACCAAGCTCCACGTGCGAACCTCGTGTAGACCTTGTGCACGCGCAGCAAACTGCGACCGCCCCTTGTTCATTGCGCTTGCGCAAGAACTCTTCCCTTATAGGCTGAAAGTTGAGGAACTCAACCAAGCACGGAAGTGCCTCTGTCATAACAGACTTTTCCAATTGAAGAGAATAAAAGCTGTTTAAGGCGTCACATGTTGTAAAGACAACCCTGACCACCCCAAACAAACTTTTATTCTGAAGAGACTAAGCAGTTCTCTAAATAGATGCATTCCTTCGGTCAAACGATTAAAGAATTGTTTTAACCTAGCTAGCTTCCCCAATTGTTGCAATTAAACTTCATTTGATTAATTCCATGTACTGAATTGGTAGTTATCATTGTTTAGTTTAATCCAACAGTAATTGGTAATGATTCTCCTCAACTAAATAACGTTATTTGTTAAATTCCATGTACTAGATTGGTAATTTTCAAACATTAACTATTTTATGTTGCAATGAATCCTAATTTTACCCAGCGGGAATATCCGGTACACTGCTTCTAAAAGTAATCACACAGGTGTTACTTACCTAGCTCAGCAGACGCATTCGAGATATGGATAAACAATAAATTGATAAATAGCTTAATTCTAAAAACGGATACCCTATTCATTTATAGATATTCCAATAGGATTACTATACTTAAAGAAACCCATTAAGTAGATTTGAAATGTATTTTTTTTTTTTTTCTAAAATATCAGTAGCATAGTAATAGTTTGGTTCTAATTTGATAATAGTGATAAATGCTTTCAAAAACTTAAAGTGTAAAATGACCCAAATACATTTGCCAGAATTAGGCCATCAATGGCTATGACTTTGGTATTAGAAATACACCTTTTATCAAAATGATACCGCATTATAAATATCAGATAACATCATAAAGTTATACAGCTGTTTCAGTGTTAAATGTCAAATCAATCCACATGCAATCAAACACGTAACAAATCAGGATTCAGCAATAAAATAGCATAAAAATTCACAAAAAGCACTAGGTCACAGTTCTGATATCACACTAACAAAAACAGTGCTTTTTATCCAACATTAATTGAGAAAGACACACACGCACATACACATACACACACGCACATACACACACACGCACATACACACACACACACACATACACATATATATATCTATTTATAGATAGATACATATATGTGCATACACACAGGCAGTCTGTACATTAATGACTTAATGATGAACTGTCAATCAAACCATTCAGTGCAATGAATCACTTAGTAGCAGACACACAGGTTTAATCATCTATAAACTACAGGACTACAGGACTCCCCATACAACACTAGCCAATAGTTTGCAAGGTCAACCAGTATCCAGACGATTATGAATGTTTTACAGCAAGCCCCCCCAACAATTTAAATAGCAATTCCTAAAAGACCTGTATTTAATCCCCACTGTTTCTCTATGGAACTGCCGATCCCAACCACCCACACACCTCCCCAATACCCCAAACCCTTCCGAAATCGCCCCCCCCCCCCCGAGCCCCCCGCAACGTCACAATCTCCGCTTGAAGGTGAATGTAAATCAATCGCGATTCTCAAACCTCTCCCACAAATAGGCTCATAGCTCATCAACCCGACCTCCCACACACCTCCCCAATATCTCGTTAGAATCCTATGGACCCCACCACATGAACCCTGCCCTCAAACCCCCCGCACGAGCCCCCCCGCCCCCCGCCCCCCGCGAACGCCGATCGCCCCCCCCCCCCCTCCGAAAACGACCCTAAACGGTCAAAATGCACACAAATAACCCCCCCCCATAACCCTCCACCACCGTCCTGACTGATAAGCACATGAATATATATAAGCCCAAATGTTATGGAAGTCCAAAACCCACATCTTAGCATGCTAGAAACATATGCTGATGCACTAGCAATTAGCTTAAGCGCTAATTTCAGCATTGGTCGCTAATGTTAGCAAACAGCATATCTTTACAGCTAGTTGGAATGTCAGTTGTAAATCCTGACTGATAAGCACATGAATACCTATGAGCCCAAATGTTAAAGAAGTCAAAAACCTACATTTTAGATCGCATGCTAGCGAAAGAGTTGAAAAAGATGTTCGCTTACCTTAGAGACTTAGAGCCAGAGAGGAAGAGTTGAGCTGGAGTACAGTTTATAAATACACCCGAAACAAAAAGAGCCAATTTGATTCCTCCAGTAAATATCCTCCAATTAAAGTTAATAAATGTGAAATGAATTACTGTTCATAAAATGACCACCGTCTTCCCCTCTCCTCTTTCAAGCACGTTGCTAAGTAACGAACTAAAGCAGACAGACTGTCATGTCAGTTGAACAGACAGAGAGAAAAGGCTTACAGCACCCCTCGAACAGGAAGGATTTCTGGCCAAACCGTGTTTCCAATCATAAAACCAGGTTAACGTGAAGCCGGCTGAGCCCTTCCTGAACGTCTACATAGACATTTTGTGTTGACAAGTGAAGAAATGTGCTCTTGGGAGCAATTCAAAAAAGTGTTCGTTTTGTTTTCCTCCTGAAATTTTCCTGGCACTTTTAACATGGGAGTCTATGAGGCTCTTCATGGGTGCTGCGGACAAATGTTCGCATGTCAAGCTAAAACAATAAATCTGACAGATAAAGTAAAGCAAGTGTGAGCTAGAGGACACATTTTCCTACGTTTCTATGTATAAATTGTGTCTGTAGTGGTGCATTTGAGGCCATGGTAGTCGAATACGTTTTTTTTTTTGTTACACATTTCTCTCTCTTCTCCTCACTCTAGCGATGACATCTCCACTCTACCTCTCAAACATTCTTTCCATTGACACCAATTCATTTTTTTGGTGTGGTTTTTGGCAATTTTTGGGCAAAATTATTTGCCAAAAGTCTTAGAAAATCATAGCACACATGTCTGGGCCGAGCCGCACGTTTTGATATAACTTTTGTGTATATGCGTCAAAAACTCCGGTAGGTGTTTTGAGCCAAAAAAACGGCGTAAGAATAAGCAGAATAATAATAAACGCTAGTAATAACATAGTGTGCGCCTTGCAGCACGCACACAATAAACGCTAGTAATAACATAGTGTGCGTGCTGCAAGGCACGTTTTTTTGGCTCAAAACACCTACCGGAGTTTTTGACGCATATACACAAAAGTTATATCAAAACGTGCGGCTCGGCCCAGACATGTGTGCTATGATTTTCTAAGACTTTTGGCAAATAATTTTGCCCAAAAATTGCCAAAAACCACACCAAAAAAATGAATTGGTGTCTGTAGTGGTGCATTTGAGGCCATGGTAGTCGAATACGTTTTTTTTTTTTTACACATTTCTCTCTCTTCTCCTCACTCTAGCGATGACATCTCCACTCTACCTCTCAAACATTCTTTCCATTGACACCAATTCATTTTTTTGGTGTGGTTTTTGGCAATTTTTGGGCAAAATTATTTGCCAAAAGTCTTAGAAAATCATAGCACACATGTCTGGGCCGAGCCGCACGTTTTGATATAACTTTTGTGTATATGCGTCAAAAACTCCGGTAGGTGTTTTGAGCCAAAAAAACGGCGTAAGAATAAGCAGAATAATAATAAACGCTAGTAATAACATAGTGTGCGCCTTGCAGCACGCACACAATAAACGCTAGTAATAACATAGTGTGCGCCTTGCAGCACGCACACAATAAACGCTAGTAATAACATAGTGTGCGCCTTGCAGCACGCACACAATAAACGCTAGTAATAACATAGTGTGCACCTTGCAGCACGCACACAATAATAAAGTGTCAGTAGTTTTCCATTGTCATTTGAGTGGGTCAGAGTCCAGAGTAAAGACCTTTTTGTATGTGAGGGTGGGGGCAGATTCCAGGCACTGTTGGCAGGGGCTGAGGATGGGGGGGTGGGGGGGGTTGGGGAGACAGTTCAACAGTCTCACAGCCTGGTGACTGAAGCTGTTGGTGAGTGTGGTAGTGCGGGAGCGGAGGCTTCTATATCTCTTACCAGAAGGCATGAGGTTAAACAGGATGTGTGCAGTGGGTTGCATCACTCACAATTGAGAGTGCTTTTCGGGTCCTTGTTGTCAAAGTCTGTGAACAGTATTTTCTGCTGAAGCCAAAAAGCAGTCTTTTACTATTTCTGAGTCTGAGAACAGTGTTTTGGTCCGCGCCAAAATCCAAGCCATCTCGAAAGATGCCTCTGTTAAACGCGAAAGTGAAGCAGTGAGCTGCGCTATTTTACTCTTTCTTATTTCACTGCCAGGCGGATATCTTTCATTGAAATGTGGATGCGCAGTTTTGAAATGGTGCTCCAAATTGCTTCGTTTGAAACAGGTGTGGGTTTGTTTGCATATTAAGCAGAGAGGGTTCATGCCATGGAGAATAAATAAGAATTAGTCTGTCCTGCTCGCCCCCTCTCCGTAGTGTTAGTGCTGGTTTTTGCCCTGTTTTAATTAAAAAACGACCCATTGTGCCCCCATCTCAAGCTGGCTTGCTCCATCCTCTGTCCGTCATCAATCCCCGCTTGGTGCGTAATGGCGCGCGGGTTTGCAGGCTGGCCGTATTCACGCGAGACTGCAGAAAATTACTTAATTTATAGTTATTACTTATTAAGTATTATGCAGATGTTTGCGTTTGTGTTCACTGCATGTTTATGTAGTACCATACTTTTTGCACTATAGGGCGCACTGGATTATAAGGTGCACTGTCAATGAATGGTCTATTTTCGATCTTTTTTCATATATAAAGCGCACTGGACTACAAGGCGCATTAAGCAGAAAAAAAACAGTCAGATAAATCAGTCGAATAATATTATGGTGAAGCACAGTATGTATTACTCTGCGACACTCCTGGTTACGGTAGCCGTAATGCTGCAAGCGGTGCGGCTTTGTAGTTTACCAAAGTCGGTCAAAAAATTTTTTATTTAGTGCCTTATACCACACAAAAATCGCTTAGAGGTCAGTAAACAAAATAATTAATCCATATATAAGGCCCTTCGGATTATAAGGCGCAGTGTCGTTTTTTGAGAAAAATAAAGGCTTTTAAGTGCGCCCTATAGTCCGAAAAATACGGTACATAAAAAAAATGTATAAGCTAGTATGCCAGTGCGAGCCACCAATTAAAGCTTGATGAGCCGCATGTGGCTCACGAGCCACGCAATGAGTATCTCTGAAATAGGACAACATCCGCAAACAGCAGAGATGAAATCCCGTGCTCCCCGAACCGGACACCCTCCGGCACCAAGCTACGCCTAGAAATTCTGTCCATATAAACAATGAACAGAACCGGTGACAAAGGGCAGCATGCACCTGGGACAGGTCTGAATTATTAATTGCGAACACAGCTCCTACTCCAGTCATACAGGGAACGGATAGCCCTGGACCCCAAACACCCAAAGTACCCCCCACAGGGACACAATTGAATGCCTTATCCAGATCCACAAAGCACATGTGGACTGGTTGGGCAAACTCCCATAAACCCTCGAGCAACCGATAGAACAGGGGTCACTAACAGGGACAGAGAAAGGGAGAGACGTGGAAGAGCAAGACAGAGAAAGGGAGAGACATGGAGAAGCGAGACAGAGAAGGGCAGGGAGAGTCAAGGAGAAGTGAGACAGAACAGTCTCTGTCATGGTTCCAACCTAGCACTATTTTGATCTCTCTCTCTCGGCAGTGTGAGTCGATTGCACCAACTGCACCACAAATCCGCGCTCTCTCTGACCTCGCCCCAGAAGCGGATCTCCTCGCCCTCAAGCCCGTGTGAAATTGTGTTTAGCAGCCAGTCCGAGCTCTCTCCTTCACGTAACAGAATCGACACACCAGAATGAACCCAGCACAGGCAGCAAAATTAAAGCAAGCGATGTCCGGCCAGGCGGCCCTGGTGAACAAACACGATTCCACTCTACAACAGGTCGTGGAGCACCTGCAACCGCTCACTTCCAGCGTAGCACAGCTTGGAAACCAACTAACGGTGGTGACCGAGCAGCTTGCCTCAGCTAAGGCTCCGCCTCCCATGCCACCCAGCCCTGCTCTGCTGCCCCGGGAGCCTGTCATTCCTACACCTGCCAGGTACTCGGGAGATTTCGGGACCTGTTCCCAGTTTTTACACCAGTGTAACTCACTGTGTAAGTCAGCGAACCAAGCACCTATGCGAGCCCACAGGCCAAGATTTCTTTTATTATGAGTTTGCTCACAGGACAGGCAGGAGCCTGGGCCCTAGCAATATCTGGCCAGCAAACTGATCTCCTAGCCACCTATCAGGGGTTTGCGGAGGAGATGAAGCGGGTTTTTGACCATCCAGTGAAAGGCAGACAGGCAGAAGGGCAGCTGTTAGACCTCAAGCAGGGTAGTCAACCTGTATCACAATACGCAATAACTCGCATTTTAGCAGCGGAGAGTGGGTGGGGGGACGCTGCTCTCAGAGCAGTTTTTTCTAAAGGGTTGAATGACGACATCAAGGATGAACTGGCCGTATGTGACGATAGCGCCACATTAAACAAGCTAATACAGCTAGCGATTAGCCTTGACAATAGGTTGAGAGAGAGGAAGAGGGAAAGACGGGAGTCCAGAAGACCACAGCTCTCCTGCCAGCCCTTCACCATGGACACCACCCTCGCTACACCCGGCACCACCCACCACGTACCCGAGCCACACCAGCCCCCAACCGAGGAGCCCATGAAGCTGGGTCGGGCACGGCTACCTCCATCTGAACGTCGGAGGCAAATGGAAGCTCAGCTTTGCCTCTACTGCGGTAACGGAGGACATTTCATTGGCCGTTGCCCGGAGCTACCAAAAGGAGGTAAAAGCTCACCAGGGAGCGGGAGGTCACGAATAACCTCACCCTCCGCTTCCCGGATCCAAGTTACAGGTATGATCCACATTTCCCAGCGCACACTCCCGGTCGAGGTACTAAGTTGATTTTGGAGCCGATGATAGTTTTATTGATACAAACTTTGTTAAGACCAATGAGCTACCTGTTTATAAACTCTCTGCCCCTAAAGAAGTTCATGCCATAGATGACTCATTACTAGAGGTGATAACTCTTAAAACGGAACCATAAAAAATGACTCTCTTGGAGTAATCACCAAGAATTCGTAGAATTTTTTGTAATAACCTCACCTTTGACCAAAGTAGTCCTCGGAATCCCCTGGTTAAAAAGGCACAATCCCCACATCGACTGGGCCACCGGCACTATACGGAAGTGGAGTCTGCATTGCCATGCCCACTGCCTGCGCTCAGCAGAACCATCCCGGGAAGGTCGGTGCCACCCAATCAGCCGAGTATCATGACCTCAAGGACGTATTCAGCAAGTCCTCTGCAAGCACCCTACCTCCGCATCGACCCTACAACTGCGCCATTGACCTACATCCTGGATCGACCCTCCCATCGAGGCGGTTGTATAATCTCTCCAAGCCAGAAAGGGAGGCAATGCTCACTGACTCAGTCGCAACAGAGCTGATCCGTCCATCCACCTCGCCGGTAGGAGCAGGGTTCTTCTTTGTTGAAAAGAAGGATAAGAGCCTCCGCCCCTGCATAGATTACACCGGTCTCAATTATATCACCATTAAAAATAAGTACCCCCTTCCACTTCTAGACTCGGCTTTTAGCCCGCTACATGAAGCTTGTGTTTTCTCTAAGTTAGATCTCAGAAATGCTTATCACCTGGTTAGAATAAGGGAGGGGGATGAGTGGAAGACGGCTTTTAACACACATCTAGGACACTTTGAGTACTTAGTTATGCCTTTTGGTTTCACCAATGGCCCTGCAGTTTTCCAGTGTTTGGTTAATGACGTTTTACGAGACCTGCTAAACCGGATAGTCTTTGCGTACCTGGATGATATCCAGATTTTTTCCCGCTCTTTGGAGGAACATTTTACCCCTGTGCGAACTGTTTTACAACGTCTGCTTGAGAATAGATTGTATGTCAAAGCAGAAAAGTGTGAATTTCATGTAACCTCTATCAGGTTCCCAGGTTATGTGGTGGAGAAAGGACAGCTACGGGCCGACCCATCCAAGCTGGAAGCTGTAAAGGAGTGGCCAGTTCCCACCACTCGGAAACAGCTCCAGCGCTTCCTTGGGTTTGCAAACTTTTACAGACGTTTCATTCGCAACTATAGCCAGAAAACCGCTCCTCTCACGAGATTGACCTCATGTAAAACAACCTTCAACTGGTCTCCTGAAGCAAACTCTGCATTTGACACTTTAAAAACCTTGTTTGTCAATGCGCCTGTTCTTGCCCATCCAGATCCTGCGCAGCAGTTTGTAGTCGAGGTTGACGCCTCTGACTCGGGAGTTGGGGCCGTCCTCTCCCATCGCCAGCCTGCGGACGACAAGCTTCCTCCCTGTGCTTTCTTCTCCTGTCGCCTCTCCCCCGCTGAGAGAAATTACTGTGGAGTGGCCACTGGCTGGAGGGGACAGATCAACCCTTCATTATATGGACAGATCACAAGAACCTGGCCTACCTACAGACGGCTCGTCGCCTGAACTCGCGCCAGGCCCGCTGGACCTTATTCCTGGGCCGTTTCCGCTTCACACTTACCTATCAACCCGGCTCGAGACCATCCTGTCGCTGTCCTGTGTGATAGGGGCAGTCCAATGGCAAGTTGAGTAGGAAGTACAGGAGGCGCTCCGAGACCAGCCAGTGCCGGGTGAGTGTCCACCTAACCGACTTTTTGTTCCCCCTGCGGTGAGGTCAACGGTGCTTACATGGGGGCACACTTCCCGGGAGGCCTGCCATCCTGGAGTAAATCGCACCCTTGCATTGGTACAACAGCGGTCCTGGTGGCCATCCATTGCCACAGATGTCCGGACCTTCATCGCTGCATGCACAGTTTGTGGCCGCAGTAAGTCTTCACATCGACCTCCAGCGGGACTCCTACAGCCTCTGCCTATTCCACCACGCCCCTGGTCCCACATAGCGGTAGACTTTGTGACGGGGTTACCCCCCTCTGAGGGTAATGACACTATCCTCACAATTGTGGATCGGTTCTCTAAAGCAGTGCACTTTGTTCCCCTCCCCAAGTTACCCTCTGCTTTAGAGACCGCTAACTTATGGGTGTTGCATGTTTTTAGACTTCACGGGATCCCCATGGACATTGTCTCTGACAGGGGTCCACAGTTCATCTCCAAGGTTTGGAAGGCCTTCTGGCAGGCTCTGGGCGCCACCTCCAGTCCGTCCTCCGGCTACCACCCACAGTCAAATGGGCAGACGCAAAGAGCCAACCAAGATCTAGAGACCCTGCGCTGCGCTGCGTTGCCTCCCGGCTCGCCTCCTCTTGGGCTACACATCTGCCATGGGTAGAATATGCCCACAACACCCTGATCAGCTTGGCTACCGGTATGTCTACCTTTATGGTCAACACAGGCTACCAACCCCCACTATTCCCTAGCCAGGAATCAACTTCTGCGGTGCCGTCAGCCTGAGCCCAGTCCTGTCGGGTTAAACGGGTGTGGCGAGAGACCCGCGCTGCCCTGGCAAGAACGGCCGAGCGGAATCGGAGACTGGCAGAGCGCCACCGCATCCCAGCTCCCCATTACGAGGTGGGCCAGCAAGTATGGTTGTCTTCCTGTGACTTGCCTCTCCAGACTGATTCACGGAAATTGTCTCCCAGATTCATTGGCCCTTTTGAGGTGGAAAGGGTGATCAACCCCTGACCTCGCCCCAGAAGCGGATCTCCTCGCCCTCAAGCCCGTGTGAAATTGTGTTTAGCAGCCAGTTCGATCTCTCTCCTTCACGTAACAGTCTCAGGGAGAATGTCGCTGTACTTAAAATTGTAAGTCGCTTTGTATAAAAGCTACTGCTAAATGAAGCATTATTATTATTATTATTAGAAAGGGAGAGACATGGAGGAGTGAGACAGAAAGGAAGAGAAAAATATTAGTAAAATGGCACTCTCAAAAAAAAAGAAAAGTGGACAGCGAAAATAGGGCATTTAATCCAGAATGGACAGACTCCTTTCTGTTCATACTACTTTTAAATGGGTAAATGTTAGGCTTCTCTCAATTAAATTGGTTGATCTCCAAACAGATGTAGCCTTAAAAGAGCAGTTTATAACTGGGGGGGGTCAGATGGGGGGGGTCAGATGGCTTAATGGTTAAGGCGTTGGCCTCATGATCGGAAGGTTGTGAGATCGAGTCCCGGCTGTGGCTATATGACATTGTGTCCTTGGGCAAGGCACTTCACCCTACTTGCCTCAGGGAAAATGTCCCTGTACTTAGTGTAAGTCGCTTTGGATAAAAGCGTCTGCTAAATGAATGTAAAATGTAAAAAAAAAATAAGAATTGACCCTTCTACTTTCTGGCTCAAAATGTCCCTGATACAGCTTTCCCAGGTCTGAGGAAAGTTGTCTCCTCTTGACCATGTTCGGCTCCACACACAACTGTAAGACAGCATTCTCCACAATGAACATAATCAAAACAAAATATTGTTCCAGGCTCACCAATGAGCACCTCCACATGTATATGAGAATGGCCCTGACTCCATTTAAGCCCGTGTTTAAAATCCTGGCAAAACAAGCTAGAGCTCAATTCTCCCACTGAGCAAAAAAGTGGGGGAGTTGAATATAAGTGGGGAAGATTGTTAAGTTAAATAGTTCAATGGTTAAGATATGTTGAGATTTCTTATCTGAATTGGTTCAATTAAGGTAACAGAGTATGCAACAACCCAAAAATTGGGTCATGCACTTTATTTGAATGTGCACATTGTCCACATTTCATGTATTTTCTATATATTTACTAAGTTCAGTTCTGTTTTACATGACAATAAATATTGTCAGAAAGTTTTGAATTGTACTGAAATCATTTGATTTCATCATTGATGAAGTATTGATTAGATGCAAATAAGTACTAGGCCACTTAAATATATATCACACTAAGTTAGACATTATGATCTTCCGGACCTTTGCTTCATGTCATTTTCTCGAACTGGACTTTGGACTGAAATTGTTGTTGAATACGCCTGCGATAGAGGGTATGGAGCTGGTCCAGTGTTCTGCAACCAGGATGAAAACCACACTGCTCCTCCAGAATCTGAGGTTTGACTATTGGTCGGATTCTCCTCTCTAGTACCCTGACCTTACCGGGGAGGCTGAGAAGTGTGATTCCTCTGTAATTGGAACACATTCTCTGGTTCCCCTTCTTAAATAGGGGGACAGCCACATTGGTCTGCCAATTCAGAGGTACTGTTCCAGAAAGCCTTTCTTACATAGGGGGACAACCACCCTGGTCTGCCAATCCAGAGGTACTGTTCCAGATTGCCACGCGATGTTGCAGAGGCTTGTCAACCAGGACAGTCCTACAACATCCAGAGACTTTAGGAACTCAGGACGGATCTTGTCCACCCCCGGAGCCTTACCACCAAGGAGCCCATCGACTACCTCAGTGACTTCAGCCTGGGTGATAGTGCCAGAAACTAGCAGCAGTAGCATTTGCTCTAATCAAATGCTGCATGTTTGTTCTGGAAATGTATTTTAGCATATCACGCATAATGTACGTGTACATCAGCATCATCGACAGTGAAAGCAAATCTGTCTACGCAGAATAAAAATAAATAATGGGGGGGGGGGCGATTTATCCATGGTTGAAAACCTGCAGTGGCTAATAAGACAGCAACTGATGGGATGTATGGTTTGTTTGAAAATATATTAAAACGCTTTCTAAAATTATTTTATTGTCACAGTATCTCATCGACCTCCAATGTGAGATGTGTTCCATTTAAAGTGGCGGAGAGCCAATACAGAAAAGTTTGAAAGCTTCAGAGCTGCAGGTTGCCGAGGCCTGTTGTAGGTGAAAAGCTATGGCCTTTTGAATATTATTTTTTTACTGTTGCTTAGAAACCTAGGGTGGCAAAAATTACCCACTGGCTCAACTTGCCCTGTTCTCCACTATTAACACCATTATCATATCCATTATCACTGGTTGTTCTCTAATCTCCAAAATAATTTGGCATCTCCCTACCAGGTTAGGCGTTCAGCCTGAGATACCATGGTGATTGAACCCGCCAACAATTGATCTAGCATTGTGATACAGAAAACCCTGGGTTAAACATCAAGTTAGCTCATTAACGCCAAATCTTGATTCGTATTAGAGGCCGGTAGTTAAAGTACTGAACTATGATTAGTAACAAGGGTGAAGTTTATTTGCTAGGGAAGGGATGGGGGTTTAAACAAGATTCCTACACAAAGATAATAAATTTTATATGGAATCAGAGCCATAGCTTTTATATATCAATCTTTAACCATCCTTCATGGGATTCACTTTGGAAAGTGTAGCTATGCATAACCATATACACAGAATGCGCAAACGGTCAGAAATTATTGTGCAATATATTTATTTCCTCCTTTAAATTTTGGTTTCCATACAAGAGCATTGTTGACCTAGAGGGCAAAGTGCAGTCACAACTACTTATATTCCTTTAATCTCAATAATATGCTCTAAAACTTAAAATGATCTGTAGCACAAAATTACAACATAGAGCATGAAAGTAAGTTAACAAAAAATTGGTTGACTGAATCTGTTGCTATGGAGACATAAACAGAAGCAGACACCATGCCTGGAGTCGCTGACAACTAAATTTACAGAAACCTCATCTCAGGCTTGTTTCCACCTGCTCATCTACCTGCTGTGTTCCTTCTATGGCCCCTCCCAGCTGACCTGGGACCAGCCAGGGACAGTAACACCGATAAAGATGAGCCTGGTGTCAGCCTCAGATGGGTACTGAGAGTGTTATCACCTGTGCTGTGACTACGACCATTCCACACAAACTGACACAGCCAGGGAAGCTGGTTCAACCACTCAGAAATCTTAAGACCTGGAACCCAGACACAATCTTGCAGGCCTGAAACCACCCCTTTAGCTATTTTCTTAGATACAAGAGACAAAGATCACTCAACCTGCCTCTTCCACCTCAAACTCCATATCCCTGGGGAGTCTTAGATGATTCTATCACCCACCACCTCCCCACCCCCCCCCCCCCCCCCCCCCCCCAACTCTGAGAACCAGGGATTCTTTCTGGACCAGGTTAGGGTTAGGGGCCAGGTTTGAGCCTCCTGGATGTTCCAAATTTACTGGGACCAGATAGCATCACACTACAAACACAGCACCCCCTGCAGGTCTTCCTGTGTACCACATCAACAATCACATCCTGTGGCTTGTTGGATTCCTTTTTGTCAGAGTAGTGTAAAGTTTCTAAGCAGATAGTGTATACATTTACAGCCTGATAATCTCTTCATGTATACACACATGATGCACAAACTATGCAATATCAATTTAAACCAATACATGTAACTATTTGTTGCTAATAATTTCAAATATGCTCTAAGGAATATGGATTAAGTCATTAATATAAATTTCAAAAATAGAGAGAATGATATCCTGTTACGTCATTTACGTGGAAAAGAAAACTCAAAACAACTTGAGACAGAATTAATATATTATATTGCTTCGTAACCGTATCTTTCTGTCTGTCTATTTCTCTCTAGGTATGATAGCAGACATAATAATATACCCTCTCAATAAATATCTCTACATCATCAAAATATAATGTGCCCATGATTCTTAATATAAGACCTTTTCCCAAACCTGCCCTCGATGGTGAATACTGATGAACCTGGTAATAAACATTAACTATGTATCTTCTATCCATTCCCAATAGAGCTTCTAATATAGTGACATAACTCTGTTGGTCCACATCATAGTAATATCCCTCCCCTCCCAGTAACACCCCCACCCCTCCCATCCTACACTGACACACTCACATCCACCTCTACAACAAGACTAATCTAATGTGTACTGTGTAATCTAAAGTAACTGTGTTACTGAAATTAATATTAAACACATGTTTTAACTATTACGTGGATTCTCCTGACATCTTTGAGAGGTTTGGTATACATTAAGGAGGTGTGGTGAGTTCTGTAGTGTGGCAGAAAGATCCAAAGTATTTTGTTAATTAAGATATGGTCACTTGAACAAGTTTGATTGTGTTACCTACTGCAATGACAGCAATTTATCAGTCCTGTTGGCACAATTTTTGAGACGATAAAACACCTCAATTACTTTCATGTTATGGATCTTTGTAATTGACCCAGATCTGCTCCTTAATCCATCCATGGAGATCCAGACGGGCTGTGGATCCTCTGCCTCGCCGTTAAAATTGTGGAAAAACAAACATTATAGTATATATATATGTATATATATATATATATATATATATCAAATTTATTTTAAAGTGAGAAACTACAGGTTTATAAAACTTACTATAAGTTAGACAACAGTAGGACTACTAGTGAAGTCCACAAACACTCAATACAGACCTGTCAGTGTCTATCAGAGTGTCACTGCAATATAAATATCTCATCTGTAACACACGTTCTCTCTAGTTTGGATGTCTTTTTGACCACTATTTGTCTTCATTATTATCAAACACAACCAAACACCATCATTAAATAAGGATTTCAATAGTATCATACACAAAACACAGGAACAGAAAAGTCTAGCCAGTTGACCTACTGTTGTATCTTCGTTCACAAACCCTTCACATGTGTTCTGTGTTCAGAAACAGTACATACACTTACTCAGAAGTATTAAAGTAGTCAATTACTTGATTTATCCTTGGTTGTTCAGGTTTACATCCGTTGTACTCTGCAGCAAGCTTAGGGACCTAATGATATGATGTATTCTAAAACTCAGGCCTCACTCCTTTTCCTTCACTCTCCTCGATCTAGATCTAACACAACATGAAGGGTATATCAGTTCTATAACACCTCTTTCACTTTGCCTTCCTTATGAGTAGCCAACCATATTGTTTATGCTTGGCCCATTCCTCTCAGAGGACATACAGCAAGGGGCAGTGAGAGTATAGAAGGATGATGGTTACAATTCTGATGGATTGCCAGCCTAGATCTCTGCCGTGCATGTTTTGAACTCCAGAGGGAGCAGTTGGCAAACGTTTAAGCTTCCTGCGGAAGACGCAATGATTCTTGTCAAACCTCAACTGAACACAACCAATTTTGAGCAATTACAATATACAGAAAAATTATGATGTTGATATATAAATAATGTGAACTTATCTCTATACCAGTTCAGTGATTAACCTGGTGTGTCCTACATAGCTAGAAGAAATAGGCAAGGTATTAGATGCAGGGTTCTCAAGTATAACCTGCTACCTCAGGAACGTGTAGGACAGAGGGTCGTACCATACAGGCTCCCTCCTGGAGCCACACTGTAAACCCCTATTTGTCCTGATAAGCTATTCCACCAGCTTTCAGAATAGAAAAACAAATCTCCAGCAATCCTTTTTTTGATTTCTTTTGCATCCAAATGAGGTGGATTTTCAAAAGTTTAGTTTTTCTTTCAAAACTCCCATTGCGACAAGCTTCTTTTGATTCTGAACTGTATATTCCACAACATAAGGGTTTCTTCTCCTGTGGTATCCTTCCTGTCCCAGTCACCTGAGACCTTCCCTCTCCAGATGAGTAATGTTATGCTTATCCAGTCCACTGATGTCTCACTCCCCACTGTACTGGATGTGTATATGAACTCCTAAGCATTAGAATAATCATACAGTTTAAACAGTATATTTTCAGGTCAAAGTAAAAAGAAAGAGTGACGACGGACGAATCAAAAGTAGAGAAGAAGCTAGTGGCAAAGCAGTGGTGTGGTGTTGGATGAGTACACCCCCATCCCCTTTATCTTCATTCCATCCTTCTCTCCTCCTGTGTCTCATCTGTCCAGTAGCAGCTCCCATTCTCCTATTCTTGCCTCCTCCTTATCTGTGGGTCTCATCTGTCCAGTAGCAGCTTCAGAGCTCTCTCGATGTTCATACGATGGCCCACACGAGTCACGCCCAGGTCGATAAGGTCGTCCTTCTGCAAGCTGGGCAGGTGACTTCCCTCAATGTCGTTATCCATAAAGGTGTCCTTGTGTTCTGCCAGGTTCAGGCTCTCCAGCCAGTCGGCCACATCGTGCTTGCTCCACATCAGCAAGGGCTTGGTGGCAAAGGGTTTGTTGGAGGGAGCCTGTATGAGAGTGAGTGGTGAGGGGGAGCGGCTGCGTCCCATACCCAGGCTGAGGGGAGGGGTGGGCAGGCCGAACACATCTGTCAGGGTGGGGGAGGTGGCAGAGGAGACAGGGAGGGAGGAGGAGGCACCGCCCAGGCCTGAATCCGGAGGAGAGAGAATGGGGCTGGGGGTATGGTGGTGCGAGGGGCAGGAAGGGAGGCTGGAGGGGGCAGGTGTGTTTTGACTTAGCTGGGAGAAGGTGACAGTGGTGTTACGCTGTGTTCCTGAGGACAGGGACACACACTCAGGCCCCCTACAGAGAGAAAAAAAGGACAGATGACTGAGGCATGTCACACACACACCTATACACACAGTACACACTCTCACACACAGGCACAATAACACACACAATAAGCACACAATAACACACACACAGTACATACAAAGCCAAAAACACCCAGAAACATGCATACCTAAACACACACAAACAAACACAAACACACAGGACTATGGTAAAAAACATACACCTCACCTCGTTCAGGAATACCATGTCTCCCACTCTGATGATAAGATTTACGTCATCCAGCCTGCTCTCAAGGCTGCTCTCATTATCTGGTTGCTAGGCAACACTTTCCTTCTCGGTCAGAATACACATAAAAATGCGCGTGCACATACAGACACAAACACGTATATGCTGACACACACACAATCATATATTGTATGGATGTACAATGAACTTGCAAACATGCGCACGGACACAACAACAAAAAAAGCACAGAAACACATGCTCATGTCCACAAACATACAGACATGCATGCAACCACAATAAAGCACAAACACAGCTACACACAAACATGAACATTTTTCTGTGCCTGAATCTCTGAGTGGTGAGTGAAGAAGAGAAGAACATTACCTGGAGCCAAACACTGTCCGCGTCCCTGAGTCTACGCCCTCCCCTGACTTCACTGTCCGCTGCTTGTTGCCATGGTCTCCCAGGGTGGCCTTCTGCTCGCCCAACTGGGGCTCACCCCACAGCTTGGACATCCTCTGGGTGGGCGTTTTAGGGGGCTCCCCTGGGGGAGGTGGGGGAGGAGGGGGGGCAGAGGGGGGCGCCCCGAAAGTTCTTAGATTGTCCTCCATCAAGGCTTCCTTGTTGTAAAGTGCGTTGCTCTTGTTGGCTGGGTGGAGGGGGGGAGCGTGGCTAGGCTTGACCTTTGGCTTGGAGGCGCGGTCCACTAGGAATGCCTGACCATCTGCGTAGACTGTACACATGTCCAGGCCCTCGCCGCCCTCCGAGGAGAGAGTGGAGATGCTGGACACGGTGGAGACTGTGCTAGTCGTTTCCAGCTGAGGGTCTCCACTGCTACGGCTGTCCACTTCCTCTATCCCAGAGTCACTGACTGGTTCATAGCTTTCCAGGGGGGTAGGGTGGAAGCTGGGGGGCATACAGTTGGTTAGCACAGCAGGGCGCTTGATGTCGGTGTTGCCCGTGGCGGGGTGAGGGTAGAAGGGGCCAAGGGAGGCAGTTCTGGAGGCATTCTTGTTCTCTTTCTGCTGTTTGAGAAGCTCAGCGATGGCACCAGCCTGCTCCTCGGGGATGTCAAAGCTGTTAGCAAACTCCAGAGGTGGAGGGAGGGGGTCCCCAAAAAACTCTTCCTCAATGTCTACGGACGCCAGTGGGGGAGGGGGGATACCAAATGGAAGTTTGACTGGCTCGTCCACCGAGCTGATGGTGATGATGGTTTTTCCACGGAGCCCTGGGGGCCCCAGGGGCCTGTGCGGGTTAGGAGCTGGGGGTTTCGGGTGAACAGGCTGGTTGGGGTCCCGTAGCTCAGTGGGTGTGCTGTCAGGGCTTTCCGCCCCGTCCCTCTCCCCCTCAGACAGGCTGTTGTCCTCAGAGCGTGCTCCATCCATGGTATGGACCATTAGCAGTCCGGCGGATTTCTGCTGCGAAGTGTCCACAATATCAATTAGCATCTTCTTCTTCTCCTCCGCCCTCTTCTTCTCCTCCTTCCCCAGGGGGTGCTCATACTTGGACTCTGTCTCATACTTGGCCTCCGTCATCTGCCGACGTAGCCCTCCCCTCTGCCCCACTCGGCCTACGGTCGCTGTAACGCTGGAGAAGCCAACATCCATGTTGGCTCGGAGCTTGGTGTCGATGAAGAGCGGCTTGTTCAGGTCTGGTTTGGGGGGCTCACTCTTCAGAGGGAGGGGCTGGGACTGCTCCCTCATGGCCCGGTCTCTGGCGGCCAGGGCGAGCGCCAAGGGGGAATTGGGGTCCAGAGGCTTGCCTGTGACTGGGTGGACGTAGTTTCCTGAGGGGGAGGGTGACGTAGATGGGGAGGCAGAGGAGGAAGAGCTGTAGGTTTTGGCAGGCAAGCTGAGGGGGCTGTGATGGCCTGTGCGCGTGTTCAGAACCTCTCTGACCATGGTGGGCTCAGGGGTGTTGAAGTCTGTCACGTTCCCTCCTCCTCCTCCGCTCCCACCCCCTTTGGGGATGCTGAGCAGCGAGGAGGGCGGGGCCATCAGTCTCCGCAGGCGATCATCACTGCTGAACATGCCCTCATCGATGGATTTGGAGTGGCGGAGACGCGGGGCAGGGGAAGAGGGGGCATCCTCATCCGTGGACCGGAATGACACAGAATTCCGGTGGGTCTCCAGACGCCGCTCGCGCTCACGTACTGCGCCCGCCATGGCTGTGGCAAAGGGGCTGCTGGGGTTGTTCCCATCATCAGGGCGGAGTTGACCAGGGTGGTCCGGGTGGAGACTGCCGGTCTCGATCTCCATACTGCTGCCCTGGCTGCTTTTCCCACTGCTGCTGGTGGATGGCTCTTTGATGATGATGGTGGGGATGGGGATGGATGAGCAGCTCTTTTCAGGGCTGTCCTCAATCTTGGATTGCTTCACCAGCATTCCCTTCCTCCTGGCAGGTTTGTTGGGCACGAACAGGCCCATGTTGCCCAGCTTGCCCAGGTCTGAGTAGGGGTTCTCTGGGATCTGTGCCCGCCGGTTAAGGAAGCTCTGTTGAGCAGTCAGAGAATGGTTGTTGTAGTTCTCTGACTGGTACTCCTCAGGAGGCTCTCGGTAATATGGTACATTGTCGCCCCCCCTCCACTGGGGGTCCCCTTGCTCTGGGCCTGGTACCTTGGGGGTCGAGTTCTGAGTAAAGCCGGGGCGCACATAGCCTCGGCCCTTAGGGGCAGGGGTGTTGTTGTAGGGGGGCGAGGGAGGGGAAATCGCAGGGGGAGGGGGGATGTCCTCGGAAGTGTCGGGCATGGAGAGGCTCCTGGTGAACTTCAGCATAGGAGGAGTTAAGAACTGTTTCTCCTCTTCAGTTATCCCTGAAAGGTAAAGAATGAGAGAGGAAGAGGAGGGATCAAAGTGAGGGAAAAAGAGAGAAATGTATATAAATAGCTATAAAGAAGTACACTGGCAATATTTTACATGTCGGTTAAATTGACTACCATAGAACTAACTAAAGAGCAATATATGTAGTAAAATGTGCAGATACATATGAATTCATATTAAATGTTAGCAGTATAGGTTATTACAAGAAGACACCAAATGGAGGAATGTAACGGGTAAGTGACTGTTGTAAAGGTACTGTTAGACGTGTTGACTAAAGAAAAAAAAATGTAACCTCTAAGTTTAACCAGTGTAATAATGAGTTATACTAAACTGTGATAAAGTCACAGTGTGATGCTTAAAATATTAAAAACTATATATTTAAATATATAATTTCACATGCTCGTTATTTTCACAGACACTGACAGAGCGACACACAGGATGAAAAATGTAATGGATTTAGTGATTGTGATCGAGAGTTTGGTAACCTATTAACATACCAGACAACTATTCAGCCTGTTTTTCTCTATTCTATTGTTGTTACAATAACTTGCCTTTCAAGATGAAATGTCTGTACTTCGTCTCTGATTTTATAAAATACATTTCCCCCTAAAAATGCGACTTATAGTCCAGTGTTACTTAAATATGCTTTTTTTTTTCTTTTTTGGGCTGGTGCGCTCCGGAGGGACTCATAGTCTGGAAAATACACTTCTTAATACAAAGGGTAGAGTTGTACATAGAGTTGGAGCTATTAGTTCTACTGGTCAAACATTAGTGCTAAAGCCTAGTGTCAGCGCTCCAAAATCTATTTTAAAGCCTCCCCAGAAAACGAAATGCAGTTGTAGTTACAAAGTGGTAACCACCTCCATATATACTACCAGTCAAAACTTTGGACACTCTCGCCCTTTAAAATTAATGTGACAAAGTGTCGAAACTTTTGACTGGTAGTGTAAATAGTCCTTGTAATGACAGGTTCGACAAGCAGGTTTCATGAGCAGTGTCCACATACTATTGCCCATATAGTGTATGTTGCCACATTCTGAATGTATGCTGCTGTGTATATTTGTTGCTGTGTTCTCACCTATAGATTTCTGTCTCCTCATGGTGCCCTTGGGAACCCCCAGGTAACCTGCTCGTGGACTTCCTGGTACAGGAGATGTCTGCATAGACACTTCCTGGCTTTCACACATTGACTATGATGCACAGACACATGCGGAATGAAGTATGTTAAGTTAGCTACAGTACTGTTCGCAAATAAATACATATATTGTACAAAAACCTTAGTTCACATTTGACAGTGTTCTCAGGTTACCTGTCAGGCTCTTCAAAATGACCTAAAAATCAGACTGACGCAGATAATCTGAAACCCTGTCTGTCCTTTAATATTCAAATTACCTGACCGGTCCTATATTAACACTGTTTAATTGGAACAGTTTGAATACAAAGACTGGTGGTACTTACATTTAACTCTGGGCTCATGGCAAAGCACCTGCTGGAGGGGCGGGACTTAACAACCGCCACTCTCATGTCCATGTTAGAGTTGTCCCACATTGGCTTATGAGGGGGCATGTTCTCATCCACTTTATCTGGAAATATGCACACCCACACACATGTGCACACACAGATTACTGTCAGCAGACTGGATTGTCTTCTACGGACAAACAGGACAGGGAGGCCAATGTTTTTGATATATTAAATACTGTAGGTACATTTGATTTAGCTCATCAGACACAGCAGGACTAGAATAAAGCTTGTTTTTGCTCTATAGAGCTTATGGACGAACCCCCTAACGTGCATGCACAGCACATAAATCAAGTGAAATCAATAAATCAAGTATGTTCCAAATATCTGAAATTCTTACTCCACACACTTCAACCAATGAGAGATGAGCCATTCAGCCAATGTCAGGAGGCCTCTCATAAAGAAATCAAACCAAGCATAAAAGAAAGGGAGAACCGAATATATCAGACACTGCCATTGGTCCGAGTAAAAGCCGTGCAAGCCACTCCCGAAGGACTCCATACCACTCCTTCTGGATTTCTATTGGTAATTGCAGCGGCCACTGCACAACATGCTAGCAATTAATTGGCAGTTTGTTTGACTGGTTATTTCATTCTTTGTGAAGCTCCCATGCATGGGGCGGTTACTTAGAGTGACTTGAAAAACAATCCTCTTCCTTAAACCGTCATTATCAGAGGACAGATCATCTAAAGGAAGGAAGGAAGGTAATGAATGACTTAAAACATAAGAAAGAAAAGTAGGAAGGAAAAAAGGAAGGAAGCATGGAGGATAGGAAAGAAGCAGATCAGATCCACATACACTGTCATAGTGAATAACCTCTCTATGGTTCAAGTTGCTACACAGCAATGCACGGCACACATCATTCTTGAGTACTGGATAGGTCTCCTTCACTGGACCAGATGCGTGATAACTGTACCTCATTTCAACAGCGACCAGCAGACCCTGGATTATAGGGCCATGGGAGGAGGCGGGGGAGCAGAGCTGTAGCGGTACAGCTGCTCAGAGGGACACAGCCTCAGTCAACCAGGGAGACCTATATTAGTGGCTCACTGTAATTGTATTAACTATTTATTTATTATTAAGTAACTGTATGGTGCACAATCACCATGACAACAACTTGTTTGGGTATGAGTCAAAGCCTTAGTATGGAGGACCACTTTATAACCAAGGTCACTCTATGATAGAACAACAAAGAACAACTGATTCGAGCACACCTATCCTTAGCCAGTACTTAATTTTTTTTAATTTTTTATATTAAGATGTTTGGCTAGATTAGAAATGATTTGAGGATAGCAGTATTCTGCAGTAAAACCCAAGATATCTGTTGTGCTTGAGCCTCCTCTGTCCTTCTTGATCTTGCATAACTCTACAACGAGGGACAGGAGATTGAATAATGCATGGGAATAGCATTGCCCTTTCACACAGCGCGGGCCTGCAGAGAATCCAGGACGTTTCCAAAGTGTTTTCTGCTGTGCTGACAAGTTTTTAAAAGCAAATAGTTTCAACGGTTTATTCTCAAGATTATTATAACATGCGCTAAAAAAAAACATTAAAAAATCCCATAAAGGGTTCTTTTCTAAAGTCATTAGTCTGTAAAACAAAATAGACCCCCAAAAAATATATATACACCATAAATAACACGGCATTACTCTAATGAAGCATTACCTACCAGGTAGCTCATACATCTTAAACATGCAGATCATACTCACCCTTTTTTTTCCTCAAGGTGGCTAAAAATAAGAGAATACACAAACGTATGCTACATGTGATGGTCTCAAACCTCACCTTTCAACACCAGCAGTTAAAGCAGGCACAATAATTGTAGTATTTAACGCTTTAAAACATTGAGCAAGAACAAAAAATGTATTACAGTTGAATATCTGATTCTAGAGGGTAAGACCTCAGTCAATTTAGAATAGATCAAAGCTGCTACTAAATACTGTCACTTGACAGTACAAAGCCAAGATGAGTCACACAATGAAGAGGAGTTAATCATAGACAACTTTAATCAATAAACTGAAATGAATAGAAGCGCTAAACCAATGTAGTCAGTGTTTTTGTTATGTCAGGCAATGTATGCAAGGCATATGACAACATGCAGTAGTTATGGACATAAAGTGAAAGTATTACTGTGCTGTTTGTGATATAGTATTGTACATTAGACTGGAACCCAAACGAACCGAGAAATACAGTGGCGAGAAAAACACTGCCAGACTGCTGTCTTAATTTCAAGACACATAATTGCATAAGGAAGCAAAGTAAATATAGCCATCTGATGAAATAAATGAATTAACACTCAATAAGGGTGAGAGGAAATCTATTGTGGGATGGTGGGGTGTTTGACAGGGAACAAGCTGTACTCAATAAATACCTTTATCCACTTAGGTTTGAGATGTTGAAAAACACATAGAAGGAAACGGCATACAAGTTACTTGAATTTTTTACGTTACTTTCTTTTTTGTTTTAATCCACGCATATACAGTGGTTAAAATACACAGCATGACAGTGTGGTCACTCTGGCTTGCCTTACCTAGCTCCTCCAACTCTGAAGTCATCGATTTGGAGCGCATGGACAGGGCTGTGGAGGGGGCTCTTCTTGGAGGTGGGGGGGCTGAGAAGACACATACACAGGTGATATACAGTGAAAATTTTACCCGTTATGGTAGATGTGGTTAGCACACTTTTGCCGCCACTTAGTAGTGCTACTCAACCTAGACTAGCTCTAGGTTTAGCTGCTGTCAAAGTCAGAGTTTAGAGGTCAACCTCATCTATCAGATACTGATCAAGCAGAAAGGTATGACACAGATATGTAAGATAGACTGACAGCGGGACAAGAAAGAGTAGAGGAATAGAGTGAGAAAGGTATGACAGAGAGATAAGTAGAGTGATGAAAGCAGAGGGAGATTGATTAAACAGAGACTTACCTTTCTTCCTGGCCGTGTCCTCTGGGTCCAGATTCCTGCTGACTGTCACAACTTTGATGATCAGGTGGTTTCCCCCATGTCGGATCATATTGACCACCTGCTTGTGGCCAACCTTTACCACATTGTCCTGGTTGACCTGGTTGAGGATAAAGGTCAGGTTTAGAGTAATCATGACTGAGAGCAGTTTCGCCTACAGTAGAGTATGCTGCTAGCTAGAGTATAGTTACCCAGACATCCACTACTACTGTATTGTACTGTACATCCAAGTTGTTGCTCTTCCTCACAAGCCCTTCATAGCTCACAGGCTCCACCACAACAAAACACCACCCTACCACAATGTCAATGGTACCTTAACCTCCCCTCATGACATGATATGTGTGATTTGACATATTTCTGATCAAGAATCAACAATTTCCTGTAATTTCCATGCAGCTCCATTACTCTTCCCTAGAGGTAGGAAGTAGAACCTGCTGTCAAATGAATGGTCAGCTTACCAAAAGAGGGAAGGAGATAACTAAATAGAGGAAAAGAAAAAGTGAGATAGAGGGAGAGCGAGACCCAGTAAAAGATAAATAAATATTTCAAGCTGAGTCACAAGTCTGACAAGGTCCACGAATCTCCAAACAGTAAATGCGCTAATAGACCACACAAATATTGTTTAACATATAAATAAGTTTGCTGTTGGTCTTGGTTGGCCATTTTTGAGAGGCTGTTCATCTTAGAAAGCTGCTTGTGGTAGCTTGTTGTTGTTATAATTCAATCTAGCCGTCATCACAAACCATAAACATGAATAAGTTTGGTTTTACCTTTGGTTTCATCTTTACAATACAATCACCAAACTTAATTCTTAAAACTGTCAGATACAGAACATAAGCTAAAAGCATGCGTAAGTGCTTAAGGGGTTACTGGACGTGAAAAATAAAGGACAACCGTCAGCAACGCCAATATTTGCCTAAACTGAGCCAAAATACAGATACAGAGTTAGAATTTACCGCTTCAAATTTAAATCAGAGAATATGAGTAATATGTGTTGTCCAGATTGTCAATTAAAAGTCTAAACTCTTTAGTAACAAATAATTTGTTCGTTAGCCTGCTCAATTTTCATTTTGCTTCTGTACTCAAGCTGGGATTTCAGGATATTTGTCAGTTATTGTCATATTAATGGTGGTGGAGAAAGATTTAAGCGAGGCCATGTGGCAACACTACCGAATATCCAGAAAGATGGGGCAAGAATAATCTTTGCTGAGTTTTTTAGTGATCATAATTTTGTGGCCCTCCTCCCCATGGAGTTCAGAAAAAGTTTGATTCTCCAGATCGCTCCGTTAGTGGTGAAGGAGTTGGCAAAGGCGAATTAAAGCGATTGATAAAGACAGATCCCGAGTGGCTCTGGGTAGATCCAATATATCAAATTTAAACAGAGTACCTGCCTTCAATGAAGTTAGTGCTTAATGAAGAAAGCTCAGACTGTTCAAATGAAATGTACAAGAGTGTGGTAGGACCAGGCTTTTTTTATGTAGTAGTAATGCAAAGAATTACGTCACCCGGTTTCGCCATTCGTGACAGGCAGCTATGTATGTACAGTGCAGTAACACTTTAGGCTTTTGCAGATTTCCCTGACACAAAAAAACTAGTATCCAGCCATAGCGCTAGCCAAGACAGTGGGCGGTGGGGGCCCCTGAGTTTGAGTAATTTTCAGGAACAAATAAATAGAACAAAATGATACATACAATGTAAGGATACATTCATGTCACAATACTACAAGTATCAAATACTGGGTTCACAATAAGCTACGTATCTCGATATGTTGAAGATGATTTCATCTCCCCCGTGGTCCCTCAAAACTAAATCTGAACAACTTCAAGCCATAATAAAGCGTTTGTCACAGTTTTTGCTTATAGGCTGTCAAACACATATATTTCTACGCAGTTTGTACCGTCCTGTTGTCATGTGACTAGAAAACCAATATCCTACCAGATGTCGTACTTATAAATGGACAGGGAAACTTCCTTTCAGCCAAACTCATTTTAACCAGCTAGACTACTGCCCAGTTCATGCTGTGAATGCTCAATGCTACACACGTTGCTAGCTCAACCAATAGGATAACATAAATGGCATATTTAAGCTTATTAGGTCAGGTAAAAAATCTTAAATTTGTTGGCTGTGCATGCCTATGGCAAGTCCTACATTAGGTTGCTGAGGCGGGACCAGGGAAGAGCTGCCCTACCCGTCACTTTGACGAATCAACCAAAGTATTGTGAGAACGATTCGAGACCATCCGGCTGTGTAGCCACTAGCCAGCGCAATTTCTATAGCAATAGCAATAATATTGCTATAATATTAGTTTTGATTGCTTAAAATAAAGTTGGGATAGTAATAGCAGTAGCACAGGGGTGCCCAATCCTGGTCCTCGAGAGCCCCTATCCTGAAGGTTTTAGATGTTTCCCTGCTCTAGCACACCTGATTCTAATAAATGATCCTTACAAGGCTTCCACAGAGCTTGATAACGACCCTTCATTAACGTGGTGGAGGGGTTTGAGTGCTGGGATGATCCTGGGAGCTATGTTGTCCGGGACATTATGCCCCTGGTAGGGTCTCCCAAGGCAAACAGGTCCTAGGTCACCAGCAGTTCAAAAACAGTTGACACAGCAGTTCAGTGACTAAGAGCAGTTCAAAAAACCTTTATGATGAAAATGCCAAATAAGTCAGTTACGTCGCCCGGATCGGCGAAACCTGGAGCCAGGCCCAGAGTGGGAGCTCGCAGGCGAGCGCCTGGTGGCCGGGCCAAAAAGGCGACGTGGGACCACCTTCCTGGGACCCACCACCCGCAGGAAGGACCGTAAGGTGCCGGTGCAGTGTGATTTGGGCGGTGGTCAAGGGCAAGCGCCTGGACGGCCAGGGCCGCGCAAACAGTATCTAGCGCTGGGGATCTAGCACCAGGACACTCTCTAGGACATAGGTTGATGATGTCCTCTGACCGGGTGAAGAGAGGGGCGGAGCTGTCAACCGATCACTACCTGGTTGTGAGTCAGATCCGATGGCGGGGGAGGAAGTTGGACAGACTTGGAAGGCCCAAACATATCGTGAGGGTCTGCTGGGAACGTCTGGGGACCCTTCTGTCAGAGGGATCTTCAACTCACACCTCCGGGAGAGCTTCTCACAGATCCTGGGGGAGGCTGGGGACATTGAGTCTGAATGGACCATGTTCTCGACCTCCATTGTCAATGCGGCAGTCCGGAGTTGTGGTCGCAAGGTCTCTGGTGCTGGTCGCGGCGGCAATCCCAGAACCCGGTGGTGGACACTGGAAGTAAGGGATGCCGTAAAACTGAAGAAGGGGTCCTATCGAGCCGTTTTGGCTTGTGGGACTCCCGAAACAGTTGACAGGTACCGGCAGGCCAAGCGTGCTATTACTCAATTGGTCACAGAGGCAAAAACTCGGGTCTGGGAGGAGTTCGGGTAGGCCATGGAGGAGGACTATCGGTCGGCCCCAAGGAAATTCTGGTAAACGTTCGGCGCCTCAGGAGGGGGAAGCAGTGCTTCACCAACACTGTTTACGGTGCGGGTGGGGAGCTCTTGACCTCGACTGTGGATGTCGTCGGATGGTGGAAGGAATACTTTGAGGATCTCCTCAATCCTGCCGTCACGTCTTCCGAGGAGGAAGCAGAGACTGGGGACTCAGGGGTGGACACGCCTATCACCCGAGCTGAAGTCACTGAGGTAATCGATGGGCTCCTTGGTGGCAAGGCTCCGGGGGTGGACGAGATCCGTCCTGAGTACCTAAGGTCTCTGGATGCTGTAGGACTGTCCTGGTTGACACGCCTCTGCAGCATCGCGTGGCGGTCTGGAACAGTGACTATGGATTGGCAGACCGGGGTGGTGGTTCCCCTATTTAAGAAGGGGGACCGGAGGATGTGTTCCAATTACAGAGGAGCCACACTCCTCAGCCTCCCTGGTAAGGTCTACGCCAGGGTACTGGAGAGGAGAATCCGGCCGATAGTCGAACCTCGGATTCAGGAGGAGCAGTGTGGTTTTCGTCCTGGCTGCTCGAGGGTTCATGGGAGTTTGCCCAACCAGTCCACATGTGTTTTGTGGATCTGGAGAAGGCATTCGACTGTAACCCTCGTGGTGTCCTGTGGGGGGTACTTCGGGAGTACGGGGTCCGAGGCCCTTTGTTAGGGGCCGTCCGTTCCCTGTACGACCAAAGTAGGAGCTTTGTTCGCATTGCCGGCAATAAGTCAGACCTGTTCCGGGTGCATGCTGGACTCCGCCAGGGTTGCCCTTTGTCACCGGTTATGTTCATTGTTTATATGGACAGAATTTCTAGGCGCGCCCAGGGGGCGGAGGGTATCCGGCATGTCCCACCGGGAGGCGGCCCTGGAGAAGACCTAGGACACGCTGGAGGGACTACAGTGGCAAGAAAAAGTATGTGAACCTTTTGGGATTTCTTGGATTTCTGCATTAATTGGCCATAAAAAGGGTTCATTCTGCAAATGTCCTTTTTGTTTATTGGGCACAAGATGTTAACATTCACATCACAGGGTGGAAAAAGTATGTGAACCTTAACATATAGTAGCTGGTTGACCCTTTTTTTGCAGCAATAACCTCAACCAAACGTTTTCTGTAGTTGCAGATCAGACCTGCACAACGGCCAGGAGGAATTTTTGACCATTCCTCTTCACAGAATTGTTTCAGTTCGGCAATATTCTTTGGTTGTCTGGTGTGTATGGCTTTCTTGAGGTCATGCCACAGCATCTCAATAGGGTTTTCTTCTGTTTGAACCATTCTGTTGTTGATTTACTTGTATGTTAGGGGTCGTTGTCTTGTTGCATCACCCATCCTCGTTTGAGCTTCAGTTGGTGAACCGATGGTCTTTTGTTTTCCTGCAAAATGTCTTGGTAAATTTGGAAATTCATTTTTCCATTCTTCCCTGCTCAGACTGCTGCCCCCGCGACCCGGCCCCGGATAAGCGGAAGATGATGGATGGATTTTTCCATTGATAACAGCAATTTGTCCAGGCCCTGAGGCTGCAAAACAGCCCCAAACCATGATGCTCCCTCCACCATATTTCACAGTTGGGATGATGTTCTGATGCTGGTGTGCCGTGCCACTTTTCCTCCACACATAGCGTTGTGTGTTCCTGCCAAATAACAAAACATTTGTTTCATCGGTCCAAAGAATGTTGTCCCAGAACTTCTGTGGAACATCAAGGTGGTCTTTTGTTGTTACGTGCAGCAATGTTATTTTTTTTCAGTAGAGGTTTCCTCCGTGGTGCCCTCCCATGAAACCCATTCTTGTTCAGACATTTACGTATTGTGGAGGTATGAACAGAAATGTTTGCATGCGCCAGAGAAGTTTGTAAGGCTTTGGCTGATGCTCGAGGATTCCTTCTCACCTCACTGATTTTGCGCTGTGCTCTTGCAGTCATCTTTGCAGGACGACCACGCCTGGGGAGAGTGGCAACTGTCTTGAACTTCCTCCATTTGTAGATTATTTGTCTGACTGTTGAGAGACATGGACATCAAGGCTTTTAGAGATACTTTTGTATCCCCTTTGTATCACTTTCGTGGAGCACGGTGAGCGTTTCCTTCTGCTAATCCAAGCGCTCCGGTGGGGACAACCAAAAAACAAAATAGAGTATTCCTCGCCCGGCAACTGCAAAGGCTCGAGTTCCGGTGAGACGCAGTGTTTCGAAGCTGCTGGATGTTAGAACTTCATGGTAGAAGAAAAGGTCACCGCTCCCATTTCCCGCTGCAACATTTCCGCCCATCTGCGGAGCCAAATCCTCGCAGGTACGGATGTGACGTTGGTTAAGATACAGATTAAGATAAAACTTCAATTTTGCTGTGTTCCTCGGACTTGGCTGATCGCGGGGACCCGTGCATGTTCCTCAAAGACAGTGAACCTCGGATGCCGACCTTGACTCTGCATGGCTTCAGTGTACCGTGATACGCTCCGCTTGCCCAGATCAACGTGTGGAGCTGGATAGATATCTGGCTCCGGGCTCTGTTTAGCCATGCGGTATGGCGGAACTTCGTTTGGAGTACAAAACTGCTTTCTGCCAAGGAAGCGTCGTTTTTGCACAATTTCAGATTAGGAATTTGTTTCATTACTATGCAGTTACAGGGAGGATGGTTCTCACAAAGACTAAGTAGTCAAAGCTAAGTAGGAAGCGATGAAGCTAGACCTACAGACCTATAGGCGGTATTTACGTATGCTTTCTCAATGTTGATTGCAACCGACATTTGACAGCATTAAGGTGTACGTGTCTACACACTAACTGTCGTGTTTGTTTAAATGTATTGCAAGTGGTCGCTAGTTATTGAGCTATGAACAGGACGTGTAACCGAAAATCCGGTGCCATTTCTTAGCATTCGCTTTGCAACATTCAGGCTAATGATGACGTCAGAGCCAGTCGGTTCATTGTGTTTGTTACCTGCGCTCTGGAATCGCTCGACAGTTGGTTAGTTTGGCAAGGTAAAACGCGTTCTATTGTCCGCCCTATAGATGGATCTTTATTGTCATTGTCACAAGGTACAACGAAATTGTAAGAAATGTCAAGAGTATTTGCAGGTGGGATTAAAGTGATATTGTGGAAATTACAGAATTGTATGTACGGTAGCGCACATGACGCCCTCGTTACAGAGGCGGCTCCCTCCGTCGGGTTTGGGGGATATTAAGGGGCCCACTTCACAAGTGGCCAGCAGAGATGGCTTCCCTGGATCCAGAGTCTTTGCCACAGCGCTCCACGAGCTGTATCACATTATGGGGTTGTCTGCTTGTTTACTAGGACTGCGCTAGACTAGGCCCATGTGCACCAGAAAATATGTAGTGTTGGCTGGGGAATATGCGAAAGGGGATTGCCCCTCCACCTGAAAAATCATATGACAGCGCATGGCTTCAATCATCAAGCTTCGTTCTGAATCTGGAATCAGTCCTATACATGTGAATTGTAGGCTAAATGATTGTGTCATTGTTCGTGGTTCGAATCAGGAGCTGCATCGTCCACCATGGAAACACTGGTGTCGGGCATTCAATTTAACGTCCAGTGTTTGGTTCCGTCAGTGAGCAGCTGCTCGGGAGCCCCTGTATACGCCTGCTGATGAAGGGGCTACTGAAGCAGCGTCCCGTGACTAAAGATAAACGACTACCAATAACCCTACCTACAGTATTTTGCACTTATTGGTGTCTAGTTTAAGACAAGGGTGCTTTGGGCTTTATGTTGACACTCTCCTCGAGTCGGTGTTTCTCACGGCTTTCTATGGGTTTTTGAGGTGTGGGGAATTCACCACCAGGTGTGCTACTTTCGATCCCTGTCGTGACCTCACCATGTCTGATGTTTTTATGTCTAATGATATGTTCAATGTGGTCCTTAATCATTCTAAAACGGATGTTGCTTGTTGCTCTGTTTACGCTGCTGATGAAGGGGCTAAAGAAGCAGCGTCCTGATATTAAAGATAAACGGCTACCTATAAACTCGCCCATCTTGAACTAAAAGGGCTGTAGTGTCTAGTTTAAGACGAGGGTGCTCAGGACATACATTGATACTCTCGAATCAGTGTTTCTCAAAGGTCTTTATGGGTGGGGAATTCACCACCAGGCGTGCCACTATTGATCCTTGTTGCGACCTCACTATTCTTAAATAGCTGGTCTAGCATCCAGCGACATGTTCACGTTGTCCTGAAACATTACAACTGATGCTGCTTTCTAAGGTACTCATATCGTGATGGCTCAAACTAATTGTGCATTTTGCCCACTTCTTCTATGTCACAGAACCTGCTATGTCTCTCCCGGGCAACGCCATCCGAGCCCCTGTCCATCACAGAATCCATAGTTCTGAATCAGGATATCTCCAGTGTAGCAGAGTCTCCACAACCATTCCCTCGTCAGTGAGACACACTGACGAAACCAGGGTTATGGATTTCCAAACCAGTGCTGAAAGGTCAGGAAGGCCTTGGAATAGCTGGTTCACAAGTCTGAACAGAGGATTTATCCCAAAACAGACATTTAATGGATTACAAACATCTCACAAAGACAATACTGCTTATTGGACACTAAAAGGATTGGAACCTTGTGACTTTCTCTTTAAATGCTGTGTTTGATGTAATGTGATGTTTAATGTAACTCCCTTCTCCTTTGTTACAAATAACTCATTCTTGGTATCTAGATGATCGGACAAAACTAACAATGACATTTCTGAATGTTACAATTGTTAGTTATGGAAGTTAAGCACTCCCACTGACATTGAAAGATACCCACTCCAGAGACTTTCACAACTACATGCAAATCACAGCATGAGACCATCTTCAGATAAGGGAGCACCAACCCCCCTTTGTCTTAGTATAAAGCTCCAAACGGAGAAACATTCTCTCTCTTTCGTCTGCAGTCATCCTGAGAATAGCTACCTTGGATGATCTGTCATATTGGGCAAACAAATCCCCTTTCATCTGGATTATTCTGAGGAACCCCTCTGGATTTATCTGGAATATTGAGCGACTACCATTCAAAGGAACCAAGGACCATAACGGAAGTTAAGGAACACTCCCTTTTTCTTGGACACCACATGGAAGATCAACTACCTTTCTTCAAAGACAGTAAACTGCTATTAAGCTAATTTCTTACGCGTAGGCCTTGTCATAAGTGTGGTGAACTGTAACTGATTTAAGTTAGTCTTCCTATTCCTAGCATATCTCAGCATAACGTCCTTTGTCTCCTTAGGCCAATAACCCCCCTTCTCCTTGTCTCCCCCTGTCTGTTTTTCCATTTGTTTAAATAAACCCTTTTTATATACAACTTCTCGTCATCGGATCTGCACTAATTCTAAGGAACTTTCATGACTTCAAGTTAAAGAGACTGATCAAAAGGCTATTATTTGTTCATTAATCAATAAGGTTTCCTCAATCCCTTTACAAATATTGCGGTGGTGCCCTGTGTTATTCGAGACTTCCCAGATATGAGAGGAATTAATTAATAGATTAATTCCATATGCAGTACCCTTTTTCACCAGTTAGCTTCCCCGCTACACCAGAGATGCCCTGTACTACAGGGAACAGTGGACGCTCTGCCGACACATTGTTCGAACATTTACATACGAGACATACCCCTCGCGGTACATTCTGGGTCATCGACGGGTGCAAGAGGAATGGGTCTCTAGAGGTAGCAGTAGACCTGCCCCTTTGAATGAGAAGGTTACAAATCACATAATGGTAGAATATTTCCGTAGATCTCGGGCTTTGTTCTGGTGGTCCGCAGACGTGCTCTGATTAGCTAACGATCAGAATCCAGTGTTCAAGTCGAGATATCTGCAGAGATACCTCGGGATACGATGGGTAATTGGATGCTCTGCCGAAATATTTTGTAGTTTATTCAGATTTTCATATACCGTATTTTTTGCACTATAGGGCGCACTGGATTATAAGGCGCACTGTCAATGAATGGTCTATTTTCTATATTTTTTCATATATAAAGTGCACCGGACTATAAGGCGCATTAAGCGGGGAAAAACAGTCAGATAAATCAGTCGAATAATATTATGGTGAACCACAGTATGTATTACTCCGCGACGCTCCTGGCTACGGTAGCCATAATGCTGCAAGCAGCGCGGCTTTGTAGTTTACCAAAGTCGTACTAAAACATTTTGATTTAGCGCCGTGAGCGCCTTGTACCACACAAAAATCGCTAAGAGGTCAGTAAACAAAATAATGAATCCATATATAAAGCGCTTCGGATTATAAGGCGCAGTGTCGTTTTTTGAGAAAAATAAAGGCTTTTAAGTGCGCCCTATAGTCCGAAAAACACGGTAGTTACATTGGGTGCATACATAGCCTTGCGGACATCCTTGGGGTCACCGACGGGCGCTAGAGGTCGGGTCTCTAGAGGTAGCTGTAAATCTGCCCTGTATGGTTGAGAGGCTACCGGATCAATATCTAGTAGAATGTTTTCGTTAGATCTTGGGCTCGGCACTGGTGATTCGCAGACGTGCATCTGATGCAGTAGGTAACGATCAGAAGCCAGCGTGCAAGTTGGGATATTTGCGGAGATACCCTGATTACTGGCAGGGAACAGCAGACGCTCTGCTGACACATTGACTTCACACTAGATAATATATCTTTGTGTTCCAGCACTTCAGCTGCCTTTGCGTACTTCCATGGTGGGTCACTGACGAGCAAGAGGGGCAGCTCCCTAGATATCAGCGATATCAGCCCAAGGTCAGATGAGAAGGGTACCGGGGAGGAGGTCGGTGGATCTGGCTAGCCGCATGTTTACCTTCCATCCAGCAAATAGTCTGGACAGAATGTGCGCTTGGGACGGCCAGGTGAACCGCACATCAGATGGTATGTAACACGAAAGATATGCACACTTGGTTTAGTCATCGTTAATGCTAGCATGACCCAAGCATCCAGAAAAACACTTGTTTTTTCGCCACTAGTACTAAGTGGGATGTCAAGGCTCAGGAGCAGTGGTGCTCCGCTTACACATAGTCTGGCGGAGTGGTCGTATGTTGGGGATTATATATCCATTGCTCCTTGCCTCATGTCATATATGTATGCACGTATGTGTCGCTCGAGGCGGTAGGGAGCGCTTCCCCTTAGACATTCCACTCCGCCAACTGCCTACATACACTACCGTTCAAAAGTTTAGGGTCACATTGAAATGTCCTTATTTTTTAAGGAAAAGCACTGTACTTTTCAATGAAGATAACTTTAAACTAGTCTTAACTTTAAAGAAATACACTCTATACATTGCTAATGTGGTAAATGACTATTCTAGCTGCAAATGTCTGGTTTTTGGTGCAATATCTACATAGGTGTATAGAGGCCCATTTCCTGCAACTATCACTCCAGTGTTCTAATGGTACAATGCGTTTGCTCATTGGCTCAGAAGGCTAATTGATGATTAGAAAACCCTTGTGCAATCATGTTCATACATCTGAAAACAGTTTAGCTCCTTACAGAAGCTACAAAACTGACCTTCCTTTGAGCAGATTGAGTTTCTGGAGCATCACATTTTTGGGGTCAATTAAACGCTCAAAATGGCCAGAAAAAGAGAACTTTCATCTGAAACTCGACAGTCTATTCTTGTTCTTAGAAATGAAGGCTATTCCATGCGAGAAATTGCTAAGAAATTGAAGATTTCCTACAACGGTGTGTACTACTCCCTTCAGAGGACAGCACAAACAGGCTCTAACCAGAGTAGAAAAAGAAGTGGGAGGCCGCGTTGCACAACTAAACAAGAAGATAAGTACATTAGAGTCTCTAGTTTGAGAAACAGACGCCTCACAGGTCCCCAACTGGCATCTTCATTAAATAGTACCCGCAAAACACCAGTGTCAACATCTACAGTGAAGAGGCGGCTGCGGGATTCTGGGCTTCAGGGCAGAGTGGCAAAGAAAAAGCCATATCTGAGACTGGCCAATAAAAGAAAAAGATTAAGATGGGCAAAAGAACACAGACATTGGACAGAGGAAGACTGGAAAAAAGTGTTGTGGACGGATGAATCCAAGTTTGAGGTGTTTGGATCACAAAGAAGAACGTTTGTGAGACGCAGAACAAATGAAAAGATGCTGGAAGAATGCCTGACGCCATCTGTTAAGCATGACGGAGGTAATGTGATGGTCTGGGGTTGCTTTGGTGCTGGTAAGGTGGGAGATTTGTACAGGGTAAAAGGGATTCTGAATAAGGAAGGCTATCACTCCATTTTGCAACGCCATGCCATACCCAGTGGACAGCGCATGATTGGAGCCAATTTCATCCTACAACAGGACAATGACCCTAAACACACCTCCAAATTGTGCAAGAACTATTTAGAGCAGAAGCAGGCAGCTGGTATTCTATCGGTAATGGAGTGGCCAGCGCAGTCACCAGATCTGAACCCCATTGAGCTGTTGTGGGAGCAGCTTGACCGTATGGTACGCAAGAAGTGCCCATCCAACCAATCCAACTTGTGGGAGCTGCTTCTGGAAGCGTGGGGTGCAATTTCTCCAGATTACCTCAACAAATTAACAGCTAGAATGCCAAAGGTCTGCAAAGCTGTAATTGCTGCAAATTGAGGATTCTTTGACGAAAGCAAAGTTTGATGTAAAAAAAAATCTTATTTCAAATACAAATCATTATTTCTAACCTTGTCAATGTCTTGACTCTATTTTCTATTCATTTCACAACATATGGTAGTGAATAAGTGTGACTTTTCATGGAAAACACAAAATTGTTTGGGTGACCCCAAACTTTTGAACGGTAGTGTATGTGTGAGTTTACAATAGGTTGCGCTTACTGAAGGCAGGCACACCTGTGGTGGAATTGTGGTGGAATTATTACTATGGGTGCAGGATATTGGTTATTGAGGTCTGCAGGATACTTGTTTGTAGGTCATTTCTAGGGGGCAGTGGGGTATCCTCTCTGTTTGGTCTCACTGGACTCCTGTCTCCCTGCTGGGACAGGACTTCACTAGGATCACTCAATCTGCCAATCAGAGCAGAGAACAGTTATAACTTCTACCATCTGTATACAGACTCACAAGAACTACATAACATGGCACATGACAAGCAGAAGAGATGGACTAATAGAGAGAGGAGAGGTGGAAGAAGACCGCATTGGATGTAGAGCAGGGGTGGGCAATCCTGGTCCTCAAGGTTTTATATCTGTCCCTGCTCTAGCACACCTGATTACAATTATTAGGCTTACACAGAGCTTGATAACGACCTGTTCATTTGAATCAGGTGTGCTAGAGCAGGGACACATGGAAAACCTTCTGGACAGTGGCCCTCGAGGACCAGGATTGCCCACCCCTGATGTAAAGAGAGATGGAAAAAGACATGAAATTTAAATAAAGAGAAAGGGATTAACAGAGAAGTGCAGATAGGTGGATGGAGAGATGGATAGAATATAATAGAAGTGTATCGTCATCAGACAGCAGTACAACAACATTCAAAATAAAGATAAATCACTTTGGATCTCTGTGGATCACTTTGGACCACCTGAACACCCCTGGTCTCTTTCTCGTTGGCTCCAATCCTCACAACCATAGACCTGTAGCCTGGCTTTACACAACTTTTCTCTCTTCATCTTCTGCAGTTAAGATGCTTTATTACATTCCCTCTCATGTCCTAATCTCTCCTTTAATTCCACCCATACTCATACCCATACAAAGAGCTACTACAGTGATGGAGGCCCAGCATGTGCAACGCTTATCTGATCTAGGCACAGACATTTCTGCAGGCTAGGTGACAGACTGAGGAGCAGACAGGTAGACAGATACACAGACATACATACAATCAAACAGGAAGACAGACAGGTTAGCTGGCAAGCAGGCAGGCAGGCAGGCAGACGAGACAGACAGATTGAGCTAATTTGGTTTCATGTGCAGCATGACGAGATGCAAATCAAATCTCCAGAAACAATCACCTGTCATCTCTTCAGCGCCTCCTAATCTCATTAATCTGGGCATGTCGGTCGAGTATACAGCCTCGAACACTCCAGATTGGGAGGACATTACACATGCTAAAACCACAGAGGAAGGAACAGATGCTTAATTCTCTTTAAAAAAAAAAAAATAGTCACAGTATCAGAAGTGGAAATCGGCTTACTATAATGCTTCCTATTGGGGTCTGTGACTCGGCCAGCACACTCCGCCATTTAATTAAACCTCGGCTTGTTGCTTCACAGTGGCTCCTACCTCGATAAAACCTGGTGGACAGACGACGGCTTATCACTCAAACACACAGGTGACTGAACATAGATAAGATAGACAGTCTTCCAGTAACTGGCCATCTAATATGCTACAATATGTGCTGTGACCAAGTCATCCACTACTATTCACCACAAGACCAAGATGACACCTTGTGTGATATGATATCTACAGTAACAGCTCTATTATCAAGGCACTTGATAATAAGGCGAAGGTAAGAAGGTGATCCTGTTCTCGCGATATTCGATATTCTGAGCTACTCTGCGTTGCACACCTGTCGACCTGCTCCGAATTTTTTTCTTCCAAACTTTCTCTGGTGTTTCCGTCGTATTTCATATAATTTAAATACCGTTCACCTCCTATTCATCTCCGATTCATTTCCGATTCAGTCTACACTTTACAATCGTGTTATAGTTTTTACCGACCCCTCCCCCCGACACGCAGCTGGACCTGGGCTAGCCAACAACGCCAACCGGCTTGACGGATTCTCTTCGTTGGCACCAGCTACAAACGTAAGTTCACGACAATGTCTTTCACCCACTCACATTGTCCTTCATGTGACATTTTGCTAAAGAGGTTGGCTCTGCTAGAGAGCCGTGTCCAGTCGCTAGAGGGAGAGAGTAAGTTAGTAACTTTAGATGCGACTGGCACACCATCACCAATGGGGAGTTCTAGCAGAGAGGGCTCTAGGTTAGCCTCACCAGTTTCACCTCTGCAGCATGGTGGGAGTGATGGCACTCAGACTTTAGTCATCGGTGACTCTATCACTCATTAGATTAGAGCCATCAGCGACAGTTTACTGTGTACCTGGGGCCAGAGCTACCGACAACAACACAAGCTAATCTTAGGGTGCTGGCTAGCACTAAGGCTAGGGCAAAGGCCAAAGCTAAAGCACATGGCACACACATTGACGATAAGTACGAGAATATTGTCATTCATGTTGGCACCAATGATGACCAATGATGGTCACAAAGGGTAATATAGCCCGGGCATGTGACCTTGCTCAAAAGCTGAGTCGGTGTCGAGTAATAGTCTCTAGTCCACTACCTGTTAGTAGGGGGAGTGATGAGATCTACAGCAGACTTGTCTCTCTTAACCGCTGGCTGGCTCGCTTCTGCATGGAGCATGATTTAGGATTCGTTGATAACTGGTCTCGTTTCTGGGCCAGACCTGGCTGGAGAGGTGCTTTTCTTTTGGCTAGAAACATTGAAGCTATTTTAGTGCAGACCTGACACTCATTAGAACAAGCCAGTCCACAGTCTCTTAGAGATGCTGATAGGTCTGGGGCGATGTGTGCGGGGCCCGATAGCTTAGCTTGTAGTGTAGCCAGTGGGGTTCCTGATGTAGTTTTTCCCATTGAGACGGTGTCGGTCCCCCGCTACTTAAAAAAGATTCTGCCTGAAATTGTTGGAATTATTCCAACCTATCTTATGTACAGCCTTGTTCTCCTGTTGTCAGCACTCCTAAAGCTGTTGCTACGAATGTCATATCTTCAGAGGAAACATCTAAGACTAAAGCTTTTGTAAAGCCACACTGGAATATTGGACTCCTAAATATCATATCCCTACCCACAAAGGCTGTTTTGATTAATGATCTGATATCTGAATGTAGCCTGGACTTGATTGGACTCACCAAAACCTGGTTAAAACCTAATGAATATTCTCCTCTGAATGCAGCGTCACCTCCGGATTGCACGTACTCGCATATCCCTCGTGTCTCTAAGAAAGGTGGTGGTGTTGCTATGATCTATAAAGCCAGTTTCAACTTAAGCCTAAAAGCTCTGAACACATTCAAAACATTTGAAATAATTTGCATGAAGCCACCAACTACACTGAAGAGGAATAATGCTACCATTCCGGTCCCTCCACCCTCTTTTTGTATAGCCACACTGTACCGCCCACCTGGCCCTTACTCCCCTTTCCTGGAAGAATTTGCTGAATTTTGTTCGGATCTTGTGATGTACACTGATCACATCTTAATTATGGGTGACTTTAACATTCATGTAGATGACCCAAAAGATCCTTTAAGTAAGGCCTTCAATGCCCTCATAGATTCTACGGGCTTCACACAGGTCGTTTCCGAACCTACCCATCTTCACTCACATACTTTAGACCTAGTCCTCATACGGGGTATTGAGATTACTGATCTCACTGTTCATCCTCACAATCCTACATATCACAATCCTACATATTCAGACCTTGTTACTTTTAGAATGGACCTTTGCCAGAACCTAGGAGGTGCTATGCACATTTCTAGTAGCCGTCACATAACACATAACTACAACTCTGGAAATGGCAAGTATTCTACCTGCAGCATTAGAAGCACTTGCTGCACAAGATAGATCCCTGAATGATAAAACTAGAGATCTGAATCTAGCTCTTCAGCGTTCGCTGGACTCTGTTGCGTGTTAAATTGAGGAAAAGGAAGGACAAGAAACTTGCACCTTGGTACTCCGAGGAAACTCAAACTCTAAAAAAGTCCACTAGAAAGTTAGAACGTAAGTGGCGTACCACTAAATTGGAGGTCTTCCGCTTGGTCTGGAAGGACAGCCTACTGGACTATAAGCAAATCCTCAATCAGACCAGATCAGCATATTTTTCTAAGTTGATCAGTAAGAACCAGCACAATGCTACATTTCTATTTGATACTGTTGCAAAACTCACGAGTAAAAGTACACACAGTGTACTACTTCACAGATCTTTCTCCAAATGAGTTTCTAGAATTCTTTGACAACAAAATCTATGCAATTAGGGACAAGCTGCAGACTAGTCGTGGCCAATTCACCATGAACACTGAAGATCCCTCTATACCAAGCATTCTTCATGTTCAGACTCTTCGTCAATTCAACCCTATTTCTATGGAAGCATTCATAAAACTGGTAGAGTCGTCAAACCCGACCAGTTGTCTTCTTGACCCCTTCCTGGCAAACTACGCAAGGAACTCTTGCCTATCATTGGACCACCTGTGTTGAGTATTATTAATTAATCTATTGAAACTGGCCAAGTCCCTGAAGGTTTAAAAAAAGCAATTATTAAACCCTTACTTTAAAAAAAAACTTGGATCCTGGATGTCTCTGCAACTATAGGCCAATTTCAAACCTGCCATTTCTATCAAAAATTCTTGAGAAAGTTGTAGCACATCAGCTCACTGAACATCTTACCGTAAATCAGCTGTATGAACCTCTCCAGTCTGGATTCCGTCCTCATCACAGCACTGAAACTGCACTAGCTAAAGTAGTCAATGATCTTCTATTAGCCTCTGATGCAGGCTCTGTCCTGATTCTTCTTGACCTAAGTGCAGCATTCGACACTGTCGATCATCAGATTCTCCTGGAACGTATGGAAATTTATGTTGGAATTTCTGGAACTTCACTTCAGTGGTTAAGATCATATTTATCTGATAGATCACAGTTTGTCCACTATGATGGCCGCTCATCCAGGAGCTCCCTTGTGAAATATGGAGTACCACAGGGTTCTGTCTTAGGCCCTTTGCTATTTTCTCTATACATGTTACCTTTAGGAAATATAATTAGAAGTTTTGGTGTATTCACTGCTATGCAGATGACACCCAGTTATACCTCTCCCTTAAGCCTGACGAACTGCCTCATGCTCTGGAAAAATGTGTCTCCGGGATAGGAAATTGGATGTCAGCAAATTTTCTACTTCTGAATTCCAATGAAACAGAGGTGCAAATCTTTGGACCAAAGAAGTACAGGAACAATCTATCCAATTTTACCCTGGACTTAAACGGCTTCAAAGTCTCTCAAAGCCATCTGATAAAAAATGTAGGCGTCACAATGGATCCTGATCTCTCATTTGAGCATCATATCAAGCAAATTACCAGAACTGCATTCTTCCATCTCCGTAACATAGCTAAAATAAGAAACTTCCTCTCAAAGGATGATGCTGAAAAACTGATACATGCATTTGTTACATCCCGATTGGATTATTGCAATGTATTATTCTCCGGCCTCCCAAATACAGTGGGTATAGAAAAGAATCACCCCCCTTTAAAATAATCACATTTTGTTGCTTTGCAGCCTGATATGAAGACAGACACAGTTTTTGTTTCATTCAGTGTATTTACTCAGTGTAACTTATATCATCCAAGTGAAAGATTTAACTCCAACATATCAACAACAACAAAAATAATAAAAAAACATAATCACTGAGTTGGAAAAAGAATCACCCCCTTGTTTCAGTATTTTGTTGAGCTACCTTTTGCTTTAATTACAGCCTTTAGTCTGTTGGGATATGTCTCTACTAACTTTGCACATCTGGACGTTGCAATATTTGACCACTCTTCTTTGCAGAACTGCTCCAGTTCAGTTAAATTTGATGGTGACCGTTTGTGGACTGCTGTTTTCAAGTCATTCCACAAATTTTCAATGGGGTTTAAGTCTGGGCTCTGACTAGGCCATGCAAGGGCATTCACCTTTTTGTCCTTCAACCACTGTGTGGTCAGTTTTGCTGTGTGCTTTGGGTCATTGTCATGTTGGAAGGTAAATCTTCTTCCCATTGACAACTTTCTGGCAGAGAGCAGCAGATTTTCCTCAAGAATTTGACGGTATTTTGCCCCATCCATTTTTCCTTCTTTCCTGACAAGTGCTCCAGTCCCTGCTGCAGAGAAACAACCCCATAACATGATATTACCACCTCCATGCTTTACTGTAGGGATGGTGTTATTTGGATGGTGAGCTGTATTGGATTTTCGCCAGATAATTCAATTTTAGTCTCATCTGACCATAACACCTTTTTCCAAGTGGCCTTAGAATCTTCAATGTGCGTTTTGGCAAAGCTCAGTCGTGACTGCATGTGGCCTTTCTTGAGGAGAATTTGTGATATTGTTGTCACATGCAGTCAATGACCAGTCTTTGTCATGAATTCCTGCAACTGCTTCAGAGTTAACTGCGCGGGACTGTTTTTTTCATCCCGCTCCTGCCCGCTCCCGCTGAATTTCTGACCATTACCGCCCGCTCCCACTGAATTTCTGACCAATCCCGCCCGCTCCCGCAGAATTTCTGACCATTACCGCCCGCTCCCGCAAAGTGTGCGCAACGTGCCCGCCCAGACCCGCGATGTGTCTCCAATATAGTTAGCAAGCAAGCTCTTACCAACAGGGCTGCTTGAATGAGCTACTATACAATCGTTTTAATGGGAACATAAATAGACAAAGCAACACGCATTTAAATATAACTTTGTTTTATTAAAATACCTTTTATATAAACCTTGCATAATCACATGGCACCTGAAACAGGCTGCTTTGCAAATCACAATATAAATATGAAAATTGTCAGCCTACTAGTAACACCGCCAACATGCCTCTTTATGTAGCCTATGACCTCAATAACAAATGGTAACGAGAGGCTGAGTGGCTCAAACAGTAGTAGCATAGCCTAAAATAAACTAAGTTAATAAATTAATTTAACGAATCACTTGCCAATATTGCTATGGAGGAAGAGAATGTTGCTGACCGACTGCGGCCCCATTCTCGTGCGTCTCTCTTCCAAGATGCGCCCACAGACACTAAATGTACTAAACTAGATGCGGGAATACTGAAGATGAAACGCGCTAGCTTTGAGAGCGCTTGTCGGACTTGCCTTGTTTAGTTTTAAGGGTGTACACAACTTGTTTAATGTTCTGCTCTACTTCGTTGGTTGACTGAGTCATGACTCAGTAGTACCTAGCTATTAGAAAATCCCGCACAAACCCGCAGTATTTTTTTTAGCCGCCCGTTCCCGCCCGCAGTTAAATTGAAACCGCCCGTTCCCGCGAGATTTGCGTTGGGTCCCGCGGGACCCAGCGGGACCCAATCCCAGTGCAGACCTCTACTGTAGGCCTCTTGGTACAACCAGTTTCTGACCAGTTTCCTCCTGGCTCTTTCATCCAGTTTGGAGCAACGTCCTGACCCAGGGAGGGTCTGTGTTGTATCAAATACCTTCCACTTCTTAATAATAGACTGTGCTTCTAGGCACTGATAAAGCCTTTGAGATGTTTTTGTATCCATCTCCTGACTTGTGCCTCTCCACAACTTTATCCCGGAGATCTTTTGACAATGCCTTGCCACCCATAGTTGATTGTTTTCTTCAGTTGCACTACCAAGGACTGAAATGCTTCAGGAAAAGCTTGTTTCATGCTGAGCTAATCAAAATGACCACAGCTGATCACAGTTGAAAGTCAATTGGCTTTGTGTGCTATTGAGAAGGTGTTTAACTACACCTGGTTGGGTTTACAAGTCATTTTTAGGAGGGGGGTGATCCTTTTTCCAACTCAGTGATTTCTGTTTTTTTTCTTCTTTATTTTAAAGGGGGGTGATTCTTTTCTATACCCACTGTACCTGCGTACAAAACTTACAGCGGGTGTAAAATGCTGCTGCTAGGCTACTGAGCTGAACTAGAAAGTATGATCACATAACAGCTACTCTTATCTCTCTACACTGGCTCCCTATCCAAGCCAGGGCTGATTTCATGGTTTTACTACTAACCTACAAATCTCTACATGGATTAGCATCACTGTACCTCTCTGGCCTTCTTGCACCTTATCACCCTGTTAGGACACTAAGACCCAAAGATGCTGGCTATTTGGTGATTCCTAAAATAAACAAAAAAACTGCTGGAGGTAGGGCTTTCTCATATAGAGCACCTCTTCTCTGGAACAAATTACCTGTTTCAGTTAAGGAGGCTGATACCGTTGCGACATTAAAAGTTAGGTTAATTATTTTTTTATTCAGTCAGTACTATGACTGTTAAAGTGTGTGGATGTGCTGGGTTAGTTAGTGTGAAGTTATTCAATATTTGTTGTACTGTGAAGTTATTCAATATTTGTTGTAATATGATAGCGATCTCTTGTGGTAGAAAAAACTCTCCCTGCTGGTTAATAGGGGCGGATGCATTAACCTGCCGGATCGTCTTCATTCATGTAGATACTATTGTTTTAACTGGTGAAACTGAGCTGGTGAGTTAAGAGATGCAAACAATTTTCTTATAACTTCATAAGTTGAATGTTATAAATATGTTCTTATATGCACTTTATACGGTGGACAATATGGTATTATTAATAGTATGGTTTTGTGTTCATTTTGTGATTTTTGTGTTCGTTTTGTGTACATTTTATGTCATTTCAGTTGATTACCTGGCGATTGACACGGTTTCTGTTAATGTACTAATTAGCCTAGCATGTGGGAAAAACGGGAATGCTGAGGAAAATAAATACTTGAAAGACAGTAAGCAGTCGTCCGAGCTTGAGTGGGACACTGTTTCATCAGTTTAGAACACCATTTACGGTGGAAGTTATTAGGTTAGTGTAGTTAGCTTAGTAAAACCGTACAGTTAGAGACGACAGGAGACATGGCTTTCTAAAAATACTATCTTAAGAGTTTTTCTTTCTTGGAACAGATTTATGTTCCAACTGAGGGGGGCTGGTGCTGTCTTGGTGTCTAAGGCTGCGTCAATAGCCCCTTTTTTGGTCTTTTTAATTGCTGCATTAGCCCACACTGACCGGTGGAGACCTCATTCTTAATATTGCTATAACTGTTAGCTGTTCCTTGCACTCTCTAACATCTCCTCTACTCCGTCTCACTGTCCTCCCCTCCATACCTCCCTTTGGTATGGGGGGACTGAGCTCTCAGCACATGCGTGGTCATCGGCCAATGTTGGACCTGGTGCCAGTGGACATCGATCTTAGATGGTCTTCCAACCCCGAATCCGGTTGCCAGTCGGACGTCAGTCTCCCTGATGGACAAGGAGAGAGTTCCCGGTTCTTTTCCTCATCCCCCTGCGTGTGATGCTGCGCCAATCATAGGCCCAAGCCCAGTGGCTGCCTAAATTGACTTTGTGCTACCTAAGACCCAAGTTGAGCATTGAGTATTGATGTTTCAAAAACGTATTAACTCTCCCTAGAGATATGACTTTTTTAGCCTGTGTTCTGCTCTTCACTTTCTCCAACCGTCCCTGGAGGAGGGGATCCCTCACTGAATTGCTCCTTCCAAGGTTTCTTCAATTTTTTCTTCCTAGTGAGTTTTTCTGGGAGTTTTTCCTTGTCTTCCTTGAGAGTTTAGGTTGGTTGAGGGGCAGTTCTATGGGCATATGGGAAGCCCTCTGTGACATTGCTTGTTAAAAGGGCTATACAAATAAATGTTGATTTGATTTGATACTTCTACAATAGATATTTCTAAAGCGTAGTTTATGCTCCCGTGACGCGTCGCCCGCATTGCTCTGCAGACAACGCAGACCCTCCCGCATTGCCCCTCCGCGCACCTACAAAAAATCCTAACTACGCGTCGCATTGTCTGCGTCTCAAGCGCTCTGATTGGTCCGCTCAGAACGTGACGTAGTTTTGTAAATAGTTGAGATACGTGTGTTGTATTGTTTGATGCACTTTTTGCCGTGATTTAAAAAATGTGACTTTTTATATAACATTTTATACATACTACAATGCATATTGTGTGTTGTATTGTTTTAGTGCTGTGATTTTTTTATTATACTTTTTGTATTACATAATACATAAGAATAAAACACACAAGTTTGTTTTCAAACAGTTGTTTTGATATTTATTTTCAACACACACAGCACAACACAGTTTACACACATGGTGTCCCGAGGCACACTCAATGAGTGATAATAAACTGCGAACTATGCATGAATAATAAAACACACAAGTTAGTTCGCAGTTTATTATCACTCATTGAGTGTGCCTCGGGACACCATCGTGAAGTTCGAATCATCCACCACCACTTTTCTCCACTCGCCAGGCTGTATAGGGCGAAGAAGCTCGTCAAATCGGCCCGCTGACATTCAAAAGTATCGAAAGTGCATTTGTTCATCCAGGTCCCTCAGTGGGTGAACCAGTGTTGCAAATTCACCCATTTCCAGCCTCGACTGGTTTAGTGATCGTACAGAACCTCTGCAAACGTCTTATCTGTCGCCTACGCTTCCACATAATTTGCAATATAAGCATTTGCTCTTCAATAATGAGCAAGGATTCGGCTATAACCCTTGAAACCACACAGCCACACCCCCCTGGCGGCATAGCGGTGAATTGCAGACAATGCTCAACAACCGCGCCACGCCCCACGCGTATGGTTTGACGCGGGAGCATAAACCTAGTTTACGCCTCCTTAAACCAGATGTTTTGCTGGGTGGATGCTGGTGTGATGGGCAGCATGATTCTCTATTCTTAGCTAACCAGTCAGAATGAGACACCTGTACAGTTCTATGGTGTCATGTGGCACAAGGCTTTGCATTTAGGAATGGGTATTGTCAAGGTTTTAACGGTACTGTTACCAATAACGCTTGTCAATCTGGTACTTTAACAATATTCTTATTGGTACCTACTTTGTGTAGTGTTTTTAATAAAAACCAAAAAAAATAGAAAATAATGTATACCCTGCCCTGTGGCAGCAGGTTGTATGTATCTATTCTAGTGAAGTGTAACCACATTCTGGAGCGTTCGATTCTCTCCACCATCATCACTAAATGAAATAGGAGATTTTGAAATTTGTCCAGATTTTTGCACTCGTTGCATGAGACAGACAGCACTTTTGAATTTCAAATAATACAAATGTGGACAAACATTTTAATATCATCACAAACGACAAAATGATTGGTGAGATAAAATGTGGAAGATAAAATGTATTTTAACCAAAATATATATATGTTTTTTTTTATTTATTAATTTCTCCAGTGATAAAAGCAGAACCGAGAAAGTCAGAACTCATAGATACAACAGTCTTTCATAATTTAGTTATTATATTTCATAGAATTAAACCAGTTTATTACAAGGTTTTGGTACCTATCAATATTTGCACTACGCCTTGCAGCAAGAAGGCCCCAGACCTGTTGGTGCTCAGGTGAGCTATGTCCAAGCCAATCTGTGGGGAGTTTGCATATTCTCCCTGTGCTCACACAGACTGTCTTCAAAATGAATCCCAAACAGGCAAAGCAAAAGAGCTCTTATGCCCTGTCCTGACCAAGACATGGGGCATAAGCACATTAAATTGAACAGGTGCGCCACTCAGAGGGCGGCCCACTGCTCTTGTTTTCCCTGTGAGGAAGTGTGCCATGAGAAACGTAGAGAACACATATCTTCAGTGGACACTCCTGTATGCATATGGGCATCTCCCAGGGTCACTGTTACCTGCACGTGTATGTGTGTGTCCATTCTGGAATGCACATTTCCTCTTATTCTTACAATATCAAAAATAACAACATTTCCTACAGGCTACTGTGGCCTACCTGTCCAACAGGCAATGAGCATACCTAGTAGTAGGATGTGTGTCAGAGAGTGAAGGAGCCCAGTGGTTCAACCCAGAAGGTTTTGTGTGCCAGAGTCTGCAGGACCTTTAATATTTCACAAATAGGCTCCACTGTCACTTCTGGTCACTTCCACAAGAATTAACATGCACACTGTACTAAAAAGGGTGCAGCGTGAGCACTGACACACACACATACACACACATATATACAGAGAGAGTCAGCCATTATATAACGTTGAGTCTCAGCGTTCAGCAGCCTTAGAATTATATAACCTTGTTGAGTGAAACGAGAGGCCCTCAGGTACACACCACAGACACAGAGAGGAGGCATTCCAACTAATACCAAAATCTACCATCCTCACACTTCTAATTATTGAAGCACAAACATGAAAATGTAAAGCTCTCATCTACACAGACAACATGATTAATTATCTCATCCAGATGATGGTTGAACACGCAAACATGCACATAGAGGGAATACAGAGTATTCAGGGTCAAAGCTGTATTTGAACAAAAAAGACAACCTATCTATGATTTATCACCAAGAAAATACCGAACAATATACTAGTACACTCATTCTATCCTCTTGGTATAACAGCAGAGGCAATTGGCCCATTAAGGGCAGTGGGCCACAGCCTTACTGTCAATCAATGAATTTAGCTTCAAAAATTTAAACGATTGTTTTGTCTAAAAACAACATGAATAGTTCCGAATGATGTGCTTATTAACAGTTGAATGCAGGGGTGTCCAATCCTAGTCCTGGAGGGCCACTGTCCTTACAGTTTTAGATGTTTCCCTGTTCTAGCACACCTGATTCTAATGAATGGTCATTACCAGGCTTCAACAGAGCTATATAGTGACCAGTTCATTAGAACCACGTGTGCTGGAGCAGGGAAACATCTAAAGCTGTCAGGACAGTGGCCCTTGAGGACAAGGATTGGACACCCCTGGTTTAATGTGTAAAATCATAAATTATAATATTCATAAATAGTCATATATATATCAGAATCAGAATCAGAATGGGGGTTTATTCGCTATGCAAGATAAACAAACATAGAATTCACTTTGGCAAGAATGAGCAAACATAGAACATAAATGTGGCATACTAATAAAATGAAAAATGAATACAGTGTAAAGATACACTGCAGATATGATACATATAGACAAAGAATACAAATGTTACAAATATATATATATATATTATTATTATTATATATATATATATATATATATATATATATATATAATTTGTTTGAGGTCTGTTGTGTAAATTGTGTTCGGTTTGGTTGTGGGGCTGTTGATAAATCACCCATGAGGGAGGTTTCAGAGTATTGAGAACCTTTAACAAATCAATTCCCTCAAAATATGAATACGTCACACAGTGAACACAGTAAACTGTTCTAAAATGGGCAATTTGCTTTGTACCCATCTGTGTGTTTATGCTGAGTACGTTGGAATCGCGCGCTAGGTGCTGTAGCCACCGAGCGGTAGCAAGCATTCAGACATGATCATGGCGACGTTTTGAAAAGTGACTGTCCGATCTTTGCTCCAGAAGCATTTTGAAAGAAGAACTTCGGCTGAAAAAATTATATACCGGACCAGCCTCCCATCAATATCAAACAGGAGGTAAAAGACAAAACTAGATCCTCTTATACCAGAAGCTTTTCAACTGATTGGTACAAGACGAAGCCGTGGCTAGCCGGTTACAGTGGAGCTAATGCATGTTTACTTTTTAAACCGCGTCTACAGACCATGCTTGGTGTGAAAACAGTGTTCGGGACATGAATTACCTTGTCAACACAAATTGTACTTGGACCTAAAGTTGGCTTTATGGGAAACTCTATTACATTTATTCATTTAGCAGACAAAGCGACTTACAAGAGAGAGCTTTTATGTATCTGCTTATAACTCATAGTATCATTACTATCCTTACCATAAGATGTGGAAATACATTTTGCTTCCTTCATTAGTTCTGTAGTATTTATATAGTCAATGTAAAAAAAAAATGACATAATGCACACGGTAGTGGTTTTCACATAATATAAAAGTTTCCAACGTGTTTACAATGCATTTGTGAGGCCACTTGCAGGTGCTGTTGAAGGATCTTGATAAACTACCTGCATGAGAAGCCCCTCCCGTATATAGAATGTCACGTATTACAAAAAAAGCCAAACAGCTCTTTAGCAATCAATAGAATCTGTCTGACAGACACAGGGAGGTGAAGAACGGGTTTGTAAAAAACACTTCTGCATCTCCATGATGAGAGGATATTTCCCTTTCATTCTCCTTTCCCCTATTTTCTCTCCTCTTCACCTCACTCTTCTACTATAATCTCTTCCACTCTCCTGTGTTTCTGTCTCCATATATCCTGCTTTTCTCTCACTCTCCATCTAGCTTTTTTGTAACACAAACACATTCTCAGAAACAATTGCTGTTGTCGTCACACAGGTTAACAGTAAATGACAATATACTCAGTGTCACTGCTGGGAAGCAGACACACATAAGTGTGAAGAGCTGGTTGCTAGGTGACCAGTGCAGCACCATACTCAAGCATAGGCCTCAGACGCTCATGTGCAGTAAACTGGAGATATTGATCGGACTGGTCCCCGTGTGTAGCTTTAACTTTCTAGTAGGCTTGTCTAATCAAGATTATATCTGAATACCATCTACTAGGATGGATAATCAGGATTTGATATGTATATTTGCAATTAGGAAGGTTGACTAACTAGGATTTTATCTGTGCTAATAGGGTGGATAGTCAAGATTGTATCTGTATACTTCCAGAAAGGACAGTCATGATTTGTTCTATATACCTAGAATAGGGTAGGTAATCAGGATTAGATCTGTATGACCGGCTGGTAAGGTTAACTAGTCAGGATTATACCAATAGTCAGTTTTAGACTGATATACTTGCTAGCAAGATTGGATAGTCAGGATTTGATCTGTATGCTTGCTAGTAAGATTGGATAGTCAGGATTAGATCTGTATTTTTGCTGGTAGAAGTTTTCCGGAGTGAAGTTTTTATCCTTGCAATACCAATCTTCAGAGAAACAGTGACAGATGGCTACGTCAGATTTGTACACAACACACACACACACATCCACCGACCCACACACATCCACCTACATTCCCCCACTCACTCAAACACACACAAATTCACCCACCCACAAACACATATACAAAAATGAACTAGACAGCCACAGACTAAATGAAAAGAATCACACTGTCCACTAAGTAGGTTAGTGCCACCGGGGGGGTTATCAGTTGAGGGACAGGTTGTGTGGTTATTAGGCCATGAGGTACCTCCGAGGCATCTCTGCCTGCTGGCTTGGGCTCTCATCCCTCCACACAGGCCCCAGGTCACTAGGGAGGGGGTAAGCCGTGTGTGTGTGTGTGTATGTTTGAACATGAGTGCATATGTGTATGTGCGCATTTGTGTGTGTGAGCTAAGTACAATATGTGCGCATGCATGCATGCTTGCAAGTTTGTGTGTGTCTAGTTTATGTGTGGGACTGCATATATGAGTATGTGTGTGTGTCTGTGTAGAGGTCCTCTGTAAACACTTGGTTTACTCAAGACATTGTTCAAACAAGTGAGGCATCATTGTTGTATTCTGAGCAAACAAAACTGTACTACAAAGAGTGCATGTCAAGCAGTATTATGTGTACAATGTGTATACTACTGTTACGTAAATCATACTGTAAGTGTACAGTAACGGTTCCAGCTGTGTGTGTGTGGTACTCCTTAATACTCGACAGTGATTGTTCTCTGCCGTAATCATGTGTCTGTGTGTTTGTGTGTGTGCTTTGCTACTCCTTATAATACTGGAGTAGCAAAGGGGATTGTTCCCTGTGACACGTTGCCTGGACATCAGGATCCCAGCTTGATCTCAGTCCTGATCAGGGCTGGGGCAGATATCTAAATCCTCTCACTCAACATCTGGAAGGACGGCTAAAGGCAAAAGTCGGCCCAAAAACACCAGCATGTGCATGCACGCAGACACGCATGCATTTACAACACACAAATACACACCTGCACAGACACACACATACAGACATGCGCACACAACTTTCAGACATGCAAACACACAAACACATGCATAAACACATACATGGGCGCACACACACTTGCATACAAACACACACAAGCAGCTGAAGGGATCCTTGTGACTCAGTGGAGTCACTTACGGAAGTGGTTCCAGATCCTCCTGAGGTCTACCAATCAATTTTACACACCAATTGAGTAACTCTCTTCTCCACAGCCCTCATATCCTACATGTTACTCTCTTTACTCTACATTTACCTTCCATTTATCAGAAACCTTCCTTTAAAAATTATTTAAAATAAGTTAGGGTGTAACAGTATTTAGTGGTGCAATTTATTGTGTTGCAAACTCTTTCAAATATTAATCGTAGTGTTATTGCGATATTCTTTTACATTATGACATTCATTTATTCATTTTTTAGTCTAAACCTGTGTCGCACATACATTCACTGTATTCAAAGAAAACACTTGCACTTAGTTCTAAGTTCTCAGTACAACAAAGAAGGTAATTTTTAAAAGTTTATGTTTCGGAAATCAATCTTTTATTTGAATTTCAGTTAAAATATATATATATATTGTGATACATACTGTATCATGAGCCCAGTATAGTGATGCCTATTGAATTGTGAGCTGAGTGTATTTTTACACCCCTAAATAATAGTGTGTGTTCATTTTACAGTTAGTAAACCCTGTTCAGTCATCATTATTAAAATATACCTTCTAAACAGCAGGTGACATCGCCAGTCTTGCTAAATCACACAAGCAGCTAACTCAAACGTTTACATAGCAACCAGCAATCATACACAGCTATATCATACACACACTCACCTAGACAATACAGTGAAATCTTTCATGAATATAGCAAAGATTTTCACAATCTAGTTGGTAAGCTTTAACATAGCTAAGTAGACCATAAACACTTGCACCATGCACATACTGTATACTGCCAGATCATATACAACTAGATCCCACACATGACATACTGATGGATCATACACACACAGATATATCCTGTAGTGGTAGATCACACATGTTAGATCTCACAGACAAAGCCAGATCCTACCCGGTTATATCATACACAGCTAGATGTAGACAACTAACCAAGATCATACTGCTAGATTCTAAATACACAGCTATAGATCATTCATATATTGAGCTTACACAGCTAGATCATACACATACACAGCAGTACACCTTTCAGCAGACATGGTCACCCTCAGGTCTGACACTGATGTTATTTTCTGCAGAGTCACAAAAAAGGAAGGGAGGATGGGGACACAAGCAACAGCAAAGACAAAAATGAGGTGTGCCTACCTCACTTGCAGATGCATGCATTTTTTTATTACTTAAATGACTTAAACAAGCCATACGTTGTTCCCTTCTAATGATATTTTCAGGAATTAGCCTTCTGAACATCTTTGGATCTTAGTGTAACAACGTTGTCAGTGGCAGCATCTTACCGGTAATCGTGATTCAAACAGTACCATCTGCTAACTGAAAATATCCAATCCGCTCATAACGTAAATAAGTTTGACAATTATTTAGGGAGTAAAGCGCTCATTCTAAAAAGGTTCACTGGTAGCGATCATTGTAGGTAACAACACAAAATGTGACATTTATGTCTCAGTTTAGAGGCCACCCTGAGGAAAAATACAAGCAACTCAATTTGCAATTTGCAAGATTAACATTTTGACATGGGCGTTGGTCTAGGCCCTAGACTCTAGGGGTTGGATTTTTTTTGGCCCCTACTGCTAAAAGGACCAGTGATTGGTTTTCTAAAGCTTTCATTGCAACACACTGGAGATTTCTTCAGAAACATGCCACAATATATTTCATTACACAGAACAGCCAAGATTACTTATTAGAGAACGTTCTCAAACTGGACACGGTAAAGTGTCAAATCAGTATGATCACCTTTTCAGAGATTATGTTGTACACACTAATTCAACAGAGCCAGAACAGTAAAAATATTTCATACATTTGTTCAAAGCCATCTTTATTTTGCTAGGATGACAAATTAAGTCATCTCGTGCATCATGGCACCACAGCTCAAAACTCAGCCGATGCCCAAAATACAATTATCATACTCTAATGAATACTAAACTCCACTACACTCTATCTGCCTTATGCAAAATTACATCCACCCATTTCTGACTGTGGAAAGTAGGATTCACACATGGAACATCAAGATAGTCAGAAGCCAAGTAAGTCTTACATTTTGCAAGCACATTTATTTGTATTGCTGATGTGGAAATGAAGAGACAACCGTGAGAAGGAACCAACTAGAACTTTCTATTCTCTCATAGTGTTTTTCTCACACTCTCACTCTTTCTCCTTCAGTAATTGTCTCAGTCTCTCTATCTAAATCAGCCAATCTTCTCCTCCCAGAAACCCAGAGCTAGGGTGGTCAGGACAACCATGTACTGTGCCAAGACCCCCACCTGTATGTGAGAGCCCTCTGCCCAAGCCTGGCAGCAGTTCATGGTAGATTTCAGAACACTGATTTCCATACAGCTAGGTACAGGCCTAGAGTCCCCTGGTGCTGTCCAATGGGAAGACAATAGGGGCATCATGTGGCAGTTGGGGAGTCGGGCTGGTAATCAGAAGGTACCCGGTTCAAACCCCGGCTGTGTCTACATGACGTTGTGTCCTTGTACTTGCTGTAAGTCACTCTGGATAAGAGCGTCTGTTAAATGAGTAAATGTAACTGTAACACACCTCATATACTTATCTTACACTGTCCAATAGCAAACATTCTCCTTACCTCTATAAGAAAGTCTCCTGTCCTGAGCCCCGCTTGCCACGCAACTCCGCCCTCATCCACAGATTCCAAATACTGCAGGGCAGGGAAGGCAGGAGTTGGGGTGAACTCCTCGATGGGGGTGTCCGCTGCAGGGACGGAAGGGGGGTGGGGGGAAGATAATACAATTGTTAAGAACAGTGAGACAGAACTGAGACACAAAATGTCTCCATACATTGGACTAAATGGAAGGGGAACATGGTGTGGAGGACTGTGTGTCCTGTCATGTTTCCAGACACACTATGTTAACACTCCAGAGACAACAATGCTGGGATGCTTCTAGTAGCATTAAACACTATGACAAAATCTCAGACAACAGTATGCACATAACCAAATGGTGAAAATGACAGGTTTCATAATTGGATGTGTCACAGCACTCAACATGTATATTCCTTTAAGATAGTGGTTTACAAGCAATGTCATGTAGTACAAATCCCAATTCCTTTCTAATGCTGTTTGGATATGGGCTGGGTAACAGCAGAGATCAGGAGTTTCTCTCAGGTTCAAACTCCCTACTTTAATGTCCAGTGGGGAGATGACAGGAGGGACAGAGAAGAGAGACACAGAGAACAGAGAGCAAAGGGGAAAGAAAATGACAAAGAGACAATGAGACAGAACATGAGAGAGATAGTGAGAAAGAGGGGAAACAATTTGATAGAAGTGTATGTGTGTGTGTATGTGCATGCATGTGTCTGAGAGAGAAAAAGAGAGAGGAAGAGAGGGGAATAGATAGATATAGTAATGTGTGAGGTGTGTTTGTAAGTGAATAAGATGTCTGGGGTTCTCCACATGGCTATTACTGCCACAATGCAGATGTGACAGCTGAAGAGCATGAAGACGGTATTGCGTGGTTAGTGACTACACACATGATGGTAGCTTTAAAAGCTTTCCATAACCATACCATTTCCAACATGCATCTGCAAGGCATTTGAACGCTACTTTGCTGACAGTATGGTGAAATGTTCTTCTACTGAGAGAGAAAAAATCCAAGATATATGGATCACAGATTTATATTTAAAATTTACAACAACAAAAACACTGTTAATTAATTAGCATCGTTCTCCTTCCGTCAAGAGAGTGGACAAGAAAGAGTAGAGATCACGTTTTCCCTCTAGAACTTTAGTCATGGCCACTCCAAGAAACAAGAGGTGACAAGTGTCACTATGTATAAATCAGTCGTGTGCTTTGGGAAACATTCTGAGGGCAGTTTTAAGTCAAACCTGCTATGTTTACTGGAGTGATTAGACATTGCAACAACAACAAAAAACGGTGACGCTCGGTGCTTATTTTGTAGGCTGGACATATAAAATAGAAAGCTTTACATGGATAATATTTTGATTTCGTTACTCAGGGAATTTACTGGTGACATGCGTCTCTGCGTGTCGGGGAGACAATCTATATTAAACTTACTGAGTAACAGCGCAGTGAAGCACTAACCGTGCGCGTCATTTTGTCAATTCAGCCACGGCTCACACACCCATGTGTTAGTCAGACCTTTCGCATGTGATAAAGGATTGGGATTTCGGGTGCTGTATGGGTGTAAATGTTTTAAATAATGTTCGTGATGGTTGTCATCACTGATGGAGACAAACAGTAGAGGGTAGAGGCACTACACGAACACAAACAAGGGGTTGGTTGGGGGTTGTCGGGGGGTGGAGGAACGAACAGTCACTAGGAGTGCGGGTCCGTCTCCTACCTTTAGCCCCTCGAAGCACAAACCCGAATCCTTCATTATCCTTCTTCTGCAGAACTACCGTCTTTTCGTCAATAACACAGTCGCTGTGGAGAAAATTCCGCGCATAACGACCGTTATTGCATCCTATCATCCTCATCATCGCCACAGCTGCTCGCCCAGAGCTTCTCATCTTCACGTCGCCAGCACACGGAATTAATCAACTACAAGAATGAATGGTGCGATGTGGCAGCGTGTCACCATCCGTCACCAAGCACGTTCAAAGCACAACCCCACCTTTACGGAAAACGTTGCTGTGGCATAAGAAAGTGCTGGCCTGAGCCGGCGACAAGGGTTTACGTTTGAGATCAACATTTCCACCCGGGGACCCCAATTGTGCGACGAGACGCACTAGCAGAAAACACGAGAGGGAGGGGAAAAAACATTGCTGAGGAGGGAGTGGGTCAGGGAATGAGGGAGGGAGGAATGACGCCGGGGTAGGGAAATAAAAGATGAGTGAATGGATGGATGAATAAATGAGGGGTGAGGGTTGAGAGAGTAATTGATTTCTGTAAAATAGACCGATTAAGTCGTTTCTTCAAAAGCTGACGGCCCTACATAGCAACACCCGGGTAAACACATGTGCAGGCTAGAACATGCTACAACTGTTTGCTGCATAGCCTATTACCATGTGACCCAAGAAATAACCCGCATTGTAGTGAATTTGCTACGATATAGGCACATTTTGGTAATTGATTATGCTATATAAGCCTGTATAGTGAGTTTAAAAAAATGATGGGGTGAATCATGCATCATAATTGAGCGTGGACCCATCAAGCAAACATGTCGATCTAGCTTGGAATAACTTTTACACTTTTTCAATTTTGTTCTCGGTCTGTGAACAATGACCACAAATGACCAGAGGCCAGAGCATAGATGACCAACAGAATCAAGCACCCTTGTATTTCACAGCTGAGGAACTGAGGCAGATATGCTGCTTGTGTGATCTTAGCAAAGCAGCGGTAGCTAGCAACAGAGACTGTAGGAAGCCAAGTTACCATGGTAACATGCTCTGGCTTCTCTGAGCAGGCGGGGTGACAATGTATGAGATGCTAAGCTTAGCTCTGGACCCAGTAGGTCATCCACACAATACTACTACAGCAATGAGATTTAAGTACTAGTGAAAAATATTCTGTGAGAGAAAGAATCCCTTCACATGTTAAACATTATATTATTTTATATGAATTTGCAATTTCTTTGAAATTCCTATACAAGGACAAACTTGTGAAAGAAGCAATAGGCCTACTGTTATTTACAATGATGGAGAGAAGATAAAAGCATCTGCTAAATGAATAAATGTAAGAATGCGAAGGTCTATTCTAGGATATGTATCTGCTACCACAGGGGCCATGACTGGCTGAAGCCGACAGAAGCCGGCAGACACAAGTGAATATTATGATTCACACTGGATACACTCAAATGAGTTGAGAGATGTTGAGAGACAGGGTACACTCTCAAGAGGAGTCTGTGGCCCTCACCTCGATGGCACATGCCAAGACAGCCTGCAGGCTGCAGAAAGGCACTGGCACGGACTTCCTTCCTGCCATTGCATCACCATGGCAACCTGCTCTGTGTACTCTGAGCCTGTCACTCTATAAAGTAGAATGTGGGTCTGAATACAGTTGAATAGAGGCCCTCTGCTGTAATTCTCTAATCTCTTTCTACCCTTTTTCATGTTCTCTTCATGAGTTCCCCTTGCTCTCCATCTGATTTCTCTCTGGTCTTTCTTGTGACACTCTGCCCTGTAGTTAGATATTATTACTGTTACACTGTGCCTGTTATCTGACAGTTAGTTTGTGTAGTTACACGGTGTATGGTTAATACAGGCCATTCTATGACCACTGAAACACTTGATTATCTGCTATACTTAATGCATTATTTGTTTGTTACTTTAGATAAAAGGATTGCTTGATCAATACAATTTTCTGTATTTTTAAAGGCTTTATTTACAGACAGTCAGTCTATTAGAACCACACATCATTTCCTCAGAGCTCATGTTTTCCTGGGCAGAGGCTTTGTATTGCATCTTTGTTTAACATTTGCTCTGGGTGCCCAGGAGCAAACACAGCTCAGCCTTACATCATCCACCATCTGATGGTGAGAGGAGGAGTCAGATGGGAGAGAGAGAGCGATAAAGACAGAGAGGGAAAGAATGAGATAAATGGAGGGAGACAGAGAAGAACAAGGAAAGAAAAATAGAGAGGGGGAGAGATCGCCACTCAACAGATCTGTTATAAATGGGTTTAGCTATGGTGTTTTTGCATTGGGTTTTCTTGATGGTGCTGTGGTTTTTATTACATATTCTCTGACCATATTCATAGTGTATAACGGGTCTTTTAATGTATATTTTCCCACATTCTGTTCTATTATATGACATTCTGCAAAGTTCTATTCTATTCAATTTTAGAGTGTTCTGTTAAGTTTAGCTTTATTATTTTCTGTACATGTTTGTCGTGAAACAGCTTTTGTTCAGTCAGTGTGGTTACCTGTTTCTTCTGTAGGGATGTTGGTTGATAGTGAATTTAAATTTAGAAATTATAAAAATTCAAATAAACACAAAACCAGGAAATGGTTCTCGTGAGAAAAAAATTATAATTATGAAGGAAATACAGCTGAAATGCTTTGACAAAAAATTATGATAGTTTTTTATGTGAATATAGTGATATGAATAAGATACATAAAATCGAAATAAAACACACAAATGGGAAGCTGCCATCTTGATATTGTTGGATTGCATCAACATTGTCAATTTCTCAACTTTAACACATTTTAGCTGATGATGCTTTATGGTTTGAAGTCTCAAAACTTTAGAAAGAGTATATACAGGTCATTCAGCTGGTTTTTCTGGAAGAGGAAGATTGGTAAACTGTTTCTGTATATTAGACTGTGCCAGATCATTAACTGTTAAGGCTGCAATAATGTAATTATAAAAACAGTGAGCATTGCAACCAAATCTTGTGTAAAAGATAATTTGTATATATCTTACAAATACGACAGAATTTGAAGGTGTTTTTAACATTCCAATAATGCTAATGGTGAAATAATAAAATATTCAAAATATTTATATATATCAATTGCAATATAATTAAATACTGTAATTCTTAAATATAGAGATCATCTAGTACGATGAACTTTACAATCCTTGGTGTGGGTTTAGCCAAGTTTGTTAATGTAATTGTCCTACCTTGACGCATCGAAGCTGTCGTATGATCCTACAGTGTAGTGTCTAAACAGCTTTCTCCTCTCAGCCCGATCAGCTCTGGCATCTGGAACACAAAGCATTTACATATATTCATTTAAAAGACGCTTTTATCCAAATCTGCATAGTGCATGTAGTAGGTGCAACTGATAATCAAGGACTAGTTCTAACCACGTGTCAGTAGTTGGTGCAAAAGAATGGGCTGTAATAGAGTGAAATAATACCATATACCCGAGTATGGACACTCAACATTTCCAAATGTTAAACTTTCCTCTACTGTAACAGTGGCTGAATATTTTTTTTTACATTAGCAAGAAGACTAGTAAATATTAGCTGTAGGAAACCTCATTATCTATGAATAATTACAAATAATTCTCTCATTGTGTTTGCTTGTGTGACCTGCTTAATCTCTGAGTTCAGTCATTCAGACTGCCCGGAATAAACAGTAGAAAACTTTTGGTTTGATTACACAGACTCAAATTTATTAAAATAATCTAGAGAGGGTACAATTTCTGTCGAAATTGTCTTTGCGGTTGCTCAGCTGAAGGCATTTTCTTTACTATATCACCACCAAACCTGTTGTTTGTAGGTCAGTTTTTATCAATTGCGTTTAGCATTTTTCGAAACAGTCTTATGCTGTGTTCACACCGGATGCAAATATGTGGCCAAATTTGCGTCTAATTGGACATGTGTACATTTAAAGGTACCAAAGTGTGTTCAGACGCAAATTCACGTGTGTCATTGATTGGTTAGTGACCTTGCAAATGTCTGCAAGGTCAAATTTTTCAACTCGGTTTTGTGCCGCAAATTTGCGCTGCGCTATACGCAGATTCACGCCGCAGGACCTCTAGACACATGTTTAAATTTAATTAACATGTAAATCAATCTTATTTACAAATTCACGTCTGGTGTGGTCAGGATTGTTTCACAAAACAGAAATTACGTTCTGAAAACACGTGCAAACCTCCAAACCAGTTGGGCACCTTTTCGCATCAGATTGGTGATTTGAGTAAATTGCAAATCCTTTGGCACATGTGCAAAAAGTAAGTACCATTGTCTGAAGTTTCAACTTGCTCATAGCTTGTTGATCAAAATCATAGAAAAACTGTAACATTCTCAAAACTGTGCGTGCAATTGTCAGAACTGTTTGCTGGAACTTCGGAACTTTATTGCATGTCTGCAAAATGTAGTTTCTAACCCAAAACATTTCATTCATGCTTGAAAAAAAAGTTTTCACGACAGTATTCTTTTTTTTTTACTTTTACGTTTTTTGACTGTGGCGAGCTAGTTAACTACCAATAGCTTCACTTTTGCCACTATTGACTAAACAAAATGCTTGATGCTTAAATCATTAATCAGAAACTTCCAGCCCATACAAGCAATGGTTTCGGGAACAAGACATACATTTTGACCTCAACATTTATATAATGGGAAAATTGAAGGAATAGTTAGGAACAGGATGGGAAAATAAATAAATATGTATGAGAGCGAACATAGGTTGTGCCATACCAAAGGCAAGACTACCAAAGCCTACTCTAGAGTATTCAGAGATATACAACTCTGTATCAAAGTATTAAGCAGCAACCAGCGGCCGAGTGAAGGACAACTGGTGAAGGCTAGGGATTCTTAGAAACTCGTCATGAGGACCAAGCTTTTCTCAGGTGTTGTTTTAACAAAGAACCAGGCCATCAAGGAAGAACACTTACTCACAGGGACCAAGCTAGCCCTTGTAGTGGAGCGTCCAACAAGACCACACAACATCAGTAAGCCACTGACGAAATCAGGACGACTGATTACATTATTACAATGAGCAGACAATGCCCTCTGTCCGAAGGGAGCTTCAAAGCAGCTGACCCAGACTTCGTCTCTCCTTCCCCTGACCATATGGCCATCCCCTCCACTGAGTTAAAAATAATTTATCCCAAAACCGACTTTAAATATATTCACATAAATCTCTCAAACTCAATACTACTTGTGGACACACTAAAGAAAATTGGAATTTGTGTGAGAATTGATCATTTCTCTTTAAATGCTGTTTCATGTTGTGTTAGCATGGTAGTATGAAGTTAGGTAATTCAACCCGGCAGCAGTAAGCTACTTTACCATTAGACTAATGTTAACATTAGTTTCTCTCTCTCCAGGACAGGGCAGTCTGCCGGGAAAATCTCCTGAAGCTAAACATAAAAAGCACGGCACTAAGCCAACTAACGAATATGCATAATTCTTTCTATAATGTTGTTGACGTAATGCTACCATCCAACATGGTTTTGTCAACAATAAACTGACAGATTTTGTATCCTCTAGTTACTCTTGCTGGCTAAGCACGATGTCATAGTCTATATTTCCAAACTCAATACATTCTCATCTGCATGTGAAAAAATTACTTCTGCTGGTGGGAGAATATTTGGAATATAATTTACCGGAAAATCCGGAATTGAAAATAAATACAGTCATATGAAAAAGTTTGGGAACCCCTCTCAGCCGGCATTATAATTGACTCTGCTTTCACGCAAAAAAAGATAAAAGTGGTATGTCTTTCATTAACCAGGAAGATCTAAGTACTGGGGTGTTTTCCAAACAAAGATTTTTAGCGAAGCAGTTTGTAGTTGTATGAAATTAAATAAATTGTGAAAAACTGGCTGTGCAAAAATATGGGTACCCTTATGATTTTGCTGATTTGAATGCATGTAACAGCATGTAAAACTGATGACTTGAAAAATCTAATTGGTTGGATTATCTCGTTAAGCCTTGAACCTCATAGAAAGGTGTGTTCAATCATGGGAAAAGGTATTTAAGGTGCCCAAATACAAGTTGCACTTCTCTTTGACTCTCTGCTGAAGTGAGACAGAATGGGATCATCAAAACAGCTCTCCACAGATCTGAAAACAAAGATTGTTCGTTTTCATGGTTTAGGGGAAGGCTACGAGAAGCTTTCCAAAAGGTTTCAACTGTCAATTTCGACTGTAAGAAATGTTGTCAGGAAATGGAAGGACACAGGCACAGTTGCAGGTTTAAACCCAGGTTTGGAAGACCAAGAAAAATACAGGAGATTGAGGCGGCGGATTGTGAGAATGGTTGCAGACAACCCACAGATCACCTCCAAAGACCTGCAACAACATCTGGCTGCAGATGGTGTATCTGTACATCGTTCAACAATTCAGCGCAATTTGCACAAAGCACATCTGTATGGCCGGGTGATGAGAAGGAAGCCCTTTCTGCGCCCACGCCACAGGTACAGTCGCATGGAGTATGCTAAAGCTCATTTAGACAAGCCAGATTCATATTGGAAGAAAGTGCTTTGGACTGATGAGACAAAAATTGAGTTGTTTGGTCATAACAAAAAGCGCTTTGCATGGCGAAAGAAGAACACTGCATTCCAAGAAAAACACCTGCTACCTACTGTCAAATTTGGGGGAGGTTCCATCATGCTGTGGGGCTGTGTGGCTACTTCAGGGACTGGGGCCCTTGTTAAAGTCGAAGGTCGAATTCAACCCAGTATCAACAGATTCTTCAGGATAATGTTCAAGCATCAGTCACAAAGTTGAAGTTACGCAGGGGTTGGATATTCCAACAAGACAATGACCCTAAACACTGTTCAAATTCTACAAAAGCATTCATGCAGAGGGAAATGTACAATGTTCTCAAATGGCCGTCACAGTCCCCTGACTTGAACATCATCGAAAATCTATGGGATGATTTGAAGCGGGCTGTCCATGCTCGACGGCCATCAAACTTAACTGAACTGGAGCGCTTTTGTATCGAAGAATGGTCAAAAATACCTCAGTCCAGAATCCAGACACTCCTCACAGGCTACAGGAGGCGTTTAGAGGCTGTTATTTTTGCAAAAGGAGGCTAAACTAAGTACTGATGTCATTTTTTTGTTGGGGTGCCCAAATTTATGCACCGTCAAATTTTGTTATGATGCCTACTGCATATTTTCTGTTATTCTAATAAACAAAACGACACTGCTGAAATACTCTTGTTTCCCTAAAGTTTGTCATTTATGATGAAATCCCTTCTTTGAAATCCCAGTTAATTATGAACAAAAATCCAAAAAATTAAGAGGGGTTCCCAAACTTTTTCATATGACTGTATATAATTTTGTCACATAAGCCGCACCGGACTATAAACCGCCGATATCCAGGCTGAGAAATATGATATTTACATAGAAATGATGTACCATAAGTGTTTATTCATATACCTGAACTAATTGTTTCCGAACAGTGCCTTTTTAACACGGCAGTAAAAGTACTGATCAAACAAAACAGAATAATAATCGATGGTTTCATTCATCTTCCTCCTGTGCACTAAAACCAAGTTGCTTTATTTTTCTTCATCCTGCGTACTAATCACTGTCACTTTTTCTTCCAGTGCACTGCGAAAGCTTCCTACAGATACATTATTGTCCGTCAGAAATGCTTGCCATATGATTGTTTGGCTGAATGCTCTTATAGCTCTTCTCTTGGCATTTACTGTTTCTCACGATGTACATTTCATAATATATAAGCCTGCTATGTTTGGGGTCTATCATGAATGAATGAATGAATGAATGAATGTTTGGGGTCTATCATGCTGCTATGATCAGTGACTGATGCTCTTTTGTAAAGCTCTCTTTTGTAAATCGCTTTGGATAAAAGCGTCTGCTAAATGAATAAGCGTAAATGTAAAGCGCAACTGCGCAAAGTCGCTTAATTCTCCTGTGCACTGAAGCCACAAGTCACTTATTCATCTTCCTGAGGGCTGAAGAAAAATTCATAGAAAAGCCACATCTCTGTATTAGCTGCATGGTTAAAAACCTGGGGAAAAAAGTAGCGGTTTATAGTCCAGATTATACATATTATACAGATTATTAATCAGTCAATCTTAATATCAAAATGATTATACCATACTAACAAAACCAATTCTAAATGTTGTGTTGTTAGATATTGAAGTTTAAGCATTTCCGTGGACATTAGGAATTATTAACCTCAGTTCCTTTCAAACCTACACACTAGCAAGCCCATGTATACCTCCCCCTCCCCTTTCTACCTGGGTATAAACCCCCCGACAGACAAGTCACCAATGCCTTTTCGCAAGGATAACTGAGTGAACGCGTAATCTCTAATTTAATCCACATTAAGCATAAACGTCACTAGACCGCACGGAACCTTGACGAGAGATTCCATTTATTCCGGTATTTTCGTTGAACATAACGAAACCATCAAGTCTACCCTCTAACAAATGGGCGAAGCCGGTTCTGGAATTACACTCGGGCTGCCCGCGTCATCACTCAGTCATACAATCAGTACATATCATTCTTTCACACAACTCTGTATACATCACCTATTTATACACCTCAGTATACATCATCACTTATTCACACACCTCAGTACACGTTATCACTCTCTCCCTCACATGCACTAGCAGCACAAGCACTCAGGTAGCGTAAGCAATCAATCATGAACACACCTGACTCGGCTAGTGCAGTCCAGTAAGACTGCCTTTAAAGGCTGCACGGATATCTAACACTCACACAGACCGGCTAAGGATCAGTGCTGTTGCCTCCCACCACCATCCCCTTTCTCCCCCGGTTGTCTGTCTGTCTGACTATATGTATATCTGTCTTCTGTCTATCAGGGGAATTATATACAGTGGGTATAGAAAAGAATCACATTTTGTTGCTTTGCAGCCTGAATTGAAGACAGACAAAAAGATTTTTGTTTTATTCAGCTGTATTTACAACTTATAACACCCAAGTGAAAGATATAATACCAACTTGTCAGAAATCACTGAGTTGGAAAAAGGATCACCCCCCTCCTAAAAATGACTTGTAAACCCAACCAGGTGTAGTTAAACACCTTCTCAATAGCACACAAAGCCAATTGACTTTCAACTGTGATCAGCTGTGGTCATTTTGATTAGCTCAGCATGAAACAAGCTTTTCCTGAAGCATTTCAGTCCTTGGTAGTGCAACTGAAGAAAACAATCAACTATGGGTGGCAAGGCATTGTCAGGATAAAGTTGTGGAGAGGCACAAGTCAGGAGATGGATACAAAAACATCTCAAAGGCTTTATCAGTGCCTAGAAGCACAGTGAAGTCTATTATTAAGAAGTAGAAGGTATTTGGTACAACACAGACCATACCTGGGTCAGGACGTCGCTCCAAACTGGATGAAAGTGCCAGGTGGAAACTGGTCAGAGAGGCTACCAAGAGGCCTACAGCAACTCTGAAGCAGTTGCAGGAATTCATGACAAAGACTGGTCATTGTGTGCATGTGACAACAATATCACAAATTCTCCACAAATGTGGCTTGTATGGGAGGGTTGCAAGAAAAAAGCCACTCCTCAAGAAAGGCCACATGCAGTCACGACTGAGCTTTGCCAAAACGCACGTTGAAGATTCTAAGGCCACTTGGAAAAAGGTGTTATGGTCAGATGAGACTAAAATTGAATTATTTGGCCTCAACGCCAAACGATATGTCTGGTGAAAATCCAATACAGCTCACCATCCAAATAACACCATCCCTACAGTAAAGCATGGAGGTGGTAATATCATGTTATGGGGTTGTTTATCTGCAGCAGGGACTGGAGCACTTGTCAGGATAGAAGGAAAAATAGATGGGGCAAAATACCGTCAAATTCTTGAAGAAAATCTGCTGCTCTCTGCCAGAAAGTTGTCAATGGGAAGAAGATTTACCTTCCAACATGACAATGACCCAAAGCACACAGCAAAACTGACCACACAGTGGTTGAAGGACAAAAAGGTGAATATCCTTGCATGGCTATATCGTCCAGATGTACAAAGTTAGTAGAGACATATCCAAACAGACTAAAGGCTGTAATTAAAGCAAAAGGTAGCTCAACAAAATACTGAAACAAAGGGGTGATTCTTTTTCCAACTCAGTGATGATGTTTTTTTTTGTTTTTTTTTTATATGTTGGAGTTCAATCTTTCACTTGGATGATATAAGTTACACTGAGTAAATACACTGAATGAAACAAAAACTGTGTCTGTCTTCATATCAAGCTGCAAAGCAACAAAATTTGATTATTTTAAAGGGCGGTGATTCTTTTCTATACCCACTGTATCTATTGCTCCATGCCTCATGTCATATATGTATGCACGTATGTGTCGCTCGAGGCAGTAGGGAGCGCCCCCTTTTAGACATTCCACTCCGCCAAAGTCAAACATATTCCATGTTATGGTTATCAATAAATATTGTATTATTATCAATTAATCAATCACATGAGTGTCTTGACTGAACCACCTGAAAGTAACTACGATTTGATTTCTTACTTTGACATTGTGCCACATATGTAGTTTGTTTTGTATGTTGTTTAGTGCAAATAGCTATCTAGCCCTCATTAGCATAGCATCTCAGCTATCGTCTCTGTAGCTGTCGCTGAAAAGGTGTGCAAATGTAATTGCTGCATTTATTTTGTACATTACATATTATTATATATTTTATTTTACAATAAGTTTTGGTCTGAGACATTTCTTATGTTCTTATTCCTTCTATGTTAGTTGCAGTTTGATGTGCGGTAGTGATGTAATGACATGCACAGGTAATCATGTGACTAACGTAATAAGTAGTTGGAAAGACGTGCTTTCTCTCTTTTGGACCTTGGTGCTCTTGGAGCAAAATGTGTGCAGCAGTTTGTCCGTGAAGCCTTGGCAGCTCCTGATTTTCCGGTCAGAAGGCGCACACGTTTTTCCCGTTGTTTGGTGATGCTTGGAAAAATGTTAACTTCATTCTCATCAATCATCAGTCGATGCGTGGCTTAATTCTGACCAGAAGAAAAGCGTTAGGGGCAGCTACAGTCTCTCTAAGGCAGGGGTGTCCAATCCTGGTCCTCGAGAACCCCTGTCCTGACAGTTTTAGATGTTTCCCCGCTCCATCACACCTGACTCTATTTAGTGATCATTATGAGTCTTCTGAGTTTGATAATGACCTATTCGTTAGAATCAGGTGTGCTAGAGCAGGGAAACATTTTAAACTCTCATTTTACACATACAGTCATAAATATTTGGACATTTACACAATTTTCATCATTTTGGCTCTGTATACCACTACAATGGATTTTAAATAAAACAATCAAGATGTGCTTTAAGTGCAGACTTTCAGCTTTAATTTCAGGGTATTTAGATCCAAATCAGTTGAACGGTGTAGGAATTACAACACATTTTATATGTGCCGCCCCCCTATTTAAGGGACCAAAAGTAATTGGACAATTGGCGGCTTTTCCATGGCCAGGTGTATTTTATTCCCTCATAAAGGGAGTTCGTTATTTCATTGACAAGGAGCAGATAAAAGGTCTTGAGTTAATTTCAAGTATGGTATTTGTGTTTGGAATCTGTTGCACACATATAAAATGTGTTGCAATTCCTACACCGTTCACCTGATTTGGATGTAAATACCCTGAAATTAAAGCTGAAAGTCGGCACTTAAAGCACATCTTGATTGTTTCATTTCAAATCCATTGTGGTGGTATACGGAGCCAAAATGATGAACATTGTGTCAATGTCCAAATATTTATGGACCTGACTGTATATACAATAGGCTGTTCCATTACCAAAGGCAAACACACCCTAATAATCTCACATACACTCCTGATCAAAATCTTAAAACCAGTGAAAAAATAGCATTAATTTGCATTTTGCACTGTTGGATCTTAGGAAGGTTCTAAGTAGAGCTTCAAAATGCAAAAAGAAGAAAAGGGAACCAAAAGTTGTGAGCAGGCTATTTATTGAAAGCAACTATTTAACTCAAATAGGCTGTTCATCAGCTGACAAAAAGTGTAAGACTTTGAAAGCCAAAATCACTGTGAAGATCTCTTGATGGCAAAAGGGTTAGGGTTCCCATTCCTTCTTTTTGCATTTTGAAACTCTACTTAGATCCTTCCTAAAATTAAACAGTTCAAAATTAGATTAGATTAGATTCAATTTTAATGTCATTACACAGGTACAAGTACAGGGTAACGAAATACAGTTAGCATCCAACCAGAAGTGCAAAACAGTTATTAAACAGAAAATAATGAACATGAGTATACTCAGAATATACACAGTATGAACATGTAATATATATGTGGCTACATATCGTCATGTAGCCACAGCCAGAAATCGTGCCTAAACAAAGAAAATGGCTAATCTCTGAAAATAGCATCAAACACACCCTAATCTCAAATATGCACCATATTATTTTAATGGTGTCTATTCCAATGGCTTACTTCCACACTATTTATAGATTCTAACAGGAATAAATATTGGTTGTATGGTTCAAAGAAAAAAATATACATACCAACTAATGCTTACTCTCCAGGAACTATAATTATAGTTACCAGATAATTGGACTAGTTCAACAGACTACGTAATTTTTCTTCTTAGCTGTCTAAAACCAATATAAAGACATTGAATGGTTGAGGTCAGTAAACACCAGAGGTCTCCTTTATAAACGTTGAATACACAAAAAATGGGGCTGAAAATGTGCATACTCCACGTCCCATGCAAAGGTTGTGATTTATGAAAAACAAACTTGACGAGAGACTATGCAGTCCTCCAGGCAAACTGACCTATTCGTAAACCTACACACATTTTGGGGACAGTGGGATTTGGCAACGCAGATTACCGTACTGTAGGAAAACTGTTTAAAGTAAATGGGGGAAGAGCGATTACTCATGTATTTATATATTTTGTATTTATATATCACTCAAAAAAATTTATTCACTCAATGTCATCATTATCATGAAGATTAAATCCAGCAGCGTTATTTACGCTTGTATTGTGTGATAATTGTCCATTGGCCTATCTTGTACGATCCAACTAAAATATTGGTTCTCACGATGTATGTTTCACGATCTAAAAGCCCACTGTGTTCGGGGGCTATCACATTGCTATGCTCAGTGACCGATACTTGTAAAAGCTCTCTCTCTTGTAAGTCGCTTTGGATAAAAGCGTCTGCTACATGAATAAATGTAAATGGTCAGCTACAATACTGCAGTCAGCTTCCTCCGGCTGGCCTCTAAACTGAGACATAAAGATCGCATTTTGAGTCGTTACAGACAAGGATCTGATTGCTACCAGTGAACCTTTTTGGAATGAGCGCTTTGTCCCTAAATAATTGTCAAGCTTATTTACGTTTTAGAGGGCATATTTTTAGTTAGCAAATGGTACTGTTTGAATCACAATGGAATGCTGCCAGTGACGATGTTGTTACACTAAGCTTCAAAGGTATCATTTCGTTTTTTTGACCAATTAATGCAATAGGAATAAGCTACATTCTTGCAAATATCACTAGAAGGTAAAACTGTAAGGGACGTCTAAGTCTTATACAGTAGTATATTTACACCGGATTGTCAATGCCAATGTTTAGAGCTTGTGCAAGGAAGGACGCTTAACTTTGAGGCCGAAGATCCAAACCACAGCCACTTAGGCTTATAAAGATTATTAGGGCGGGGGGGAGTGGAGGCAAATCGCTAAACTGCTTATACACTGGAAAACTCTTCTGGTGCACGAGAGTGCAGTGCAGTGCGAGCTAGGGACCTTGCCTGCCATCTCTGCAGAGAAGTGAGAGGGGGGTTCGTCATATCATCATTATGTGCGTGTTGAGGTCACATAAAATAATTAATCCTGACAGACACTGATGACCTCAAATTGAAAATGCAATCCTTAAAGAATATCCTATGTCAAGATCAATCTCTTGAAGAACAATCAGGATATTTCTGATGCATTTCCAGGGTTGAAAGGCTTAAGTAAACTTGTATGGGACCAACGTGGTTTGTGGAATTTCTGTGCTTCTGTGATGATATCAGCTGTCAGCAGTCTGCGTGGGATACAGCTCTCTCTGCTTGCCAGCCTACTCACTGTTGTCATAGTCACTGATTTATTTTCCGAAGACATACTCTTTGATAGGTTGAGCTCTGTGGTTTCTTTTACCTATGTTTAATCCCTTTAGAAGGATATTTACTGCAGCCTAGACTGGCTCTAGACATGAAAACAGTGTCTTAACACAGGTTGAGGTTGTTTTTGGTTGAGTAGTTGTTTTATTTCCATTCAAAAACAGATGCAGCTAACAGTTGCATCATATGTATATCTGCTCGACCAGCAAGAGACGATTGCTTGTCTGCCTGCCTGTCTGTCTGTCTTCCTATATGTCTGTCTCTTTGCTTGCCTGCAAGTTTGTCTGGCTTGTGGTGTTGTCTCGTTATTTTGAGTGTCACCAAACTTTTATCAGCAAAAGCTCTAGAAAGAAAAGACTACTTGACGAGTGTGCATGGTGGTAATAATTACAGATAAGTACCTATTTGAATGGCAAAGCCGCAAGCAAAGCCTAGCATAGGGGCTAGTTTCAATGACGCATCAACTGGGTTAGCATTAGTTTAGTCTAAAAAGAACCTAGCCTAGCATAGAGACTAGGTTTCAATGAAGCATGAGGGTAACATTTGCTTAGAACAGTAGCAAAATTAAAATAAAATACCATTGCTTCTATTTGATCATAAGTGAATTTGAGCTTCTCCTCCGTATTGAGTATACACTTCTGTAAACTGCCAGCCAGATGTTAACTCTGTGTTTGGAATATCAAACAAAAGTGCGATCAGCTCTTCAGTGTTGAATAGAGATTTTTCCAGTCCATCTCCTGTCTCAAATGATTAATAATTCAGTACAATCTGATGATGCACATGCAAGGTTGTGCAGAAAAGTATACTGCAGTTGTAAACAAAACCATTTGCAGTTCCAATTTGTTGCAAAGTTATCCATGCACATGGAGAAAACCATCACCTTGGTTAGCTAGTAGCTAACATCCTTCTGAACTAACATCACAGAGAGATGTTCTTATACGTATTTTAGGAATATAATGGATGTAACAGGTTCATATGCTGTTCCTCCTTTGGGGGAAAATACATGCAACTCCCAATGTAAATCAGGCCAATTACAGTACCTATGCTGTCCCCTCACCCATCCTTGCTCTCTCACTTTCTTTTCTCTCTCCCTCAAAGACCATTCACTCTCTTTATCATGCATATTCACACATACAACCAAATACGGTAAACACACATACTCTTGCTCTCACTTATTACTGAAGTTGACAGCTCTCCTACCTCCAAAATGCACCTTCTTCCTTGCCTTGGTAGGGTCATCCATTTGCCCTCTGTGTAAAGCTATCTCCCCAAATGCAGTGTCTTGCTCCAATGCACACTCTCTGTCCCTCAGCCCGACTAGCCCTTCTCACACCTGGTCTTCAAGCCACAGCCTCGATGCTACCCACTCTGCAAAGTTGGGCCAGCCCCAAAACCACCAGGTACAAGCCCATCACCACAACTCTTCATAAAACACGGAACAACAACTCTAGATCGTATGTATGCTCTGCTCTTAGAGCTGTGAAATACAGTGTGTGTGTGAGAGAGAAACAGAGTGAGAGAAAAAAATTACAAAAAAGGAAAGAAAAAAAATCTTGCCAAGGCCCACTCCTTAGCAACGGGGTTGGTACAGTGTGTAGAGGATGTTACCATGGAAATATATCAATCAGGAATGTACATGAGAGTTGCTCTGAAGGGTAGGAGAGAAGCTGCTACAGACAGTGGAGGATGGTTTGAAGCCGCTGGAACATATTGCTTGTGTTGTACATTCACACAGATGTATTACTAGTACTACACACACCGTACAATATAGGCTAGGTTTGCTATCTCTCTCTCTCTTTGATGTAACAAAAGCATATCACTAGGAGGGAACCATGGAACCTCTCGCTTCATTCTTTCCATTCGTTTCATACAGAAAAAATGCAGCAGAAACGTACTCATCAATACGTACATATTATTTACTTATTTACTTACGTTTATTCATTTAGCAGACGCTTTTATCCAAAACGACTTACAATAATTTAAATGTAAAATGTTAACGTAATCAATAGGTAGGACTATTTACTGTAGTGTTTAATAGACATTCCCTTTTCAACAAAAAATATTCATTTTTTTTTTTTATGAAGGTGTCTGTTTAAAGTGAAATTTGCTTAGAGGTGTGCACACTCGGTTTTATGAATCTAAATTGTTTTGGTGAGAATCCTACACACAGTTTTATAAATGAGACCCCTGGTGAATATAATTATAATTCCTCAAGTGTAAACCATAAAACCATTATTTATGTTACTATTTATAAATGGTAATGGTAATGGAAGTAGGACAGACACCATTAGAAAAATCTGGTGTACTGTACATTTGAGATTTTCTGACGTATTTTTGAAAAGTTATTGAGGTTAGGGTGTGTTTGCTATTTTCTGATAAAATGACTTACTAACCTTTTATGTTACATTTAATTGAAAACGTAAAGGCTGTGGAAGGTTACCAGACATTAGGAATAAAATCTGGTGTATGTTAGAGATTTTATAATCAAAGATGTATTAAAAGAGACATCCTGTCGCATTACATTTACATTTATTCATTTAGCAGACGCTTTTATCCAAAGCGACTTACAAGAGAGAGCTTTTCCAAAGAGCATCAGTCATTGAGCATAGCAACGTGATAGACCCCGAAAACAGTCGTTTTTTTTTAGATCGTGAATCATACATCATGAGAACCAATAAGTGCCAAGGGAAGTACTATAAATGCATAACACAACGATTGTGAACATAAAGCAAGAGATACAACAAACAACACTGGCAAGTCACCATATGGGGACCAACAGATTGTTCTAAAGCACATTAGATTATGTGAAGTGCCATACTATTCCTAAGTGCCATTAAATTATTTAAATAGGTGAGTTTTAAGCCTTCTCTTGAAGGTGAGAAGGCAGTCTGTGCTTCTGATGGAGGTGGGAGTTGATTCCACCATTGGGGAGCCAGGCAGTGGAAGAGTTTGTGTTGCGCTCGCCCATGCGCAAACTATGCATGCTCGCCCAGTCCCTAATGTGACGCTGCGAACTAGCGTTTATGAAACTAACTTGACCTCGCTAGTAAAATTAAAATTTTCTTAAATTAATTTACTCTGTCGGTATCATGTAACTTCTCATCTCAAATCCCATTCGCTATACAGTAACACCTCACTAGTCAATCTGCTAGAGCTAGCTATCCTGAAGTTATCTAGTACTTCTGTTCTGTCTTTGTAAAAATTACTTACACGCATCTTAACATACCAGACATCTTTATAAAATAAATTTCCCCCCCAAAAATGCAACATATAGTCAAGTGCGATAAAAAAAAGTATCTTTGTTATGAATTTTTTGGGCTGGTGCCAGTTTTACTCCGGAGAGACTTATAGTCTGAAAAATGGGTTTTATTATTACTTAAATTTCTAGGCTAACTACTTTTGGGGCAATGCACCATTTGTGACCACCTGTAGACATGACGTCTGGAGACGACATGTCTACGAGAATCAACTAGGTATCTCGCCAAAAGGCAGAGGGCCGGCATTCTGTCTAGACTTCCTGGATTGTCTTCTCTCAGTGAGAGAGGAGACAATAGATCAGGGATTGATTGACAGTTTGGGGAACTCTTTTGAAGTTCATATAATATAAACAAGTTTTAGCGAGCACATCGGGAAAGTCTTGTTTTCCGTGAGACAGGTCACAGAGCTCTCCGTTGTGTGTGTGTGTCTGTTTGTTGTAAGAATCTTGTGCACATTCAATACATTTGTAACTAATAGCCAGTTGAACTTTGTGGTTCCCAAGGGTGAGAACCATGGAGGATGAGTACAAAAAGGAGAAGAAAAAGGATGAGTAGAATAGGAGGAGGAGGATGATGAGGAATAGCAACAGTCATGATGTCAATGATGATTCACACTGCTTTGCACATTTGAGATCCATACCATTGAATCACAATGCTTTGTGATTATTGGAGTGAAATGATTTAGAGGTTGGTTTACCCTAAACACTGCTGCCCTTGCCAATATTAGCCTATGTTTTTTTTAAAGTAGCAGGACACAGTCTACAGAAATCAGCTGGTGTAGTGGCTTGGTTGACACGAAAACCTGCTCCCTCTTGGCCCGCGATGGCACGAGTTTGACACCACTAGTCTACAGCCAAGGTGGCTATGGACAGATACCATGAGTCTATGTACAGCAGGGGTCTCAAACCCGCGCCATCGAGGGCCCAGAGGGTGCAAGTTTTTGTGTCAACCAAGCCCCACGTCAGCTGATTTCACTAACGAGTCTCTCTAACTCGGGCCCTCAATGGCATGAGTTTGAGACCCCTGATATACAGCATATCAATCAAAGAGCCTGGGTAAAGCCTTGTGTTTGAAACACTGACTGGGAGAAGAAGATCTTTAAAAACAAGTGAAGGTACAATCTCTGTGGAAATTGTTGGGTGTGCTGCCTCACTTGCAGATGGAAGCGTTTTTAATTATGTTTAAAAAAAAATATATACTGATATAATATTTTTTTATACAAAATGTGCTTATTATTTATAATTAAAACATATATTTAAAAGCATGCATTTGTTGCTGCTCATTTGCAACATAAAATACAAAGAGTGAAAAGTAGAATTAAAGTTTTCCCTGCAAGAGGAAATTGTGATCGGCAAAGTAGGTAAATAAACAAATAAATTGTCCAATCTAGTGTACAAATGGTCCTAACCTCTATGACGTATACATGCCTTAAGTTTTTACTTTCCTTTCATTTTCAGACATTTAGGCTACTCATTCATTTGTCAAAAAAACCTTTGAAGCTCATTGTAACAACGTCATTGTCACTGGCAGTATCTCAGATGGAATCAAGATTCAAACAGGACCATCTGCTAACTAAAAATATGCCCCCCCAAAGGTAAATAAGATGGACAATTATTTACGGGTAAATTGCTCATCCCTTAAAAGTTCACTGTAGCGATCATTGTCAGTCACAACGCAAAATGCAACCTTTTGGTCTTTGTTTAGTAAGAGTGCTAGCACTTGAGAGTCAAAAATGTAGCCCACAAGTTTGAAAATCGACGTCTTTGGGAATTGCTGGCTAGCTATAATATGAGGAAAATGGCTCTCAAAAAAAGAAAAGTGCACAGCGAAAATAGGGCATTTAATCCAGAATGCACAGACTCCCTTCTGTTCATACTACTTTTAAATGGGTAAACGTTAGGCTTCTCCAAATTCAATTGGTTGATCTCCAAGCAGATGTAGCCCTGGAAGAGCAGTTTGTATGAACTGACACTTCTACTTTCTGGCTCCAAATGGTCCCTGAGACAGCTTTCCCAGGTCTGAGGAAAATAGACCTATACCTCTTGACCATGTTGGACTCCACACACAACTGTAAGGCAGCATCCTCCACAATGAACATAATCAAAACAAAATATAATTCCAGCCTCACCAATGAGCACCTCCACATGTGTATGAGAATGGCCCTGACTCCATTTAAGCCCAGGTTTAAAATCCTGGCAGGCAAGTTCTCCCACTGAGCAAAAAAGTTGAATATAAGCAGGGAAGATTGTTAAGTTAAATAGTTCATGGGTTAAGATATCTTGAGATTTCTTATCTGAATTGGTTCAATTAAGAGTAACAGAGTATGCAATTCTTTTGAAATTCAAGCTTAAATAAGTTTTGTATTTATTTTAAGTCATACGCTTTATTTTAATGTGCACAGTTAAGTTCTGTGTTACATGACAATAAATATTCTAACGAAATAACTTTATTTACTAGGCAGGTATTGATTAGATGCAGATATTCATAAAAGTACTAGGCCACTTAAATATATATCACACTAAGTTAGACATTATGATCTTCCGGACCCTTGCTTCATGTCATTTTCTCGAACTGGACCTCTTCAAATTTTTGTAGAATACCCCTGATTTATCCTAAAACTGACATTTTATAGATTTACAAACATCTCACAATGACAATACTGCTCATGGACATGCTTTAAATGCTGTGTATTATGTGATGTTTTAATGTAACTTTCTTTTCATTTATGATAGATAAGTCAGTCAATCTTGATATCAAAATGTGCCATACTAACAAAACTACAGTGTTAGGCAAGCTACTTGGAAAATGTAGTGAGCTAAGCTACCAGTTACTCTGCATGAAAATAAGCTTCACTACACCGAAGCTACCCCCCAGAGAAATGTAGCAAGCTAAGCTACAGCAACATGGCAAAAGTAGTTTAACTACATTGAAGCTATTTTTTTTATTATTTTATATAACTTCATTCCAAAGCAAAGCTATCTCAGTGATCAATAAAACTGTCAATCAGACAAATAAGCAGGCAAAAATGTTACATTCAATTGTTTTATTAAACAATTATTAACCTCTGCTCTCACTGCTCCAAAACCAGAAGACAAAACGTGCTCCATTAGTAACAAAAAGCAGAAAAACCTGCTCTAAACTGCTCTATTATGTTTATTTTGAACTATGCCATTAAAGACAATGTGCAACTAACTCAACGTCCTCCTCACCCTCTGCCATCTTTCCACCAAGTAACGTAACTCACTCAAGCAAGCTAACTTGTCTGTATTCCCCTGCATCAGAGACGTAACCAGCCCAAGATTGGTCCGTGATGTCACAGTCATACGGAAGTGCTTCTGTCGGCTCCACCTACATGGCCTTGTATGGCAGTACTACCGCACTACTTGGTTAATAAAAGAGCTAAGCCACTGAAAAGCTATTTGATTCAGAAAACAGCAACGCTACCACCACGCTACTGAGAAATGTAGTTAAACTAGTAACGCCGCTACTTGTAGTGACGTTACTGCCCAACACTGCAAAACTCTTTCTGAATGTTTTATTGTTAGTTGTTGAAGTTTAGCATTTTAACAGACATTTGGAATATTTCACCTCAGACCCTTTCACCCAGACAATAGATGTGAAACTAAGCCTATACTAACAAGAGGAAGCGTTATTAACGTACATTTCACTAAAATGCCAATGTTCACGAGTAAGAAAATGTGTCAGTCAGTTACTTTGTCATAGTTGTAGGAAGTACAAGCATGGAGTTTTTCTTCAAAGGTTCTGGGGCTGTAGTGGGCCTTCCTGGTCTTCCAAAAACAGATATTTGGCTTGATATGACAGGGAGATTAGAGGTCACATGTTTTTTAGATCGGCTCATTCGAAAAAGCAAGTTCTAGTTTATTTGTCTTGGTTTTTTTACTGTATACTGTGAGAAGGGTAGGCTTCATTAATTTGAGATGATGTGGGTGTGGAATGTTTCTGAGTTGAAATCTCCAAATGTCCGTGGAAGTGCTTAACTTCCATAACTAAAAATAAAACATTCCGAAATGGTTTTGTTAGTATGACACAGTCATTTTGATACCTTATCATAAACACTTCTCATTTAAGGAAAGGAAGTTCCATTAAACATCACCATAAATTAATCACAGCATTTAAAGAGAGATTATAAATTGTCACACAAATTCCAATAGTCATTCTTAGTGTCCACGAGCAGAATTGTCTTTGTGAGATGTTTTTAAATCCATTAAATGTCTGTTTTAGAGTAAATTCCTCAGTGGCGCTGGTTGAGTTCCAAAAAGGCCTTTTTGGAGGCCGGCAGAGCACAGGCATTCTATCGTAAATCAGTTCTTCCCTCCGTCAGTCTCTCACTGATGTGGGGGATGAGACTGGAAACTGTTCTTCCCTCCGTCAGTCTCTCACTGATGTGGGGGATGAGACTGGAAACTACAATATTAGGTTGCAAATAGCTATCTAGCTCTTGTTAGCATAGCTTAGCATAACATCTGTACTGTTGTCTTCTATCTAGCTCCCGCTAGCATTAGCTATCATAGCATCTAATCTATTGTCCTTTCGAGGCTTGGCTTTTCATCCCCCTCCCCACGTTATTTATGTGTTCCATTTTCCACCGACTGTATAGAATCACTGTACTGTTTACACAAACAAACCCATAAACTTATCTGGTATCTGTTCATCATAATTACATGTGCTTGAAATAAACGCTTGTATATAAATATCTCACGTTATCTGATCTGCACTACTTCCATAGAACTAAATGGCTTAAAGATAAGACCGTTAATTAGAAGGCTATTCATCTATAAGATTTCTTCAGTTTCTTTACAAAATATTGAGGTGGTGCCCCATTTTTACTAAATACTTAACATAAAAGAGGTATTCTAACAACCAAGGAGCAAACATCCTTACACACTAGTGCTTGTGGAAGACAAATCTCCACACCTACTTACAGATCACACCACAGATCCAAAGCACTGATTTAGCCTCAAATTCACAGCACCACTGAACGCTGGCTTCACTGAGGTGGAAACATTTATTCGGACCAAAATAACTCTCAACAGAATTTTGCCCTCAGGAGTAAGGCTAGTGTGCGTAAACCACACACATACACTATTACAGACACACACAAACACGCACACACTGTACAGCCGCAAAGCATACAAGCACAAAAATGCACCCACACAGTGTGTTGTAAGACACACGTAGGACACGCAAACACACCATACATACACACCATAAATACACACGTGACTTAATGGACAAGCAAGGACACTGAAATATCCAGACACGCATATGAAATCCCACGGTGGAATACCAATGAAGATTTACAGAAGAGAAGGCAGTTTGCTAGACAACACTAAATTTAGTCTAAATCCCCTCTGAATCCTCTGTCACTGTGATCTGTGTAGAGCTGGTGTTGCGGATGGACAGATGTTCTTTACTCATCCCCAATCAACAGGGTGTCACATTCATACACATCAGAAGCTGGGTTACATAAGATCAAGCATGTGCACAAAACTGACACTGTCACTGACAGCTTGACAGTGAACATACATCTTATGTGATTGGGACAATGAATACAGTATCATGTACTGTATGTCTGTTTGTGTATGTTTGTAAGATAGTCCGATTTGTGCATGAGTGTGTCATACCCTCATATGGGAGTGTGTTAGTATGTGCATGCATGGACGTGAGTATGCATTGTTTTTTTGCATGGATGTGTGTGCATTTATATGCATGTGGAAATCTGTGCATGCATGAGCGTGCGTGCATGTGTGTGTATATGTGTGTGCATGTCTACATGTGTGCGTGTATGTGTGTGGGAGAGTGTGCTTGTGTGTGCATCTGTCCATGCAGTTGAATTAACAGCCTGCTATGGCTGTTCTCATATTCAGAGGCTCATCAGAGGACAAGGGAGGCAGGCACAGTGTCCAGCCTCAGACTGCTGTTTGGTTTACGCTATACTGCATGTTTATCCACTGGTCAGCTGTTGTATGATCTGAAACTGTGAGTGTGCTTGTGTGACCTGAGGGAGTAGAAAGTTAGTATGTGTGTATGTACACATTCGTGTGTGTGGCCTTACATGGCCTCTCTTCTTGGGCCTTCATAGGGATCTCCTCCACACACTCAGCAGGGAACCAGCCAACATTCCCTCTGGCACTGCCCTCCCAGAAACCCCCCTCTCCGATGGACAAAACTGGAGGGAAGAAAATAAGGAGGGGTAAGGATGTAAGGGAGGACAGAGTGAGGGGGAGGAGATGGAATGACAAAGGGATGGATAATGAGAGACAGAAAGGTAAAAGGAGAGGCAGAGAGATGAATATAGAATGAAAGAAAGACAAAATGTCAAAGAGAAAAAGGAAGATTTTTTTTTTAATCATCCCATCAAGATAGTGTCCAGAGAGATAATCCTTTACAGAAAATTGATGCAAAGGGGGGATGAAATTCACCTTTGACCCGGTCATTCTTGTAGAGGTTGATCTCCCCCTCTGCCTGTGGCTGGTAGGGCCGCACCACCACATAGTGCCTGCCTGGAACAGCACTGTAGAACTTCCTCTTCTGGGTCTGAGGATCCTGGCCTGGCAGGGCCTCACAACCCCTGTGAGGAGTAAGAATAGGAGAGAAAAAGAGGAGGAAGGAAGAGGAGAAGGGAGGCAAGCAGAGGCAGACAGATGAGAGGAGAGAAAATTAGAAAACAGATGAGAAGGAGAAAAGAATGAAGGTGAACGTCACACTTTCCGTTATATAATACAAACCCCCTGTTTTTGTCTGCACTAGAATTAGTTTCCATGGTAGACAGTGAAAGGTTGTGCAAGGGAGTCTCCTACTGGACAACAGTAGAACTGGACCTTGAAAGGCCTTGAAAACTACAGTGAGTGAAAAACATTTATTTGGTCCCTGCTGACTGTGTACATTTGGCCACTGACAAATACATTTAATAAAACATTTCAATGAGTCTATCAATTTAATGGTAGGTTTATCTGAATAGTGAGACAGAATAATGCATGTCAACATTTGTATTATTGAACAAAAAAACTATTGAACGTGCTGGGTCCAACCTTCAAACTTTCTTTCCCAGAACAATCCACTTGACCCCAACCAATCGGGCTTCAAGACCAGCCACTCCACAGAAACTGCCCTCCCGTCAGTCACCGCTGCCCTCCAATGTTCCAGAGCAGCTTCAAGGTGATCTGTTGTCATTCTGCAGCATTTGATATGATCAACTAGCAGATCCTGCTTGCCAGACTCTGAGATGGCAAAATGTTGGGTCCTCACCAGCTCTGCACTGGTGTCCCACTGTAGGGGCTTTCAAATTGTGGGTCGCACTATGAGAAAAGGTGGGTCGCACCAAGTCACTTGACTGCAGATTCATTTACGTCAAGCCACGTAAATTACGTAGGTTTGGTCTCGGCATTGGTGGGGACCTAATCATCGCAATTTTTACATTACATACAACACATTTACAACTAAATAAATGAAGGAAGCAAACTTTATCCCCATAAAGCCAACTTGAGGCAGTTGTTCAAGTGTTGTCCACGTGATTTTTGTGTTTTAAATTTTCTCAGACAGGTGTTTCATGTCCTGGACACCGTTTTCACACCAAGCTTGATCTGTAGACGCAGTTTAAAAAAGTAGGGACTTAGGTGGCTCAGTGGTTAAGGCATTGGACTCATGATCGGAAGGTTGTGAGTTCGATTTCTGGCTGTGCCTACATTACGTTATGTCCTTGGGCAAGGCACTTCATCCTTTTTGCCTCAGGGGAAATGTCCCTGTACTTGCTATAAATCGCTGTGGATAAGAGCATCTGCTAAATGAGTAAATGTAAAACAAAAAACAGCCTTAGCTTCACTGCAATCGGCTAGCCATGGCTTCTTTTTGTACCAAACAGTACTGGTATAAGAGGATCCAGTTTTGTCTTTTACCTCCTGTTTGATATTGATGGGAGGCTAGTCCGGTCCGGTTTCTTTTATTCCTTTTTTTCAGCCAAAGGTCTCTTTCAAGATGCTTCTGGAGCAAAGATTGGACAGTCACTTTTCCCAACGGCACTATGATCAAACTTTCTCTCCCAGAACAACCTTCTTGACCCTAACCGATCAGGCTTCAAAACCGGCCACTCTACCGAGACTGCCCTCCTGTCAGTTACCACTGCCCTCCCGTTTGCCAAAGCAGCCTCAAGGTCATCTGTTGTTATTTTGATAGACCTTTTTGTAGCATTTGACACAGTAAAATCTCACTCACACTCTCTGAGATGGGCATAACTGACACTGCACTTGAATGGATCTCATCCTACCTGACGGGAATCAGGTCTCTTGGGGACGAAAAATATCAGGTCCTCGCCAGCTCTCCACTGGGGTCCCACAGGGTTCTGGCCATGGACCGCTCCTATTCTCCCTGTACACCACCTCACTTGGACCAATCATCTCCTCCCATGGCTTCTCCTATCACTGCTACGCTGACAACACGCAGCTATACCTATCCTTCCCCCCGACGATCCAGGGATCTCAACTAGAATCTCGGCCTGCCTCACCGACATCTCGGCCTGGATGACCAGACACCACCTACAGATGAACCTCACCAAAACAGAACTTCTTATCAATCCGGCCGAACCCTCAATCACTCATGATCTCTCTATCACTCTGGGATCCGCAACAGTGACCCCTTCATCTTCTGCCAGGAACCTGGAAGTCACCTTGGATGACAAGCTCTCCCTTTTGATCATGTAGATTCACCCTTTACAAAATCCGGAAAATCAGAAAGTCTGAACATTTCACCCAGCTGCTAGTCCAAGCTCTTGTCCTCTTATAGCTGGACTACTGCAACTCACTACTAACCAGCCTTCTAGCAACTGCAATCCGCCCCCTTCAAAAGATCCAAAATGCAGCAGCCCGCCTTGTTTTCAATCTACGCAGGCGCTCCTCATCGCCCTCCACTGGCTTCCCATCATGGCTCGTATCATATTCAAGAACCTGGTACTGACCAACAGGACTGCCCCAAATTATATCAACTCTATTCTCCTGCTTTACACCCCTGCCCGCCACCTACGATCCTCCTCTGACAATCGTCTAGTGGTCCCACCCCTCAGGAGCGCCAGAGCCCAACACAAACTCTTCCCCTATCTGGCTACCCAATGATGGAATCAACTCCCCACCTCCATCAGAAACACAGCTTGTCTCCTGACCTTCAAGAAAAGGCTCAAGACTCACTTGTTCCGAGAATTTTATGGCACTTTAATGGCACTCAGCTGTTGTTGTGGTTGTCAGCTGTTCACTTTGTTAATCCCCGAAAACTTGTTTGTGTTGTTGCTTTATTGTTTGCGTCCTACAGGTAGACTACTGTCCGTCAGAGAGTCATCTTAAATTTGTAAACCATTCGGCTGTATGCTCTTGTAGTTCTTCCCTTGGCACTTACTGGTTCTCACAATGTATGTTTCATAATCTATAAACCCGCTATGATTGGGGCCTATCACATTGCTATGCTCAGTGACCGATGCTCTTTTGTAAAAGCTGTCTCTTGTAAATCGCTTTGGATAAAAGAGTCTGCTAAATGAATACATTTAAAATGTAAATTTAGTGATCATGTGTGAATGCTCGCGTTCGTTTAATGTGTCTTTTCATATAGTGACATGATATTTTGAGGAAACTGATTGGCTAAAGATTCCCATTACATTGCAACCTCACTCATGGGCATTTTCTCAACAGCCCAACAACCAAACAGAACAGATTATATATGAATATATGAATTTGTTATTTTACATGCTAAACTGTTAATAGCCACATCATTCTGAACTATTCATATTGTTTTTAGAAAAAATAACTGTTGAATCCAATTTGGTTAAATTGGTTGATTGACAGGAGGGGCATAGCCCCACCACCCTTCATGGGCCAATAGCCACTGTGAGGGAACTGGGCTGCGTAAAAACCAGCACAATGGTAAACTCCTATTTGATACCATTGCAAAACTCACTGAGAAAAGTACACACGACGTGAGTACGGATCTTCCTCCAAATGAATTTCTGGAATTATTTCACCACAAAATCTATGCAATTGGAGACAAGCAACAGACCAGCCCTGGCCGATTGGCTATGAATCCTAAATATTCTTCTATACCAAACATGCTGCATGTTGGCTCTCACTCACTTCAACCCTATTTCTATGGAAGCGTTCATAAAACTGATAGTTGTTGAACCCCACCAGTTGTCCACTCGAACCCCTTCCTTGCACATTTTTCAAGGAACTCCTGCCTATTATTGGACCACCTATGCTTAGTATTATTAATGAATCTATTCATTAAGTGAATAGTTCCTGATTATATATATTTTTTCAAAGCAATACATAAGCCCCTACTTTACTTTACTGAACTAATACATGCATTTGTTACATTCTGAACCTATTATTGCAATGTATATGTATATATGTATATGCCCTACCAAATACCTATGTAAAAAACTTACAGCTGGTGCAATGTGCTGCTGCTAGGTTACTGAGCAGAAACAGAAAGTATGATCACATAATATCTACCGTATTTTTTGCACTATAGGGCGCACTGGATTATAAGGCGCAGTGTCAATTAATGGTCTATTTTCGATCTTTTTTCATATATAAAGCGCACCGGACTATAAGGCGCATTAAGCGGGATAGATAAATCAGTCGAATAATATTATGGTGAAGCACAGTATGTATTACTCCGCGACGCTCCTGGCTACGGTAGCCGTAATGCTGCAAGCGGTGCGGCTTTGTAGTTTACCAGTCGTACAAAAACATTTTGATTTAGCAACGTGAGCGCCTTGTACCACACAAAAATCGCTTAGAGGTCAGTAAATAAAAGAATTAATCCATATATAAAGCGCTTTGGATTATAAAGCGCAGTGTCATTTTTTGAGAAAAATAAAGGCTTTTTCTCTCTACACCGATTCCCTATAAAAGCTACTACTAATTTACAAATCTCTGCATGGATTAGCACCCATAAACCCCTCTCTGGTATTCTTAAAATAAGATAAGATGAGAAAACCTTTCTTTGTCCCCCAACAGCTTACAGAGAGTTGGCATTTAAGGTCACAATTGTAAAAACGCAGGACACTAAAGAGACTTGTCTACTGACTGTGAAAAACACCAGAGAAAGATGCCCAGGGTCCCTCCTCATCTGCGTGAAAGTGCATTAGGCATGCTGCAGGGAGGCATGAAGACTAAATAAATTGCCATGTCCGCACTGTGAGACACCTAAGACAGCCCTACAGGGAGACAGGAAGGCCAGCTGATCATCCTTGCAGTGGAAGACCACGTGAAACAACACCTGCACAGGATTGGTACATCCGAATATCACACCTGCGTGACAGGTACAGGATGACCACAACAACTGCCCGACTCAAACCAGGAACACACAATCCCTCCATCAGTGCTCAGACTGTCCGCAATAGGCTGAGAGAGGCTGGACTGAGGGCTTGTAGGCCTGTTGTAAGGCAGGTCCTTACCAGATATCACCAGCAACAACGCCGCCTATGGGCACAAACCCACCTTTGCTGGACCAGACAGAAGTGGCAAAAAGTGCTCTTCACTGATGAGTCACGGTTTTGTCTCACCAGGGGTGATCGACAGATTCATGTTTATCGTTGAAGGAATGAGCATTACACCGAGGCCTGTACCCTGGAGTAGGATTGATTTGGAGGTGGGGGGTCCGTCATTGTCTGGGGCGGTATATCACATCACCATCGTGTCATATCTGTTCTAATCTGGTTGATGAACAGATGAGGCATATTTAATAAACTTAAACTTTATTGCACGTTGTTGCTGCGGCCATGTTCAGACACCCTCACCTTGACTCTCCTAGTCTTCTAGTGTGCATGCCCCCGCTAAGCACTATGGGCAATTAGAGTTCCTTTTAGTAACTCATAACATTTAGATTTAGATGAACCTTTATTTGTCCTCCAGGAGGTGGAAATTGCAGTTCACAACAGCAGCAGGGTAAAGTACAGCACACAGAGTTGCAGGGTAATATACATAATGACAATAACATAACAATAGCAGACATCCCATCCTCCCCCCTAAGAAAGAAAACATTCTTCCCATGCTACACAATAAACCTTTAACCTTTGGTCTTAAATGGTCAGATGGCTCAATGGTTAAGGCGTTGGCCTCATGATTGGAAGGTTGTGAGATCGTGCCCCAGCTGTAGCTATATGATGTTGTGTCCTTGGGCAAGAGACTTCACCCTACTTTCCTCAGGGAAAATGTCCCTGTACTTACTCTAAGTCGCTTTGGATAAAAGCGTCTGGTAAATGTAAACCCCATATACTATTGGCTTCTAAACACCAGTATCACACAATCTCTTCAGTGAGGTAGAACATTAATACGTGTACTGTATCTATACTATCTGATAACACATTTCACATTTTCTTTACAGTATAACATTGTCTTTTTTTATTTTCTTCAGGTAAACAACGGTAGGTAACAGTAAATACATTAACCATAAACAGTCTCTCTGTTTTTTTTCTTCAGCAACTCAAGGTAAGTATAAACAGTCCCTGTTGCTTTTTCTTAGAATCTCTGGGGCAACATAACTAAACAGTCCATGTTCCTTTCAGCAGCTCTCAATCAATCTCTGCGGTGGCTTTACATGTCTCTGAAGTCTCAAATGTCTCTCAGCAGTAGGTGACTTGGACACTGGTGTCTGACCATTGGTAGTGTGATCTGATTCACTGTAGGGCAGTTCACGAGGTTCAGGTGTGTCTTGTTGAGGCTCAACCTTCAGAGCTGTTGTGTCTTCATCAGTAGGTTGCAGTTGAAGATGTGTGCGATTCCTTCTCAATGACAGTCCACACTCTGTTTGGATTCTGTAGGAACGTGGAGAAGGTTCTTCCTCAACGTGTCCCAGTTTCCATGTGCCTGTGTTAATGTCTCTGAGACACACTCAACATTTAGCTGTTCTGTCATGTAGCTGTTGTTGTTTCACTTTTTGTCTTTCCTTTTCCTTCCTCACCTTGGATGTGCCTTTGGGAGTCAGCAAGTCCTCACTGACAGGCAGGTTGGAACGAATGCGGTGACCCATCAGCATTTGTGCTGGCGATAGGCCGTTCTCAAGAGGTGCACTCCTATAGATGAGTAGGCTTTTCTGGAAATCATCTCTGTCCTCAGACTTCTTCATCAGACCATCTTTACAGAGCTTTCTGCCAAACCATTGGATCTTGGGTAAGTAGGACTCAAAGTCGTATGGTGGATTCCCCACTCTTTAGCAAAGGAGGCAAACTGACAGCTAGAAAACTGTGGGCCATTGTCTGTAAACAGTTCCCAAGGAATACCATGTCTCACGAACACTGTCTTTAAGTAGCTGATGACCATTCTGCTTGATGCAGATTGCAGCTGTCCGACTTCTGGATAGTTGGAAAATGTGTCTGTGACCACAATTAAACTCTTTGCCTGACAATCAAACAAGTCAGTTCCTACTTTGTAGTAAGGTCTGTAAGGCACAGGATGAGGCATCAGCGGCTCTGCTTGTTGTTTTGGTTTGTATATTTGGCAAAGCTTGCAAGACGCTGTAGCTGATGTATGTCTAGATTAATTATTGGCCAGTACATTACTTCTCCAGCCCTTCGCTTGCACTTGACTTCTCCGAGATGGCCTTCATGAATCTTTTGGAGCATTACTTTTTGTAGTGAGGATGGTACGACGAACTTGCTTCCTTTGAGTATGATGTCATCCACTACTGTAAGCTCAGCTCTGTGATTCCAGTAGTTCTGTATTCTCTTTGGACAGTTACTTTTGCTTTCAGGCCATCCTTCCTATATTGCCACTTTCAGTTCTTTTAATGTTTCGTCTTTGTTTGTTTCCTGACGGATTTGCTCGGTTCTGTCCGCAGAAACCGGGTGCGATGACACAACCATATCCACATAAGCTTGTATGTCAGCACACTTTGCTAAATACTGATCAAACGGTATGCCTTGTTTCTGGTCATGAGTAAAAAACGTATGTTGCAACTTATAATGTAATAAAGACTCATAATGTATTAACGGCTCATAACGGCTCATAATGTAATAATTTCAATGTAATAAAAGTTCATAATGTAATAATCGTCTCATAATGTAATGAACTCACGGACGCGTAAAGTAATAAGGGCTTTGCGCATAATGTAATACTGTAATAACTTATTACATTAAGAACCTTATTGATACCGCTCATAATGTTATAACAGCTCATAATGTAATAATAGCACATATAGTGAGAAAAGTGTTGCATTATCATAATGTTTACTTCTGCCATCCCTGCAGGAGTGGAAGGAAATGCTTTCACCTGTGTCTGTCTCTCAGCAAGATCACACATTTCTGCAAACATGCTGGAGCATTAGCCAACTTAGATGCCATATACTGAACCTCGCTCCCAATTAGTGGCAGGCCTCATAAAAAGGAAGAGAAGCCTTAATCTGTAACGCATCATCCTCCATGGGTCAAATCCATGGTATAAAGGCAACAACTGTATACTGACAACTAATGCACTTTTGGGCACAGGTTTGTTTTTGAGTTTGACTATGATTTGTACATAGGTTGCGCTACAGTAACCAACTCAAAAGCTGTCAGGAGAAGAGGTTGGATTAGTGAAGAAGGAGGGGGACTGTAGTTCATGTAGTTTAATGTTCTTTGCTACAATAACTAATAACTCCTGCGATAAACACATTTAAAATTGGACTTTTCAAAAAAGTAAGTGAACACTCTTTCTTTCCATACAACCTTATGAAGACCTTCCAATAAAAATTTAGCATTTTTCTTTTGTGTTGGTCTTTAATGCCAATTTAATAAAGGCTTTTAAACATTATTTTCCTACTACTTACGTGAAATACATGATACAAGCAGCATAACATGTTAATTCAAACTTCTTTTATTTTGGAACTTTTGAACAATAACAAAAAAGTCATCAAAAACTTGGATATCTGAACATCAAATTAGTCTCACAATATCTACCAGCTATACAGGTACAGGTCGAAAAATTAGAATATCGTGCAAAAGTTCATTTATTTCAGTAATTCAACTTTATAGGTGAAAATAATATCTTATACAGACTCATTACATGCAAAGTGAGATATGTGAAGCCTTTATTTGTTATAATTGTGATTATTATGGCTTACAGTTTATAAAAACCCCAAATTCAAAATCTCAGAAAATTAGAATATTACATAATATCAATAAAAAAAGGATTTTAAATACAGAAATGTCGGCCCTCTAGAAAGTATAATCATGCATATGTACTAAGTACTTGGTTTGGGCCCCTTTTGCATGAATTATTGCCTAAATGCGGCGTGGCATGGATGCTATCAGCCTGTGGCACTGCTGAGGTGTTATGGAAGCCCAGGTTGCTTTGATAGTGGCATTCAGCTCGTCTGTATTGTTGGGTCTGGTGTGTATCATCTTCCTCTTGACAATAGTCCATAGTTTCTCTATGGAGTTCAGGTCAGGAGAGTTGTCTGGCCATTCTTGCAGAGTAATACCATGGTCAGTCAACCAGTTACCAGTGGTTTATGGTACCGTGGGCAGGTGCCAAGTCTAGCTGGAAATGGAAATTGTCATCTCCATAAAGCTTGTCAACAGACAGAAGCATGAAGTGCTCTAAAATCTTTTGGTAGATGGCTGTGGTGACTTTGGACTTGATAACACAGTGGACCAACAGCAGCAGATGACATGATACCTCAAATCATCACTGATCCAAATTAAATGTTGCGTTTCATTTGGAAATCAAGGTTCCACAGTCTAGAGGAAGAGTGGAGGGGCACAAAATCCAAGGGGCTTGAAGACCACTGTCAAGTTTCAACAGTCAGTGATGATTTGAGGCACCATGTCATCTGATGGTGTTGGTCCACTGTGTTATCAAGTCCAAAGTCACCACAGCTGTCTACCAGGATATTTTAGAGGATATTTAAATTCTTTGCCCTGATCATGCTGCAAAATGTTTGGTGGGCCATGTTCAGTGTAGATTTCAATGAGATGTTTAGCAATCTCTTTGCTCTCTTTGCTCTTCAGAGGGCGTAGCCATATGTATCTGCTACACACATCAAGGATGGTTAGAATGTACCTATATCTAACGTTTCTATGCTTGACAGCCCATCTCCCCATGTCGAGAAGGTCGATTTGATGACGCTCTTGAACTGTTTTAGCCCTGATTGGCTTGGGAATGGCCTTGTTTTGAAAAGTAGCTCTGCGAAGTTGATAGCGCCTGGACCTGTCCAATACCTTTTGCACATTTTGTGTACTGATACCGGAATACTTATCCTTTAGGTATACGTTAAGTTTTCTGGCACCACAACCCTTGGTCTCTTCAAGCCCTGTCTTCACAATGCCTTTGAAGCTTGTCTTTTTTGCCACCAATTTCCCATCGTATATCAACGTCTTGCCGTCTTCCAATAGCCCAAACAAGTGCTTATTCCTCCAGAGACGAACAAGGGCAGCGCGTTGGACCCTTGTCCTTTCTTTAACAGGAATGCCAAATTCTCCTCTCAGTGCTTTAACAATGACATCATATGTCTCATCATCCATTTCTCGACTTCCATGGCCTTGAATGTCACTAACCAAAAGGGCCCAGTGTGAATAGGACCAAGATTGTCATGCCCAGTTTCATTGTTCCTTTTCTGTGAATAAAACAAAATTCAGTGAATCAGTAGACATTGAGGTGGGGTATGCAGAAACTCTTTATATTCAGCATCACTAGATTAATGTAAATATTATGATTTTAACAAATCATTTATGTACATAAATTTTAGGATGTTGTGTACCCCTACAAATAATTTGATAACAAAACCTCTTCTCAACCGCCAGTCCACATCATACTTTTATGGTCCAAGTGGGACTTGAATCGGCAACCTTTAAGTCCCCTAGCCAAGTCCCTACGGACTGAGCTATTGCCGCCCCAGCTAAAACATACAACACTATTATAACAAACATCTTAATACACAAGAAATAGCTGCTAGCTAAAACACAAAAAATAGCTGCTAGCTTAAACATACACATTATCCTACAAACATCTTATTAATACACATAATTTAAACAGATAAGGTGTATGGCTTGGTTTAACAAATATATATATATATTGAACTTTAAAGGTCACAACTAGGGCTGCTTACCTGCAAAAGTCACAGTAGAAGTGAGCACGGCGTTCTCAGAATCCCAACTAGTGGCTCAACTGTTATTTCACATCAATAAAATGTGAGAGTGCAATTACTATTAAATAGTACTTGGTTTCACAAATTTAGTTTACTATTGTACTGAAGCCCATGCCTTTTGCTTTTACTTGCAGCTTTGTTTGAGAGGTTAAATTATTATTATTATCACTATATGTGCTATTATTACATTTTGAGCTGTTATAACATTATGAGCGGTATCAATAAGGTTCTTAATGTAATAAGTTATTACAGTATTACATTATGCGCAAAGCCCTTATTACGTTACGCGTCCGTGATTTCATTACATTATGAGACGATTATTACATTATGAACTTTTATTACATTGAAATTATTACATTATGAGCCGTTATGAGCCGTTATTACATTATGAGTCTTTATTACATTATAAGTTGCAACAAACGTCGACCTTTCAAACGTGAGATTTTGACTTGGCACAAAGTATTCTTCAAACTTGGTCATGAGTGTTGTCAAAGTTAAGGTGGCTTCATCTAACTCAGGGGCCATTTGGACCCATTTCCCACAGTAAAGAAAACACTGGGAGCCACAAAACCCTTTTGACATTTAAAATGAAATAACACTGCATATAGCATAGTTTTTTTTGCCTTTATGCTATGTATAAACAAATTATAATGTGTTGCATTTATAAAATCAATGAACGACTACAGAGAAAAATAAAATTACATTTCTGCATGCAACAACACATTTTGAGCTCCGAAAAAAAAAATACGTTGACGTTGGGTTGAAGGTTACTTTCAAGTAAAATACGCAATGTCTATTTGAGTCCTTATTTTAATTATGAAAAAAAAACGCTGAACTTAAATTATCCACCATCAGCAAAACAAAAATGCTTGAAGTGATTTTTACTCAGATCAACCTTCCGCATCAGTTCCGGAGCGGCTTTTTTTCTCTCATCTCCATCCGGATATTTTTTAGCAAAGGCTGCGTGTTTATTCTGGAAATGTCTTGCAGCATTTGACTTTTTGTTGTTTCCTAGTTTCTCATTACATATTAAGCATACTGGTAAACCAGTTTTGTCAGCAGTGAAAGCAAATTAATCTGTCCACGTACCATTGAACGTTCTGTTTGCTTCAGACACTTTTCTCTTCTTAGAACTCTCCATCGTTGTCCTACCTGGGATTCGAAAAGTTCAAGAAATTGCACGCTGGCGGGTGTCGCACATTGGCGGTTCTGACGCATAGTAACAGTGTAACAGCGACATAACATTTTTTAACACGTTTTATTTAGATATTAGAAGATCACCATAATCTTCAAATTTAGAATTACATTTTAAAACGAACAAACTAAAATACATTTGAATTCAATACTCATTAATTATTTTCAAAAGCCACAGGGAGCCGCATCAGAGGGATGAAAGAGCCGCATGCGGCTCCTGAGTCGCGGGTTGCCGACCCCTGATCTAACTGAAAGCTATTATATATGTCCAGAGCATCTTCCCCAATAAAATGCAAAAAGATTAATGCTTTCACTTTTTCATCATTGCCCCCTGCTCCACTTGCTGCTAAGTAGATGTTAAATCTTTGTTTAAACCGTTTACAGTTATCTGCAAGGTTATCAGTCAATTGCATGCACGATGGTGGATTCAGCTTGACTTTATCCATGATGACAGGTCTGGGTACCGGGATTTCGCCCACTTGAATCTCTGCTGGTTCGTCGTTTTCAGGATCTTTTTCAGCCTCTATGAATCACGAATCTTCCTCGTCTTCCTCCACAACACTAACGTCTTTTCAGCCATGCCATTGTCAGCCGATACACCGTAGCTAGCTATATTTCTTTCTTTTTTTTCAGCTAAAACTATCCGACGCGAACAGCGATTTCATTTATTGGGTGCGTGCTGCAAGGCGCACACTATGTTATTACTAGCGTTTCTTGTGTGCGTGCTGCAAGGCGCACACTATGTTATTACTATTGTTTATTATTGTGTGCGTGCTGCAAGGCGCACACTATGTTATTACTAGCGTTTATTGTGTGCGTGCTGCAAGGCGCACACTATTTTATTACTAGCGTCTATTATTATTAAAAATGAATGGGTGTCAATGGCAAGAATGTTTGAGAACTACAGTGGGTGATGTCATCGCTAGAGTGGAGAGGAGACAGAAAAATCTGTGAAAAAATAAAACATATTCGACTACCATGGCCTCAAATGCACCACTACAGACACAATTTATACATAGAAACGTAGGAAATATTGTCCTCTAGCTCACACTTGCTTTACTTTATCTGTCAGATTTATTGTTTTAGCTTGACATGCGAAGATTCGGCCGCAGCACCCATGAACAGCCTCATAGACTCCCATGTTAAGAGTGGTGGGATAGTAACTAATAAGAAAGAAAACAAACACTTTTTAGAATTGCTCCCAAGAGCACATTTCTTCACTTGTCAACACAAAATGCCTATGTAGACGTTCAGGAAGGGCTCAGCCTGCTTCACGTTAACCTGGTTTTATGATTGGAAACACGATTTGGCCAGAAATCCTTCCTGTTCGGATGTGCTGTAAGCCTTTTTTTCTGTCTGTTCAACTGTCAGCTGCAACTTATTAGTTTGTTACTTAGCAACGTGCTTGAAAGAGGAGAGACGGTGCCCACGAATGACGGTGGCCATTTTATGAACAGTAATTCATTTCACATTGAATAACTTTAATTGAAGGATATTTACTGGAGGAATCAAATTGGCTCTTTTTGTTTCGGGTGTATTTATAAACTGTACTCCAACTCAACTCTTCCTCTCTGGCTCTAAGTCTCTAAGGTAAGCGAACATCTTTTTCAACTCTTTCGCTAGCATGCTATCTAAAATGTAGGTTTTTGACTTCTTTAACATTTGGGCTCATAGGTATTCATGTGCTTATCAGTCAGGATTTACAACTGACATTCCAACTAGCTGTAAAGATATGCTGTTTGCTAACATTAGCGACCAATGCTGAAATTAGCGCTTAAGCTAATTGCTAGTGCATCAGCATATGTTTCGCTAGCATGCTATCTAAGATGTGGGTTTTTGACTTCTTTAACATTTGGGCTTATATGTATTCATGTGCTTATCAGTCAGGACGGTGGTGGAGGGTTCTGGGGAGGGTAGTGAGGGGGGGGGGGGTTATTTGTGTGCATTTTGACCGTTTAGGGTCGTTTTCGGAGGGGGGGGGGGGGGCGATCGGCGTTCGCGGGGGGAGGGGGGGCTCGTGCGTAGATATATATATATATATGTGTGTGTGTGTATGTGCGTGTGTGTATGTGTATGTGCGTGTGTGTTTTTCTCAATTAATGTTGGATAAAAAGCACTGTTTTTGTTAGTGTGATATCAGAACTGTGTGACCTAGTGCTTTTTGTGAATTTTGATGCTAGTTTATTGCTGAATCCTGATTTGTTACATGTTTGATTGCATGTGGATTGATTTGACATTTAACACAGCTGTATAACTTTATAATGTTATCTGATATTTATAATGCGGTATCATTTTGATAAAAGGTGTATTTCTAATACCAAAGTCATAGCCATTGATGGCCTAATTCTGGCATTGGATGTATTTGGGTCATTTTACACTCTAAATTTTTGAAAGCATTTATCACTATTATCAAATTATAACCAAACTATTACTATGCTACTGAACTGTAATGTAAAGTGCTACCTGACACAGAGTGACCAATTGTTTACTGCTTACTACTTAAACTTAAACTGTGGCAGTGTGCTCAAGTGGAGCTGTCTTTAATCCTGCTGAAATTAGTGTTTACGCTACTACTAGTGCATCAGCATATGAACACCTGTTGAAAGCTTGATCTGTCACATACCTAAGCAATGGTAGAAGTCATATTCTGAAAATTACTCAACAGTGTCAGTGATGTATGGGGGAGAGTCCCGGGCCGGAGTCACACACACTCAAAATGTATTTAGGATTTTTTTTCTAGTTTTTACTTTCGTTTTCTAACCTGGCTCTCATTGCAAAACGCCGCTTCTCTTTTCTTCCGCCTTCAGTTGCTAACGACCACTTCTGACACCATCTGTTCTAATCTGGCTGATGAACAGATGAGGCGTGTTTAATGAATTTAAACTTTATTGCACGTTGTTGCTGCGGCCATGTTCAGACACCCTCACCTCGACTCTCCTAGTCTTCTAGTGCGCATGCCCCCGCTAAGCACTATGGGCAATTAGAGTTCCTTTTAGTAATTCATAGCATCACACATCGGACTAAGCTTGTTGTCATTGCAGGCAATCTCAATGCCTTGCGGTACAGGGAAGACATCCTCCTCCCTCATGTGGTACCCTTTATGCATGCTCACCCGGACATGATCCTCCAGCAGGACAATGCCACCAGCCATACTGCTCGTTCTGTGCGTGAGTTTCTGTATGACAGCAATGTCAGTGTTCTGCCATGGCCAGCGAAGAGCCCGGATCTCAATCCCATTGAGTACATCTGGGACCTGTTGGATTGCAGGATGAGGGCTGGGCCCATTCCCGCCAGAAATGTCCAGGAACTTGCAAGTGTCTTGGTGGAAAAGTGGGGTAACATCTTGCAGCAAGAACTGACAAATCTAGTCCAGTTCATGAGGAGGAGATGCACTGCAGTACTTCAAGCAGCTGGTGGCCACACCAGATACTGACTGGTACTTCACAGGGATTTTGAGGCTCCCTTCATTCAGGGACACATTATTCTATTTCTGTTAGTCACATGTCTGTGAATTTTTTTTTTGTTTATGACTTATGGTGTTGGGTCTTCATACCAATATTTTCTTAAATTAATACAAATATTTTCTATTTTCAAAGAGTTTCTCATCATTGTAACACAGTTTATGTTCCAACCGAGGGGGGCTTGTGCTGTCTTGGTATCTAAGGCTGCGTAAATTACTATTTTTTTGCGGGGTCTGATGAATTGCTACACTTGACCAGTGGGGACCTCATTCTTAACAGGATGACCTTAATAGGTCATCTTCTCTACTTGGTCATCATATCAGAATCAGAATGGGGTTTATTCGCTGTGCAAGATGAACAAACGTAGAATTTACTGTGGCAGAAAATGAGCAAACATAGAACATATACACTACCGTTCAAAAGTTTAGGGTCACATTGAAATGTCCTTATTTTTTAAGGAAAAGCACTGTACTTTTCAATGAAGATAACTTTAAACTAGTCTTAACTTTAAAGAAATACACTCTATACATTGCTAATGTGGTAAATGACTATTCTAGCTGCAAATGTCTGGTTTTTGGTGCAATATCTACATAGGTGTATAGAGGCCCATTTCCTGCAACTATCACTCCATTGTTCTAATGGTACAATGTGTTTGCTCATTGGCTCAGAAGGCTAATTGATGATTAGAAAACCCTTGTGCAATCATGTTCACACATCTGAAAACAGTTTAGCTCCTTACAGAAGCTACAAAACTGACCTTCCTTTGAGCAGATTGAGTTTCTGGAGCATCACATTTGTGGGGTCAATTAAACGCTCAAAATGGCCAGAAAAAGAGAACTTTCATCTGAAACTCTACAGTCTATTCTTGTTCTTAGAAATGAAGGCTATTCCATGCGAGAAATTGCTAAGAAATTGAAGATTTCCTACAACGGTGTGTACTACTCCCTTCAGAGGACAGCACAAACAGGCTCTAACCAGAGTAGAAAAAGAAGTGGGAGGCCGCGTTGCACAACTAAACAAGAAGATAAGTACATTAGAGTCTCTAGTTTGAGAAACAGACGCCTCACAGGTCCACAACTGGCATCTTCATTAAATAGTACCCGCAAAACACCAGTGTCAACATCTACAGTGAAGAGGCGGCTGCGGGATTCTGGGCTTCAGGGCAGAGTGGCAAAGAAAAAGCCATATCTGAGACTGGCCAATAAAAGAAAAAGATTAAGATGGGCAAAAGAACACAGACATTGGACAGAGGAAGACTGGAAAAAAGTGTTGTGGACGGATTAATCCAAGTTTGAGGTGTTTGGATCACAAAGAAGAACGTTTGTGAGACGCAGAACAAATGAAAAGATGCTGGAAGAATGCCTGACGCCATCTGTTAAGCATGGCGGAGGTAATGTGATGGTCTGGGGTTGCTTTGGTGCTGGTAAGGTGGGAGATTTGTACAGGGTAAAAGGGATTCTGAATAAGGAAGGCTATCACTCCATTTTGCAACGCCATGCCATACCCAGTGGACAGCGCATGATTGGAGCCAATTTCATCCTACAACAGGACAATGACCCTAAACACACCTCCAAATTGTGCAAGAACTATTTAGAGCAGAACCAGGCAGCTGGTATTCTATCGGTAATGGAGTGGCCAGCGCAGTCACCAGATCTGAACCCCATTGAGCTGTTGTGGGAGCAGCTTGACCGTATGGTACGCAAGAAGTGCCCATCCAACCAATCCAACTTGTGGGAGCTGCTTCTGGAAGCGTGGGGTGCAATTTCTCCAGATTACCTCAACAAATTAACAGCTAGAATGCCAAAGGTCTGCAATGCTGTAATTGCTGCAAATGAAGGATTCTTTGACGAAAGCAAAGTTTGATGTAAAAAAAATCTTATTTCAAATACAAATCATTATTTCTAACCTTGTCAATGTCTTGACTCTATTTTCTATTCATTTCACAACATATGGTAGTGAATAAGTGTGACTTTTCATGGAAAACACAAAATTGTTTGGGTGACCCCAAACTTTTGAACGGTAGTGTATGTAGCGTACTAATAAAAAATGAATACAATGTAAAATACACTACAAATATGATCCAAATAAAAAATAATACAAATGATACAAATAATACAAACGATACAAATAACATGGAAGTACAAATAACAGGTACAAAGTGGAATAGGTATATATAGTACGGGGGGGGGGGGGGGGTGTATATACACAGTAGTGTAAACAGTGGTGCAAAAATCACAGTAGTAAGTTATATATATGCTATATAGTTATATATATATGCTATCTACTCTCCTCTCTCTTCCCTCCCCTTGATACATCCCTTTGGTGTGGGAGGGTCTGAGCTCTCAGCACATCTGTGGTCATCGACCAATGTTGGACCTGGTGCCAGTGGACATTGATCTGAGACTGTCTACCAATCCTGGATCTGGTCGCCAGATGGATGTCAGTTTCCCTGATGGATAAGGAGAATGTTCCTGGTCCTTTATCTCACCCCCTGCCTGGAATGCTGCGCCAATCTTGGACCCAAGCCCTGTAGTTGTTTAAACTGACTTTGTGCTAATGTTCTGCACATCTCTTTCACCAACCGTCTGTTCTCCTCCCAAGGTTTCTTCAAATCTTTTGGTCCTCTAGGTTTAGGTTGGTTGAGGGGCATATGTGAAGCCCTTTGTGACATTTTTTGTAAAAAGGGCTATACCAATAAATGTTGATTTGAAACACACACAAATGCAGACACACACACACGCTTTCATTCTGTTCTCTGTTGCGGGTAGGTATTGATTGCACATATGTCCTATTAATTGTTAAGGTGCAGCTCTGGTTTTCATCCCACCCCCTAACACACACACACACCTACAATTCTCTCTAACACAATAATGAGGGTAGGCCAACCAATCTGAGAAATTATCTGCTTTAAAAATCTTTCAGGCCAGTAAAGAAAGAGCCCCACACAGCCCTGCTGTGGGGCCCCAAAGCAGAGGTGAAGTAATTAGGCTGGCTATTCTAGGGTAGGAGAGGGGACCCAAAATACTTTTCTGTGAGTAAGCAACAATAAATAATGAGAAAAAGAATGTGTAGAAACTTCCACTGCTTAAGATATTGCCTCTAGAGTTCTAAAATAAGCTTCAAAAGACCCTGACATTTCAACTCTTTAACTATAAGGTATAGTCAAAAAGTATAACAAAAAGTCATTAAACTGGACATTAATCATTACACCTATGCAATACTGACATAACTGTGTATATTTTATACTTAAAAAAACAACTTGATGTATATTTGTGTGTATTTTATACTTATCTTATGGATAACAACAGACGTATGTTTTATACTTACACCACTATATACTTATTTATTTATTGTACATTTTATTTGGTACTTTTGTTCTCGTGTGTACTGATGCGATTGTGAGCTGCTGTCACAAAAGAGTTCCCCCTTGGGGATCAATAAAGTATTTCTGATTCAGTTTATACCCATCACTTTATAGAACACACTGTAGGTCATTGACAGTCCATTCTAGTGCCAGTTCATCCCTAGTTCCAGATAGCCTAATGATAGCCAGATACACCCCCCCCCCCCCCCACCCCCCACACACACACACAGAGGCAGCCCAGCAGAGTAGTGGTATATGGGGCAGAATAGCTACACGTGTCCTGGGCTCCACGGAGACTCTGTCAAAGTCACAGCCAAAGGCATCCCCCTCAAATGAGCTAGCAAATACCTATAGATCTGCTTTATCTGTCAACCTCTTCACATCAACTAGCTATAATATTGTACGGTATACTGCTTCCTACAGTCTGTAGCAACAACTGTTATTTCACTGATGTTTTGTTTCTGCAGAGTAAATTAATGAAAATATTAAAATTATGACTACTGCAACAAGGTAAGCCAACAAAATAGTTAAGCAGTAGAAATGGTGACCTTCTTACCAAAACTGGCAGCAGCTAAACCAATCATTGACCTTTTAGTCATGACTGCGGTTGCTAATTGGCATGGTGCAGGGGTGAAGAGCGCTTGGAAAGGTGACTGACAGCTGCTTCCTGCCTCTCACAACCAATCTGTCCTCTGTTGCACACACTTGCTGTCTCTCTCTGTCTCTCTCTCACACGGTCCCACATACACACTGTTACAAACACAGATTTTTTTTCTTCTCACAAACATACTGTTCTTACTAGTTCATAAATACTGTATAAACCCTGTCACATACACATTGTACAAAAACACACAAATGCACTCACAAACACAAACCAGCTCCGACACACCATCACAAACACACCCCAGCTCATTGCACAGGATTTGCTGGAATATGGGGGATGGTAAAATACTGAGGAGACTGAGGAGAAGCCAGATGGAGGATGGGAGGAGGAGGTTGAGGAAGATAGGTGGCGAAATGGGAACGGATGGAGAGAAAAAAAGGGGAGGAAGGAGGGAATAAAGGTGGGAGGTAAGGAGGATTTTGGGAGAACTGGGAATATAGGGGGGATGTACAGAGACTGGGCAAGGGTGGTAAGGATGGATGGATGGAGTATGGGGAGAGGGTTGGGAAGTCAGAGTAGGTCAGGGAGGCTGGGAAGGCTTAATTGCAGGTAAATATGTCTTAATTCATCATGACACTGTGAGATAGCTTGAAGAATGGTCTATATGGCTGAATGGCTAGGGTGCAAGGAACATGTGCAAGATATGCTCATTAACAAGATTAATAATATATATAAAGACATATGCTGAGGTCATTAATAGGCCAGAAACAGTGTGAGACAGATATAAACAATATTATAGATAGATTGATATTATAAGGATATCCAAACAAGGTTAACAGCTATCTTATAGGCAATTCTAGATTTAGTCTAACTACAAACCGTGATTGTTGGTTAACAATCTAGTGGGTTTACTGATTCTTATTTTTAAAAAAAGTAGGCCTCTAGGCCTAGACGTAGGTGATTACATAAATGTTTTAAATTTGGAAGACGAGCAGGCGTGGGTGGAGATATTATGAAAGGGCACATAAAAATAGGTCCCCCACATAAGAGCCCATGGTAGAGTAGGAGAAACCAGCAGGAGCAGGCTCCTGTTTTGTTCAGGATCTTTCTTTATCATCATTATATATACTGATATCTACACACGTCCACATACGTGTGTGTATTCAGAGTATACTGTATATACACTATGAGGAAGGAGAATTGGAATTACTTGAGAGCAAGTGAAAAGAACACTTGACATCACATGACCAGCCTGTGCCTGGAAGACGTGAGAAGCTATCGACCAGCAATTACTGAATCCCATCCACAGAACACTCAACAGCTGTTAGCACTTGGCTGGGCGGGCTCCAGTTAAAGCATATTATCTAATATGCCTGGTGGCAGTGTGGTTAGCGCTCTCGCCTCCCAACAAGGAGATTGTGAGTTTGAATCTCATTCCTCACCATAATCACCCCGTGTTACCATGGGTTCTCTCCGGGTACTCCAGTTTCCTCCCAACATCCAAAGACATGCATGTGGTAGGTTAATTGGACATTGTGAAAAATTGCCCCTAGTGTATGCCTGTGAGAGTGAATGGTTGTCTCTATGTTGTCTGTCACTGTCTGTGACTAGCTGGCCCCAGTCCAGGGTGTACCCAGCCTAAGGTGGGATAAGCTTCTGTGACCCCTAACGGGAATAAGCGGCACGGCTAATAAGAGGTAGATAATGAATTAATCTAATAGACTACGGGCAAGCTCATTGCTGAAAAAACATATGCACCATGCGGCAACGGCCATAGCAACCACTCCCGTAACTAGGGACTGTGTCCCAATTTTTTGCCACTCTCTTCTTTGAGTCTGTGTCGGTTATTCATGGGGCCAGAAGGGCTGATGATGAGTATACCTCACCTGGTGCTCTGTTTGCAGAGAGGATGAGCTAGGTAGCTGGCTGTCAGAGCAACACGACTACTGCAGGATGAACCCAGAGAAAGGCAAGGGCAGGGAAAGGCGAACTTTCAATAGGAACAGTCACATGATCCCCTCTGACATTTATAGATTCAATTTCATTTAATTGTATTCCCTTTTTTTTCTCGTTTTCATGAGTAATTGGCATGGCCCACTTACTGTGCTAGAACCTGGTCTCAAAAGACCACAGGGTTTTAGGTGAGGAAATCGCACAGTTGTTGGCTGAAACTGAGACCTTGTTGGGGCAGAGGGTACTATCACAACTGGTGGCTCTAATCCAATCCAGATGCAAACACAGTCAGAGAGACATTTGCCTAGTCCTCTCAAAACTCTACACACACCTCAAACAAACAAAAACTTCATACACACCTCCACAAACTACTAAACACTACACAAACACTTCAACAAACTACCAAACACTTTACCCACCTTCTCAAACTTCCAAACACTACAAACACACCTTCTCAAACTTCCAAACACTACAAACACACTTTAACAAACTAGCAAACAGTGCACACACACACACCTTCCGTCTACTGACCAAAGGATAAACCTGAATGATCAAACATTTCCCTTATCTGTCACAATATCCTTAGTTCTTATTTGTTCCACTCAGCAAAGTGAAGAGGCCAGAACGTCCAAGAGATTTACATTTAGTCATTTAGCAGATGCTCTTATCCAGCACATACAGGGACCTTCCCCCCAAGGCAAGTAGGTTGAAGTGCCGTGCCCAATGGCGCAACATCATGTAGCCACAGGCTGGAATCAAACTAGCAACCTTTCGATCATAAGCCCAACGCCTTAACCACTGAACCACCTGACTTACTGTATATGTACACAAAAATCTCTCCAAATACAAGACTTTGCCAATAACCCCACCAAAAATGTATGTACAAAGCACTGTGCTCAGTGAATGTGTTTGTTTGGTGTGAAGAGTTAAGCCTGAATATGAAGCTCAGTGCATACTTTGTGTACCTCCATCTTGTTTCGGACCACATTACCACCAGATAAGGCTTGGCGTTCTCCATACTACTCACCTCGGCTGGCGCTGAGGGGGTTGTCTCTGCCCCTCTTCCCCCAGACGCCCCAGGGAGGGGGAGCGGCTCCTGGGTGGAGGACGCCCACCCCTAACACCGCCCACAGTCTTGACGGTACCGTTGGGGCTGCTCTGCATCTGGGGGGGTCTGCGAGGAGAGAGGTTGCGCAGGGGGGAGGCAGAGGGGGAGGGTAGTGGAGAGCGGTCCGGTGGCAGCTTGAAGGAGTGGATGTTGAGGTTGTTGTCACTGTTGGAGCGCAGCAGCACACGGGGGGCGGCAAGGGAGCTGCGGGGGGGTTGCTGGCAAGGGGGCTGCTGGGACAGCGGCTCCCGGAAAGGCACTGGAGGGGGGGGGGGGGGGGGGGGGGGTGCAGGATGGAGGGATGTGGAAGGGGAGCAGAAATGAAGTGGTGGAAGTAACAAGTAAGGAGATGAATAAGAAGAGAGAGAAAGAGAGACGGGGAAAAGATAACAAGGATACAAGATGGGGTGCAGAAGACAAAAGGAGGGCGAAAAGGTGGGAGGGAGGAGAATAAGAGGAGGAAAAGAGAGGAGGGACAGATATAGGTGTGGACACAGAGATAATTTATGGTAGAGTAGGAATAAGAAGAAGGGTAAAAATAAAAAAGGAAGAGAAAGATAAATTAGACTACATAGCTATTTCAGTGCATCATTCTAGAGTCCTCCTGATGTACTGACAACGTCAATGCTAGCTCAGAAATTTAAAACACAATACAGTACGTGTGAAACTGGGGTCCCCATCCTGCATTCTCCAAGACACCCCTTCCCAACCCTTTTGCTTTCCCCTCTTTGCCAGGGTTAATGGATACGTTTCTCATGACTAGGTTATATCAAGCCAGAGGAGGATGCATAGTATCAGCATAAACAGTGGAATGTGGTATCAGAGTTAAATGCATTCATAGTGCTCACAACACAGTGGTGAACTTTCTCTGCCTCTTCCACCGCTCTCCCTTGGCCCCTACAGAGATATCATCTGGATGTCCTATCACTAATAAAAAAGCTACAATACCATCATAAGACAAAAAACGTTCCACCAGAAAGAGAACCACAACAAACATCACTGCTCTTTGCTTCACATTCAGCTGGTCATTTCATCCCCCACAGGGAAACCATTATTGTTGTGTATCTCATGTTTCAAGGCTCCACACCTGCAAACGAATGCAACATTTTACAAAACCTTACACAGTCTTACAGTCTAACCTCTCGATCCCTTTCACCGATTGATCAGCCTTGGGTTAGAAGACTAATATCGCAAGTCTCATACAGAATGACTTGTTCAACAATGATTGAAGTGCACACTTCACTGCACAGATTGGTAAATTGTTTCAGTAGTTTCTTAAGGACCCACATAGGCAACAGTTGATATTCCCCTGAGAATTTCTGATGCAAATTATGAAACGCTGAAGATGTCAACATTTACATAAGGGCAGTGAGAGTTACATTATTGACTGTAATTAACTAACAATTTTTTTTGATAACTTTGTTTACATCCCAGGGAATCCCATTGATTCACTTAAAACAAGCTGTGCATTTTGGTCAGTAAATTGGCTTTGTTTTGAGGAAACACAATCATTGCATAGTAGAATAAACCTTAGTGACTGATGAGAAACAAGCACCAAACCATTCTGCTTCTGTCTAGTCAAAAAGTTTACATCTGCCCACACAGACTGAAAAAGAAACAAAGAACAAAAGCTTGTAAATCTATCATGCTCTACAGTACAGAAAGTGTCTTACCTTCTTTCTTCAAGGCGTTTAAAAAAGACTTCATGTTGACCTTGTGTCTCCTTATTGCTTAAAGGTTCATTACTATTCTTAGTCAGGTTTGAAAACACGGCTGGAAAAGCACTCTGGAGCGCAAAGTAGATCCGAGTTTGGTATAGAGAGAGCAGAGCAGTGCTGTGCATGCAGAGTGACAAGAAGAGAGGCTGGCAAGCATGGGAACCACGCCACATGACTCCTCATATCACCAGGAGGATGGCAGATTTCCGCACTGCTCTGCACACACACACGTCCTCTCTCTCATCACTATTACTCGCTCAGTCTCTCTCTCTCGCTTTCTGTTTTTTTATTATTATCGCTCAGCACTCTTTCAATTCTCTTCTTTACTCCCTCTCTGTTCTCTGCACTCATTCTCTCCTTGTATTCCTCTCTACCATATTCTACAGAAAAGCCCTTTAACACTAGGCACACACTATCATCGAGCAAACTGTGCAGGGGGGATTTCTGTGCAGGAAAATGAACACAACACATCATTTCTTGAGTGGGAGCTCAAGAATGTGTCACTTGTGTTCCTCTCAAAATGATAACCTCTGCTTTATCCCCCACCCCTATAATTAGCCTTAATAATTCTGCTAGTCACTCTGATTTCAATTCTGACTGCCTAAACACAGATTTTAGAATCTCTGTGGATGTCTGGCAACATAATGGATTTGTGGGTGCCATACATTACTAACTGGGAAAAATACATTCTATAAAATACAGCCTAAATTAAACATGCATAAATACATTGTTCCGTAGGAACGCAGGAAAGCAAAATACTTAACCCGTCACTTCCCAAGGAACAGCTGTATCGGAAACAAACCCTTTGTGTTGCTAGGCAACCACAGCAAGAAAGTCTATATTTGTCACTGGAAGTTGTTTTTGGTTGTGAAATGATCTGACGTCCAGTGTGTGTGTGTGTGTGCGCGCGTGTGAGCGTGTTTCTGCAGATGGACTTGTTTGCGAGGACATTTCTAATCCTTAAGGAATGTGGGAGAATTCCCGAAGAACGTAAAGGTTTTGGAAGATAAAGAGTCACCTTGATCTAGACCTTTTGCATTTTCATACTATTTTAAAACCCTCGCTGTATGCCAACCAATGATCACAATTAATAATGTAGCAGAAATATTACTAGTAGGCTGTGTATGGTAATGTGGTATACAGTTGGTACTGCTGTAGGACAAAGGTAATGTGTTACAGTGTATGTCTATGGTAATATTAACATTATAGAAGGTATACATAGTATGGAATGTCTAAGCTTACTTGAAATAAATCTAGAAAAAGCTGTATGAATTGAGGTGTTGAGAGCTTTGAGTGCTAGGGGCAGGGTGTGAGGGTCCCCCTGGAATACCACTCCTATAGAATGCTTTTACAGCAAGCAGCATCCCTGACAAATGCCTGCAGTCTTTAATGGGTAAAATACCGGCTGGAACATCAAGATACTCATTAAAACAAAACACACGATCAAGTAGTAAATAACATAAATCAGCAGACCAGGATAGATCAATTGAACAGTGCGCAGGATGTCGGACAGCTCTGTTTGTGCTTCAAAGCCAGAAATAGATACAAGGAATGAAATATTCAAAATTTGAATGGTGACACAAAATGTTTCACAAAATTCTTTATACAATGCAGCACTACAGAGTCCTTTCAAGAACTGACATTCTCCCTAATGACTATGGTGGAAAGTAGTTGAGGAAAATGTTATGGTCCCCCCCCTTCACCCCCTTCATACTTACACAGCTTCGGAATCCCCACCAAGCACCAACCAAATCGCAGATGTCATAAGCCAATTATCTCATGGATCTGGGAACCATGGCAACGTCAGGGAGTCCATGCCACTTACAAGATCTAGATTTACATAGTTGACTTTGATACAGTAACACACAAATACAGCCCACAGTACGTATATTTTCAGCAGTCATATGAGCTTCATAATGTTGTCAAACAGTGGCTGGCTAGGCTCCTCTATTCAGCCTGGTTGTCACCCGAACACCACCTGGATGCCCTCTTGGCAGCCGCTTTGGCAAAGCTAGTGAGAAATATGGGTTTGATGCCTTGTAGCAAAAAACTCTGTACTGCTGTGTCCTACATACTCACAAGGGTTAGTTTAGCAAATTAGGTAACAGTCTGATTTCCTGTGACCAAATGGTGGATCTCAGACAATATCCTGTATCTATGAGTGTTTAGGGAGCCCTCCAGTAAAGATTTTGCTCTGCTAGTTTGACTGGAAACAGCAGCCATGGCAACCCAGTGGGCATGCAGTGTAGGTAGCCATGTGTAGCCATGACGTAGAGTCTTTGGGCAAGGCACTTAACCCTACTTGCCTCAGGGGGAATGTCCCTGTACTTGCTCTAAGTCGCTCTGGGTAAGAGCGTCAGCTAAATGATTACATGTAAATGTGTACAGTACAACTTGCCTGCCTGTTGGCAGGGCACACAGCAGACATGGGCCTGACCTGGGCTTGCAAGCTCACCAAGCAACTCAGTGACACCACACCATGAGTTCATTAAGTCAAGTTAGGGGGCCTGTGGGGGAGTGGGCAGGCGAGTCCGAGTAGTGGGGTGAGGGATGGGGATGACAGAACAGCTGGATAGATGTGATGAGTGAGCAAGTTAAAGTAGCAGCAAGTCAGCGTGAAAGAACATCCTTATAGAGTTGGAAAATTAGACAGCGTTCATTCATCCTGGGACCGAAAAAGTATCAATCAAGACTGTAGAAGCTAGCACCTTGATCTGATCTTCGAAGCACCCCTTTTGGAATATTACGGTCTGTTCCCTTCTTTCTATCTATCTCTATTTTAGCTAAATATTCTACTGTTATTGTCACTTGTCATAGTTAACATAGGTAACAATAAGTTAGTCGGCATCTGTCCCAGCCCCACCCCCCCCTCCCCACCCACCACCCCACCCCCCTCCTCCCCAACCATCACCCCACCCCCCACTCCCCCACCCATCAACACCAACACAATGTTGACTCTCTCCATCCAAGAGAGGGATGTTAACAAAGTGTTCAAGGGACAGAACCCTCGCAAAGCTGCGGGGCCGGATGCTGTCTCCCCTGCCACACTGAAGCACTGCGCTGACCAGCTGTCTCCGGTGTTCACCAACATCTTTAATACCTCCATGGAGATATGCCACGTGCCAGCCTGCTTCAAATCCTCCACCATCATCCCTGTGCCCAAGAAGCCCAGACCAACAGGACTGAATGACTACAGACCCGTCGCCTTGACATCTGTAGTCCTTCGAACGCCTGGTTCTGGCACACCTCAAAAACATCCCAGACCCCCTCCTAGACCCCCTGCAGTTCGCCTACAGAGCTGAACGTGCCCGACCCCACCTGCAGGTGGATCACAGACTTCCTGTCCGACAGGAAGCAGCGCGTTAAGATGGGAACGCAAGTCTCTGACTCCCGGTCCATCAGCACCGGATCCCCTCAAGGCTGCGTCCTTTCCCCCCTGCTCTTCTACCTGTACACAAACAGCTGCACCTCCAGTCATCCATCTGTCAAGCTCCTGAAGTTTGCTGACGATACCACCCTGATCGGGCTCATTTCTGATGGGGACGAGTCTGACTTCAGGTGGGAAGTGGACAATCTGGTGACTTGGTGTAGCCAGAACAACCTGGAGCTCAACGCTCTTAAGACAGCGGAGATGGTTGTGGACTTTAGGAAGAACCCAGCCCCACTCCCCCCATCACACTGCGCGACTCCCAGGTAAACAGTGTGGAGTCCCTTCGCTTCCTGGGCACCACCCTCTCCCAGGACCTTAAGTGGGAGCTGAACATCAGCTCAATCACAAAGAAAGCCCAGCAGAGGATGTACTTCCTGCGGCGACTGAAAAAATTCAGCCTGCCAAAGACAGATGGTGCAATTATACACTGCCATCATCGAGTCCATCCTAACCTCCTCCATCACCGTCTGGTACGCTGCTGCCACTGCCAAGGACAAGAGCAGACTGCAGCATATCATACGTGCCGCTGAGAAGGTGATAGGCTGCAACCTGCCATCCCTTGAGGACCTGCACACGGCATGGTCTCTAAAACGGGTGAGGAAGATTGCAGCCGACTCCTCCCAACCTGGACATTCTGTGCTTCAGCTGCTACCTTCTGGCAGGAGGCTGCGGTCCATCAGGACCAAAACATCTCACCACAAGAATAGCTTCTACCCCTCTGCTATTGCCCTCTTCAACAGGGCCAAGGACTCAGTTTGAGACATCCACCAACACCCCATACTCCCCCTCCAGAATCCCACTGCACTCTGCCACTTTAGCACACAACACTTTAAACTTTAAAAACGTACTACTGTGAATTCTGCACCACTGTTTACACTACTGTGTATATACCCCCCCCCCCCCCCCCCCACGTACTATATATACCCATTCCACTCTGTACCTATGTTATTTGTACTTCCATGTTACCTGTATCATTTGTACTAGTACTGTAGTGTATTTTACATTGCATTCATTTTTATTTTTATTTTATTAGTATGCCACATATGTTTTCTATGTTTGTCCTGCCAAAGTGAATTCTATGTTTGTTAATCTTGCATTGCGAATAAACCCCCATTCTGATTCAGATTCTATCTTGCTAAATTAGCTAAAAAAGTATTTACTAAGAGGGCACTTGTACACGTAGGGTTAGTACTTGAAACTTGAAAGAAGGGCCATTGAGAATAGATTTGTGTTGATTGGGCGGTGATTCTGATCAGCAATCGAGAGTAGCAGCAGGACTAATCACTTAGACTGATACTGAAAGTGTCTTAAAAAAAAAAAAAAAAAACATTTTGTAACGATTTTTTATTATACCCTAATGTCACCGTGTTATTTTAACATCCCTGTGCACTACACTATCCGGAGGCACAGGTTGACTCTAAAACTTAAACGGTGCACAGCTTACCTTGTCAAAATACCAGCTTCCCCCTCTCCCCCCCTTCACAAGAAGGCCAACTTCCTCCCAGCACTTGCATCCCAGGCCTCTCTCCATGCATTAGCACTAACTGAGACCTGGATCCACCCTGAAAACTCAGCTACACAGGCGCCACTCAGTGAACCACTCCTTCTCTCACTCTCCGCGCCTTTGGACGAGGAGGGGGCACAGGGCTCCTCCTGGCTCCTCCTGGCTCCTCACCGCTATCCCCTACTACCAAAGCATTCGAACACCATCATGTGATGCTTCTGGATGCCACTAGCCGACTTTGTGGAAGAACTGGACATGCTCCTCTCTGCACTCCCCGACGAAGGAACTCCACTCGTAATCCTCGGTGACTTCAACATCCACCTGGAAGGATCTCAGGCTGCTGACTTCTTGTCCCTTCTGACCTCGTTCGGTCTGGCGCTACTGGACACACCAGCGACCCACAGGGCAGGAAAACAGCTTGATCTCATCCTGACACGAGACTGCATCGCGGATCTAACATCAGTAACCCACATCTCAGCTCATTTCCTCATCCAACTCTGCGTCTCACTCCCTCCAACCCCTCCCACTGCACCGCCACTTGTGACCTTCCGCCGCAACCTTCGCAGCCTATGTCCCTCTCGCTTCTCCTCTGTAGTAACATCATCCCTGGCTGAACTCGATGAGTTCACATCTCATCCAACGGACGCAGCCACTGATGCTCTGCTATCAACGCTAATTACGTCCCTTGACACCTTCTGCCCACGGCAACTAGACCTGATCGGCTCTCTCCCCCCTGCCCATGGCTATCAGAGGTCGTTCGGAAAGAGCGCTCCTCCCTCCGGGCTGCAGAGAGGTTGTGGCACAAGTCCAAGGATAATCAAGACCCCCTCATCTGAAACAGGCATGTCTGACCTCATTCTCTCCCACCGTCCCACCTCTTGCCTCCTTGACCCAATCCCCTCCCCTATTTTCCAAACTATTTCTCCTTCTATTACTCTGTTCCTTCTCCATATCCTCAACTCCTCACTCACCTCTGGCACTTTTACCTCAGCATACAAACAGGCTATACTCAAACCCTTACTCAAAAAACCCTCTCTTAACCCAGCCGTCCTCCAGAACTACAGACCAGTCTCACTGCTACCCTTCTTCTCTAAAACAATCGAGCGTGCTGTAGCCAACCAACTGTCAAGCTTTCTCTCCCAGAACAACCTTCTGGACCCTAACCAGTCGGGCTTCAAGACCAGCCACTCCACTGAGACTGCCCTCCTGTCGGTTACCACGGCCCTCCAGTCTGCCAGAGCAGCCTCAAGGTCTTCTGTTGTCATTCTGCTAGACCTCTCCGCAGCATTCGACAGTCAACCACCAGATCCTGCTCGCCACACTCGAAGAGATGGGCATCACTGGCACTGCGCTTAAATGGATTTCATCCTACCTGACAGGAAGATCCTATCAAGTCTCCTGGGGAGGAAAAACATCTGGTACCCGCCTGCTCTCCACTGGGGTCCCACAGGGTTCCATCCTTGGTCCGCTGCTATTCTCCCTATCAACCACCTCACTCGGGCCAATCATCGCCTCCCATGTCTTCTCCTATCACTGCTACGCTGACGACACGCAGCTACATCTATCCTCAGCCTGGATGACCAGACATCACCTCCAGCTGAACCTCACCAAAATTCCTCATCATCTCTGCCAAACCCTCAATCACCCACAATCTATCCATCACTATGGGATCTACAACAGTAACCCCTTCATCCTCTGCCAGGAACCTGGGGGTCACCTTGGACGACCTCCCCCTCACAGCTCACATTGCCGCAGTCTCTCGGTCATGTAGATTCACCCTCTACAACATCAGGAAAATCAGAAAATACCTCTCTCAACATTCCACCCAACTGCTAGTCCAAGCCCTTGTCCTCACAAAGATGGATTACTGCAACTCGCTACTAGCCGGCCTTCCTGCAAATGCAATCCTTCCCCTTCAGAGGATACAAAATGCAGCCGCTCTTCTGGTTTTCACCCTAAGTCACCCCACTCCTCATCGCCTTCCCTCCAAAACACTGTGTTCGGGGTCTATCACGTTGCTTTGCTCAATGACTGATGCTCTTTGTAAAAGCTCTCTCTTGTAAGTCGCTTTGGATAAAAGTGGGAAAGATGACAAGTGAGATTTAAATACTCCAGCATTTCTCTGCCTTGACGCTGCCTCATACAGTAGAGGAAGAAATTTTGATTCAGATAAGAGATGTAGTGAAGCACAACTGCTTTCTACAGAGCTTCATCATAAACTAACACAGCTCAGAGTTGAAGTATGTTGGATACCTGAAAATGTTGTTGAGCATGTGTACGTGCATGCACGTGAGCTCACCTGAGAACCAGAATTTAATCGTGTGTGTTAAGGTGGGCTTCCATTTGTGTGTGGAAATGAGTGTGCGAGGGTGTCACCACACCATTGCCATCGCTCTGCTACTCTACAGTGTATGTAGGTCAGCTCCACTGTGTTTTGCTCATGCTAAGAGTGGAATCAGATGTAGGGTTGGAGAAGGAGGAGGACTGACAGCAGAAATGAGTACACACCAATATACCATCACTATAAGTATAAGGAGGAAGCACAGAACGTTTCCATCACACAAGCAACAGCAGAGCTAGTTGAACCACAGAAGACACTTGCAATTTACACTCTATACGTCATTCACAAAACACCACTCTTCTCACTGTTTTTGAGTAGTACTCACATACAGGGCCGGCTCTACCTAATTTAGTGCCCTAGGCGAAATTACTGCGCTGCCGCCCTCGCCCCATGTTTATGTTCAGTAGAAACTTACCAGTATCAATCACTTTGTAGTTCTTGATGAACTCTGCCAGTTCAAAGTTCCCTGCAATAATGGCCACCTGAAACAGAAGTTTGTAACATAAGTAAGCGTGTAACTTTATTTGAGGAGGTTCCTGCCAGCTAAGCAATGTCTGGATACCTGCATGTACCCTGTACTTTAGAACTCAAAGTGGCTTTGAAGCACTATGAATATGCAGAAAAACATGTAGTGTAGGACTGTACAGTCCCTGACAAACTTCTTGTCGCTTATCCATTTAGAAGAAACAACAGCTTATAACCTGGCTTTTAATTAATCTGTTGGTTTTAGAAACAGCTCATACTAAAGCTAAAACCCTCCTAAATTTTGGTTCACTCCAGACAGATTTGTCATTTAATATGAACACAGAAAGGTCAGATATTGCCAAAACAAACATTTTGTTGCCTATAGACAATAATGTGAAAATTGAACAAATAACTTAACAATATTATGTAACATAATAAAAAAATATGTTACATAACATCAGTGAATTGAGTAGTGGTGCCAAGAGGTCCATTATTTCATATATTGTGTAATTTTCATGAGAGTGTGCACGGTGTTAGTGCAGTTAGCGCTCTCGCTTCCCAACAAGATAGCGAGTTCGAATCTCAGGTCCAACCATGATCTCTCTGGGTGGAGTCTACATCGTTACTGTGGGAAAGCACTCCGGCTTTCTCCCAACCGTCCAAAGTCATGCATTGGACATTGTGGAAAGATTGCCCTCAGTGTATGACTGTGAGAGTGAATGATTGTCTCAATGTTGTCTGTCACTGTCTGCGTTATATTTTTTGGGGGCCAGATATCGGCAGGGCTGGTAATCAATCAGGGACTCTGCTTTTGGTAGTGACGTATTGTGACTTGTGACGTGGCACGATCAGCGGGAACAAGAAGCAAGATAGATGACAAGCTGATCGTAGTGGTGTGAACTATTTTTTTTTGTTCAGCCCAACAATACATGTAAATCAGCATCTGAATGAAAATGAGATGGTAAATAGCAATGTAGAAAATGGGCATATTTCATTGGTGGAATGACTAATTTGTTATTTTGCTGCGACGTTTCGATCACCTAACTAGTAGTACATTGCAGTGCAGTTTAGATGCAAATATGCAACTTCGCAAATTTGCATTTGAACACTTAGGTACCTTAAATGTACAAGCTGCAAACTCAACGTGAATTTGGTCGCCAATTCGCGTCCGGTGTGAACGCAGCATCATGGTTGAAAAGTTGAATCAAACAAGTACGGTGCTGGTCAAAACTATTGGCACCCCTGCAATTCTGTCAGATAATGCTCAATTTCTCCCAGAAAATGATTTCAATTACAAATGCTTTGGTATTAATATCTTCGTTTATTTTGCTTTCGATTAAAAAACACAAAAGAGAATGAAAAAAAATGTCAAATCAATTGTCTTTTTACACAAAACTCCAAAAGTATTGGCATTATAAAAGTATCAATATGCCTATAAGCCAAGGGGCACTCCTTAGCTGACCAGTGTCTCATTGGAAACTGTCTGTGAGCACTCCTTGCCATGGGCGTCGTTAGCCCTGTTTTGTTGTTCTTCAGCCCCCCTAAATAATTATGGGGATTATTATCGGGCCGCCGAAGAAATACGATAATTAATAACAATATTTTATTTAGTAAATTACCGGTTAAATGTCGGTCACTTGAGTGTCCAAAATGTAACCCACAAATTCGAAAAACGAGTAAAAAATTGATGTCTTTGGGAATCGCTGGCTAGCTCGCATCGGACTACAATGCGACAATTCAACTTGGGTTAAAAATACAGCCCTTGAAGACCACCTTTACAAAGTGGCGGGTCTCCGGGGGGTCATCCTTCACTGGACTGCAAACGTGATGTGAACACAACCACGACACAGCAAACAAGTAAGATTTGATCTAATATGAAATGAGGATTGGATCTAAAACAGTTTTTTGTGTGTGACAGTGATTGTCAAACGATCTAATATGAAATGAGGATTGGATCTAAAACGTTTTTTTTGTGTGTGACAGTGATTGTCAAATGATCTAATATGATTGGATCTACAAAACTCTGTGTGTGACGTTGATGACGTCAATGTTTGGCTTGTGATGTGGTCAAAGAGGTTTTTGGCACCAGGGGGCATCGACGCCTGCTAAAGTCATAATGGAGACAGTAAATGTTGATAAAATTACGCACATGAAACGTGAGAATCTTGTTAAGAATATGGCCAGGTTGTACAAAGTATATAAGAAAATTGTCCCAAAGGTATGGGTTTTGTCTCATCAACTGATCTGAAAGATGTGAATGAGCTGTTTCGACAGCTGTGTGTGCATGATCGCCACAGGGGTAGAACTAAAGACGAACCGGGCAAGCAGGTCCTAGCCGCGAGGGTGTGGCTGGACGTTGCAAAGCAGGAGAAAGTTATTGCATGCGCAGTGGTCCGCAAGGAGGATGATGAAACTCTGGTGAGCCTGATCAATAAATTGAGGCGTTCAGGTTCACAAGGAAATAACAGGGTAGAAGGAGTGAAAGGACTTAACGGGATAGAAGGAGTCAAAAGACTTAACGGGGTGGGGGGAAAAGCAGGAGGGGAAGGGGGAGTATCTAGCCCACATAGCTCTAAACTTTACCCAGACTTACACAAAGAGATGAGCAAGGAACTAACCCCGCCTCCATACGACACACCCATTGGACCCCGCACACCAACCAAGCCCCACACGAGATCTAAGGGATCGTTGGGAGATTGGGATCCTGACATTGGGAGAAAATGCCCATTGCTACAACCCTATGAAGACTATTCAGTGAACACCTGTCCCAGGTCCCTGAAGCATCACATGATTTTTCAAAGGGTGCTAATATCTTTTGTAACTTTTTATGTTTTGTGTGGAATTATATCCAATATGGATATTGGCAAAAGCTGAGGAGAGAGAGAGAAAAAGATGGAACTAAAGATAAATTAAAAAGTTAATCTCACTGCTAAGGAGAAAGTAGAGGGCACAATGCATACTTTACTTGAAGACTTCTCTACAGATGTAAAGCAAAAACTTGGAAAGCATGTGTATCAGGCATCAGTATGCAGTTCTCCGTGGCTTAAAAAAAACTGGACGAGTTCATTCTGCATATTGATTTTGCAGAGAACTTCCAGTGCAAGTACAGGTACATTTTGGAGACTCGCATCACCAGGTCTCACTCCATACTGGTGTGGCCTAAATAACATTAAAATAAATGTATTGTTTTTCTATATGGTCAATTCATTGTAATTTCCACAACACCTAGTAATTTCCACCACCCCATACCTTATTATAATTTTTTAAACTAAATTCTTATCACTCATTTAAACCTTTTGCATAGTTTATGGGATAATGTTCCACTTAATGTAAAAACACAATTAGTTATTCCCTGAAATGTATCTAACTATTCCAATATCATATGGCAGGTTGTGGTGGATGTAAGATTTGTGTTTGGTCCTCATCACAATGAATTTACCTAATCCATAAATGTATGGTAATTGCAATATGTGCATAAACTGGTAAAACCCTATGTGAAAGTGCTCTTACATTGATGAGAAATGATGTATATCTTACTATTTAAAAATAAATGTTAAATATTTATATGTGATGGAAATTGTAAAAAAATAAAGACAGACTGTGTCATGATTACTTCAGCCTCAACTGAACATGAAGACAGGACTCCATAATGTTACCCATAACCTGGTATTAAACATAATTAATGACCAGATATTAGGGCTCAACCATTACCTGATCATTTCCCTTTTAAAAATAAAGTAATTATAGCTCAACTGTGAACTAATGCTTACAGCTTACAGCCTTCTGCTAAAGATCAAGTCTGTCAGGGGCCTTTCTAATGCGCCCTGACCGTCTCTCTGGAGCTGCCTCTGGCTCCGTCATGACAGGTGCATTCTTCTCTGAAACCCCAGGCTGATTCCTCCATTGAAGGAACTGTATTGCTGGCTTGTGTTTTGAGCAGCTGCACCCTGTTTCGTCTGACCACAGCTCCGGTGTCCGTCTGAACTGTGTAGGACCTCGGAGCCACTTCATTCAGCACTGTTCCAGCGCGCTGCCAGTCATGTCTTTCTGTGTTGAAAACTCCGACTCTGTCGACCGCCTGTAGAGGTAGCATTGCTTTTGCTGTGCGATCAAAGTATCTCTTTTGTTGGTCCTTTAGCTTTTTCATGGCCTCCAGCTCAGGTGTGGAGACTTGTTTCTTCACTGTTGGGATCTGTGTCTGTAGTCGTCTGCACATGAGCAGTTCAGCCAGAGACTTCCCGCAAGCCAGAGGTGCTGTTCTATAAGCCAACATAGCCAAATACGGATCTTCACCATTCTCTGTTGCCTTTGTCAGGAGACCCTTTACAATTTTTACACCCTTCTCAGTTTTGCCATTTGCCTGTGGGAAGTGTGGGCTTACTGTGACGTGTTCAAATCCATACACTCTGGCAAACTGTTTACACTCCTGACTGGCATACTGAGGCCCATTGTCCGAGACAACAGTTCCCGGAATGCCATGTCGTGCATAGCTGGACTCAACTACTCCCATTGCTGTTGTGCTCGTTAGCGGAGCCATCTCAGGGTAGTTGGAGTAGTAGTCAATCATCAGAAGATACTATCTTCCTCTAAAATGAAACAGGTCTGTTCCAATTTTTTCCCAGTGGTGCTCCGCCCTCATGTCTGTAAGCAGCGGTTCTCTTTGCTGTCTCTTATGGTGAGTAAGGCAAGTGGCACAGTCATTGATCATCGCTGCTATGTCACAATTAATGCCTGGCCAGTAAACAGTCTGTCTAGCTAATCTCCTTGTTTTCTCTATGCCCAGGTGCCCTTTATGCAGTATTCGAAGGACCTCCTACCGCAGCTTTGTTGGTATGACTATTTGGTCACCTTTCAGCAACAGGCCATCTGCTACTGCCAATACATCCTGGAATGAGTAGTACTGTGGGCACGCTTGCTTTGGCCACTCATTTCGGATGTGCCATATCACTTTCTGAAGCTGGCGGTCCATTGCAGTCTCCATTACTATTTTCTCTTTCAGGGTAGAGCTCACTGGTAGCGCCTCCACCACAGCATTCACATGGCCTCTTATGGCTTCCTCTACCTCTGTGCTGTCTGTGGTTAGTCCTTGTGCTGGCCTGGCCCTTGACAGAGCATCCGCCACTACCAGGTATTTCCCCGGCTTGTATGACAATTCGTAGGTATACTTCTGTAAACGCATCATCATGCGCTGAATGCGTGGCGTCATTTCATTCAAGTGCTTTTTGCTGATAGTAATGAGTGGTTTGTGATCGGTCTCAAGTTCAATGAATGGCAAGCCAAAGACATAAGAGTGGAACTCGTCACAGCCAAAGACAGGCCCCAGACACTCTTTTTCTATCTGTGCATATTAGGGCTGCGCGATTCTGGAAAAAATGCGTATTGCGATTTTCTTGATAAAAATTGATATTTTGGGGGGAATTATTATTTAAATCCCAGATTTGCATATTTACAGTTAGCATTACAAAAGGATTTAACTACTATTTAGCTACTTAGCTGTTCATTAAGTGCAAAACAAGCTTTTTCACAAAAAGCACAAAAGGCTTAATTATATTGAACGGGAACCTTTTCCCACTTTAACTTCTCACCACTGACCTAATAAACAATACAACTCGAATACGTAAATAGTTAACAGCAAACATCAATATTGCAGGCATCTGCTTTTCATGGGGAAGTCATTTGCCATAAAATGGACCGTCAGACTCATAAGGTTCCATGGTCCAACTGGACCACAGATCCGATGTTGCTGAGAAGTTTCATTTTTCTTTTCACTAATAGATAGGCACACTTTTGCAAAATGATTTTTTCCTCTGCACTTTCCCATATGCGGGGCATTGTCTGAAGCGATGTTTCCCACTGCAGCGCATTACAGTTCATCACGTAATCTGATCCTGCTTCACATGCATTACTACAGTGGCGAGGAAAAAGTATGTGAATCCTTTGGGATTTCTCCATAAATTGGCCATAAAATGTGTTGCGATTTTAATGTAAGTAACAACAATGCAATCGTACATTCTCCAAAAATGTAATTCCACAAAAAAATGTTTTAGATTTTTTCTATTGGGCACAAGATGTTAAAATTCACATCACAGGGTGGAAAAAGTATGTGAACCTTAACATTTAGTAGCTGGTTGACCCTTCTTTTGCAGCAATAACCTCAACCAAACATTTTCTGTAGTTGCAGATCAGACCTGCACAACGGCCAGGAGGAATTTTGGACCATTCCTCTTTACAGAATTATTTCAATTCGGTAATATTCTTGGTTGTCTGGTGTGTAGGGTTGAGGTCCGGACTCTGACTTGGCCACTCCAGAACACGTATTTTCGTACATTTACATGTATTCATTTAGCAGACGCTTTTATCCAAAGCGACTTACAAGAGAGAGCTTTTTCAAAGAGCATCAGTCATTGAGCATAGCAACATGATCGACCCTGAACGGGTCGGGTAGATCATGAATCATACATCATGAGAACCAATAAGTGCCAAGGGAAGAACTATAAATGCATAACACAACGATTGTGAACATAAAGCAAACTTCTGCAAAGCAAACTTCTGCTTGAACCATTCTGTTGTTGATTTACTTGTATGTTTGGGGTCGTTGTCTTGTTGCATCACCCATCCTCGTTTGAGCTTCAGTTGGTAAACCGATGGTCTTATGTTTTGGTAAATTTGGGAATTCATTTTTCCATTGATAACAGCAATCCGTCCAGGCCCTGAGGCTACAAAACAGCCCCAAACCATGATGCTCCCTCCGCCATATTTCACAGTTGGGATGATGTTCTGATGCTGGTGTGCTGTGCCACTTTTCCTCCACACATAGCGTTGTGTATTCCTGCCAAATAACTCAATTTTTGTTTCATCAGTCCACAGAATGTTGTCCCAGAACTGCTGTGGAACATCAAGGTGGTCTTTTGCAAACTTCAGATGTGCAGCAATGTTCTTTTTTTTCAGTAGAGGTTTCCTCCGTGGTGTCCTCCCATGAAACCGATTCTTGTTCAGACATTTACGTATTGTGTAGGTATGAACAGAAATGTTTACATGCGCCAGAGAAGTTTGTAAGGCTTTGGCTGATGCTCGAGGATTCCTTCTCACCTCACTGACCATTTTGCGCTGTGCTCTTGCAGTCATCTTTTCAGGACGACCACGCCTGGGGAGAGTGGCAACTGTCTTGAACTTCCTCCATTTTGTAGATTATTTGTCTAACTGTTGAGACATGGACATCAAGGCTTTTAGAGATACTTTTGTATCCCCTTCCAGCCTTATGTAGCTCAACAATTCTTGCTTGCAGGTCTTCAGAAAGCTCTTTGGTGCGGGGCATGGTTCCCATCAGACAATGCTTCTTCTGAACAGCTATTTCAAAACTAGTGTGAGTTTTTAAAGGGCAGGACAGCTTGAATCAACTCCTGTGAACTAGTCACACTAATTGAACTCCTTATTGGATGACACCTGACTCAAATTAGCTCTTGTAGAAGTCATTGACCTAGGGGTTCACATACTTTTTCCACCCTTTGATGTGAATGTTAACATCTTGTGGCCAACAAACAAACAAAAAAAAAAATACTTGTGGAGTATTACTTTAGGAGAATTTACGATTGTATTGTTGTGACTTACATTAAAATCGGAACACATTTTATGGCCAATTTATGCAGAAATCCAAGAAATGCCAAAGGGTTCACATCCTTTTTCTCGACACTGTAGAACATTCCCCCTCTGAGTGAGATGCGCAAGCTCTGACCTCCCTGTCTACACCCACAGGTTCTTCAGTAGTAACAGGTGGCTTCTCAAAAATCCTTATCTGCTTCTCCGTCTGTTCACTAGCGCTACAAATTCTCATTGCATCATCTAATGTCAGACTGTCCTCCCTTCGCAGGCGTTCCCACACCTTTTTATTGTGTATTCCAAAGACTATCTGATCACGTAGTATGGAGAACTGCATGTCGCCATAGTTACAGGATTGCACTTTCAGCCTCAGATCAGTCACATATGAGTATGATGTACGTGGCAGCGAAAAACATCTCTCTCATAGACTTCATTCTTTTTCGGACTACAGTATGCATCAAACTGTTCCAGAACTTTTTTCATGTCATTTTTATCTCCAGCTTCTGTAAACCCAAACGTGTTGAATAGTTCTATTGCTTGTGTACCTGCAATCGTAAGTAGCAATGCGACTTTCCTCTCACCGCTCTTGTCGTTGGCACCAATTGCAGTCAAATAAAGTTGAAAAGCCTGTTTAAACTGTTTCCACGCATAGTCAATATTTCCTGTTAGCTGCAGTGGTTCTGGTGGTTTTATGACATCCATCCCTCCTTTCTCACACTGACATTAACTATATACAACTTTTACTCCTGGTACCATACACAAATATGCGACTGATACCATACTAGGTAAGTATCCAACTAACATTTCATGACGTTAAAGTCAACAGCTACGGTGGCCTCCTAGTACCATAATAGTGTTTCGCAGGATATCCTGACAGTGGAGGTATTTGTTTTTATATCAACCGCTGCTGGTGTGTGGATGTATCGGTGATTATGAGACATTGTTCCCCCCACCTGGAATCCTTTTTCATAAACTGTAGACCATTTTATTTTCCCCGGGAGTTTGTATCCTTCATTCTGGTTGGTGCTTATCTGACACCGGGTCCGCTGGTTAAAGAAGCCCAGCGCATGTTTAGCAGACCAGATCCTGAAAGTGGAGCGAACCTACCCGGATTTACTAGTCATCGTCCTCGGTGACTTCAACAAAGGTAACCTCAGCCAATAACTCCCCAAATACAGACAGCTGCCCCACCAGAGAAGGTAATACCCTGGTCCACTGTTACACCACAGTGAGCAAAGCTCACCATGCTGTGTCCCGTGCTGCACTGGGTCACTCCGACCACGCCATGATCCACCCGATTCCTGCATACAAGCAGAAACTAAAACTCTGTAAACCTGCAGTGAGGACATCAAAACAGTGGATCAGCAAGGCTGTGGAGGAACTCAAAGCTAACCTGGAGTGGACTGTGCCCAAGAAGCCCAGACCAACAGGACTGAATGACTACACACCCGTTGCCCTGACATCTATGGTAATGAAGTCCTTCGAACGCCTGGTGCTGGCACACCTCAAAAACATCACAGACCCCCCTCCTAGACCCCCTGCAGTTCGCCTACAGAGGCAACAGGTCTGTGGACGACGCAGTCAACATGGCCCTCTACTTCACCCACCAGCATCAGGGGTCTCATTTATAAAGCTTGCGTACTCACAAAACGGGGCTGAAAACGTGCGTATGCCAGTTTTCACGCAAAGTCAGTGATTTATAAAAAAAGAACTTGGCGGTAGAATGTGCGGTCCTCCACGCAAACTATGACCCTCCCGTAAACCTACGCACTTTTTGGAGACAGTGGGAATTGGAGACACATACTGCAAAAAGTAAAAGTCGGAGAAGCGATTACTCGTAATATTTATGTATTTTGTTGTCCTCACACACATTGACTCAATTTATGATTATAATGAAGATTAAATACATCAGTGTTATTTGAGCTTGAACTGCATGATAATTGTTCCATACACATCTTGTACAATGCAACTCAAATTTTAAATCAATATTCACCGCTGTCTGTCTCACAATCAGATTGTCCTTTTACCGCAGTGTAGGAGGCTGAAATGCATGTAACTACAGAACACAAAGTAAAACTAAATATATTTATGTTATACTGTGCATATATCATCAGATGTCAAAAACTGGAAATACAGTTGTTAAGCTCCTGCGCAATCACTACACTCATTACACTCAGAATTCGTTTTTAATCAAATCAAATCAACATTTATTTGTATAGCCCTTTTTACAAGCAATGTCACATCGCCATGCAAGATACGGAATTTACTACTGCAGTTCTATTTCGTGGAGCTCCGCCCCATAGGGGAGCTCTGCTCCTATTGGTTTACCCGCTGCCTAGTGCAGCCAACCACTGAAGATCAAAATGTATCCGCATCTGTCTCACACAGGTGCCCCTATATAAAGGGGGTGACAGCTGTCACTCGTTCTCCCAAAAAATTCAGCACGGGTTGTTCTGAATTCAACTAGAAGATTAATATCCGAGAATGAGCAAATATTCCATTCCGCGTTTACCGGCCAAGGCCCTTTTAAGAGCCAAGTGCTGGTGCCGTCACCTGGAAGCCGATGGGGACCTCCACGAATTTTGTTTCGTGTGTTTGGGACCCCGGCATGCCAGGGAGGGTATGGTGGAGTCCCCTGGATGTTCATCTTGCGCATGTCTCTTCGTTTCGGAGAGGCGGCTGCACTATGAATTTTTCCAGGTGGAGGAGCCCCTCGAGGATGTGGTCTCCGCTCTGCTCTCCGAGGAGGAGTGTTCAGAGTTGGAAGACCCCCTCGAGGAGGCTGACGAGGCGCAAGAGTCTGGCCGCGAACCTCCTGTGGAGGCTTTCTTTGCCGACGTCTTGCAGTCAACCCCCCAGTTCCTATGTGAGGATCAAGGGTGCGGGTCGATCAATTCCAGTCGCTCCCGTCTCTGCGTTATCACGCAGAGCCGACTTCCCTGCGGTCATTGCTAAGGCAGCGGCCATCATGGGGGTCCCCCTGCCGGCCTCTCCTCCTGTGGAGGAAGAGGATCCGTGGGATGTGGGCCCTCATGCGAAACGCAGGAGAGCGGCCAAACCCCTGTGCCCCACCATGCCTAAACTGGCAGAGTATGTGCAGGGCTCCTGGGATGCGCCTTTAATGACGAATGTGCCGGTCAAGGCGCTCCTCCCCTTCACAAGGGTTGAGGCCATTGGAGAGGCTGTGAAGTCCGGCCCTCCACCCCTGGAACCGTCGCTGGTGGCATACCTGGTGCCTGGGGCGAGCACCTGGATGACAACCAGGAAAGCGTCTCTCCCATCCCCCCGTGACAAGCTCACTGCCTCTCTGGCAGATAAAGCTTATGTCTGGGGTGCGCAGGGGGCAGCGGCCTCTGGGAATGCTGCCCTCCTGACGGCCGCGGTCGCTAAACTCTCCATGGAGAGACCCGAGGGACTGTCGGCAGAGGAGATGTCGTGGGTTTCTAGGATGGCGTCTGCCGCGCTGCACCTGAACCAGGGAGCGGCTATTTGCTCCGGCAGAGCGATGGGCAACAGTGTGGTCGTGCACCGCCACCTCTGGCTGTCTCTCACAGCCATGAAGGAGGCGGACAGGACTGCCCTGCTTAACGCTCCGGTGGCGAGCGAGGGTCTGTTTGGACCAGCTGTGGCGGCAGCCTCCGACAGATTCTCGCGCCTGGAGCAGGAGAGGAAGCACCTGCTAGGGCACATGCCTCTTCAGAGGAAGCCCAGTGCTGCACCCCTTTCCTCCCTTTCTGCAGGTGCGCCGCAGAACAGAAGGAAACGAGCCCGCCGTCCAGTGGCACGAGCGGCCACAGCGACGCAGGCTGTTCCTTCCTCGGCGCCCGCCCCCTCGACTGCCCCCCCCGAGAGATCGGGGTACAGCCGACCACCGAACCCTAGCTGGCGTGGTGGCGGAGGGGGAAAGAAGAGGAGGGCGTGACTGGCGGTGGGGACCGAAGCTTCGGTCCCCACTTCTGTATCTGTTTGTAAAATAAAGAGGCGTGAACCTCCACTTTATTTTCTCAAAGAAAGACAAGGGTTCCATTCGCTGCCTCTCACGGTCTCGACTGGTACAGAGCTGAGCTCTCGTACGCTTGTCGAACGAGCTGATGAGTTGGTTTCAAGCTGTCAAGCTGTCAAGCTCCTGAAGTTTGCGGACGATACCACCCTGATCTGGCTCATTTCTGATGGGGACGAGTCTGACTTCAGGTGGGAAGTGGACAACCTGGTGACTTGGTGCAGCCAGAACAACCTGGAGCTCAACGCTCTTAAGACAGTGGAGATGGTTGTGGACTTTAGGAAGGACCCAGCCCCACTCCCCCCCATCACACTGCGCGACTCCCAGGTCAACAGTGTGGAGTCCCTTCGCTTCCTGGGCACCACCCTCTCCCAGGACCTCAAGTGGGAGCTGAACATCAGCTCACTCACAAAGAAAGCCCAGCAGAGGATGTACTTCCTGCGGCAACTAAAGAAATTCAGCCTGCCAAAGACAATGATGGTGCAATTCTCCACTCTCTACCCTCTCGAGGTTCATAGTGAGGACGGAGCTCTGTCCTCTCTGGGCAACAGGGTTCAGCCCCAGCCCTTTCGAGTCGACCCCACCTTGGGCTGTGCCGCCGATGCGGTGCACAGCGGCGGCTGGGGTCAGACGAGCGTACCACAGTTTTCTGTCTGCGGCTCCGCAGTTAAACGCGCGCCCGCTCTCTCTGCATTATGCAGAGTGGCGGGGTTCGTGCGCACTGCCATGCTGGCTAGACAGGATACTGAGAGAGGGATATGCGATCCAGTTTGTACGGACTCCCCCTCCTTTCAGTGGGGTGAAGGAGACACGGTTGTCCTGCCCAATGAAGGCACTCGCGCTCCGACAGGAGATTGCAAGTTTGCTGGTCAAAGGGGCGGTGATCCCGGTTTCCAGAGACCAGGAGAACGCAGGTCTCTACTCCCCTTACTTTCTGGTTCCCAAGAAAGATGGGGGGATGAGACCGATTCTGGACCTGCGGGTGCTCAACGAGAGTGTGGCCAAGCGGCCCTTTCGCATGCTGACGATAAAGCGTTTGCTGACTTCCAGTGGAACGACTTTGGGATCAGCATAGATCTGAAGGACGCGTATTTCCATATGCCTATCAAACAGAAGCACAGGAGATTTCTGCGTTTTGCCTTCGAAGGGAAGAGGTACGAGTACACGCGGCTGCCGTTTGGGTACGCGCTGGCTCCCCGAACCTTCTCCAAATGCGTGGAAGCAGCTCTGGAACCGTTACGGCGGAGAGGAATACGCATTCTAGCGTACCTCGACGACCTATTGGTTCTGGCTCAGTCTCCAGACAGAGCTATCCAGGACGCGATCTCACTGGTGACTCAGCTCAACCAATTGGGATTCGCTGTCAACTGGAAGAAGAGCGCTCCATGGCCCGCTCAACAGTTAACCTACCTGGGTATCCATTTGGACACTGTTGGGATGAGAGCCAGACTATCGGAATCACGGAGAGAGGCTATAACTCTAGTTCTCCGTACGTTCCGGGTCTCACGCACAATCACCACACTGTCGGTGATGTCCCTGTTGGGGTTGATGGCAGCGGCTCATGTAGTAGTGCCATTAGGCCTGTTACACATGCGCAAGCTGCAGAGATGGTTCACTCAGCTGCGGCTGGATCCTGTGCGACACCGCCGCAGGCTGCTAGTGATACCGAGATCTGTCGAAGCCGATCTGCACCATTGGAGAGACCCATGCGTCATGACGCGTGGAGTCGGCATGGGCAGAGTGACATCTCTCTACCCGGTTTTTACGGATGCGTCCTTGACCGGGTGGGGTGGAGTGTGTCAGGCGGGCTCGATAGGCGGGAGATGGGGACCGTCAGAGACGCGTCACATCAACCTCTTGGAGCTCGAGGCAGTTCGACTGACTCTGTACCATTTTGCGTCTGTGTTGAAGGATCAAGACGTTCTTGTACGATCCGACAACAGAGCGACGGTGGCATACATCAACAGACAGGGAGGGGTGCGCTCTCCATCACTTCATCGCTTAGCAACAGAAGTGTGGAGATGGGCGTTTACGCACCTACGCTCCCTGAGAGCTCAGCACATTCCAGGTCTGCTCAACGAGGGACAAGGGGGGTCAAGGGGCGGCCCCAGAGTGGACGAGTGGAGGTTGAATCCTTCCATCGTGTCTCTGATCTGGGCACGCTTCGGCCGAGCACAGGTAGATCTGTTTGCGTCGCGAGCCAACACACAGTGTCATCTATGGTTCTCGCTTCGCGCGCAGGACAGACCTCCGCTTGGAGTCGATGCGTTCGCACATCGAACCTGGCCGAGAGGTCTATTGTACGCATTTCCACCTCTGGTCTCCATCCTCCCCTTGCTAGCTCGGGTGAGGTCAGAGAGGCTGTCTGTTATCCTGATAGCCCCCGATCGCCCCGGAGCCCCGTGGTTCCCGGAGCTGATGGAGATGCTGGTAGTGGCCCATACCCCACCAGATGGATGCGCTCGGCGGTGAAGAGTCCCCCAGTAATCGGAGGCCCACTTATGGCTTGGCTACTGAGAGGGAACTCTTAGAGCGTAGAGGTTTGTCTGATGCTGTCATCCAGACTGTTCAGAGCACGCGTGCACAATCTACTGCTAGAGGGTACGCCTCGCGCTGGCGAGTCTTTACGCAGTGGTGTGGAAAACGGAACGTTGACCCGGTTTCTTGTCCGGTCGAAACGTTCTCGTGTTTCTTGCAGTCGCTATTTGACGAGGGCTTAGCTGCAAGCACTGTTCGTGTTTACGCAGCCGCTGTGTCCGCATGTCATGAGGGTTTTGCCAAAACGACGCTGTTCAGCCACCCGCTGGTTAAGCGTTTTCTGGCTGGAGTATGCAGGCTCAGACCCCCTCCGAGAGCGTCAACGCCTAAATGGGATTTATCTTTGGTGTTAGACGCTCTGTGTGAGCCACCGTTTGAACCCATGGACAATGTGTCATTACGGCTGGTTTCTCTCAAGACGAGTCTGCTCCTCGCTTTAACTACAGCTAAGCGAGTGAGCGACTTGTGCGCTCTCTCAACACGCGCCGATTGTTTGATCCCCAAGGTGATAAGCCGAGCGTTTAAGGCACAGAGCTGCGAGCTGAGAGCCTTTTTTCCACCTCCGCATAGCGGAGAGGAAGAACGGCGCTTGCACAAGCTGTGCCCAGTGCGCGCTCTCTCGCGTTATCTGGAATGCACAGCAGGCATCAGAACTTCTCCTCAGTTATTGATCTGCTACGGTGGATCGAGAGCTGGCTTGCCACTCTCCAAACAGAGGCTTTCTCATTGGCTTTGCAAGGCTATCGTTCTCGCGTACGAGTCAATGAGATGTCCCGTGCCACTTGGCATTCGGGCTCATTCCACCCGGGGGGTGGCAGCCTCGGCCGCCATCCTCAGGGGTGTAGGAGTGGACGAGATTTGTGAAGCAGCGTCTTGGTCGTCGCCTTCACCATTTGTGCGATACTATCTGTTGGACGTTTCCTCTTCATCTTTTGCACATTCTGTCCTCAGCATGGCTGGTGGATCAGGTGTAGTGAGATGATCACTCGCGAGGTTCTTACGAACCCTTGATGCGAGTTGGTCCATGATCTTATCGCCAAGTGTGGGACAGTTAAGCATTCTCACATGAGATGTTTATGCTGTATGTGTTCTGTTGCCCCACAGCTTGGCTGTTGTGCAGGCACAGAACATAGGATGAGTTTTAAGTAACTCTCCCTCTGTTGTTCACCCTGGACGGCTCTCTGTGTCACAGAAGTGGCCTGACCAGGAGGACAGACCCTGGGTGTTATTACATCTATAGGCGTGTCCTCGGTGCCTTGTGAGATTATTCTTTTAGATATAGTCTCGCTGGGGGTATATTTGGCCTCGCTCGCTCCGCCTAAACCAATAGGAGCAGAGCTCCCCTGTGGGGCGGAGCTCCACGAAATAGAACGATAGTTAATGGAGGTAACTCCAGTTCTATGAGTGGAGCGGAGCCCCATAGGGCTGCAGGCCCAGCTCGACTTATTCAACCCGGCTGTATTTTATACTTTTTGGGAGAACGAGTGACAGCTGAGACAGATGCGGATACATTTTGATCTTCAGTGGTTGGCTGCACTAGGCAGCGGGTAAACCAATAGGAGCAGAGCTCCCCTATGGGGCTCCGCTCCACTCATAGAACTGGAGTTACCTCCATTAACTATCATTGTTACCGCTTCTTCTCCGGTTCTGCCACTTGGCGCTGTCGCACTATTGTGTTGTTTTTTGTTTGCCTTGATTCACCGTGAAGAAGAATCACCTGCCAGGTTCATGAGAATGATACTAGATTAGCATTCATGAGGTCCTTTGCATTGACCATTTATGGTAAAAAATGGGCGTGTTCAGGGCGGGGTGCAATGATACTTTACATACGCACACTTGTGGTTAAGCTGTGATTTATAAAGCGAACATTGCCTACAGGTGTGCGTACACACGGTTTTATAAATCTGAATTTTTGGGTGGGTACGCCAATTTACGCTTTTGGGCGTACGCACTGTTTAAGTAAGAATTCTACGCACTCCTTTATAAATGAGACCCCTGGACTCTCCAAACACCTATGCCAGGATCCTGTTTGTGGACTTCAGCTCTGCCTTTAACACCATCCCGGCTCTGCTTCAGGACAAGCTCTCACAGCTGAACGTGCCTGACCCCACCTGCAGGTGGATCACAGACTTCCTGTCCGACAGGAAGCAGCACGTTAAGATGGGAACGCAAGTCTGTGACTCCCGGTCTATCAGCACTGGATCCCTCAAGGCTGCGTCCTTTCCCCCCTGCTCTTCTCCCTGTACACAAACAGCTGCACCTCCAGTCACCCATCTGTCAAAGCTCCTGAAGTTTGCGGACGATACCACCCTGATCGGGCTTGTTTCTGATGGGGACGAGCCTGACTTCAGGTGGGAAGTGGACAACCTGGAGCTCAACGCTCTCAAGACAGTGGAGATGGTTGTGGACTTTAGAAAGGGCCCAGCCCCACTTCCCCCCCCCCCCCCCCCCCCCATCACACTGCCCACTCCCAGGTCAACACTTTGGAGTCCCTTCATTTCATGTGCACCACCCTCTCCCAGGTCCTTAAGTGGGAGCTGAACATCAGCTCACTCATAAAGAAAGCCCAGCAGAAGATGTACTTCCTGCAGCAACTGAAGAAATTCAGCCTTCCAAAGACAATGATGGTGCAATTCTACACTGCCCTCATCGAGTCCATCCTCACCTTCTCCATCACCGTCTGGTACGCTGCTGCCACTGCCAAGGACAAGAGCAGACTGCACCGTATCATACATGCCGCTGAGAAGGTGATAGGCTGCAACCTGCCATCCCTTGAGGACCTGCACACTGCGAGGTCCCTGAAGCGAGTGAGGAAGATTGCACACTTTTAGTGTGTTTTTTAAGTTTTACTTTGAAGCACAGAACATGTGTCTTTCTGTCCTTAGTGCTTGGGCAGACCTGACACCATTTTCTTTTAGAATAAGGTGTCCTGACTGGGGTTGTGGCTGTGGCTGCTCTGGTTGTGTTGAAGTAGGGCTGGGTGAGGAGGATGCTTGATGCTCTTTGTGTTGCTGATGGTATGGATGGAGAGTGAGGCGAGCTCTGCAGATGTCTGACTAAAGCTGCAGCATCTGGGTCTCGGGGCAGCCGTTCCCTTTGGTTAGCGTGTGGCTTGATAAGGGACTTTCCCTGCTCCTCAAGAAACATTCTCTTCTTATTTGTTTTAGCTGAGTTCCACCCTTGGTGGATGTAAGTCCACAACCCAAATACATTGGATGCAGAAACATCAACCATTGGCCATTTTCTGGTCATTCGCTGGCAAGTATAGGTGGCGTCCAGGTTGTCCAATCCACCTTTGTTTTTCTTATAGTCAAGGATAATTGTGGGGTTTTCTTCACTTCCTGATGACACAGCTGCATATTGTGTAAGACATGGTTAGGCGGCAACAAAACATTGGCACTGGCAAAACATTCCAGTTTTTTGGGGACAATATGAGACAATAGTGGTGGTGTCTGTAAAAGAAAACTTTGAGGAAAGTAGAGCCCTGCAAGATTTCAGCAGGCAGCTCAGTGTTATTTGTCTTCACTGTGCCCATCATGGTATGTTTCCTCTTGAGAAGTTGTTGTACAAGGTCATAGCTGGTAACGAAGTTGTCACAAGTGACATTATGAACTTGCAGTCCAGTAGTCATATCAAGGATCAGATATATATATACACAATTTCAAGTATTTATTTGTTTATTTTTACATATGTACATTTATTCCTTTAGCAGACACTTTTATCCAGAGCTTTTACAAAGAGCATCAGTCATTGAGCATAGCAACAGTGGAATCATACATCATGAGAACCAGTGCCAAGAGAAGAACTATAAATGCATAACACAACGATTGTGAACATAAAGCAAGAGATACAACAACAACACTAGCAAGTCACCACATGGGGGACCAACAAATAGTTCTAAACAACATTAGATAATGTGAAGTGCCATACTATTCCTAATTGCCATTACATTCTCTAAATAAGTGAGTTTTAAGCCTTCTTTTGAAGTGAAAAGGCAGTCTGTGCTTCTGATGGAGGTGGGGAGTTGATCCACCATTGGGGAGCCAGGCAGTGGAAGAGTTTGTGTTGCACTCGGGCGCTCTTGAGGGGGGGGGGTACCACTAGACGGTTGTCAGCAGATGACCGTAGGTGATGGGTGGGGGTATAGGGCTGGAGGAGAGAGTTGATATAGGTCGGGGCAGTCCCGTTTACAGCCCGGAAGATCAGCACCAGGGTCTTGAATTGGATGCGGGCCATGACGGGAAGCCAGTGGAGGGCGATGAGGAGTGGGGTGACATGACAGCATCTGGGTAGGTGGAAAATCAGACGAGCGGCTGCATTCTGTATCCTCTGAAGGGGACGGATTGCATTTGCAGGAAGGCCGTCTAGTAGCGAGTTGTAATAATCCATCTTTGTGAGGACAAGGGCTTGGACTAGCAGTTGGGTGGAATGTTGAGAGAGGTATTTTCTGATTTTCCTGATGTTGTAGGGGGTGAATCTACATTACCGAGAGACTGCGGCAATGTGAGCTGTGAGGGAGAGCTCGTCGTCCAAGGTGACCTCCTTCTTGGCAGAGGATGAAGGGGTCACTGTTGCAGATCCCATAGTGATGGAGAGATCGTGGGTGATTGAGGGTTTGGCAGGGATGATGAGGAATTCTGTTTTGGTGAGGTTCAGCAGGTGATGTCTGGTCATCCAGGCTGAGATGTCAGAGAGGCAGGCCTCGATTCTGGTCGATATCCCTTGATCGGTTGGGGGAAAGGATAGATATAGCTGCATGTCGTCAGCGTAGCAGTGATAGGAGAAGCCATGGGAGGCGATGATTGGCCCGAGTGAGGTGGTGTATATGGAGAATAGGAGCGGACCAAGGACGGAACCCTGTGGGACCCCAGTGGAGAGCAGGCGGGTACCAGATGTTTTTCCTCCCCAGGAGACTTGATAGGATCTTCCTGTCAGGTAGGATGAGATCCATTTAAGCGCAGTGCCAGTGATGCCCATCTCTTCGAGTGTGGCGAGCAGGATCTGGTGGTTGACTGTTGAATGCTGCGGAGAGGTCTAGCAGAATGACAACAGAAGACCTTGAGGCTGCTCTGGCAGACTGGAGGGCCGTGGTAACCGACAGGAGGGCAGTCTCAGGGGAGTGGCCGGTCTTGAAGCCCGACTGGTTAGGGTCCAGAAGGTTGTTCTGGGAGAGAAAGCTTGACAGTTGGTTGGCTACAGCACGCTCGATTGTTTTAGAGAAGAAGGGTAGCAGTGAGACTGGTCTGTAGTTCTGGAGGACGGCTGGGTTAAGAGAAGGTTTTTTGAGTAAGGGTTTGACTATAGCCTGTTTGTATGCTGAGGTAAAAGTGCCAGAGGTGAGTGAGGAGTTGAGGACATGGAGAAGGAATGGAGTAATAGAAGGAGAGATAGTTTGGAAAAAAGGGGAGAGGATTGGGTCAAGGGGGCAAGAGGTGTGACGGTGGGAGAGAATGAGGTCAGACATGCCTGTTTCAGATAAGGGGGAAAAGGAGGAGAGGCAAGTAGAGGGTTCAGACAAGGTGTGGGAGAGGTTATCCCCATATATAGATTCTATCCCCAAAGAAGCGAGAGAAGTCGTCTGCTGTCAAGTTAGTAGGAGGAGGAGGAGGGTTGAGGAGTGAGGAAAAGGGAGAGAACAGTTTGTGGGGGTTAGGAGCGTTGTTCACCTGTTTCAAGAAGTAGTCGGTTTTTGCCTCCGTTATATGAGTGGAGAAGGTCTTGAGAAGGGAGTGGTACTTGTTGAGGTCTTGATTATCCTTGGACTTGTGCCACAACCTCTCTGCAGCCCGGAGGGAGGAGCACTCTTTCCGAACGACCTCTGATAGCCACGGGGCAGGGGGGAGACGGCCGAGCAGGTCTAGTTGCCGTGGGGCAGAGGGTGTCAAGGGACGTAGTTAGCGTTGATAGCAGAGCATCAGTGGCTGCGTCCGTTGGATGAGATGTGAACTCATCGATGGGAGCCAGGGATGATGTTACCACAGGGGAGAAACGAGAGGGACATAGGCTGCCAAGGTTGAGGCGGAAGGTCACAAGTGGCGGTGCAGTGGGAGGGGTTGGAGGGAGTGAGACGGAGAGTTGGATGAGGAAATGATCTGAGATGTGTAGAGGGGTTACTGATGTGAGATCATAATAAGCTTTTGCTTCTTTCTGTGCCCTTTCATTCATTATTTGTATCTAGATGTATTCGTTCTGTTTATTAAATTTTTTGCTATGAATGAAATAAATAAAAAAAATAGATCCGCGATGCAGTCTCATGTCAGGATGAGATCAAGCTGTTTTCCTGCCCTGTGGGTCGCTGGTGTGTCCAGTAGCACCAGACCGAACGAGGTCAGAAGGGACAAGAAGTCAGCAGACTGAGATCCTTCTAGGTGGATGTTGAAGTCACCAGGGATTACGAGTGGAGTTCCATCGTCGGGGAGTGCAGAGAGGAGCATGTCCAGTTCTTCCACAAAGTCGGCTAGTGGGCCAGGGGGGGCGGTAGAGGACCACTAGTGCAACTTTGATGGGATCCAGAAGCATCACATTATGGTGTTTGAATGCTTTGGTAGTAGGGGATAGCGTTGAGGACGTAAATTTGATGTGAGGAGCCAGGAGGAGGCCTGTGCCCCCTCCTCGTCCGGTGAGGCGCGGAGAGTGGGAGAAGGAGTGGTTCACTGCGAGTGCTGCCGGTGTAGCTGAGTTTTCCGGGCAGATCCAGGTCTCAGTTAGTGCTAGTGCATGGAGGAGACCTGGGATGCAAGTGCTGGGATGAAGTCGGCCTTCTTGACAGCAGACTGGCAATTCCAGAGCCCTATGGAGAGTGAAGGGGGGGAGCTGGTATTTTGGGAAGCTGGTATTTTGACAAGGTTAGCTGTGCACCGTTTACATTTTAGAGTGAACCTGTGCCTCCGGATAGTGTAGTACACAGGGATGTTAAGATAACACATGGTGACATTAGGGTATAATTAAAAAAAAATCGTCAACTCTACGGTATCGGTGATTGGTCCAGCTGCTACTCTCGATTGCTGATCAGAATCACCGCCCAATCAACACAAATCTATTCTCAATGGCCCTGCTTTCAAGTACTAACCCTACATGTACAAGTGCCCCCTTAGTAAATACGTTTTTAACTTAGCAAGATAGACAGATGCCGACTAACTTATTGTTACCCATGTTAACTATGACAAGTGACAATAACAGTAGAATATTTCGCTAAAATAGAGATAGATAGAAAGAAGGGAACAGACCGTAATATTCCAAAAGGGGTGCTTCGAAGATCAGATCAAGGCGCTAGCTTCTACAGTCTTGATTGATAAGTTTTCGGTCCCAGGATGAATGAACGCTGTCTAAGTTTCCAACTCTATAAGGATGTTATTTCACACTGACTTGCTGCTACTTTAACTTGCTCTGATATTTTGGCCTTCCAACAAAACAAAAAACATGAAAACAGGAATTCAAAAAATTTGAATACTTTGAAGAAATCACCATTCACTTCTAAGAAATTAGGATCACATCAAATCAATAAAAATATGGTACTTTCTAAACAATATGTCAGTGTTTAATACTTAATCACTACCTCGATGCGCCGTGGAATTGAAGCAATCAGCCTGTGGCACTGCGTGGGAGTTGTGCAAGCCCAGATTTCCTTGATGCTTGCTGTTAGCTCTTTGTTTTTGGGTCTGGTGCCCCTCATTTTCCTCTTGATAATACCCCATGGACTCTCAATGGGGTTTAGGTCTGGCGAGTTGGCTGGCCATTCAAGCACTGTGATGGCATGGGCATTAAACCAGATTTTGGTGCTTCTGGTGGTATGGGCAGGGGCCAGGTCCTGCTGGAAGATTAAATCTGCATCTCCATACAGATCCTCAGAAGCAATCATGAAGTCCTCTAAAACATTCTGGTAGACATTGCACCCCAAATCATGACTGACTGTGGAAATTTCACACTTAGCCTCAAGCAGCTTGGGTTCTGTTCCTCACCAGTCTTCCTCCAAACCTTTGGACCTTGATTCCCAAATGAAAGGCACACTTTACTTTCATCAGAAAAGAGGACCTTGGACCACTGGCCAACAGTCCAGTCCTTCTCGTTGGCCCAGTTGAGACGCTTCCTATGTTGGCTCAGGCTCAGAAGTGGCTTGACCCGAGAAACCCGACAGTTGTAGCCCATCTCCTGGATGCGTCTGAATGTGGTGGTTTTTGAAGCTGTGACTCCCGCCTCATTCCACTTTTTCTGAATGTCTGCCAGATTCTTGAATCTTCTCCGTTTGATAATCCGTCATCTCTTCTGCTGGTGCATCTTCTCCTGCCACATTTTGCCCTTCCACTGGTATTTCCATTGATATGCTTGGACACAGCACTCTGTGAACAGCCAGCCTTATTAGCAATGAACTTTTGTGGCTTACCCATCCTATGGAGGGTATCAATGATGGTCTTCTGGCCAGTTAAGTCTGCAGTCTTCCCCATATTGAACCGAACTGAGACAATTGAACCAAACAGAAGCAATTTAATGACACCTGGGGAAAACCTGTGCAGGTGCTTTGAAGATGATTAGTGTGTGACTCAGTTTAAAACATTCATGCCCTGCAGAATTTGAGCCAATTTCTTCACAGTATTCTAATTTATTTAATTATTGTTTTCATGGGTTTTATGAGCTGGAAGCCCAAATTATGTAAAAATAAACAAATGAGTACTTGACATCGTTTACATTGTGGGCCCTGAATCTATAATCTATGAAAGGTTGAATGGAAATGAAAGGGTCTGTATATACCCATTCCACTTTGTGCTTATGTTATTTGTACTTCCATGTTATTTGTATTATTAGGATTCCTCCATCAGGAGGAAACCTATTGTTATTGCAGGTATTATTATTATACCAATTGTAGCACAATTACACATTATAAACTACCACACCCATTTTGATTCCCTTGAGACCAAAGGGGGCGCTACAGGCCGCACCTTAATTTGACCAACCATTTGTGTCCTTTTCAAAGTGATTAGTAGTCCTTTTGTCCTAAAATCCTGAAATTCATTACATATGCCTTATTTGTCACAATGAACAAAAAAGTCTCAACAATTTATAATGGCAAGTCCTTAGATTTTTCTGTACATCATAAATTCATGAGACGTGCTTTTTTGCTACTCCTCCTACAATTGTTGTCCAATCTTCTTCATCCTTGCCAGTTATGATTGTCAGAAGAACCCTAACAAATGCTATCGATAACATTTTAGATTTTGTTTGTCTTCTAGAGTCAAGGGGGCGCTAAGGGCCACACCCCACCTTCAATTACACATCATCAGCCATAGGTGGAGCCACAGACCATGCAAATATTTCTCATTCACATATTAAATCCTTTGTCCCTTGCAGCACAGGGGTCACTACAGTCTTGGATGTATTCACACCATTGCCTTGTTTTCCTTCATTCTTTTGTTCATTTGAATTACATATCAATTCCATAAACTGTTCCAGGAGGAATCCACCATCGCTGCTCGCAGCTATATTTTTTATTATATTTGTAGTGTATTTTACATTGTATTCCTTTTTTATTAGTATGCCACATAACATACTACATACAGTTCTATGTTTGCTCATTTCTGACACAGTGAATTCTATGTTTGTTAATCTTGCATAGCGAATAAACCCAATTCTGATTCTGAATGCTGTTCCAGAACTGGGCTGGCTTTTACAGGTGTTTTTTGGCAAGTCAATTCTGGCCTTTCAATTTTTTGGGCTGATTAATGGTTTGCACCTTGTGGTGAATCCTTTCTAATGTCTTCTCTTTACGGTAGACTTAGATACTGATACACCTACTCTACCGGTCAAAAGTTTTAGAACACCCCAATTTTTCTAGTTTCTATTGAAATGTAAGCAGTTCAAGTCCAGTGAATAACCTGAAATGGTACAAAGGTAATCGGTAAACTGCCAGAGGTAATAAATAAAAAAACGTTTAGGTTACCAAAAACTGAAAAATAATGTACATTTCAGAGTAATACAAAAAGGCCTTTTTCAGGGAACAAGTAATGGGTTGCTGTTCTGCAAATTAAACAGAACAGAATCAGAAGACAAGTTTCTGAGAGTCAACAGCTTGCATGATAGGCGGCTCACAGGACAACAGCTTCAAGCACAGCTTAAGACTGGTCGAAGTAAGCACGTCTCCGTTTCAACTGTGATGAGAAGACTTAGCGCTGCAGGTTTGACAGGTCGAGTGGCAATACGAGCGCCCTTGCTAAGATGGCAAAATAAGAAAAAGAGGCTTGCCTGGGCCATGAAGCACCACCAGTGGACTACTGAAGACTGGAAGAAGGTCTGAAGGGACTGATTAATCTTCGGTTCATCACGTACGCCGAGTAGGCGAAAGGATGGTTCCTCGGTGTGTGACACCAACTGTTAAACATGGAAGAGGAAGCATGATGGTCTGGGGCTCTTTTGCTGGATCCAGAGTCGGTGACTTGCACAGACTGAGTGGCACCCTGAACCAAAACTGCTACCACAGCATTTTGCAGCACCATGCAATACCCTCTGGTATACGCCTAGTTGGTCAGTGGTTCAACTACAGCAAGATAGTCACCCAAAACATACCTCCAGATTATGTCAGAACTACCTTAGAAGAAAAGAACAAGACTGTAGGCTTCAAATCATGGAATGGCGAGCAGTCTTCAGACTTAAACCCCATTGAGCTGGTTTGGGATGAACTGGACAGAAGGGTGAAAGCTAGGAAACCTACAAGTACAACACATTTGTGGGAACTTCGGCTATAGTGTTGCGAAGAACTTTCAGAACAATATTTGATTTCCATTGTAGAAAGAATGCCAGGAGTATGTTCGGCTGTTATATCTGCAGAAGGTGGCTTCTTCGATGAGTAAAAAATTTAGATTACATTTTGTTAAACAAAAAGATTCCATGATACATTTTTTATCTCTAATTGTTTAATTGTTCTATGCTTTAATTTCAGAGTACATTGAGACATTAAACTGCGTACATTTCCATAAAAAAAAAATGGAGGCATTCTAAAACTTGACTGGTAGTGTTTATTATTTCCTGGAGAGTGTTCTTCATTTGAGTGGATGTTGTGAAGGGGTTTTTCCTTCACCATGGAAAGGATTCTGCGATCATCCACCACTGTTGTCTTTCGTGGACATCAAGTTCCCAAGCTCACTAGTGCAATCTTTCCTTTTCTCAGAATGTAACAAACTGTAGATTTGGCCACTCCTAACTTTTCTGCCATCTGTCTGACAGATTTCTTCTTTTTTTAAGCCTCAGGATGGTCTGTTTCACCTCCATTGAGAGCTCTTTTGACCGCATATTGTGTGTTCACAGCAACAACTTCCAAATGCAAACGCCACACCTGGAATCAACTCCAGACCTTTTAACTGCTTCATTGATGATATGTTAACAGGAGAAGAACCCATGCAAGTCAATTCTTCTAAGTCAATTGTCCAATTACTTTTGGTCTCTTAAAAAAGAGGTGGCTATGTATTAAAGAGCTGTAAATCCTAAACCCTTGCTCCAATTTGGATGTGAATACTTTCAAATTACATCTGAGAGTCTGAACTTTACGCTCATATTGATTATAAAATTGTATCCTGAATAAGTTTTCGTAAACAGCAAAAATAACAAAACTTGTGTCACTGTCCAAATATTTCTGGCCCTAACTTTATCTCTGTTGCTCCCTGCCTCATGTATGAAGGCTACGTATGTGTCGCATACGGAGGAAGATTGTTTCCACTGTTGACAACCCCATGTATACTGCAAGTGGCCAGAGTGAGATTGAGTCTACTGAGGTGTACTTCGTGAGTGAACTTGTTACGGCGCAAGTGGTTGGATTGCATTTCATTCATCCCATTTAGCTGATAGTCAAGAGCAGGAGCTCAAGTAGATAGAAGCTTGATTTGCATACTTGGAATGGAGTGGTAGCCACCTACACTACACTCACAGCTAGTATGTGTTTCCTCAACATCCCTGTTCACTACACCACCCGCAAGCGTGGATATGTTCCAAGAATATATGGTCCACCTCCAACCTTGCCTACCCACCCAGAACTCCTCCACCAGCCCTCTCGCTTTCTATAGGGCTCTGGAACTGCCAGTCAGCTGTAAAAAAGATCAGAGCGCTCTTAGTAATCCTATCGGCCACCTGGGCCGCTGGCCGACTGTAGAAGAACTGGACATGTTCCTCAGTGTCATCCCGGACGACGGAACTCCACTGATAATCCTTGGGGACTTCAACGAAGGAACACAGGCCGTTGACCTCTCGTCCCTTCTGCCCGCCTTCGGACTGACGCCACTAGACATGCCGGCAACTCACAGGGCAGGAAAACAACTTGACCTCATTCTGACCCGTGATTGCATTGCTGACTTAACATCGGTAACCCCACTACACATCTCTGATCAGTTCCTCATCCAATTCCCGGTCTCCCTCCCTCCAACTCCTCCTACCTGCAATTTCCCCTGCAGGGGAACAACTAAAGGTTTATCTTATCACTGGCACTGCGCTTGAATCTCATCTCATTCTACTTGACGGGAAGATCTGACATGGGAAGATCCACTGGTGTCCCACAGGGTTTGGTATTTGGACCTCTCCTATTCTCTGTACACCATCTCACTCGGACCAATCATCACCTCCCATGGCTTCACCTACCACTGCTGACCACACGCAGCTACACCGGTCATTTGCCCCAACCGATCCTGGGATCTCAACTAGGATCGAGGCCTGCCTCACATTTCGGCCTGGATGACCAGAGGGGTATTGCACAAAACCAAGATAAGGGATTAAGCCGGGATATGTTGGTTATCCTGGCTGAATTTAGCCTCAGGTCGGTTGCATGAAAGCAGATAAAACTTAGCCTGGTCAAGTTACCATGGTGATTTATTCTCTGCAGCTAGCCTGCTCCGGAAGATCAATCCTAGTGAATCACCTGTATTTCCACCGTCAATCCTGTGGGGAATTCATGTGTTTTACAGCATGTCCATGATCTTTTTAAATATGTTGCATCATTTTAATTATACTGCATGAAAAATTTACATATATATATAGTATATTGTCATTTCTAATTTCATTTAAATCTACAACAGTCTTTTTATATTGATTTAAGTGGCATTATTTTTACTCTGGCCTAGTGTTATATTGATATGCTGATGAAGACTGCTTGTCAAACTGCCGTCAGAGGTTTCATAAAGATGTGTTTTATTGCAGTACAGTGAACCCTCGCAATATCACGGTTCACTTTTTTTTCGCTACTTCACGGATTTGCCTCGTGCATTGTGTTCTGCATCGTGATTGGCTTAACAGTTTCTCCACTTCTTCTCTACCTGTGCATCAATAAAGTTGCGGTTTACGGTAATATGTACTGTACACATACGTAACATTCGCAGAAAAATTTAACTTATGGACATGCTTAATTGTAGCCCAATTATGACAGCTCCAGAGGAGCACTATTAATTGTAAATGTTTTGAATACTAACGCATTAAGCCGATCCACTATTGTCTGCCACGCTTTTTCTCTTTCTTTGATTATGGCTTGAGTATTGCCTTTTTAAAATAATATCCTTCTCCTCCTCATAAAACTCCATCAGGAGCTGTTGTTCTGCGGCCGTGAAATATGATGTGCAACTCTTGTCCATGTTCTGATCGGTGATTCTGTGAGCGATCGCGAGGTCTATTTAAGAATGCCGTGAACACGCATTTATCCTGACTACCTACACCTGGCTTGACATAGCGCCTTTTCATCCTGGCTTGGCAAACGTGCAACCAATTAAGCCAGGATACGCCGACCAGACTAGGTCAAGCCGCGCTTGCTCAGTTATCCTGGATTTCTTTATTCTACTTTTGTGCAATACCCCTCAGGCACCACCTTCAGCTAAACCTCGCCAAAACAGAACTTCAGAACTTCTTTCTGCCCAAACCATCAATTACCCACGATCTCGCTATCAATCTGGGATCCGCAACGGTGACCCGTTCATCTTCTGCCAGAAACCTGGGGGTAACCTTGGATGACGAGCTCTCCCTCACAGCACACATTGCGGCAGTCTCTCGGTCATGTAGATTCACCCTCTACAACAGGGGTGCACACACTTTTTCAGCATGCAAGCTACTTACCAAATGGCCGAGTCAAAGTGATCTACCTACTATAAAATTGCTCAACACATAATTATTCAGTAATATATTGAGAATTCTGTATAAGAACCATATATGTTAGTATACCTTGCATAATTGTGTGAACACATATTGCTTGTTACAACCCCAACACAGGGATCAAGGAGGACTGCCAGTGGCACCAAATGAAATAAATAAATAAATAAATAAATAATAACCCACCCCGCCCATGACAGGTGCTAAGCACCCATAAATACAGTGGGTGGTGCTCACTCTAACCTAGGGTTGTAACAACAGGTAAACATATGTGACGTTAGATGCCAAGCCTCACTCAAGACTGACTGACGCATAAATAAGTGGAGCCAAATAATGCAGTCAAGGATGTTGCACATTTGCTTATGTTGGAGTACTTTTCCTCTGTGAGTAAGCTCCAGAATTGTACATGAGCTCTGGCCTTCAGCTTAATGTCGGCTTGTAGTGTCAAAATATCATCCTCCACTCCAGAAGAGTTCAGGTGAAACAGTGTTGCAATTTTTGATGCGAGTGAAACAACGTCAGCATCTTCCCGAAAAAGGGTAGCACATGAATGTAACGATTGGCTTGAAAAAAAGCAAAGTCTTGACTGCTGTCCTGACAACTGGGATTTTAGTTCCTTAACCTTTCTCTCTCAACGCACTTTTCGGATGGAAGTTATTGTCGCTTTTATGTACAGTCCGAAAATGCTGCTCCACATTTCCCTTTTTCAGTATAGCGACTGCAGTCTGGCAGATGAGGCAAATGCACTTTGAAAATGTGAAAAGAAATTCCAACTCCCATTCCGTATGGAAATGGTAAGTTTTAGTCTATTTATTTGGTCCAGCTTCCCCACTAATTTTTATACTCTTAAGTTTAGAAGTTTGGAAGATAACTCACCAATATGAGCGCATGCACAGAGGTCAGATTGGTCAAACCGACTGTCAGTCAAGTGACAAATGTCATAGTGAGGATAATTGGCTGACGTCTACGTTAGCATTTGATCTATCCATATAATTTTGATCTTGCTGTTTGTTAACTTGATTTTATATATATTTCAATAAATCTGATTTTAATCTTTTAATGCCATGCGATCTACCAGTAGTACCTTCGCGATCGACTGGTAGATCGCGATCGACGTATTGAGCACCCCTGCTCTACAACATCCGGAAGATCAGGAGATACCTGTCAGACCATTCCACCCAGCTGCTAGTCCAAGCTCTTGTCCTCTCAAAACTGGACTACTAGCAGGCCTGGTTTTCGATCTACCCAGACGCTCTCATGTCACCCCGCTCCTCATGTTTGCTGTTGCCGTTTTGGTTTGCTTCCGACGGGTACATTACGGCCCGTCAGATGTGCTTTTCTTATAATAGTCATTTGTTGGGCTGAATGCTCTTATGGCTCTCTCGCCTTGGCATCATTTCTCACAATGTACGTTTCATAATCTATAAACCTGCAATGTTTGGGATCTATCACATTGCTAAAAATCAGTGACTGATGCTCTTTTGTAAAGAATGGGAACTGCTGCGTCTGCTAAGATGAGAGAAGGAAAGACGATGCGCAATGCACCCTTAATAACATTTGAATAATGCGCCATTTACTTTCAACCACACTTTTCCTGGTCAGTTGGCGGAATTGTTTTCTTGAAACTGCAAAATAGCACCAGGGAACGTCGGAACCAGGGAGACTCATTTTTGCTCTGGACCGCAACCTGGACCGCCAATTAATTCCCCAATATACTGACGTGCATCTGAGGTCGGAAAAAATTCGCTTTGCATCAGGTGCACAATAGGAATGATTGATACATGCATCTGTGTACAGTCAAATGCACTGGGTGCAAGGCGCTATGAGTTTTAGCGAAACTTGAAAGATAAGGATTTTCATCTTTTTCCAGATGTGTACCGCTGTCTACTGACGCATTGTGAGTCAGAGATCTTTACTTCTGTAGAGACAGGCAGAGCCTTCAGCTACTGGAACCATGGCTCATGTCAAGTCATTGAAAAGAGAGGGGAACCGTTATGTTTCAGTTAAGACAACCAGGAATTTCATTTAAAATGCATCAACAGGAAAATAAAGAAAAGTTGATTTTCATAAATAATAGTAATAATACAAATGAATCTCTCAAATTAAGTTCGAGAACGATTTTTGCCCCTGTTCCTTGCCCTCTCTAGCTCTTAATAAATAAATCAAATGGATGTGTAGAAATTTAAGGATGAAGAGATGGATGGAGGTATGGAGGGATGAAAAGAGCAAGAAGTGATTGTTCAGTTAAAAACTAGGTCAGGAATGGGAACAATGGGAAATGAACACTGTTCTAGATTTCAGAACGCAGCTCAAAATGCCAAGATACCAACCTGCCAGTCAGCCTGCCAATCAGTCACTGGGCAGTCATTCAGTGACTCAGTCAATCAGCTAGTCAGTCAGTTATTAAGCCAACCAATCAGACAGCTACGCAATCAGCTAGCTCGCCAGCAAACTAGGCCATCCAGACAATATCAAGTATATAAACCAGTAAGTCAAACTACCAGCGATCCTGTCATTGTCAGTCAGTTCGTCTCTCTACCAGGCAAATCAGCCATCCAGCAAGTAAGCCAGCTAGTCAATTAGCCAGTCAGCCACACAGTCAATCAGCAGTCAGTCAGTTGGGGGAAATGTGTGGAGCTTGTAAGAATGCCCTAACAGGGGGGTTGATTATGCAGGCTAACTGCTGATGAGGCCCCACCACTGATGAGGATGTAATTAAGCAGCCAGTGAGGCAAGAAACATCATTTAGAAGTTGGGGATGAATAATAGAGAGAATTAGATAATGCATCAGCGAACAAGTACACAGCAGAGGTAGAGACATTACATAAACATCCCTCCTACATGTGCATGAAAAGGAACATGAAAAACAGAAAAAGGACAGAACGAGAGAAAGATTAAAAGGACAGAGAGAGAAGGAAGCATGATGTGGGGTTGAAAGTAACCAGGACACGTTGAAAAAACTGTGCATGTGCATCTTAATATTTTAGTTTCTATTAAGCTTATTTTTGTGATGCTGGAAAAAAAGACTTCTGACATGACATGCTGACTCCAAGGCAAACAGCACAGCCTCTTTGAATAAGGGAATTTGGTTGGGTGCAGATTGGACTAAGAAAATACAACAACATAAGAGTCTGAAGTTTGAATATGAGAACTAGAATCTGGAAGTAGATCATGAGAATGATTGATAGTCAGAGTTAGCCTGTGAGGGCCCATCTGGTCCAACAAACTTCAATCTGTTCATTATCAGCAGCAAGTGTGGAAGGCTACATGGGAAGGTAGTGAGTGGATTTCACTCTGAATGTTTGGGAAACAATTGGATAAAACACAGATATGGCAAAATGGCTCTGTGGGAAGTTGGTAAATCGAATAATAAAGACTGAAAGACCCATGATAGACTTTGAGGCAATTAGTCATCTTCTCAATTTCGGCCCTCAAACCCCATCAAACAGAAATAGCAGGTCTGGTTTCACTGACACGTGTGCTGTACATAAAAAAAAAACGGAAGAAAAATAATCTTCCTTCTCACAGAGGCTGCCTTATGGGAGTAGAAGTGACTCATCTACTGTTTAAGACACAAACGTCCAAAGTAAATTCTTTGTATTTTAACAAATTCTATCCTACTCTCCCCTTAAAAAAACAGCCAGTTCATAAAATGGCAGTTTAATGACCCTGACTCGGACCCAGGTATAGTAAGTAGACTTAGTATGGAAAGAGTTTTTCGGTTCCTAAAGTTATGTTGGGCAGGAGGTGAAGATTAAATACCTGAAATGGTGTCTGGCCTCTGTGGTTCTGATCTGCCTTGTTGGCCCCTCCAATAAGCAGGACCCTGGCACAGTGTTCCTGGATAGGAATGACAAAGGGAAGGAAGGGAAAGATATTGGGAAAGGGAAAGATTGAAGAGATTGACAAGAGATGAAAATATAACAAAAGTTACTACAACAATATTGACAAGAAGCACCATTATCAAACAAAACTCTTTCTCTTTGTCCCTTCTCTCTTGGCTCTTTTTCTAAGCTCAGCTGCAACCACCCATACACCATGTTCAACATCACTCAACCAATTAAGATCATTGTGATGTGGCATAGCTCACCGTGTGTGATGCCTCTCTCCCAGGCCTCTCATCAGTAGGGCAGGAGCCCAGCTAACCTCTGTTTACCCGGCTGGAACTGACTATGTACTGTGGACAGCTAAGCTAAGCCTGGGCTCACTGAGCAACAGACCCTGCACACAGCTATGAGCCACTAAAGCTCTATAGTCCACTTCAGCCTGCTGAATTCAGCTACCCACCCACAGAGATCTGCACTACAAACAGAAGCGCGTGCACACACGTATGCACATACACACACATGTGCGCTTGTACTCTGACACATATGGTTGCATGCGCAAATATTCAAAAAGGACTAGAAAATACACATGAATGCATGCTTGACTGAAATATACAAAATCCACACACCCACACATACACACTAGCTGAAGCTCATCTTCCTACAGCTTGCAAGGTTCTGCTCCTTAAATGAACAATATTCATGTAATCTCAACTGCTTTCTAGACCACTTGTTTTATAAAAAACCATGATGGAAACCAGGATGGAACCGTACAGGAATTCTGTCATACAGGTTATCATACAGGTTGTCTCTTATCACAACTTTTTCACTTCACTGTAAACATTCCCAGTCTATGTAAAGACAATCATGCAATTGTCACACAACACCTAATCATTGTGAAGGAGATCACACTCACACAAAATATCCCTCTCTCCCACACAGACACAAACACACATGCTCACATAATGCATGTCTACGCACAATCACACACATCGCACCACCCTCATGGACATACCCCTATACACACAGACGGTTGAGCCCAGCGTGTACTGAAAGGCTTAATGACCTGTGTCATATCTCCAGGGAGAGGAGATCGAGTAGAGAGCAGTAGTGGTGTTACTGTCTGCTCCCACTGAATTCTCCATCTGGACAGCAGTGTGCATGTGTATGCTTGTACTGTTCAAATATTGATCAGGTTATCTGGGTTTAGAGCACAGGTGTCAAACTCGTGCCATTGCGGGCCAAGACAGTGCAGGTTTTCGTGCCAACCAAGCTACTACACCAGCTGATTTCAATAACAAGTTTGATTTCACCAAGTGGAGAAACTCGTTAGTGAAATCAGCTGGCGTAGTGGCCTGGTTAACACGAAAACCTGCACCCTCTTGGCCCGTGATGGCACAAATTTGACACCACTGGTTTAGAGAAACCCTCAGGTACACAGAGTGTTTCCAGATAAGAGGTGACTACTGTAAGAACAGACATTGGTTTGTAAACCAATCTCAGTCTAGGGCATCACTACTATACTGTAGTGACACCACAGGGACTGGGGTCTCACCACATGAACAGAGCCTGAGGAGTGATCTGATACCAGCAATACTGGTGGATACAGAGTTCAAATAATTGCTGGCACACACAAACCCCAGGAATTATAGACAGGCTCTACAATAATGGCACACATTTCTGGAATAATAATAGAAACAGTGTGCAGTGTGTCAGTGATGGAGCTTGTAATGACAGTTATTCTCAGTGGCTTTTGTCACTATTTCTGTCATCTCTGACAAAGTACTTGTTCAAACTCCATGTCATCTATTCTAATCACTTATGCACATTGTGATATAGCGAGAGGCTGAACAGTTCTTAGCGGGGCAGTCCAAGCAGCACAAGGACACAAATCTCAAAATTAAGTTTTTTTTTTAATTGTGTGCTAGGGTCAACAGAAAAGGTTTGCATAACATCAACGAAGGAAGTCTGAGTTGTAACCAAAAGTCTCTTGAGTATCCAAGCCATTCAATCAAAGTAAACTCAAGGAAAACCGTTTTTTCCTCTTAAGGGTAACAAGCCTTACATTCAGTTTCCAGGAAGGAAGGTTCAGTCCATAGGTAAGCAGTTCCTCAAAATAAAGTAATCCAACAAGGGCTCCCCTAGTAAGTACAGCCAAGCAAGTCTACCTGTCCACACTATCTGCTCCACTCTCCAAGCCCTCTCCTTTTGTCTCTGTCAGGCGTTTATAGCCCTTCCAGCCATCTAGTAATCAGGACCTGCAGGTGTGCTGGGTCGTTAGGTCTGGTGAGGAGAAGTGTGACTTCCAGTTCCACCAGCAGATGGAGCCCTGAGTTGTTGGGGTTGGAGCCATGTTAAGGGGATGTAACGCCCCTCCAAGACCCAGCCTCATGACATCACAACATCAATAAAGCAATTTCTCATTATTTAAACAAAGGCTGAAATTCATGCAAATGATTATGTATCCTATGGGGTGTTTGCTATATTTATATTTCGTTTGATCTATGCAATGCTGTAAATTTTGATTTGTGATTTATGTAACAGAATTTATCTATCTATAGGCCTACTGATTGTATCCACTTTGTATTTTCGTTAAGTTCTCTAGCCATCCATCCATATTAAGAGAAACTTTTGAAAGTAGCACTGCAAAATATTTGCAGCTAATAACTTTTAAAGCTATAAGCTATAGGGGAGAACAGGGTGAGTTGAACCAGAGGGTAAGTTGATTTATCCTTGGTTTCTAGACAACGATAAACACATTTCTTTGAAAATAAACCATACATTTTGACCATGGGAAACAAGGGATCTTGTTTCCCTAAAATGGTAAACTTTGTTCATATTAAACTTTTAAAAAATTATTTTGTATTGAATGGGCGGAGCCAGTTCAGGTTTGACACTCGGGCTGCCCCTGTCATCCCTCAATCACACGCTAGTATATATCATCATTCATCTACACACGTCAGTATTAGAGGTGGTCATAGATTTTTTTTTTATATAGATTAATCTAGATTAATTTTGGAATTAATCTAGATAAAAATGGCTCATTTGAATTCATTCATAATATGTTTGTGCTCCCTAAATAATGACTCAAAGTAAGTCTTTGAGAACGTGTTTCTCAAGCCAGGTGGCGCATCAGACCAGGGGCTCATCTCCTGTTTCCAACATGCATCACAAACTGCTTGAAGAAGCTGTTCTACTATGATAATTGGTGATGAAAATAAATAATGTTCAACAAGATGTACTTGTGTTTACAAACTGTTTATTCAGTTAAACATGAACCGCCGTGCTGACGGGCTTTGCCTCGGTTGCACTCAAACATAGTGGTTTGACGAGCACGACTCTTCCCCTGCGCTGCATCAGTGCTTGGCCCGGCATCTTCCGCATTAGCTAAGCTTTGCGTTTAGGTGATACCTGAGACTGGAAGAACTCCTACAGTAAACCAATTCCGCATTGCACAAGGTGCAAACAACCTTGGTCTTGTCGAGGTTTCCATTGGGAAGCTTTTTAAAAAAAATACATTTTCCCTGAAGCAAACCCGGCGGCTTCCTAGCTGCATCCATGTCAGCACGTTACGTGTGACGTGGTACACAGGTGCGAAGTCGGACTTGTTCTGACTCGTGCACTACAGTGCAATTTGGCCAGGTATATATCCGCGCTAAAATAAGAGGAATAAGAGATTAACGGCAATATTTTTTTTTATCGCCGGTAAGAGTCTGGCGTTAACGCAGCACGTTAACGCCGTTATCGGCCCACCACTAGTCAGTATACACATCATTCATTCACACACCTCAGTATACACATCATTCATTCACACACCTCAGTATACATGAACACCCATTCACACACCTCAGTACACGTCATCACTCATTCCCTCACATGCACTAGCAGTACAACTATTAGTTTTCACAAAGTCTGAGTGATGAGCTCAACTACAGCTCAACTTCCATCCTGGAAAATCGTTTCTCTCGCACATCACAATGAAACAATGCTGCTCTCCGCAATACGGCTACCGATATGGCGGTATTTATTTTGTTTATTTAATTAATTAATATTGTAGAAAAATCTGTGATGCACTGAGAGCGCGAAACTTGAACCGCAAAGTGGCGAGGGATTACTGTATATGTACATAGTTTAGTTAGACATTGCTGTTATGCCCTTTAAAGACTCCTAGAGTAAAAATGGCTCAAATTACCCTGTCCTCCCCTACCTATTGAAATATACAGTGGTATGAAAAGGTTTGGGCACCCCTGATCATTTTCAAGATTTTCCTTTATGTTTCAATAATTCATTCAATAAATGAATTGAATTGAATTGAAATTGGTTTTTCAGAACAGCAATTTCAATTAAATATATCATACAGCAGACAAACAGAGGGATATTTAAGAAGTTAAATGAAGCTTATAGGAGTTACAGAAAGTGTGCAATAATTACTTAAACAAAAGTACCGTATTTTTCGGACTATAGGGCGCACTTAAAAGCCTTTATTTTTCTCAAAAAAACGACACTGCGCCTTATAATCCGAAGCGCCTTATATATGGATTAATTATTTTGTTTACTGACCTCTAAGCGATTTTTGTGTGGTTCAAGGCACTAAATAAAAATGTTTTAGTACGACTTTGGTAAACTACAAAGCCGCACCGTTTGCAGCATTACGGCTACCGTAACAAGGAGTGTCGCGGAGTAATACATACTGTGCTTCACCATAATATTATTCGACTGATTTATCTGACTGTTTTTTTCCGCTTAATGCGCCTTATAGTCCGGTGCGCTTTATATATGAAAAAAGATTGAAAATAGACCATTCATTGACAGTGCGCCTTATAATCCAGTGCGCCCTATAGTGCAAAAAATACAGTAACTACATTTTGGCACCCTTGTTGTTTTTGCTTGTTTGCTTGTTTCCTTGTTTCTTTTTATAAATAAAAGATTGTGGTGTTACCTACCTATTCTTGAGGGTTATAAGAACACATGTCTAAAATATTTAAATATTGTAATTTTTTAATTTTATATATTATTAACTATAGTAACATCTATGGTGTTACGGGTCAACTTTGACCCATATTATTTATTTGAAGAAAAAAGCTAAAAAGTAGTTTTTTCAGCAATAGAACTTTAATACAAATACTAAATGAGAGGCATGTGTGGCAAAACATGACACTTTTAGTGTGTTTTTTTTATTTTATTTGAAGAACAGAACATTTGTCTTTCTGTTCTTAGTGCTTGGGCAGACCTGACACCTTTTTCTTTTAGAATAAGGTGGCCTGACTGGGGTGTGGCTGTGGCTGCTCTGGTTGGTGTTGAGGCAGGGCTCGCTGAGGAGGATGCCTGATGCTCTTTGTGTTGCTGATGGTGTGGATGGAGAGTGAGGCGAGCTCTGCAGCTGTCTGACTAAGACTGCAGCATCTGGGTGAGCATCTGGGCGGCTGTTCCCTTCGGTCAGTGTGTGGCTTGATAAGGGACTTTCCCAGCTCCTTAAGAAACATTCTTTTCTTATTTGTTTTAGCTGAGTTACAACCTTGGTGGATGTGAGTTCACAACACAAATGCATTGGATGCAGAAACATCAAGGATGTTGAAAAAGACAACCATTGGCCATCTTCTGTTCATTCGCTGGCAAGTATAGGTGGCGGCCAGCTTGTCCAGTCCACCTTTGTTTTTGTTATAGTTTTGTTAAAGTTTATTTGTCTTCACTGTGCACATCATGGTAAGTTTCCTCCTGAGAAGTTGTTGTACAAGGTCATAGCTGGTAAAGAAGTTGTCACAAGTGACATTGTGACCTTGCAGTCCAGTAGTCATCAAGGATCAGATATTTTCCTTGATGCTATTGGATGCTATTTTTGTCAGTGTGTTGGCTGACAGTAAACTTATGATGTCAGTTGAGGCTCTAATTATTGCTATATAATCTTATTTTTATTACTGGGTCAAAACCGACCCTAACAACACAAGAGTTGTAATTTCAAAAAGAGCATTTAATAATTCAGTAAAAAATCTTTCTAAAAATAGGCAAAATGGAGATTCTGGAAAACTACGGCTTTGCGTTTGCATGTAAATTGAGATAAACTGAGTTTTAGGCAGCTGATGCCCCAAAAATGAGAATTCGGATTGGCTTGCAGAGCGTTCTCCGTCTTCCTACACTGCCGCCTATAACCTTGGTGCTTGATGGCGTATTTATGCGGGTTGATGTGCACGATGTTATTTTGGAAAGGGGGAGGGAAATATTTGTTTCTCAACATACCCGGCTATGTGTAAACGTAGGGTTAGTGGCAGGCCAAGAAAAATCTCAGATAAGCAGAGGTGAAGGATGGTCAGAAAAGTCAAACTCAACCCACAGACCAGCTCCAAAGACCTACAACATGATCTTGCTGCAGATGGTGTCACTGTGTTCAACTATTCAGCGCACTTTGCACAAGGAGATGCTGTATGGGAGACTAATTCGGCAGAAGCCTTTTCAGAACCCTAAACACAGCTCAAATCCTACCAAACTATTCATGCACAGGAACAAGTACAACATTCTGGAATGGCTAACTCAGTCCCCAGACCTGAATATCATCGAAAATCTGTGGTCTGTTTTAAAGCGAGCTGTCCATGCTCGGAAACCATCAAACCTGACTGAACTTGAGATGTTTTGTAAAGGAAAATGGTCAAAAATACCTTCAACCAGAATCCAGACCCTCATTGGAAGCTATGGAAGCGTTTAGAAGCTCTACTAAATATTGATGTAATTTTTCTGTTGGGGTGACCAAGTGTATGCACCTGCCTACTTTTGTTTAAGTAATTATTGCACACTTTCTGTAAATACTATAAACTTCATTTTACTTCTTAAATAACTGTGTCTGCTATATGATACATTTAGTTGAAATTGCTGTTCCGAACAACCAGTGATACATAAAGGAAAATCGTGAAAATGATCAGGGCTGCCCAAACCTTTTCATACCACTGTACAGTGAACCCTCGTTTTTCATGGGGGTTACGTTCCCAAAAGAACCCGTGATAAGCGAAATCCGTGAAGTAGAAACTTTTTTTTTTTATTACAATTATTATACAATTAAATACTCTATTATATATTAAAACCAAAGAACAAACCCTTTTTACAGGCCCAAGCATTTGTTTAACAAATAAAAGTACTGTATCCTGTAAAGCGCAACTTTATTGATGCACAGGTTTGTGTTGGAGAGACTGTTTAGCCAATCAGAATGCAGAACACAATGCACGATGCAAATCCGTGAAGTAGCGAAACCGTGATATGGCGAGGGTTCACTCTACATATTCTATATTTATTTTCAATCGCACTAATAGGAATAACATTATTCCTAATTCTTAAAATGTTGGCTCCCAAGAGCTAACTTAGTGTAAAATGCAGTTAACTCAACCTGCCCATGAGTTGAGGGAAGAGACCAACACTGGCAGCAAAATGTCAAAAGGCTTATCCAAACAAAGTAAATCGCTGCACTGGTTGGATTATAAAAAGAACACCTGCGAAATATGATCTTTACAGACAGCCCGGTTCTTGAGATAATCGTCAGAAAATCACTGCCCTAAAATACCATTAACCTGGTATAGACATGATACACATATTGAGATTCCTGGCAATTGTGGAGATTCATCAATTTGATATTTTTGCCAGCCATGCTATTTGTTTTCTAGGTTTCACTTCAATAAATTGTCTAGTTTATAGTTTTTTGTGACAACAAAATAGAATAAATCCTAATAATCACTCTTGGTCGATTTACGATATAACTTTTGTCCTGTAATAGTTACATTTACATGGAGTCAGATGGCTCAGCGGGTTAAGGCGTTGGCCTCATGATCGGAAGGTTGTGAGTTTAAACCCCGGCTGTGGCTATGTGATGTTCTTTGGGTAAGGAACTTCACCCTACTTTCCTCAGGGAGAATGTGAGAATGTTATCCAAAATGCTTTGGATAAAAGCGTCTGCTAAATGAGGTGTTATTATTATTATACAAGTGATTGACAGTGAATTATGACAGGGGGATTGACAGATGACTGGAGTAGCCTATGCCTGTGTGTGTCTGTGTGTGCACACGTGTGTGTGGCTTACTTGTCGGTAGAGTGCACAGATGTGCAGAGCTGTGTTTCCAGAAGCATTTTGAATACTCATGTCTGCTCCGTAAGACAGCAGATGTTCCAAGTGCTTTATGTGTCCATACCTACAGGCCTGGAACAACAGATAGACACACAATATAGTTTACTCATATCCAAGCATAAAACACTGTAATTATGTTTTCAGATCACTAGGTGTCACACTGCCCTCTGAGGACATTTACTATAACAAGATGTTTCTTCAATAAAAATTATTTAAACCAGTCTGCTTATCTACAAAGGCATACAATTAAAACCTTACTCAGTCTAGATGAATATTTTATTTAATATATAAATATTTTGTATTTCATTTACACGCTATGAGACACTGAAAACAAAACAAAAAGAAGAACAAACATAAATATACAGTGAGGTCGATAAGTATTTGCTCACCCTGTGGTTTTGCAAGTTCTCCCAATTAGAAAACATGAAGGGTTCATCAAAGGTGCATTTCCACTGTGAGAGACAGAACCCCTCCAAAAATCCAGAAATCACATTGTATGATTTTGTTTTAAAATTGATTTGTATAACACTGTGTCAAAAAAGTATTTGAACACATTTTTTTATAAGATTAAGTAAGATAAGTCCACCACAGCAGCAAGGGTAGAGTAACAGCACACAGAGTGGCAGGGTAAAATATACAATAAGAGATCAAGTAAGATACACTATAATTTTTTTACATATACACTACCGTTCAAAAGTTTGGGGTCACCCAAACAATTTTGTGTTTTCCATGAAAGGTCACACTTATTCACTACCATATGTTGTGAAATGAATAGAAAATAGAGTCAAGACATTGATAAGGTTAGAAATAATGATTTGTATTTGAAATAAGATTTTTTTTACATCAAACTTTGCTTTCGTCAAAGAATCCTCCATTTGCAGCAATTACAGCATTGCAGACCTTTGGCATTCTAGCTGTTAATTTGTTGAGGTAATCTGGAGAAATTGCACCCCACGCTTCCAGAAGCAGCTCCCACAAGTTGGATTGGTTGGATGGGCACTTCTTGCGTACCATACGGTCAAGCTGCTCCCACAACAGCTCAATGGGGTTCAGATCTGGTGACTGCGCTGGCCACTCCATTACCGATAGAATACCAGCTGCCTGCTTCTGCTCTAAATAGTTCTTGCACAATTTGGAGGTGTGTTTAGGGTCATTGTCCTGTTGTAGGATGAAATTGGCTCCAATCATGCGCTGTCCACTGGGTATGGCATGGCGTTGCAAAATGGAGTGATAGAATTATTCTTATTCAGAATCCCTTTTACCCTGTACAAATCTCCCACCTTACCAGCACCAAAGCAACCCCAGACCATCACATTACCTCCGCCATGCTTAACAGATGGCGTCAGGCATTCTTCCAGCATCTTTTCATTTGTTCTGCGTCTCACAAACGTTCTTTGTGATCCAAACACCTCAAACTTGGATTCATCCGTCCACAACACTTTTTTCCAGTCTTCCTCTGTCCAATGTCTGTGTTCTTTTGCCCATCTTAATCTTTTTCTTTTATTGGCCAGTCTCAGATATGGCTTTTTCTTTGCCACTCTGCCCTGAAGCCCAGAATCCCGCAGCCGCCTCTTCACTGTAGATGTTGACACTGGTGTTTTGCGGGTACTATTTAATGAAGATGCCAGTTGGGGACCTGTGAGGCGTCTGTTTCTCAAACTAGAGACTCTAATGTACTTATCTTCTTGTTTAGTTGTGCAACGCGGCCTCCCACTTCTTTTTCTACTCTGGTTAGAGCCTGTTTGTGCTGTCCTCTGAAAGGAGTAGTACACACCGTTGTAGGAAATCTTCAATTTCTTAGCAATTTCTCGCATGGAATAGCCTTCATTTCTAAGAACAAGAATAGACTGTCGAGTTTCAGATGAAAGTTATATTTTTCTGGCCATTTTTAGCGTTTAATTGACCCCACAAATGTGATGCTCCAGAAACTCAATCTGCTCAAAGGAAGGTCAGTTTTGTAGCTTCTGTAAGGAGCTAAACTGTTTTCAGATGTGTGAACATGATTGCACAAGGGTTTTCTAATCATCAATTAGCCTTCTGAGCCAATGAGCAAACACATTGTACCATTAGAACACTGGAGTGATAGTTGCAGGAAATGGGCCTCTATACACCTATGTAGATATTGCACCAAAAACCAGACATTTGCAGCTAGAATAGTCATTTACCACATTAGCAATGTATAGAGTGTATTTCTTTAAAGTTAAGACTAGTTTAAAGTTATCTTCATTGAAAAGTACAGTGCTTTTCCTTAAAAAATAAGGACATTTCAATGTGACCCTAAACTTTTGAACGGTAGTGTATTTTTATATATAATGTGTATTATATACATAATACATAATGCATATAATATGTATAATAAAAAAAGTACGAGGTTAAGTGATAAGGTTTCTGTCTCTAATGAGAGAATGACATAGACAAGTTATTGTACGTAAAGAATATTAGAGAGCACATTGTAAGTAAGAACAACAAGACCACCATAGGGGAATATTGCACCTTGACCGTAAGAACAACTAGAACACTATGACACCTATGGACAGCAGTGTTTGTTGAAGAGTCTGACAGCAGCAGGAAGGAAGGACCTGAGGAATCTCTCCTTCACATACCGAGGATGAATCAGCCTATTGCTGAAGCTGCTCTCCAGAGCAGACAGTGAGTCCTGCAGGGGGTGTGACTCGTGGTCCAACATAGATGTCTGCTTTGCCAGGACCTGTCTGTCACCCACCTTCTGCCAGAGGTCCAGAGGACAGGGGACAGCCCAAAACTGAGCTGGACTTCTTGATGACCTTGCTCAGCTTCTTCCTTTCCCTCTCAGTGATGCTGCTGCTCCAGCAGACCACACCGTACAGGATGGCAGAGGCCGCCACTGAGTCATAGAAAGTATTTAGGGGTACCCCCTGCACCCCAAAAAACCTCAGTCTCCTCAGGAGGTAGAGCCTGCTTTGACCTTTCTTGTACAGTGCGTCAGTGGGGTCCAGTCCAGTTTGTGGTTCAGGTAAACACCCAGGACTCAACTCTCAATGTCCATTACCTGGATGTTCACCGGTGGGGGGGCGGATCGGTGTCTGCGGAAATCCACCACCATCTCCTTGGTCTTGCCCGTGGAGGTGGTTTGGCTGACAGGAGTCCACAAAGTCCTGCGTCAGTCTTCTGTACTCCGTGTCATCATCGTCGCTGATCAGGCTGACGATGGCAGAGTCGCTGGAGAACTTGAGCTAAATGCAGCCCTCCAGGGGCTAGCACCGCCCTTCGAGGGGCACCCACACTGCAGGTCAGGAGATCAGAAATACCGTCCCTGGTTCTTACAAACAGATGTCTGTTAGTGAGGTAGTCCTGGGTCCAATCAGCCAGGGGTACATCCACCCCAGCCCGCACCAACTTGTCCCTCAGAAGCACAAGCTGGATGGTGTTGAACACGCTTGAGAAATCAAACAACGTGATCCTTACAGACTTCTCCAGGTGAGCATGATGTAGCAGGAAGATCAAGGCGTCGTCCACCCCGATTCCAGGTCGGTAACTGCAGGGTCTATTTCTGAGCTCACCTCAGAGCGGAGATGGCCCAGGATCAGCCTCTCCAGTATCTTCATCATGTGTGATGTGAGATCTGAATCTGAATCCACCGGCCTGAAGCTGCTGAGATCCTTAGCGCGTGGTACCACGCTCAGCTTGAGGCTCCGGTTGAAGACGTGCTCCTTGATCCCGAACAGTTCACCAGCACAGGATGTCAGGAGCCTGGGGCTGATACCATCTGGTCCAGCTGCTTTCCTAGCATAACTTTTGATACAGAAGCCTTTGTTAACAATCACAGAGATCAAACGGTTAGAATCAGAATTAGTTTTAAATTAAGGAGAATGGGGAGTACAGTACAGGGGGAGGGGTGGGGATATGTACACATTAGTGCAAAATCACAGTGATACGTTTAAAGGTGTCATTGGTTGTGCGAAAGTGTCATGTGCAGAGATCAGTGGGATTGCTAGATGTGGTTGTGGGGTGTTAATCTTTAGTGGCAATGTCATTGTGAGTCCTTGGCCCTGTTGAAGAGGGCAATTGCAGAAGGGTCGAAGCTGTTCCTATGGTTTTGGTCCTGATGGACCGCAGCCTCCTGCCAGAGGGGAGCAGCTGAAACAGAAAGTGACCAGGGTGGGAGGAGTCGGCCACAATCTTCCTCACTCATCTCAAGGACCTTGAGGTTTACAGATCCTCGAGGGACGGCAGGTCGCAGCCTATCACCTTTTCAGCTGCACGGATGATACACTGCACTCTGCTCTTGTCCTTGGCAGTGGCAGCAGCATACCAGATAGTGATGGAGGTGTGGATTAACTCAAATGATGGCAGGTTGAATTTCTTCAGCTGCCACAGGAAGTACATCCTTCAGTAGGTTTGCACACACTGGAGCAGGGATTTTGGCCCACTCACCCCAACTCTGAGCAACACAGAGTTTCATCTCCCTCCCCAAAAAATTAAGACCCATCTTCAACGCTCTGACTGACACAATACAGCTCCCTATTAATTATCTCCTTAATACAGTGCAGTCGTCCTGTTCCCTGTGCAGAAAAACACCCCAGAGCATGATGCTTCAACCCCCATGCTTCACTATAGGTATGGTGTTCTTGGGATGATACTCCTCCTCTGAACACACCGAATGGAGTTCCCATGACTCCTCTGGATCATCCAGATGGTCACTGGCAAACTTCAGACGGGGCTTGACATAGGATGACTTCAGAAGGGGAACCTTCCGTGCACTGCATGATTTTAAACCATGATGTTTTAGTGTATTACCGATAGTAGCCTTGGAAAAGGTGGTCCCAGCTCTCTTCAGGTCGTTGACCAGATCCTCCCGCGTAGTACTGGGCTGATTCTTCACCTTTCTTAGCATCACTGATACCCCATGAGATGAGATCTTGCGTGGGGCCCCAGTCCGAGGGACATTGACAGTCATCAATAGCCTCTTCCATTTTCTGACAGTTGTTCAGATCAGTTTTTCTTTACTCACCAAGCTGCATTTTTGCCCGTTTAGTAGATAGACTTTTGACTGATTGTGGGTTGCACAGGTGCTTCTATGAAAGCTAACAACCTCAAACACGGGCTACTTATTTAGAATCATGAGTTGGACTATGGACAGAACAGCAGGTCTTTGCGTGTCATCAAATACTTCATTGACACAGTAATTTACAAATAAATGTAAAAAAAATCATACAATGTGATTTCTGATTTCGCAGGGGAAATTCACCTACGATTAAAATGTTAAACCCTTCCATGTTTTCTAAGTGAGAGAACTTGCAAAATCACAGGGTGATCAAATACTTAGTGACCTCACTGTATATGTATTTGTAAATAACTAGACAGAGGCGCCACCTGGTGTATCTCATGCCAGCCATTCTCATCATGGCAGCCTAGCGTGGCATTGGCTCGGAGTAGCAGCTCACAGCAAGCTGGGTCTCCCCCTACCAGCACAGTGTGGTATAGAGACGTCAGGCTCTGGCTGTCCTTGTAGTTGGGAGAGGAGCCCAGGTCTAGCAGAGCCTGCAGGGGGCAATAGAGAGACGTAGGTTGGATGGTCAGCACTAAAAGAGGTTCACCAAAGAGCAAGAACTGAGGCCCTCTAGTATTTGTGAATATAGTCTTTTAAACATATCTTCATAGTTACTGTGAACTCATTACTATACTGTTGATATTGTATTGTGTGTGTGGTAAAAAACTGTATGTGTTCCCTCCACCAAGCCAATTAACTCTATGTGTAGAAAACACCAGTTTAAACCTTTTGGCCACCCACTTCCCCCACCTGGTGACATCCAAAAATACCCTTACAATACTGGCTCCTTCACACATATAGGCTATATTTAGGGTGTGCTTGTCTTATATTTACATTTAGTAATTTAACATACACTCTTATCAAAGCGATTTACAGCAGGTACAGCGACATTCCCCCAAGGCAAGTAGGGTGAAGTGCCTTGCCCAAGGACACGTCATTTTTGGCACTGCCAGAATTCAAACCGGGTTAGCCTGATTACTAAACTGCTCAGCCACCTGACTCTTTCTTGAACAACCTATTGAAATCTCACATATTTAAATGTACATGTACAAAGGTTTTATGAAAAGTGACTTTGAAGAAACAGCTTTACAAGAGAGCATTGGTCACCGATCATAACAACGCGATGGTCCCCAGACATTGCAGGTAGTCAGATTATGAAACATATATCGTGTGAAACCAAACAAGTGTCAAAGTGAAGAGCCACAAAAGCAGTCAGTTAAACAAGTTACAATTATTTGGCATGCATCTCAAATGTGCAAAAGTGTACTTATACAGTGCCCAGCATAAATGAGTACACCCCCTTTGAAAAGTAACATTTTATACAATATGTCATTGAAAACAAACAATATTTCCAAAATGTGCACAGGTTAGGTTTAATACAGCATATGTTGAACTTTTGACTTAAGACAAAGGTTAATAATATCACTCAGAGTGTGGTGCAAAAATGAGTACACCCCACTGTAGGTCTCTGAGCAAAGCTACATTTTAGGCTCCAATGTGTTATTGAACAAGCATTCAACCACAGGTGAGTCTGATTAGTCTTTACACAGGTGTTCATTAGGCAGTTGGCTACAAAAGGGTGTTACCTAAAGCAAACCACCCTTTCCCATTTCCTGCTGTCCGTAATGGCACCGCATGGAAGAGAAATTACACCATGGGCCTCATGTACAAAGACTTGCGTGGATTTCCTACTGAAACTTGGCATACTCCTCCCTGTCCACGCCTCTATAAATATTCAAATCAATGTAAATAGGCCCTGGACCTTCGGCACCTCTGCATGTGCGCTCAATTCCACGTTGATTGTGATGTACAAAATAAACGTGCTTGGATCCATGCCTACGCACACTTTCTGCAGTTTCACAGTTTCTGGGTTTTGGCGTACGCCAAGTTTCAGTAGGAAATCCACGCAAGTCTTTGTACATGAGGCCCCTGGACTTCTTGATGAACTTGTCCAGCTTCTTCCTTTCCCTCTCAGTGATGCCGCTGCTCCAGAAGACCACACCGTACATGATTGCTGAGGCCACTGAGTCATAGAAGGACTTTAGGGGTGCCCCCTGCACTCCGAAAAACCTCAGTCTCATCAGGAAGGACCTTTCCTGTACAGTGCGTCAGTGTGTTGAGTCCAGTCCAGTTTGTGGTTCAGGTGAACACCCAGGTACTTATAGGACTCCACTCTCTCAATGTCCATTCCCTGGATGTTCACCGGTGGGGGGGAAGGTCGGCGTCTGTGGAAATCCACCACCATCTCCTTGGTCTTGCCCGCGTTGAGGAGGTGGTTCGGCTGACACCAGTCTACGAAGTCCTGCGTCAGTTGCCTACACTCCATGTCATCGTCGTCACTGATCAGGCCAACGGTGGCGGAGTCATCGGAGAACTTGAGCAGGACGCAGCCCTCCGAGTTGTGTCTGAAGTCAGCAGTGTAGAGAGTGAAGAGGAAGGGCGCTAGAACCGTCCTCTGTGGAGCCCCCACACTGCAGGACAGGAGATCAGACACACCGTCCGTGGTTCTCACAAACTGGGGTCTATTTGTGAGGTAGTCCAGGGTCCAGTCGGCCAGGGGTACATCCACACCAGCCCGCACCAGCTTGTCCATCAGAAGCACTGGCTGAATGGTGTTGAACGCGCTGGAGAAGTCAAATAATGTAATCCTCACAGCGCTGCCAGGCCTCTCCAGGTGGGTGAGAGCACGATGAAGCAGGAAGATCCATGCGTCGTCCACCCCGATGCCAGGTTGGTAAGCGAACTGCAGCGGGTCCATCTCTGAGCTCACCTCAGAGCGGAGGTGGCCCAGAATCAGCCTCTCCAGTGTCTTCATCATGTGTGATGTGAGAGCCACTAGCCTGAAGCTGCTGAGGTCCTTAGCCCGCGGTGTCTTAGGCACTGGTACCAGGCAGGAGGTCTTCCAGAGCAGTGGTACCCTGCTCAGCTTGAGGTTGATATTGAAGACCTGCCCCATGATCCCGCACAGTTCGTCCACGCAGGATTTCAGGAGCCTGGGGCTAATACCATCCGGACCGGCAGCTTTTCGCGCATTGATCCTTCTCAGCTCTCTCCTAACTTGGCTAGGTGTGAAAGTGAAAGTGATTTTATGAAAAGTTCATTGGTGGGATCACGAAATCCAGCTTTATTAATAATTCGTATTGCTCTTTTTTGTAGTTTAATTATTGGATCTAGGTATGTTTTACAGGCATTTCCCCAGATTTCTGAGCAGTAAAATAAATAAGGAAGCACAAGTGATGAATATAAAATATGCAGACATTTCTTATTTAAAAAAGGTTTTGTTTTATAAAGTATACCAACTTTTTTGGATATTTTACTCTTGATGTATTGTATATGTGGTTTACAACAAATCTGATGGTCAATAATCACTCCCAGAAACCTGGTCTCGTAGACCCGTTCTATTTCAATCCCATTCCAATCCAACTTCACATTTGAATTTGCCTTACAAGACCCAAAAATCATAAATTTAGTTTTCATCTCATTCAATGATAATTTATTCAGATCAAACAAATTTTTTAATAGTTTTAACTTGTAAAATGAACTGATTAATATCATTTCCAGAACAAAATGAATTTGTATCATCTGCAAAAATAACCATCTTCATTATTTTGGATACTCTACATATGTCATTTAAATAAAGGATAAATACTTTTGGCCCCAAAACAGAGCCTTGTGGTATACCACAGGATAATTTGTCTTGTTGTGAGACAGTGCCATTAATATTGTAATTGTAGTCTATTATTTAGGTAGCTCTTTATCCATCTATTACCCACACCTCTGATCCCGTAACAATCACACTTTTGTAACAGAAGATTATGATCAATAGTGTCGAAGGCTTTTCGTAGATCTATGAATATACCTAGTGTATTTTCTTTGTTGTCAGTTGCCGATGTAACATTCTCTATAAAATCCATCACTGCTAAGGATGTTGATCTATTTCCACGAAACCCATACTGTTTGTCACTTAAAATACTGTATTTTTCAATAAAACTGTCCAGTTGTTTAACAAATAATTTCTCCAGTATTTTAGAAAATTGGTCTCATAATGAGATTGGCCTGTAATTAGTTAGTGTGCTCGGGGGGTGGGTGAGGTCCATGGGGTGAGGTCCATGGGGTTGTGATGGGTTAGTGGAAGGCATGGAATGTAGGGTGGGGTCACCTAGACCAGGTGCAAGCAGGGCTGATGGGGTGGGGGGGGGGGCATTGTCCAGGAGACAGGGCTAGAGGCAGCAGCTGGGGGGGGGGGGGGGGGGGGGGGGGCAATGGTGAGTCGTTAAACCCATTGTAATAGGTTAAAAAGTTCAAGTCGTTCGCCCACTGCAGGTCCTTCTCAGCCTGGGCGAAGGGTGCATTGAACCCAGAAATTGTCTTTCGCCAGACATCCCTCATGTTGTTTTGCCTCAGCTGGTCCTCCATCTTTCTCCTGTATTTGGACATGCCCTGTTTGATCATCCTCCTCAGCTCCTTTTGCACCGTCCTGGGGTCTCATTTATAAAGCTTGCGTACGTACAAAACGGGGCTGAAAACGTGCGTAAGCCAGTTTTCACGCAAAGTCAGTGATTTATAAAAAAACTAACTTGCCGGTAGAATGTGTGGTCCTCCACGCAAACTATGACCCTCCCGTAAACCTACGCACTTTTTGGAGACAGTGGGAATTGAAGACACATGTAAAAAGTAAAAGTCGGAGAAGCGATTACTCGTAATATTTATGTATTTTGTTGTCCTCACACACATTGACTCAATTTATGATTATAACGAAGATTAAATACATCAGTGTTATTTGAGCTTGAACTGCGTGATAATTGTTCCATACAATCTTGTACAATGCAACTCAAAATTGGATCCATGCCTACGCACACTTTGATACATCTGAATTTATTTGTGCGTACGACAGTTTCTGGGTTTTGGCGTACGCCAAGTTTCAGTAGGAAATCCACGCAAGTCTTTGTACATGAGGCCCCTGGACTTTTTGATGAACTTGTTCAGCTTCTTCCTTTCCCTCTCAGTGATGCCGCTGCTCCAGAAGACCACACCGTACATGATTGCTGAGTCCACTGAGTCCTAGAAAGACTTTAGGGGTGCCCCCTGCACTCCGAAAGACCTCAGCCTCCGCAGGAAGTACAGCCGGCTCTGACCTTTCTTGTACAGTGCGTCAGTGTGGTGAGTCCAGTCCAGTTTGTGGTTCAGGTGAACACCCAGGTACTTATAGGACTCCACTCTCTCAATGTCCATTCCCTGTATGTTCACCAGTGGGGGGTGAGGTCGGTGTCTGCGGAAATCCACCACCATTTACCGCATTGTAGGAGGCTGAAATGCATGTAACTACAGAACACAAAGTATAACTAAATATATTTATTTAATACTGTGCATATATCATCATATGTCAAAAACTGGAAATACAGTTGTTAAGCTCTCGCGCAATCACTACACTCATTACACTTCAGAATCAGAATTCGTTTTTAATCGCCATGCAAGATACATAAACATGGAATTTACTACTGCAGTTGTTACCGCTTCTTCTCCGGTTCTGCCACTTGGCGCTGTCGCACTAGTGTTGTTTTTTGTTTGCCTTGATTCACCGTGAAAAAGAATCACCTGCCAGGTTCATGCATGAGAATTATACTAGACTTTGCATTGACCATTTATGGTTAAAAATGGGCGTGTTCAGGGCGGGGTGCAATGATACTTTACGTACGCACACTTGTGGTTAAGCTGTGATTTATGAAGCGAACATTGCCTACAGGTGTGTGTACGCACGGTTTTATAAATCTGAATTTTTGTGTAAGAATTCTACGCACTCCTTTATAAATGAGACCCCAGAGCTACTCTCTGTCCCCTGAATTGAAAGCTCTCTTCTTCTCCTTCAGAAGAGCCTTGATGTCAGGGGTAATCCATGGCTTGTTGTTAGCTAGTTAGCTCTACTAGATTGCTAGCTCACAGGATAATTTTATGGGGTCAACTTGTTCGTGCAGTCACCTAAATGAGACCGAATTGGCACATTTTGCATTGTTGCTGACAATGACCGCTGCCACGTAACTTTTTTGGAATGAGTAAGTTTACGTTTTGGGGAGCATTTTCCAGTTCGCAGATGCTACTGTACTAGAAGAAGCTATTTGCGATTCCATTTAGAGGCTCTAGATGAACTTTAGTAGAGCTATTGTTACCGGATGCAGCCTCTGTGAACTGCCAGCAAATGGATGTGAAATGATTGTATTAAAGTTAACATAATTTCCAAACAGTAGATTTCATTTGAAACTATGTAACATCAAGACTAGCCAACCAGCCATTTCACTGCCTCAAAATCAAATAAAGTAGGGTGACCAAACGTCCAGTTTTCCCAGGACGTGTCCGTATTTCCAGTCTTGTCCGGGGCATCTGGGTTTCTTTTCATAAAGTGGGGAAATGTCCTAGTTTTTAATTACCTTTCATTGGACCATTACATTGACACTTTACAGGGCGCTGTGTGTGATGAGCCGCGTCAGTGCATTCAGCTCCATTTATAATCAGAAGATAGACAGCGAGCTGCCAATTCGCCAGTAACCTGCCAAAGCGCAATTTCATGTTTACTGATAAATTACAAAATAAATTCCCAGTTTTCAGACTGGGTCGAGACAAGTGGGAAGCCATGTCCACAATGTGCAAAGCAGGTACCTATGTCTCGGTGTCCAATGGAGGTGCCAGCAATCTAAAACTGGACACTTCTCTGGACACCAAGAAACACAAAAAAGCTGTTCGAGGCGAGAGTAACTCACAGTCAATAACAGGGTACTTTGTGAAAACAGGCAATGAGGATGCTGTGAATGAAGCGGAGGCTGCCTGGTCATTTCACACAGTGAAACATCGTAACAGTTATCGGTCTATGGATTGCATTTTGACATGGCCAAAAAGTACCATTGTTCCCATACTAAGATGGAGTCAATTGTTGATGGTATTCTGGCACCTCACTCTGTCGAAGTGGCGCACAAGCGCTCAAAGATATGGGAGTAATCATGGTGCAGTAAAAGTCGTCCCCATAATTAAGATATGCAGATAAGATTTCAACGGAAAAAAATATTGGTAAGCCTATGTCTTGGCCGCAGACGGAACAGTTACTGAATAGCGACACTGACACAGTAAATTCAGAATAGTTAAATTTTCCTAGTAAGTTGAAGTTAGTTTCATATTCGACTAATTCGGAAAACGCTAGTTCGCAACGTCACATTAGGGACCAGGGGTCTCATTTATAAAGGAGTGCGTAGAAGTCTTACTAAAAGTGTGCGTACGCCCCAAAAGCGTAAATTGGCGTACGCACACAAAAATTCTGATTTATAAAACCGTGCGTACGCACACCTGTAGGCAATGTTCGCTTTATAAATCACAGCTTAACCACAAGTGTGCGTACATAAAGTATCATTGCACCCCGCCCTGAACACGCCCATTTTTAACCATAAATGGTCAATGCAAAGGACCTCATGAATGTTAATCTAGTATCATTCTCATGCATGAACCTGGCAGGTGATTCTTTTTCACGATGAATCAAGGCAAACAAAAAACAACACTAGTGCGACAGCGCCAAGTGCCAGAACCGGAGAAGAAGCGGTAACAACTGCAGTAGTAAATTCCGTGTTTATGTATCTTGCATGGCGATTAAAAAACGAATTCTGATTCTGAAGTGTAATGAGTGTAGTGATTGCGCGGGAGCTTAACAACTGTATTTCCAGTTTTTGACATATGATGATATATGCACAGTATTAAAGAAATATATTTAGTTATACTTTGTGTTCTGTAGTTACATGCATTTCAGCCTCCTACACTGCGGTAAAAGGACAATCTGATTGTGAGACAGACAGCACTGAATATTGATTACAAATTTGAGTTGCATTGTACAAGATGTGTATGGAACAATTATCACGCAGTTCAAGCTCAAATAACACTGATGTATTTAATCTTCATTATAATCATAAATTGAGTCAATGTGTGTGAGAACAACAAAATGCATAAATAATACGAGTTATAGCTTCTCCGACTTTTACTTTTTGCAGTATGTGTCTCCAATTCCCACTGTCTCCAAAAAGTGCGTAGGTTTACGGGAGGGTCATAGTTTGCGTGGAGGACCGCACATTCTACCGCCAAGTTTGTTTTTTATAAATCACTGACTTTGCGTGAAAACTGGCGTACGCTAATTTTCAGCCCCGTTTTGTGCGTACGCAAGCTTTATAAATGAGACCCCTGGTCTGGTCATACAGGGAACAGATGGCCCCTAACAAAGGGACCCGGATCCCACATTCCCAAAGAACCCTGACTGTCATGTAATGTTTCGTGACGATACAGTAAGCTAACAGTTACAGCAATGGTAGTAGCTTTCTCCACGTTTAAGCAAGAGATATTTTAATATCCGAGAGCTATACTGTCACTGGCCGAACGTGAAATAATTGTATCAAAGATTACATAATCTCCAAACAGTAAATATAATTTCACACTATATTTAACATCAAGCCTAGCTAGCAAACCAGCCATTTCACTGTTTAAACATCTATCGGGGGTGGGGGGGAATCGGTTAGCTATTGTCTTGTTAGTGGTAGCAATAGCTATGTCAGCAAGACCTAAGCATTATGTATGTATGTATTCAACGGAGGCTGCTATCACCAATCACCATTCCCTCCTGCAGTGGATATGGTTGGGGCTGTCGCTGGGCAACACCAGTTTTCAACTCCCTCCAAAGATTTCCTATGGGGTTGAGAGAGACTAGCTAGGCCACTCTAAGACCTTGAAAAGCTTCTTACGAAGCCACTCTTTTGTTGCCCGGGCGGTGCGTTTGGGGCTAATTGTCATGCTGAAAGATCTTCTTACATGGCCCCATTCATTCTTTCCTTTACACGAATCAGTCATCCTGGACCCTTAGCAGAAAAAAAAAAAATCACCGCCATGTTTCACAGTAGGTATGGTGTTCTTTTAACGCAACTCAACATTCTTTCTCTTCCAAACATGATAAATTGAGTTTTATTATTATCAGGGGTCTTGTATGTCTTCCATTTAGTAATGATTGCTCCCACAGTAAATTTCTTCACACCAAGCTGCTTACCTATTGCATATTCAGTCTGCCCAGCCTGGAACAGGTCTACAATTTTGTTTCTGGTGTCCTTTGACAGCTCTTTGGTCTTGGCCATTGTGGAGTTTGGAGTCTGACTGTTTGAGGTTGTGGACTTGTCAAGACGTGTCTTATACTTCTGACAAGTTCAAACAGGTGCTATTAATACAGGTAACGAGTGGAGGACAGAGGAGCCACTTGAAGAAGTTACAGGTCTGTGAGAGCCAGAAATATGTAGCTTCGAGGGCTTCAACATTTCATTAGATAGCGTCAGCCCACACTCCACACACTGGGCTTTCGGCTCTTCCTCCCTACCCACGTTCACAAATCCATACGAAATGAAGTCGGGATTGTATTTTCGCACACATTTAGTCTTTTGGGGGTGTCCAGCACCACTTTTGTCTTCATTTTTCCTCTTTAAAAACTTCTCCATCACTAACTAGCTGAATGTCGATCTTCTTCTGTTATTCTGTAAGCTTGTTAAACTGACTAATGCATTACCGCCACAATGTGGTTGGAGGCTGCATTGTAACTGATCGTCTCATGGATAACATAGCATAGTAGCTCTGGCGTCACCCGAATCCACGCGTACACATTAATTAACATAGCGACTTTCAAGCTCTCTCTTGTAAGTCGCTTTGGAAAAAGCGTCTGCTAAATTTATAAATGTAACATCTCTGGTGTATTCAGTTGATAACCTATGCAGTCCCACGGCCCAACCAGCCCACAGGTGCAAAACTGAAAGTTTCTTGCGGCCCTCTAGGTCAGGGGTCGGCAACCCGCGGCTCCGGAGCCGCATGCGGCTCTTTCATCCCTCTGATGCGGCTCCCTGTGGCTTTGGAAAATAATTAATGAGTATTGAATTCAAATGTATTTTAGTTTGTTCGTTTTAAAATGTAATTCTAAATTTGAAGATTATGGTGATCTTCTAATATCTAAATAAAACTTGTTAAAAATGTTATGTCGCTGTTACACTGTTACTATGCGTCACAACTAGTGTTGCCACACGTCCCGTTTTCTCCGGGATTGTCCCGATTTGTTGTGGTCTGTCCAGGAAAATGGAATAACCTTTCCGGGACACGTTTTGTCCCGTTTTTTTTTAACTTCCTCACATCATCTCCCGTTGCAATAGTCTAAACGAAGCTAGACTCATAAGCAACTACGACACTCAGACTATGGCAGAGTGGCCTCACTCTCACTGAATGAATGCGCACGCAGGCAGTCGCCGTTGCTAGGTGATCGTGGTCATCAATACAACGGCGGCCGGCCGCGCGAGAATCCAAAGGAATACCGTAATACCAAAGTTCCCTTGGCTGGTGTGCGAGAGCTGGCTGTCTACTTTTTATGTTCGGATTCTGATAAAGGCTGGTTCTAAAGCCTCAGCCTGGGTCAATTTCATCAATACATTATTCATATAAATAAATAAATAAATAGGCATAAATAAATAAATACATAAATACAAGAATGCCCTACATTGACGTGTAGGCTGTCCCAATAGTCTAACAAAAGCACCAAATAAGATCATTATATCCTTATTTTTGTGTAATAATGTTTATAGTGCCCATTTGGGTTAAGAAAAAAATATTTGAACTTAACGCCTAATTGCACCAGTTGAACCAGAGATTCTTTCTCTCTACTCTCTCTGGTTGAACTGTTTTATTCTTAAACATGAACATTCACATGGTATTGTGAATATGCGTGTCCGCAGCTCTCAACCCCCGCACACGTAAGCGCGCGCGTGCAATAGTGCGATAGCCGCCGTCCGATGTGTCCCGGTTTTTGACAACTCAGATGTGGCAACCCTAGTCACAACCGCCAATGTGCGACACCCGCCAGCGCGCACTTTCTTGAACTTTTCGAATCCCAGGTAGGACAACAATGGAGAGTTCTAAGAAGAGAAAAGTGTCTGCAGCAAACAGAGCGTTCAATGGTACATGGACAGATTCATTTGCTTTCACTGCTGACGAGACTGGTTTACCAGTATGCTTAATATGTAATGAGAAACTAGGAAACAACAAAAAGTCAAATGTCGCAAGTAATTTCCAGAATAAACACGCAGCCTTTGCTAAAAAATATCCGGATGGAGATGAGAGAAAAAAAGCCGCTTCGGAACTGATGCGGAAGGTTGCGGAAGGTTGATCTGAGTAAAAATCACTTCAAGCATTTTTGTTTTGCTGATGGTGGATAATTTAAGTTCAGCGTTTTTGTTTTCATAATTAAAAGAAGGACTCAAATAGACATTGCGTATTTTACTTGAAAGTAACCTTCAACCCAACGTCAACGTCTTTTTTTCGGAGCTCAAAATGTGTTGTTGCATGCAGAAATGTAATTTTGTTTTCTCTGTAGTCGTTCATTGATTTTATAAATGCAACACATTATAATTGGTTTATACATAGCATAAAGGCAAAAAAACTACGCTATATGCAGTGTTATTTCATTTTAAATGTAAGAAGGGTTTTGTGGCTCCCAGTGTTTTCTTTACTGTGGGAAATGGGTCCAAATGGCTCTTTGAGTGGTAAAGGTTGCCGACCCCAGCTCTAGGTAGTGCTCGAAAACTCGAACAACGACTGCTGAACAGTATGGATCCCTAACCCAGTGATTCTTAACCATTGGGCCGCGGTAAAGCCGCGGTAAATTTCCGCTCATCCCAGGTTTAAGATAAATATGGTCTTAATTGAAAATGTATTGGCTGTGTTGTTTCTTTTTTTGTGAGATATGGAATTTATATGTATATTTGCTTTGTTTGAAACAGGCACGGGTTTGTTTGCATATTAAGCACAGAGGATTCATGCCATGAAGAATAAATAAGAATTCATCTGTCCTGCTCGCCCCCTCTCCGGCGTCTTTATGCTGATTTTTGTTTGGTGTTAGTGCTGGTTTTTGCCCTTGTTTAATTAAAAAAACGACCCATTGTGCCCGCATCTCAAGCTGGCTTGCTCCATCCTCTGTCCGGCGTCAATCCCCGCTTGGCGCGTAACGGCACGCGGGTTTGCAGGCTGGCCGTATTCACCTCGAGACCGCAGATAATTACTTAATTTATAGTTATTACTTATTAGTATTATGCAGATGTTTGCGTTTGTGTTCACTGCATGTTTATGTAGCACATTTGTCAAAAATTATTGGCTGTGTTACCATATTGTTATAAGCTAGAATGCCAGTGCGAGCCACCAATTAAATCTTGACGAGCCACATGTGGCTCGCGAGCCGCACAATGAGTATCTCTGCTCTATGCTGTTGCCTGCTGGGGTAATAGGTTGAGGGCGGCGGACGCCAACAGACTCAACAAACTGATCCGTAAGGCTGGTGAAATTGTGGGGGTGGAGCTGAAGGCGCCTTGGAGCAGGTTGAACGAAATGAACATCAGCGGAAGGGGATAATGGTTGCGCACAGGGATCTTGTTCAGACCCCTGTAGTCAATACACGAGCCCACCATCCTTCTTGCCGAAAAAGAAAACGCTGGCACCAACAGGTGAGGTGGAGGGTCGAATGAACCCAGAAGCCAGGGCATCCTTGATGTATTCCTCCATGGGCTTGCATTCTGACTGGGAGAGGGAGAACAGTTGGCCCCGAGGAGGAGCAGTCCCAGGGAGCAAGTCGATGGCACAGTCGTAGGTACAGTGCTGAGGAAGAACAGCGGCATTGCTCTTGCTATAGACTTCCTTCAGGTCCCAGTACTCTTTGAACTTAGTAATCTCCGCTCCCTATCTCCTTCGCACTTCTCCTCCATTGTAATATCCTTCCTCCCTCCCATTGACAAGTTCAGGTCCCAAACCACGGATGTGGCCACCGACACTATTTATTAGTTATTAGATAGGTATTAGATATAGTAGTTCTCCCGCCTGCCTGTGGCTCACAGATGTTATTCATGAAGAGCGTTCTGCCCTTTGGGCAGCTGAAAGGAGATGGCGTTGAGTCCAATGAAGATCTGGACCTAATCAAATCCTTCTCTGCTCACATAACTCAATTTCTCCAAAACCCCCATAAACCTTTTTCTACCTTTTATTCTCTCCTCCTGGGACTACACCCAACTACGTCTCTCCTCCAGCCTTACAACTCCACCCGCCACCTACGGTCTTCTTATGACAACCGTCTAGTGGTCCCATCCCTCGAGCGCCCAATCCCAACACAAACTCTTCCCCTGTCTGGCCTCTTGATCTCCACCAGAGACAATCTCTCCCCACCTTCAAGAAAAGGCTCAAGAGGCACTTGTTCCGGGAGTACAAAGGTACTTAGGAATGACTGCTGGACCTAAGGTTAGTTTCCCCCAGGACCATAATTGACTCTTATTAGACCCGATTAGAAATGTTTTACTCACAGTGAGGTATATTGTCATTATTACTTGCTTTTATACAAGTACATAATTGCACGTTTGAGATGCACGCCATGTTATTGTAAGTTCTTTAAATGAATTATTTCGTGGTTCCCTTTTTGTTTCACACAATGTATGTTTCATCATTTGACTACCCGCAATGTTTGGGGAGTATCACGTTGTTATGATCAGTGACCGATGCTTTTTTGTAAAGCTCTCTCTTGGAAGTCGCTTTGGATAAATGCATCTGCTAAATTAATCATTAATAGTAGAGAAGATAGAGGAGATAGCCAAAAGGTAGAGGAGGTAGAGGGGGTAGTCAGAAGGTGGAGGAAGTAGATAAGGTAGAGGAGGTAAAGGAGATAAAGAGAAAATAGAAAGGTAGAGAAAATATAGACGACGTAGAGAAGAACGAGGATGCAGAAAAGGTAGAGGGACTGTTGTGAAGGACCTTGAGAGTGGCCTGGTTCTTGTTCTGGACAGCCTTGTGGAGGGCCGTCATGCCGTCCTGGGCCCTAAAGTCCAGGTGTGCTCCTCCATTCTTCAGTGCCACAATAATGGGTACTACACTGTCCAGGTGGGATGCAAAAGTCAGGGGTGTCTCTATGGAAAGACACAAAAAAGTCAAACGTACAGGTAGGAATTATAACTTATAGACTGAAAATGTACTCCTGCGTGTGTAAGTGTAAAAGACAGAGAAACTGATGTGCGTGTGAGAAAAGGAGAGAGAGAAACAGGGACATACCACCAGTATCTGGGTCATGATAGTTGGGGTCCAGTCCTCTTTCCAGCATCTTCTCCACCTTATCCAGCTGAAGATGCTGGATGTGATCCATAAATTTCTTTAGATTGGACTATAGGAAGTGGAGAAAGAGGCGGTGGAGGAGAGAAAGAGAGAGAAGGAGAAGAGAACAAGCAAGATAAAGTGTGCAGGACAGAGAGTTGGGTAGGGATGCGTCCCATAAAAAGTAAGAGCAGAGCAGATGAGGGAAAAGGACACTACAGATTCAACACTTGTGGCCCAGCACTTCTCTACCAGAGAGAAGGCATTTTCATCAGAGAACAATCTGCCAGCTAATCACATAGAGGGAAAGATGAGATGTCATAATTGTGCCCTTATCTGTCAAATGGGATAGATCTACAGAGAGGCTCTGAACTTCATTTTGATGTCAGGGAAGGAGAAAAGGAGAAGGGGATGTGAATGAGTAAAAGAAGGATGGTGAGGGTAGGTTAAAGAAAGCAAATTGAGGTAAAATGAAAGTGTAGAATAGAAGGGAGGAGGAAAGGACAAATGTGCAAGTGCAGGGGAGGAGCCTAGGCGGATGGAAAGAGGGAGAAAAGAAGGAAAGGAGTATGGGTAGGAGGTAAGGAGAGATTGATGAGATGAGGGTAAAAGGAATGACAGGAGGATGGGATATGATGGGAGGAGGGAAGAGACAGATGAGAGGGAATAGTGGGAATGAGAGCATGGTGGGAGGAGGGAAGAAGAGGAGGAGGGAGGATTACATTTATTGAGAATGGGGAGAAGAAGGATGAAAGCAGGAATAAAGATGAGAGCAAGGTAGAGAGAGAAAATGAAAGAAAATGGGAGGAGCGAATGATGGTCACCCTGATCTGCGCTCTCTCTGCTCCTCCTGGCTCTGACAGGGTGGTCCATGTGCCATTTCCAGGCCAGGTATAAATATCTACAGTACGAGAGCAGGTCCCAGAGAGGGAGGCTGGCCTGCTGCCTTCAGGCAGAGCTCTGCTCTAGGAGGGGACCACACACACAAACAAGCACACACATCTAAATTTCAACATTCAGGATTCACACACATGCATACATGGTAACACACACGCTTTAGTGTGTGCATTACCCAGTTAGTGAGTGGACCCAGCAGATAAGCCTTAGAAAGCAGCAGGGAAGCAGATCCATGAGGTTCTGGAAGTATGAATAATTTAGTATGATGTCCTTTTTGATTAAAGGATACTTTGATGGAAATTATCCAGGTTTTCCTGTCAAAGTCTACATTCAGCATGTGCCTCCTGAACAGCACAGTGATATCCACAGCTGATGGACATGAACAGTGTTATATTGAAAATATTGCCTAATAAGATGTCTCTTTTATCACTTCATTATCCAGACAGACATTTAGCACAGACACTTTAAGCACAACTGATCACAGACTAACAGATGCTGGATACAAACTTGTGTTTGTGTCTCACCTGTGTATGAATCTTGGCAATCTGTTTCTCGTTGACGTTGGGTTGCTGGTAGACTCTGCTCTTATATCGGAACTGACAATAGAAGAACAAAGATTGTGGATGTACAGGATATATAAACGCACACAAACACACACACACACACAGGTAATACTATTGTGACTACAGACTGAAGCAGCCAGGGCTTTTAACCCATCCTTCCCTTATTTTCTTTCCTCATCCAGTCCCCTCCAGAGTCGAACACCTGGTTGAAAGTTACGTAACAAGGTCGCTTGATCCTGAAGTCAAGGTGTTGAATGGGTCCAATGTACACCATATGACTTGACACAGTATCTCTCACACAGTCAACCAATCCCTCAGCCAGTAACTACTGCAGCCTGTATTTCATGTAGCACCACAACTACTATGGGACTACACACAGAGGATGTTCACAACAAGAGCTAAAACGGCCATTAGGGACTTTCCAACTACTGTATGCTCGCCGATCAGTATGGCTGCTTTGACACACACACACTGCTTTGAATTGTTTCAGGGCTGTGTATCCTTTGATGAGGTTTTAGCTGTCCTTCTTGCTGCCTCAGATCCAGGTCTCTGATGGTGAATAAAATAAGGTCTTCTAGTGCGAGGAGGAAGTGAGAGTTTATGTTGTGGAAACCACATGGTTTGGGTATTGTGGGGGTCAGATGGCATTGGCCTCATGAACAGAAGGTCGTGAGATCGAGCCCCCGCAGTGGCTGTATGACGTTGTGTCCTTGGGCAAGACACTTCACCCTACTTGCCTCAGGAAAAATGTCCCTGTACTTACTGTAAGTCGCTTTGGATAAAAGCGTCTGCTAAATGAATGAATGTAATGTAAATGGGTATTAGCTGGATCTAATATCAGGCCAGCCTTTATAGAGCCTGGAGGTGCAGGTGATGAAACAATCTCAAATTTAAATAAAACGGGACACCTCTCCGTTACTTCCTCTTCTCCTTCACCTCTACGTCTCCTTCACCTCAACCTCTCCTTCCTGCAGAACGCTACCTCCTTATCTGTAGCTAACCTTGGAGAATCTATGAAATAAGGATGGCTTGCTAACTTCCTTCCACACCTAGCAGACTTATTTGGACTGCCTACAGCCAGCTTGGGGACGACTTTGGGGTAGCTTTTGAAACTAAGCGGTTTTAGATTTGGTTTTAGGTTTGACTACAGGTTAAGATAAGAGTGTGGGTGGAAGGTAGGTGTAAGGGTAAGAAAGAGTTCAGGCAGGGTACCTGCAGGGTGGGGGTTCAGGTGTGTTTAAAACATTTTCAGGTTGGGATACCTCCAGAGTGGGGACCCCCTTGCAGGTGGGGGTGGGGTAGCTCATCAGCAGCCTCTCCTCATCCAGAAAGCCGCTCTGGCGTCCCTCCACAGCTGGCTGGAACAGACCATAATTCAGCACGTCTCTCAGCGGCTGGGTCAGACAACACAGGATCTGCTGTTTAGCAACCCACACCGTGGTGTCTGGATCAAACCTCAGACATGTCTGCTTCGAGACAGGGAAGGAAGAGAGAGAAGACAGCATAAGAGAAGGAGAGAGTGCAAAGAAGAGATAAAATTAAGGAGCAATGTAGAGACATTGAGAGTAGATAGATAGAATTGAAAAAAGGGAGATACCTAAAAAGAGAAATAGAGCAAGCAGCTAAGATACGAAATTGAGAAGAGAATGAGAGAAAGAAGAAAGTGAGACACAGTACAGTTTTTTTACAAAACTGTTTCTTCTAACAACATGTGTAAAAGGTGTTGTGAGAACAGTGTAAACTGAAACTGGTCTTGAATTGGGAATGAAGCAATAGAAGCAAGATTAGAATACATTGTCTCAGACCATGGGCAGACCAGGTGCACCTCACACACCTCTGCTCCAGAACAGGACAGACAGATGCATACACTGATACCTATTTTTGGCAGGTTGGAGAGAACAGATGGGCCTGTGCAAACCATAGCTTACTTCTGTGTTGCCAGCGTGTGTGTATGTGCATGTCTGTATGTAAATGTGTGTGTATATGGATGCATGTGCATGTACATGGGTGTGTCTGCATTTGTGTATGGTGTGTCAGAGCGTGAATAAATAGCTTTTGTTTACAATCAAAGGACTGGTGGTGCTCAATGTAACCCAGTATAAAAACATGTATTAATGATATTCTGTTACTGTAATTACCCATCCTTTCTCTGACAGGATAAACAAATATTGTCATTTCCATATTAATGAACACACTGGTATGGGTGCTGATTACTGGTAAAAAATAAAAAACAATACCCAAAATGAGTATGATCACTAAGTTGGTTTCCAGCATAGCAGTGTGCTTCTTATTCATATAATAATTTAGCTTTGTATAACTGGGTATTTTATTTTCAGATAAAATTCAAAAAGACACCACACTGGTTGCTATACTTGAAACTGTTACTAACTAGTTGAGAAGCAGCCTTCCTTCAGCCATGTGACTGTTTCCTTCATGCCATCCATTATGCATCACTGGGTCTGCTGGATGTATGCTGGGGCTATGGCAGCCATCCCTACATCCCCACTGATGGCCTCGTTATCAAAGCACTTCTACTGTACCTTCCAGTGCCAATTTGCACCATCAATATTTCAAAAGGTTGACGTCAGTATACGTGTGAAGTAGGTTTAAACCAACATACAGGAATACATTTATTTTGTATTTTTTATAAAGCCCATTCTTGGGAGGGATTTAATGCTGAAAAGCAGCTTCTCTGATGGTGAGGTGACTGTTGATGGTGTGGTCAGGTGTAGTCTATATCTAGGTCATGGAAGCCAGTCTCTAGAGAGAAACCATTAGCAACATCATTAATCCTCACCTCCCACCCATTGTCCATGGGGTATGTGAAGGTGATGGTTTGAGAATGCTGAGGCCAGACCAATTGACCAAAGCCTTGTTCTGGACCCCTAATGTTCAACACCACCTTTGTGCCTCAGAACAAAAATTGTGATTGCACTGTATCTGTGTTTGAACTACAGCTACAGTGTTACTGTAATGTATCTAAAGTGTTATTGTACTGCATGTAAAATATTTACACCTTTAGTGTTGATCAAGTCAAACTTAATTTTGAACAGAGTTCGCCATATAGAACCACATTTACACTAGAAACCATATGAGTTCTGGCAGTAACTTTCAAGGGTTCCCCATAGTATCCTCAAGTCTGTTTGTCCTGGACATGTATAGTAGCTGTAGCCTAGCCCATCCTGGGCTATACTCACAGACTGCTGCAGGTCAGGGATGACCACACAGATGGCCAGACTGTCCTGGGAGGTCCTGCCAAGTCTATCTGCTCTCCTGCTGAGCCTCTCCACACCGGCCTCATCCTTGGAGCTGTCTGACTCAGACCCTCCAGAACCCTCCGACAGACTCTGGGCCATCTCCTCCTCACTGGATGTGGGGCTCCGAGGCATGGCGTCTGGACGCACTACTGGGGTGAGGGGGTATGTGAAATAGAAGGGGAAAAGGTGGGAAAAGGGGAGAGAAGAGAGGTGTGGAGAGGGATGGGGAGAAGAATAAGGAGGAGAGAGAGGTTGAAAAGTAGTTGGGAGATAAGTAGTAGTATAAGTGGAAGAGTTCAGACATGGTTATGTTATGTAAAAGGACAGGAGGTAGAATAAAGAAGGCAAGGAGTGGAAAAGATAGGTTTAAGGGAGAGTGAAGTGAAGGGTAAAGAGTGAGACACAAAAAGCAAAGTAGAAGGAAAGTTTTGCAAAGAGATTGATAGTAGTTTTAACTCCAAATAATGCATACTCCATGAAACACATACTTAAATTACCTCCCCCCCCCCTCCCTGTGATGCTCTAGATGCTCTGTGATGCTCTGTGATGCTCTAGATGCTTTTAGCGTGTACTTTATTTCAGGCAGACAAGAAACTGACAGGTTGCTCAAAATCTACTGCCATGAGTATGTCATCAGTGCAAAACTGGCATCAGAAGTGCTTGACAGTGATGAAAAGAGTGATCCATCACAAGAACAAGACAGCTGCATTAGAGCTGTAATAACATCTGTAACCCTGCAGCCACATAGGTGAAATAAGGTTTAAAAAAGAAAAATGTCATAATAACCTTTACAGCAAATCTGCCCCAAATTGAAAAGCTGCATTGCATCATTAGATGTTATTAGGCTAAGCATTCTTGTTCAGGGTTGTACAACCATGTTACTGGACACCTTGTGTCCTGTAGGTTTACACTCTGACCATGTTCCCTCCTACACTAGTCTTAACTAACTAAATTCAATAATGATCTGATATCTGAATGCAGCATGGACCTGATTGAACTGATTGAAACCTGGTTAAAACCTGATGACCATTCTCCTCTGAATGCAGCGTTGCCTCCGGATTTCACGTACTCGCATATTCCTTCTGTCTTTAAAAAAGGTGGTGGTGTTGCTATGTTCTATGAAGGCACTTTCAATGTTAACCTAAAATCTCTGAGCACCTTTAAAACATTTGAAATTATATGCATGAAGCCACCAACTACATTCAAGTAGTTAATGTCCCTCTACCCTCTTCTTGTATGTTGTCCACCTGGCATTACACTCTTTTCCTGGAGGAATTTGTAGATTTCAGTGCTGATCTTGTGACGTACACTGACGGCAACTCTAACATTAATGTAGATGACTCAACATTTGAAATGTAAATTTTAAAGATGATGGATTAAGGATTAAAAATCCATTAAGTAAATTCTTCACTGCCCTCATAGATTCTACGGGCTTCACACAGGTAGTTTACAAACCTACCCATCTTCATTCACATACCTTAGATCTAGTCCTCACACAAGGTATTGAGATGACTAATCTCACTGTTCATCCCCACAATCCTACATTTTCTGATCACTGCCTGGTTACGTTTAGAATGGACCTTTGCCAGAACCTAGGAGGCGCCATGAACATTTATAGTAGCCGTCGCATAACTCCAAGCACAACTGTGGAAATTGTGAGAATTATTTTTACCCTGCAACTCTGTGTGCTGTATTTTACCCTGATGCTGTTGTGAACTGCAATTTCCTCCCCTGGGGGACAAATAAAGGTTTATCTTATCTACCCCCAGCATTAGAAGCACTGAACGCAGATACATCACTGAAGGATAAAACTAAGGATCTGAATCTAGCTCTTCAGCTTTCGCTGGACTGCTGTTACCAAATACCGACATAATGTGTCAATATGTCCCCGGACACCTGACCTAAATTTACAAATAATGTAAACCTGTTACTGTATGCTATTGTATTGTACTGCCAATTAAATATAACATTTAATGTAAATGTATTGATTCTGTTGGTAGCTGGAGATGACAGGGGACAGGGTGTTCTAAAATGACTGTCTTAGAGGTTCTTTTTGTTGGAACAGATTTATGTTCCAACTAAGGGGGGGGGGGGGGGGGGGGGGGGGGGGGGGTCTGGTGCTGTCTTAGTGTCTAAAGATGCGTCAATTACCAGCTGACCAGCTAAATTGCTGCACTAACCCACACTTGACCAGTGGTTTCATTCTTAATACTGCTGTGACTGTTAGCTGTTCTTGGCACTCTCTAATATCTCTTCTCCTCCCTCTCACTGTTGTGAGCTCTCAGCACATGCATGGTCGTCGGCCGATGTTGGACCTGGTGCCAGTGGACATCGATCTGAGACAGTCTACCAACCCTAGATCTGGTCGCCAGTTGGACATCAGTCTCCCTGATGAACAATGAGCCAGTCCCTTTCCTCATCCCCCTGGCTGCCTGAACTGACTGAATAGTCACAGTAAATCCTGCCCAATGTGTTATGTAATGAATGTAGGTGTATTTAATTCATATTCTTTTAGCATATTGAGTATTTATCTGTGATATGTTTGCATATTTTGTATTTTAGTATATTTGAATGGCTCAGGTATATTTATTCTTATTTATTCTAGTTAATCTAACACTTATTCATCATTTTAGCATTAGGACTTTCTTTTATGTTGCCCTGACTAGAAGCACTTTCAATCTCGTTGTACCTGTCTATTCTACTTTATGCTACCTCAGACACAAGTTGAGCATTGAATTTTGATGCTTTAATGACCAATTAACTCTCTCTAGAGTAGGGGTGCTCACACTTTTCAGCATGCAATCTACTTACAAAATGACCCAAGTCACAATGATCTACCCACTACAAAATCGCAAAACATATATTTAAGTCGGTGTCATATTTTCCATGAACACTCTTAAAATGCCGCTCCACATTTCCCTTCTTTGATATTGCGATGGTAGAGTGTCAGATGAGGCAAACGCACTTAGAAAATTATATTGTGGAATAAAAGTCCACCTCCTATTCCGAATTAAAGTGATACGTTTTTGTCTTCTTACTTGGTCCAGCAACCCCACTTTTTTTGATGGTCATAAGCTTTCTTTAGTTTTAAAGAAATTAGTGAGGGCTTAAAATTGGAGATAACTCACTGACTGGCTTGTTAGGTTTGCGCATGCGCGGTGACACTACTTTTTGAATGTCATGCCATCTACCAATACTACCTTTGGGATCAACTGGTGTTGGACGGATTGAGCACATATTTATTCTGCTCCTCTCTTTCACCAACTGTCTCTGGAGGGGTTCCCTCACAGAATTGCTCCTCCCAAGGTTTCTTCAATTTTTTCTCCCTAATGAGTTTTTATGGAAGTTTTTCCTTGTCTTCTTTGAGGGTTTAGGTTGGTTGAGGGGCAGTTATATAGGCATATGGGCTGTGAGTCAAACCCCGTTCACCTCAGTGCAGTCCAGTGCAGTCTGACAACATCCAGTACTGTCCAGTCCAGAATTACATAGTCCACTCAAGCAACCTCCAGGCCTTTCTAGTCAAGTCCAGTGCAGCTACATCCAGTCCTGTCAAGTCCAGCAATATTCAGTCCAGTCCAGTAACATCCAATCATGTATTGTCCAGTCTAGTGTAGTCTAGTCCAGTCCAGCAAATACTAAGTCCAGTCCAGTACAGCAATATCTAGTCCATTTAATCGGAATGCTTATTGAAAGCCCAGAGGAAGGGATCAGGTGGCTGATGGAATGAGTTTAGTCATGCAATAGAGGACATACATCCAATATCACATCTATGTCAATATAACCATAACAGGGACCATACACTCTCCACCTCTCAAGGTGACTGCTGCCTGCGGCCAGACACTGTATGTCCTGAAGCAAAAATGCTTTTACAAGTTTAGTGTACGGCAGGGGTGCACACACTTTTTCAGCATGCAAGCTACTTACAAAATGACAGAGTCAAAGTGATTTACCTACTATAAAATTGCGCAACATCTAATTATTCTGAAATATATTGAAAATTCTTTATAAGAACCATATATGTTAGTATACCTTGCATAATTGCCTGAACCCATATTGCTTGTTACAACCCCAACACAAAATGAGGAAATCAGCTTACAAATCAATAACGTTTATTTACAAAAAAATAACACAGGGATCAAGGAGAACTGCCAGTGGCACCAAATGAAAGGGTTAGGTACAACCCTCAATGTCGGCTTGTAGTGTCAAAATCTCATCTTCCACTCCAAAAGAGTTCAGGTGAAACAGTGTTGCAATTTTTGATGCGAGTGAAACAACATCAGCATCTTCCCGAAAAGGGTAGCACATGAATGTAGCGATTGGTTCGAGTAAAGCAAAGTCTTGACTGCTGTCCTGACAACTGGGATTTTAGTTCCTTAACCTTTCTCCTTCTCAACTCACTTTTTTCGGAGGGAAGTTACTGTCGTTTTTATGTACAGTCCGAAAATGCCGCTCCACATTTCTCGTTCTCCAAGAGACATGGTCACAGAGCTCTGTTGTGTGTGTGTCATGTCTGTTTCATGTTCCATGTGTTCTTCTTGCAATACTCTGTTCTTGTCAAAGGTTCAATAAATTTGTATCTAACGAACAACTAAACTTTGTAGCCGTGCAACGTCTTCCATCAGAAAAGTGTCCTTCACACCCCACTCGTTTTTATACTCTTAAGTTTAGAAGTCATAATATGGAAGATAACTCGCCAATATGAGCACATGCGCAGTGACACGTCAGAAAAGGTCAGATTGGTCAAACCGACTGTCAGTCAAGTGACAAACGTCATAGTGAGTATAATTGTATATAGTATAACATCTACGTTGTAATGGTTTGTTTTTGTCCTCTTTATGGTTTTATTCTTTGCATTTTGATTTTATATTTTAATAAATCTGTAAAAAAAAAAAAAACGTTGACGTTTTAATGCCATGTGATCTACCAGTAGTACCTTGGACGTATTGAGCACCCCTGGTGTACGGCAACCTACAGAGAAGTGGGATGAGATGCTAAGAGCCCTGGTCCTGCAAAGTAATACTGCAGCAATACCCAGGTGACTAGGACCATAACCAGGACCAGGATTGTTACCCAGCCAGGCTGCAGGGAGGTTTGGGTTACTGACTAGGTCCTCTCCCCCCTCGGTTGCCTTGCACCTCCCTTCTGCACCCTTCTTTACATACCTCTCTATAGAGGCTCCCTCACACCCACATCCCAGAGGAATAGAACAACTTGAGTCCAGATGGAGCGATATTGTCTGAACATCTGTCCGCTCCAACATTTACATAGCCCTCCCTACTCTCTGTTTCGTCTTGCCTCAACAGATGCTATAGGATTTACAGAGTAAAGAAAATAACAGGGCTGACATGGTTTTAATGTAAATCTGGGAAAATAGTGAATGAAATCGTTTAGGATGAGTGCTGGAGTTATAGCTCTTGCAACATCTATAACAATACAACTTTCACCAAGTGATAAACACTTCCTCCAGAAGGTTCATAGCCGGTCCCCAGAGAGAAGCCCACTACCACGAGGGACAACATCACTCACTGTCTCACTGGAAGACTGCCATCTTGGATTCTAGTTCGGTCTGTCTTCTGAATCTGGACAAGATAAAAGCCTTACCCGTTGCTTGCTACAGAAAATAGGGCAGCCGCCGTTGGGCCAGGAGTTAAACCAAGAACGTGCATATTACCAAGACAGAATCAGTAGTATAGTCAGCCTGGACCAGAAGATTGTGGATAACACTCAGGAGTGACAGATCTGTGATACTGTCAGATGAACCAAACAGGGCTACCCAAAAACACAAGGGTCCACTGTTTGTTACAGTGAAGCTTTGGATGGCTAATATTTCAAACATTATTGATGTTAGCAGACAATCTAGGACAGTGATACTGTACAGAAAATAAAAGCACAAGATCAAAATGAGTGCAGCATGAACGTTCATGCGTTATTTATTCTTAAGTACTGTAACTCAGAGCAGGAGCTTTCTCTGTTCCCCAGAGACAAGTTACAGAAACACATTTAGGCTTATATCTTTTTCTGTCATTCATCCCCACAGAACCACTAGCACCATGTTAGCATTACTTAATCACCCAATAGCCTTCCGTTGGCTGAGGCAACATTCCACCTGTGGGGAACTTGTTGCCGGGAAAGCAAGCAAGCATCCCAAGAGAAAATATACAACATTTCCTGTATTATACCTTAGTGATTCACTTATACCTAATGGCCATAAAAAGAAGAATCCTTACAAATTGCCACACTTAATTACAAGTACTGATTGAAACCTGTATTTACATGTGAATTCAAAATGAATTCAGTTTTCCAATACAATCAGCATTCATGTGTGCCTTAATGCATCGATACCTATGTGTGTCTGTGTGTATGTGTGTGTGGGTGTGTTAAAACTGTTTGGAGATCAGATTCTACATGCTGACTGCTCGCTGTGTCTGAATCTGCCTGTTTTAACAAAGGCAGTTTGAGATAAACACCCTAATGCAGACATGTCAAACTCAGGCCCGCGGGCCAATTTTGGCCCGCACTACAATGATATTTAACCCGCGAGATGATTTCAATTATGTATTACATCTGGCCCGCCAGCCCGTTATACAGCGCACGTACCGCTAATACTACAATTCCCACAATCCTTTCCTGGCGCGCCAGACTCCAGAGCGCGAAAACACCCCCACCTCTTGTGTTGACGCTCATTAAAAAACCTGCTCCTAAGCACATGCTCAAATCAACCCCTCCCGAAAAATGGCCAAACGAAAAATAGACAACAGAAGCTTTCAAGACAGATGGGAGACAGACTACATGTTCATCATGGTAAAGGACAAACCTGTCTGTCTTGTATGTGGCGCCAACGTATCTGTATCAAAAGAATATAACATACGACGACACTATGAAACGAGGCATCATGACAAGTATAAGGATCTGAACGCAAATGAGAGACTAAAGAAGGTGGAAGAGATGAAAAAAGGTCTGATGTCACGGCAAACTATGTTCACCAAAGCAAAATCCAAAAGTGAGGCTTCAGTAAAGGCTAGTTTTATTGTGGCGCAGGAGATCGCCAAATCAGTCCGGCCCTTTAATGAGGGAGGATTTATAAAAATGTGCATGGTCAAAATTTGTGAGGTCGTTTGCCCGGAAATAAAACAGGCATTTTAAAATGTAAGCCTGAGCAGAAATACTGTAGCCGAGCGTGCATGTGAACTTACCACCAATCTACAAGAACAGCTGCTGAGAAAGGGAGAAGATTTTGTTGCATACTCACTTGCTGTGGACGAGAGCAGCGACACCTCCGATACAGCCCAGCTGTCAATCTTTATTCGTGGAGTGGACTCGAATCTTTGCGTTACAGAGGAACTTTTAGGACTAAAATCCATGCATGGCACAACAACAGGAAAATACATCTTTGAGGAGGTATCTAAATGTGTCGATGAAATGAAGCTGCCTTGGCATAAGCCAAGAGGCCTTGTGTGGCAAAGTTTTGAAAATGGATGACATTATGAGCACTGTAACGCAAGTAGTCAACTTCATAAAAGCAAAAGGTTTGAATCACCGTCAGTTCAAGTCGTTCCAAGAGGAGTTGAGTGCGGACCACAGTGACATGCCCTATCACACAGAGGTGAGGTGGCTGAGCCGAGGAAAAGTTGCGAGGAGATTTTTTGAACTGCGTGAGGAAATTTGTCTTTTCATGGAAAGCAAAGGGAAAGACACAACAGAGCTCAGGGATGAAAAGTTTCAATGTGAGCTTGCATTTCTATGTGACATGATGAATCATCTCGACGCGCTCAATCTGCAGCTTCAGGGGCGCGCGCACGTCATCACAGACATGTACAGCGCCGTGAGGGCTTTTAGAACCAAGTTGCGCTTGTGGGAGAGTCAGGTGCAGCAGGGAAACCTGGCCCATTTTTTATGCTGCCAAGTCATGAACGAGCAGATCGCTACCGCCGTGATGCCTTTTGCACAGTTCGCTGAAAAACTTATTCTACTTGGCGCTGAGTTTACCCGACGATTTGCCGACTTTGAAGCCCAAAAATGTAGATTTGAACTTTTTAGCAACCCCTTTGCGTTTGATGTGAATAATGCACCAAGCAATCTCCAAATTGAGCTTATTGAGCTACAGTGTAATGACACGCTCAAGTCAAAGTATGACTCTGTCGGTGCTGCGCAATTTCCACCTTATCTCCCTGACACGCTGCCCGAACTCCGTGCCCAAGCTGCGCAAATGCTCTCTATGTTCGGCAGCACATATCTGTGCGAGCAACTGTTTTCGTTAATGAAAATGAACAAAACACCACATAGGAGTCGTCTCACTGATGAACACCTTCATTCAGTCCTGAGGATTACCTCTGCGCAGAGCCTGACTCCAGAAATTGATGCACTTGCATGTAAAAAGCAATGCCAAGTATCTGGCTTGGACCCATGTGCATCATCAGAGTAAATGGACAGTGAAAAAAACTAAACTGGATAAATATAATTTTATTTACTGAAGGCATGGTCGAAGTTGAAAGATATTTTTTTTTGGTGTTGGCCTTGATGGCCTGTGATGAAAATATTTAAGTTACAATTAAAATGAATAAAGTTAAAGATACAGAGGCCTGATATTTATTTCAGTTTTTGTTTTTATTATTTTCTTAAACCTGTTCTGGGTTCAGTATTTAAGCAAAAATTCAATTGTAATATATTAAAATGGTTAATACAGTAGTTTACTGTATCTCAAAGATAATAAACACATAAATAAATGAATAAAAAAATGTGTTTGGCCCTCGACAATGTTCTTCTTTTTAATTTTGGCCCTCTGTGAATTTGAGTTTGACACCCCTGCCCTGATGGATGCTAGCTTCAGGCACAGCTTCAGTTCCATCCCCAGTCTATAAACTCGATTTACGCTTCCGCGATTCGTCGCCCGCATTGCTCCGCAGACAACGCGGACCCTCCCGCATTGCCCCTCTGCGCACCTACAAAAAATCCTAACTACGCGTCATGTTGTCTGCGTCGCAGGCGCTGTGATTGGTCCGCTCAGAACGTGACGTCGTTTTGTAAATAGTTGAGATACGTGTGTTGTATCGTTTGAGTGCACTTTTTGCCGTAATTTCTTTATTGGACTTTTTATATTACATTTATACATACTAGATTAGATTAGATTAGATTCAACTTTATTGTCATTACACAGGTACAAGTACAGGGCAACGAAATACAGTTAGCATCCAACCAAAAGTGCAAAACAGAATATAATAAATATGGGTATACTCAGAATATACATATTATGAACAGTATAATCAGAATATACAGGGTATGTACAGATTCAAGTGGGTTTTTTACAAAACAGAAATTATCGGGTAGCATGTATATACAGTTAGTGCAAATGATGCAATGAGCAGATGTGCAAAATGAACAAAATGAACAGATGTGCAAAGTGAACAAAATGTACAGGTGGTGCAGTAACAGATGTGCAAAATGAACAGATAGTGCAATAACAACTCACATATGCAAGTGGTGCAAAATGTACAAACAGAATGTGCAAATATAGGTAGGCGGGGGTTCTATGGGGGGGAGGGGGCTATATAGGGGGGCGGGGGTCTAGTGGAGTTCAGGAGTGTCACAGTTCTGGGGAAGAAGCTGTTCCTCAGTCTGCTGGTTCTAGACCGGAGAATCCTGAGGCGCCAGCCGGAGGGCAGGAGGGCAAACAGTTTATGGGCGGGGTGTGAGGAATCTCGTCGGATGCTGTGAGCTCTACGTAGACAGCGCCTCCTCTGGATGTCCTCAATGGATGGAAGAATAGTCCCAGTGATGCGTTGGGCGGTTTTCACCACCCGCTGCAGTGCCTTGCGCTCAGCGACTGTACAGTTCCCGTATCACACTGTAACACAGTTTGTCAGAATGCACGCGATCGCACAGCGGTAGAAGTTCACCATGACAGCTGAGGACAGGTGGTGTTTCCTACTGTAGATCATACTACAATGCATATTGTTGTTGTATTGTTTTAGTGCTGTGATTTAATTATACTTTTGTATTACATAATACATAAGAATGAAACACATAACTTGTTTTCAAACATTTGTTTTGATATTTATTTTCAACACACACAGCACAACACAGTTTACACACCATGCATAGTTCACAGTTTATTATCACTCATTGAGTGTGCTTCAGGACACCATCGTGAAGTTCGAATCATCGGCCACCACTTTTCTCCACTCGCCAGGCTGTATCCGGCGAAGAAGCTCGTCAAATCGGCCCGCTGACATTCGAAAGTATCGAAAGTACATTTGTTCGTCCAGGTCCCTCAGTGGGCGAACCAGTGTTGCAAATTCACCCGTTTCCAGCCTCGACTGGTTTAGAGATCGTACAGAACCTCCGCAAACGTCTTCTCTGTCGCCTGCGCTTCCACATCATTTGCAATATACGCATTTGCTCTTCAATAATGAGCAAGGATTCGGCTATAACCCTTGAAACCACACAGCCACACCCCCCTGGTGGCATGGCGGTGAATTGCAGAGTAACGCGGACCCTCGACGCAAAACTTCGAATGCTCAACAACCGCGCCATGCCCCACGCGTAAGGTTTGACGCGGAAGCGTAAATCGAGCTTTAACCTCAGCCCTGGCCAAGACTCATCCCCCAACACACACACACACCAGACCATGACATAGGACACCTGTCTGCCCCCACACACCAGACCATGACGTAGGACACCTATCTGCCCCCACACACCAGACCATGACGTAAGACACCTGTCTGCCCCCACACACCAGACCATGACGTAGGACACCTGTCTGCCCCCACACACCAGACCATGACGTAGGACACCTGTCTGCCCCCACACACCAGACCATGACGTAAGACACCTGTTTGCCCCCACACACCAGACCATGACGTAGGACACCTGACTACCCCCACACACCAGACCATGACGTAAGACACCTGTCTGCCCCCACACACCAGACCATGACGTAGGACGCCTGTCTTCCCCCAGACACAACAGACCACGATGTAAGACACCTGTCTGCCCCCCCACACCAGACCATGATGCAGGACACCAATTTTTTCCCCCACACACACCAGACCATGGTGTAGGACACCTATTTGTCCCCACACACCTGACCATGATGTAGGATTAATAAAATAAGATGTGAATTTTTAAGAGACATTTTGGTCCTGATGATAACGTCCATTGGAAATCTGAAATCATCTGAACGTTTCCAGACTCAGTTAGCAGGCAGCCCTACCAAGTTATTTAAACAATGTTATGATTGAGTTTGACTCAGTCCTCAAGATCTACCATATGAGCTGTCTGTCAGTGGATTATTTCTAAACCACATCTGTTCTACATAGTATGGACCAAACCACCAATCTTCTGTATGGGTACTGTGCCCACATCTAACCACAAGACCAAAGTGATTTTGTACAAGAAGAATGGGGCTTTGTCTGGTCTTGTTACCCATCATATTAACATTGCACTACACAACCTCCTCTTGAAGTCCTTAAACTATATACTGTACCACCTAGTTACTTTACTGTACACCTCCCAGTAGATAGATACTGCAGTACATGTTTTGTTTAGCTCCTCATTTACACCCATCTGCCATCCTTACTGAACTGCAGTGTTTGAACTCTGTGGCTATATCGTGTATGATCCTTCTCCCTTTTGCAATCCCATTTCCAGCTGATCCTCCACACTCAGGTTCTGGGGATTTGTTTGGATGCATTATGCATGGCCGGTGTGGTTCAATAATTCATTTAAATATTGACTCTGTCTGTTTGTTAGCTGGGCTGCACTAGCTAATTCTCCTTAATTCTCTTAGGAGAAGCCTGGCAGGACATTAAAAACAGTTTAACTCTGGAGGTCTTGGTACTGGGTAATTTCTTGACTTTCTTTAGGATTATTAAAGTGACTTGACTTGAAGTATACAACCATACATTATGTTGTTCTCACCAGTTAATGGCATTGTGTAGCCTAAAGGAGATATCTGCGTCATGTTATTTTATTGGGAATAATAGATGCTAGAACCGGGAAATCGAGCTACTCTACCCTTTTTTACAAAAAGTATTTAAATTAAAGGTGTCATGTGGCGCAGTGGGTTGGGCGTTGGGCTAGTAATCAGAAGCTCTCCAACATGACCTTGTGTCCCTGGGCAAGGCACTTCCCCATACTTGCCTCAGAGGGAATAGCCCTGTGATAGCTATGAATTGCTCTCGGTACAAATGTCTGCTAAATGACTAAATGCAAAGTACAGTAACCCCTCGTTTATCGCAGTTAATGGGGACGACTTAGAAGAGAGAGCAAAACAAAAGAGCATCGGTCACTGAGCATAGCAACGTGATAGACCCCAAAATGTTGCAGGCTTATAGATGATAGATTAAACATCCACTCGTGCTCTCATTTGTCGATCTTGTGCATGGGAACCAATCACATTCCTTGTTTGAGTGCCCGTGGGTATGTACAAAGCCTCTGAGAGAACTTCTCTCTTTTGTCTAGCATCCTGGAAAACCGTTTATCTCGCGCATCACAATGAAACAACGCTGCTTTCTGCAATACGGCTGCCGATATGGCGGTATTTTTTATTTTTTATTTTTTTATTAATATTTTTGAAAAATATGCGATGCACTGAGACTGCGAAACTTGAACTGCGAAGTGGCGAGTGGTTACTGTAAATGTAAAAGGAGGCCGGGAGAGAAGCACAGGGAGACAGGTAGAATGTTTTCATTGGCATGGACACAGCAAAGACCATTCAGCAGACTGGGAGGTTGACCAAGTATCTGTGAATTGAACTACCACGTTTGCCTGGAAATGACAAGCACATCACCTGGCCTGCAGAGGTCAGAGGCCATTATGATATGCAGGTGCTGGTCGCCACAATGTTCATACAGCTTGTAGGGTTTGCTACAGGTAAAACACATAAACGTTAGAAATCATGTCATTCTCCGTTGCTATGGAACCCCCTAGCTCGTGTCCCCAAGAAATTCCAGTCCATCTCTCCCTTCCTCCCTGTATTGCACTTCCTCCCTTTCTATATCTCTCCTCTACCTCTTTCTCTTCTGTCTTCTCTCTTGATTAGTCTCTTTCCTCACGCTTGCTCACTCTTCCCCTTCTCTCTCTCCTGTCATTGTGCTTCCCCTCCCTCCCTCCCTTTTCTCTTTTCCTTTCCCTCTGTGCGCTTCTCCACCAGAATAGAGGGAGGGGGGAGAAAGAGAAGGATTTCAGAGAAGAGGAGCAGGGAAAAAACTGCAAGTGAGCATAATGTTGCATGCTTGAACAGTACTGTCCTGAAGCTTCAGTGAGGAAACAAAGCCAAATTAGATGCTGTGGAGCTATTGGTAGTCTGAGATGGAATGGAATACACTGCTGAACACATCTTTCGTAGGCTGCATCGGCTTTCTTAACAAGGAACACCTTATAGTGTGCTTACACATTAAACTAGAAAAAACATTCTCTCCATTGACACCCATTGATTTTTTTGGTGGGGTTTTTGGCAATTTCTGGGCAAAATTGTTCGCCAAAAGTCTTTGAAAAATCATAGCACACATGTCGGGGCCGAGCCGCACGTTTTCATATAACTTTTGTGTATATGCGTCAAAAACTCTGGTAGGTGTTTTGAGCCAAGAAAACGGCGTAAGAATAATAACTAGAAAAAAATTCCTAACGAAATTTTGAGTGTGCATGACTCTGGCCTGGGACTCTCCCCCATACATCACTGACACTGTTGAGTAATGTTCAGAACATGACTTCTACCATTGCTTAGGTATGTGACAGATCAAGCTTTCAACAGGTGTTCATTTGCTGATGCACTAGTAGTAGCGTAAACACTAATTTCAGCAGGATTAAAGACAGCTCCACTTGAGCACACTGCCACAGTTTAAGTTTAAGTAGTAAGCAAGCAGTAAACAATTGGTCACTCTGTGTCAGGTATCACTTTATATTACAGTTCAGTAGCATAGTAATAGTTTGGTTCTAATTTGATAATAGTGATAAATGCTTTAAAAAACTTAGAGTGTTAAATGACCCAAATACATCCAATGCCAGAATTAGGCCATCAATGGCTATGACTTTGGTATTAGAAATACACCTTTTATCAAAATGATACCGCATTATAAATATCAGATAACATTATAAAGTTATACAGCTGTGTTAAATGTCAAATCAATCCACATGCAATCAAACATGTAACAAATCAGGATTCAGCAATAAGCTAGCATCAAAATTCACAAAAAGCACTAGGTCACACAGTTCTGATATCACACTAACAAAAACAGTGCTTTTTATCCAACATTAATTGAGGAAAAACACACACGCACATACACACACGCACATACACACACGCACATACACACACACACACACACACACATATATATATATATATACTGTTTTTGTTAGTGTGATTTCAGAACTGTGTGACCTAGTGCTCACACAGTTCTGATATCACACTAACAAAAACAGTGCTTTTTATCCAACATTAATTGAGAAAAACACACATACACACACACACACACATACACATATATATATCTATCTATCTATAGATAGATACATATATGTGCATACACACAGGCAGTCTGTACATTAATGACTTAATGATGAACTGTCAATCAAACCATTCAGTGCAATGAATCACTTAGTAGCAGACACACAGGTTTAATCATCTATAAACTACAGGACTACAGGACTCCCCATACAACACTAGCCAATAGTTTGCAAGGTCAACCAGTATCCAGACGATTATGAATGTTTTACAGCAAGCCCCCCCAACAATTTAAATAGCAATTCCTAAAAGACCTGTATTTAATCCCCACTGTTTCTCTATGGAACTGCCGATCCCAACCACCCACCCACACACCTCCCCAATACCCCAAACCCTTCCGAAATCGCCCCCCCGAGCCCCCCGCAACGTCACAATCTCTGCTTGAAGGTGCATGTAAATCAATCGCGATTCTCAAACCTCTCCCACAAATAGGCTCATAGCTCATCAACCCGACCTCCCACACACCTCCCCAATATCTCGTTAGAATCCTATGGACCCCACCACATGAACCCTGCCCTCAAACCCCCCCGCACGAGCCCCCCCGCCCCCCGCGAACGCCGATCGCCCCCCCCCTCCGAAAACGACCCTAAACGGTCAAAATGCACACAAATAACCCCCCCCCCATAACCCTCCACCACCGTCCTGACTGATAAGCACATGAATACATATAAGCCCAAATGTTAAAGAAGTCCAAAACCCACATCTTAGCATGCTAGAAACATATGCTGATGCACTAGCAATTAGCTTAAGCGCTAATTTCAGCATTGGTCGCTAATGTTAGCAAACAGCATATCTTTACAGCTAGTTGGAATGTCAGTTGTAAATCCTGACTGATAAGTACATGAATACCTATGAGCCCAAATGTTAAAGAAGTCAAAAACCTACATTTTAGATAGCATGCTAGCGAAAGAGTTGAAAAATATGTTTGCTTACCTTAGAGACTTAAAGCCAGAGAGGAAGTGTTGAGCTGGAGTACAGTTTATAAATACACCCGAAACAAAAAGAGCCAATTTGATTCCTCCAGTAAATATCCTCCAATTAAAGTTAATAAATGTGAAATGAATTACTGTTCATAAAATAGCCACCGTCATTCGTGGCCACCGTCTCTCCTCTTTCAAGCACGTTGCTAAGTAACGAACTAATGAGTTGCAGTTGAACAGATAGAAAAGGCTTACAGCACCCCTCGAACAGGAAGGATTTCTGGCCAAACCGTGTTTCCATTCATAAAACCAGGTTAACGTGAAGCAGGCTGAGCCCTTCCTGAACGTCTACATAGGCATTTTGTGTTGACAAGTGAAGAAATTTGCTCTTGGGAGCAATTCTAAAAAGTGTTTGTTTTCTTTCTTATTAGTTACTATCCCCCCACTCTTAACATGGGAGTCTATGAGGCTTTTCATGGGTGCTGCGGCCGAATCTTCGCATGTCAAGCTAAAACAATAAATCTGACAGATAAAGTAAAGCAAGTGTGAGCTAGAAGACACATTTTCCTACGTTTCTATGTATAAATTGTGTCTGTAGTGGTGCATTTGAGGCCATGGTAGTCGAATATGTTTTATTTTTTCACGAATTCTTCTGTCTCCTCTCCACTCTAGCGATGACATCACCCACTCTAGTTTTCAAACATTCTCTCCATTGACACCAATTATTTTTTTGTGTGTGGTTTTTGGCAATTTTGGGGCAAAATTGTTAGCCAAAAGTCTTAGAAAAATCATAGCACACATGTCGGGGCCGAGCCGCACGTTTTGATATAACTTTTGTGTATATGCGTCAAAAACTCTGGTAGGTGTTTTGAGCCAAAAAAAGGGCGTAAGAATAAGTATAATAATAAACGCTAGTAATAACATAGTGTGCGCCTTGCAGCACGCACACAATAATAAACGCTAGTAATAACATAGTGTGCGCCTTGCAGCACGCACACAATAAACGCTAGTAATAACATAGTGTGCGCCTTGCAGCACGCACACAATAAACGCTAGTAATAACATAGTGTGCGCCTTGCAGCACGCACACAATAATAAACGCTAGTAATAACATAGTGTGCGCCTTGCAGCACGCACACAATAATAATAATAAACGCTAGTAATAACATAGTGTGCGCCTTGCAGCACGCACACAATAAACGCTAGTAATAACATAGTGTGCGCCTTGCAGCACGCACACAATAAACGCTAGTAATAACATAGTGTGCGCCTTGCAGCACGCACACAATAAACGCTAGTAATAACATAGTGTGCGCCTTGCAGCACGCACACAATAAACGCTAGTAATAACATAGTGTGCGCCTTGCAGCACGCACACAATAACATGATGACGTGTACTAATTAGCTCCACTTTTCTCAGGTGTTCATGTAGGTTAATACGAGATGGATATGTAATAGCATAAGCCCACGTAAGGTTTGGGTGTTGGGTCTGTACTTAATTTTATGGATGATGTTTGGTTTGGTTTTCAAGTAACAACCTGACAGGAAGCAGTCTACATATTTTAGAAGGCTGAAGAAAACCTTGTGCAAAAAGTGCTCTGGTTCTAATTAAAGTTAGTATTGACAGCCTTACCAGCCAACGCTCTGGTGTAAATGTGTCAAAGAAGGATTGAGACTCTGGCTCTGTAAGCCCCCCCCCCCCCCCCCCCCCCCCCCCCCCCCCCCTTTCCTCCAAACACACAAACACACATACATCTCCATCCATCTCTCACCAATATTGTCAATGGCAGCAAAGGATTCAGCCAGGCTGTTCATCATCCGGAGAGAGTAAGGCTGCCACCCGGTCAGATTGGGTTGGGCAGATTTAGAGCTGGCCTAGACACGGCAATGTGACCAGCTCACAGAAGCCTTCCGATACAGAGACAGCTGTGTGAATCACAGGTACGATGCTGTAAACCGGGAGGAGATCGTATAGACCGCTACTGTTGGATGCCAGCAGTTACAAAGGAAGCTTTCAGTATCAGTATCAGAGGGTTGCTTGATACATATGAGTGCATGATGCCTTTTCATCCAGGTCTGATTGGAAGATGTCTTAATAGCGTTTTATCACAAAATAGCAGTATGAGGCATTTATTTCTTAAGAACTATGGTAATTTTAAGTAATTAAATTACCATCAGCCTAATGGCAGATTATTTGATCCTTCAGTTCAGGCCACCTTGCTTTCTGCTAATTAAATAGCGTTCCTTTCCAAAAGGTACGGTAAATTGAGGCTTGGGCTGACAGTATCACACCTATGATTATTAAAAAAGTAAAAAATACTACAACACATCTCAAAAAATATATTTTAAAGCGTAGTGCCCGTTTTTAATCTTAAATATGATCGAATTTGTCTTTCTATAATTTTTTTTAGTTCAATGCAGGTGATCCTTTCATTGCTGCCCATAACCAACTTTTTCTTATTACGCAGATTGTATAAGGGAATGTAGGTCATCATCTGACACCTTCTCAGTCTGCAAATGCGTGTGCAAATGAGTATGGCTAGATTCGTTCCACACCAAAACAAACTACAAAAAACAGGTGCAGCGAAATTAACAGCGGAGCTTACCTTGATTCATAAGAGGTACTCTCCGTACGGCACTTCACTACCTATGTACCTTCGCTGGAGGATGACAGGAAACTAGCGAACGTGCCAGTTCTCTACTTCTCAGAAGGCACAAACACGGTTAGTTTTCCGTTTTCAAAAAGCACGGTGTATGCTGCGGTGCGGTGGAGAAAACTGTGTCTAGCGATTTATCTCGGAGGTATCACTGGGGTAAAATGAAACCTGGCTCCGGAGCAGCAAGCATCGCACAGTGGAGGGAGGAGGGGTTTAGATGGTAGGTGCAATTAAACCGCTCACTGTAAGTCCCACTGACGCTCATACCGCAATCAACCAAAAGACTGTCCGAATACAACATTTCTGCATGAGAATATGACTGCTTGTGTACTATTTGTTGTGTAAACTGCTATGTAGTCTTTAATGACAAGCACCAGGAATTATACCTAATGAGTAAATGTCTCACTTGATTTATCATCCTTGTTTGTTTTATGTGCAGTCAACAGCATTGTTTCTTACCCATGGAGGGGCTGTATCCACAAGTTACCTCTGGTCCAGGACCCTGGGGAGGTGTCATCATCACATCTGCTTGCCCCTGGTCTAAACTCACTGTCCTCGTGTGATAGGTGGAGGAGCAGAAAGTGCGGAGGACAACAGGGGATGAGAGACCATTACTCACTCTGGCCTCCCAGATGCTTCACCACCTTCATTTGTCTTTGACTCCACTTCCTGTAACTGGCCCTGCACAGCTCAGCGCAGCATGTCTGAACTGGGTCAGACAGACAAGACAGGCAGGCAAACAGGCAGACATGCTGGCTGGCAGACAAGCAAGCTAGTATGTTTACAAGCAGACAAACAGACAGACAGGCAGACAAAAAACAAACAGACAGGAAAATAGACAGACAGGCTGACTTGGCAGGAAGAGAGACTAGTTTGCCTGTTATCCAATACAGTCGCTTATAGACATTACTTTGTCTACGTAGTACATTCAATAAACAGTATATTTGTATTTTACTCTGAAGGGTAATTCCAGAAAGCAGGCATTGTAAAGATCACACAACTTTACATAGAAGACCACATGTTATGATTAGACATTAGACATGAAATGAGACATTACATATTTGTATTGTTATATAAACAAGACATTATACAATGTACATACATGAGATACAGTAAAAGTGGGTCAGACTTGGATCAGAGTCTTATTATAGCTTCCTGGGTGATTAGGCAAATCATAACCATTTGAATCGCAATTCCTAAATCCACCAGATTGATTCAATTCTTTCATTTCTTTCATTAGGAATTGAAACCTTGATGAGAAGCGAATAGAAACGGTTGCTCTACAACATCTGGGCAGATGTTGCAGATAGCCCATTACAGGTTAAGAACAACTTCACATGACGAACCCATCTTAACAATTAGGGGACTGTAAGACAGTGTGGCCCTGGGGACAATGGACCTGCCACACATCCATCTCTTCCAGATTGCCATCAGATGAAGGACTATTGTCTGTTCCAGACAGGGCTGGCTTCTGTGGGAAACTGTAGTAGCAGGACATATACACACACAACACACACACATACCCACTCACTCACATACACTCACAAATAACACAGACCAGAAGTGTATGGTGATGCTGTCCTAGTTTGTGTTGGCCTGTTTTTTGCTGCTGAGGGAGACACAAGCCTTCTAGTCTGTGGCTGTCTAGCAGGCCTAACTCACCACTGGGTCCAGGGCTCAGAGCAAACTGAGTCTCCTATTTTTGGTGACACTTTAAACACCTGCTACTTACTATATGGCAGTACCAAGGCAGCTTCATGCACATACACAAGTGCAGATCATTTTAGAAAACACATTATCTCCATCAAAAGGCAAAAATCTGACTCTAAGTGGAAAAATATCTTCATTACAATGAGGGAGCTTCCATGTGGGGTATGTAACCACTGGAACTGTATAACGCAAACATCCAGTCTATACCACCTAAAAAACAAAAAACAAACCCAGAGTCAAAAGGCAGATGTCATTTATTTAGCAACATATTCAAACTAGAAAGTCTCTGAAGTGTTTAGGGACACTAGAATGACAATGGGGCTCAGTGGTTTGGAGGAGCAAGAAACAGGTTAGCCTGGGGTAAGCATGGCATTGGATGTGGTTGGGGGAAGACAGATGTAAAGTAGAAAGGAGCGAAAGAGATTTGGTAAAACGCAAAGGGAGAGGTGGGGGACTTTAAAAGCATTTTCGGTGGACGATGGACGGCCCGGCCTCCTCATATTCATCTTTGCTGATCCACATGGCCTGGAAGGTGGACAAAGAGGCAAGGATGGAGCCTCCAATCCACACTGAGTATTTACGCTCAGGGGGAGCGATCATCTGGAGAGAAGAAGAGAAAGAAGACAGAGGGAAAATAAGAAGGAGAGAGAAACAGTCAGAGATATGATGGACAGTCAGATTTATAACCGACTATGATGTATTAGCCACTGTTTTTACCTGACTGTGGGCTACTCTGCTGTGGAGGTACTATGTTCTTGCTTTCATGATTTTGGTCCTGCCATTTTCAGTGTGCATCTGGATGTGTAAAATTGTTTGTGAGACTGTGTGTAAGTGTGCGTGTGTTCGGTTGTGTATTGAATTATATAAGATTTCACTGTAATAGAATGTATTGTATTGGTTAAAGAAGGCAAGGCTCAAGGACTGTTCAGGCGGTGCATTCTGGAGTATTGATTCTTTGTGGTGTGTTTGTTTGGGGGTGAGGCTTGAGTGCAATTCAGCAGCTGGACTGTGGGAAATTGATGTAAGTTTTTGTGTGTTTGTGTAGCTAATAGTGGGTATATTGATTTGTTGGATGGGTGAGGGTTGTGGGGGAGTGATTCAGTGTTAGGGACTCCTGTCTTTGTACTGTGTTTGATTAATGTGGTTTCTGATCTTGAGTTTGTGTGTTGGTCTGCACCTTGATCTTCATGGTGGATGGGGCCAGGGCTGTAATCTCCTTTTGCATGCGGTCACCGATACCAGGATACATGGTGGTACCACCTGACAGGACGTTGTTGGCGTATAGATCCTTACGGATGTCAATGTCACATTTCATGATGCCGTTGTAGGTGGTCTCATGGATGCCAGCAGACTCCATTCCTGAAGAGACAACAGTCATTAGGCTCACACTGGAACCACTCAGCTGCTCAAAACTGACCTCAATACAGATGAGTTTTCTCCTCTGACCAGGTGTGTCAGAGTTTGGTTGAGAACTTGAGAGGATCTCAAAAAGACACATTTAAGGAAACCGTGATGCTTTCAAAACATCAAGAGAAAGGAGAGAAAATAGCCATGACTGTGTCCTGGTTCTCCACAACCCTGCATGATGGAGCCTAGAGTCTCTCCCATCCCCACATTTGCATTGACCTACATTTTTATTATAATCTTCTGTCTGAACTGCACATTTACAATTTATACTAGTTAGGCAGGGCCAGGGAGACTGTTCGATGTTCTGCTTTAGCATATGCTGTTGAAAAAGTATAGTAATTATTTTTTCACGAGGTTATACGTCAAACAAATAATGTTTAATAATGCATTTGCAATTACATTAATTAATTAGTTAATTAAAAACTAGAGAACATACAATTTGATGTGCTAGCGTAGGTTGGAGATGGTTCTTTTTTTTACTTACATTTTACACCTGATATTTCTGTATATTAAAAAGTATGCATTGCATAAATTTAAAAGCATCAATTTGTTGCTGCTCATTTACAGTGAAGTTTAGAGTGAAGTGTAGTGAAGTATAGCTCTCTTATAATTTTAACAATGCAAGAAAGACTTGTGATACACTATGATATATGTAGCAGCCTCACATATTTTTTTACTCCTGCATCCAAATAACTGTTTTGACTTAAATTAAAGTTGAATTAAATATTTTCTTCTAATGATAACATTCTAAACATTTAGTCATATTGCATTTCATTAATAAAGAAACCCTTTTGAACCTCTCATTCAAGACAGTCTCAACATCTCATTCTAGTTTTCACTGGCAGTGTCTTTGATGGCTATACATTATTTATGATCATCATTTAAAATAAAATAAATATGTATTAGTATATTGGTTGTGCCTTACCAAAGGAACACACACACAATGGCTGATTAACTCTACACACAATGAACTGTATGGAAATCCATTTGACATAATTTCTATGAATTACATAGCAATTACCACATTGCTTTCAAGGTATGGTAGTTGTGTTTTAGACTGACCAATGAAGGAAGGCTGGAAGAGGGTCTCTGGGCAACGGAACCTCTCGTTACCGATGGTGATGACTTGACCATCAGGAAGCTCGTAGCTCTTCTCCAGGGAGGATGAGGAGGCAGCGGTGGCCATCTCATTCTCAAAGTCCAGAGCCACATAGCACAGTTTCTCCTTGATGTCACGCACAATCTCACGCTCGGCTGTAGAGGGGTCACAAGCAAATATTAAAAAGTTTCCATCACTTACTGAATGTATGCTGTTACAATACGTGGCCAACTGAGGGTGCTGTTAGTACCTGCAAAAATAATGGGAAAAAACTACCCAGTTTAAATACCTTTTTGACAACACTGTCAAACTGAATTATGAAAAATGAATATGACGTGTTTTTATTTTTATCTTCGTATGTACCAGTGGTGACGAAAGAGTAGCCTCTCTCAGTGAGGATCTTCATGAGGTAGTCAGTCAGGTCTCTCCCGGCCAAGTCCAGTCTCATGATGGCGTGGGGCAGGGCATAGCCCTCGTACACTGGCACATTGTGGGTCACACCATCACCAGCATCCAGCACAATACCTGACAGCAATCAGAGCATGATTATCTGTTGATGTCTCTGAGACGTTTAAATCAATCTAATCTGAGTGGTGAGTTAGCACACGTGTAGATTAAAACACACACACAAATTCTCATGAACACAGCAACAAAACCCTAACACAAACTGCAGGTTTAAGATCCCTTAACTCTAAATTGTGGATTATATGCTACTTCTGCTTGTTGGTTTAGGGCACCAGGTTTGAAAGCAAATAATACTAAATAATACTCATTTAGCAGACACTTTTATCCAAAGTGGCTTACAGAAAGTACAGGGACATTCTCTCTGAGACAAGTAGGGTTAAGTGCCTTGCCCAAGGACACAACATCACATAGCCACAGCCAGGGTTAAAACTCACAACCTTTTGCTCATGAGGTCAACGCCTTAACCCGCTGAGCCGTCTCACTCCAAATAAGTGAAAGTGTGTAGCAGTGCGGTAGCAATGTGGCAATGTAGCAGTCATGTCTGTGGGCTTACCGGTAGTACGACCAGAGGCATAAAGGGACAGTACTGCCTGGATGGCCACGTACATGGCTGGAACGTTGAAGGTCTCAAACATGATCTGAGGAGGAATGTCATTAACAGATTATCAAGAATGTTTAGACCGATGAGTGTGTCTGTATGTGGTCAGTTGTATGTGGTTGCATGTGTGTGTGAATGGACAGATGTGTATGTATGAAAAGTGTATGTGGACCTGGGTCATCTTCTCCCTATTAGCCTTGGGGTTTAGGGGGGCCTCTGTCAGCAGGGTGGGGTGCTCCTCAGGGGCCACGCGGAGCTCATTATAGAAGGTGTGGTGCCAGATCTACAGAGAGACAGGTGGTGGAGGTTATCAAATCAAATAGAAATTTATTTGTATAGCCCTTTTTACAAGCAATGTCACAGAGGGCTTCACATATGCCCATAGAACTGCCCCTCAACCAACCTAAACCTGAGGTTTAACACCCAGAAAAACTCACTAGGAACAAACAGGTAGAGGTGGTGGTGGGGTATTCAAGCATTCTCTTTTTTAATCGGAACACCTAAGGCTATATTTCTTATTGTTAATGTGAAACCAGATTGCAGTCTTCGGGTCTGTGGCATATGATCTGGCCTCACCTTCTCCATGTCATCCCAGTTAGTGATGATGCCGTGCTCAATGGGATACTTCAGAGTCAGGATACCTCTCTTGCTCTGGGCCTCGTCTCCTACGTAGCTGTCCTTCTGACCCATACCCACCATCACACCCTGGGGGAGGGGGGTGCAGAGAGGTGGTCAGGAACAGGGCCATCGTAAAGAGGCTCAAGAAGAAGGATTTACAAGGTCACCTGTTTACAGAGCTCGCCATAACTGCTGACACCCCCGGTGACTCTAAAACTATACATACAGTATACCTCATACATACCTCACACATATATCTCACAACAGATGTTCTATGCACCTACACTGTGCACACAAACACATTCCCACAACAACATTCGCCCAGCACATTGCACAGGCCTCCATTATGACCTTTCAAGTGAAGTGTTGATGACTGTGACTGAGACAGAGATGACAGAAACATTTGTTTAGTGTGTGTTTGGGTGTGTACACATCAAGTGTGTGTGTAGCTGTGTATTCCAATTGTGTGTGCATGTGTGGATTTCAAGTGTGCAAATTTATGTGTGTTAGCATTACCTGGTGACGGGGACGGCCAACGATGGAAGGGAAAACAGCTCTGGGGGCATCGTCTCCGGCAAAGCCTGCCTTCACCAGGCCGGAGCCGTTATCACACACCAAGGCTGTGGTCTCCTCCTCATCGCACATGTCTGCTTAGCTAGCTGTTGACCTGTAGCACAACAACACACACCAGAGGAGTGTTCAGACAGGGCGAAGTGTTGCGCAGTGTTTCATGACAGAATCTTGAACTATATCAGAAACACGTCTTCATCTGAAGACAAGCTTGAAGAATCTGTTGTACTGACATACATTTTCTTACAAAGGTGTTAATCATGATAGGACACTCAGCTTCTGAACATACCCTAGAATTTATTCAGAATGCAGAAACCCATAGTTAATCTCATATAGAAACAAGCTGGACAGATCAGACTGCTCTGCAAGTCTACGTTCTGTATGTTCATCTGAATGGTCTATGGCTTGCTACTGTTAGCCCCAGGTGTTGCTCATAACTCAGGGTGTCAGAGACACAGAGAACACCACATGTCCTGTCTGGGAAACCTGACACTGCCCTGCACACTTTCAGACACTTTGATCCCTCTTTTTTCTTGCGGTACGATCAAGTCACCCTTGATATTAGGTCAGATATCTTTTAACAGTTACAGTTAGACCTCTTTATTGACTTTATTCATCGCGTAGTTTGAAATGACTTACATTTAGCCTACATTGTATACATGAAGGGGAAGCTCCTTTCAAAATGATTATGGAAAATACAGTTCAAAAGTGCATGCCAGTGGTCATGGTCAAGGAACGGTTTACCAGGTACACTGCAAAGTAACCACATCTTAGGTGCATACATTTTACCTAAACTACAGGGGTATTATAATCTCAATTGCAAATTGCATATTACAGTGCAGCATGTGTAGTGCCACATCAACCAACATTGTTTGAGTAACAATGTAATGTGGTCTTCTGATGTGACCTTGCCTTGGTTCTTGTCTGACATGGGTCAGTTACTATTTGAATAAACGGCCAAAGAGTTGGGTGCACCGAGTTCCTCAGCAATGATCACAATACTTTTTTTAACTGTGCTCTTCTGGTCCTAATTATTATATTATTTTACTGTGATTTTATTGTCTGCTGATTGTTTGATGTGCACTAGTTGTATGTGGCTTTTGAAAGAAAGCATCTGCTAAATTAATAATGTGAAAGTAAAAAAAAAAATGCAGCAGCTGCATGATAATTAGACTTACCCTTGAGGTTCCGGAGAGGTAATGAGGAAGGGAAGCTCCCTGAAAAGACAGACAGAGAACAAGAGAGTAGCTGGCTTCACCTGCTCTCTGTATTTAAATAGGGGCAGCAATGACCCATGGTCTCACATACCTCCCCAAGCCAGCTCCTTTTTAGGAGACTTTGTTCCTCCTGATGGGCCAATGTGGTGCCTACAGGTAGGTTGTCCTCTGTGTGAATAAGGAGCCTGGATGCATGCCTGCCCAGCCTGTCCATCAAACATTTTGTTTAATAGTAGAGGGAAATTTATAGAAGGAGGCTCCACTTAAGAGTATTGATTTGGATAGGTGAAAAGCTCAACTGTGCTGATAAATTGAATACCCACCTTGCAGTCAATTATAATAGAGTATTCAACTTACTCATGGTGTGATAAGATAATTTATTGCTGCTGGGTGTAAAAGGAGGGTGAGTGTGTGTTCAGTGCTGCAGGTATGTTGGTTTGTGACTATAAATAAGCCGACTGAGGGTGCATCTGTCATAATGGAGCTGGGAACGTTTGTCTTGTCATTCAGGCACCAACCACCGAAACAACCCTACCACATAACCTTCTCAACATACCATCAAAGGAAGTTTCGAAGCAGCCTGGGTCCTGGGGTGTGGACAGGGACTAACATAAAGACATATAAAGACAAAGTCTATTCTGCCAATAGAAAGACAAGGCCCTCCTCACTGCCCACTGCCAGCAGCAGGTCAGAGGAGACAAGTGAACTACGCCCCCCTTCGCTGTAATACCCTCTCATTGGATCGTGGCCCAGTATCTTCCTTCAGTTGGCACAAGATAGCAGTGCTGTGGCGGGCTATGTTCAGAAAACCTACTAGCAGTAGTTAACCAGCCTGATAGGCTTACTGATACAGAGGTTAACTTGGCTATTAAGTCAAGTATTGTTAGTCAAGTATTGTTAAGTCAAAGTATTTAACCAGCCTTTTAAGCCCACTAAGAAGCTTTGATTGGACTGTCTGAACCAGAAGCATTTTTTTTTCTCTCTTTACTGATAAAAAAACTGCATGATTAGTGAAGACGGATGAGTGATGAAGAGAATGACTGGTGAAGAGGGATTGAAGAGGATGAGTGGTTAAGAGGGTTGAGTTTTGAAAAGGAATGAGTGGTGAGATGACACACCAAACGTATCAGCTAAGCCCATTTTTGTACAAGTCATTAAAGGTGGGAATGTGGCGTCTTAATAACATCTCTCAGTTCTGTATTAAAAGTTCTAACATGGAATGGGGTGGTAGAATCATTTTTAATGATTGGCATTAAACCAACAAAGGTGATAGTCACAGAGCCAAATTGATATCTGTGTAAAAGGGGAATATCTACCTTTGTCATATTTAGGCTTTACAGATGCACAATCCCCAGAGTCACTATATTGACTGCGGAGGCAGGCTTCTGCGTACTATATTGATGTGGAAGGTTTGATTTAGGGTATATGTTATGCATAGGGTTTGTGAGTAATGTTGTACGTAGGTAAATCAAATATCAGCCAGTTCCTCTACTACTCAGTGTGAGTACCCAGCAGGGTTGTAGAAAATTAGGATAAGACTTGCTATATGTCATGAGGTGAGAGTGGAGGTTAGGGTTAGGTTGGGGTAGGGTTCCATAGAGGACAGAGAAAAGCTCCTGTCTGTTCTTATTTGGGAATTTCAGCTTTTGTCCTATTATTACCGTTTTATTACCCCTTGTGTCAACAGTGGAGAAGTGGAGGTCATGAGTGCAACAGTGAAGACCAGGCTACTTTGTTATTTCAGCTTATGGATGATCCTCTTATGTCCATCCTTACTGCTGGCCACTGGTGCTGGCCCTGGCCCTTAATCAGCTGGACTACATCCAGGACTAGCACCCAACAACAACAACAGCAAACAACCAAACACAGATTAATGTGCTTACACAAGCACACAAATACACAGACACAAAGACAAAGAGGCTCACACACACCTATACCCTCACACACATACATGGATACATATATGCATACGGGAGTCAGGTGGGTGAGCAGTTATGGAGTTGGGCTGGTAATCAGAAGGTTCCTGGTTCAAACCTGGCTGTGCCAACATGACGTTGTGTCCTTGGGCAACACCACTTCACCCTATCCCTCTTGGGGGAATTTCCCTATACTTTCTGTAAGTCGCTCTGAATGAGAGCATCTGCTAAATGACTAAATGTAAATAAAATACATAGGCACAAACACACAATTTCTTTCCGCACCTCAACCACACCCCCTCACAATTCAATAGGCATGACCATGGTGGCCCCGAATAATTAATAATTAATGAAAAAAAGGCTGTGTATCCATTAAAGATCAACTTCCTGGAACCCTGGTTGCTATGCTGGTCATGTGAACAGCCCGCCTATGTCAATGCCATCTCTTGTCATAGTGAGCATTCTTAGCCACTGAAAATAGCACTAGCTTCCCCAGATCCTTGCTCGGATATATACACAGACTACTGTACTACTCTACATGGCAAAGGACAGAAACCATTTGATCCTGACATGGTGACACTTTGAATTGGATACACAGGTTGAGCATGAGAGGGCAGGTTCACATTGCTAGAATTCAAAAAGAAGCACAACCTTTTAGCAGCAGATCCCACGTATTTGTCAACCTATCAAAATATTGAGATCATGTATTTTTCCTGGCTTCAGAATGGCGGGACTGCAAGGATATCTTGGGGTTGGTATGGCCTTCTGAATCTGTCACAGCAGGAATGGTCAGAATGCTGCAGTACAACAGCCAGTTATACTTCCACAATGTCACAGAGACTGCTTGTCAATCAACATGGTATCTTTCACTGAGCAATGTGGTTTAAATACACACCTCCACTGGAAAGTGTATATATGAAAGGTGCCTTTTGAAATGTTTGACCTTTTTCTCATTTATACAAACATATGTTTGAAACTACTAAGTTGTAAATTGTTATAGTAAATAGAACCAATGCTCACAGTGATGTTGTTGTGGCATGTATTTTTTGCTCTTTTTATGTAACCACTATAGACAGAGATGTACAGAGAACCCTTGAAGACGGGTCTTATTGGTTAAGAAGCTGTGTCTCCCTCAAGGCTCCAAGTTGGATGACCTCTGTCTATCCTTCAGTCAGACCAGGAACTATGGAAAGGCAACAATGTTGTGTAAACTGTTTTGATAAGTAAATTATCATAGGTTATTTTAGTAGATCATACTAGATCAATGTTTTTAGCAATTAAAAAGGACAAACCCACTAAGTTAATTATAGCTGTCTGTATCAGAAGTAGTCTGTAACCCTATTTACACCCTATGCAACTCCATTTATAGTCTTTTAACTAAGAAGGTGCCTACTCTTAATGCTGCTTAATGTCAAAGAGCACACAGGTACAATCCCATTATATGATTATCCAGAGGGCTTGACACACAAGTCAGGCCTGGACCTAAAAATACTTTTTACCACACATCACTCAGAAGTATCTCACTATAGAGCACATTATGTAGGAAGAATAATTTGTACTGTACATTCCCAATGTAGCAGAGTACAGCACTGTACCCTGGCATCCAAGAACACGAAATAAATTAACGTAGATATGAGATTTTTATTTTATATCTTCAAATATGGGATTAGTGTAAATCAGATGGGTTTTTTCTGATATCATGGACACCAGTGTTTGAATTGTTAACCAATTCAATCAATGTTCATCTTCCTTTCAAACTTTACTAGTTTCAATTTTCAGTTTCAGTTTAATAATAGCAGTTTGTTGATAGAGTATATGTATACAGTCTTCGGTCTAAAGATGTCAGTTTGTTTCTTCAACTCTCCCATCCACTTATTCTAACCAGATGAACAGTGCAAGTGAAACATTTGGTTAAACGAGGTATTACATTGAGAATAGATTAACATTGATTGACTTACTATTGATAGTGCTAATAACATTTATTCATTTAGCAGACGCTTTTATCGAAAGCGAATTCCAAGAGACAGAGACAATATCATATTAAAAAATAAATGAATAAGGTTAGCATTCGGCATGGGTATGTTCTGAATCAGATAAAAAAAATAGGATTTGACACCATATGATCCATTTGTCAAGGTAGCAGCTCCTGTCATCCCAGAATCTATCCACAGACACTTCATGGACTCAAGAGGACGTTTTTCACAAGGCTAGGATATGGGTGTCGTTAAACGTTAAAGTGATCACTTAAATACAGTGTTCTCTAATGCACTGGTAAAGGGTCAGGAGACTTCAGTCATCAAGTTAGTAAAAATGCAATTACTCATAAGATGTCACATCACATCAGAATAGAGCCATTTTAGGTACGAGAAAAGTTACCATTGTTCCTGTTGCTCCTTTCCTATTTAAGAAATGTCCTTTTTAAGTTATTGGTAACTGAATTTATTTTACTGTAAATTTCAAATTAGCTAAACTAGGTGGATAAAGCAGCACATTTTAAAGCTCCCAAAAAATTTCATTAATTCATTATCTAACACTTATTAGCAGTGCCACTTATTCCCGTTAGGGGTCACCGGTGACTGGAGCCTATCCCAGTTACTTTCGGGCCTAAGGTGGGGTACACCCTGGACTGGGGCCAGCTAGCCACAGGGCTATCACACAGTTACAGACAACATAGAGACAACTATTCACTCTCAGTCATTCACTAGGGGCAATTTCCAGAGTGTCCAATAAGCACATGAATATCTTGAGGAAGCCGGAAGTGTCCAGAGAGAACCCACAGTAACACGGGAGGACATGCAGACTCCACCCAAAGAGGGAGGTTGGGCCTGAGATTCCAACTCATGATCTCCTTGTTGGGAGGCCAAATGTTTATGGAAAACATATCAATATAGTGATTTGACATTACTATTACTATTTAAATTAAATACATGCAACATGCCTAATGTACCTTTCTTGATTTTAAAGGTTAATGACAAGGTGACAAATTGATGTGAGAATAAGGATCAATGTTTTCTCTTCACAGCAGAAGGTAGAAACTTCACTGTGTGAATATTACACAGCATAATTTAGTTACACACTGAAAAGCATCCAGCTCAGTCCTGGGCGGTCCTCTGGACTCAGTGCAGGAGGTGGGCGATAGACGTGTCCTCGCAAAACTGACGTCCATGCTGGATCACGATTCGCACTCCAAAGACTTGGATGCATCAGAAATGTTCATCCAGCATGTGCTTCATTGTTCTCTAGTTCTACTAGTCTTTCGTAAGGCACAGGGAACCTCATAATGTCCTTCTCCAGTGTTCTTTGAACCATCCACTGGCATTCACGTCCAGTTTGAGGATGTTCATGATCCAATCATTTCTCTGAGCTCCCTCCATGAACTCTGAGAGAGATATCTGACCTGATGAAAGAAGAGCAACCTCAGAATCTCAAAATTAACACCACTATCTACATTGAAATCAACATAGCTAGAAAAGGATTTAAATATAACTAAAGAGAGCGATGAATTCAACACGACATTTACAACATCTAATTTCTAACTGTGATTGATTCACTTATTGACTTTGCACACACTTATTGAATATGTAATTTGGTTTCTCCACTTGGGAGTCACACAGCCTGGAATTATTCAAATACAATTTAATATTGTCTCTACAAAACAATTTCTGAATGCAATTGGAACTCTATGAGCACATCCTCTAAATGTCCTTATGTAGTCCAGATCGACACATGGCTAATAGCCCATCATCCTAAACTAGACAGTGGGGGGAGTTTAAGGCCATGCAGATCTATAGAAAGACCATGATCTGTTCCTGTTTTTAGCCATCTTTTAAACCATGAGACAAATTACCTAAGCACTAAGTAGACCTCAATTTAATGTCTCATCTTGAATACATATTGCTTTCTAATATAATAGACTGGTTAGACCAAGGGCAGACTACTTCACCTGTGTTTACCTACAAAAGAAAGTCATACTTTTAAATTCCAATATATATTTAAATATATATTTATTCCTGTTTGTCAGGAAGCTTTTCCTTCTGTACTCAAAATATTTACAAAATATAACTCATTGACACAACTTTTGTTGTTTGTAGACTCAATATAGGCCTACATGTTCTAAAACTAATCCTAACACACCAGATAGTGTTATATGAATTTGTAGTAAAAGTAATAAGTAATGTCATTTTGAATAATACATATATTGACGAATGTTGTAAGTAAACCACCAGAAAATGTACCATCTTGGTTTTCATCCACAAGTTCAAAGAGTTTGTCGCAAACTTCATTTGGTGTCATCCCAGCATTGTTCTGGTTTATTTTATAAATCATCTAGAAAGACATAAAGTAAAACACATTATCACAGGAGAGTAACACTCCAAATGACATTTAAAACTTGTTTGCTTTTTACCTTAATGATGTGCTTGACCTCTTGTCGGTCCAGTTTGCCATTGCCATCCCTGTCATAGACTTTAAAAGACCACTTTAATCTATCTTCGAGCTTCCCCCGTAGCACAAGGTGAACTGCTGCCACAAACTCCATAAAATCGATGACATTATCCTGAAAACAAGGTGGTGCTTGTATTATCAAACAGTATAGCTGCCCAAGGAGGTACTCAATTGATTTTCAGAAAGACCACCAGGCCACAGCGGAAATCAGATTAAAAATACACTTTTTCAATTACCTTGTTTGTATCAAAAGACCGGAATATCAATTCCATGTACAAACTTTCCTCCATTGACGTACTTTGAACTCCAAAAAGACTCCTGAATTCATGCAGGTGTAGAGCTCCACTCGGGCATTTGTTCATGAAAGCTGTATACAGAGCCTGTATCTCTGCCAGTTCAACTTCTTCATCCACCGCACTTTGATTTTGTCCCATGGTATAATCAGAATAATTTCAGAGCAAAAAAAATATAAACCTTAATTTCTTTACAATAAGAATCAGTGCAGTATCCCTCATTTGCATTGGTGCAGTATTGCAGCACCATCTCACCTTTCACACACTACTGAACAAACCTAATCCGCTTGAGTTAAACTCCAGGTGAATTAGCTAACGGGACGTTATTTATAGACATCTTTAATTAAAAACTCGTCCTTAAAAAACCTCACTCTCACAGAACCCTAGACAACCTTTGAGCACTTTTGGCAACTCCAGGCTAAAGGCTTAATTACACTGGGGTACATATACATACCTAGTTCTTTGATTATAAAATATCATGGTTTTTATTCTAAGTACATAATGTAGTTATTTGATAGCCTTTATTAGGCTAAGTAGGTTCCACATTCAAAGTCTGAAAAATAAAAGAAATAAGGAAAGAAAAATAGATGGAGAGACTGTGAGAGAGATCGAAAGAGAAAGTGAGTTGGGGACAATTATGTCATAGTTCATTCATTTATTCATTATCTAACGCTTATTAGCGGTGCCGCTTCCATTAGGGGTCACAGCAGGGACGTTTCTAGGATTGAAAGAAAGGGGGGGCTTAGCCTCTGGCACTTTCTGTCGACTATAACTATTACCTTCACTACCTCACCACCGTGCAGTATTATTGTTTATTACTCTTTTATTGTATCTTTATCTGTATTATATATTTTTGCTTTTATTACTTACCTCACTCACGTGCAATACTCATGTTATATTCATATTCTGTACTAAGTGCAATATTTCTACTTAACTTGCTTACTTTTTGCAAACTGTAATGCTGTAATTCTCCATAACTGTCTATATGTCTATATGTCTACATAACTTATTTTTTATCATACTCTTTGCAAAATACTGTAATTCTGTAACTCCTCAAGTGCAATAACTGCCTACATGTCGACTTAACTTACTTATTTTGTATACTGGACTACTTAACCAGACTACTTAAATTACGTATATATATATTTTTTTTATATCTGACCTTATCGTGCCCACCTATTGCTATTGCCATTGTTATTGCTATTGTTATGTTATTGTCATTATGTATATTACCCTGCAACTCTGTGTGCTGTACTTTACCCTGCTGCTGTTGTGAACTGCAATTTCCACCCTCTGGAGGACAAATAAAGGTTCATCTAAAACTTTAAAAATGGCGCGGTAGGACGAAAGACCGGAATAAGACCGGAAAAAGCAACTGCCGGAAACGACGTTCTGAGCGGTCCAATCACAGCACTTAAGACGGAGACAACGCAACACGTATGCCCTGTCCCAATACCCGCACTACGCCCTTGCGCCCTTTTGTGAAGTACGGAAGTGGTAGAAGTGCGCGAAGGGTTCGAAGTGCGTAGGCTGCAAGCGTGCGAAAATTAGAGAATTGGGACAGTGATGACTACGTCATAGATTTAGCCAGCGCGTCATTACTACGACATCTAAAATGGCGACACCGGTTGCTGTTTTTGCAGTTTTGCTGCTGAAAATCATATTAAAGCTGCACCAAACAATTATTTTGAGAAGAAAGAAGCTCCGAAATCGAAGAAGACGTCAGACTCTCGCTGTCGTGACAAAATAAAATAAAAAAAGACCTTTGATTGTTTTTACGAAAAGGTGTTTATTGTATTTCTTTTTTTTACAACTTTGAATAAATATAAATTAATCAAATTGACTCGAATATTCTGGAGCAAGTAATAAAAACAAACTCAACAACTGAGCAAACTATGCTGCAAACTAATTGAATGGAAATGTATGAAACACTCAACTGAGCAAACATTACAAACTAACTTTTTCAGGGGCAACACAAATCAAATTAAACTTGTTGACCACCTTACTTGGTAAGACACTTTACCGCATGAGCGGGTCGACCATAGACATGTATATGTACCATCTATTGTCTATGGGGCAGACCACCAGACATCTCCATATTCCGCCTTTTTTGTGAAAACGTCACACGCAGCAATGAATTGTGGGTAATACACTTCGCCAAAGTCCGCATCGATGCACGCTTCGTGGAAGTGCGGATCAAGGGCGCAGAGGGGGCGGGGCTTAAGACCTTACTGGAGAATTGGGACACCCTGCGCACTTGCACCCTTCAGCGAGAACGCGCAATTGAAGGGCGCAAGGGCGCAAGTGCGGGTATTGGGACAGGGCCGTAAGCTCGATTTACGCTTCCGCGTTTCGTCGCCCGCATTGCTCCGCCGACAACGCGGACCCTCCCGCATTGCCCCTCCGCGCACCTCCAAAAAATCCTAACTGCGCGTCGCGTTGTCGGCGTCACAAGCGATGTGATTGGTCCGCTCAAAACGTGACGTAGTTTTGTAAATAGTTGAGATAAGTGAGGTATCGTTTGAGTGCACTTTTTGCCGTGATTTTTTTTTATTAGACTTTTTATATTACATTTATACATACTACAATGCATATTGTTGTTGTATTGTTTTAGTGCTGTGATTTTTTTTATTATACTTTTTGTATTACATAATACATAAGAATAAAAAACACAAGTTTGTTTTCAAACAATTGTTTTGATATTTATTTTCAACACACACAGCACAACACAGTTTACACACCATGCATAGTTCACAGTTTATTATCACTCATTGAGTGTGCTTCGGGACACCATCGTGAAGTTCGAATCATTGGCCACCAGTTTTCTCCACTCGTCAGGCTGTATACGGTGAAGAAGCTCGTCAAACCGGCCCGCTGACATTCGAAAGTATCGAAAGTGCATTTGTTCATCCAGGTCCCTCAGTGGGTGAACCAGTGTTGCAAATTCACCCGTTTCCAGCCTCGACCAGTTTAGAGATCGTACAGAACCTCCGCAAACGTCTTCTCTGTCGCCTGCGCTTCCACATCATTTGCAATATACACATTTGCTCTTCAATAATGAGCAAGGATTCGGCTATAACCCTTGAAACCACACAGCCACACCCCCCTGGTGGCATGGCGGTGAATTGCAGAGTAACGCAGACCCTCGACGCAAAACTTTGAATATTCAACAATCGCGCCACGCCCCACGCGTAAGGTTTGACGCGGAAGCGTAAATCGAGCTGTAGTTAGGATTTTTTGGAGGTGCGCGGAGGAGCAATGGGAGGGTCCGCGTTGTCTGCGGAGCAATGCGGGCGACGCATCGCGGAAGCATAACCAGGGTTTTAGGGGGGCTTCAGCCCTAAAACAGGGCTAACGACGCCCCTGGGTCACAGGTGACTGGAGCTTATCCCATTTACTTTCGGGTCTTAAGGGTACACCCTGGTCAAATAGTCATAAGGCTATCACACAAACAGTGACAGACAACATAGAGACAACCATTCAATCTCACAGTCCATAGACTGAGAGTGCCGGAAAAGACCCACGGTAACACGACGAGGACATGCAGACTCCACCCAGAGAGATCATGGTCCTGAGATTCGGGCTCAGGATCTCCGTGTTGGGAGGCGAGATTGAGTTGAACTTTCAGTGACTCTGCTGTTCGTCTTTTAAAGCGTTAATTTATCCAGATCCAAAATATACGAGTATAGCCAGGAGCTCATCAGTTGGGAAACATACGTTTCTAAGGTTATTAAGGTTATTGACTGACCAGGGGAAGCATTTTCTGCATCAAGGAAACGCAAGAGATTAGGTAGAGCTATGAAAACATAAGAATCCCCCCCAAAACGTGTTTTCTCGTTTTTACAGGCTGTAAAACTCTCAGTGTAAGTGCATTCCCAGTAATAACACACTGAGGTAAAACCTAAAATTAGCCTAACGTTCACCTTATTCATTGATCATGTTTTATGTAATCAAAAATCTCCATAGTTGGATGAATAGGGTTGACTTGGATGACTCGTAATGAGGCTACCTCCTTGTGGCCAAGACTAATAACTGCAAATCATGAACAAAACATCCTAAACGTCACTTCCGCTTGCATTTTGACAGCAAATGCTAAATACTTCCAATACAAAATAATATTCAGTTTTAAATTGTCATTTTACAAGCGACTGATTAAACATTCAAAGTTTTGTGGCATCAAGGACGTGTGGAACGTATTTTTGAATTGTGGAACAGAGAACGCAGCATTTTTAGGGCTAGACGATGAAGGTGAGTTGGTGTGTCGGTAATGGATCGTGTTTTGTGTTTTTCGCTGTCTTCACGCGTTATCAAGCTAGTGGTACTAGTCTGCTGTCACTGACTTGCAGAGTATCGGTCTCTATTTTGTGCCATCTTAGTTCAAGATACCATTTTATACGTGTGAATGCAATGATGTCATCATTTGCTTCGAGTTACTACTCATCATTTGTAAATGTACGACTACAACTAGCTAACTGATCTTTCCTTTACGAAAACTCCTCTGCTCACATTTACAAGTGATAATTATAGATCATGTTGCTTTCTAGTTTAAATTGTTTCTATATCTTTGGAAACCTGACATGTTGTCGCTTAGTTCCTGCTGTTTAGGGGGGTGGTGTGTCAGTGTGGTGATATGAGTATTCTTTTTGCCGTGAATCGTGAACTGCAAATGATCAACATATTCTTTCCCACAGCAAACCACAGGTACATTGACCATAACACATACATGTAATTGTGTTCCAAATGTGTCTTTAATCCCCTAATCTTATATTCACATTATAACAGCATTGTGTCACAGTAGGTAATTAAACCATGATGTATTTACATTTATATTTATTAATTAGCAGACGCTTTTATCCAAGAGAGAGCTTTACAAAAGAGCATATTGGTCACTAAACATAGCAACGTTATAAACCCCAAATATGGCAGGTTTACAGATTCTGAAACATACATCGAGGGAACCAATAAGTGCCAAGGGAAGAGCTACAAGAACTTTTAGCCAAACAAACAAGTTTTAAGGTGAGTCACCGACAGACAGTACTCTACCTAAGGGATGCGAACAATAAAGCGACAGCACTAGCTAGTTTCCGCACAGGGATTACCAAGTAATTCTAAACAACACCAACAAGACGTTGTCATGTCACCCCACTCCTCATCGCCCTCCACTGGCTTCCCATCATGGCCCGCATCAGATTCAAGACCCTGGTGCTGACCTTCCGGGCTGTGAAACGGGACTGCCCCGACCTATATCAACTCTATCCTCCAGCCCTATACCCCCACCCATCACCTACGGTCATCTGCTGACAACCGTCTATTGGTACCCCCCCCCCCCAAGAGCGCCCACGCGCAACACAAACTCCTCCACTGCCTGGCTCCCCAATGGTGGAATCAACTCCCCACCTCCATCAGAAGCACAGACTGCCTTCTCACCTTCAAAAGAAGGCTTAAAACTAATTTATTTAGATAATTTAATGGCACTTAGGAATAGTATGGCACTTCACATAATCGAATGTTGTTTAGAACTATTTGTTGGTCCCCATATGGTGACTTGCCAGTGTTGTTGTTGTATTTCTTGCTTTATGTTCACAATCGTTGTGTTACGCATGTATAGTTCTTCCCTTGGCACTTATTGATTCTCATGATGTATGATTCACGATTAAAAAAAAAACACTGTTCGGGGTCTATCACGTTGCTATGCTCAATGACTGATGCTCTTTGTAAAAGCTCTCTCTTGTAAGTCGCTTTGGATAAAAGTGTCTGCTAAATGAATAAATGTAACAAGTAATTTGAAACAACACCAACCGATTACATTTCTAAGTGCCTTACTATTTCTAAGTGCCATAAAATTCTCGGAATAGGTGAGTTTTGAGCGTTTTCTTGAAGGTGATGGAGATGATGTGCTTCTGATGGAGGTGGGGGGTTGATTCTACCATTGGGGAGCCAGACAGGGAAAGCTTGTGTTGGGCTCTGGCGCTCTTGAGGGGGGGGGACAACTAGACGGTTGTCAGAGGAGGACCGTAGGTGGCGGGCAGGGGTGTAAAGCCGGAGGAGAAAGTTGATATAGCTTGGGGCAGTCCCGTTCACTGCCCTAAAGGTCAGTACCAGGGTCTTGAATCAGATACGGGCCATGATGGGGGAAACCAGTGAAGGGAGATGAGGAGTGGGGTGACATGGCAGCGTCTGGGTAGATTGAATATCAGGCGAGCTGCTGTATTTTGGATCCTCTGGAGGGGGCGGATTGCATTTGCTGGAAGGCTGGTTAGCAGCGAGTTGCAGTAGTCCAGCTATGAGAGGACAAGAGCTTGGACTAGCAGCTGGGTGGAATGTTCAGACAGGTATCTTCTGATTTTGTGGATGTTGTAGAGCAGGGGTGTCAAACTCATTTTCACCGGGGGCCACATCAGCATAATGGCTGCCCTCAAAGGGCCAGTTGTAATTTATGAAGCTAATTATATGTAAGCTAATGTAAAATAAATGTAACTACTAAATGTTAAATTACTTTGAATGTATTACTTGAGAGGGGGCATAGCTGCTAAGAACATAGCATGTGTGACAGATGTAGTATTTTTTTTTAAATAAAATAATAATGGCGGCACACAACCTTGCATGTGGCGCACTAAATACATTGCTACACATAAAAATAAGTAAAAACTTACAGCTCAAGACTAAGTTGGAAGTCTGAGAAGCAACTTTTCCTGTTCATGCATTTAAAAGCCTGGCTTGACTTGGCTCAAGCACAGGAAAATAAATTGCAGGAAAATTGGATTGGTGAGTCTTGTCATCATATCTCCTAACAAGAAAGAAATGATCAGATCACAACCAGTTATTGTTCACGTTTTTAGGTTATTTTTTGATGAGTCGATGCCTGTCCCTGAACACACCAAGCGGATCCCCTCTCCACCATCCATTGATCATGTTCTGAAAATAACAAACACAAAACAAAATGCAAGCACAATCATTAAATTGCACACAGTTTAACTATTCTTCTTGGTTACATTACATTTAAAACAGTTATTACAACAGAATATAATACATATAAGTAAACTCAGAATATACACAGTATGAACAGTCTAATCAGAATATACAGGTGAAAGGTTTATTTATTCCAGCAATTAGATTTACAAAGTGAAACTAATGTATGACATAGGTTCATAACATGCAACTCAAGATATGTCAAGCCTTCATTTGATATAATTTTGATGATTATGGCTTACAAGAGAAATATTGGCCCTCTAAAAGGTTTAATCTTGCATATGTACTTAGTACTTGGTTTGGGCCCCTTTTGCATGAATTACTGCCTCAATGCGGCGTGGCATGGATGCTATCAGCCTGTGGCACTGCTCAGGTGTTATGGAGGACCAGGATGCTTTGATAGTGGCCTTCAGCTCTGCTGCATTGTCCGGTCTCATGTCTCTCATCTTTCTGTTGGCAATGCCCCATAAATTCTATATGGGGTTCAGGTCTGGCGAGTTTGCTGGCCAATCAAGCACCGTTATCTGATGGTTATTTAACCAGGTTTTGGTACTTTTGGCAGTGTGGGCAGGTGCCAAGTCCTGTTGGAAAATGAAGTCAGCATCTCCATAAAGCTTTTCTGCTGAAGGAACCATGAAGTGTTCTAAAATCTCCTGATAGACAGCTGCGTTGACTCAATAAAGCACAGTGGACCAACACCAGCAGATGTCATGGCTCCCCAAACCAACACAGACTGAGGAAACCTCACACTGGACTTTATGCATCTTGGATTATGTGCATTTCCATTCTTCCTCCAGACTCTGGGACCTTGGTTTCCAAATTAGATGCAAAATGTGTTTTTATTTTTGTCTTTAGCCCAGGTAAGACGCTTCTGACATTGTTTGTTGTTCAGGAGCGGCTTGATAAGAGGAATACGACATTTGCAGGATCTGTCTGTGTGTGGTGGCTCTTGATGTACTAACTCCAGCCTCGGTCCACTCCTTGTGAAGTTCCCCCACACTTTTGAATGGCCTTTTCCTGACAATCCTTTCCAGACTCCTGTCATCCCTGCGGCTTGTGCATCTTTTTCTTACACCTTTTTCCCTTCCAGCTAACTTTCTATTAATGTGCTTTGATAGAGCACTTTGAGAACATCCAACTTCTTTTGCAATTACCTTTTGAGGCTTTCCCTCCTTGTGGAGGGTGTCAATGATGGTTTTCTGCACACCTGTCAGGTCAGCAGTCTTCCCCATGATTGTGAATTCTACTGAACCAGACTGAGAGACCATTTAAAGACTCAGGAACTCTTCACAGGTGTTTTGGATTAATTAGCTGATGAGCATGTGAAACTTTGAGCCTATAGTATTGAACCTTTTCCAAATATTCTAATTTTCTGAGATTTGGAATTTGGGGTTTTCAAAAACTGGAAGCCATGATCATCAAGATTATAACAAATAAAGCCTTGACATATCTCACTTTGCATGTATTGAGTTTATATCACGTGTTAGTTTCACATTTGAAGTTGAATGGCTGACTTGAATGAACACACAATATTCAAAAAAAAATTTTTTCACCTGTACAGGGTATGTACAGATTAAAGTGATTTAAGACAAATGTACAGCTGTATTGTACAAGATGCTACAGTATTAAACATAATTTACAGAGTTGCATGTATGTACAGTTAGTGCAAATGATGCAATGAACAGATGTGCAAAATGAACAGATCCTGTGCTTAGGTCCTTTAGGTCCTGTGCTGAGGCAATCCGTAGAACAGCATGGATGTTGTCATCAGTGATGCGAGATCTGTGCTTGTTCAAATTAATTATGGAAAACAACTGTTTGCACAGGTAGGTGCTCCCAAACATGGAGAGAACACGGGGAGCATGAAGTCGAAGCTGTGGCATCAGATAGTAAAAGTCCTGGATTGCAGCATCCTCTAGCAGCAACTTTGCTCTCAGGCGCTTTGAAGCTCAATTAACTCCATCTGAAGGTGTCGGGGTGCAGTGCCGTCAGTGGTGAAAGGACTGGCAAAGAGGGCAAAGCCAGTGTGCTGTGCCCTGAAGTCAGAGAAGCGCAGATCAAACTCCTTCCTTATCAGGCTCAGTTTGGTAGCCAACTCAGGACATGAAAAGTACGGGGAAATGTGGCTGAGATGCTCTGACAAACAGGAAAGTTACCAAGATAGTCGTGTTTCACTTGGCACATCCATAGGTCCAGTTTACGCTGGAAAGCTGTGATTGTGTCGGACATCTGTGTGATGACTTGTTTGCGTCCCTGCAGCTTCTGATTCAGTTTGGCGAGATGCTGGGTTATGTCACATAACATAGCAAAGTCACACAGCCACTGCTCATCTGACAGTTCAGGCAAGTGTTTTCCTTTACGCTGCATGAAAACAGCAATGTCTTCCCTAAGCTCCAAAAAATCTTTTGAAGACTTTGCTCCTACTCATCCACCAAACGTCTCCATGCTCTGAGTTATATCTTCTGCAAAAACAGCTGGAACTGACAATGATTCAGGCCACAAGCGCCAATGAAGTTCACTGTTTTCATGACCATGGTCACTATGCCATCCATCCCCAGCACCTTCCCACACAAAGCTTCTTGATGAATAATGCAATGATACGTTACCAGAGGCGTGTGACTCTTGCATTTACCCTTCAATAGTCCAACTAAGCCCGTGTTTCTTCCACTCATTGTGGGTGCACCGTCTGTAGTTAATCCCACCAAGTTTTTACTCACGGACTTCTCCACCGCATCAAAAATGTCCTGTCCTGTTGTGGTCCCATGCAAAGCAGCCACATCCAAAATGACAGTGAGGTCCGACTTCACACCTCTTATAAAAATAGATAACTGCACTGAATCCGTGATATCTGTGCTTTCATCAACAGCTAATGAAAATGCTGTGTAGCTGCGTGTCTCCGGCTAGCTGTGTTAAAAGATTTCCAGCTATTTCCTTAACTCGGTCCGCGATGGTGTTTCTTGATAAACGAACATTTTTAAAAGCCTGTGCCTGGTCGGGACACACTTACTCAAACACTTTCACCATGCATCGCTTCAAAAACTCTCCATCTGAAAAAGGCTTTGAAGAGTGGGCGATATCTTCAGCTACAATAAAGCTAGCTTTCACTGCCGCGTTATTTTTGACTGGCTTTTGTGAACACATTCTGCTGCGCTCGCAGTTTGCCTTTTAATTCTTGGGTAATTTTTGTTTTTCTTGATGGGTAGCTGTGGCATACTTAGCTCTGTTTGGTGTCAAAATGCCAGCGTAGATTATATTATTTGACAACCGACACTGCCTCGTAACACAAAAGACATACAGGTCGATTTCCTTGAAGCACAAACATGTATTTGCCTTCCCACCTTTCTTGAAATAGCCTTCCATCTGCATTAACTTTTCTCTTTGACATTTTGGGACGATTTATTAAATAAATCCATGTATTTAAAATACATTTGATTTGGATCTCTCAATTCCACCTGTTTGCGTGACTCAGTCTGTGCATGTGCGCGCCAGCTCGTGTTTACACCAGACCGAGTCAGAGGAGGGAACGCATGCAGCTGTTCTGGGATTGGCTTATTGGTCAACGTTTTTTTGCTTGTTAGTCAAGGTAAGGCAGGCCGGCCACATAAAATGAAATGCGGGCCTTGACTTTGACACCTATGTTGTAGAGGGTGAATCTGCATGACCGTGAGACTGCGGCAATGTGTGCTTTGAAGGAGAGGTCGTCATCCAGGGTGACCCCCAGGTTCCTGGCAGAAGTTGAAGGGGTCACTGTTGCAGATCCCAGAGTAATGGAGAGATCGTGGGTGATTGAAGGTTTGGCAGAAATTATAAGAAGTTCTGTTTTGGCGAGGTTCAGCTGGAGGTGGTGTCTGGTCATCCAGGCTGAGATGTCGGTGAGGCAGGCCTCGATTCTAGTTGAGATCCCTGGATCGGTCAGGGGGAAGGATATGTATAGCTGAGTGTCTCCGGCATAGCCGTGATAGGAGAAGCCATGGGAGGAGATTATTGGTCGGAGCGAGGTGGTGTATAGGGAGAATAGGAACGGTCCAAGGACGGAACCCTGTGGGACGCCGGTGGAGAGCTGGCGAGGACCTGACATTTTTCCTCTCCAGGAGACCTGATTGAATTGAAAATCCTTTATTAGGTAGATAGGATCTTCCTGCCAGGTAGGATGAGATTAATCCAAGTGCAGTGCCAGTGATGCCCATCTCAGAGAATGTGGTGAGCAGGATCTGGTGATTAACTGTGTCGAATGCTGCAGAGAGGTCTAGCAAAATGACAACAGATGAACTTGAGGCCGCTCTGGCAGACTGGAGGGTGGTGGTCACTGACAGGAGGGCAGTCTCAGTGGAGTGGCTGGTCTTGAAGCCTGATTGGTTAGGGTCCAAAAGGTTGTTCTGAGAGAGAAAGCTCGTCAGTTGGTTTGATACAGCGTGCTCAATTGTTTTAGATGAATAAATGTATTGCCACTGTAATAATAATAATAATACAAATATTCATTTAGCAGATGCTTTCATCCAAAACGGTTTACAGCAGGGACAATCCCCCTGAGGCAAAAAGGGTGAAGTGCCTTGCACAAGGACACAACATCACATAGCCACAGCTACTCCCACTGTAAAACAATCCAACTACTAGAATGTAATTAATTCTTTCTTTTTTGCAGGTTCCCAATGCAGTGAACGAGGTGGTTGAAGAAGCTAGCTCCTCCCAGGTAGACTCCAATCAGGAGGAGATCCCACCATTCCTCCATGAGGAGACTCCAGAGGGTGAGAAAAGCTGCAATCAAACTTTGTCAGTTGGACAAGAGAGGGGCACTAGAGCATGGGAACCACCCAAATAAATTTTTTTTATCTCTTATGTTGTGTCCCACCCCCTCTTAAGAGTAAACACTCACCCATACTTTTTTTTAAATCTCTGTCCAACCTCCATCCATGACCCTCTGTCCAGAGACAACTGAGCTTGTATTCCCTTCCCTCTTAATCTTTTTAATTAGTTTTGATAGTCACATCACATGAAGGATTGCTTGATAGAATACACATGAGCATGAGAGTTTTTGTCCTATTGAAAAATGTCTTCTGTTTTGAGTCACCAGTTTTAGTCATACAGGTCAAATGACAGTCTGTGTTGTGTGAGTAAAAGCCATGGCCCAGACAGCATGTAGATATACAACTGTCTGAAGGTGCAGTGTGATATTGTAGCCTGCAGAGGGACATGTAATACCAGTGTTTTCTTGTTCATGTTAGCACTGTGGCAGAGGGCAGTGTAGCCTGTAACAGGACAGTGATCGGTTGGAACCAACTATCTTAACGAGCTATACGTGTAAGTAATCTGATTTATCTTGTCAGCCAGTTATTTATTTTAATCAGATAGTATTTATGAATACAAGTTTGGTCATAAAACACTGACAGCAATACTCATCAGCCAAAATTAGTTGATACTCTCGGTTGGGGTAATGTATGTAACATATGTTTTACTTAATCGATCACACACCTGTCTCTGTTGTTATTCGTAGTAGACACAAACAACTTTCCTCACAACTCCTCTGGCCTGCATGAGCTGAATTGTCCCCGTTAAACGTCAGGCAAGCATGTTTAGATATGTCATTGCTGCTATTGTATGTGTCGTAACCCTCTTCATGTATTTTGTAACTGCACACAGAGCTTCAATTTTCCTCTGTGGTTAATAATAAGGACCAAATTGTGGCGTTTAAAAGAGGAATTGATGCACTAATGTAGGTCGCAGCAGCCAACCACCTTAATACTGCAACTATTTGACAGCAGTAAGGGAGCGTTAAAATAGGCATTGGATACAGCGAGGAGACATATGAGAGAATATGAAAATAAATGCCTTTTTCTTCCTCTCGACAGAATGTCTTTTTTTTTTTTTTTTTTACTTAATTTGTATTAGTTTTTCAGGTTTAGTGATAACAAACAAACAGACAAAGACACACGTAGGGCAAGCATGGGCGATACTAGAATATAAGTACAACAGGGTTCAAGAATAATACTTTTTTTTTATGACAAGAAAATGTACAATTAGAGTGGGTTACATTCCTCACAATGGTCAGACCATTTTTTCCAGGCCTCGATATAGCGGTCAAAGTGTAGCCTTAGGGCTCCATACAGTTTATTTCGTTGACAAGAGCGACACATTCTTCTTTAGAGGGTGGCTCTTCCCTTAGCCACTTCCGGGTGATGGCATTCTTACATGCAACAAGAAGGATTTTGTAGAGGTATTTGTCATGGGTCATAAGGTTGTCCGGCAGTTTGCCCAGGTATAGTATAACAAAGGAGTTATCAACTTTAATTCCAAAAATTGAACTTATTTATTTGGAAATCTCATCCCAAAATGGATGGATAACACAGCAGTCCCAAAATATATGAAAATGATCAGCCATGGGTTTACCGCACCGCCTCCAACATCCGCTCGGGCCCTGAGATCCCTGCTGCATGTATTTAATTTTTGGGGTCACAAAGAAACGTATTGTATTCTTCCAGGAAAATTCACGCCAAGATCTTGAGTTGGTAGTTTTAACCTGATTTTCCCAAATATCACTCCATTCTTCTTCAGTTATCTCCAGGCCTGATTCCTTCTCCCATTTATGTCTGACATGATCAGTGGACTGGTCTTTAGAATTCTGTAGTTCCTTATATATCCGAGAGATCAAATGTTTGCTACCTTTGGCCTTGTATGCCTCAGTAAATATATTTATCAATTTAGAGTCACTTTCAGCTAGATGTTTAATTTCTCGATTAAAATAGTCCCTGACCTGGAGATACCTGAAGAAGTCACCTTTTTCAAGGCCAAATACATTTGAGAGACGATTAAATGACTCCAGAATACAACCATTGGTTATAGAACAATAAGCAGTTATACCTTTGTGGACCCACTGTTTAAATTGCTTATCGAGGCTAGATGGTAGAAAGCTAGAGTCACAAGCCACCCATTTCAATATTCTTGAATGCCTCACAAGGCGGAGTTTTTTGTCTTGAACCACACCCTAAGAGATTGTGTGATCCACTGGTTAAGTTTACACAGGTAGGTGCCCAATATAGACTGTGCTGGTGATTCAAAAAGCTTAAATTCTAAGTCCTTCCATTTAGCTGAATACTCTGGGTTGCACCAGCAGACAAGTGGTCTTAGTTGAGCGGCAGTGTAATAATCCTCTAGGCCAGTGATACTCACAATTTTTTTCACAAGAGCCACATTGGCCGAGCAAAATCAAGGGAAGGGCCACTTTTAAGACACACCCCCTTTTGCAAATGTTAATTTCTACATATACATTCCATATCCCACAAAAAAAGAAACAACACAGCCAATACATTTTCAATTAAGACCATATTTATCTTTATACTGGGATGAGCGGAAACTGGCATGCATGTCCTTGACTTTCTTCATGTTGTATTTGTAGTTTGTTGTTGCAATCACAGTGAGGCATTCAAGATGAGCATGGGTCAGTTTTTCTGTTTCCTCTTGCTAGTGTTCACGGTTGAAAATGTTGACTCACAGGTGTATGTGCTCATGAAGAAAGACATCACTTTCTGTGCAAGTGGTTTCAAACTGGGAAAGTCTGCTTCAGAAACCAAACTCCAGAAGTGGCCAACACCTGCTCTGAGTTCATCTTGGAGAATGGTATTTGTTTGCAGCTCTATTATTTCACTCTCCAGAGTGGCACGATTACCAGGGCAGAGCTGTGTGATGTTTGGAGTGAGGGAGGACACATCCACATAGAAGGGGTTTTCAATAAATTGAAAATATAAACTTTAATCCTTTAATTTTTGGAGGATCGCGTCCTTGTTGTCAAAGTCTGTGAACAGTATTTCTGCTGAAGCCAAAAAGCAGTCTTTTACAAATTTTATAGTCTGAGAAAGGTGTTTTGGCCCGCGCCAAAATACGAGCCATTTCAAAAGATGCCTCTGTTAAACAAAGTGAAGCAGTGAGCTGCGCTATTTTACTCTTTCTTATTCCACTGCCAGGCGGATAACTTTCATTGACATTTGGATGCACAGTTTTGAAATGGTGCTCCAAGTTGCTTCGTTTGAAACAGGCGCGGGTTTGTTTGCATATTAAGTACAGAGAGTTGATGCCATGAAGAATAAATAAGAATTTGTCTGTTCTGCTCGCCCCCTCTCCGTCGTCTTCATGCTGATTTTCGTTTGGTGTTAGTGCTGGTTTTTGCCCTTTTTTATTTAAAAAACGACCCATTGTGCCCGCATCTCAAGCTGGCTTGCTCCATCCTCTGTCCGTGGTCAATCCCCACTTGGTGCGTAACTGCGCACGGGTTTGCACGCTGGCCGTATTCACGCGAGACCGCAGAAAATTACTTAATTTATAGTTCTTAAGTATTATGCAGATGTTTGCGTTTGTGTTCACTGCATGTTTATGTAGCACATTTGAAAAAGAATCTTGGTTACCATATTGTTATAAACTAATATGCCAGTGCGAGCCACCAATTAAAGCTTCACGAGCCACATGTGGCTCGCGAGCCGCGCATTGAGTATGACTGAGCTAGAGGATATACAAAAATCTTTTGAGAATTATTACAAGGACTTATATAGCCAGCCTGGAACGGCAGATACTTTGAAGATAGAACAATTTCTGAAATCTCTGGATCTTCCCTCTATAGGTGTCCAGCAAAATAATATTTTGAGTCTAGAGTCTAGCTTGTAACACATTGTGTTATTTCTCGTATTCCTTATTTTATCAATAGTCCTCTCGGTTTGTTGTTTACGTAGTCTCCAAGAGAGAAGCTTCATAGCCTTGGGACCGGTTTCATAGTATTTTTGTCTGCTAAATCGAATTTTTACCTCATTTTGTTCATTGTAGATTTTGTGTATTTCCTGTTTGACACATTTTATTTGCGTCAATACTTGTGGGTTTTTGTGGGCAGAATGTTTAATTTCTAATTCTTTCATTTTAGTCTGTAATTCTAGTAGATGTTTTTGTTTACTATTTTTCCTATAAGCAGAGAAGGCTATACGTTTTCCTCTTGTTACCGCTTTCCAAGCATCCCACAAAACATTTGGTGAAACTGTTCCATTGTCATTGAATAGCATATACTCTTTCAATTCTTTCCTAATAAATTCCTTACATACTTTTTTGTTTGTTAAACTTGGGTTGAGGCGCCATAGTGAATCCTTTCTTTTATTATCCAGGTGAAGTGTGAGATACACCCCTGAGTGGTCTGAAACATCTCGAATACCTATTTTACAGGAACTTATTCTGTGTCTATCCACAGTGTACATTTTTTTATAGAGTGATCTATCTTGTCCTGGAGGCATGTACACATTTAGTAAGGTCACTTCTTTGTGGTCTATCTTACCTCTAATAAGTATAAAGCCACCTTCCTTATCTTTGATTTCAGATGTTAGTTGGAAATGTATCTTATTAGGAAGTAAAATGGCCACACCCCTCTTACGCCCTGATTTATGCGAGGAGTAAAATGTATTCATAAACCCCATCTTTTTTAGTTTTTCGTGCTCTGCATCAGAGAGGTGTGTCTCCTGCCAAAAAATTACCTGTAAACTTTCCCTTTTCATTTTCGCTATAACTTTGCTTCTTTTCACAGGATTATGTAACCCATTCACATTAAGTGATATTACCTTGTAATCCTGGTACATTGACATGGTTTAGATCTCTTTCTGATGGCCCATTGTAAACTAGAACCTATTGCCCTTGAACAAGAATATGTATGGTAACAAAAACAACTATGTGAACTGAACAGAGTACAGTAAGTACAAAACAAGCGGACTTCCAAGGTAGGAGTACATGTCGTGTGCTCCTTAAATTTGAGGGGAAAGCCTAGCTCAAGGTAAGGGCCCCTCTGTGGAGTAATCAAAAAGATTGCTCCCAAAAGTGAAGAAAATAACATAGAATCTAAATGGCAGCTTCCAACAAAACTACTCTCCCGGTCTCAGTAAAACATTATTTTAGGCCAGGGGCAGTCATTGCAAGAGTACAAAAATAAATTAATTAATTAAATTAAAATATTCAAGAGGTGGGGGAAAGAGTCAGCTGGAAGATTAGGGGTAAAGAAGAATAAATACCCAGGTTACCAGTCCACTTATGGTCGTAGATGGTCAAACTCTCTCATTCCACACCGTTGGGTTCAGGTTGCATTAGAGCTGCGGCAGAAGGCACGCAGCTTGTGTCTTATCAGCTCCGGGTGGGATGCTTGCTGGGGGCGCTTGCCTCTTGTTCTCTCCCAAACCTGGTGTGGTTTCACAGCTGGGCGTGGGTCTGTCTCCTGCGCGATGGGGAATCCCTCTCTCTGTAGGTCATCGGCGGCCTCCTTTGCGTCATTGTAAATCCTCGGCCCGCTGGCCAAAAACACCTTGAGCTTGGCAGGGGGGGGCGTCTGGAACCGCACTCCTTTCTCCTTCAATATGCTTCTTATTCCGGCATATTCCATTCTCTTCCTCATTACTTCAGTCCGGTAGTCATTGTCAAAATAGACTCATGTGTCCTTATAGAAGACTTCTTTCTTTTTCCACGCAGTAGAGATAACCTGGTCTTTGGTTCTATTCTCTAGAAAGTTTAACACAAACGATCTCGGCGGTGCGTCCCGGGGAGGTCGCGGACCCAAAGCTCTGTGGCAGCGCTGAATTTTCAGATCAATCTCCCCCAGGGCCAGCTCAGATCTCAAAAAGTTAGCCACAAATTCCATTGGTTTATTTTCTTCCTCACCTTCAGGTATGCCATAAATACGGATGTTGTTCCGCCGAGACCGTAGCTCCAAATCGGCCACCTTTATGTGCATGGATTCCTGCGCTTGCTTCATTTGGAGGAGCTTGTCTTCGAGCTCCGTGTTGATCTCCTCTATATCAGCCACGTGCTGCTCTGCCTCATCCACCCGTGTTATTGTAGTTTTCAAATCTTCCCTGATGTTTCCCAGTGTCTGGTTGATCTCCTCTCTGAACTCAGCCAAATCGTTCTTAACGTCCTCTCTTAGCTTATGGCAATGTGCACTAAGCTCCTTTTTAACATCCGCACGCATCGCCCGGATCTCGGTGTAGATATTGGCCAGCTTTGGTCAAATTGCGGTTATTAGTTTCTTTAGTACAGTTGTGTACCTGTCTGGAACTTTAAGTTGTTAGTGTTTTGGTGTGTTTAAAAACGCTTTATGTTGATTTTTGATCTCCCTTTGTATGCCAGACTGTAAAAACCACCTTGCCCATCTCCATTACATAAACCAATACACAAGTCAGCTACTTGACCTAGCTTGGACTTTATGTAATAAGACGTTACTGTTACGTTACTAGGCCTCACGACTGTGTAACATAGCAGTCAGACCACATCTTTACCTGTCTGAGTAGCTCAGACAAGACATTCAACCACCAGGGAATCATTTCAGCTGAGATCAGCAGAACAGGAGGATGGCTCATTTGTCCAAACTTCTTGTAAACATGTTCCTGAAGGGTGCTGCAAATAATACTATGTGTTATGAGTTATTAATACGACAAAATGAAAGTTTTATCGACTTGTGTTTTTAATCTTGTCTCATGTCCTGTGTTGTGTTGCATCCCGGTCTCTCCATCATCGCGACAGATGGCGTGTGAAATTGTGATGGATGGACTGTCAGGCTGCAGGCAGGCTTGTGTGGTGTGTGTTATGTGGTGTCTTGTCTCACCTGTGTTTCTGCTTGATGTATGATGAGGACAGCCCTCCCCTTGCCAGCCCTTTGTTCCAGTCACTTGCATCATGGGAGTATTTCCATCCAGCCCCAACCCCTGTCATTATCACACACTAGTAAAGCCTAGTTGATTTCAGTGATTACAATTATGGACGATCATAGTGTTGTCAGGGTAAGGGTTTTGTGATTAGCCTGGTGACCTCTACTGAATATTATTTAGCGTTTGTTCCTTGCATGATTAGGATCTAAAGCGAGGTAAAATTAGAATGATGAGCCAAACAGTTGATGGCCAGGTTCTACTGTAATATAGAATTGTGAGTTGCCAGGTACCACTGTAATAGAATGGTGAGTTGCCAATTTCTACTGTACACTGCCAATCAGACATGTGTATTTATTGTACTTGAGGGCAGAGACAATGTGATGTCTCATAATCTGCCAAGTTTCCTTTACATGTTTGATATTTTCTGTGCTATGGAACAAAAAAACATAAAAGCACCAAACCAGTCTAGACCGGTCAAGTCAGAACTGACCCATTCAGAATAGGACTTTTCTGTCAGGGGACATGTAGGTACTATATCCTTCCTAAGAAACAGGCAGAAAAATACAGTTCAGTCAAGACACTCACATGATTGATTTGATAAGAAATGGATCATTTATTGATAACCATGTCAAAACTGCTAAAAAATGACGTTCGAATATTCCCCACACATGTATTCGAATATATTCGAATATATTCGAGTTTCCCGGTTGCGCATTAGGCACGTCAATAACAGGACAAATTAATACAATGAGACATAACAACTTGTATAGGTAATAGGGCTGTCAACAAATATTCTACATTCAAATATATATTCGAATAGTGTTTTTAAAAAGAAATTTGAATATGCAAATTAATATTTGAATGTAAAATAAAATAAAAAAGAATCGCAACCTTCAATTTTTTGCACAAAACTTTTGATCAACACTCAGCATTTGTTTATTGTTGTCGTTCATTTAAACCATTATGCGCAGAAAGCGCGACAGTGCGGTAGAGAGAGAAAGAAAAAGTGCGTGTGTGCAAGCAAGAAACCAAGGTCTGCGGTCTTGGCCATTAGTTCATCTACTTATTTTTGTGTAGGTAATATGTTGTTAAATTAACTTAAATATATTACCTATACAAGTAGTTATGTCTCGTTGTATTAATTTGTCCTGTTATTTATATTTATTTATTTAGCAGACGCTTTTATCCAAAGCGACTTAGAAGCGAGAGCTTTTACAAAAGAATATATAAATATAATATAGTAATATAAATGGGATGCTCAGCGGTTAAGGTGTTGGGCTCGTGATCGAAACGTTGCAAGTTTGATTCCTGGCTGTGGCAACAAGACACTGTGTCTTTGGGCAAGGCACTTCACCCTACTTGCCTCAGGGGGAATGTCCCTGTACTTGCTATAAGTCGCTCTGGATAAGAGCGTCTGCTAAATGTAAATGTATGTATAAATAAAAAGTAGAGAGTAAATGGGTGAGAATGAATATACTACAAGAGTGGTATGTACACAGTAGTGCAATTGCTCAATGTGATAAAGTGTGAAAGTGGCTTGTGCAGTGGGATTGACTGGATAGGAAGTAGGGCTATCAACGAATATTCTATATTCGAATATATATTCGAATAGTGTTTAAAAAACGAATTTCGAATATGAAAATGTATATTCGAATGTAAAAAAAAACACACAAAAAACAGCGGCAGCAGCCAAGTATTTGGGACAAGAATCGCGACCTTAAATTTATTGCTCAATACTTTTAATCAACAATCAGCATTTGTTTATTGTTGTCGTTCATTTACACCGCTATGCGCAGAGCGCGACAGTGCGAGAGAAAGAAAAAGTGCGTGTGTGCGAGCGAGAGGCCAAGGTCTGCGGTCTTGGCAATTAGTTAATCTACTTATTTTTGTGTAGGTAATATGTTGTTAAATTAACTTAAATATATTACCCATACAAGTAGTTATGTCTCGTTGTATTAATTTGTCCTGTTATTGACGTGCCTAATGCGCAACCGGGAAATTTGAATATATTCAAATACATCTGTGGGGAATATTTGAATGTCATTTTTTAGCAGTTTTGACAGCCCTAATAGGAAGAAGGAATTACGACTTCCGACTTCCGGTTTCGATGCGAGGGCGTTCAAAGATTGGTGGGAGGCTGTGATTGCTACACTGCGAACAACATCGCAATTTTGTTCCATTCTGCCCAAAAGGTTTGGATGTGGATCGGTAGTACTGTTTCAGATACCTCACGGAGTAAGCAGATTGGGACGTGAAATACCATCCAGTTGCGGTCTGGATCGAGCTGCGGTAATGTATGCTAACAAGCTAGCTACAAGCTCAACCACATACGGGCTAACCGGTGTTAGCGCTGCTGAAACCCGTACTGTGCGGGGCTGAAGGGGAAGTGACTACTTTAATAAACAAACAAAACAAAAAACATCAAAACCATGCCAAAGACAGACAATATGGAGGAGATCAAGCGATCATTGAACTTTATGTCTGCAGAGATGGCAAAGTTAACATCACAACAGGAGCGTCTGCTAAAACTCGTGGATGAAGAAGCGAGCGATGAACAGCGAGTCGCCGAATTAGAGCAGTACACCCGGAGAGAGGACTTGGTAATCTCTGGGCTGGAGACTCGACATCGGACCTATGCACGGGCGGCAGCCAACGCAGACACCGCAGAGGACGCGCCGAGGGGAGAACTGCTGTCGCTGGAGCCATGTCATGGATTTTTTTTAACTACAAAAACATTAACATCTGCAAGGAGGCTATTTCTGTTTGCCACACTCTACCCAGAAAGTCAGAAAAAACTAGACCTGCAATTGTAATACGATTCATCAGCAGGAACATGAAGAACTAGAAAACAATTCCTAAAGACATTTTGAGTGTGCGTGACTCTGGCCCGGGACCCTCCCCCATACATCACTGACACTGTTGAGTAATTTTCAGAATATGACTTCTACCATTGCTTAGGTATGTGGCAGGTCAAGCTTTCAACAGGTGTTCATATGCTGATGCACTAGTAGTAGCGTAAACACTAATTTCAGCAGGATTAAAGACAGCTCCACTTGAGCACACTGCCACAGTTTAAGTTTAAGTAGTAAGCAAGCAGTAAACAATCGGTCACTCTGTGTCAGGTAGCACTTTACATTACAGTTCAGTAGCATAGTAATTGTTTGGTTCTAATTTGATAATAGTGATAAATGCTTTCAAAAACTTAGAGTGTAAAATGACCCAAATACATCCAATGCCAGAATTAGGCCATCAATGGCTATGACTTTGGTATTAGAAATACACCTTTTATCAAAATGATACCGCATTATAAATATCAGATAACATTATAAAGTTATACAGCTGTTTCAGTGTTAAATGTCAAATCAATCCACATGCAATCAAACACGTAACAAATCAGGATTCAGCAATAAGCTAGCATCAAAATTCACAAAAAGCACTAGGTCACACAGTTCTGATATCACACTAACAAAAACAGTGCTTTTTATCCAACATTAATTGAGAAAAACACACACGCACATACACACACACACATACACATATATACATATATCTATCTATAGATAGATACATATATGTGCATACACACAGGCAGTCTGTACATTAATGACTTAATGATGAACTGTCAATCAAACCATTCAGTGCAATGAATCACTTAGTAGCAGACACACAGGTTTAATCATCTATAAACTACAGGACTACAGGACTCCCCATATAACACTAGCCAATAGTTTGCAAGGTCAACCAGTATCCAGACGATTATGAATGTTTTACAGCAAGCCCCCCCAACAATTTAAATAACAATTCCTAAAAGACCTGTATTTAATCCCCACTGTTTCTCTATGGAACCACCCACACACCTCCCCAATACCCCAAACCCTTCCGAAATCGCCCCCCCGAGCCCCCCGCAACGTCACAATCTCCGCTTGAAGGTGCATGTAAATCAATCGCGATTCTCAAACCTCTCCCACAAATAGGCTCATAGCTCATCAACCCGACCTCCCACACACCTCCCCAATATCTCGTTAGAATCCTATGGACCCCAGCACATGAACCCTGCCCTCAAGCCCCCCGCACGAGCCCCCCCGCCCCCCGCGAACGCCGATCGCCCCCCCCCCCCCCTCCGAAAACGACCCTAAACGGTCAAAATGCACACAAATAACCCCCCCCATAACCCTCCACCACCGTCCTGACTGATAAGCACATGAATACATATAAGCCCAAATGTTAAAGTAGTCCAAAACCCACATCTTAGCATGCTAGAAACATATGCTGATGCACTAGCAATTAGCTTAAGCGCTAATTTCAGCATTGGTCGCTAATGTTAGCAAACAGCATATCTTTACAGCTAGTTGGAATGTCAGTTGTAAATCCTGACTGATAAGTACATGAATACCTATAAGCCCAAATGTTAAAGAAGTTAAAAACCTACATTGTAGATAGCATGCTAGCGAAAGAGTTGAAAAAGATGTTTGCTTACCTTAGAGACTTAGAGCCAGAGAGGAAGAGTTGAGCTGGAGTACAGTTTATAAATACACCCGAAACAAAAAGAGCCAATTTGATTCCTCCAGTAAATATCCTCCAATTAAAGTTAATAAATGTGAAATGAATTACTGTTCATAAAATAGCCACCGTCATTCGTGGCCACCGTCTCTCCTCTTTCAAGCACGTTGCTAAGTAACGAACTAATGAGTTGCAGCTGACAGTTGAACAGATAGAAAAGGCTTACAGCACCCCTCGAACAGGAAGGATTTCTGGCCAAACCGTGTTTCCAATCATAAAACCAGGTTAACGTGAAGCAGGCTGAGCCCTTCCTGAACGTCTACATAGGCATTTTGAGTTGACAACTGAAGAAATGTGCTCTTGGGAGCAATTCTAAAAAGTGTTCGTTTTCTTTCTTATTAGTTACTATCCCACCACTCTTAACATGGGAGTCTATGAGGCTTTTCATGGGTGCTGCGGCCGAATCTTCGCATGTCAAGCTAAAACAATAAATCTGACAGATAAAGTAAAGCAAGTGTGAGCTAGAGGACACATTTTCCTACGTTTCTATGTATAAATTGTGTCTGTAGTGGTGCATTTGAGGCCATGGTAGTCGAATATGTTTTATTTTTTCACGAATTCTTCTGTCTCCTCTCCACTCTAGCGATGACATCACCCACTCTAGTTTTCAAACATTCTCTCCATTGACACCAATTATTTTTTTTTGTGTGGTTTTTGGCCATTTTTGGGCAAAATTGTTAGCCAAAAGTCTTAGAAAAATCATAGCACACCATTCGAGGCCGAGCCGCACGTTTTGATATAACTTTTGTGTATATGCGTCAAAAACTGTGGTAGGTGTTTTGAGCCAAAAAACGGCGTAAGAATAATAATAATAAACGCTAGTAATAACATAGTGTGCGCCTTGCAGCACGCACACAATAATAAACGCTAGTAATAACATAGTGTAATTATGTTGAAGAACAAACAATAACTGGGAGTGACTTACTCTCTTACTCCCTTACTAAGCATATGGAAATGCTTACCATAGAAATCATAAATGACAAGGGTAAAAATATATTGATTAGTTGTGTGTGGTGTAATTAGTAATTTTGTGTGGTGATTTTAATGTAGATCTGGGAAACACGGTAGCATCAAAAGAGTTTAAGAATGATATGGAAACTGCTGGGGGGTATTGCACGAAAGTAGAATAAAGAAAGCCAGAATAACTGAGCAAGCGCGGCTTGACCTAGTCTGGCCGTCGTATCCTGGCTTAATTGGTTGCACGTTTGCCAAGACAGGATGAAAAGGTCTGTCAAGCCAGATGTAGGTAGTCAGGATTAATGCGTGTTCACGGCATTCTTAAATAGACCTCGCGATAGCTCACAGAATCACCGATCAGAACATGGCCAGGAGTCGCGCAACATATTTCACGGCCGCAGAACAACAGCTCCTGATGGAGTTTTATGAGGAGGAGAAGGATATTAATTAAAAAAGGACAATACTCAAGCCATAATAAAAGAAAGAGAATAAGCCTGGCAGACAATAGCGGACCGGATTAATGCGTTAGTATTCAAAAAGTGTACAATCCTCTGAAGCTGTCATAATTGGGCTACAATTAAGCATGTCCATAAGTTTAACTTTTTCTGCGAATGTTACGTAGGTGTACAGACACAGTAAATATTACAGTAAACCGCAACTTTATTGATGCACAGGTAGCGAAGACGCGGAGAGACTGTTTATCCAATCAGAATGCAGAACACAATGCACGTGGCAAATCCGTGAAGTGAACCGTGATATCGCGAGGATTCACTGTACTGAACCATGATATCGCGAGGGTTCACAGTACTGAACCGTGATATAGCGATGGTTCACTGTAATGCAATAAAACACCTATTTATGAAACCTCAACGGCAGTTTGACAAGCAGTCTTCATCAGCATATCAATATAACACTTGGCCAGAGTAATAATAATACCACTTAAATCAATATTAAAAGACTGTTGTAGATTTAAATGAAATGAGAAATGACAATATACTAAATATGTGTAAATGTTTAATGCATTATAATTAAAATGATGCAACATATTTAAAAAGACATGCTGTAAAACACGTGCATTCCTCACAGGATTGACTGTGGAAATGCAGGTGAATCACTAGGATTAATCTTAGCCTGGCTGTTAGCCTGGTCCGGAGCAGGCTAGCTGCGGAGAATAAATCACCATGGTAACTTGGCCAGGCTAAGTTTTATCGGCTTTCGTGCAACCGACTTGAGGCTAAATTCAGCCAGGATAACCAACATAGCCCGGCTTAATCCCTTATCTTAGTTTTGTGCAATACCCCCCAGGTTTAACTCCTATGATAAACAAACCTACTAGGATCACTTCTCATAGTGCTACTATCATTGACAACACATTTACTAATTTACACTGTGAAATTGTTAGTGGTATTTTTATGACAGATGTGAGTGATCACCTCCCTGTGTTTATAATTTATGAAAAATAATGTTTTGACAAGGAAACTTATATAAGAGATAGATCCAATAAGGCTTTAGAAACTTTTAGGGAAGATCTTAAGAAACAAAACTGGAATCATGTATATACTAATAACATGAATAAAGCGTACATTTATGACAACATTTAAAAATGTATATGACAAAAAAATTAAAATAAGAAAATGTTTGTGTATATGGTAAAAAGAAAATTCATAAGCCATGGACACAAGTGTTGATAAATGACTGCAAGAAAAAAAAAATCCTTTATCGAATGGAAATATTCCAATATTCCAAATTACATCACAAAGAATAACGTTGATATTTTTGGAAAGGAAGAAATTGTTAATTAATTTAATGATTACTTTGTGAACATTGGTCCAGCATTGGCACAAGCTATCCCAAGGGAGCATGATGATGGTAGAACCATAGTTGAAAATGTAAACTCTTGTAAACACATTTTGGAGAATGTGCAGGGGAGCGATTATTTTTTTTAATTGTTAATAAATGTGCAAATAAAAAATCTAATGATTATGCAGATGTGAATATGATATTGATAAAGAAAATTATAGATGTTGTTATTGAGCCGTTCACTTACTTATGTAACCTTTCTTTCAGCACGGGAGTTTTCCCTGACCATATGAAAGTAGCCAAAGTCATTCCACTTAAAAAAAAGGAAATTAAAAACAACTTATCTATTATAGACCTATATCACTGCTTTCGCAGTCTACTTTTTGTGAGTAGAGTGAATGGGTTTATTGAAAGGTACAGCATTTTAAGTCACAAAACATTCAACTGCTACAGCATTAATGGAACTGGCCGAAGAACCTTTTTAGTATCTTTGTTGATCTTCAAAAAGCTTTTGATACGTTAAATCATGAAATCCTTTTGCAAAAATTATATAAATATGGCATAAGAGGTGTGGCACATCAGTGGGTCGCAAGTTACTTGACAGACCGTTATCAATTTGTTGAAATCAACAACACAAAATCAAAATATTGTAAGTTTGCTTGTGGGGTTCCCCAAGGATCGGTCCTTGGACCAATACTTTTTCTTATTTATATTAATGACATAATGTCTGTTTCTAATTTACTAAAATTAATAATGGCTTTTAGTTGTAAGTACAAATATACACTACCGTTCAAAAGTTTAGGGTCACATTGAAATGTCCTTATTTTTTAAGGAAAAGCACTGTACTTTTCAATGAAGATAACTTTAAACTAGTCTTAACTTTAAAGAAATACACTCTATACATTGCTAATGTAGTAAATAACTATTCTAGCTGCAAATGTCTGGTTTTTGGTGCAATATCTACATAGGTGTATAGAGGCCCATTTCCTACAACTATCACTCCAGTGTTCTAATGGTACAATGTGTTTGCTCATTGGCTCAGAAGGCTAATTGATGATTAGAAAACCCTTGTGCAATCATGTTCACACATCTGAAAACAGTTTAGCTCCTTACAGAAGCTACAAAACTGACCTTCCTTTGAGCAGATTGAGTTTCTGGAGCATCACATTTGTGGGGTCAATTAAACGCTCAAAATGGCCAGAAAAAGAGAACTTTCATCTGAAACTCGACAGTCTATTCTTGTTCTTAGAAATGAAGGCTATTCCATGCGAGAAATTGCTAAGAAATTGAAGATTTCCTACAACGGTGTGTACTACACCCTTCAGAAGACAGCACAAACAGGCTCTAACCAGAGTAGAAAAAGAAGTGGGAGGCCGCGTTGCACAACTAAACAAGAAGATAAGTACATTAGAGTCTCTAGTTTGAGAAACAGACGCCTCACAGGTCCCCAACTGGCATCTTCATTAAATAGTACCCGCAAAACACCAGTGTCAACATCTACAGTGAAGAGGCGGCTGCGGGATTCTGGGCTTCAGGGCAGAGTGGCAAAGAAAAAGCCATATCTGAGACTGGCCAATAAAAGAAAAAGATTAAGATGGGCAAAAGAACACAGACATTGGACAGAGGAAGACTGGAAAAAAGTGTTGTGGACGGATGAATCCAAGTTTGAGGTGTTTGGATCACAAAGAAGAACGTTTGTGAGACGCAGAACAAATGAAAAGATGCTGGAAGAATGCCTGACGCCATCTGTTAAGCATGGCGGAGGTAATGTGATGGTCTGGGGTTGCTTTGGTGCTGGTAAGGTGGGAGATTTGTACAGGGTAAAAGGGATTCTGAATAAGGAAGGCTATCACTCCATTTTGCAACGCCATGCCATACCCAGTGGACAGCGCATGATTGGAGCCAATTTCATCCTACAACAGGACAATGACCCTAAACACACCTCCAAATTGTGCAAGAACTATTTAGAGCAGAAGCAGGCAGCTGGTATTCTATCGGTAATGGAGTGGCCAGCGCAGTCACCAGATCTGAACCCCATTGAGCTGTTGTGGGAGCAGCTTGACCGTATGGTACGCAAGAAGTGCCCATCCAACCAATCCAACTTGTGGGAGCTGCTTCTGGAAGCGTGGGGTGCAATTTCTCCAGATTACCTCAACAAATTAACAGCTAGAATGACCCCAAACTTTTGAACGGTAGTGTATAAATACAAGACTTTTCACACAAGGAATAGAGCTAGAAAGAACACATAAGATACATTTTTTAGGGGTTATGATTGATGAACAGTTAACATGGAAACCTCATATAGAAAAAGTCTAAACTAAAGTATCCCAAACCATTGCTGTTCTACACAAGGTAAAAGACTCTCTTAATAAAAACCAGTGGTGGGCCGATAACGGCGTTAACGTGCTTCGTTAACGCCAGACTCTCATCGGGGCTAAAAAAAAATATCGTCGTTAATCTCTTATTCCTCTTATTTTAGCGCAGATATGGTTATAACCTGGTCGAATTGCACTGTAGTGCACGAGTCAGAACGAGTCCGACTTTGCACCTGTGTACCATGTCACACGTAACGTGCTGACATGGATGCCGCCGGGTTTGCTTCAGGGATTTTTTTTTTAAGAAGCTTCCCAATGGCAACCTCGACAAGATCAAGGTTGTTTGCACCTTTTGCAATGCGGAATTGGTTTACTGTAGGAGTTCTTCCAGTCTCAGGTATCACCTAAACGCAAAGCATCCCTTAGCTAATGCGGAAGATGCCGGGCCAAGCACTGATGCAGCACAGGGGAAGAGTTGTGCTCGTCAAACCACTATGTTTGAGTGCAACCGAGGCAAGCCCGTCAGCACGGCGCTATCAGCCAAGCTAACAAATCTCCTCGCTCAGTGGATTGCCACCAGCTGCCGGCCAGTCAGCCTGGTTGAAGATGATGGGCTCGAGCTTGTTCTCCAGGCGGCCACAGGTGACCCATCTTACAAACTACCTGCGAGGCGAACTATCATGAGGAGAATCCATGACCAGCACGCCGCAAAGAATGCCGCAAAAGAGGAGAAGATGGTAGAGGCGACGTGTGTCGCACTGACTGGAGACCATTGGACATCTGTCAACAATGATAACTACCTCGGCGTTACTGTACACCTCATCAATGCCAGCTGGAAACTTCCCTCCTTCGCTTTAGGTAGGCTACGTTATGTAATTTTAACACTGTTGGGCAACTTACTTGGAAATTGTAGCTATCAGTTACTCTACTATAAATAAAGCTGCGCTGTGTTTAGCCACAAAAATACCCCAGAAATAGTGGCCAAGCTACTTCATCATCCAAGAAGTTAAGATACCAAAAAGCTACTGAGAATTGTAGTTAGTTACTAGCTTAGCTAGCCTACAAGTAGTGAAGCTACTGCCCAACACTGAATTCTAAATTACATAATTTAATTTAATTGCTTAGTAATTACCACAACACCACGAATTACCACCACAACATTATGTTTGCTTCTTGATGATTGCTAGTTGTTTACTACTACTAGTGAACTTATTCTGATCTACTTTGTCTGTCTGTTAGGTGTGATGAAAACAGAGGAGCGTCACTTTGCAGAAGCGTGTGCCAGGCAGTTTCTCGACGTCGTTAATCAGTGGGGGATAACTGACAAAATCAGCACTATTGGAACAGACAGCGATATGGTGGCAGCAGGGAGGATACTGCCATTCGAGCATTTGCCCTGTGTTGCGCATGTTGTACAGAGAGATATTGTAATGTCACTTCGGGAAGGTGGTTTTGATGGTGCACTGGCCAAGTGCCTTAAAGCCCAGCAAGCCTCCCTTGGACAAGATCAGGAGCAACTCGTCCAAGATGTTCCAACACGGTGGAATTCCACCCTTGATATGATCAAGCGCGTGAGGCGCAACGGAGACGCACTGCATACAACGCTGTCTCAGCAGAAGCACAACCTGGCCCTCCCAACAAATGCTGAATATGAGAAGTTGGCAAAGCTAGAGATACTGCTGGAGCCATGCAGGTATGGTCTACAAAGATAGCGTGTTCATTAATCTAAATTAATTAAATTAAGCCTTTATTAGTCCCCCTTGGGGGAAATTCTTTCTCTGCATTTTTTTCATGAATCTGTGTGTGTGGGTCTGTCTGTCTGTCTGTCTGTGTAGGTACATCACTGAGCTCCTTGGTGGGGATAAGTATGTATCCTGCTCTGTGGTTCTACCTGCCCTGTGCCACCTCCAGCACGCGATGAAGATCTCAGATGATGATCCTGCCTATATTGTGCGATTCAAGGCTGCCTTCACCAAGGACCTCAACCAGCGGACTATTATAAAGTGTTAAGCCAGTAGATCGGTCAATGAATAGATGAATGAGTCATGAAGAAATATGGAGGTTGGATTTGGGAAGTGACATTTTCATCAATCAATAATAATTATTTTTTAGTCATCAAAGGTGGCGACTGCTCTAGATCCACGATTTAAGGACCTCAAGTGCTTGCCCAGAGCAGAGAGGGAGTCAGTGTGGGCAAAGCTAAGTGAGTTGGTGAAGGAAGAAGAACCTGCTCTGCAGGCACTCAGAGAGGAGAACCCTGAGCCACCCAAGAAGAAAACAGCCCTGCTACTGATCAGACACCAGAAGACAATACTGTGGAGAGGTACAAGGGAGAGCCCAATGCCAGCTTAGATCAGTGTCCACTGAAGTGGTGGTCGGAGCACACTGCTGTCCATGGAAATATAGCCCACATTGCCCGTAAATACTTGGGGACTCCTGCCAGAATTGTCCCATGCGAGATAATTTTTTCTTTAGCAGGCCATATTGTGGAAAGAAGGAGAAATAGAGCTTGGACTGATGGACACAAAGCTACTGACTCTACAGTTCAAAGTTCATGTTTAAGTGAATAAACAGTTTGTAAACACAAGTACATCTTGTTGAACGTTATTTATTTTCATCACCAATTATCATAGTAGAACAGCTTCCTCAAGCAGTTTGTGATGCATGTTGGAAACAGGAGATGAGCCACTGGTCTGATGCGCCACCTGGCTTGATAAACACGTTCTCAAAGGCCCTGTCCCAATACCCGCACTTCCACCCTTGTGCCCTTCAATTGCGCGTTCTCGCTGAAGGATGCAAGTGCGCAGGGTGTCCCAATTCTCCAGTAAGGTCTTAAGCCCCGCCCTCTCTGCGCCCTTGATCCGCACTTCCACGAAGCCTGCATCGATGCAGACTTTGTCGAAGTGTATTCCCCACAATTCATTGCTGCGTGTGACTTTTCACAAAAAAGGCGGAATATGGCAATGTCTGGTGGTCGGCTCCATAGACAATAGATGGTACATATACATGTCTATGGTCGGCCCGCTCATGCGGTAAAGTGTCTTACCAAGTAAGGTGGTCAACAAGTTTAATTTGATTTTTGTTTGTAATGTTTGCTCAGTTGAGTGTTTCATACATTTTCATTCAATGAGTTTGCAGCGTAGTTTGCTCAGTTGTTGAGTTTGTTTTTATTACTTGCTCCAGAATATTCGAGTCAATTTGATTTATTTATATTTATTTAAAGTTGTAAAAAAAGAAATACAATAAACACCTTTTCGTAAAAAATAATCTAAAGTATTTTTTTTTTTTGTCACGACAGCGAGAGTCTGACGCATACGTCTTCTTCGATTTCTGAGCTTCTTTCTTCTCTTTCTTGTTTGGTGCAGCTTTAATATGATTTTCAGCAGCAAAAGTTCAAAAACAGCAACCGGTGTCGCCATTTTAGATGTCGTAGTAATGACGCGCTGGCTAAATCGATGACGTAGTCATCACTGTCCCAATTCTCAAATTTTCGCACGCTTGTCGCCTACACACTTCGAACCCTTCGCGCACTTCTACCACTTCCGCACTTCACAAAAGGGCGCAAGGGCGTAGTGCGGGTATTTAGACAGGGCCAAAGACTTACTTTGAGTCATTATTTAGGGAGCACACATATATTATGAATGAATTCAAATGAGCCATTTTAATCTAGATTAATCTAGATTAATTCCAAAAGTAATCTAGATTAATTCCAAAATTAATCTAGATTAATCTAGATTAAAAAAAATTCTCTATGCCCACCTCTAATAAAAACGCAATGTTTTTACTGTATACATCTTTGATCGTTCCATATTTAATATACTGTGTTGAGGTGTGGGGAAAAGCTTGCAAAACTTACATTGAACCAATTTTCCTTCTACAAAAAAAAGCAATTTGTGTAATCAGTGGGAGTGGTTATAGAGCACACACAAATCCAATATTTATGCACCTGGAAACATTAAAATTCAATGAATTACTAGAATTTAACCTCCTCAAAACCATGTATAAAGCTCATCAATAGCTATTATCTGTTAGTATGCAAAAAAGATTCAAAAAGAGAGAAAGTAACTATCATTTAAGAGGATCTGATATTTTTGTTAAGCCGCAGTTTAGAACAAAACCAAAGGAAAGATGTATCTAAATTCAAGGAGTCAGTCTGTGGAACGCCCAGGAATTTAAAAAAAATCACCTCCAAGTCTATTAATATCTTTAAAAAAAGCGTGAAAAAATTATTAGTGGAAAGATACAAAAGAGTTGTTTAGCGGGACATTCAAAGTCGTCTTTTGCTTAATGTACTTTTGTCTTATTTGTATTTGTATTTTTTTTACTGTATGTTTTTTTTTTTTACTGTTTACAACACATCGCACTGGAAGTGTATAATTTCATTTGATAAGGGGCAGACATCATAAGCTTTTGCTTCTTTCTGTGCCCTTTCATTCATTATTTGTACCCAAGATGTATTCGTTCTGTTTATTTCTGTTGCTATGAATGAAATAAATAAATAAATGAAAGAAAAAAAAAAAAATGAAATGAGGATAGGGGTGTAGGGTGTTGATTGTTAATGACAATATCATTGTGAGTCCTTGGCCCTATTTACATTTACATTTATTCATGTAGTAGACGCTTTTATCCAAAGCGACTTACAGTAAGTACAGGGACATTCTCCCTGAGGCAAGTAGGGTGAAGTGCCTACAGTGGCACACTGTCACTAAGACAAACCCATACACACACATAAATACACATACCACTCAAAGGAAATAGAGAATGAGATTTGTGTCCCAGAGGTGATACCTCCTGTGTAATATTGTTTGTGGTTCTATGACAGAACTTGCCTGGATGGCATCTGGAACAGTCTTTCCCTGTCTGTCTCTATTTCTCTCACACTGTCTCCCTCTCAGACTCTCAGTCTGTATTTTCTTCCAGTAAGATCTCACTTTAGTTCTTAGTTACTCCATTAGTTTTAGCTCGGTGCGTCATCAGCTCAGTGGAGATGTTTATACAGCCATGAAATGCAGCGTCATGCTGTGGGGGTATACTGTGTCTGGTACAGGGGCCCAACCTGTCAGACCAGCCATTCAGACCACCACCAGTCTGATACACTAGCAATATACACCAGCCTGTCGGACCAGCCTGCCACTTCCCAGACTGTTTTACCGAAGAGAAAATAGGGATTAACACTTGACCACATCAACTTTGATCATCTGGTCCTTAGTCCAGGCTATGAGTGAACCAAGGGCAGACCTTCAGTGTTCTGATAAACAATTTGGTGAGGTTTTGTTTGTACACACGGTTATTCTGCATACTCTGCATCAGTAGTATCCTCCATACTCAGTTTGCAGTGTGGATTATTAATGGTATGTGTCATGGCTGGAGGTAATGGGAAGAGGAAATGGGGGGGGAAATGAACGAGGTCAGTAAGGGAAGATGTTGGAAAGGTTGCTGACTATGTTAGCATCAGTTGCTGACAGGCTGCACAGACAGGCTTTAGTAAAGACATCCAAGGGAATGGAGTTTTCACATTTCCATGTAAAATCCCCCTCAGGGACCCCTGTCAGCACACAGCACAGAGATGCCAAGAGGCGTTTTAAATAAACAAGAAAAACAACAGTGTTTGCTGTCTATTGAAGACAGAGATAACGTGAAAGAGAGATTTTCCTTCCTTCCAGAAAGAGGAAGAGTGAAATCTTCCTCTGATTTGTCAAATGCCTAGCATTTAAACCTAAGATATAGAGCAGGGGTGCACACACTTTTTCAGCATGCAAGCTACTTACAAAATGACCAAGTCAAATTGATTTACCTACTATACATATAATTATTCAGAAATATATAGCAAATTATTTATAGAACCATATACAGTACAGACCAAAAGTTTGGACACACCTTCTCATTCAAAGAGTTTTCTTTATTTTCATGACTATGACAATTGTAGATTCACACTGAAGGAATCAAAACTATGAATTAGCACATGTGGAATTATATACTTAACAAAAAAGTGTGAAACAACTGAAAATATGTCTTATATTCTAGGTTCTTCAAAGTAGCCACCTTTTGCTTTGATTACTGCTTCACACACTCTTGGCATTCTCTTGATGAGCTTCAAGAGGAAGTCACCAGATATGGTCTTCCAACAGTCTTGAAGGAGTTCCCAGAGATGCTCAGCACTTGTTGGCCCTTTTGCCTTCACTCTGCGGTCCAGCTCACCCCAAACCATCTCGATTGGGTTCAGCTCCGGTGACTGTGGAGGCTAGGTCATCTGGCGCAGCACCCCATCACTCTCCTTCTTGGTCAAATAGCCCTTACACAGCCTGGAGGTGGGTTTGGGGTTCTGTTGAAAGAAAAATGGTCCAACTAAACGTAAACCGAATGGAATAGCATGCCGCTGCAAGATGCTGTGGTAGCCATGCTGGTTGAGTATGCCTTCAATTTTTTTATTAATTCCCAACAGTGTCACCAGCACTCCCACACCTCTTCCTCCATGCTTCACGGTGGGATCCAGGCATGTAGAGTCCATCCGTTCACCTTTTCTGCGTCGCACAAAGACACGGTGGTTGGAACCAAAGATTTCAAACGTGGACTCATCAGACAGCACAGATTTCCACTGGTCTAATGTCCATTCCTTGTGTTCTTTAGCCCAAACAAGTCTCTTCTGCTTGTTGCCTCTCCTTAGCAGTGGTTTCCTAGCAGCTATTCTACCATGAAGACCAGATTCACACAGTCTCCTCTTAACAGTTGTTCTAGAGATGTGTCTGTTGCTAAAACTCTAATCTGAGCTGCTGTTAAACTGCAATTTCTGAGGCTGGTGACTCGGATGAACTCATCTTCCGCAGCAGAGGCGACTCTTGGTCTTCCTTTCCTGGGGCAGTCCTCATGTGAGCCAGTTTCTTTGTAACGCTTGATGGTTTTTGCGACTGCACTTGAGGACACTTTCAAAGTTTTCCAAATTTTTCGGACTGACTGACCATAATTTCTTAAAGTAATGATGGCCACTAGTTTTTCTTTACTTAGCTGCTTTTTTCTTGCCATAATATAAATTCTAACAGTCTATTCAGTAGGACTATCGACTGTGTATCCACCTGACTTTTGCACAATACAACTGATGGTCCCAACCCCATTTATAAGGCAAGAAATCCCACTTATTAAACCTGACAGGGCACACCTGTGAAGTGAAAACCATTTCAGGTGATCACCTCTTGAAGCTCATCAAGAGAATGCAGAGTTTGTGCAAAGCAGTAATCAGAGCAAAAGGTGGCTACTTTGAAGAAACTAGACTATAAGGCGTATTTTCTTTTTTTTGTTAAGTACATATTTCCATGTGTTAATTCATAGTTGTGATGCCTTCAGTGTGAATCTACAATATCAATAGTCATGAAAAGAAAGGAAACTCATTGAATGAGAAGGTGTGTCCAAATTTTTGGTCTGTACTGTATGTTAGTATACCTTGCATAATTGCGTGAACCCATATTGCTTGTTACAACCCCAACACAAAATGAGGAAATCAGCTTACAAATCAATAACGTTTATTTATAAAAAACGCAGGGCACCAAATGGAAAGAAAGAAATAATAACCCACCCCCCTTGACAGGTGCTAAGCACCCATAAATACAGTAGGTGGTGCTCACTCTAACCTAGGGTTGTAACAAAAGGTAAACCTACGTGACGTTAGATGCCAACCTCACTCAAATAATGCAGTCAAAGATGTTGCACGTTTCCTTATGTTGGGGTACTTTTTCTCTGTAAGCAAGCTCCAGAATTGTCCATGAGCTCTGGCCTTCAGCTCAATGTCAGCTTGTAGTGTCAAAATCACATCCTCCACTCCAGAAGAGTTCAGGTGAAACAGTGTTGCAATTTTTAATGCGAGTGACAGAACATTAGCATCTTCCCGAAAAGGGTAGCACATGAATGTAGTGATTGGCTCGAGTAAAGCAAACTCTTGACTGCTGTCCTGACAACTGGGATTTTAGTTCCTTAACCTTTCTCCTTCTCAACTCACTTTTCGGAGGGAATTTAGTGTTGTTTTTATGTTCAGTCCGAAAATGCCGATCCACATTTCCCTTTTTCGGTATAGCGATTGCAGTCTGGCAGATGAGGCAAACGCACTTTGAAAATGACATGGTGAAAAAAAAGTCCAACTTCCATTCCGTATACAAATGCTACGTTTTTGTCTTTTTATTTGGTCCAGCTTCCCCACTCATTTTTATACTCTTAAGTTTAGAAGTCGTAAATTGGAAGATAACTCGCTAGCTTGCTAGAATGGCGCCAATATGTGCACATGCGCATTGACACATGTCAGAAAAGGTCAGATTGGTCAAACCCAGGGGCGGATCTACGGGGGGGCAAGGGGGGGCAGCCGCCCCCCCACTTGAGAGCCTTGCCCCCCCAGCTACCCACGTACTGTTGTCCCATGACCCCCTGCCAAGACCTCTTGCCACCCCTTTGCCCCCCCATGTAAAATGTTCTAGATCCGCCCCTGGTCAAACCGACTGTCAGTCAAGTGACTAATGTCATAGTGAGTATAATTGTCTGACATCTACGTTGTAATGGTTTGTTTTTGTTTTGTATTTGTCCTCTTTTTGGTTTTATTCTTTGCATTTTGTCTATCTATATAAGATTTGATCTTGCTGTTTGTAAGTCTTGTTAAACTTGATTTTATATTTCAATAAATCTGTAACAAAAAAAGGTTTTAATGCCTTAGGTTTTAATGCCATGCGATCTACCAGTCGTACCTTCGCGATCGACTGGTAGATCGCGATCAACGTATTGAGCACCCCTGATATAGAGGAACAGCAAGCTGCTCCTGTAGTGTTTTTTTCACATCCAATTATTTTCTCCTGCGGTATGATTTCCTGTTATCATCTTGCCTGTATTCTATCAGAGAGGATAAACAATGCTGGAGAGATGACAGGATCACACAGACCCCCTTTCTCTGTCTCTCTCTCTCCCCCTTTTCTGCCTCTCTTTGTTTCTTGCTCGCTTTCTGTCTCTGTCTTAATTTTTCTCTTGTGCTGTCTTGTTCTTAAGAACAAGGACAATAGGCAGGCATTCAGCTTGCCATCTGTACTGATATCTACACATTCTGACACAAACTCCAGCACTTTCCACCCCACTCTATTTTTTAACACAAACACTGCACTTACACTTACACTAGGAATCCCCCCCAAATCATGGTGTACCTATTGACAGAAGGTTATACAGCATAGAAAAAAAACAGAATATTGAAGCAGTGAGATGACATGCAGACACACATGCAGACACACGCTCATAGACTCACACACACAAACAACGACACGTAAGCGTACAAATGTTATCACTAACTTGTTAAAAACTCACTCCAGGCTTCTGTTCAGTCCGACTGAGTTTCTCAGCCAAAAGGCGGCTTCACAAGGATACAGTTGAGAGAAATGTTTTGCCTCAAAGCTCTATTCACGACTCAGAGCCACCTCGGGGGACACAATGTCAACTTTACAAAACACGACTGTCTCCTTTGAATTAATGAAAGTCATTTTTCACCCCTTCCCCTCTCACCTGGCATCTGATGAGCCCAGGTGTAGTGCCATGTATTATTCATGTCTTCATTCCCTGGCAATAGAAGAGATCTATGAAATTCAAAGTTTCTGACTGATTTGTGATGTTTGGTTCAGGTCATTCATGGTTACAACCAATGAATGGCATTGCTTCCCATAGAACATTAATGTGATCACACAGACACACTCATCCATACACACACTATCCCACTAAACCCTCTTACTTTCTCACTCATACACACACACATACGCAACACACAGATATCTACCTGTCCAAGAGTTATTCAGAAATCCTTTAATAAACAGTGTCATTGGTTGGTCTCAGCCTCCAGGCTCAGAAGGCTGCCCTGGAAACAGCTCAATGCCTTCTGAACATTCACATATACACATTCACACACCCACTGTAGCACACTCCCACATCCCATATAGGTTTACACATATACAGGACACACAGTACATGTAGAAACCCACAGTAGCACACTCACTCACAACACACCCAGTCACACACAGTAGCACTTACACAGACTACAAACTAGTTTTTCTACTTTAACTCCCTGCAGAGACAGACGGCCTTCTGTCAGTGAAGCACAAACTCACATTGACTCTTTCCTGCTGACTGTCAGGGACAGGCAGCATTGCACTTCAGACCATAGCTAATTTTACATTTCCCTGGACAGTTTTTCTTGTCAGGAATGTAGTTTAGATAGTTGTAGATAGATGCAGTAGATATAGCATCAGTGCCCGTGCTATGTTACCAGTCTATGACTGTCCTCATTATCTGCTTAGGGTTAGGTCACCCTTTCCTCCCCCTCCCCCTAAACCACCCCAATCATCAGACTAAATGTTCATATTTTATGGAGAGACTGACACAGAACTGTCTGATGCAATCCCATGACCTGCTTACAGGAGAAAGAAAATGTTGTTCTGCCTCATAACATTAATGGGCTTTAAAAACAACAGCTGCAGTGAGATGGGCTTCATGTCCCTCTGGATTAGCAAACTAGGCCATCCTCCCAATGACATACTCTCCACTTCCTGTATGGATGATAGACCACATTCTGTATCCTGTCTATGGATGATAGACCGTGTCATGTATTTCCCCTCTTGATGATAGATCACGTTATCTGTTTCCTGTCAGTGGGTGATAAACCACATTCTGTATTTCCTGTCTGTGGGTGATAGACCATGATTTCTCTTTTTTTGTCTGGATGATAGACTAGGTTCTTTATTTCCTGTCTAGATGATATACCTAATTCTCTACTTCCTGTCTGGATAATATAAAATGTTCTCTATTTTTTGTCAGTAGATGATAGACATGATAAAGGATGTTGTGCACTTTCTGTCTGGACATTCACTGGTCTGTGGAAGGTCTATCTATGGAGCACCATGGTAGAATCATGATGCTGTCCCAAAGTCCTGTCAGTGAAAAGCTATATTGATGCTCCCATGCTAGCTTTCAGCCTGGCTAGACTACAGGTTCCAAAGGAAGCCACTCTGCGCTTTTTGTGGGAGCAAACATTTATTCTTGGCACCCTTGCCTCTTGTCAACCTCTTGTCCCTCTGGCTCTGGGCCTTTGGTGTTGGTGTACATTGCTCTGCTGCTGATAATAGCCTTCAACCCAGGGACAGAGCAACATCCTTCACAGTTTTTTCACTGACTTTTTGGCGACTTAGCAGGTTGTTTGTTTTGCTTGCTGGCTTTTTGTCTGGTTTGATGTTGGGGTAACTGGCTGACTGATTGTGACTGGCTATCTATCTAGCTGTTTGCCTGGCTTGTAGTTTATGAACTATCTGTATTTGAATGGCCTGCTTGTTAATTTACTAGAACTAGAATTTTAGTAATTTCCACAACCTGTATAACATTAGCAGGGACTGCATTGATAAGGCATGATAAAAAGAGGGGGGTGAACCTGGGCATAGGTGATAACTAGGGGGCAATTACCAGGGAATACCCAGAGTGTGATAACTATACCTCACAAACATAGCCCCACCTTTTCAGGCTTTCCAGGCTCAGTCTGCCCCAAAATTTGCTTTCAGAACAGCTCAGAGTGTTCTGGCCCAGGTACACAAATCTAATCGGGTAAATCTCAGACACTAGTTAAGGTGGACGCTGCTCTGTTTACTTCAGGGGATGTTCTATAATCGTCCCATGGAACCAAACACTCAACAAGCATGGCTGATGTATGTCTATACAAGTAGATATCTGTGAAATTTGACACAAAATTATGGCAGTGTGTTCACAATGTTGTATTTCACTCTGGGAGGACTGCTTTTTGTAGGTAGAATCCCGTCTAAGATAGCCAGCATCTCGGATGTATTAACCTGACTCTGTGTCATTCGTCATTTGCCTGAGAAAACAATAATACCTGTGTTGGGGAGAACGGGGTAAAGTGAGCTAGTTTGTACTTGAGGTGTCTTTAAGGAAAGGGCATAACAGTAAGGTCTTGAACTAAACTATGTACATTTACTTCAATAGGTTGTGCAATATCTGGTAAGCATCACATTGGATCTAAATTAGTTTGTTTAACAACTATGAATCTTCTCCAAAAAGTGGTAAAAGGGGTAAATTGAGACAGGGACAGGGTAAGTTGAGCGACATGGGAGGATGGATATGTTAAAGTAAAACTGAAAATGTTTACCTCATTTAGTTTAATTATTTACCAAAGCAAGACACAACCAATACAATATAACTTATTAAAGGTTTATTATGAACATGTTTACAACATTATATATTTTTTTTTCCACAAGGCCTGTTTTAAATGCTCAGAACAAAATTATTTGGCTTCAAATAAATTCAGACTAGAGTTCAGACTAGATATGTACAGTTGAGGTCAAAATTATTAGCCCTCCTATGAAATGTTTAGTTTTTTTCCAAAATTCCCCAAGTGCTGTTAAACAGATCAATTAATGTTTAACACAGCTTTTCCAAACATATTAGTTTTATTTTAGATGCTTGCATTAATTTACTTTAACAACATTATTTCACAAATAATTCTGCAAAGAGTTCGCAGCATCCAGAAGGACATCCATGCCCTCTTGCCCTCTAGGAGGCGCCTCAGGAGCTAGGACCAGTAGACTAGTAGTCTTCAACCAGTAGGTCTAAGACCAGTAGACTGAGGAACAGCTTCTTCCCCAGAACTGTGTCACTATTGAACTCCACCCTGCGCTGACCCCCGCCCCCTATATTTGCCCTATTGTCTGCATTCTGCACTGTTTGTATTATTTTGCACCATCTGTACCATTTTGCACCATCTCATTTTGCACATCTGCACATAGTACTATTTTGCACTATCTGTACATACAACACTGTAAATACTGTAATAAATACTGTAACACTTTCAAAAGTTACTTACACGTACAATACAGCTGTATATTTGTACTTCCAAATCACTTTTAATACCCTGTACATACTCTGTATATTCCACTTACGCTACCTGTTTTGCACTTCTGGTTGGATGCTAACTTCATTTCGTTACTCTGTAAATGTACGTGTGTAATGACATTAAAGTTGAATCTAATCTAGCTAATCTAATTAGCCCCCTTAAGAACTGATCTTTGTATTAAGCCATTTGAGCCAAAGCATAAACCACTGTCGTGCAATTGTGTGCTTTAACTTTGTAATGCTCAGAGCTTGTAATCAATTAAGTTAGGGTTACACACAGTATAAAATCAATTAAGTTAGTTTTACACACAGTATAAAAACCTCATTAAGGGTTTGAGCTGTCACTTGAGAAAGCATCATGCCAAAAACAAAATAATTATATTTAGACTTAGAATTGTTGATGCTTACAAAGCAGGAGAAGGATATACATAATTATCACAGCGTTTCCAAGTGTCAAGAAGTGGAGTGAGAAGTATCATCAAGAAATTCAAAGAGACCCACACAGTACAAAACAAGTCTGGCAGCGGTAGGAAGCAAAAGATTGCAAATATTGTTGAAAGAAAACTAATGAGAGATGTGTCTAAAGACCCTAGAACAACTACCAAAACACTAGTTCCTGACTTTGCCAAGTCAGGAATTGTAGTTTCAAACAAGACAGTCACTAGAGCACTGTAAAGAAATGGACTGCGAGGATGCAGGCCAAGAAAAACTCCACTTCTACAAAAGAGACACCTTCAAGCTAGACTCAAGTATGCTAAAGACAATCTGTTTAACAGCACTTGGGAATAATAGGGGGGCTAATAACCGTAACTGTAAATTAGATTGGCCTAATCTACACCAAAAATATCGGGGGGGGGGCTGATTTTTGTAGATAGGAGCCTGTTGAAGATAGCCTGCATTTTGGATTTCTTTAACCATGCTTGTTTCATTCTAATTTGCCAGAGAAAGCACCTGTGTTGTCATGTAAATCTACAATTCACAATGCTTGTTTGGCTGTCAAGCTGCAGCTTTGGTCATTGTACAGCTCATCTAAATAGTAATGAGCATACCATATAGGGAGAAAACAGAGTTCATCCAAGGCCCATTTTCAACATGAAACAGCACTCGGGCCATTTCAGAATCAGAATCTGTTTTAATCGCTATGCAAGATATACAAACACATAATTCACTTGGGCAGAAAGGAGCAAACATAGAACATATATGTAACATCATAATAAAACTGAATAAAAAAGATAATGTAAAATTTAAATTAGATACAATTAAGTACAAATAAGTACAAAGTGGGCACTAGCTGTACAGATGGGGGGGAATATAACTATAGTGAGAGAGTGTAGAGAAGAATGGGTATACACAGTAGTGCAAAAAGTAGTGCAAAATCACAGTGGTAAGTTTTTAAGGTGTTGTGTGCTAAAGTGGCAGAGTGCAGTGGGATTCTGGATGGGGGTGTGGGGTGTTGGTAGTTGTGGCAATGTCATACTGCCATACATATTTTTATCATACATATATATATACTCACTGTCACGTACACATAAAAAAATGAATACCACTGGTTGTAAGTTTGGTGTACCCTGCCTACGGCCCGGAAGTAACTGGGATAGGCTCCAGTCACCCGTGACCGCTAACAGGAATAAGCGGAAGAAAATGAATGAATGAATGAATGAAGGATGATGAATGGTTGTAAGTTGGAACAAGAACAACAACAACATGAACACTTGAAATATTGCACGTAATATTGAATATTGAATATTGAACAACATGAACACTTGAAAAGCTGTGTTTGCTTCCATGGTGTTACCAGGCTCTTACCATATCCTTTTTATACTGTGTGCATGTGTTCCTTTTATTACTTTGTCCATAATTACCCTTATTATGAAGTAGGAATGGGGTAGTTCTACAGAACTTGGAACATGCTGCTCTCTCTTTGCTCTGAGATAGGTGTGGTCCAGCTCTTGTCTCGACCTGTCTAGGAGGTGTTGAAACACTCTTCAAGTAGATCAGCATCTTCAAGGTGTTCAGGGCTAGGGCAGAGTTCTTTAGGGTCTTAGTGTCAAGTCTTCAGGGGCCCTTGGATGTCTACCTGGTAAAAGTAATGCTGTCTAGCTCCATCAGCACTGCTCTGTTCACATTCTGCTGTCTGCTGATATTACAGCTGATTTAGGGACCTGTGTGTCCATGTTTAGTGCTCAGTTGTCTTTTGTCTGGCTGACTGTGTAGGGATCCTGTTAAAAGTTGTATGCCTCATACATATACTATGTGATCCAGCAGTTGTGTTATGCCTTTAAGGTACAAAGAAGCTTGTCCAAAAATAGGCGTGCATATGTGAGAGGCAAAAAGTATTCAAATTAAGAGGTTATTCAGTTGTGTGTATGCGTAGTATATTGCAAACATGTAACAAAATACATTTTATTATTCATAACTTTTAGGGGTGGATTTCCTCATCTGTCCTGGCTGTAATAGATCATATCTTGGGTTTAGTCATTGTTTGAAATCAGAAAGGTTGTATTCTAGTCAGTCAGCATACAATAACTCCACTTAACCAGAGCGAGTTGAAGGGTGATTCTATTGATGCTCAGGGTATGCACGGAAGAAGTATAAATGCGTAATTACCACCTGCCAGGTTTAAACGCTTACAGCGAGCTTTTAATTGCACTGCAGAGAAGACAGGGTGTTGAGGAGGAAAAGATCACGGAGACTCCAGAATCATCTTAACACGACCTTGTTCTGAAGCCTCGGATAATTAAGACTGATGGAGAGGAGGAGAGAGATGGAGTGAGGGGTGGAGAGAGAAGAGTAGAGAGAAAAAGTGTGGGGGAGAACTAGAGAGAAGTAGAGTGATAGGAGGAGAGAGAGAAAAAAGGAACAGAGATCGGGAGAGAGTCAAAAGCAGTGTTGATGGAGTGGTATGCATCCATCGCCATGCTAATATGTACTGTTTATTATTACGATGTGGTTTGATTTCAGCATTGCTGAGCATTGGAATTAGTTTTATCATTCAACCAGCCACAGATTAAGGAGAAAATTGTCTAGGAGATAACGGTCAGTGCACTGACCTGCATTTTAGCCTAATCCAGTATAGTCTAGTTCAGCGTAGCCTTCCCCAGTATAGTCTACTCCATCCTATAGTCCTAACCATCCCACCCCAATCCAGCCTACTCAAGCCTAGCCCACCCCCTTTTGTGAGCTTACGTTTACATTTATTAATTTAGGTGATGCTTTTATCCAAAGCGACTTACAAGAGAGAGCCTTACAGAAGAGCATCGGTCACTGAGCATTGCAACGTGCTAGACCCTAAAACATAGAGACATTGTAGATTATGAAACATACATCGTGAGAAACCAATAAGTGCCCAACCAATGAATGTGAGTTGGCCCTTCACGTTCATGTCCCTCACCTCTAGCCTTGTTTACTAAAATCTGGTAGTCAATCAACCCAGATATATATGAATTTGTTTGACTATAAAACAAGATAATCCTTTAATCTGAAGATAAGGAACATAACTATACAGCTGCTATCACTTCTCATTTCACCCCTGCACATCTATCCTCCACCTCTTCACACTACCTCACCACTCAAAGTTAATTTCCTCACCTCACCACCTTCACACCTCATCACCTCACAACTAACCTCACCACCGGAGTCTCCAACACCGTCTTTGTTGCACCCATATCAACAAAATATTAGCGGTTCTAAATTGCACTATTGTTGTCAGTGTAGTTTTATTGACAGACTGTCTTGTGTTTGTTATTACCAAGAGTACACTGAAGGCAGAGTAGCATAAAGAAGTCCGTCTGATGATTAATTAGAAGTCAGGCACGTGAACTGTCATGCTAACTCAAACAAACTCAGCACTTCACTAAAGCATCAGGTCTGGACATGTTGCAGCCTGACATAGGAGGAGTCTGTCCCTGTTTTGAAGGTGATGAGGTGCTTGCAGACGAGGAGTAGGTCGCTCTGGTCAGAGATGATGTGCTTACAGTGCAGGAGGCGGAGAACGAAGAATGCCCATGCAGTGATTTTGGAGTCTCCAGGGCTTGTTATCCTTCTATCCCATCATGCACCATGAGGGAGAGAAATGCCACCATCAGCAGCAGCTCCCTCAGAACTCATTACCCTCGTTAAAAACTCTTCTTTCCCATCCTCTCCTTTCCCCTCCTCCAGCTTCTCATCACCTTCACACAGGGCCCTCAACAGGTTTATTCTTTATTGTCTCTCAGTTTTATGAGAGTTATTTAGTTTTGGCCATTATAGCTTCCCCAGACAGTAATATAAGCTAAAGGCTGGGTGAAGAGACAATACTACTGTGCATCTCTGCTGAGACTCTGAGGGAGTCTTGCTAATAAGGGGTATAGGATAAAGAGTTTTAAATAGTGCCTAATGTCTGGTGAGTATGTGGCTCTGTTTAACTTAATTTAGTTTAATGTAGTCTTTATGAACAGTTGTCGAATAGAAAGATTATGTGTTGCATGAGCCAAAAAAAATGCATAATGAAGAAAAACAATATATATATAAGTCGCACTGGACTATATAGACCCTTTCCCCAAAAAATGAATATCATGGGACAGTTTATTAATTTCCATAATGATATTAAAGAAAGAAAACCCTATTTTGATTGATTTAATGTGTTTAATTAGTTTTTTTGGTGCAGAAACTGAGAATTAAATTGGGATTTCTTCACAGTATTTAATTTATTTTTTCTTTTTTTCGTGGGTTTATAAGCTGGTGTCGTGGGTATGATGAGGACCCAAAAGCAGGACAGGCAGACAGGATAGCAATCGGTAATGGTTTTATTTGGTACTGGAGTCTTACACAGTTTATACTGTGACTGAAGGCAAAGCTAGCAAGGTGGATTACCTAGCAGGCAGATAGGTCCAGTGGTGGGCTGTGTGGCCGCAGAGCCAAGCAGGTGTGCAACCAGAAGGGGATAGGCAGAACATGTGGTCGCAGACAGAAGGCTGAGGTAATATCCAGGGCAGAGACGAAGTTGGCATGTCGGGGACAGACGAGGTTGGCAACAGGTGATCAGTCCGGGAATAAATGCTGGAAAGTCAGGCATAACGCTATAACAATCTGGCACTGAAGCAGAGACAGGAGCAGGCTGATATGCAGCCAGGGCTGACACAGGTTGGAGAGTTGGCCTGACGAGTTGGTGTGACTGACAGGCAGAATGGAGCAGAGACAGGTGAGTGGAAAGATACCAGTAGATGGCAGAATGGAGCAGACTGTGACAGCTGGAAGCCCAAATTGTGTAAAAATAAACAAATAAATACTTAAAATCGTTTGAATTGTGGGCCCTTTTTTGGGGGACATTTATTTGAGAAAATCAGTGACCAAGAACAGACATTTCATCTTGAAAGGCAAGTTATAGTAACAACAATAGAATAGTATTTGTATTGTATTTTAATTTATTATATTTATATCTTTTTTAGCCTTTTCTACTTTTATTCTGTAGCAAGTAAATTTCCCTGTTGTGGGATGACCATGGGCGTCGTTAGCCCTGTTTTAGGGGGGCTTCAGCCCCCCTAAATAATTATCGGGATTATTATTATCAATAACAATATTTTTTTAATAACAATATTTTATTTCCAAAAATTACTGGATGCTCTCGGTTAAATGTCGGTAATTTGAGCGTCAAACATGTAACCCACAAATTCCAAAAAAGACAAAAAATACGGACGTCTTTGGGAATCGCTGGCTAGCTCACTCGCACCCCCCCCCCCCCCCCCCCCCCCCCCCCCCCCCCCGTCGACAGAAAATGCCAGGGGCTAAGCCCCCCTTCTCTTTCAGTCCTAGCAACGTCCCTGGGGATGACTAAAGTATATCTTATCTTAGAGAGCAACAGGCTGAATAGGTGTCTGGTATGTTAACGTAACATTTTGCAGCCGCAGGACCAGCCAAACCATGAAGAAAGTGTGACATATAGTCCGGAAAATACAGTATTTATTAGTGTTTTCTGTTAGCTTGTTACTCTAGTATAGTATAGTAATTTTAGAATAGAGAGAATGTGCTGCCTCATAGTGACACCCCTGAACACATGCATACACCCACAATTCTCTTTGATAAGGCTAGCTGGATCTGGGTTGAGCTTTGAGCCCCAGACAGGAATGAGGCTGGGCTGGGCTAGGAGAGATGGAGGAGAGGAGTGGGATAGAGGCAGGGGGGAGACGGATACATGGGGTTAAGCAGATCTGGGGAAGGCAGGATGTCTCTTCAAAGCTCCCTGTGCTCAATTTCCTGCCTCCTAGGTGCTCTCATGAGAAAGGAGGTAGCTGCTGATGAGCCTCCGCAGGAGAAGGTTCCACCCCCCCCTTCTTTACCTGCCTTCCCACCTCTGAAGCTCTAATGTTCAAAGGGAAGGAGGTAGCCCTTTTTCTGGACTTACCTAATCACAGATATGTATTACAATAGCATTATTGCTATTGTAATACATGGCAGCACCGGGGGTTCAGTGGTGGTTCACCGGTGGTTCAGTGGTAGGATTCTTCCCTACCATGTGCAGAAGGCTTGGGTTTGATTCCCGGCCAATGCATTGAACATGTGTGTACCTGTGAAATTTCCCCACTGTGGGACTAATAATGGATAGTTTATTTCCTCTTCTAATAATACACCAGTTAAACTCTACAATAGGAGTTAAGACCTTGGGAATATAATCTTCTGTAACTGGATTGATCTGAATACTAGCTCATTCTCTTTCTGAGAGCCGTATTATATAACTTGGTGTCAGGTGGGTTGGGGTCAGATACCTCAGCGGGTGAAGGTATTGGCCTCATGATCAGAAGGTTGTGAGATCGAACCCCAGCTGTGGCTATGTGACATTGTGTCCTTGGACAAGGTACTTCACCCTACTTGCCCCAGGGAGAATGTCCCTGTACTTACTGTAATTTGCTTTGGATAAAAGCGTCTGCTAAATTAATAAATGTAGGTGTGTGCGGGTTAGCCCCCCATCCCCTGACCAATTTAATCTTTCAATGAAGGCATCCCTAAGCCATCCTTTGCTCTAGTCTTGTTGTTTTATCACTTTGCAGACATACTATAACTTTTTTTTGTGTCGCCTATTCTCTTTTTCTTTTTTTTTCTCTACACTCCTCTTGTTCCCTCCTTCCTAATTCTCTAACTTTTTGTTTCTCATAACTTTGTTCACTTTGGCTCACTACCTTGCTCTTTCTCCCTCTCCCCCTCTTCTCCTCACAGACCTGCAGAAAGATCACCCTAAGACTGAAGCTGGCATTGTGTGGAGAGTTGGCGGTGGCCTCTTCAACATTACCAGGGGTGCGGTGGGTGCCACACTAGGGGGTGTAGCCTGGGTGGGATGTAAAAGCTTTGAACTCACGAAGACTGCAGTAACCAGTGTACCCGCCGCTGGAGTGGGCCTTGTCAAGGGAAGTGTTTCCGTGGTGACAGGCGGTGTTGGAGCGGTGGGATCAGCGGTGGCCAATAAAGTCACACCAAAGAAGAAAGACAAATCTGATTAGACCACACCTCCACCAAGACGCTGCCCACATCCTGTTTACGATGCGTTTGAATTGGTTTGTGTGTGGGAGACCTTGTTTTTAAGGACGAGCGAAGGAAGAGTTTTAGTGGATGGGAGTGGGGGCGGCGTTATAGGATGTGGGAAGTAACATGAATGTTCTAGCTTACTGTCAAGGTTGTCCCGATGATGAGAAGGAAGGTGGGGGGAGTGGGTGGGAAATATGTGGGAGGTGGGGAGAGAGAGGGGGGTGGGGAGGGCAGACAGTAATTTTTCTGGATAAGGACAATGTTCTGTTAGCTGTCTTGTATAAGACAAATGAACAATTTTCCCCAGATTCAGAAAGTTAAATAATGTGTATGCTGTAATGTTACATTTGAAATATATAATCAAGGATTTGGCCTTAAAATCAGCACCAACACCTGTCTCAAAGATAACATATATGTTTATACAAGTTTTGTTTCCAGTTCCAATATGCCATTAAAATCTGTTTGCTTGAAGGGACCGTTTTTTTGTATCAAGCCTATGTAGTCCAACAACAAGTATTACCTTTTGATTGTTAGACATCAGTGAATTGAGAACACCAATGACGTGTTTTTATATGTGAATCGTGCTGATTCACACTCAAGTATGTACCTTGCTTTGAGGCTTGCCTGCCACAGTGAGAATAAGTGGAGCTCTTTTTCTACTACATTATATTATAGTGTAGGTGGGGATGGATCGTTTTCTTGCTTAATAAATCCATGGATAGCTTCATCCAGGGGGCAAAATGAATACATCCTGCTCTCAGCTGTTCTTTCTTTCCACACCGTGTTGTTATCTAAGTTTGAGCTTGAGCTGTCCAATCAAACTTTTTCCCACCTCTAAGCAGTCACACCCAAATCAACATCAGTAAAAAAAAAAGGGTTTTCATATTGATTTTCATGCTATCTGTACTCTAGTGTATGTTATTCAGGGGATTAACTAGGCACTGATACAGTATTTTACCATACTGACATAGCCAGAGGTGAAGGGTTTGCTCTCATCCACACACAACTCTTGTTCCTCTCCAATTCATTCATTGTTTACTGCACACTGACAACTACATTATTGTACATTGAAGGATTCTCACTTACTGTAGACTTACTCATTCGGATTGTTTGGTTGCATTTAACACTACACAACTGTCACTGTTTCAATTTTCAGTTGAAACATATAGCACACTCCCACTCTGCATATTTCTTTTGTTCTTGTGTTGTATGCTTCAAGGTTTGGTTCTAAGGTATACAGTATCTACAATGCTAGAATTAGTAGCCTGTATTTCAGTTTTCAGTGCTTTCTGACTGTGTTTTTATCTATTTCCTCTGCACATTTTATTTAGCTACTGTAGTAAACATGTCTTGGAGACTCTGTTACTTCAAACTGGACTTTAAGACTTAGTAGATTTTGTCTATCATAGAACTATTTTCGCAAAACTAATGCTGTATTATATATAAAGCTTATTGTATTTTACATTGGCCTTGTGTGTTTTATTTCACCCCTTGCCTGCTTATAAAGTGCGACTTGCAGCAAGTACAGGTAGAGTCCCCCTGTACTGTGGGAACAGTCCCCTGCAACGTCAAGTTGCCACAGCCCAGGGTTCAAACTTGCAACTTTCTGATTACTTTCCTTAACACTCAGCCACTTGACTCCCATTATCTTAGTATTGAACTGTAAATGTCTGAATAACAGTGTAAGCCATTCATTAACTCCAACAGTTGTGAGTGAATCTTAAGCGACCAGACTTGATTGGATGTCCAACAGGTGTGACCAATAGGTTTTATTGGATGCCAGTATTTCTCACTAATAGGCCCAGAGGCAATGGGAGGGGCATTTAAGATTATCCCTGTCTCAGTGGGGCAGCTTGTTGCCTCAGCACACAGGAGAGATTATTAGATTCAGCGTGAACCTTTCCATGCATGTCTGATTTACCTGTGCGTGTGTGCCAGTGTGTGTGTTTGAATGCGCACCAGAGTGTGTTTGAGCATGTATGTCACTGAACTGATTTGAAGGCATGACCGCAGCTGAAATCAACCAAAGAGCTGGATTGGAGAGCTATGGAGAGCTTAAACACACCTGAACCTTGTCCCTGCTGGGCCATCTCCCATCTGCAAAACTGTTCGCTTGATGGGAGGGAGGGAGCAGCGGGGAAGATAGGTTGGGGAGATAGCAGGTCATAGCTGTGAAGGAAAGACATCAACTACTGCAGAAACAAGTGTATCCAGATACACCAGGAAACTACTCAACATCCAGGGTTTGATATTGTTTACTGCGCACAAACAAATCAAATCGCCCAGAGCAGTGATACATTTTAAATGGGGTTCAGCATAGCAGCTTATTCATTGGCAGGAGCCTGGCAGTGTCGTTCTCATTGGGGCGAGAAGAGCTGGCACGGACTACTTCACAAATCTGTGATCAGAGACATTTCTAGAGCAACAAAGAAAGAACAAAATCCTGCGGGTGTCTGCTTATCAGATTTACCATATGGGCGTGACGCATCTCTCCCTGGCAAATCAGTTGTTTTGGGAAGAACGTGCCAGAAGGGAGGATTCAGAATGGGGGATCCAGATTGAGTGAAATGCCTCATGATTCTGTTTTATTTGACCAAGTCTCCTCAATCAGTTCCATCTTCAAGCTAAACCCTCTGTAGTGACTATTTCTACAAGAAAACTAACCAACTTAGGCTTGCTCAAACAAAAGACTGAACAACTCAAATAATCACTTAAGATGCACCATGGGAATGTGTTTTACGCAGTATAGAGTCCAAGTCAGATGAAGGTTGAGGTGGTTTATTCCAGTTACAGTCCTAAAGAAACAAACAAAACAAGAACCGTCAAATTGATTTATTGAATTTGGCTGACTGGTAAAAAAAACAGGCGCCACCCAGGTGCATCATGGTCTGCAACTGCCAAACCCCTTTTAGACCCCAGGTGTACAGACCCCAGGTGTTTTTTTTTACCATAAACAATACAAAATAAACTAAGCATTATCTAATCAACGGAATAATCACAAAAACTATTTAAAGATAAACTACATTTTAATATTTCACAAAAAGAAAGAATATAGGACAAATAGCTCCTACACCATCGTCTTGAGTTTGTACTGAACACAAGCTCCTTTGAGCCTGGACATGCTAGATCTACCGTATTTTTTGCACTATAGGGCGCACTGGATTATAAGGCGCAGTGTCAAGGAATGGTCTATTTTCGATCTTTTTTCATATATAAAGCGCACCGGACTATAAGGCGCATTAAGCGTGAAAAAAACTGTCAGATAAATCAGTCGAATAATATTATGGTGAAGCACAGTATGTATTACTCCGCGACGCTCCTGGCTACGGTAGCCGTAATGCTGCAAGCGGTGCGGCTTTGTAGTTTACCAAAGTCTTACAAAAACATTTTGATTTAGCACCGTGAGCGCCTTGTACCACAAAAAAAATCGCTTAGAGATCAGTAAATAAAATAATTAATCCATATATAAGGCGCTTCGGATTATAAGGCGCAGTGTCGTTTTTTGAGAAAAATAAAGGCTTTTAAGTGCGCCCTATAGTCCGAAAATTACGGTACTCTACGGAGACATGTCTGGCTGTGAGTGACTTGACATGCCATCACCATCTCACACACTCATTTGAGGAGAAAAGAGGTCAGCTTTGTAGGGATTTTACCTGAAACTATTTCCCTTCCCTCCTCTCCTTTCACACTTCCTTTCAACATGGCACCTCTGATGACATGCCCTTCCAGTCTAGCCACTCATCTGGTTAAAGACTGTTCACACCACTCACCTGCTGCATGCAGCCTATATAAACTCCTGGCCTGGTGCAAGCTTGAATATATCACATACTGTATTGATCCTAGTACTAGAAGATAGCAAGAAACTCTAACCTGGTCTAACTCAGACACTGTGTCAGCCTTCTTTTCCCATGGTATGGCTGTTTTTGAATGTGACAGGGACATGGATGTGCAGCTAATGAAGTACTGAGGTGGACTAAAACATTCACTTCTTTTTTATTGCACATAGTATCCTATCATACATTTCAGTAGCTCAATTGTAAGGTCTTCAACCTTTATTGGAAACAGTAAAGATGTTGTAGGTCAGTTAAACTGAATGTACAAATAATCAACATTCACGTTGCAATGCAACAGCCAGCATTCAGGAAATTTAAGTAGGATGGTGCATTTTTATCTTCTTTTTCAGGTTAGCTTCTTCATATTACTTGAATTGAACACCTCTCACCTGCTTCACCACTAGATGCACACTGGTACACACTGAAAGTCCTAAACAGCGTTTGTTTGAATGCGTGTTGTGCTGATATGGACGCGGTTCAGTAGTATATTACCACAAGATCACCTTCAAGGTTCTGGAGGTTTAGTGCAAGTATGAAACAAGGAAATTAAGGCTACGATATAAATATATCAAAAATAGTTGTGCAGTAAAGTTTAAGAAGGATACGATAGGTAAGACCTTTGCTACAAAAACGGTAGAAACAATTTCTCCTCAATAAGCGTGATGGACAGGTTCTTCAGCTCTTCAGAGGAGTTCACTGTCTTGTAGCCCAACTCCTGCAGGGTGTGCTGACACACTGTCTGGGTGTAATCAACCATGTCATAAGGCAGCTTGAGCCTCCAACTCTCTGCGTTGGCTGCAGAGTCCCTCACCGTACCGTACTTGTGCTTGGCCGACAGATCGCTGCTCCCTCTTGTGTTGTTCTGGATCCAGTCAGCCACGTTCTTGTCCATGGACAAGCCCAGAAACGCATAGATCTCCCTGGTTTTCTGCAAGGGACTCCTAGCCAGGTCCTCGTACCTCACCAGCATGTATCTCCCTCTGAGCCAGGCAGGCCTGCTCAGCCCTGTGGTGATAGAGCTCAGGAAGTCTTCACACATCATGCTGAGCTGAGTGAGGTCCAGGTTGTAGGGCCTGCGCCCAGTGGCCCGCCAGATGCGCCACAGGCGGTATGTATCCCTGAAGGTCTCGATGCGTGAGGCCAAGATCCCCCGGGGGTCCCTGACCAGCTGCACTACCTTCAGGTTGAGCCTAGGGTCCTCCACCAGTGCTCGCAGGTTGCTTACCTCTGGGACACGCACTGTCTTTATTGCCACGTGGTGCCTCTCTCGGCACGCCTCAGCCGCCAGCGTCATGTTGAGGAAGGCACACTTCCTTACACACTCACCCTCATCTCCGTTTGCTTCAGCAGGGCCATGTGCATCGCACACAGGAGGGGAGCACAGTGCTCGGCTGGCTCCCCGCCGGAACAGCTTATCAGTGCTGTGATTGGCTGGCTGGGGCTTGATGTAGCTCTCCAGGAAGTAGAGGTCACAGTCATAAAGACTGCGGAGGAGGTCGCGGCTGGCGCCCAGCATCACCCGCCGGTCCACAGTGTTGCGGCTGTGAGAAAGGCGTGGGATGAGCGCCGTCTGGACGTGGTAGAGGGGCTCAAATAGGTAGAACACGTCCTGGTGCTGGTTGAACAGCTGGCCAACAAAGGAAGAGCCACTGCGGGTTGTGGCCAGGATGAGAATGTGGGTCTTCCTGGAGGTGTTGTAGGAGAAGTTGGAGATCTCCTCACAGCCCCGGATCTCAACGACCTCTGCCTCCTGCCCTCCTAGACTGAGCCCCAAGCCCAGGCCGCAGTTCACAGGGTTGGAGACTGGGCACAACTGAAAGGGCTTAGCAGTGAAGGTCCGTATGGCTGTGTACTGGATGGCTATAGAGGCTAGGGCCAGCAGAATCACGGCCTTCCAAGAACATTGCATGGCTGGATAACTTCATCTAGACGACGAGGGATGGGCAGATCCTGTATGGACAACAGAGAGACTGAAAGAGAGGAGAGTGAATAGTTATAAGGATCCATCATTACATTGAGATTATTCATGATTTAGACCATACAAAAGAGACACATTGGCAAATAACAGAGCAGCGAAGTGCACCAAAGACAAAAGCATTGACCATTTCAAAGATGTATAAACCTACTATTTTAAAGACTGTAGGCTTATCATTTCATCTATCCTAATAATGACAAATTCTGCTGAAAACAAAACAAGATTTCCATCACTGTATTTAAGTGTTGTTGTTCAGCATATTTTACACTCTGCCACTGGATTGAGAATTGTCCTTTAAATCATTCAAAAAACCCGTTTTAAAAAGATATGGGTTGACGTATGACGAGATTCGCTCATAGCTTGTGAGATACATTGGCAGATGTGCCAGATCAGAAAACTGTATCTGTAACTGTATTCCACTGAGATATTCTTAAACCAATCCATCCCTCGTTTGTTTGCAAAGCAATTATTTTCTGTAGCCAACTGACCGTCTTTATGTACGAATGAAATGGAATGAAACAATTGCGCATCCCCCCCCCCACCCCCCACCCCCCACACTGTGAATCAGTAAAGTCAGGGCTTTACCTGTCCTGCTATACTTAAAGTAAGAACGGAATATATCCCAGTCAACACCATATACCGCTGGCGAGGTGGCGGCACCTGTAGAAAAGCGCCCAGTAATGTCTCTAACGCAACGCCAAGTCTGGCACAGAATGGATGTGACAACGAACAATTGACGACAGCGCGCGCAGACATCTGATTTACCGCAGTGCAACAAAATACGGTTACATTCGGGGATGATCAATCTGCTCAGAAAAGACAACAGGTCATACAAATCACGAATCATTTTCAAATGGTTATTCATCTGGTAAACTTGAACGCTCCGCCATTTCAGAGCTCATCAACACACCAATGCAAAAAATAAACCTAACATTAAAAGCAGCTAGTAATGAACACGTCCTTACCTTATAAACGCATATTAGGTTAGTAAAATGTAAAATTTAGGTAAAAATTCTAAACATTATTGCCATAGAAATCCAGTGTGTTCGGTCTAGACATCGTCGAAGGGAAGCTGCCCTGTACTCGTCCGCGACACATCTGAGCATTAAACGAGATGGAACGCACGAATGGCAGCACACAAGCAAATAGAATCAATGCTTATTTCCCGGGATGGAAATCAACAAATCACAACACCAGGAATAAGTCGGGTTCCAAGCGGACGTTTCACGAACATAGCGCGGAAAATATCATCACGCAGAGACAAATCAGTTATCTAAGAAGCGCGGAGTCTGTATATGACATTGTAGTTCGTCTACGGACTGCCAGGGATAGGCAGGCTGGTCTCACTGTGTGAGGTGTGCCAACTGCCAAGCAGAGCCCTGACTGAACCACCCCACACCTCCCATCATATCCTTCTCTCCTCCACATCCCTCCCTTCGTCCACATATATAGCTCTATACAGATGCTTACAGATGGCCAGGAAAGAGAAGACTAAGGGAGAGGCATTGATTCTAGATTAATCAATGGTGATTTCATTAAATGTCAAACCACTTTTCTTTCAACCTACCTTTCCTTTTAAATTAACAATCCCTCATTCCCCAAAACAATAAAAACGGATTACTCTGTTATACGATGATGAAAGTATAATGACAAAAATGATTCTGGCTCAATCATTATAATATGAAAAGATGGAATGCTGAGTGTGTGTGTGTGTGTATGTATGTATGTGTCTATATATACATAGACACACATACATACTTTAGGGCATGGCCTTCAATAAGTGCAGGAGAAGACATGGTTTGTCCTTAGTAATGAGTCATGAAACTAACAGTATGACGTTCTAAAGCCTGGCCGTAGCAGTATAATCCATTTTAGGGTTAGGAAAGAAACCGAAACACTTCTTTGTGCCATGATTGTATGGAATCATGGCTGGTAGGTTAGGCTGTACTTGTGCAACAACCTTCAATCACAGAGAAAGACTAAACCATGCCCGCAAAACCATGCCTCATTTATTCACACTGTGTTTTAGACATGAACAGCTGACAATCACACACTGCTCTCAGTTACTAGCAGGCTGCAGACATATCATCCACAGGCCCTCTTTTCCCAATCTCTGGGGACTTCAACCATGCACCACCCTCGTCTGTGTTACCTACATTCACACAGTATGTCAACTGCACTATCAGAAACAATAAAACATTTGACTTGTTCTATGCCAACTCAAAGGAGGAATTTTCTGCATCCCCCCCAGGGCAGAGCTGACCACAACATCGTCCATCTACAGCCTGTGTATCGACTCCTGGTGCACAGACAGCCTATGGAGCGACGCATGGTGAAGAGGTGGACTACTGAGAGCGAGGGGGCTCTGAGGGACTGCTTTGACTCCACGGTGTGAACTGAGCTCTGTGACCCACATGGGGAGGACATTAATGTATCAATTACAGACACAATAACAGGCCATCAACATCTGCTTCGAAGATACTGTGCCCTCCATGAAAATACAGTGTTTTGCAACCAACAAGCTGTGGATTACCCCTGACATCAAAGCTCCTCTGAAGGAGAAAAAGAGAGGAGGGTTGCATCCTGCTCAAGTTTTCCGACGACTCTGATGAATGATAAAACGTACAGAAGTACAGAAAACTGATGCAGGACTTCGTGAACTGGTGTCAGCCGAACCACCTCCTCATCAACGCAGGCAAGACCAAGGAGATGGTGGTGGATTTCCGCAGACACCGATCCGCCCTCCCATCCGGTGAACATCCAGGGAATGGACATTGCAAGAGTGGAGTCCTGAAAGTACCTGGGTGTTCACCTGAACCACAAACTGGACTGGACTCACCACTCTGACGCACTGTACAAGAAAGGTCAGAGTTCACCTCTTGAGGCGACTGAGGTATTTTGGGGTGCAGGGGGTACCCCTGAAGAGTTTCTATGACTCAGTGGTAGCCTCAGCCATCATGTATGGTGTGGTCTGCTGGAGCAGCAGCATCACTGAAGAGGGAAAGGAAGAAGCTGGACAAGGTCATCAAGAACTCCAGCTCAGTCCTGGGCTGTCCTTTGGACTCAGTGCAGGGGGTGGGCGACAGATGGGTCCTGGCAAATCTGACATCTATGCTGGACCACGAGTCACACCCCCTTCATCACTCTGTGTCCACTCTGGAGAGCAGCTTCAGTGATAGGCTGATTCACCCTGGTGTGTGAAGGAGAGATTCCGCAGCTCCTTCCTTCCTGCTGCCGTCAGACTGTTCAACAAACACTGTTGTCCATAGCCACTACTTTGTGCAATTATTGTTATTATGTTATCATGCAGTACTACTTTACGTGCAATTTTCCTCATGGTGTTCTTGTTTTTCTTACGGTCAAAGTGCAGTATTCCCCCCTGGTGGTCTTGTTGTTTTTACGTACAACATGCAATATTCTCTAATATTCTTACGTGCAATAACTTGTCTATATGTCTCTTATTTTCTCATTCGAGACAGAAACCATCTCACTTAACCTCGTACTTGTCTTTGAATTTGAATTTTTGATAGTGTATTCTAATGTATCTCTATTCTATCTCTTATTGTGTTTTTTACCCACTCAATGTGCTGTTACTGTGCCCTGCTGCAGTTGGAATGCAATTTCCCCCCGTGGACTAATGGGCGGAGCCAGTTATGTTATGAAACTCGGGCTGCCTGCGTCATCACTCATTCACACGCTTAGTATACATCATCATTCATTTACACACCTCAGTATACACATCATTCATCCACACACCTCAGTATACACATAATTCATTCACACACATTAGTATACATCAACACTCATGTTATCTGATATTTTATCGTAAATGTATATCAATTGTAATTTATATACCGTACTTTCCGGACTATAAGCCGCGACTTTTGTTACACAATTTCAACCCTGCGGCTTATGCAGAGATGCGGCTAATGTATGCATTTTAGTCTAACGGCCGCCAGGGGCGCTCGAGCAGAAAAGTTAAGAGTGAGACGTGTTGTCGAGGAAGACGCAAGTCACAACCGCTAATAAACACCATAGACGAAGAAGAAATTTAACGTACGGTAACCAAGCCCCGGGTCAACAAGTTTAATTTGATTTTTGTTGCCCCTGAAAAAGTCAGTTTGTAATGTTTGCTCAGTTGAGTGTTTCATAAATTTTCATTCAATGAGTTTGCAGCATAGTTTGCTCAGTTGTTGAGTTTGTTTTTATTACTTGCTCCAGAATATTTGAGTCAATTTGATTTATTTATATTTATTCAAAGTTGTAAAAAAAGAAATACAATAAACACCTTTTCGTTAAAAAAAATCAAAGGTCTTTTTATTTTATTTTTTCACGACAGCGAGAGTCTGACGCATACGTCTTCTTCGATTTCTGAGCTTCTTTCTTCTCTTTCTTGTTTGGTGCAGCTTTAATATGATTTTCAGCAGCAAAACTTCACAAACAGCAACCGGTGTCGCCATTTTAGATGTCGTAGTAATGACGCGCTGGCTAAATCGATGACGTAGCCATCACTGTCCCAATTCTCAAATTTTCGCACGCTTGTCGCCTTGTGCCTGGCACCCTTCAGCGAGAACGCGCAATTGAAGGGCGCAAGGGTGGAAGTGCGGGTATTGGGACAGGGCCTTCGAAACCTTCACGCACTTCTACCACTTCCGCACTTCACAAAAGGGCGCAAGGGCGTAGTGCGGGTATTGAGACAGGGCCACTGTTCAGCCACTCTGTCGCAAATCTGTTGTTTTTGTTATGTTATGTTCGTTATATTGTAAATAGTTAATGTTCAGTAAAATCACATTATTACTTTGAAAAGTTTGAACTTATTTCATTATAAAGCCTTGCATAGGAACACATAATTATGTTAAATACACCACACAACGGAATTTGTATTTATTTATTCATTAGCATGTGGCTCAGTATAGGTTCTGACATCTCACTACAGAAGAAAACAGTGTTTTAGGGTTGACTATAAAAAGATATCAGGCTAGGAATTACACTTAATGTCCAGGAGCTCCTTCCTCCAAACTATATCACGTAGCTGTAAAAGAAACAGAGAAGCTGCATAACGCTAACGAAAGACCTGTTTGAACGTGCCGATATAGCCTATAAAACGATAAGAACTTTAAACTTAATCTGACAAGAAGTCATAGGCTATATCACATACGGGATCATTGATAGACAAAACAGATTTGACTACAGGCATTTGGTTGATAAATATGACAGCTTGTGGAGAATCCCTTATTTTTTTATTTTAGATTAACCTTAATAAAAATGACTCGTTTTATCCTTACTTAAACTTAATAAATAAACAAACAAAACGAATTAACCTCGTATAGTCTATAACCATGATTATTAAAACATAATCGGTTTATGTGTCCTATAAATCCATCATTTGATTGTGTAGATTTGTCATTATCGGTCATGAACTCTTCCACAAGCACTCATGAGCGCGCAGCGCTTGTCCAGAACGCGATTTGCTCGTTCTCATTGCCCCAGAGCGTCATCAGCCTCCCATCATTCCATTCCCCATACCGCGGAAGTAAACCAGGAAGTCAAAAACTTTTTTGGCACATGCGCCAGGTGAGCAACTTCATCGAAATCAACGGCCGCCATTTTTCCATACCCTATCCATTCTTTATACATCCATGACGGTAACTTTGCGCGCTTTGTACATGAATACAATTAGCATAAGCCTACCCTCATCATGGAAAATGCAAAAAGAAAAGGATTTGACGCAGCTTTCAAGTTAAAAGCAATCGAGCTGGCCGATAAAGAAGAAAACAGAGCTGCTGCACGTAAAATTTGCATAGATGAGTCGATGGTGAGACGCTGGAAACGGCAGCGAGAAGAACTGGAGCAATGTAAAAAGTCGAAAAAAGTTATGAAAAGTTATGTTATTAAAACATTGAAAACTCTTTCGTCTTTCTTTGTAAATATCCCATGTTTCAATGTGGGCACATTCAGCTTATAGTCAGGTGCGGTTTATGTATGTACAAAATGGTTTTTCCTTAAAAAAAAATTGTAGGTCCGGCTTATAGTCCGGAAATTAAGGTACTATTTAGTAAAATTTGTATAGGGCGTCCAAATCTGAACAATTAATTCCTTAAGGAGGCTTGGCTCAAGTCAGCAAATAAAATGTCAGGGCAGCCTTCAGGGGTACAGGTCTATTCCTTTGCAACAGGGAAGGCGATGGTAATAATATGAATAGTAATAATTGTGTGCGTGCTGCAAGGCGCACACTATGTTATTACTAGCATTTATTGTGTGCGTGCTGCAAGGCGCACACTATGTTGTGTGCGTGCTGCAAGGCGCACACTATGTTATTACTAGCGTTTATTCTGTGCGTGCTGCAAGGCGCACACTATGTTATTACTAGCGTTTATTGTGTGCGTGCTGCAAGGCGCACACTATGTTATTACTAGCATTTATTATTGTGTGCGTGCTGCAAGGCGCACACTATGTTATTACTAGCGTTTATTGTGTGCGTGCTGCAAGGCGCACACTATGTTATTACTAGCATTTATTATTGTGTGCGTGCTGCAAGGCAAACAATATGTTATTACTAGCGTTTATTGTGTGCGTGCTGCAAGGCACTGACGCTTTACTTTATCTGTCAGATTTATTGTTTTAGCTTGACATGCGAAAATTTGGCCGCAGCACCCATGAACAGCCTCATAGACTCCCATGTTAAAAGTGGCAGGAAAATTTCAGGAGGAAAACAAAACTAACACTTTTTAGAATTGCTCCCAAGAGCACATTTCTTCACTTGTCAACACAAAATGCCTATGTAGACGTTCAGGAAGGGCTCAGCCGGCTTCACGTTAACCTGGTTTTATGATTGCAAACACGGTTTGGCCAGAAATCCTTCCTGTTCGAGGGGTGCTGTAAGCCTTTTCTCTCTGTCTTTTGAACAGCCATTACAGTTCCAGCTGCAACGTATTAGTTCGTTACTTAGCAACGTGCTTGAAAGAGGAGAAGGGAAGACGGTGGCCATTTTATGAAAAGTAATTCATTTCACATTTAATAACTTTAATTGGAGGATATTTACTGGAGGAATCAAATTGGTTCTTTTTGTTTCGGGTGTATTTATAAACTGTACTCCAGCTCAACTCTTCCTCTCCGGCTCTAAGTCTCTAAGGTAAGCGAACATCTTTTTCAACTCTTTCGCTAGCATGCTATCTAAAATGTAGGTTTTTAACTTCTTTAACATTTGGGCTCATAAGTATTCATGTGCTTATCAGTCAGGATTTACAACTGACATTCCAACTAGCTGTAAAGATATGCTGTTTGCTAACATTAGCGACCAATGCTGAAATTAGCGCATAAGCTAATTGCTAGTGCATCAGCATATGTTTCGCTAGCATGCTATATAAGATGTGGGTTTTTGACTTCTTTAACATTTGGGCTTATATGTATTCATGTGCTTATCAGTCAGGACGGTGGTGGAGGGTTGTAAGGAGGGTAGTGGGGGGGGTTATTTGTGTGCATTTTGACCGTTTAGGGTCGTTTTCGGAGGGGGGGGGCGATCGGCGTTCGTGGGGGGCGGGGGGGCTCGTGCGGGGGGGTTTGAGGGCAGGGTTCATGTGGTGGGGTCCAGGAATCTAACAAGATATTGGGGAGGTGTGTGGGAGGTCGGGTTGATGAGCTATGAGCCTATTTGGGGGAGAGGTTTGACAATCGCGAATGATTTAGTTTCACTTTCAAGTGGAGATTGTGACGTTGCGGGGGGCTCGGGGGGGTGATTTCGGAGGGGTTTGAGGCCAGAGTTAATGTGGTGGGGTCCAGACGAATCGAACCAGGTATTGGGGAGGTGTGTGGGTGGTCGGGATCGGCAGTTATGAATATGATTGAACCTGTGTGTCTGCTACTAAGTGATTTATTGCACTGAATGGTTTGATTGACAGTTCATCATTAAGTCATTAATGTACAGACTGCCTGTGTGTATGCACATACACTACCGTTCAAAAGTTTAGGGTCACATTGAAATGTCCTTATTTTTTAAGGAAAAGCACTATACTTTTCAATGAAGATAACTTTAAACTAGTCTTAACTTTAAAGAAATACACTCTATACATTGCTAATGTGGTAAATGACTATTCTAGCTGCAAATGTCTGGTTTTTGGTGCAATATCTACATAGGTGTATAGAGGCCCATTTCCTGCAACTAACACTCCAGTGTTCTAATGGTACAATGTGTTTGCTCATTGGCTCAGAAGGCTAATTGATGATTAGAAAACCCTTGTGCAATCATGTTCACACATCTGAAAACAGTTTAGCTCCTTACAGAAGCTACAAAACTGACCTTCCTTTGAGCAGATTGAGTTTCTGGAGCATCACATTTGTGGGGTCAATTAAACGCTCAAAATGGCCAGAAAAAGAGAACTTTCATCTGAAACTCGACAGTCTATTCTTGTTCTTAGAAATGAAGGCTATTCCATGCGAGAAATTGCTAAGAAATTGAAGATTTCCTACAACGGTGTGTACTACACCCTTCAGAGGACAGCACAAACAGGCTCTAACCAGAGTAGAAAAAGAAGTGGGAGGCCGCGTTGCACAACTAAACAAGAAGATAAGTACATAAGAGTCTCTAGTTTGAGAAACAGACGCCTCACAGGTCCCCAACTGGCATCTTTATTAAATAGTACCCGCAAAACACCAGTGTCAACATCTACAGTGAAGAGGCGGCTGCGGTATTCTGGGCTTCAGGGCAGAGTGGCAAAGAAAAAGCCATATCTGAGACTGGCCAATAAAAGATTAAGATGGGCAAAAGAACACAGACATTGGACAGAGGAAGACTGGAAAAAAGTGTTGTGGACGGATGAATCCAAGTTTGAGGTGTTTGGATCACAAAGAAGAACGTTTGTGAGACGCAGAACAAATGAAAAGATGCTGGAAGAATGCCTGACGCCATCTGTTAAGCATGGCGGAGGTAATGTGATGGTCTGGGGTTGCTTTGGTGCTGGTAAGGTGGGAGATTTGTACAGGGTAAAAGGGATTCTGAATAAGGAAGGCTATCACTCCATTTTGCAACGCCATGCCATAACCAGTGGTCAGCGCATGATTGGAGCCAATTTCATCCTACAACAGGACAATGACCCTAAACACACCTCCAAATTGTGCAAGAACTATTTAGAGCAGAAGCAGGCAGCTGGTATTCTATCGGTAATGGAGTGGCCAGCGCAGTCAACAGATCTGAACCCCATTGAGCTGTTGTGGGAGCAGCTTGACCGTATGGTACGCAAGAAGTGCCCATCCAACCAATCCAACTTGTGGGAGCTGCTTCTGGAAGCGTGGGGTGCAATTTCTCCAGATTACCTCAACAAATTAACAGCTAGAATGCCAAAGGTCTGCAATGCTGTAATTGCTGCAAATGGAGGATTCTTTGACGAAAGCAAAGTTTGATGTAAAAAAAATCTTATTTCAAATACAAATCATTATTTCTAACCTTGTCAATGTCTTGACTCTATTTTCTATTCATTTCACAACATATGGTAGTGAATAAGTGTGACTTTTCATGGAAAACACAAAAATTTTGGGTGACCCCAAACTTTTGAACGGTAGTGTATATGTATAGATATATATGTGTGTATGTGTGTGTGTGTGTGTATGTGTATGTGCGTGTGTGTTTTTCTCAATTAATGTTGTATAAAAAGCACAGTTTTTGTTAGTGTGATATCAGAACTGTGTGACCTAGTGCTTTTTGTGAATTTTGATGCTAGCTTATTGCTGAATCCTGATTTGTTACATGTTTGATTGCATGTGGATTGATTTGACATTTAACACAGCTGTATAACTTTATAATGTTATCTGATATTTATAATGCGGTATCATTTTGATAAAAGGTGTATTTCTAATACCAAAGTCATAGCCATTGATGGCCTAATTCTGGCATTGGATGTATTTGGGTCATTTTACACTCTAAGTTTTTGAAAGCATTTATCACTATTATCAAATTAGAACCAAACTATTACTATGCTACTGAACTGTAATGTAAAGTGCAACCTGACACAGAGTGACCAATTGTTTACTGCTTGCTTACTACTTAAACTTAAACTGTGGCAGTGTGCTCAAGTGGAGCTGTCTTTAATCCTGCTGAAATTAGTGTTTACGCTACTACTAGTGCATCAGCATATGCACACCTGTTGAAAGCTTGATCTGTCACATACCTAAGCAATGGTAGAAGTCATATTCAGAAAATGACTCAACAGTGTATGGGGGAGAGTCCCGGGCCAGAGTCACGCACACTCAACATTTCTTTAGTAATTTTTTTCGAGTTTACATTTAGTAATTTACCAGACACTCTTATCCAGAGTAACTTAAAGCAAGTTGAGGGCCATTCTCCCAGAGGCAAGTAGGGTGAAGTGCCTTGCCCAAGGACACAACATCATGCATCATCGCTACTTTTCGATCACAATATTTACTGCAAAACTACTATACATAAACAGTTAAAATAATCCATAGGTTAAATTTACCCTTAAAGTGTGGAAAAATACAATTAGAGAATATAACCTAGAAGGAGACCTACTGTCCCTTAAATGATGTGGATTTGAGTCACACTAAACAGGGAGTCAGGTGGTGTAGTGGTTAGGGAACCAGGCCAGTAATCAAAATTCAAATTAGATTAGATTACATTTTATTGTCATTACACAGTGTTATAAGAGTAGCGTTTCAGAGGTGCTGTGTGTGTCTGTGTGCGCATGCGTGCAGGTGTGAGTGAGCGAGCGGAAGTGCGGGTACGAGTGGGAGCGAAAAGAAGGTGATTGAAAATAAAAGCTGCATCGTACTGCCCAACCCGGAGCCCCGTGTTTCTTGTGTTACTACTAAGTAAGGAAGTAAAAGGGGTTAACCCCGAAGTGGAGAAACTGCACTTCGGCCCAGGAGACGGCTTCTCCCCTGTGCTGCTCGACTACGGTCCTGCAGCCGGACAGGAATTGGTTAACAACAGGTACAAGTACAGGGTAACGAAATACAGTTAGCTTCCAACCACAAGTGCAAAACAGTTATTACAACAGAATATAACAGTATACTCAGAATATACACAGTATGATTAGATAAACCTTTATTTGTCCTCCAGGGGGTGGAAATTGCAGTTCAGGACAGCAGCAGGGTAAAGTACAGCACACAGAGTTGCAGGGTAATATAACAATAATAACAATAACAATAACAATAGCAATAGGCGGGCACGATAAAGTCCAATATAAAAAATAAGAAAATAAGTAAGTTAAGTAGTCCAGTTAAGTAGTCCAGTATAAAAAATAAGTTAAGTAGACATATAGACAGTTATTGCACTTCAGAATCAGATCGGGGGTTTATTCGCTATGCAAGATTAACAAACCTAGAATTCACAATTAATTCGCAGGAATGAGCAAACATAGAACATATATGTGGCATACTAATAAAATAAAAAATGAATACAATGTAATAAACACTACAGATATGATACATATAAACAAATAATACAAATGATACAAATAATACAAATGATGCAAATAGTACAAATGATACAGGTAACATGGAAGTACAAATAACATAGGTACAGAGTGGAATCGGTATATATAGTACGTGGAGGGGAGGGGGGGTATATACACAGTAGTGTAAACAGTGGTGCAAAATTCACAGTAGTACGTTTTTAAAATTTAAAGTGTTGTGTGCTAAAGTGTCAGAGTGCAGTGGGATTCTGGAGGGGGGGGGGGGGGGGTGTGTGGGGTGTTGGTGGATGTCTCAAACTGAGTCCTTGGCCCTGTTGAAGAGGGCAATAGCAGAGGGGTAGAAGCTATTCTTGTGGCGAGAGGTTTTGGTCCGATGGACTGCAGCCTCCTGCCAGAAGGGAGCAGCTGAAGCACAGAATGTCCAGGGTGGGAGGAGTCGGCCGCAATCTTCCTCACCCGTTTTAGAGACCTTGCCGTGTGCAGGTCCTCAAAGGATGGCAGGTTGCAGCCTATCACTGTCTCAGCGGCACGTATGATACGCTGCAGTCTGCTCTTGTCCTTGGCAGTGGCAGCAGCGTACCAGACGGTGATGGAGGAGGTGAGGATGGACTCGATTATGGCAGTGCAGAATTGCACCATCAGGGGGTGGGGCTGGGGCATGCGGCTGTCCGATTGTCCTTCGAATCTACAATAGAATTCGTTCAGGTCCTCGGCCAGGCAGGAGTCGTTGGTGGTGGGTGGGGCTCTGGGCTTGTGGTTGGTAATTTGCCTAAGCCCCCTCCAGACAGAAGCAAAGTCATTTGAGGAGAATTGTTCTTGCAGACTCTTTGAGTAGAGGCGTTTCGCGTCTCTCAATAGTCACAATAGCACTTTATTTGCCATACATTACAATACATTTTGCACATTGCGTAGTTGCACATTCTTCCAGATATTTATTGTACTTTATTTATTGAATGTGTGTGAGCTTTTTGGGAATCTTGTGACCACGGTTGATTGAATACCGTCGGGCAGGTGCGGGAGTGTACACCCGGCTCCGCCTGAAAGAGAAGGGGAGAATTAAGCTCCGCCCATTATTGGATAAGCAAACAGTAGGCAGTGTGGAAGTGTTTGGGAATATGTGTGTGAAATGTCATTGGTTGTAAGTGAGCAAGTTAGTGCTACAATGATGAGTTACATTGTTTGTGTTTAACACTTACCTTTCCGGTCCGATGTCTGCTCCAGGGTGCGTGGCCAAAAGATTCCCCTGGGGGCACAGCACCATCATAAAGGTTCCGGGAGAGACCAAGTGGCCGGATAGGAAGTGGGGGTATTTCAGAGTGTCGTGTTGGTTTGTATTTAGCATATTTATGTTAAATGTGTGTATCTGAGATGATTACAGGGGCAAAGTGGGATTCTGTATGTATTTGGGGTGCTGGGTGTGTGTGGGACTTGTCAGAGGTTAGTTTGGCCATTTGAGGGATGTTTGGTTCACCGGTGGAGTGGAGGAGTCCTGTAATTGCACAGTATTTAAGGAGCCAGTGGCTCTCTGTCTGTGAGACTGGTCTGACCTACAGACATTGCATGTGTTTGGGATGAATTCCTGTGCTGCACAATAAAAAAGAGAAAGCTGACCATTGACCAAAGTTTTCTTGTACATCATCCAGCCGCTCATGGGCCACGGGCTGACATGGGCGCAGCGAGTTCAGGCGTGACAATCTGGCAGCCCTCGTCATCATCACTCAGTCTTATATAATTACATATCATCATTTATCATACAAACCAGTATACATCACCACTCATTCATGCACCTCAGTGTATATCATCATTCATTGATACATCTCAGAACACGTCATCACTCTATCACACAGGCACTAGCAGCACAGGCACTCAGGTAGCGCAAGCAATCACACACCTGACTCGGCTAGTGCAAGATCATTGGGCTTCGTCCGGTAAGACAGCCTTAAAGGATGCACGGATATGAACACTCATTCCGACTGTCTAATGATCAGTACTGTTGCCTCCCACCACCATCCCCTTTCTCCACCTATTGTTCGTCTGATTGTATGTATGTATGTTCTGTCTCAGGGGGATTTTATATATATCTTTTGCTCCATGCCTCATGTCATATGTATGCACATGTGTCGCTCGAGGCGGTAAGGCGCGCTTCCCCTTTAGAAATTCCACTCCGCCAAAGTCAAATGTATTACATATCATGGTTATCAATAAATGTTCTATTATCAATCAATCACGTGAGTGTCTTGACTGAATTACAGTATTGCAAAATAAATAAGTAAGTTAAGTAGACATGTAGGCAGTTATTGCACTTGAGGAGAGTTACAGAATTACAGTATTTGCAAAAAAAATTTGTTAGGTAGACATATAGACATATAGACAGTTATTGCACTTGAGGAGAATTACAGAATTACAGTATTGCAAAAATAAGTAAGTTAAGTAGACATATAGACATATAGACAGTTATGGAGAATTACGGCATTACAGTATTGCAAAAAAAGTTATTGTATTGTACGTGAGTGAAGTAAGTAATGAAAGTAAATAAGTAATACTGCATGGTGGTGAGGTAGTGATGGTAATAGTTAGAATACTGATAATGGTGTAGCACATGATAGTGGCTATGGACAGCAGTATTTAGTGATTATTATTAAACAGTCTGACAGCAGCAGGAAGGAAGGACCTGCGGAATCTCTCCTTCACACACCGAGGGTGAATCAGCCTATTGCTGAAGCTGCTCTCCAGAGCGGACAGTGAGTCCTGCAGGGGGTGTGACTCGTGGTCCAGCATGGTTGTCAGCTTTGCCAGGACTCGTCTGTCACCCACCACCTGCATTGAGTCTAGAGGGCAGCCCAGGACTGAGCTGGACTTCTTGATGACCTTGTCCAGCTTCTTTCTTTCCCTCTCTGTGATGCCGCTGCTCCAGCAGACCACACCATACATGATGGCTGAGGCCACCACTGAGTCATAGAAGGACTTTAGGGGTGCCCCCTGCACTCCGAAAGACCTCAGTCTCCTCAGGAAGTAGACCTTTCCTGTACAGTGCGTCAGTGTGGTGAGTCCAGTCCAGTTTGTGGTTCAGGTGAACACCCAGGTACTTATAGGACTCCACTCTCTCAATGTCCATTCCCTGGATGTTCACTGGTGGGGGGGAAGGTCGGTGTCTGCGGATATCCACCACCATCTCCTTGATCTTGCCCGCGTTGATGAGGAGGTGGTTCGGCTGACACCAGTCTACGAAGTCCTGCATCAGTTGCCTGTACGTGTCATCATCGTCACTGATCAGGCCGACGATGGCGGAGTCCTTGGAAAACTTGAGCAGGAGTATGTACAGTATAATCAGAATATACAGAGTATGTACAGGGGATAAAGATATTAAAATGATTTGGTGGCGACAAATGTACGGCTGTATTATACAAGATGCTACAGTATTGTTTACAGAATTTACAGAGTTGTATGTATGTACAGTAGTGCAAAATTAGTGCAAATGATGCTATGTGCAAAATGAACAGATATTATGCAGATAGTGCAAATAAGGGGTTATATGGGGGGGCAGGGGTTATACAGGGGGTCGGGGGTTAGCGCGTGTGGAGTTCAGGAGTGTCACAGTTATGGGGAAGAAGCTGTTATTCAGTCTGCTGGTCTTAGACCGGAGACTCCTGAGGTGCCTGCCGGAGGGCAAGAGGGCAAACAGTTTATCGGCGGGGTGTGAGGAATCCCTCTGGATGCTGTGAGCTCTACGCAGACAGTGCTTCCTCTGGATGTCCTCGATGGATGGAAGAAGAGTCCAAGTAATGCATTGGGCAGTTTGACGCGGACCGCAAGCGCTGTTTCGGGCAGTTGCTTTTTCCGGATGCAGAAACATGAACTAGGCTTAACACAGTTGGTCAGGATGCACTCGATCGCACAGCAGTAGAAGTTCACCATGACAGCTGAGGACAGGTGGTGTTTCCTCAGTGTTCTCAGGAAAAAGAAACGTTGGTGTGCCTTCTTGATCAGGCCGGAGGTGTTTGTAATCCAGCCATGCCAAATGATGTTGTGTCCTTGGGCAAGGCACTTCACCCTACTTGACATGGGGGCATGTTACTGTACTGGCTGTAAGTCATACTGGATACGAGCAACTGCTAAATTACTGAATGTAAGTTAAATGAATGCCAGATTCAAAAAGCTGATAAAATTGGGTTAGAACTGGGCAACAAGGCCCTTAATAAGAGTAATTATGGTCCTGGGGGAAACTAACATTAGGTCCAGCAGTCATTCCTAAGTACCATTGTACTCCCGGAACAAGTGCGTCTTGAGCCTTTTCTTGAAGGTGGGGAGACAGTCAGTGTCTCTGGTGGAGGTGGGGAGTTGATTCCACCATTGAGGGGCCAAACAGGGTAAGAGCTTGTATTGGGGCTTGGCACTCTTGAGGGGTTTAACCACTAGACCAGGGGTGCACAAAATTTTTCAGCATACGAGCTACTTACAAAATGAAAGTGTCAAAGTGACCTACTTACTATAAAATTGCGCAACATATAATTATTCATAAATATATTGAGAATTATTTATAGAATTCTTGATATAATTTTTTAAGAACCATATATGTTAGTATACCTTGCATAATTGTGTGAACCCATATTGCTTGTTACAACCCCAACACAAAATGAGGAAATCAGCTTACAAATCAATAACGTTTATTTACAAAAAAAACAACACAGGGATGAAGGAGGACTGCCAGTGGCACCAAATTAAATAAAGAAATAATAAACCACCCCCCTTGACAGGTGCTAAGCACCCATAAATACAGTGGGTGGTGCTCACTTTGACTAGGGTTGTAACAACAGGTAAACCTATGTGACGTTAGATGCCAAGCCTCACTCAAAGCTGACTCGCATAAATAAGTGGAGCCAAATAATGCACTCAATTATGTTGCATATTTCCTTACGTTGGAGTACTTTTCCTCTGTGAGTAAGCTCCAGAATTGTCCATGAGCTCTGGCCTTCAGCTCAATGTCGGCTTGTAGTGTCAAAATCTCATCCTCCACTCCAGAAGAGTTTAGGTGAAACAGTGTTGCAATTTTTGATGCGAGTGAAACAACGTCAACATCTTCCCGAAAAGGGTAGCACATGAATGTAGCGATTGGCTCGAATAAAGCAAAGTCTTGACTGCTGTCCTGACAATTGGGATTTTAGTTCTTTAACCTTTCTCCTTCTCAACTCACTTTTCGGATGAAAGTTAGTGTAGTTTTAATGTACAGTCCGAAAATGCCGCTCCACATTTCCCTTTTTCGGTATAGCGATTGCAGTCTGGCAGATGAGGCAAACGCACTTTGAAAATGTCATCGTGAAAAAAAAATCAAACTCCCATTCCGTATGGAAATGGTAAATTTTAGTCTATTTATTTGGTCCAGCTTCCCCACTAATTTTTATACTCTTAAGTTTTTAAGTCGTAAATTGGAAGATAACTCGCCAATATGAGCACATGCGCAGAGGTCAGATTGGTCAAACCGACTGTCAGTCAAGTGACAAATGTCATAGTGAGGGTAATTGGCTGACGTCTACGTTTGCACTTTGTCTATCCATATAAGATTTGATCTTGTTGTTTGTAAGTCTTGTTAAACTTGTTTTTATATATATTTCAATAAATCTGTAAAAAAATAAAAAAAATAATGCCATGCGATCTACCAGTAGTACCTTCGTATTGAGCACCCCTGTGCTAGTGCATGTGAGGGAATGAGTGATGATGTGTACTGAGGTGTGTGAATGGGTGTTCATGTATACTGAGGTGTGTGAATGAATGATGTGTATATTAATTATGATATATACTAGCGTGTGAATGAGTGATGACAGGGGCAGCCCAAGTGTCATACCTGAACCAGAGAGTTTAACTGGAAAAATTGTATAAGAATTTTCTTGACGCTATTTCAGACATCTCATTATAGCGATAACATCCCTGTTTGCTGGAGAAAGTGTGGACACCAAAGCGCAAACTATTGCCACATTTTCTGGGACTGTCCCATCATTCAAGATTTATGGAAGGCAATATAGAATGCTTTACATGACATCTTTCACGAGGAAGTTCCTCTGGACTTTAATATTATGTTAAGAAGTTGGCTGAAAGGGGACAGACACTTGATGATAGCAATGCTGGTGGCCAGTAAGAAGAATATTACCAGAAAATGGTTATTAGCTATGAGAGTGTCCTACAATGACATCATGGAGAAACGTTGTAACTGAAATCTACGGAATGGAGCAGATTTTCAGCTCATGTTAACTTAATAATCGAAACTTTTCTAAGCACTGGCAAATGTGGTGCAACTTCGACATAGATGTCTTATGCTTTTCAATCCTTTGTTGAGAAAAGCTGAGAAATAAGGGGTAATTTATCCCACTAATTATAATTTCCCAACAATTGTATATAGGGGACAAGTTATCTTTTACTTCTGTCAAAGTGAGAAATTGTTAAAATGCGAGAAAAATACAAGGTGTTGCATGAGAGTGTGATAAATGGCTGAATTGCATAAGTCTCATAGAGAATGGGTGAGGCTTGAGAGACCTGGAAACACATTAGTAAGCTTTGCATTTCACAATAGCCTAGCCTAGTTCATTTTAGGTTGTTGATTCAAACAGCTTACAATGATATGGTGTCTCTCCCCAGACCTAGGGCCAGTGATGTCTGTCCCCAACTAGTCTTCATAATGAAGAGGGTGAATAAAAAGAAATGTCTGCAGAGATGCTGGAATCCGCTTGTGATTGACGACAGCAGATGATACAGGATGGAAATCAGAGTTCCATTCACATGTGTATCTGGCTGTCCAGCCGATCAGTAGCATGGACTGGGGGTCAGACCGGTGCAGGTTGGAAATTATATGTTTCAGCAGAGATTGAGCTGAATACCACTTGTCATTGAAACGACACCAGACCACCAATTGGTTGCACAGAGCTCTGTAGAAAAGGCCCTGTGTGTAAGCATAATGAGAATGCATTTGGCATCAAAACCGTGGACATGATACAGTATATGCCAAAAGTATTTCCCAAACTATCTAAACCATTTAATTCATGTGTTCCAATCACTTTCATAGCCACAGGTGTATACACCCAAGCACCAAGGCATGCAGACTACTTCTACAAATATTTGTGAAAGAATAGAACACAATTAATTCCAGCTTGGTACAATGATAGTTCAGTCAGGACACTCACGTGATTGATTTGATAATAAATTGAGGATTTATGGATAACCATGATATGGAAATATGTTTGACTTTGGCGGAGTGTGTGGAATGTCAAAAGGGAAGCGCTCCCCCTGAAAACAGACAGACGAACATACAGACAGACAGACATATAGACAGACAACAAGGGAAAAAAGGGGATGGTGGTGGGCAGCAGCAGTACTGACCATTAGACAGTTAGGGTGATTGTTTGAATATGGCTTTAAAGGCCGTCTTCCCGTACAAGGCCCAATGGACCTGAGTCAGGTGTGTGCATGAGCGATTATGTGAGCTACCTGACTGCCTGCGCTGCTAGTGTATGTGAGGGAATGAGTGATGACGTGTACTGAGGTGTGTGAATGAGTGATCATGACGCATGCAGCCCGAGTGCCCTAACAGAACTGGCTTCCCTCATGATGCCACCTGTGCAACAAATTGTGTAATGTCCATAATCAGCTGTTAGTGGTACTTTTACGTGGCAACAGTGGAAGGCCACGTAAAATCTCAGAGCAGGGTCAGTGGATGCTGAGGGGCAGAGGTCAACTTTCTGCAGAGTCAATAACTATAGACCTTCAACCTTCATATGATCAGTAGATTAATTCAAAAACAGTGCGTAGAAAGCTTCATGGAATGGATTTCTATAGCCAAGCAGATGCACCCAAGCCTTACATCACCAAGTACAATGCAAAGCGTCAGATGCAGTGGTGTAAATTGTAGGCATTGTAGCGTTGCATTTCAGGCTCGACCCCTTAGTTCCAGTGAAAAGAACGCTTAATGCTTCAGCATACTTAACTGCTGTTTGGAGATGGCCCCTTCCTGTTCCAACATGACTACACACTGAAGCACAAAGCAAGGGCCATTAAGATATGTATGAGCGAGTTTGGTGCGAAATAACTTGACTGGCCTGCACAGTCTTGAGCTCACAGTCTTGAGCACCCTGAGGGATAAATTATAGGGGGAGATGCCTTCTTGTCCAACATCAGTGTCTGACCTCACGAATGCACTTCTGGAAAAATTGTCAAATATTTCCATTAACACACTCCTGACGTTGTGGAAAGCCTTCCTAGAAGAGTTGAAGTTGTTATAGCTGCAAAGGGTGGGCCAACGTCATATTAAATTCTAAAAGCGATTTCTCCCAAAGAGAGTACCGACAAATAAACAACAACAAAAATAAACCAAGATAAACAACTAAATTCTGCCCAGTGTTGGGTTTGATGAGAACATTCTGTGGACAAATCTTGGAATGAAGAAGGATATTCTCAGCACCACATCAGTCTGGCATTACACAGGGTCTACACAAGGAGCCAATCATTCAGTTACTAAATATGTCTGCAGGCCAGGAGAAAGAAGGAAAGACGGAGGAAGATGAGGCTGCCACTAATATTGAATTATAACAGCAACTACAGAAATGCCAAAAGCCCATTCGCAGGTCATTTTGAGGGATTTCAACACCATGTCTACTGAGATTGTGGGGTGTTTGTTGCTATGCATACTTTGTTTAGTTTGGATCCTTTTCCCTATAGTTTTCCACATTTCCACGCCTCCTTCTTTTCCCTTTCACTCATCAGCAGTCCCCCTCATCTGTCCCCCTCTCCTTACCCAAGCCTCTGCATTTGAAATTGGATTTTTATCATCCTGGCCTCCCCCTCTTCCAATCAATTTCAACCCCACTCCACCCATCTTGCCAAAAGTGAGATTATGGTTGACTTTAGTTAAATCAGTTGTAACTTTGTGTGTTTGACGCTACTTCCATTTCATTCAGCATGTGTACTGAAGCATTGTAAAATGTCTGCCTGGATATTGCTAGGCGCATCAAATGCAGTGGAGCGTGGGGCTGGTGGGCAGAGGTTGAGCAAGGTGTGTGGCAAAGGATGATGGGTCTTGTGCTCAGTAATCCTCCCTGTTGAGTATTTGGTTTGTATAGTGTGCTCCATATGTGAGCCACGGAGGCCTGTCTGGCCTACTCCACGCTCCAATGCTCCTTATCTGCAGTAATGCAGAGAAACACAGGAGATAAATGCCTATGGAAATGACCAAGGCTGGGGGGTGGGGGGATATAAATTTACAAGCAGAAAATACAGCTAGACAAAAAGAAAATGTAGAAAAGTTGCGAGGCTAAGACTACATGCCTTCTGTGTTTTAAGGAAATAGATAGTATAGATAGCTTGAGGCAGGTTTCATGCATTTGTTTGCATTTACATGTACATCAAATGTATTGTTGTGGCAATCCAGCTAAGAATAGAACGCCAGTTAAAATAATTCAACATCATTTCAAATTTGCGCTAGTGTGAATGATGAGGCCATCAAGTCTAAGTTTTGATTATTTGTCTGTAGGCTACATAAAAAAAACAGCTACAAAAGGACTGTTGTGACCAGGGACAGTTGTTTACCTTTACCTTTTATCCAAAGCGACTTACAGCAAGTATAGGGACATTCTTCCTGAGGCGTGCAGGGTGAAGCACCTTGCCCAAGGACACAAGTTCATGTAGCCACACCCGGGAATCAAACTCACAACCTTCTGATCATGAGCCCAATGCCTTAACCCGCTGAGCCACCTGACACACACACTTTTTGAATTTTTCAGAATAAATCAAAAGGTATTTACAATGGAATAGTCAGTTTGATATATTATGAACTTCAATGTGTCAGCTACTTAAACAATGGATTTAAGTTGTTTTATTAATTAGGTACAGCTTGCAAAATTGATGCAAACATAGTCACACCAGTGATACAACCATCCCAGTGTACAGGGACGGTTGTAACACGACAGGCACAGAAATAGTATTCCAAAAATGTACACAATGGATTTTCTTTTTCATCATACATTTTTTTTATCTGTCAAGTCCTCACAATAGGATTTTGTATAATTTACATTATTATCACTGTAAACTCTTGGGTGTCCAGGAAATCTCATTTCCTCCACAGTGCGAGTGAGCTAGTCAAATAAAAATACTTTTTATTAATTATCGTATTTCTTTGGCGGCCCGATAATAATCCCGATAATTATTTAGGGGGGCTGAAGAAAATGGAAGAACTGAAGACAGCCCCCCTAAAACAGGGCTAACGACGCCCATGGCATGGACAGCCCGCTTTAAAACAGATCAGATTGTCAATGATATTCAGGTCTGGGGACTGAGATGGCCATTCCAGAACGTTGAACTTGTTCCTACATTTACATTTATTCATTTAGCAGACGCTTTTATCCAAAGCGACTTACAAGAGAGAGCTTTTACAAAGAGCATCAGTCATTAAGCATAGCAACGTGATAGACCCCGAACACAGTGGGTTTTTTAGATCGTGAATCATACATCATGAGAACCAATAAGTGCCAAAGGAAGAACTATAAATGCATAACACGAGTCTGCATGAATGCTTTGGTAGAATTTGAGCTGTGTTTAGGGTTGTTGTGTTGTTGAAGTATCCGCCGCCGGCGCAACTTTATCACTGATTCTTGAATACTGTTCACAATAATTTGCTGATATGATATATTTACAGTGGCAAGAAAAAGTATGTGAACCTATTGGAATTTCATGGTTTTCTGAATAATAATATGTGATCTGATCTTCATCTAAGTCAAGGGTATTGACAAACATAATGTGTCTAAAATAATAACACAAAACAAATCGGATCTTTCATGTCTTTATTGAACACATTCATTCAACATTCAAAATGGCAGTGGAAAAAGTAAGTAAACCCTAGAATTAATAACTGGTTGACCCCCCTTTGGCAGCAATAACCTCAACCAGGCACTGCCTGTAGCTGTGGATCAGACCTGCACATCATTGAGGGGGAATTTTAGCCCATTTTTCCTGGCAGAACTGCTTTAGCTCTGTCATATTCTTTGGACGTCTCATGTATATGGCCCTCTTCCAATCCATAGCATCTCCATGGACTTGGCCACTCCAAAAGGCGGATTTTGTTTTTCTGAAGCCATTCTGTTGTCGACTTGCTCAGGTGTTTTGGGTCGCTGTCCTGTTGCATCACTCACCTTCTACACAGTTTCAGCTGACATACAAACATTCTCACATTATCCTGAAGAATTGTCTGATATACTTGGGATTCATCTTTCCCTCAACAATTCCAAGATGACCAGGCCCTGATGGAGCAAAGCAGGCCCATATCATTATGTTTCCACCATACTTTACGGTTGGGATGACGTTTTCATGATGATATGCCAAGCCCTTTCTACGCCAGATGTAGTGCTGTGTGTTTTTTCCAAATAGTTGTGTGCGTGCTGCAAGGCGCACACACTATGTTATTCCCAACGTTTATTATTGTGTGCGTGCTGCAAGGCGTATTATTCTTTCGCCGCTTTTTTGGCTCGCAACTCCTACCAGAGTTTTTGACACATATACACAAAAGTGGTATCAAAACGTGCGGCTCGGCCGCGACATGTGTGCTATTGCCTTATCTAAGACTTTTGGCAAACAGTTTTGCCCAAAATTGCCAATGAATGGAGAGGAGAGAGAAAGATCAGTGAACAAATAAAACGTATTCGACTACCGTGGCCTCAAATGCACCACTACAGACACAATTTATACATAGAAAAGTAGGAAGATTTGTCGTCTAGCTCACATTTGCTTTACTTTATCTGTCAGATATATCGTTTTAGCTTGACACTTGAAGATTCGGCCGCAGCACCCATTAACAGCCTCATAGGCTCCCATGTTAAAAGTGGCTGAACTTTTTCTGGAGTAAAACAACTCTTTTTTGAATTGCTCCCAAGAGCACATTTCTTCACTTATCAACACAAAATGCCTATGCAGACGTTCAGGAAGAGCTCAGCTTGCTTCACGTTAACCTGGTTTTATGATTGGAAATATGGTTTGGCCAGAAATCCTTCCTGTTCGAGGGGTGCACTAAGCATTTTCTCTCTGTCTTTTCCAACTGCCATTGACAGTTCCCGGTTCAGCTGATTAGCTGGTTGCTTAGCAACCTCAGCGTGCTTGAAAGAGGAGAGGGGGAGACGGTGGCCATTTTATGACATGTAATTCATTTGACATTTAATAACTTTGATTGGAGGATATTTACTGGAGGAATTGAATTGGCTCTTTGTGTTTCGGGTGGATTTATAAACTGTACTCCAATTCAACTCTTCCTCTCTGGCTCTAAGTCTGAGGTAAGCGAACGTCTTTTTCTTTCGCTAGCATGCTATAAAAAGTGAGGGTTTTTGACTTCTTTGACATTTGGGCTTTTATGTATTCATGTGTTTATCAGTCAGGACAGTGGTGGAGGGTTGTGGGGAGGGTAGTGGGAGGATTATTTGTGTGAATTCTGACCGTTTAGGATTGTTTTGGGAGAGGGGGGGGGGGGTTCGGCGTTCCCGGGGGGCGGGGGGGCACATGCGGGGGATATTGGGGAGGTGTGTGGGTGGTCTGGTTGGGGAGATACGAGCCTAAGTTGGGGGAGAGGTTTGAGAATCGCGATCTATTTACTTTCACTTTCAAGCAGAGATTGTGACGTTGCGGGGGGCTCGGGAGGGCAATTTCGGCCGGGTTTGAGGCCAGGGTTCGAGGCCAGGGTTCATGTGGGGGGGTCCAGATGAATCTAACGGGGTATTGGGGAGGTGTGTGGGTGGTCGGGTTGGGGAGATAGGAACGTAACTTGTCGCGCCATAGGGAAACAGTGGGGGAATAGTTCTTTTTTTGGAATTCTTGTTTGGATCGTTGGGGGGGGCTTGCGTGCACGGGGGTGTTTGGTATTGGCGTTTTCGTCTGCTCAAGGGCTTTCGAATGAGCCATGGCACGAGCCGGAATTCCGCTCTACGGTGGCGTACGTGCCTCACTGACCAGAGGTGACCGATCCTTTCAGGCTGTTGCTCCCAAGCTCTGGAACGATCTTCCCATCTCTCTGCGTTCAATAGAGTCTGTTGACGCATTCAAACGTCAACTAAAAACCTATTTATTTGTGCAGGCTTTTGCTTAATTTGTTCTTGGTGCTGCTATGTTTTATCACTGTACTGTAATTGGCCTTTTAAATGTATGTATATTTTTAATCGATATTTGTATGAAATTTTAATCTGTTGTTTGCTTCCCATTGTAAAGCGCTTTGTGACCCTGGTCTGCGAGGGGCGCTATATAAATAAAGTTTACTTACTTACTTACTTACTTACTGATTGTTTTATGACTTTTTCTCAAAGTTGAGGTCCCAAATAATTAAGATTTCATGAACATAAACAATCTGTAAAACATTAATAATCGTCTGGATACTGGTTGACCTTGCAAACTATTGGCTAGTGTTGTATGGGGAGTCCTGTAGTCTTGTAGTTTATAGATGATTGAACCTGTGTGTCTGCTACTAACTGATTCATTGCACTGAATGGGTTGATTGACAGTTCATAATTAAGTCATTAATGTACAGACTGCCTGTGTGTATGCACACATATATGTATATATATATATATATATATATATATATATATATATGGGTGTGTCTGTGCGTGTGTATGTGCGTGTTTTTCTTCATTAATGTTCCATAAAAAGCACTGTTTTTGTTAGTGTGATATCAGAACTGTGTGGCCTAGTGCTTTTTGTGAATTTTGATGCTAGCATCTTGCTAATTCCTGATTTGTTAGGATGTTTGATTGCATGTGTATTGATTTGACATTTAACACAGAAAGAGCTGTATAAGTTTATAATGTTATCTGATATTTATACTGCGGTATCATCTTGATAATAGGTGTATTTCTAATACCAAAGTCATCTTTTTTTAAAGCATTTATCACTATTATCAAATTGTAACCAAACTATTACTATGCTACTGAGCTGTAATGTAAATTGCTACCTGACACAGAGTGGCCAATTGTTTACTGCTTGCTTACTACTTAAACTTAATCTGTGGCAGTGTGCTCAAGTGTTTACGCTAATTGCTAGTGCATCAGCATATGAACACCTGTTGAAAGCTTGATCTGTCACATACCTAAGCAATGGTAGAAGTCATATTCTGAAAATTACTCAACAGTGTCAATGATGTATGGGGGAGAGTCACGCACACTCAAAATGTCTTTAGGAATTTTTTTCAGTCCACAAAACATTTTTCCAAGACTGCTGTGGACCGTCAATGTGCTCTTTTGCAAACTTCAGGCATGCAGCATTGTTCTTTTTAGTAAGCAGTGGCTTCCTTTGTGGTGTCCTGCCGTGGATACCCTGCTTGTTCAAAGTTTTACGTATTGTAGACTCACGAACAGAGATGTTAGCCAGTTCCAATGAAGACTTCAAATCTTTGGCTGTCATTCGGGGTTGTTTCTTTATAACTTGATGAGTCTTCGTTGTGCTCTTGGTGTCATTTTGACTGGGCGCCCACTTCTTGGTAGAGTAGCAACAGTCCCAAAGTGTCTCCATTTGTAGATTGTTTGCCTAACTGTAGACTGGTGAATTTCTAAAGTCTTTGAAATAACTTTGTAACCCTTGCCAGCTTTATGTAAATCAACAATTCTTGATGATAGATCCTCTGAAAGCTCTTTATGGCGAGGCATGGCTCACATAAACGTGTTCGTTTTGTGCAGAGCAAACTCTAAAGGTTTGAGGGGTTTTTATCAGTCAAAGTAGCTGTAGTCCACACGTCCAACCGTATTATCTTAACAAGACTCCAGGTGTGCTAAAACCTGACTCCAATTAGCTTTTTTGAGGTAATTAACTCAAGGGTTCAAATACTTTTTCCACAAGCACTGATTTTTTTTTGGTCGTTCTCAATAAAGACATGAAAGGTCAAAAAAATGTGGTGTTATTATTTTAGACACATTATGTTTGTCAACCTTGACTTAGATGAAAATCAGATCACATTTTATGACAAATTTATTCCGAAAACCATGAAATTCCAATAGGTTCACATACTTTTTCTTGCCACTGTAATTCAAATTGCTGTTCCAAACAACCAATGATAATTATTTTAATGATCAGGGGTGCCCAAACCTTTTCATACCACTGTAAATGTAGCCTAAATGAATACAAACCCTAGAATGAAACCCCTAAATGAATAAATACAATAATAATGTTGTATAAATTAAAATAGCATTTGAGGCTATTCTGTTTTTAGCTACTCAAATAGTGACAAAAATACATATTTGGATTCCTAGACATTTGATCTTGGGACACCACTGTGAAAAGATTTGTTGGAAAAGTGAAATTTGTTTAAAAAAAAATTACAACATTCTCTGGCAGTTAGAAATGCAGCTTAATTTTTGAAAGCAGAAAGATAGTATTGATAATGTGCAGACTTTGTGTCATCACTCCAGCTTGTTTATGATTTCAGGAAACTAAGTTGTTACAACTGTCCCTGGTCTCCCCTACGTTTGAAAAACTTCCCAAAGCATTATTCTGACCACACTCACACACACCTATAATCAATTCTTAGTTTTATAACCCAAAAGGTCCAGGGTACAGGGCAGTGCAGAGAAAATAAATAGCTGACATAATTTGCGTTGTATTTTTTTATCAGTTTCTGAACTATGTTTTACTTTGGTAAATCCAAAACAAATAACGAAAACGAAATTAGAAAGAAAGTATTTGTAAATGCCGATATGTAGTCAGTAAAACGTGTAGGGTACCTAAAGGCCGATTCATGTCCTCCAAATAAACTATTCTGTGTCGCAAAAAAAGGTTGGAGATTGCTATTATAACCCATAACTGCAGAAATTAACACATATATACCCACAGGTGCGCGAGTGACGTAATATTGAACAACCACACAGATTAAAAACACATGCACAAATCTACATTGGCCACAACATACATAAAATACACCATAAAAACATGCATATGTTTTTTGCTTTAGGCCTGAACAGGCTTAAAAAGTCACAGACTACATTCAAGTTTTAAATTGTCGAGAGAGAGACAGACAGAGAGAGAGTATCCTTCATCAGATTGAAAACCAGCAAGAAAAGTACAGGCCAGTTGGTCAAGGTTACTACAAGTTTGTTCACAGTCTTTGACCAAAGAAGCTGACTCATTTTAGTGTAATTGAGAGGAGAGGGAGAGGGGGGAAAAAGCAGTCTGTCAGGGAGAGATGAGTGGTAGAAAAACTGTCTGGTGAAAGAGGAGTGCAAGAGAAACAGTCAATCAAGGAGAGGAGTGCAAAACAAACATTCCTGTCGTGAAGTTGACTTTTAATTTAGAGGTGAGAGGTTTCAGTGTTTTCCATTATCCCAGAAAGAGGCCACACATTTTTGATTAACCAGCCTGTCAGTCTGTCTGTTTGCCTGCCTGCCTTACTCTGCATTCATTGCCTATCTGTCAGTATAATTCACAGCTTTTTTGCCAACCTGCCTACCTATCTGGATGTCTGCCTATCTGTCTGCACCACAGACCTTGTAGTTTCAGAGAATGACTGTAACTCTATTCTGATGTCTGTGTTTAATGCCAGTTCAGGGCTCATGGAGGTCAGGTGCTATTTAATATACGGTCTGTGGTAGGGCACTAGTGCTGAGCCTTGTAAGATACTTTTTTGTATTTCAGAGAGACCGATCTTTATAAATAATGGGAAAAAAAATATTACGGACAGTCTTTTTTTCTATAGTCGTAAATCTTTTGACAAGCCCAGTGAAGATACACACTGGTGCTTAGTTATTTATACTCTAAAGGCATTGCACTGAGTAATAGTTCCTGTTTTGTGATGGCAAGTATAGCGACTGACATCATGCATGGCTTGATAGAGGTTGAGAGCAGCCATGTTACTTGTACTCCAGCTCTTACTGAACTGGACTTTGTATGTGTGGAATTTGCCTTCTCATGACAAACCAACAAAACAAATACATAGGACCGTTTACATAAAAGCATCTGCAAAGTATCCGAGGTAAGTCTCAAAGGCATTTCAACAAGAGGTGAGTTAACATGCTGCAGGAGCTAATAAAGGAGAGAGAGCTAGGTGGACAGGAGATTCAGCCTGATGGTGATCGCAGTGAGACAACAGGTCAGAGGAGCAGAAAGGGCTAAACTTGGAGAGCCTGGTGAATAATGTATCTGTATTTTGCTAATTTACTCCACTCTATAGTGATGCGTCACAGCAGAAACAACTCTGATAAGATTGGTATGACAGGTAGCTAGAGACAGCAGGGCTTTTCCTAATCTTGTTTTGGTTATAATTAAATGGTGTGTGATTTTGAAGCTATTTCTCATGTTAATGTTTGGTTAGAAGTACATTTGGTGCCTAAGATGAGCGTGTTCTTGACTTTCAGTAAATGTTAAGTTAACCCTTCCATTGATACTACTGAAGCCAGAGTTGGGAAACCTAAATACTAAATGTGTACAAGAAGAGGTGAATTACCCTTGCTGAATTTCTACAGTTAGCCAATGGGAAAGGCAAATACACAGGGAGAGAGAGAAACACAAAGAAATAGAGGTTGACATGGAGAGAGAGAGAAGACAGAGAGAAAAATAGACAGGTTGACAGGTTGACAGAAAGAGTGACAGAGGGAAAGACAGTGGGGGAGAGAGATATTGCAAGACAAAGGGAGAGTTGGAGTGAGAAGGTAAATGAAGATGGGTTGTAAGGATATTATATTGACATTTGCACTTTGTGGAGTGCTTTGATTAAACATCTCAGAGGAATTAAATTGGAGGATTCTTCCCTGTTACTAATTAACCCTCCAGATCCAACAAGTGTCTCTGCCCTCTCATAAATTGTGGAAGGTAATATTATTCCTGGCCGAACGTGACTAGTGATGGTAATACAATGGCTTTTATAGCCACTAGAACTGATGTATCACTTCACAGTGAGTGCAGATGCCTTTCCAGTTCACTGGTTATAGAGCGTCTAATAGAAAGCAGGTTGTAAAAATGTTTTATTCATCCTTACAGTTATAATAATTGCCCTCTTTTGAAAATCACCTTGAATGGCACATGCGCAAAGCCACATCATGTATTGCCACACAGTCTGTATATGTGTGTGTGCATGTGTTTGCATGTGTACATGTGTGTTCAGGCAAAATGCAATTAAATTAAGACAGGTGTCAGCAGATTGTGGAAGCTAATGAAACTGCAAACTCCTGGGGTCTCATTTATAAAGGAGTGCGTAGAAGTCTTACTAAAAGTGTGCGTACGCCCAAAAGCGTAAATTGGCGTACGCACACAAAAATTCAGATTTATACAACCGTGCGTACGCACACCTGTAGGCAATGTTCGCTTTATAAATCACATCTTAACCGCAAGTGTGCGTACATAAAGTATCATTGCACCCCGCCCTGAACACGCCCATTTTTAACCATAAATGGTCAATGCAAAGGACCTCATGAATGTTAATCTAGTATCATTCTCATGCATGAAGCTGGCAGGTGATTCTTTTTCACGGTGAATCAAGGCAAACAAAAAACAACACTAGTGCGACAGCGCCAAGTGCCAGAACCGGAGAAGAAGCGGTAACAACTGCAGTAGTAAATTCCGTGTTTATGTATCTTGCATGGCGATTAAAAACGAATTCTGAAGTGTAATGAGTGTAGTGATTGCGCGGGAGCTTAAAAACTGTATTTCCAGTTTTTGACATATGATATATGCACAGTATTAAATAAATATATTTAGTTATACTTTGTGTTCTGTAGTTACATGCATTTCAGCCTCCTACACTGCGGTAAAAGGACAATCTGATTGTGAGACAGACAGCGCTGAATATTGATTACAAATTTGAGTTGCATTGTACAAGATGTGTATGGAACAATTATCACGCAGTTCAAGCTCAAATAACACTGATGTATTTAATCTTCATTATAATCATAAATTGAGTCAATGTGTGTGAGAACAACAAAATGCATAAATAATACGAGTTATAGCTTCTCCGACTTTTTGCAGTATGTGTCTCCAATTCCCACTGTCTCCAAAAAGTGCGTAGGTTTACAGGAGGGTCATAGTTTGCGTGGAGGACCGCACATTCTACCGCCAAGTTTGTTTTTTATAAATCACTGACTTTGCGTGAAAACTGGCGTACGCACATTTTCAGCCCCGTTTTGTGCGTACGCAAGCTTTATAAATGAGACCCCTGGTGAGTGGCTGGTATCACAGTCATTTTAGTTAATTACTCTAGTCCAGGGGTCGGCAACCTTTACCACTCAAAGAGCCATTTGGACCCGTTTCCCACAGTAAAGAAAACACTGGGAGCCACAAAACCCTTTTGACATTTAAAATGAAATAACACTGCATATAATGTTTTCTTTTGCCTTTATGCTATGTATAAACAAACTATAATGTGTTGCATTTATGAAATCAATGAACGACTGCAGAGAAAACAAAATTACATTTCTGCATGCGACAAAAGATTTTGAGCTCCGAAAAAAAGCCGTTGACATTGGGTTGAAGGTTACTTTCAAGTAAAATACTTAATGTCTATTTGAGTCCTTCTTGTAATTATGAAGAAAAAAAACGCTGAACTTAAATTATCCACCGTCAGCAAACCAAAAATGCTTGAAGTGATTTTACTCAGATCAACCTTCCGCAACCTTCCGCATCAGTTCCGAAGCGGCTTTTTTTCTCTCATCTCCATCCGGATATTTTTGAGCAAAGGCTGCGTGTTTATTCTGGAAATGTCTTGCGACATTTGACTTTTTGTTGTTTCCTAGTTTCTCATTACATATTAAGCATACTGGTAAACCATTCTCGTCAGCAGTGAAAGCAAATGAATCTGTCCACGTACCATTGAACGTTCTGTTTTCTTCAGACACTTTTCTCTTAGAATTCTCCATAGTTGTCCTACCTGGGATTCGAAAAGTTCAAGAAATCGCGCGCTCGCGGGTGTCGCACATTGGCGGTTGTGACGCATAGTAACAGTGTTACAGCGACATAACATTTTTTTACACGTTTTATTTAGATATTACAAGATCACCTTAATCTTCCAATTTAGAATTATATTTTAAAACCGAACAAACTAAAATACATTTTAATTCAATACTCATTCATTCTTTTCAAAAGCCACAGGGAGCTGTGCAACCCTTCAGAGGGATGAAAGAGCCGTGGGTTGCCGACCCCTGCTCTAGTCAGACTAACTGGTTGGTCAGTCTGGTTGGCCTCTAGTCGGTCAGTTAATAAATTAATTAGATTGGTAGTGTTAGTTAGGTTGGTTGTTATTTCGGTACCTAGCTAACTGCTTATCTTTGTCATCCAACTGTCTTCTGCTGTTTATTGACAATATATCATGGGCTATAATGAAACCTCCCAGTCTACACCAGAAGTATTGTATGGTAAGTAACAATGTGGACTGGGACAGCACTATATATCCTCATTATCATTCCCTGTGGTAGAATGTGATATTTGCCATATGTCAATTCACTTTCCACTCAGGCACTCACTGATATACCCTCTTACAAACCAGCATCGTAGGTAGAGAGCTGTGAACAGGTTCTTAATTAAATGTTCAAAAAATAATGAACTATGCCAAACAGACATTCCCCTTCAGAGATTCAAGGAGGCCTCAGCTATTATCTAACCCTATGTACTTTCACACAATAAGTATGGAGGTGGAGAGATGTGAGGCAGGGGAGAGAACGAGGAGACGGGAGGAGGAACAGGGAGGCATGGCAAAATGTCTAAGGAGGTGGAACTCCGTTAGACACCCTGCTCAAAGGGTGGTGTTTGATGACACACTGGATACATTATTCGTAAGAATGCCCCTTAAGAATTCGTAAAAATGCCCCTGCATGTGTTGTTCCCATCCAAATGACTTTTAAAACTGATTTATTTAGCTTCTTAAGTCACATCAACAGTTCAATGGCCTGTCAATTAAGGATCACAGAAAAGACACCACAAGCTGTCACTGTGGTGACAATTATGAAGCCAATATAACCAACAATATGCAGCATATTTTTTTTTTTTAATGATTTCTATGAGTTAAATCTGATTAACTTGAGTTAAACATTTTATTATGTTTTTTTGTGTGACTGTAGACCACTTTTCTGACTATGTGCCATCATCAAGGGCCAATAAGGTGCAGGTTTTCGTGTCAACCAAGAAGTACAGCAGCTGATTTGACTAAATAGTTTCTCAACTTAGTGAAATCAGCTGGTGTGGTGCTTGGTTGACGTGAAAACCTCCATCCTTGTGAAGGAAACTTTCCGATAGAGGACGTTGCAAGGATACAAAGTTTGATAGTTCGTTAGATACAAATGTATTGAACCTTTCACAAGAACAGAGTATTGCAATAAAAACACATGTAACATGAAAACAGACAAGACATACATTAACAGAGCTCTGTTTGACCTGGTTTCATCAACACTGGAAAGGTCAAGAAAGAAGGCCCCTAGTCTCATTTTGGCCTTTGTATATATATCGTTGAGCTCCCCCCCTCCCCACCCCATTGTCCTGGTTTGGGGAGGGGAGAGTCTTCAAAAAGGCCCCCTTCCACGTTCTGGTTTGAAGCAGTTCCAAAGGGGGGAAAGGGGGTGGGGGGCTACCAGACCCTTTGTCTACGCAATTGCATTGATAGAATAAGCCAGTTTGATTAGCACTTTCAAAGGAGAGTGATCACCCAGACCTTTTGTCTACGCAACTGCATTGATAGAGTAAGCCAGTTGATTTGCACTTTCAAAGGAGAGTGATCACCCAGACCTTTTGTCTACGCAACTGCATTGATAGAGTAAGCAAGTCAATTAGCATTGTCTGTGGGGAGGTGTTAACTTTTGACCAGAATGTAACTTGCCATATGTCCATGTAGTTTCAAAACATCAACACAATTTATAACAATCTGACAGTACAACTATGGAACATCAGAATGTTCCATTACAATCCTCTTTACCCCTTTACCACAGGGTTTGAAACCACTGCTGTAGATCAAACGCTTCTCCGGTCGTCTGTCTGGCAAATTCATAAACATTCTCTAGGGGTATGCTTAACTTCAGTTGGGCACATTTGTTCTGGTGCCAAGGCCTGAAGAGTGCATCTCAGGTGAGTTTAGGGGAGAGTAAATCTGTCCTCCCTATACATTAAGTTGTAGTTGTTAATTCCTGATGAGGGCTCCTTTTTTAAACACATTGGTTTTAACAATGAAGCAATGTTAGGAAGTTCATTTACATAACATTTAGTCATTTAGCAGACACTCTTATCCAGAGCAACTTACAGCAAGTACAGGGCAAGTAGGGTAAAGTGTCTTGCCCAAGGACACAATGTCATGTTGACACAGCCGGGGTTCAAACCTGGGACCTTCTGATTACTAACCCAACACCCTTCACAAGAAAATAAAGTACTTGCCTCCTGTCTCGCAATCACTGAATTAGTATGCAAAAAAAGCCTCTCCTTCTGCTCCCCCGAGCACTTTTATGGGGTGTGCAAAGGGACACAGGGCGCCTCTTCCTGTGTGGCGCCCAATACGACTGGTCTCATTCTGGGAGCACACCTGTCCCTGTCACCTGTGACTCTGACCAATGGGGAAGGTAGAGTTTGAGCAATCTTACGTAGGAGTTTTCTGGGTCTTTCTTTTCAAAAAGCGAGCATAACTAATGATTGCAGTCTTCCCTCTGGTGCATTTCTGGATCATTCCCATGTTGCTTAATAGCCTGATACGCTTCCCGTCTTCTGTTTCCTTGCCAGAGACAATACTGTAATGTGACGCAAAGTCTGCTAGACATGTTTTCAAACTCTGGCGTTTCAGGCCTGGCTCTGTATTTGTCAGGTATTCCCATCATCCACACATTCTCATTGTCTCTTGGTTTCTTCTGCAAGCAGGAGACTAATTTCCAGTGCATTGTCATTTGTTTGTAGAATTACAGCTTCCCATGATGCAACCATACTCATCAGGAATTTACTGGATGTCCATGTTGGTCCATGATGTCCACAGTACAAAATTTTGATTGTAGTTGTTCACCATTGTAGCTAATGTCCTTGCCATCAGGCTTCTTAAAAGTGACACTTGCAGAGGTTAACGATTCAACATAAATATCGTACTCATCAAAGTCATGTTACATTGTGCCAATAGCTGTGACGTATTCAACCTGTGCTTTTGGGCTGTTTAGCAAATCCCAGACCAGTCTCAGTTTGTTCTTGAATACTTGTGGTGCCACAGCATGTTATTGTGGCGCTTCTTCTGGCATCAAGTAAGTTGTCTTTTTAATAGATGGTTTTGGAAACCCAAATCTGCATACCTTGTTACCTTTCTTGCATGATTTGGAATGATTTCTGCTGTGTTTTTGAAAATCTGTGACATATCTGTGAAGTAAGGGTTGTTCATCTTCATCAGGTATCTGGCATTAAATGTGGCGATCCACAAAGTCACATACTTTGTTGTCAAGATCTTCACTGAGCACCTGCTACCCAACAGAGACAATGTATATGAGGGCTCCCTCTCGCCTGAAATTAAACTCTGTAAAAGTAATCGATAACTTCACCTATTGGCTGTACTGGACCTGACAGCAACTTTCTCATCAGAGCATCAACTCTCTTGTCAAACATGCACATGGTTGTTACAGGGTAGCTCAGAAAAATCCACCCATTGACCTTGTTGTGCTTTGATTGCTGTTATGACCATCTGAATTCTGTAGCAAAGAAAGTCAGGATGAATGTTGGCTTTCCTAATTGTCTGACCATGGCTAGAAAATCCTTCAGCGTTCTATCCCAGTTCAGTCAAGACACTCACATGATTGATCTGATAATAATTGAGATTTATTGATACCATGACAAGGAAATTTTTGACTTTGGTGGAGTGGAATGTCTAAAAGGGAAGCGCTCTCGAAGTGACACATACGTGCATACATATATGACATGAAGCATGGACCAATAGATATAATCCCCCAGATAGACAGACAAACAGACAACAGACAAACAAACAACAGGGGGAGAAAGAGGATGGTGGTCTTCCTGGACGAGGCCCAATGGGCTTGCGCTAGGTGAGTCAGGTGTGTTCATGAGCGATTACTTGCGCGACCTGAGTGCATGTGCTGCTAGTGCATGTGAGGGGGTGAGTGATGACGTGTACTGAGGTGTGGGAATGAGTGATGATGTATATTGAGATGTGTGAATGAGTGATGATGTATGCTGAGGTGTGTGAATGGATGATGATGCATGCTGAGGTGTGTGAATGGTGATGATGTATACTGATGTGTGTGAATGAGTGATGACATTGGCAGCCCGAGTGTCCATGGGCAGACATGGGCAGACATGTAGTTGTATTGTTGTATTTTGTTCCTGTTGTATTTTATTCTGTTCTTGTCATGTTACATATATGTTCTATGTTGCTCTTCCCTGCTAATGTAAATTCTGTGTTTGTATAACTTACATAGCGATTAAAACAGATTCTGAGTGGGTTGATTCTAAAAACTGTTGTCTGCCAAAGTGGACCTGCCTGAAATCCTGGGCATGGGGGAAGAGAACCAGGCTAAGGTAGTATGAGAGGGTGTGGAATGACCTTGAAAAGGAAACGATCCTGGAGCCCTTCCAGTTCACATTTCACAACACAGAAGATGTGGAAATTCTGTGCAGAAATAATGAACCAAAGAAAATATTTGGCCTATTCTGAATGTCCAATAGATGAGTGAGTTTATTGTATGCGAGAATAAAGTCAAATCATGTTGTGACTTGGTCGGTTTTACATGTTATCATTGATCATTTAATAATTCACTTGGATTATACTGTAGATATCAGCACAAGAACATAATTGGCATAGATATAGAGCCAAACATGAAAATCAGCAGTGCTGAGTGCTGACCAGTTTCAATGACAATTTATTGTGTGCGTGCTGCAAGGCCCACGATATGTTATTACTAGCTTTACTTATTATTTTGTGTGCGTGCTGCAAGGCGCACAATATGTTATTACTAGCTTTACTTATTGTGTGCGTGCTGCAAGGCGCACACTATGTTATTACTAGTGTTTATTATTGTGTGCGTGCTGCAAGGCGCAGACTATGTTATTACTAGTGTTCATTGTGTGCGTGCTGCAAGGCGCACACAATGTTATTACTAGCGTTTATTATTATACTTATTCTTACGCCGTTTTTTTGCTCAAAACACCTACCAGAGTTTTTGACGCATATACACAAAAGTGGCATCAAAACGTGCGGCTCGGCCGCGACATGTGTGCTATGAACAAACAGTTTTGCCAAAAATTGCCAAAAACCACACCCCAAAAAATTATGGGTATCAATGGAGAGAGTGTTTGAGGGATAGAGTGCGTGATGTCATCGCTAGAGTGGAGAGGAGAGAGAAAAATCTGTGAAATAATTGCACTTATTCGACTACCATGGCCTCAAATGCACCACTACAGACACAATTTAGACATAAAAACGTAGGACAATGTGTCCTCTAGCTCACACCTGCGTTACTTTATCTGTCAGATTTATTGTTTTAGCTTGACATGCGAAGATTCGGCCGCAGCACCCATGAACAGCCTCATAGACTCCCATGTTAAAAGTGACGGGAAAGTAACTAAAATGAAAGAAAACGAATACTTTTTAGAATTTCTCCCAAGAGCACATTTCTTCACTTGTCAACACAAAATGCCTATGAAGACGTTCAGGAAGGGCTCAGCCTGCTTCACGTTAACCTGGTTTTATGATTGGAAACACGGTTTGGCCAGAAATCCTTCTTGTTCGAGGGGTGCTGTAAGCATTTTCTCTCTGTCTTTTCAACTGCCATGACAGTTCCAGCTGCAACTTATTAGTTCGTTACTTAGCAACGTCAGCGTGCTTGAAAGAGGAGAGGGGGAGACGGTGGCCATTTTATGAAAAGTAATTCATTTCACATTTAATAACTTTAATTGGAGGATATTTGATGAATCAAATTGGCTCTTTTTGTTTCGGGTGGATTTATAAACTGTACTCCAACTCAACTCAACTCTGGCTGTAAGTCTCTAAGGTAAGCGAACATCTTTTTCAACTCTTTCGCTAGCATGCTATCCAAAATGTAGGTGTTTGACTTCTTTAACATTTGGGCTCATAGGTATTCATGTGCTTATCAGTCAGGATTTACAACTGACATTCCAACTAGCTGTAAAGATATGCTGTTTGCTAACATTAGCGACCAATGCTGAAATTAGCGCTTAAGCTAATTGCTAGTGCATCAGCATATGTTTAGCTAGCATGCTATCAAAGATGTGGGTTTTTGACTTCTTTAACATTTGGGTTTATATGTATTCATGTGCTTATCAGTCAGGACGGTGGTGGAGGGTTGTGGGGAGGGTATTTTGGGTTTATTTGTGTGAATCTTGACCATTTAGGGTTGTTTTCGGGAGGGCTCGTGCGGGGGGTTTGAGGGCAGGGTTCATGTGGTGGGGTCGATAGGAATCTAACAACATATTGGGGAGGTTTGTGGGATGTCGGGTTGATGAGATATGAGCCTATTTGGGGGAGGTCCGGAAAGGGGTGTGGGTGGTCGGGATCGGCAGCTATGAACGGAGAGAGAGACAGTGGAGAGACAGTGGGGATTAAATACAGGTCTTTTAGAAATTGCTATTTTAATTGTTGGAGGGGCTTGCTGTAAAACATTCATAATCGTCTGGATACTGGTTGACCTTGCAAACTATTGGCTAGCGTTGTATGGGGAGTCCTGTAGTCCTGTAGTTTATAGATGATTGAACCTGTGTGTCTGCTACTAACGGATTCATTGCACTGAATGGGTTGATTGACAGTTAATCATTAAGTAATTAATGTACAGACTGCCTGTGTGTACGCACATATATGTATCTATCTATAGGAATTATGGCATGCCGTTCAGGAAATTAAACCTTTTAATATATATACAGAAACCTTGAATATATTTATACAGAAACCTTGAATATATATACAGAAACCTTGAATATATATACAGAAACCTTGAATATATATAAAGAAATCTTGAACATATATATATATATAAAGAAACCATGAATTTATATACAGAAACCTAGAATATATATAAAGAAACCTTGAATATATATAAAGAAACCTTGAATATATATATATATATATATATATATATACAGAAACCTCGAATATATATAAAGAAACCTTGAATATATATATACAGAAACCTTGAATATATATACAGAAACCTTGAATATATATACAGAAACCTTGAATATATAGAAAGAAACTTGACTGATGTCAGACTTCACGGCAGTGTCTGCGCTGTTATGTAACGTATGGATGCTACAGCAAAAAGTGAATGACAATGAGTTAGTCCGATTACAATCTCGATACAGCAATATTAAACTGAGTAACAGTTAATTAATCCTTTGAATATATATAAAGAAATCTTGAATGTATATATACAGAAATCTTGAATATATATATATATATAGAAAGCTTGAATATATATACAGAAAGCTTGAATATATATACAGAAACCTCAAATATATATAAAGAAACCTTGAATATATATACAGAAACCTTGAATATATATATATAAAGAAACCTTAAATATATGGAATGAAACTTGACTGACGACAGACGTCGCGGCAGTGCCTGCGGCCATCTTGTGTGCAACAGTGTGTAAAGAGACAATGAGTCAGGCTGCCCGCAATCTAGTTGCAGCAATTTTAAATAATGAGCAAATGATAAATACACTGGCGAATGCCTGTCAAAATCCTCCCGATACCCCTGCCCAATACCCTGCTCGTTCTTCTGATAAAGGAGTTAGCTCAATTTTTAACCGTGGCAGACTAACAACAGCCCAGGCAGCTGCCTATCAAGCCAACCTGAGCATGCCCTCCACTTCTCAGGAGTGCCCCGGAGAAGTGCCTCGTCAGAGCGCAGTGCCACTACGCACGGCCATTCACTGTGTTTCACCTTTATTAAATAACCTGAAAACGATATTAAGTTAACGGGTGGAGATTGTACACGGGGTGTTGTGGGGCTCTCCTGTGAGGCTGAAGACATGCTGAGGTTGGCCTGATAAACAGCTGCCTGTTGTAGTAGATCTGCCACGATTAAAAACGGAGCGAAGTTCCTTGTCAGTTGAACTGTATTGGGCAGGCTATCAGGGTGATTTTGGGCCGTACACGCTTTCGCCAGTGTGTTACTGATGTCCTCAGTTTAATATTGCTGTATCGAGATTGTAATCGGACTAACTCATTGTCATTCACTTTTTGCTGTAGCAACCATACGTTACATAACAGCGCAGACACTGGTGAAGTCTGACATCAGTCAAGTTTCATTCCATATATTCAAAGTTTCTTTCTATATATTCAAGGTTTCTGTATATATATATATATATATTCAAGGTTTCTTTATATATATTCGAGGTTTCTGTATATATATATATATATATTCAAGGTTTCTTTATATATATTCGAGGTTTCTGTATATATATATTCATGGTTTATTTATATATATATTCAAGATTTCGTCATATATATTCAAGGTTTCTGTATATATATATTCAAGGTTTCTTTATATATATTCGAGGTTTCTGTATATATATATTCATGGTTTCTTTATATATATATTCAAGATTTATTAATATATATTCAAGGTTTCTGTATATATATTCAAGGTTTCTTTATATATATTCAAGGTTTCTGTATATATATTCAAGGTTTCTTTATATATAATCAAGGTTTCTGTATATATATTCAAGGTTTCTTTATATATATTCAAAGGATTAATTTCCTGAACGGCATGCCATAATATATATATATATGTGCGTGTGTGTTTTCTTAATGTTGGATAAAAAGCACAGTTTTTGTTAGTGTGATATCAGAACTGTGTGAACTAGTGTTTTTTGTGAACTTTGATGCTAGCTTATTGCTGAATCCTGATTTGTTACATGTTTGATTGCATTTGGATTGATTTGACATTTTACACTGAAACAGCTGTATAAGTTTATAATGTTATCTGCTATTTATACTGCGGTATCATTTTGATAATAGGTCATAGCCATTAATGGCCTAATTCTGGCATTGGATGTATTTGGATAATTTTACACTCAGCACAAAGCATTTATCACTATTATCAAATTATAACCAAACTATTACTATGCTACTGAAATGTAATGTAAAGTGCTACCTGACACAGAGTGGCCAATTGTTTACCACTTGCTTACTACTTAAACTTAAACGGTGGCAGTGTGCTCAAGTGGAGATGTCTTTAATCCTGCTGAAATGAGTGCTTACGCTACTACTAGTGCATCAGCATATGAACACCTGTTGAAAGCTTGATCTGTCACATACCTAAGCAATGGTAGAAGTCATATTCTGAAAATTACTCAACAGTGTCAGTGATGTATGGGGGAGAGTCCCGGGCCAGAGTCACGCACACTCAAAATTTCTCAAGGAATTTTGTTCTAGTTATTATTATAATGAAAAGGCAGTGAATTATTGTATAGTACACAAAATGTATAGGCCTATGACATCTTACGAAATGTAGGCTTATGAATACGAGTAATAACTTGCACTGAGCTATGTTATTCCTAACCTCCATTGTTTTCAGTTATCATCATTTTGACCTTCTCTTTTCAAGATCCTCAGCTTTGTAGTAGGCTACAACTACACTATTGAGCCCCGAGTCATATCACCCACTGTTAGTTTTTCGTAATGACTAAGTTGTAAAATTACGCAGTGCAGTGTATATTATTCTAAAATTAGGGTTCTTGTCTAAAGTTCACTATATAAATACGATATAACGATTGAAACTATAGACAAGGAATTAATAGATATTCTGTCCTGATAACTCATAACACATTATGCTGACAGATAGCGAACAAAAGAAGAAAGACCCAGTAGGCTTGACTCCAGTGTGATTGCGTGACAGCGTTTACTGAAGTTTGTTGGTACATTTGATTTCTCTTCTCATTTCTTTTCTTTCTTTTTTGTAAAACTGAAACACAATGAAACACAAATCCATATCATGACTCAATCGAAATAAAACAGATTGTCCACAATTTTCTTTTTCTACAGATTGTAAATCAGGTAAGTATAATATAACTGAAGTTAACATCTTTGTTTTACAGTAACTGTGTGCACAGGTAAGTATTAGCAACGTAAATGCAGCAAATAGCATCGTTTCCCACACAAACAAAACATTAGCACGAAGGCTTAACAATGAACCAGGGGCCCGTTCTTCGTACGTCGCTAACTCAGTAAACTGGATTTGATTGTTGACGATTTGGCATGATCTTGGATCGTTTGGTTCTTCGAAGCTTATCCTAGACATGTCGTCATAGCAACAGGTCCGTAAACTCAAACCTGCTCGGGAGCAGGTTTACTTCATGTAAACAAGATTAGATTGAGGCTTTATAAACGGAGGAGATAGGGAAGTATGTCGCAGCCATACGCGAGCAACCTCTTGCGGAAGGTGGGAGAATAATTCGCAGAGCTTTTCAAATTAATCGGGTATTGCGGGATAAAGTGTAATTGTTGAGAGATACCGTTTTTTTTCAGCCTTTTTCTTTTTAGCTGTTATAAATAGACAAACACATCATTTAACAGTGGTTTTTAAAAGGGAGGAAAAATAAGTGGCTTTTTAAAATAAAGACAGTATGAATTAAAGGCTACCATTTTGTAGAATATTCTTGTATTTCACTTTTACATTAATTTGTCTGCTACTTTTTGCCAGCCCACTCTCCTGGCATTTGCAGACTTTGAGGTGTTCCCTGTCGTTTTAAATAACGACTCAAATTCGGCATAACCTTCCATTAAAAGCTCTTGTTCTGATTGGGAGAAAAAGTGGGCACGTTCTTTGGCCATGCTGAACCAAGCCCCGGGTCTGCCTCTCAGCAGCTGTGCCGATTTCTCCCGGTGGCCACTCGTGATATTGCAACATAAAATACCCATGGGGCCCAGAAAGCATTTTTCCCATAGACCGTAATAGTAAAAGAGAAGCCTGTAAAAAGGTTCTCAGGACACCTACAGCTGTAACCACTATTAATTGCAAATCTTTTTATTCCATATTTTAAGTCATGGACTTTTAAAACGTCAAAAATTGTTCTAAAGGCCATAAAAGCCCCCGTAAAGTCTTATTCTAATGGTGACGTCACAGCTGTGTGCGTGCACTCCCAAGTGCGGTCTCGCTGTGTCTCGGGAACGAGGATGCCTGTTGGTTTAATGACAGCTCTGAACGGGGCTAAACGTGGTCGGAAAAGTGAATTAAACGACTCCAGGGTGATACAAGTTTCATATTTGAACGGCATGTATTTCTAAATGCTATTTTAAATGTATATTGGCGTTAAATTACACGCGTAATGACATTTTCACTTACTGCCAGTGTCACTGCTGTGAAAAAATCTACAATTTGATTAGATTAGATGAGATAAACCTTTATCTGTCCTCCAGGGGTGGACATTGCAGTTCACAACAGCAGCAGGGTAAAGTACAGCACACAGAGTTGCAGTGTAATATAACAATAATAACAATAGGGGGGCACGATAAAGTCCAGTATATCAAATACAAAATAGGTAAGTTAAGTAGACATATACAGTTATTGCACTTGAGTTATTTACCATGCATGTGATACTTTAGGTGATGTGTCACCAGGGTCTCGGTCTCACCTTGACTGAAGTTCAATATCCTTTTTATTGTTTTGGTCTAAATATATTTAAGGCCACGAATAGACCAGGCAAAGTGAAGCTGGCCTCTCTTTTTTGTGCCTTTTTTTCATCACACTGTTCACCCACTCACAAGTCTGTTTTTTTAGTTTTGTTATGTTATGTTCGTTATATTGAAAAAAGTTCATGTTCAGTAAAATCTAATTATTACTTTGAAAAGTGTTGAACTATTTAATTATAAAGCCTTGCATATGAACACCAAATTATGTTAAATAAACCACACAACGGAATTTGTATTTATTTATTCAGTAACATATGGCTCAGTATAGGTTCTGACATCTCACTACAGGAGAAAACAGTGTTTTAGGGTGGACTATAAAAATATATCAGGCTAGGAATTACACTTAATGTCCAGGAGGTCCTTCCTCCAAACTATATCACGTAGCTGTTAAAGAAACAGAGAAGCTGCATAACGCTAATGAAAGACTTGCCTGTTTGAATGTGCCGATATAGCCTATAAAACGATAAGAACTTAATCTGACAATAATTCGTAGGCTATATCACATACACGATCATTGATAGACAAAACAGATTTGACTACCGGCATTTGGTTGATAAATATGACAGCTTGTATTGTGGAGAATCCCTTATTTTTCATTTTAGATTAACCTTAATAAAAATGACTCGTTTTATCCTTACTTAAACTTAAAAAACAAACAAAACGAATTAACCTCGTATATTCTATAACCATGACTATGAAAAACATAATCGGTTTATGTGTCCTATAAATCCATCATTTGATTGTGTAGATTCGTCATTATCGGTCAAACTCTTCCACAAGCACTCATGAGCGCGCAGCCCTTGTCCAGAACGCGAGTTGCTCGTTCTCATTGCCCCAGAGCGTCATCAGCCTCCCATCATTCCATTCCCCATACCGCGGAAGTAAACCAGGAAGTCAAAAAACTTTTTCGGCACATGCGCTAGGTGAGCAACTTCATTGAAATCAACGGCCGCCATTTTTCGATATCGTATCCAGTTAATATTAATACATCCATGTGCTGAACAGCCAATAGCAGCGTTGCTGATCAATGTTTCTACTATCGATACATATCCCCTTTTAAGCCAACACATGATCGTATCCAGTGATACTAATCATACACAACAGGTTTGTTCGAAGAACCCAGTTAGCCGGATCATGATTCGCACGATGAAATCATCTTGGATGTGTCATTTGATCTCGGATGTATTAAGCGACGTACGAAGAACGGGCCCCAGATGAGTCAACAGCCTAGCTGAGGTATTGCTAACGATTAGCTTCCCGGTTAGCATTCCGATTAGCATAGTGTTTGTTTCAACATAATTCAAGCATGTCAAACATAAATTCCAACATTATACTATAATTAACAATTTAAATGTAAAACAGCAACAAAAACTCACTGTTGGTTCCACTTCAAGGCTCAACAACTGACTGTGGAGGAGCACTTTTACAGGGTGCTTGCAGGCCTAATGCTTGGTCCACTACTGACACGTAACATAAATACAGATGTAGTAACTCCGAGCACCACTAGGGGCGCCAAATACTTACTGACGAGAGTCAGCACATAGATTTAACGTCATATTTACTAATTAATGCATTTGTGAGGAAAACAATTCAACCGGAAATGCATTTGCGCTTTTATTTAAAAAAATTGCTGTTTTATTTTGAAATGTATTGAGTCACTTCCTGCCTGACGGCGTAGCTGCCTCCCGGTGCAGCCTGCAACGGTCTTGCCTCACAGTGCAGGGGACGGTTTTTCATACGTCGCTACCTCAGTTAGCCGGATTTGATTGTTGACGATTTGGCACGATCTTGGATCGTTTGGTTCTTAGAAGCTCATCCTAGACTTGTTGTCATAGCAACAGGTCCGTAAACTTAAACATGCTCTAGAGCAGGCTTATTTAATGTAAACAAGATTAGATTGAGGCTTCATAAGAGGAGGAGATAGGGAAGTCTGTTGTAGCCATACGCGAGCAACCTCTTGTGGAAGGTGGGAGAATAATTCAAGAGTACCTGGCTGCAGTCCACCACCGTGGGGCGGGAGCAATGCAGGCACCACAGAGAGGCGACGGCACTGCCGTAGGGCGATGAGTTTCCGGAGTGTTTTTTTTCCGAAAAAATGCGATAGAAGCAAGACTAATATACACTGCACTGCGTAATTGTACAACTTAGTCATAACGAAAAACAAACGGTGGGTGATATGAGTCGGGGCTCAATAGTGTATTTGTAGCCTACTACAAAGCTGAGGATCTTGAAAAGAGAAGGTCAAAATGCTGATAACTGAAAACAATGGAGGTTAGGAATAACAATAAAGTTATTCTGTTATTCATAAGCTTACATTTCGTAAGATGTCATAGGCCTATACATTTTATTGTGTACTAAACTATACTTTACTGCCTTTTCGTTATAATAATAATAATAAATTGTCATTGAACCTTATTGCACTGCTGTTTTTCATGTTTGGCTCTATATCTATGCCAATTATGTTTTTGTGCTGATATGTACAGTATAATCTAAGCAAATTATTACATGATCAATGACAACATGTAAAACACACCAAGTCCCAATATGATTTGACTTTTAGCTGTTTGACATTCAGTCCATTATTTCTGCACAGAATTTCCACATCTTCTGTGTTGTGAAATGTGAACTTGAAGGGCTCCAGGATTGTTTCCTTTTCAAGGTTTTTCCACACCTTCCCATACTACCTTAGCCTGGTTCTCTTCCCCCATGCCCAGGATTTCAGGCAAGTCCACTTTGGCAGAGAACAGTTCTTAAAATCAACCCACTCATGATCAGAATCAGAATCTGTTTTAATGGCTATGCAAGTTTAACAAACACAGAATTTACATTAGCAGGGAAGAGCAACATAGAACATATGTAACATGATAAGAACATAATATAATACAATAAAAATATGGTGTAAAAAGGTCAGGGGGGTATATATACAGCATTGCAAAACAGTGGTACAGCAGTAAGTAATTTTAAGGTGTCAAAAGGGGTTTTGAGTGCAAAAGTGGCTTGTGCAGTGGGATGCTGGATGGGGGTGTTTGTGGCAAAGTCATTCCGAGTCCTTGGCCCTATTGAAGAGTGCAATGGCCGAAGGGTAGAAGCTGTTCTTATGGCGAGCGGTTTTGGTCCTGGTGGACCGCGAGGGGAGCAGCTGAAGCAGAGGGTGTCCTGGGTGGGAGGCAAGTCTGACTGAGACCTCAGCCAGATTTTTACTGAAAATATATATAGATAAGCAAAATGGTTAGTTGTAATATACATAACACAGGCTCCAAACCAACCGACCACAGCATGTTAGGTCAGCCCACTCCTGCTCCTCCACCATCACACTCAACACAGGTGTACCACAGGGATGTGTGCTCAGCCCGTTCCTCTACTCTCTCTTCACCCATGATCGCAAGCCAATGTATGGATCTAACTCCATCATCAAGTTTGCTGATGACACCACGGTGATCGGCCTCATCACTAACAACAATGAGACAGCCTACAGAGAGGAAGTGCAGCACCTGGCCATGTGGTGTGGTGACAATAACCTGCTCCTTAATGCCACAAAGACCAAGGAGCTTATCGTGGACTTCAGGAAGAAGAGAGTAGACACGCACGACCCCATTCAAATCAACGGGATGGCCGTTGAGCGTGTCTCCAGCTATAAATTCCTGGGGATCCACATCTCGGATGACCTGTCCTGGATTACTAACACCTCCGGCCTGATCAAGAAGGCTCACCAGCGTCTCTTTTTCTTGAGAACACTGAGGAAACACCACCTGTCCTCAGCTGTCATGGTGAACTTCTACCGCTGTGCGATCGAGTGCATCCTGACAAACTGTGTTACAGTGTGGTACGGGAACTGTACAGTCGCTGAGCGCAAGGCACTGCAGCGGACGGTGAAAACCGCCCGACGCATCACTGGGACTATTCTTCCATCCATTGAGGACATCCAGAGGAAGCGCTGTCTGCGCAGAGCTCACAGCATCCGAAGAGATTCCTCACACCCCGCCCATAAACTGTTTGCCCTCCTGCCCTCCGGCAGGCGCCTCAGGAGTCTCCGGTCTAGAACCAGCAGACTGAGGAACAGCTTCTTCCCCAGAACTGTGACACTCCTGAACTCCACTAGACCCCCGCCCCCCTATATAGCCCCCTCCCCCCCATAGAACCCCCGCCTACCTATATTTGCACATTCTGTTTGTAAATTTTGCACCACTTGCATATGTGAGTTGTTACTGCACTATCTGTTCATTTTGCACATCTGTTACTGTACCACCTGTACATTTTGTTCACTTTGCACATCTGGTCATTTTGTTCATTTTGCACATCTGCTCATTGCATCATTTGCACTAACTGTATATACATGCTACCTGGTAATTTCTGCTTTGTATAAAACCACTTGAATCTGTACATACCCTGTATATTCTGATTATACTGTTCATAATATGTATATTCTGAGTATACCCATATTTATTATATTCTGTTATAATAACTGTTTTGCACTTCTGGTTGGATGCTAACTGTAGTTCGTTGCCCTGTACTTGTACCTGTGTAATTACAATAAAGTCGAATCTAATCTAATCTAAAAAAAGAAAAGATCTCATCAGTGCCCTCCTTTAATATGTCCATCTAGACATTGTTAAAATTAAATAAATAGGGAAATGAAAATGCCGGTTTCTGACCTGAAACGGATGGAACCCAAACAAATGTACAATGTTACCTAATTAATGTTATCCACCTTCCTTTTCATCAGCCTAAACACTGGCGGCACTTCACCTCGCAAGAGGGCTTTAGATGAGAGATGACCTGTGATTGCGGATTTTGCTCAATAGCTCAAAGCATGCATTTCCTATCTGCAAACCACACAAAAGCAAAAAGTTGTCAATTACATATAAACTAATAGGCTCACAATTACATAGGTTCAAATGCTAACTCACGGTTGATTACATTTCTTGGTTCAATCCAAGCCCCCTGAAGTCAGAGCGTCAGGCAACTTTTTCCTGTTCTGACAATGAGCTCGCCCGCTGGGTTGTTGGTGTCCAATATGTATCTGAGCTGATTATTGTTGAAGAGAAGTAAATACAATCATAACAAGCATAATATTATTAATTATGATATAGGAACATGGGTGGTAAAGCTTAAAGATGAGAAGCACATATGTCTGTCTTATAGATCTTTCCTTTAAGAATACATACCAGCTGCTCTTGGGCAGGATGAAGGCCCACCCTTTGAAGAGTGTGGTCTTCAGGGGGTGGGGGCACACCTTTTAGTGGTCAAAGCACACTGTTAGAAGATTGTGATCTGCAGGGGGTGGGGGCACACAGTATCTACAGGATTTAGGAGACAGACAGGAATCAACATTTACATCTGGAGGTCATGTCTAAACGTGAAATTCCTTCCTCAGTATCCAAAAATAAAAGTACTGATGATCCAAAAGCTATTCATATTTGTTTCGTTTATATACTGTAGTATACAACATAGGTAGAAAAATAAAAAAGGACAAATAAGTCATGTACTCTGCCACATTTTGTACCCTGTATATTCTGATTATACTGTTCATACTGTGTATATTCTGAGTATACTTATATTTATTATATTCTGTTGTAATAACTGTTTTGCACTTCTGGTTGGATGCTAACTGTATTTCTTTACCCTGTACTTGTACCTGTGTAATGACATTAAAATTGAATCTAATCTAATCTAATTTTGTGACGATACCCATCTAATGCAAGGAGTTTACAAAAATGTATTATAAATGCGAACAGTTACTTTACGTCAGTGGTTCCCAAACTGTGTGCCGCGGCACACTGGTGTGCCGTGAGGCAAGTCCAAGTGTGCCGTGGGATTTTGTGACAACCATAGCCTACTGCAATATAGTATACAACTATACAAAAATTATTATTTTAATTTACTATATACTACTTTGACTGCACTCATTCCGTAATACAGAGGCAAACTCTTTATCTGAAAACTATTTAAAAAATCCTCATAGAGGATCCCACATTTTGCTGTTCGCGCAGTTGCGCAGGTGGGAATTTAATTTAGACTGTGACACATCAAAGGCAGTAGGTCAACGCAACATTAAAACATAAACAAGAGGGAAAATGGAGCGCTTTCTCGTGAGGAGCAAACCACCAACCACAAGTGCAGAGACTGCCGAGTCCGACAACCCACCGAAAGAAAAGAGGAGAAAAACTGTCAGCCGACAGTATCATGAAAGTTACCTGTCTTATGGCTTCAGTTGGACCGGGGATGTCAACATTCCTCAGCCGGAGTGCGTCCTCTGTCGGGAGAAGTTAGCTAATGCTAATATGGTTCCAAGCAAGCTGGAGAGGCACTTGGAAACCAAACATCCCTTCCACGCTGAGAGAAACCTGGCCTATTTCAAAAGAGCGTGGGATCTGAACCAGAGGCAGGAAGACCGTTTGTTGGATTGCGTGAAAGTGTCTGACAAGGCAATGGAGGCTAGTTACATGCTAGCGGAGCTTATTGCAAAGCAAAAGAAGCCTCACACAATAGCGGAGACACTCATCCTCCCTGCTTGCAAAATAATTGCAGGTGTCATGCTGGGTCCAGATGCCGCAAATGAGCTATCCAAGGTGCCAGCATCTGATAACACGATTAAAAGAAGAATAGATGACATGTCAGAAGACATTGAACAACATTTAACAGAGAAACTGCAGGCGAGCGGCAGATTTTCTCTTCAAATAGATGAATCGACCGACATAAGTGGGGCTGCCCAGCTCCTGGCAAACGTCAGGTATGTTGACGGTGACTCTATTAAAGAGACTTTTTTCTTCTGTAAAGAAATGGCAAGCCATACAACGGGAGAAGAAATATTCAAGGTAACTGATAACTACTTAAAAGAAAACAATCTGTGCTGGAGTATGTGCGTCAGTCTGTGCACGGATGGTGCGGCATGCATGACGGGGAGAGTGAGAGGCTTTATTGCAAAGGTAAAAGCACAAAATCCACAGATAGTGACCAACCACTGCATTTTGCACCGAGAGGCATTAGTTGCCAAAACCATGCCCCCGGAGTTGACTGAGGTGCTGAATCAGGCTGTGCAGATGGTGAATTTCATCAAATCAAGGCCCCTGAAATCTCGCCTTTTCTCCCAGCTGTGCGCTGAGATGGGAGCCGACCACCAAAGCCTGATCCTCCACACAGAGGTACGATGGTTGTCTCGGGGGAAAGTCTTATCCCGTTTTTTACGAGCTTCGGGAAGAGCTTTTGGAATTTTCACGTGAACACGCTGTCCCACATAAGGACAGGCTCGCGGATGAGAGCTGGTGCGCCAGGCTGGCTTACCTTGCAGACATATTTGGGCATCTCAACGAGTTAAACGCCAAGCTTCAGGGCAGGAATGAAAACATTTTATCATCCACAGACAAGATTCGGGGCTTTATGGGCAAACTGACTCTGTGGCGCGAGGCTTTGGAACAGGGCTCCATGAACATGTTCCCGCTGGCATCAGCTGCGCCACAGGCAGCCAGTGAGCGCGCTATATATGCCGAACACCTTCAGACCTTAAAAGAGAGGTTTGAGCGCTATTTTCCACGTGTGGCGGACATCGAGGACAATGACTGGATCCGAGACCCATTCAACCAGGAGTCTGAGTCCTCAACCGAGAAGCTCACTATGAAGGAGAGAGAGGAGAGCGCAGAGCTCCGTGCGGACCGCACGCTGAAACTGAAATTTAGTGAGCTCACACTCGATCAGTTTTGGTTGGTTTGTGCATCAGAATATCCAACTATCTCCCACCACGCTATCGACCAACTTCTTCATTTCCCCACCACCTACCTGTGTGAGTTGGCGTTCTCCACTCTTGTTTACATGAAGAACAAGGCCAGGTCACGGCTCTCTGTTGAGCAGGACTTGCGAGTGGCCCTCTCCTCCGTGCCACCAAGGATTAAAAAATATATGTGCGCCCCGACAGGCACATGTGTCCCACTGATTTGTTAGTAGGCAGAATATTTACCAAAAAAGCCTGATTCTAAATGTTACAGTTAAAATTTGTGGGTCAGATTCAGGACCATGCAGCTTTCTCATGGACAGTTCTCTGCTGAATTTCAGTTTCCTTTGCCTCACCTGTCTGGTTGAAATGGGTGTGTTTGATTAAGCCCAATTTGATAAAGTTTAAATATTTTTGTGAAGTATTTTGTTAATAAATATTTCATGAGTAGAATAGTTGTCTTTGTCACATCTTATTTGGCATTAGTAAATAATTATAAACTTAACAGATAAACAGATGATATTAGTGATAACACGTGTTATAAGGCTATTTTGCACAATAGGTGTGCCTTGAAATTTTTATTTGTCCTTTGGTGTGCCTTGGGCACAAAAAGTTTGGGAACCACTGCTTTACGTTATGCACTATACATTTAATTATCCGTGATAACAGCTATTGAAAGGGTAGGTTACAAAATGTTTTGTAACGTTACATACAAACAAATGCGATCAATTAGTTTACGTTATGCACTATACATTTAATAATCCCTGATAATTTGTTGATGCTAACTGCCATCGGTGAAAGTAAACTTTGACGTTATCAAATTTAGCTTCATAACAACTACCCAAGTAGACTTGTAACATTCGTAAATATTCGGTAAATCATTAATGACTTCTATAACGTTATTATTTTACGGCACTTATATTGACAAGAAATCATGCATTTACTTTCTGTGGATAAAAATAAGCAATTTACCGGAACTCGGAACAGATGTGGACGCACTGAAATCCAGGTTTAAATGTCCTCACTTCCGCGCGCCCAAATGAAAGAAAGAAATAATAACCCACCCCACAGGTGACAGGTGCTAAGCATCCATAAATACAGTGAGTGGTGCTCACTCTAACCTAGGGTTGTAACAACAGGTAAACCTACGTGACATTAGATGCCAAGCCTCACTCAAGGCTGACATAAATAAGTGGAGCCAAATAATGCAGTAAAGGATGTTGAATTCTCAACAGCTCCAGAATTGTCCATGAGCTCTGGCCTTCAGCTCAATGTCGGCTTGTAGTGTCATCATGTGAAACAACATCAGCATCTTCCCGAAAAGGGTAGCACATGAATGTAGCGATTGGCTCCAGTAAAGCAAAGTCTTGACTGCTGTCCTGACAACTGGGATTTTAGTTCCTTAACCTTTTTCCTTCTCAACTCACTTTTCGGAGGGAAGTTAGTGTCGTTTTTATGTACAGTCCGAAAATGCCGCTCCACATTTCCCTTTTTCGGTATAGCGATTGCAGTAAATTGGAAGATTACTCGCCAATATGAGCACATGCACAGTGACACGAAAGAAAAGGTCAGATTGGTCAAACCGACTGTCAGTCAAGTGACAAATGTCATAGTGAGGATAATTGGCTGACGTCTACGTGGTAATAGTTTGTTTTTGTTTTGTATTTGTCCTCTTTATGGTTTTATTCTTTGCATTTTGTCTATCCATATATTATTTGATCTTGCTGTTTCTAAGTCTTGTTAAACGTTATTTTATATTTCAATAAATCTGTATAAAAAAAGAGAAAAAATAAACAAGTTTACGTTTTAATGCCATGCAATCTACCAGTAGTTCGCGATCGACGTATTGAGCACCCCTGTTCTAGTGGGTCCAGTGGTGGATCTAACATTAAAGAAAGTAAATATTACATTATTAAAATGTAAAAACACATACTGTAGAAAATGATAGAAACATCTACTATGGTCTGCTACTTTTTGCCAGCCCACTCTCCTGGCATTTGCAGACTTTGAGGTGTTCCCTGTCATTTTAATTAACGACTCAAGTTCGGCATAACCTTCCATTAAAAGCTCTTGTTCTGATTGGGAGAAAAAGTGGGCACGTTCTCTGGCCATGCTGAACAGCCAATAGCAGTGTTGCTGATCAATGTTTCTACTATCGATACAGATCCCCTTTTAAGCCAACACATGAACGCGCAATTATCTCAGATAACTAAATCCAGCGTGAGCCCGTACGTATCATATTTGATACATACATTTCTGGAGCTCATTGCATCACCATCAAACGTAAACTTTGCATGAAACCCTTTTGTATGAACTTTTTTACATGTATGCTGCCCCCTGGTGGACACACTTCGCTTTCCCAATGTTTGGATGTGTGCTTTTTCTGTCTGAAGTGGGTCGCATCGTGCGAGCGCACATCTGTGATTCTCACCATCAAGAAACTTTGCCATTTCATGGTTTTATGGTCAGAATTTCTCTGAAATACTTAGCAATAATTTTAAATGGACAGTTAGTTTGTCCTTAAAACGTTGTATTACTCAGTTTTATAATTACAGTTTGTAGTTATATCGAGCAGAAAGTCAGTGTATCAAATTTGATACTTTCGGTATTTAGCCAAAAATCAACAATTGTTATGGGTATATCTGTCCAGTGTTTTACATGGATTATGTCTTCCATAGGCCATCATGCAGTGTTTGGATGAGCCAAATACACAATTTATAGATTGAAATGGGTTCAAGAATTAACACTTAGACTATCCATATTGGCTGATCACCAGTCTTTTTAGCATTTGTTTTTGTCAAATTTCTTTTTATATTTTGAATTTTCTGACCATTCTTTCATAGTTCAGGTCTTACAGGGCTAATCATACACAACAGCATTCGAAGAACCAAATTAGCCAGATCATGATTAGCAGAATGAAGTCATCTTGGATGTGTCATTTGATCTCGGATGTATTAAGCAGTGTTGGGCAAGCTACTTGGAAAGTGTAGTGAGCTAAGCTACCAGTTACTCTGCATGAAATGTAGCTTCACTACACCGAAGCTACCCCCCTGAGAAATGTAGCAAGCTAAGCTACAGCAACATGGCAAAAGTAGTTTAACTACATCAAAGCTATTTTTTTATGGAACAACTTTTTATTGGAACAACTTCAACCCAAGACAAAGCTATCTCAGTGATCAATAAAACTGTCAATCAGACAAATAAGCAGGCAAAAATGTTACATTCAATTGTTTATTAAACAATTATTAAACTGTGCTCTCACTGCTCCAAAACCAGAACACAAAAATCTGCTCTAAACTGCTCTATTATGTTTATTTTGAACTATGCCATTAAAGACAATGTGCAACTAACTCAACCCCTCTGCCATCTTTCCACCAAGTAACTTAACTCACTCAAGCAAGCTAGCTTGTCCGTATTCCCCTGCATCAGAGACGTAGCCAGCCCAAGGATTGGTCCGTGATGTCACCGTCATACAGAAGGGCTTCTGACAGCTCCACCTACATGGCCTTGTATGGCGGTAGTGCTACCGCACTACTTGGTTAATAAAAGAGCTAAGCTACTTAAAAGCTATTTGATTCAGAAAACAGCGACGCTACCACCACGCTACTGAGAAATGTAGTTAAACTAGTAACGCCGCTACTTGTAGTGATGTTACTGCCCAACACTGGTATTAAGCCAGTGGTTCTCAACCCTGGTCCTCAGGGCCCACTGTCCTGCATGTTTTAGATGTTTCCCCCTTCCAACACACCTGATTCAAATGAATTGTCATTATCAGGCTTCTGCTGAGCTTCATAGTGACTCATTCATTTGAATCAGGTGTGTTGGAGCAGGGAAACATCGAAAACATGCAGGACTGTGGGCCCTGAGGACCAGGGTTGAGAACCACTGTATTAAGCGACGTACGAAGAACAGGCCCCAGGTCTGCAGCCATGTGCCTCTCGAAATAGGTGCGATGGCACATTGTGCACACAAAGGCTGGGCCAGCTTTGATGCATTCGTTGAAAGTAGCTATATTTGTTTACATGGGACCATTGTCCACAGGTTGACTGTGTTTATTGACTGTTGACTGTTTAGATTGAGTCCGTAGTTTGTATTCCTTCTTATTTTTAAGGCACTGCACATTTTAAGGGACATCTGAAAATGTGCTTAATTTTGACACTTGACACTAATTGATGCATTGTTGCAGATTATGTTTTCTGAAAGCAGAGTCATTTGGTACTTGTGGCGCATAGTTTGTTTTTGGTTATTTAAGGTACGTTCTCTGAATTCCCAAATTAATTGCTTTCTTCTAAAAGCAGGATCATTATGATACTTATGGCGCAGTTTCTTTTTGCTTATCTCTGAAATTTGATCTGTTCAGTATCTGTTGTTTTTTTGCACCACACATCATGTCATTCCTTTGTCTTTGCTTTGCTGTGTCGCTGTTGTGCATTATTGAATGCATGGATTTTCAATGCAGAAAAATACCTTTCCACAGACGCCGTTGTAGCAGGTATAGTTGTCACAACAGCGCCTTTTAGATCAGCATACTTTTCTAAGTTGATCAGTAAGAACCAGCACAATGCTACATTTCTATTTGATACCGTTGCAAAACTCACGAGTAAAAGTACACACAGTGAGAGCACGGATCTTTCTCCAAATGAATTTCTGGAGTTCTTTGACAACAAAGTCTATGCAATTAGGGACAAGCTGCAGACTAGTCGTGGCCAATTCACCACGAACACTGAATATTCCTCTATACCAAGCATTCTTCATGTTCAGACTCTTCGGCACTTCAACCCTATTTCTATGGAAACATTCATAAAACTAGTAGAGTCGTCAAACCCGACCAGTTGTCTTCTTGACCCCCTTCCTGGCAAACTACACAAGGAACTCTTGCCTATTATTGGACCACCTATGTTGAGTATTATTAATGAATCTATTGAAACTGGCCAAGTCCCTGAATGTTTGAAAAAATCTATTATCAAACCTTTACTTAAAAAACCAAACTTGGATCCTGGATGTCTCTGCAACTATAGGCCAATTTCAAATTCTTGAGAAAGTTGTAGCACATCAGCTCACTGAGCATCTTAAATCAGCTATATGAACCTCTCCAGTCTGGATTCCGTTCTCATCACAGCACTGAAACTGCACTAGCTAAAGTAGTCAATGATCTTCTATTAGCCTCTGATGCAGGCTCTATCTCTGTCCTGATTCTTCTTGACCTAAGTGCAGCATTCGACACTGTCGATCATCAGATTCTCCTGGAACGTATGGAAAATTATGTTGGAATTTCTGGAATTTCACTTCAGTGGTTTAGATCATATCTAGTTTGTCCACTATGATGGCCGCTCATCCAGGAGCTCCCTTGTGAAATATGGAGTACCACAGAATCAGAATCAGAATCAGAATCAGAATGGGGGTTTATTCGCTATGCAAGATAAACAAACATAGAATTTACTTTGGCAGGAATGAGCAAACATAGAACATAAATGTGGCCTACTAGAAAATTAATACAATGTAAAGATACACTGCAGACTTGTTCTGTCTTAGGCCCTTTGCTATTTTCTCTATACATGTTACCTTTAGGAAATATAATTAGACGTTTTGGTGTACATGTTCACTGCTATGCAGATGAAACCCAGTTATACCTCTCCCTTAAGCCTGACGAACTGCCTCATGCTCTGAAAAAATGTGTCTCCGGGATAGGAAATTGGATGTCAGCAAATTTTCTTCTTTGGACCAAAGAAGTACAGGAACAATCTATCCAATTTTACCCTAGACTTAAATGGCTTAAAAGTTTCTCAAAGCCAGCTGGTAAAAAATCTAGGTGTCACAATGGATCCTGATCTCTCATTTGAGCATCATATCAAGCAAATTACCAGAACTGCATTCTTCCATCTTCATAACATAGCTAAAATAAGAAACTTCCTCTCAAAGGATGATGCTGAAAAATTGATACATGCCTTTGTTACATCCCGATTAGATTATTGCAATGTATTATTCTCCGGCCTCCCAAATACCTGCGTACAAAATGTACAGCGGGTGCAAAATGCCGCTGCTAGGCTACTAAGCAGAACTAGAAAGTATGATCACATAACAGCTACTCTTATCTCTCTACACTGGCTCCCTATCCAAGCCAGGGCTGATTTTAAAGTTCTACTACTAACCTACAAATCTCTACATGGATTAGCACCACTGTACCTCTCTGGCCTTCTTGCACCTTATCACCCTGTAAGGACACTAAGATCCAAAGATGCTGGCTATTTGGTGATTCCCAAAATTTACAGAAAAACTGCTGGAGGTAGGGCTTTCTCATATAGAGCGCCTCTTCTCTGGAACAAATTACCTGTTTCAGTTAAACATTTTAATTCAGTCAGTACTACGACTGTTAAAGTGTGTGGATGTGCTGGGTTAGTTAGTGTGAAGTTATTCAATATCTGTTGTACTGTGAAGTTATTCAATATTTGTTGTAATATGATGGCGATCTCTTGTTTCGGATTCTAAAACCGTACAGTTAGAGACGACAGGAGACATGGCTTTCAAAAGATACTTTCTTCCCCCCCCCCCAAAAAAAATAAATATATATCTTAGAGTTTTCTTTCTTGGAACAGATTTATGTTCCAACTGAGGGGGGCTGGTGGCTGTCTTGGTGTCTAAGGCTGTGTCAATAGCCCCTTTTTTGGGTCTTTTTAATTGATGCATTAGCCCACACTGACCGGTAGGGACCTCATTCTGAATATTGCTATAACTGTTAACTGTTCCTTGCACTCTCTAACATCTCCTCTACTCCGTTTCACTGTCCTCCCCTCTATACCTCCCTTTGGTATGGGGGGACTGAGCTCTCAGCACATGCGTGGTCGGCCAATGTTGGACCTGGCGCCAGTGGACATCGATCTGAGATGGTCTTCCAACCCCGGATCTGGTCGCCAGTCGGACGTCAGTCTCCCTGATGTACAAGGAGAGAATTCCCGGTCCTTTTCCTCATCCCCCTGCGTGTGATGCTGTGCCAATCATGGGCCCAAGCCCAGTGACTGCCTAAATTGACTTTGTGCAACCTAAGACCCAAGTTGAGCATTGAGTATTGATGTTTCAACAACTTGTTAACTCTCTCTAGAGTAATGACTGTTTTAGCCTGTGTTCTGCTCTTCACTTTCTCCAACCGTCCCTGGAGGAGGTGATCCCTCACTGAATTGCTCCTTCCAAGGTTTCTTCAATTTTTTTCTTCCTAGTGAGTTTTTCTGGGAGTTTTTCCTTGTCTTCCTTGAGGGTTTAGGTTGGTTGAGGGGCAGTTCTATGGGCATATGTGAAGCCCTCTGTGACATTGCTTGTAAAAAGGGCTATACAAATAAATGTTGATTTGATTTTACAGCCCAGCCCTCACCTGCCATTCCTGGAGAGTCAGACTCCTCCTCCTCCCCTTCCCAGCTGTCCTCTATCGGTAATCAAGTGGCTACAAATGGCTCTCCAGACAGCTCCTCAGTGCCAGATTGTAGTGCTTGTTCCAAGCCTTGTGGCTCCGTCTGAGCCTGCCTTTAACCCTGCTCCAGCTAACCCTGCTCCAGCTAACCCTGCTCAAGCCTGCTCCAGCTGACCCTGCCTGTCCTGCCTGGTACCTTATTTGTTCCTTTTCCCTTCTTAATAAACATTCTTTGGAACCTGTGCCTGGTGTCTGTTCTTGGGTTTTTTGTCAGCCTCATAACAATAGTGAGCACCAGCTGGAGTAACTTTGCCTCAAGAACAGTCTTCATCAGGTCCTTCTAGTGTAAAAAGTTGAGAACCTGTACAGGATATTTGCATTCACTCTTCACTGTTATTGAACTATATAGCCTAACATGGGGTGTCAGACGGCTCAGCAGGTTAAGGCGTTGGCCTCATCATCGGAAGGTTGTGAGATCGAACCCTGGCTGTGGCTATGTGACACTGTGTCCTTGGGCAAGGCACTTCACCCTATTTGCCTAAGGGAGAATGTCCCTGTACTTGCTGTAAGTCGCTTTGGATAAAAGCGTCTGCTAAATGAATAATTGTAAATGTAATAAGGTCACCTGACAACGTCAAAATGTTTGGCATAATTTGACAAGCTCTGCAGTTTGGTCTCAAAGTGGTGTGACACTTCATTTTGCACTATCAACTGACCAAAATGATCCAATCTAGCTTTAATTTGAGAACTGAAATTGTCCAGAAAAAACGTGTTTCCCATCATTTGTGACTGACTTGACTTTTGCTCCTCTCACTATTTGTCAAACATGTTTTAGTTTAGAAATCAAATCCTCAATTTTCAGGACAATAATTCACAGCTAAGGTCCAGTGTTGTGTTAGTTTTGTTGTTTTTCTTCCTCCTTTTTGCAAGTGGTCACCGTCATGAACTCTTGACTTCAATGAATCTCTTGGACCCTTGCTATCACCCCTGCTTTGAGGCAGAGGTACTGCCTGCCTCAGGGAAAGCTTTTCCCTCATAGATTTATGTCAAACCAAAGTGACTTATTACTACACACACGTATATTTTTTTATCATACTGCAAAATACTGTAATTCTGTATCTCAACTGCAATAACTGCCTGCATGTCGACTTGTCGACTTAACTTACTATTTTGTACACTGGACTACTTAACCAGACTACTTAATTACTTAATTACTTATTTTCTTATTTTTTTTTAAGATATCTGACCTTATCGTGCCCGCCTATTGCTATTGCCATTGTTATTGCTATTGTTATGTTATTGTCATTATGTATATTACCCTGCAACTCTGTGTGCTGTACTTTACCCTGCTGCTGTTGTGAACTGCAATTTCCACCTCCTGGAGGACAAATAAAGGTTCATCTAATCTAATCTAATCTAAATACTTGACCAAACACGGTGGAAAAGACGCATATAAAAGTGTCTTCACACATTACATTAGAAACAAAGAGAAATGGAGACAAGCATGCGCCATTTGTGCATGCTGATAGCAGTTTGTGAGGGATTGCGCTGGAGAGAGGCTGTATTTAATGCTGTGTCTACACCGAACGCGAATTGGGCCGGTGATTTACATGTTAAGTCAATGTGAAGACGCAGCCAGAGATCCTGTGGTGCGATCTGTGAATAGCACGGCACGAAGTTGCGGCGTGAATCCGCCTGAATACAAATATATTTTTACGTTGCCAGATATTCGCAGGGACACTAACCAATCAGGGACTCTGCTTTTGGTAGTGACGAATTATGACGTGACCCGATCTGCGGAACCAAGAAACAAGGTGGATGACAAGCTGATCGTAGCAGTGTGTAGCAACCCTGAACCAAGTTTTTAGTTCAGCCTGAATAAAAGGCCTGCGCCTAAAAGCCGGGGATAGGTCTCTCACTGTTGTGGCGGCCTACGGGCCGAACAGCAGTGCAAAGTACCCGGCCTTCTTGGAGTCTCTGGGAGGCGTACTTAATAGTGCGCCGACTGGGGACTCCGTCGTTCTACTGGGGGACTTCAACGCCCACGTGGGAAATGACAGTGACACCTGGAGAAGGGTGATTGGGAAGAACGGCCCACTGATCGAAACCCGAGTGGTGTTCTGTTATTGGACTTCTGTGCTAGTCACGGTTTGTCCATAACTAACCCCATGTTCAAGCACAAGAGTGTCCATCGGTGCACGTGGCACCAGGACACTCTAGGCCGGAGGTCGATGATCGACTTTGTTGTCGTGTCTTCTGACCTGCGGCCGTGTATCTTGGACACTCGGGTGAAGAGAGGGGCGGAGCTGTCAACCGATCACCACCTGGTTGTGAGTCAGATCCGCTGGCGGGGGGGGAGAAGTTAGACAGACTTGGCAGGCCCAAACGTATCGTGAGGGTCTGCTGGGAACCACCGGGTGACTACCCGAGCCGCGGCACGCTTGGCCTGCCGGTACCGGTCAACTGTTTCGGGAGTCCCACAAGCCAGAACGGCTCGATAGGACTCCTTCTTCAGTTTGACGGCATCCCTTACTTCCGGTGTCCACCACCGGGTTCTGGGATTGCCGCCGCAACCAGCACCAGAGACCTTGCGACCACAACTCCGGACTGCCGCATTGACAACGGAGGTCGAGAACATGGTCCATTCAGACTCAATGTCCCCAGCCTCCCCCGGGATCTGTGAGAAGCTTTCCCAGAGGTGTGAGTTGAAGACCCCTCTGACACTCAGGCCGTTCGGCGCCTCAAGAGGGGGAAACAGTGCTTCACCAACACCGTTTACGGTGCAGGTGGGGAGCTGTTGACCTCGACTGGGGATGTTGTCGGACGGTGGAAAGAATACTTTGAGGATCTCCTCAATCCTGCCATCACATCTTCCGAGGAGGAAGCAGAGACTGGGGACTCCGGGGCGGACCCGCCTATCACCCGGGCTGAAGTCACTGAGGTAGTCGATGGGCTCCTTGGTGGTAAGGCTCCGGGGGTGGACGAGATCCATCCTGAGTACCTAAAGTCTCTGGATGTTATGGGACTGTCCTGGTTGACACGCCTCTGCAGCATCGCGTGGCGGTCTGAAACAGTGCCTATGGATTGGCAGACCGGGGTGGTGGTTCCCCTATTTAAGAAGGGGGACCGGAGGATGTGTTCCAATTACAGAGGAATCACACTCCTCAGCCTCCCCGGTAAGGTCTACGCCAGGGTACTGGAGAGGAGAATCCGGCCGATAGTCGAACCTCGGATTTAGGAGGAGCAGTGTGGTTTTCGTCCTGGCCGCGGAACACTGGACCAGCTCTACACCCTCTACCGGGTGCTTGAGGGTTCATGGGAGTTTGCCCAACCAGTCTAAATGTGTTTTGTGGATCTGGAGAAGGCATTCGACTGTGTCCCTCGTGGTGTCCTGTGAGGGGTACTTCGGGAGTACGGGGTCCGGGGCCCTTTGTTAGGGGCCGTCCGTTCCCTGTACAACCGAAGTAGGAGCTGTGTTCGCATTGCCGGCAATAAGTCAGACCTGTTCCGGGTGCATGCTGGACTCCACCAGGGTTGCCCTTTGCAAACAGTTCTGTTCATTGTTTATATGGACAGAATTTCTAGGCGCGCCAAGGGGGCGGAGGGTTTCCGGTTCGGGGAGCACGGGATCTCATCTCTGCTGTTTGCGGATGATGTTGTCCTGTTTGCTTCCTCGAGCCAGGGCCTCCAGCATGCTCTGGAGCGGTTTGATGCCGAGAGTGAAGTGGCTGGGATGAGGATCAGCACCTCCAAATCCGAGGCCATGGTACTCGACTGGAAAAAGGTGGCTTGCCCCCTCTGGGTGGATGGGGAGCCTTTGCCTCAAGTGGAGGAGTTCAAGTAATCTGGGGGTCTTGTTCACGAATTACGGAAGGACGGAACGTGAGATTGACAGGCGGATTGGTGCAGCGTCTGCAGTGATGCAGTCTCTGTACCAGACTGTCGTGGTGAAGAAGGAGCTGAGCCGCAAGGCAAAGCTCTCGATTTACCGGTCAATCTACATTCCTACTCTCACCTATGGTCATGAGCTTTGGGTCATGACCGAAAGGACAAGATCGCGGATACAAGCGGTCGAAATGAGTTTCCTCCGCAGGGTGGCCGGGAGCTCCCTTAGAAATAGGGTGAGGAGCTCGGTCACACGGGAGGTGCTCGGAGTAGAACCGCTACTCCTCCACGTCGAGAGGAGCCAGTTGAGGTGGCTCGGGCATCTGTTTAGGATGCCTCCTGGACGCCTCCCTCGGGAGGTGTTCCAGGCATGTACCACCGGGAGGCGGCCCCGGGGAAGACCTAGGACACGCTGGAGGGACGATGTCTCTCGGCTGGCCTGGGAACGCCTCGGGATCCCCCCGGAGGAGCTGGAGGAGGTGTGTGCGGTGAGGGAAGTCTGGGCTTCCCTGCTCAGACTGCTGCCCCCGCGACCCGGCCCCGGATAAGCGGAAGATAATGGATGGATGGATGGATGAATAAAAATAAGATGGTAATAGCAAGTATAGTCTCTGAAAATGTGGTTATTTAACTGATGAAATTGCTCATTTGTAACTCTGCTTCAACGTTTCGATCACCTTGCTAGCAGTACACTTCAGTGCAGTTTAGATGGCATGTTATAACATGTAATTACAATGAGTTACTTATATATTTAATTCAACCTATTTGGAAAATGTAATTTTTCTGAATTTACCGTGTCAGTGTCACTTGATATCTCACATCCCATTCACTGTACAGTAACACCTCGCTAGCCAATCTGCTAGACACACGTTCACACAACGAGACTTGACTGTAAGGGTTAATAATTTATGAAAAAAATTGCATAACAATCATAATCATGATTAATTCTGAATGAAATTATATGGTTGTATACGGTTATAAGCTACACAGAGGCTTTTACAGCAACATAAGGTGTGAGCCCTGTGGTTCTCACAGGTTGGAAGGTCCATTTTATTTATTTTTTTACTAGCTAGCTTTAAGGATGACTAGAGTAAAATTATATTGCCTGTTTAGAGATGATGTTAACTTTGATACAATCACTTAACATCCAGCAAATGCTGGCAGTTTCTACAAAGCAGACTTGGACTGCAGCCGGAGACAATGGCTAACTCTAAACAAGACTGTCCATTATAAAAATATGGAGAAAGTCACTACAGTTACTTTAGCTCTAAATGGTTGTTAGCCTACATTTATTTGACTCGACCCTTATGTGGTGTGTGTAACGGTAGAGCTACAGGTTTTGTTACTACTACTGGTCGGTTACTCTGAATCCATTGTTTCCCCTTGGTATGACATCCAAGATGGCACCGCACATGGAAACCTCGGCTGGATTCAGTGCCCTAGTATGTCTTGATTTGTTCGTAAATTCTGTGTATTGCCAAGATTCAGGGATTTTTCTAACAAGAGAAGAACCTCCTGAACATCAGAGGAACAACTCCTGCTAGCCTGATCCCCACTTTTTTGCAGAGGTAGAACTTGTGGACATTTTGATCAATGCTACACTGGGTATTGTCTGCGCTCTGAAGCAGCAATAGTCTATACCTGTGCTGCCAAGTCTGCTCCTCTCTAACATGCGCTCACTGTACAATAAAGTGGACAAACTTCAGCTAACCATGGCAAAAAAACTAACGCATTCTTTTCTTTTCTCTGCAATGTGCTTCACCGAAACATATCTGTGTGACAAGGTCTCCGACTGTGTGCTAGACCTTGCTCAATCGGGCAAAAATGTAAGAGAAGCTATTTGTTTTTACATCAACCGCGGCTGGTGTGTGGACGTGTCTGTGATTATGAAACATTGTTCCTCCGATCTGGAATAATTTTTCATAAACTGTCAACTATTCTACTCGCCCTGCAAATTCCTTAAATCTGGTTGGAGCTTATCTGCCGCCGGGCCCGCAGGTGAAAGAATCCCAGCACGCACTTGCCGACCAGATCCTGAAAGTGGACCGAACCCACCCGGATCCACCAGTCATCGTCCTCTGGGACTTTAGAAAAGGTAATCTCAGCAGAGGAACTCCCCAAATACAGACAATTCATCAACTGATCCACCAGAGGGAAAAAACCCTTGACCACTGCTACACCACAGTCAGCAAAGCTTATCATGCTGTCTCTCGTGCAGCACTGGGTCACTCCGACCATGCCACGATCCACCTGATTCCTGCATACAGGCAGAAACTAAAACTCTGTAAACCAGTGCAGTGAGGACATCCAAACAGTGGACCAGTGAGGCTGTGGAGGATCTCAGGCAAACTTGGACTGCATTGATTGGGAAGTGTTTGCAACTGCTACAACTGTCATGGATGAGCTCACTGAGGCTGTGACGTCAGCTTCTGTGAGGACTCCTGCATACCAACAAGAACCAGGGTGAGCTACAACAACGGCAAACCCTGGTATACAGCTAAACTCAGAAGTCTGAGGTTACAGTACATATTCAAGGAGACCAAAAAAAATTTAGCAGGACAGTAAGGGATGCTAAACGACTGTACTCAGAGAAACTCAAACACCAATTCTCTTCGAACAACTCTGCTTCTGTCTAGAGAGGGCTCAGACAAATCCCTAACTACAAGCCCCACCCACCACTAACGACTCCCAATTGGCCAACGAACTGTATGAGTTCTACTACAGATTTGAAAGACAATCGGACAGGCCTGTAACACATCCCATGTCACCGCAGGTCCCCTCCCCAACCCCCACCACATCACCATCAACATCAACACAACGTTGACTGTCTCTATTCAGGAGAGGGAAGTCAACAAAGGGTTCAAGAAACACAACCCCCGCTAAGCAGCTGGGCCGAACACTGTCTCCCCTGCCACACTGAAGCACTGCGTTGACCAGCTTTCTCCAGTGTTCACCAACATCTTCAACACCTCCCCGGAGACCAGCCTGCCAAAAATCCTCCACCATTGTCCCTGTGCCCAAGAAGCCCAGAACGACAGGACTGAACAACTACAGACCTGTCGCCCTGACATCAATGGTAAGGAAGTCCTTCGAGCGCCTGGTACTGTCACACCTCAAAGACATCACAGACCCCCTGCAGCTGGCCTACAGAGCCTACAGGTCTGCGGATGATGCACTTAATATGGCCCTCCACTTCACCCTCTACCCTCCACTTCACCCTCCACTTCACCCTCCAACACCCAAAACTCTTACGCCAGGATCCTGTCTGTGGATTTCAGGTCTGCCTTCAATACCATCATCCCGAGTCTGCTTTAGAACAGCTCTCCTAGCTGAACGGGCCTGACCCCACCTGCAGGTGGATCACAGACTTCCTGTCTGTCAGGAATCAATGCGTCAAGATGGGAATGCAAGTAACTGACTCCCGGTCCATCAGCACCGGATCTCCTCAAGGCTACGTCCTTTCCCCTCTGCTCTTCTCCCTGTACACCAATGGCTGCACCTCCAGTCACCCATCCGTCAAGTTACTGAAGATTGCAGATGACATCACCCTGATCGGGCTCATCTCTGGTGGGGATGAGTCTGACTACAGGTGGGAACCGGACAACCTGGTGACCTGGTGTAGCCAGAACAACATCGAGCTAAACGCTCTGAAGACAGTGGAGATGGTTGTGGACTTTAGAAAGGATCCAGCCCCACTCCCCCACCTCAACCTGCACGGCTCCCAGGTCAACACTGCAGAGTCCTTCCGCTTCCTGGGCACCACCCTCTCCCAGAACCTCAAGTGGGAGTTGAACATCAGCTCACTCACCAGGAAAGCACAGCAGAGGATGTACAGGTGAAACTCAAAACATTTGAATATTGTGCAAAAGTTAATTCAAGTCAGCCATTCAACTTCAAATGTGAATCTAACACGTGATATAAACTCAGTACATGCAAAGTGAGATGTCAAGGCTTTATTTGTTATCATCTTGATGATCATGGCTTCCAGTAAAAAAAAAAAATAATAATAATCAAAATCTCAGAAAATTTGAATATTTGGAAAAGGTTCAATACTATAGGCTCAAAGTGTCACACGCTCATCAGCTAATTAATCCAAAACACCTGTGAAGAGTTCCTGAGTCTTTAAATGGTCTCTCAGTCTGGTTCAGTAGAATTCACAATCATGGGGAAGACGGCTGACCTGACAAACCATCATTGACACCCTCCACAAGGAGGGAAAGCCTCAAAAAGTAATTGCAAAATAAGTTGGATGTTCTCAAAGTGCTCTATCAAAGCACATTAATAGAAAGTTAGCTGGACTGGAAAAGTGTGGAAGACAAAGGTGCACAAGCCGCAGGGATGACAGGAGTCTGGAAAGGATTGTCAGGAAAAGGCCATTCAAAAGTGTGGGGGAACTTCACAAGGAGTGGACCGAGGCTGGAGTTAGTACATCAAGAGCCACCACACACAGACGGATCCTGCAAATGGGCTTCAAATGTCGTATCCCTCTTATCAAGCCGCTCCTGAACAACAAACAACGTCAGAAGCGTCTTACCTGGGCTAAAGACAAAAATAAAAACACATTTTGCATCTCATTTGGAAACCAAGGTCCCAGAGTCTGGAGGAAGAATGGAGATGCACACAATTCAAGATGCATGTCCAGTGTGAAGTTTCCTCAGTCTGTGTTGGTTTGGGGAGCCATGTCATCTGCTGGTGTTGGTCCACTGTGCTTTATTGAGTCCAGAGTCAACGCAGCTGTCTATCAGGAAATTTTTGAACACTTCATGGTTCCTGTTAGATTCAATCTAAATTTATATTCGCATAAGAAAGAAGACAAACGTCTGATTCTACTCATGAGGAGACCAGGAGAGATGTGCTTATGGTAATCCCAAATCTGATCTGGCCCACATCTCTCTGGTACCTTGTTTATTACATCAGTTCACAAATTATCAGTCTATCATGTACTCACAATCATAGTACATCAATCAGAATAAATGTCATTCAAGAATGTTCTCGTGGAAGCCTTGTTTATTTTAGCCTGGGTTTGGGACAACCCCAGTCCTGCAGATCGTCAACCAAATGGTAATCTCCACTTCAAAGGAGGTCCTCTCTGCAAAGCACATCCTTCAAAAGCACACTCAAAATCACATACACAAGCTAATAAGTCTACGAAAGTTATAACAGCAAATATAAGATAACTAAAAATTATTGTAACAGTTCCTTCAGCAGACAAGCTTTATGGAGATGCTAACTTCATTTTCCAACAGGACTTGGCACCTGCCCACACTGCCAAAAGTACCAAAACCTGGTTAAACAACCATCAGATAACGGTGCTTGATTGGCCAGCAAACTCGCCAATTGCTGGAATAAATAAATTAATTAAATTAATTAACCGTTATTTTTTTTTGAGTTTCACCTGTACTTCCTGCGGCAGTTGAAGAAATTCAATATGCCAAAGACAATGATGGTGCAATTCTACCCTGCTATCATTGAGTCCATCCTCACCTCCTCCATCACCGTCTGGTATGCTGCTGCCACTGCCAAGGACAAGAGCCGACTGCAGTGTATCATCTGTGCTGCTGAGAAAGTGATAGGCTGCAACCTGCCATTCCTCAAGGACCTTGAGGAAGATTGTGGCCGACTCCTCCCACCCTGGACACACTCTGAGGCTGTGGTTTTTGGAAGTTTTGCAGCTCTAATTTCAATTAAAAAAAAAAAACATTTGAATGCGCAAATGCCCAAATGTGCATTTTGCTGGTTTACATAGACAATTAAATGAATAAACTATTTACGCACCCAGAAGCCACCCATCTCGCACCGTGCCAGCCTCCAGCCTGTTCCCAACCATGCTGTTAGTAAGAATGAATGAGTCATGCGTTGAACCAGGCCACCTTGCCACAATGTTAGTCAACTGCATTAGCGCATCACATAAGATTTGAACATTAATGGAATTACATTTTTTCCTATTAATATAAACAAATTAATCCTGTGATGGCGCTTTTATACACAATGTGTGTGCAATCAATAGCTCTGATAACATTAGGGAAACCGGCTTTCGCTGCAAATTGCGCTTTCATGTTGGCCTGTTCAACAGCATTATATGGGAATTTTATGTACCTGGATGATTCCGTCCCACACAGCTGGCATAGCTCGACTCAGGGTTGACTGGCACACTCCTGACCGATCCAAGAGTACCTGGCTGCAGTCCACCACCGCGAGGCAGCGCACCGCCGCCAGGCAAGGAGTGACGTGCAATACACTCGCAATACGGCAACGAGTGACGCGCAATACATTTCAAAATAAAAGCGCAGGCAAAGAGTGACGCGCAATACACGCGCAATACATTTTCAAAATTAAGGGCGAGAAAAAGCGTGAGAAGCGAGACTAATATACACTGCACTGCGTAATTGTATAACTTAGTCATAACGAAAAACAAACAGTGGGTGATATGACTCGGGGCTCAATAGTGTAATTGTAGCCTACTACAAAGCTGAGGATCTTGAAAAGAGAAGGTCAAAATGCTGATAACTGAAAATAATGGAGGTTAGGAATAACATAGCTCAGTGCAAGTTATTACTGTTATTCATAAGCTTACATTTCGTAAGATGTCATAGGCCTATACATTTTATTGTGTACTATACAATACTTCACTGCCTTTTCATTATAATAATAATAATAATACATTGTAATTGAACCTTATTGCACTGCTGTTTTTCATGTTTGGCTTCATATCTATGCCAATTAATAATAAATTGTCATTGAATCTTATTGCACTGCTGTTTTTCATGTTTGGCTCTATATCTATGCCAATTATGTTTTTGTGCTGATGTACAGTATAATCCAAGCGAATTATTAAATGATCAATGATAACATGTAAAACACACCAAGTCACAATATGATTTGACTTTATTCTCGCAGACAACAAACTCATTTAGCTGTTTGACATTCAGAATAGGCCAAATATTTTCTTTGGTCCATATTTCTGCACAGAATTTTTACATCTTCTGTGTTGTGAAATGTGAACTTGAAGGGCTCCAGGGTTGTTTCCTTTTCAAGGTCATTCCACACCCTCCCATACTACCTTAGCCTGGTTCTCTTCCCCCATGCCCAGGATTTCAGGCAGGTCCACTTTTGCAGAGAACAGTTCTTAAAATCAACCCGCTCATAATCAGAATCTGTTTGAATGGCTATGCAAGTTAAACAAACACAGAATTTACATTAGCAGATGTCAGGGGGGTATATATACAGCATTGCAAAACAGTGATGGAAACACAGCAGTAAGTTATTTTAAGGTGTCAAAAGGGTTTTTGAGGTGCAAGATGGGGGTGTTGGAGTTTGTGGCAAAGTCATTCCGAGTCCTTGGCCCTATTGAAGAGTACAATGGCCGAAGGGTAGAAGCTGTTCTTATGGCGAGAGGTTTTGGTCCTGGTGGACCGCGAGGGGAGCAGCTGAAGCAGAGGGTGTCCTGGGTGGGAGGCAAGTCTGACTGAGACCTCAGCCGGATTTTTCCTGAAAATATATATAGATAAGCAAAATGGTCAGTTGTAATATACATAACACAGGCTCCAAAAAGAAAATAGCTCATCAGTGCCCTCCTTTAATATGTCCATCTAGACATTGTTAAAATTAAATAAATATGGAAATGAAAATGCTGGTTTCTGACCTGAAACGAAATAAAAACTCAGATGGAACCCAAACAAATTAACGATTTTACCTCAGTAATGTTATCCACCTTCTTTTTCATCAGCTTGAACACTGGCGGCACTTCACCTCGCAAGAGGGCTTTAGATGAGAGATGACCTGTGATTGAGCAATTTGCTCAATAGCTTCAAAGCACGCATTTCCTATCTGCAAACCACACAAAAGCAAAATGTTGTCAATGACATATAAACATAATAGGCTCACAATTACATAGGTTCAAACGTTAACTCACGGTTGATTCCATTTCTTGGTTCAATCCAAGCCCCCAGAAGTCAGAGTGTGTCAGGCAACTTTTTCCTGTTCTGACAATGAGCTCGCCCGCTGAGTTGTCGGTGTCCAATATGTATCTGAGCTGATTATTGTTGAAGAGAAGTAAATAAAATCATAACAAGCATAATATTATTAGTAGTGTTGTCAGTTTAACGCGTTAATTAGATTAAATAATTACACTGCAAATTAACACGTAAAAAAAAAATAACACGATTAATTCAGTGGCAATTCAATGCGTGCAGCATTTTAAATTTGGCCCAATGAATGACCTGTAGACTACTTGGCAATGGTACGTCACTTCCCACCTGCGTTGCCAGTCAAACAAAGCATGCTGACAGCTGACATGGACGCTACTCGGGGCTGCGAGGCGAGCAAATCATTGCCAGGGCCGTTGAACAGCAAATTTATTTATAAAAGGAATGGAGACGGAACTATCAACAAGAACACAGTCATTTGTAGTTTTTGTAAAAAAGAGTTTTCCTATCACCGAAGCTGCTCCAGTCTAACGTATCATTTGAACGCTAAACACGTCGGGACAAGTTCCACTGGTAGTGGTGATAGTGCCTCCGTAAGCTCACTTCGCCAACGAACGCTTACAGAGTGTGGAAAAAGACTGAGCAAAGCCACCACAGACAAACTAACAAACTCGGTCGCAAAGTGGATTGCTGCTGATTGCAGGCCAGTTTCAATAGTGGAAGACCAGGGCCTACAAGAGGCGTTTCAGATAGCGTCATCTGACACACATTTCCAGTTACCTTCTAGGACTACGGTGATGAAAATAATTCACCAGCTTTACGACAATGAAAGGACTGCAAAAGCAGAATTGTTGGCAGGGGCCTGCAATGTTGCCCTAACGGGCGACCACTGGACGTCGGTGAGCAATCATAACTACTTGGGAGTTACAGCACACCTAATCGATAGTGAGTGGAAACTGAAGTCTTTCGAGTTATTATGGGCTAGTAAACAATGTGATGTTCTCCTGACTTCCCTGCTGTTAGCAGCGAATGTGTCCGATGTGATAGGCCTAAAAGAAATGCCTATTGGCTTGTTGTTGCCTTATTTACAGGCATGTTAAACTGTTAGTCATTTTGAATTACTACATTGAGTCAGCTATTCATTTTGAATCAAAGGTCTGCTTAAGTGCCTATTTCAGACTCACAAAACAAACACCACACACACAATAATAAAAATGTGGATTTCAAATCTTCTCTTCTTGGTGTATTCAATTGATTAGTTAAGCACTACAATTCTGTAATGTCCTAGAATTCAAATTCTTTATTTGAGGACCTTTAGCATACGTGAGAGTAAAATGCGATTAATTAGATTAATTAATTACAAATCCTGTAATTAATTAGATTAATTTTTTTAATCGCCTGACAGCACTAATTATTAGTTATGATATAGGAACATGGATGGTAGAGCTTCAAGATGAGAAGCACATATGTCTGTCTTATATATCACACAGATCTTTCCTTTAAGAATACATACCAGCTGCTCTTGGGCAGGATGAAGGTTGAAGGCCCACCCTTTGAAGAGTGTGGTCTGCAGGGGGTGGGGGCACACCTTTCAGTCACTTTTTTGAGATTGTGATCTGCAGGGGGTGGAGGCACACATTTTAACATAGTGATCAAACTGGGACTAGATGTCCTTTGATTAACTGGTGTTATACAAATGTAAATCTACAGGATTTAGGAGACAGACAGGAATCAACATTTACATCTGGAGGTCTGGAGGTCTAAATGTTAAATTCCTTCCTCGGTATCCAAAAATAAAAGTACTGATGATGCAAAAGCTTTTCGTATTTGTTTAATTTATATACTGTAGTATACAACATAGGTAGAAAAATAAATAAGTACAAATGAGCCATGTACTCTGCCACATTTTGCACCCTGTATGTTCTGATTATACTCTTCATACTGTGTATATTCTGAGTATACAATTATATTCTGTTGTAATAACTGTTTTGCACTTCTGGTTGGATGCTAACTGTATTTCGTTACCCTGTACTTGTACCTGTGTAATGACATTAAAGTTGAATCTAATCTAATCTAATTTTGTGACGATACCCAGCTAATGCAAGGAGAGTTTACAAAAATGTATTATAACGTTACATACAAACAAATGCGAAAAGATAGATACTTTATGTTATGCACTATACATTTAATAATCCCTGATAACAGCTAATGCAAGAAGAGTTTACACAAATGTTTTGTAACGTTACATACAAACAAATGCGAACAGTTACTTTACGTTAAGCACTATACATTTAATAATCCCTGATAATTTGTTGATGCTAACCGCCATCGGTGGAAGTAATCTTTGACTTTATCGAATTTAGCTTCATAACAACTACCCAAGTAGATTTTTAACATTTGGTAATTATTCGGTAAATCATTAATGACTTCTATAACGTTATTATTTTACGGCACTTATATTGACAAGAAATCATGCATTTACTTTCTGTGGATAAAAATAAGCAATTTACCGCAACTCTGAACAGATGTGGACGCACTGGTCTGTGTCGGTGAAATCCAGGTTTAAATGTCCTCACTTCCCCCCGCCCCCCCAAAAAACTCCGGAAACTCCTTGCCTCGCGGTGGTGCCTGCAACGCTCCTGCCTCACGGTGGTGGACTGCAGCCAGGTGCCTCTCGACCGATCGGCCAGCTCCCGCTGGAATGCCCCTGTTGCCAGGAACCCCAGCGTGGTCAGCACCTGTCTGGGCACAGACAACCCCTGGCTGGTCCTCTAACAACGCTAACGCTGCCCTTGTTAATACAATTTTCTTCAACACATGGCGCATGCTTTTATACTCACCTATATGATTGCAAACACTGGGTGTGTAAATTGTTCATAACGGTGTCTCTGATGTGCACATCACTCTGATGACTGATTGTCTTTACATTATTAACTGTTTCCCAGCATCACCTGTAAGTGTCGCCAAAGGAACAATAGCTGTAGAAACGTGCGTACGCCAGTGTGGGGCACCGGCCATTTGGACGGTAATTTCACGTTTGATAACAGTTTGTGGGCGGGGTGTGAGGAATCTTTTCGGATGCTGTGAGCTCTTTGCAGACAGCGCTTCCTCTGGATGTCCTCAATGGACGGAAGAATAGTCCCAGTGATGCGTTGGGCGGTTTTACCACCCGCTGCATTGCCTTGCACTCTGCGACTGTGCAGTTCCCGTACCACACTGTAACACAGTTTGTCAGGATGCACTCGATCACACAGCGGTAGAAGTTTACCATGACAGCTGAGGACAGGTGGTGTTTTCCTCATTGTTCTCAAGAAAACGAGACTCTGGTGAGCCTTCTTGATCAGGCCGGAGGTGTTTGTAATCCAGGACAGGTCATCCGAGATGTGGATCCCCAGGAACTTATAGCTGGAGACACGCTCAACGGCCATCCCGTTGATTTCTGATTCAGAATACTTCATTAATCCCCTTGGGGAAACTATTTGGCAGGATAGAATGGGGTCGTGCGTGTCTCCCCTCTTCTTCCTGAAGTCCACGATAAGCTCCTTGGTCTTTGTGGCGTTAAGCAGCAGGTTATTGTCACCACACCACATGGCCATGTGATGTACTTCCTCTCTGTAGGCTGTCTCATCGTTGTTGGTGATGAGGCTGATCACCGAGGTGTCATCAGCAAACTTGATGATGGAGTTGGATCCAGACATTGGCTTGCAGTCATGGGTGAAGAGAGAGTAGAGGAACAGGCTGAGCACATCCCTGTGGTACACCTGTGTTGAGTGTGATGGTGGAGGAGCAGGAGTGGGCTGACCTACTGAAGTTGATTAGAACTTCTGTTCAGTCTGCGGTCAAGAACACATAGGCTTACCAATAGTCTTTTTCTTTTCGCTGTTCACAATGAAGCTTACCCCATTAAACTATCCTATGACCTAGCAATCTAGTAGAGCTAGCAAATAACGCTAGTGCTAACTGCTTGGATCCATGACGCCGGGAAAGTGGGATCAAAAATAGAAAATGGAAACCCATTTGTGGAGTAGATTAAGACATATTGTTGTAGGCAAAAATATTGTCGATTTATGGGTATGTAGTGAAAAGTAGGCTTCTAGCTAAGGTTGTAATGTTGAAGGCTCGCTTACATCGTTGTGTGGCTTAGAACGTTCCATATGCATCTTTGCGAAGATGCGCTGGCAGTGACGTTACGCTAGCAGCTAGTTCCCAAATGCATAAAATATTTACTTTTTGGTATAAAAAAGTTTTAGCAAATCTTAAACTTAATCTTGTCAGCTTCCAATAACCTTGGATGTGTGTCCAGGCAGCCGGTTTTAGTCTTAATCTAAACCTGACAGACAAATCCTTTTAGATCCAGAAATGTCTGTAAAACACGCCCCCTGACCCAAGAATTGTGAGGTGCAGTAAGAAATCATCCATAACAATCCAAGATGGCGCCACGCACGGCCGCCGCGACAGGTTTGAGCGTTCTAGTATGTCTCTTTTTGTTCGTAAATTGTGTGTTCTGCCAAGATCCGCGGATTTCTTTATCAAAAGAAGAACTCCTAAACATCAGAGGAACAACCCCTGACAGTTTGATCCCCACTTTTCTGCTCCCGGAGTCTGAATTTGTGGATATTCTGATCAGCTCAACACTCGGTATTGTCTGTGCTCTGAAAAAGCGCTACAATGCTAACAAGACTAGCACCAGGAAGAGGGGGAGACGAGCCGGCTCTTTAGTCCGACTCAGGAGGCGCGGAAACCGGCCTGCGCTACCGACTCTCTTCTTCTCCAATGTGCGCTCACTGTACAATAAAATGGACGAACTCCGGATTACCATGGCGAAAAACAAGGACTTCCTTCTTTCCTCGGCTATGTGCTTCACGGAAACTTGGCTATGTGACAAGGTGGTGGACGATATGCTAGACCTGACTGGATTCCAGCTGCTAAGAGCGGATCGAGACGCGGCCCTGTCTGGGAAGAAGAAAGGTGGAGGTATCTGTTTTTATATCAACCGCTGCTGGTGTGTGGATGTATCGTGATTATGAGACATTGTTCCCCCGACCTGGAATAATTTTTCATAAACTGTAGACCATTTTATTTCCCCCGGGAGTTTGCATCCTTGATTCTGGTTGGTGCTTATCTGCCACCGGGTCCGCTGGTTAAAGAAGCCCAGCGCATGTTTAGCAGACCAGATCCTGAAAGTGGAGCGAACCTACCCGGATTTACTAGTCATCGTCCTCGGTGACTTCAACAAAGGTAACCTCAGCCAATAACTCCCCAAATACAGACAACTGCCCCACCAGAGAGGGTAATACCCTGGTCCACTGTTACACCACAGTGAGCAAAGCTCACCATGCTGTGTCCCGTGCTGCACTGGATCACTCCGACCATGCCATGATCCACCCGATTCCTGCATACAAGCAGAAACTAAAACTCTGTAAACCTGCAGTGAGGACATCAAAACAGTGGATCAGCGAGGCTGTGGAGGAACTCAAAGCTAACCTGGAGTGCACTGTGCCCAAGAAGCCCAGACCAACAGGACTGAATGACTACAGACCTGTCGCCCTGACATCTGTGGTAATGAAGTCCTTCGAACGCCTGGTGCTGGCACACCTCAAAAACATCACAGAGCCCCGAGTAGACCCCCTGCAGTTTGCCTACAGAGCCGACAGGTCTGTGGACGACGCAGTCAACATGGCCCTCCACTTCACCCTCCAGCATCTGGACTCTCCAAACACCTACGCCAGGATCCTGTTTGTGGACTTCAGCTCTGCCTTCAATACCATCATCCCGGCTCTGCTTCAGGACAAGTTCTCCCAGTTGAACGTGCCCGACCCCACCTGCAGATGGATCACAGACTTCGTGTCCGACAGGAAGCAGCGCGTTAAGATGGGAACGCAAGTCTCTGACTCCCGGTCCATCAGCACCGGATCCCCTCAAGGCTGCGTCCTTTCCCCCCTGCTCTTCTTCTCCCTGTAAACAAACAGCTGCACCTCCAGTCATCCATCTGTCAAGCTCCTGAAGTTTGCGGATGATACCACCCTGATCGGGCTCATTTCTGATGGGGACAAGTGTGACTTCAGGTGGGAAGTGAACAACCTGGTGACTTGGTGTAGCCAGAACAACCTGGAGCTCAACGCTCTTAAGACAGTGGAGATGGTTGTGGACATTAGGAAGAACCTTAGCACACAACACTTTAAACATTAAAAACGTACTACTGTGAATTCTGCACCACTGTTTACACTACTGTGTATATACCCCCCCTCCCCCCCACGTACTATATATACCCATTCCACTCTGTACCTATGTTATTTGTACTTCCACGTTACCTTTATCATTTGTACTATTGCATCACTTGTATTATTTGTATCTATATCTGTAGTGTATTTTACATTGTATTCATTTTTATTTAAATTGTATTAGTATGCCACATATGTTCTATGTTTGCTCATTCCTGCCAAAGTTAATTCTATGTTTGTTAATCTTGCATAGCGAATAAACCCCCCTTCTGATTCTGTTTCTGATAAGTTGTTATCATCAATAAGAACTGTCTCTCCTGGTACCAGGTTCCTCCGGGGCCTGTTTCAGAAAGCGGGATAAGTGAAAACTCTGAGTAAGTTAACTCTGAAATTAGGGAAACTCTGGGTTTTCGGTTTCAGAAAGGTGTTAAACCTGAGAAAACAGGCTAAATTAAGCCCGTTTCTGTAAGAGAGGTAATTTATACTCAGAGTCAGTTACCATATTAACTTACTCTATGAACCTAACCTGGTCAGGAGCAGGTTTTCTTCGGTAAACCTAGAGTTTATTTCGGTCTCCTCCCTTTTTTGAAGAGGCAATGTTTAAACACCTCATTCATTGTGCATGTTTGTTACGAAGGGAGCAGCAAAGGGAATACAATTTCCTTTTATTGACAATCCTATAGATGAAGAGGCTGTATTAATTCGTCGAGAGTTACATTCATATAGGGAGAGATTTCTGAGGCCCAGAGTGGATGTTTTGTCACTTCACTCTCCATTTTTATCTGAGCGGTACCGTTTCTTTGGAGTCAGTAAGATACATCCACAAGTAGAAAATACTATTAAGGGTACTCTTTGCAGAGCGGTCAGGAAAGTGTGCCTTGCACTTAAGCACTTTCTGACCATTTTGTGTTGTTTCCTGGGCACAGACCAGTGAGTCATCAAAGAGGAGTTCTACAGGATTGCAAGTCAGTGGTGTATAAATTGGTTTAAATAATGCTAACCTGATAAATAACATTCAGTTAAGAATATCTTGCTGCGACCCCTGGAAGTAACAGTAGGAAATACATGCAAGTCTTTGTACATGAGGCCCCAGGTCCAGAAAGGCATATGTGAGGATGACCTTACATTACCCTTTTTTGCCTTGACTTGGACTGGTACCATAGGGAGCCTGCATGCAATCCTGCTCACCAGCCCCGTAAACCCACTAGAAACCAAAGCGCTGTCAATGACACCTGCATTTTTCTGGCTCTGCACTCTTGCCTCCCTCCTGCTGGGGTCATTGTCCCTAAGCGGGTCCAGTTGCTCATAAATCTTCTCCTGACCTCTCAGGAACTTGAGGAGCATGTCAAAACTGTCTTCAGGGGAGGTGGCTTCGTCTTCCCCTGACACATGGACCAGCGACTCCCTCTTTAAGCCCTCTGGCAGGGACCTCCAGGGACTTTTTGAGTTCCAGTGTTTCCCAACCTACTGAGGTCATACAAGGCCTTTTTGCATTATTCATATTAAGTCTACAATCTTCTCGGGTTAGTGACTTTTCACTGGTGGCAGTGCCTGTAACTCTTTAATGACTTCTAGTGCAATTGCCGTCTTATTTCCAGAACGGTTTTGCAGGAAACTAAAGATTTCATCCGCCGTCCCATATGTTGACAGGCGAAGGTCCCTTGCTACTTTGTCATCCAGGCTGCCCAACAGCTAGATCTTCTTGACCTCTTTGAAGCCGGTCGGTTCCCCTTGCCTTTTGAGTGCCTCCCACTCTTTTCTCCAGAGGTAGAAGTTCCATTTGTTGCCGTCGAACTGTGGAAGTGCTGCTGGTCTTAGTCTGATGGCAGGTAACTGGTATGGATTTCCCTCTGAGGACTCCTTGTTTTCCAGTTTTATCTGCAGCAGGCCAGCTTTCTTTGAGATTAACTCCAGTAACTCCGGGCTGCTTGGCTTTAAAGGAGCTTCAGTCTGGCTTGATAGGGCCTTCCTTCAATCAGTTGCAGCGGTTTTTCACTGTCAAGTGTATTTCTCTTTTGCTTTCCTTAATCCCACACTTGAAGGGTAATACCCGTACTGAACACTAACACTGGATTTAACTCAATGACCAGGCTTTGTTTCATCTTTTCCTTCTTTAATTTTTCTTTAGTGGCCCAAATATTTACAACACATCATTGCAGCAGGTGAGAGACAGAGACAAAATTTGCAGTTTTTCTAAACAGTTACACAGAGCTCAAATTTACCAAAAGCTTAAAATTAAATACATATATATGAAAATAGCAAACTGATAGATACTAATATAAGGCAGATTTGACCAAATTGTTCCCAATTTTAAATATATATATTTACAAACATCCCCTTTCAAATGTTTTATGTTGAAATATAAATATGAGATACTTTATTTCAAACACGCATTTACACACCGCGTGAACATTTACAACCTCAAGACGCTACAAACAAACATTTTCCCATGCCTCAATACCTCATTAGCGCGACAGCAGCAATAACACGGTTTTACCGGCTGTCTGTTCAGATCTTGCTTTTGATATTAACTTAAGCACAGCTTCACAGAATGCTCACCAAGAAACACAAGTTTTAGATCTTGCTCTGCTGCAGTATTTTTCCGACTCAGTCTTCGCTCCAACCAAAATATGAGTCGCCCCTTTTCCACTCCGGTGTGTAAATTAATAACGCGTTCGTGCTCGCGCACCAGCTGACCCGAAGGGGATATTCACCGCAACAGTGGGTAGTTGAGTGTAGCGCATTTAATTCCAGGAAGGTCAGTACCAGTGTCTTGAATCTGATACTGTCCATTATGGGAACCCAGTGGAGGGAGAAGAGGAGCGGAGTGACATGGGAGCGTCTGGGTAGATTGAAGACTAGGCAGGCTGCTGCATTCTGGATGCTCTGGAGGGGGCAAGCTGCATATGCTGGGAGACTGGGGAACAGTGAATTGCAGTTGTCCAGTTTTGAGAGAACAAGAGCTTGGACTAGCAGCTGGGTGAATAATCGCTCAGGAACACATCTGACTCAGGTGCGCAAGCCCATTGGGCCCCGTCCGGGAAGACGGCCTTAAAGGCCGTGCGGATATCCAAACACTCACCTGACTGTCTGATAATCAGTGCTGCTGCCGAATTGATCGCATTACTTCGTTGTGTCGTAAAGCTCCGTCTACTTACTATGTCTGCTTGGCTGGGGTAATTTGTAGGAGGCACTTCCCGTCCCTCACCCGGAGGCTCACATTCAGGATGGTCGGGGATTGGCCGCCATCGTGTCCTGGACTACCTCTATGGTAGGGATGTTTCCCCACCTATGAACTGTAGCAACGAGGAACTATTAATTTTCTTCCTGGACTGCAGAGAGCCGATTCCTTCTGTTGCACTGAGCGCTCCGGTGGGGAGTTCAACGTTGCATTTGGCGTATTTTGTGATACGCTTTGCGAGGTCTACCCGGATCGCCATGCGGAGCTGGACACCTATCTGGCGCTGATCTTGGATTTGGCCATGCAATATGGCGGCACGTTGTTTTTTATGAACACCACAAATGCTTTTCGTTGTACATTCAGAAATTCAATCTTCGTCTGGACTGGTCTGTGCTCAACCATGACCTGGTCAGCGGGGGGTCATCCAGTTCCGTTTGCGGTTCACTGGACTGTACAGTCATTTTTTGTCCAAGAACAGGCGTGTGCTCAGCCGGTTAAGAAGGAGGGTTCGGCTCCCCGTGCTTTCAACCCCACTACCCAATCTGATGGGAGGAAGGGGACGACCCCCTCCAGCGCTAATACTTGTGTGTCACCTGACTAATTGCAGGTTCTTGCATGCTTGCAGCTACTGTCGGGATGCTCATCCCCATTCTGTCTGCCCCCGTCGGGTCCACCCGGCCCCGAAGGGAAAATTATTACACACCCGTCGATCCCAGTTAATGTGTCGAGACTTTCTGCTGCCCTGGGGTGTCATCCTGAACTCTGTTTTGTGTATTATCTGCTCGATGGTCTGATGCATGGGTTTGATCTGATGCATGTCTGTGTGATCTTCCTGTTGTGAGTCTCTGTTGTGAGTTCTGTTGTGTGGCAATTTGCAGAGCGTGCTCAAAGAGCCAGCGGTCGTCAATGGGCTGTTGCAAAAGGAGGTGACAAAGGGTTACCTGATTGGCCCCTTCGACGTTTCCCCCTTCCTCATGTACAGGGTCAGCCCCATCGGCGTAGCCACGCGCAAATACTCAGGCAAGAAACACCTCATTATAGATCCGTCCGTTCCCTATGACAGTGTGGTGCCGAGCATTAATAGTCTGATCCCCTCCGAGCCGTTTTCCTTGTATAACGCAAGCGTGGACGATGCGATTTGTTCTTCCATCCATTTTCTGCCACTTATCTGGGGCCAGGTCGCAGGGGCAGCAGTCTGAGCAGGGAGGCCCAGACTTCCCTCACCGAACACACTTCCTCCAGCTCCTCCGGGGGGATCCCGAGGCGTTCCCAGGCCAGCCGAGAGACATTGTCCATCCAGTGTGTCCTCGGTCTTCCCCGGGACTGCCTCCAGGTGGAACATGCCTGGAACACCTCCCGAGGGAGGTGTCCAGGAGGCATCCGAAACAGATGTCCGAGCCACCTCAGCTGGCTCCTCTCTCGATGCGATTCGTTTAAAATTAAAATTGTGGGCAGGGGCGCCTGGTTTGGAAAAGCAGACATTTCTGATGCCTTCAAAGTCGTGCCACTCCACCCCTCTCAGTGGCATCTATTCGGCGTCCGCTGGGGCGGCAAGCTGCACTTCTCAGTAAAGGGGTCTTTATGCTACCACGATGCGTCGCCCGCATTGCTCCGCAGACAACGCGGACCCTCCCGCATAGCCGCTCCGCGCACCTCCGCGTCGCGTTGTCTGCGTCGCAAGCGCTGTGATTGGTCCGCTCAGGACGTGACGTAGTTTTGTAAATAGTTGAGATACGTGTGTTGTATCGTTTGAGTGCACTTTTTGCCGTGATTTTTTTTATTTGACTTGTTATATTACATTTGTACATACTACAATGCATATTGTTGTTGTATTGTTTTAGTGCTGTGATTTTTTTTATTCTAATTTTTTGTATTACATAATACATAAGAATAAAACACACAAGTTTGTTTTCAAACAGTTGTTTTGATATTTATTTTCAACACACACAGCACAAAACAGTTTACACACCATGCATAGTTCACAGTTTATTATCACTTATTGAGTGTGCTTCGGGACACCATCGTGAAGTTCGAATCATCGGCCACCACTTTTCTCCACACGCCAGGCTGTATACGGCGAAGAAGCTCGTCAAATCGGCCCGCTGACATTCGAAAGTATCGAAAGTGCATTTGTTCATCCAAGTCCCTCAGTGGGTGAACCAGTGTTGCAAATTCACACGTTTCCAGCCTCGACCGGTTTAGAGATCGTACAGAACCTCCGCAAATGTCTTCTCCGTCACCTGCGCTTCCACATCATTTGCAATACAAGCATTTGCTCTTCAATAATGAGCAAGGATTCGGCTATAACCCTTGAAACCACAGAGCCACACCCCCCTGGTGGCATGGCGGTGAATTGCAAAGTAACGTGGACCCTCAATGCAAAACTTTGAATGCTCAACAACCGCGCCACGCCCCACACGTTAGGTTTGACGCTGGAGCGTAAATCTAGCTTAAGGTTGGCTTTCGGCTGCCGCAGCAGCCCATACATTTTCTGTCGGAGGCGCTGTGTTGGATCCCTATTAACGTGCACAAGCTACCATTCATTCTGCATCTGCTCGATGATCATCTGATCTCCGCCCGCTCGTTGCATTTAGGTTTTGACGGACACTTTCGGGAGTCTGGAAATTCTGTTGTCCTCAGAAAAGACCATTGGTTCGTTTCTAGGCATTAAACTGGACAGCGTTTCCATGCAGGCGTCGTTACCCCCGGAAAAACTGGAGCAGATCCGCAGCGTCCTGAGGGCCGCCGTTTTCATGGTCAAACGCGACCTGCTCTCGCTGCTCGGTCATCTGAACTTTGCTATGCGCATCATACCCCAGGGGAGCGCTTTCGTTTCCCATCTGTTGGGCGTTGCCAAGGGCATGCCAAAACTCATGGATAGTGTTCTGTTGGATGAAGGTTGCAGGTCCAATTTGCGTTTCTGGGGATCGTTGTGCGTGTCCATGATTCTGTGGAATCGTCCGTTGCCCTCAAATGTTATACCGTCGCGAATCCCTTCGTTGGGTTTGGGGGGTATTATGAAAACGAATGGTTCGCCAGAGAGTCGCCCGCAAAGATAGCTTCCCTAGATCCAGAGATCTTTTCAACAGCGCCGTATGAGCTGTATCCCATCATGGTAGCGTCTTTATTATGAGGGCATTTATGGAGCAGGAAAAAGATACGTGTTTTTTGACAACGAGGCTACCGTTAACATCCTCAACAAAGGGAGGTCTTCAGTGCATTTCATAAATAGGTTAGTCATCCGGCTTACGTGGACAAGCGTGCCAAAAAAAATCATTTGGAGAGCCGCATTAATTCCGGGTCTTGCTAATGAAAGTGCTGATGTGCTTTCCCATTTCAAATGTCAGGAATTCCGAAAACCTGCGCCCTCGCTCACTACCGAACGGGCTGGCTTCCCCATCTTTCCCCCTGACTGTGCTAGACTAGGGGTCAAACTGGAAAAATATGTAATGTCTGCTGGGGAATACATGCGCAAGGGGATTGCCCCCTCCACATTAAAATCTTATGACAGCGCATGGCTTTAATTCTCAAACTTCTATTCGGCGTTTGGTGTTAGACCTATACCCGTAAACCTGTACGTGTTGTGTGCCTTCATTGTTCAATGCTTCGAATCACGGAAATTGCATCCGTCCACCAAAAAAACACTGGTTTCGGGCATTCAATTTAAGACCTGCACACCCCATCCAGCAATCCCACTGCACAAGCCGCTTCGTCACACGACACCTTTACTCCTATCACGGTGATTTTGCACTACTCTGTACATACCCCCCTTCCCCTGTACTATATACTGTATATCTATTCTCCTCCATATACTTGACCCTTTATTGTATACTCATACTTACTATAGTTATATGCCCCCCCCCGTACAGCTAGTGCCCACTTTTTATTTTAATTTAATTTTAGTATATATCATATCATTTATTATAAATTCTGTGTTTGTGTAACTTGCATGGCAAATAAAAACTGATTCTGATTATTTTATTCAGGCTCTCACATTCACTACCCAATGTTTGTCCTTCCTCTCCCAGTCTGACTTTGTTGTGCTCATTTTCTCACCACAATGAGAGTGCTGTCTTGAACTCAGCCATTTGTGGAGAGGGGACTGTTAGCAGACATGGAGTGGCAGGGGAGGTGGGAGAAGTGGATTCAGATTCAGAATACTTTATTGATCCTGGGGGAGGGAGAGGGTGCATAAAATGACTTTGTTCCAGAGCTTGGGTCCCTGGGTCTTTCCTCCTAATTATCTCCTCTGATGTGCAATTTCTCTTCAGCCTCTCCTCCCACTGGAGAGGAGAAGCTCTTAGATGATCTGCCACAGCTATGCCCACAATTATCTGCCTCTCTTCTTCCTTTTCCTCTCCTCCACCCCTCCGTTTTTATCCTCCAATGCCCTCTCCTTTTCTCAGCTCCCTCTCCTCACTACTCTTCCCTTTCTTCTCTTATCTGTATGAAAAAGTATAGATAGAGTGAAGGATAGATAAAATAGTGATCTATTTATACCACACGCATTGCAGATACAGGCTACTGTTTGTGATTAGGCATGCCTATTGAGGCCGGAGCTTCTGACCCTGTGCCATTACATACATTCATTCATTCATTCTTTTTCTACCGCTTATTCCCATCAGGGGTCACGGGTGACTGGAGCCTATCCCAGTTACTTCCGGGCCGTAGGCAGGGTACACCCTGGATTGGGACCAGCTAGTCGCAGGGCTATCACACAGACATTGACAGACAACATAGAGACAACCATTCACTTGTGAATTCAAATTTCACGATGTCCAATTAACCTACCACATGCATGTCTTTGGACGGTGGGAGGAAGCCGGAGTGCCCGGAGAGAACCCACGGTAACACGGGGAGGACGTGCAGACTCCACCCAGAGAGATCATGGTCGGGCCCAAGATTCAAACTCATGATCTCCTTGTTGGGAGGCGAGAGCACTAACCACTTACATACAGTCATGGCCAAAATTGTTGGCACCACTTATATTTACATTTATTTATTTAGCAGACGCTTTTATCCAAAGCAACTTACAAGAGAGAGCTTTACAAAAAAGCTTCGGTCACTGAGCATAGCAACGTGATAGACCCCAAATATAGCGAGCATCTAGATTACAAAACATACATTATGAGAACCAATAAGTGCCAAGGGACGAACTATAAGAGCATTCACCTGTGGCGCAAGTAATAAAGCAACAACAACACAACAATAGCGAGTTTCTGAACAACAGCAGTTGTTCAAAACCCCTTCTATTTTTCCAGAAAAACAAGTATTTCTCACAGAAAAGTTTTGCAATTACACATGTTTTGCTATACACGTGTTTATTTACTTTGTTCATACTGGAACAACACCAAACAACGGAGAAGAAAATCCAGCTTGACATAATTTCACATAAAACTCACATGGGGCAAGTAGCAGGTTTGGGCAATATAAAAACCACACCAGAAAGCAAATAATTAGAGAGGTTAACTTTGTCTTTGCATCGTGCGTCTGTGTGCCACACCAAGCATGGAGAACAGAAAGAGAAGAGAACTGTCTGCATTGAATTGTCTGAGAACCGAAATTGTGGTAAAATATCAACAATCTCAAGGTTGCAAGTCCTTCTCCAGAGATCTAGATAGTTTGCGCTTACACTGATGCACCCTGAGCCTGCAGGACAGCTTGAATTTATTTGGAACTTGTTTGGGGCTGCTTAATATGGTGGAGGTTCAAATATGTTTTGGGGTAGTTTTTCTGCCTCTGACACTAGGTGCCTTGACTGTGTGCAAGGCATAATTAAATCTGAGGAATACCACTGATTTTGGGTTGCAAAATATGGCCCAGTGTCAGAAAGCTTGGTTTGTGTCCGAGATCATGGGACTGCCAGCAGGACAATGACCCCAAACCTATTTCAAAAAGCACCCAAAAATGGATGGCAACAAAGCGCTGAAGAGTTCCAAAACTAAAATCAAAGTAACAAAATCTAAATCCCCATGCACACCTGTGGAGAGATCTTAAATTGCTGTTGGGAAAAGATGGCCTTCCAATATTAGAGACCTGGAGCAGTTGGCAAAGGAAGAGTGGTCCAACATTCTGGTTGAGAGGTGTTAAAAGCTAGTTATTTTCAAAAGGGTGTGTAAACAAATATTAATTTAAGGGTGCCAACAATTTTGTCTGGCCCATCTCCGGAGTTATGTGTGAGATTTGGTCAAAACCCTCATCAAAACCCCATTGGGTGTCGTTCCAGTACACACAAAGGAAATAAACATGTTTATAGCAAAACATGTCTAATTTGAATACTTTTATGTGAGAAATAAGTAATTTTATGGAAAAAGGTTGGCCATGTGTCTGGAATACATTTCAGGATATTTTGACAGTCCACTGGTGTGTGTTATCACTGTGACCTCAGTGCACCCTCTCAGACCTTACACAAACCCTTTTCTTTTGCTCTGCTGTCCTCCCCTCTCCTCCACTTTCCCCTCATCAGGCTCTGCTCACCTCCCTTCTGCTCTCCTCTTTGTTCTCCTCCCCTATCCTCTAAACTCCCCACTCCTCCTCTCTTCTGCTTTCCACTCCACTACTCAACTCTCCTCTTAGATTTTAAGACGGACTCCTGAAACAAATGGCCTTTGTGCTCTAACGACTCTGCTCTTTATCAGAATGCACATTCTCCTCTCATTAATAATGCACTTGAATAAACTTAAAATAGGTCTTTTACTGGCCTACTTCCCCTCCTCTCCTCCTCATTCCTCGTTAGTTCGTTAATTGTCTCCTCTTTCGTCCTCCTTCTAAACAGTAAGAGAGAAATGGAGGGAGATAGAGAGAGTGCAAGTGAAAGAGAAATAGAGAATTATAATGGGAGAGAGAGAGTTGGAGGTAGAGTGATGAATAATTCAAGACTTTAGATTTATGATATTTTAATCTGTTTTCTATAGAGCAGATTACAGCAACAACACAAAGGCCCTGGTGGGATTAGAGGGAAGGCAATGCTGGGTGACGCTTCCAGACTGCCTGCTCGAGGTTTAACTGTCGTGAAGAACCACATTCGTGACATGAGACTGAGAACATCCATTAAGACAACTGTAAAAATTACACCAGAATGGATGCTATGGGTAAGGGAATGGCCTCCAGTGATAAAGTGTGTGTTTGTGTTTTATTCAACTGTCAAGGATTTGCATTTGTTTTTGAGAATGATGAGTCACAAACAGATGAGTAGAGCCCCATACTGTTGCCGTGCAGAGCTCGGCTTGACAAGGAAACACTTCTGAATAGTGGAGAAAAGTAAAGTGAAGCACCACAGACTACAAAGAGACAAGCTGTCTGCAAGTAGACTGCAGAACAACTGCTGAAGAGATCACAATATCCAATTTGATTAAATAAATACCTTATATATATACCTTATAGACATCACCACATATCCTTCTACCCTGTTATATTTTACATAATAAATGTGAACCAACTAGCACTTTTATCCAAAGTGACACGCAAATATTAAATTTGAAATGTACAGCAGAAATCTAGGGTCAGAAGTTCGAACATTATTTTGGTGGTCAGTGTTAAGGAATGGACTGTGTTTTACCTGGCAGTCACAGTGTAAAGTAACCACATGTTGAAATACCCAAGACAGGGCCCGCTCCCTGACATCAGTTTCGGTGGCCTCCTACATCACAGATGTTCAGCAGATAGTGCTCTGGGAGTGTGCAGAGGTCTGACCCAGCAAGCAGCTGGAGGCCTGGCTGATCCTCTAAGCCAGTGATACTCATTGCGCGACTCGCGAGCCACATGCGGCTCGTCAAGCTTCAATTGGTGGCTCGCACTGGCATACTAGCTTATAACAATATGGTAACACAGCCCCCCCCCCCCCCCCCCCCCCCCAAAAAAAGAGTAATAACTATAAATTAAGTAATTTTCTGCGGTATCGCGTGAATACGGCCGCCAAACCCGCGCGCCTTTACGCACCAAGCGGGGATTGACGAGGGACAGAGGATGGAGCAAGCCAGCTTTAGCTGCGGGTACAATGGGTCGTTTTTTAATGAAAAAGGGCGAAAACCAGCAGTAACACCAAACGGAAATCCGCATGAAGACGATGAAGAGGGGGCGAGCAGGACAGACGAATTCTTATTTATTCTTCATGGCATGAATCATCTGTGCTTAATATGCAAACAAACTCGCGCCTGTTTCAAACGAAGCAACTTGGAGCACCATTTCAAAACTGCGCATCCGCCTGGCAGTTAAATAAGAAAGAGTAAATTAGCGCAGCTCACTGCTTCACTTTGTGAACAGCAAAATCTTATCCACATGACAACCTCCACTGCAGAGCGTTGCAGAGGCATCTTTTGAGATGGCTTGGATTTTGGCGCGGGCCAAAACACCGTTCTCAGACTCAGAAATAGTAATAGTTAATAGTGGGGGTGCGAGCCAGCCAGCCAGCGATTCCCAAAGACGTCCGTTTTTTTACTAGTTTTTCGAACTTGTGGGTTAAATTTTTGACGCTCAAGTGACCGACATTTAACCGAGAGCATCCGGTAATTTTTCGAAATTAAATATTTTTATTAATTAGCGTATTTCTTCGGCGGCCCGATAATAATCCCGATAATTATTTGGGGGGGTGAAGAACATTTTAGGCCCCCCCCCCCCTAAAACAGGGCTAACGACGCCCCTGGAGCAGGTGTTGTCCACTTCTGGAGTTTGGTTTATGAAGCAGACTTTTCCAGTTTGAAACCACTTGCACAGAAAGTGATGTCTTTCTTCATGAGCACATACACCTGTGACTCAACATTTTCAACCGTGAACACTATCAAGAGGAAACAGAAAAACGGACTGACCCATGCTCATCTTGAATGCCTCACTGGGATTGCAACAACAAACTACAAATACAACATTAAGAAAGTCAAGGACATGCATGCCAGTTTCCGCTCATCCCAGTATTAAGATAAATATGGTCTTAATTGAAAATGTATTGGCTGTGTTGTTTCTTTTTTTGTGGGATATGGAATTTATATGTAGAAATTAACATTTGCAAAAGGGGGTGTGTCTTAAAGGTGACTCTTCCCTTGATTTTGCTCGGCCAATGTGGCTCTTGTGAAAAAGAAATTGAGTATCACTGCTCTAAGCCTACCTGAGCTGTGCCCTGTCTGCTGTTAATGATGATGAATGGAGCCACGCAGAGGAGAACTAATGAAGCCAGGACTACAGAGAGAGGAGGCGGGAGGGCTTGTCTTGCAGGGCGGGGGGGCGGAAGGGAGGTGGGCCTCCCCCCTTTATCTTTCCTTGATAAACACCAGTGTTAATCATCTCCTACTTTCGAAATCTCTCTCTCTTTCCTTTGTATGTTTTACATCTGTGTAATCTCTCTCTTTCTCTCTCTCATTAACATCAATGTTTTATGAGTGTTTGTTGATCAAAATAAAATAAACACTGTACATTAAATTAGATTCAACTTTAATGTCATTACACAGGTACAAGTACAGGGTAACGAAATACAGTTAGCATCCAACCAGAAGTGCAAAACAGTTATTACAACAAAATATAATAGTATACTCAGAATATACACAGTATGAACAGTATAATCAGAATATACAGGGTATGTACAGATTAAAGTGATTTAAGACAAATGTACAGATGTATTGTACAAGATGCTACAGTATTTAACAGAATTTACAGAGTTGCATGTATGTATAGTTAGTGCAAAATGAACAGATAGTGCAAATAACAACCGAAATGATGCAGATGGTGCAAAATAAACTAACAGAAAATGATAGTCCAAATATAGGGTGGCGGGGGTTCTATGGGGGGGCGGGGGTTATATAGGGGGGCGGGGTCTAGTGCTGGGGGAGTTCAGTAGTGTCACAGTTCTGGGGAAGAAGCTGTTCCTCAGTCTGCTGGTCTTAGACCTGAGACTCCTGAGGCGCCTGCCGGAGGGCAGGAGGGCAAAGAGTTTGTGGGGGTGTGAGGAATCTTTTTGGATGCTGTGAGCTCTACGCAGACAGCGCTTCCTCTGGATGTCCTTGATGGATGGAAGTATAGTCCCAGTGATGCGTTGGGCGGTTTTCACCACCTGCTGCAGCGCCTTGCGCTCTGCGACTGTGCAGTTCCCGTACCACACTGTAACACAGTTTGTCAGGATGCACTCGATCGCACAGCGGTAGAAGTTCACCATGACAGCTGAGGACAGGTGGTGTTTCCTCAGTGTTCTCAAGAAAAAGAGACGCTGGTGAGCCTTTTTCATCAGGCCGGAGGTGTTTGTAATCCAGGACAGGTCATCCGAGATGTGGATCCCCAGGAATTTATAGCTGGAGACACGCTCAACGGCCATCCCGTTGATTTGAATTGGGTCGTGGGTGTCTCCCCTCTTCTTCCTGAAGTCCATGATAAGCTCCTTGGTCTTTGTGGTGTTAAGGAGCAGGTTATTGTCACCACACCACATGGCCAGGTGCTGTTCTTCCTCTCTGTAGGCTGTCTCATCGTTGTTGGTAATGAGGCCAATCACGGTGGTGTCATCAGTAAACTTAATTATGGAGTTGGATCCATACATTGGCTTGCAGTCATGGGTGAAGAGGGAGTAGAGGAATTGGCTGAGCACACATCCCTGTGGTACACCTGTGTTGAGTGTGATGGTGGAGGAGCAGGAGTGGGCTGACCTTACATGCTGTTGTCGGTTGGTCAGAAAGTCCATAATCCAGTGCCAGAGGGAGGTGTTGATGCCCAGCTCTCCCAGTTTGGTGATCAGCTTGGAGGGGATGACAGTGTTGAAAGCAGGGCTGAAGTCTACAAACAACATACGCTTATAAGTGTTATTATTGTCTAGGTGTGTGAGCACAGAGTGCAGCGCTGAGGAAACTGCGTCGTCTGTGCTCCTATTGCTGCGGTAGGCAAACTGGTGAGGGTCAAGTGTGGGTGGAAGGTTGGTCTTCAGGTGTGCCAGGACCAGTCGCTCGAAGCACTTCATGACAATGGGTGTGAGTGCTACAGGGTGATAGTCGTTCAGGCAGACGCTCAGACGGGCTGGAGTTCTTCCGCACCGGTACGTTGGAGGTGGATTTGAAGCATGCCGGCACAGCTGCTTGAGCAAGGGACAGGTTGAAAATGTCCCTAAAAACTCCTGCAAGCTGCTCAGCGCATGCTCTGAGCACGTGGCCAGGGATGCCGTCTGGGCCAGCAGCCTTGCGCGTGTTGATCCGGCTCAGTGCGGTGAGGACGTCTGTTGGGTTGAGTGTTAGGGGTTGGTGGTCTGTAGATGGAGTGATTGAGGTGGCAGTCTCTCTGTTGTTCTTGTCAAAACGTGCGTAGACGTTGTTCAGCTCGTTCAGGAAGGAGACGTCTGTGGATGGCGGGGTGAAGGTGTTCGACTTGAAGTCACTGATGGTCCGGATGCCCTGCCACATGCGCCGGGGGTCGGAGTTCTCAAAGTGCTCCTCGATCCTCAGCTTGTAGCAGTGCTTGGACTTTTTGATGCCCCTCTTCAAGTCAGCCCTGGATGCACTGTAGGCCTGTTCGTCACCTGATCTGAAAGCTGCCTTGCGAGCCTTCAGCAGGAGCTGAACCTCCCTGTTCATCCATGGCTTTTGATTTAGGGTACGTGGTGATCAATTTCTGGGTAGATAAGATAAGTCCTTTATTGTCATTATAATTTCATGCAACGCAATTCTGTCAGTGACACTGTCAATGGTGTTGTTGATATAATCCAGTACAGAGGAGGTGAAGGTATCAATGTCCGTATGAGAGCCACAGGTAGCCTGAGAAGCAAACAAACTCCAGTCTGTGTGTTGGAATCTGTCCTGAAGTGCAGAGTCAACTCCTGCAGGCCACACCTTGATGGTCCTTGTTGATGGCTTCTCACGATGGATGAGTGCCGTGTCTTTTGGCATCAGAAACAAAGAAACATGGTCTGATTGTCCTAGGTGGGGGAGGGAGGTCGCGGTGTGGGCTCCGGCTATGTTAGTGTAAACATGATCCAGAGTTTTCAGATTCAGATTACTTTATTGATGCCGAGGGAAACTCCTTTGTATCAACGGCACACAGTCTTGCAAAGCACACAAGGGTAAGGGTGTGAGGTAAAAGATTATAAATTGTACACAGGGATTGGGGGGTGGGGGCAATAACAATAATAAAAAACCGTAGGTGCGGAGGATGGGGGGGGGGGGGGGGGCATAGGCTTGGATAGAGGCAGCAGCATAGAGGATAGCACTAGCCACCACAGACTCGTAAAACATCCTCAGCATTGTCCGGCAGACGTCAAAGGACCTCAGCCTCCTCAGAAAGTAGAGGCGGCTTTGGCCCTTCTTGTAGACGGCTTGAGTGTTCTTTGCCCAGTCCAGTTTGTTGTCCAAGTGAACACCCAGGTACTTGTAATCCTCAACGGTGTCCACACTGACCGCCTGAATGGAAACAGGGGTCACTGTTGTCCTGGTCCTTCTCAGGTCGATGACCAGCTCCTTGCACTTAGCCGCATTAAGATGCAGATGATTCCGCTCACACCATGCGACAAAGTTCCCCACAACAGTCCTGTACTCGGCCTCCTCCCCATCACTGATACAGCCCACCACAGCAGAGTCATCAGAGAACTTCTGAAGGTGGCAGGACTCTGTGTGGTAGCTGAAATCCGTGGTATAGACGGTAAAGAGGAAGGGGGAGAGGACGGTTCCCTGGGGGGCCCCAGTGTTGCTGACCACACTGTCCGACACACAGTGCTGTAAGCGCACATGTTGTGGTCTACCAGTCAGGTAGTCTACAATCCAGGACACTAGGGAGTTATTCACCTGCATCGCTGCCAGCTTCTCACCCAGCAGAGTTGGCCGGATGGTGTTGAAGGCACTGGAGAAGTCTAGGAACAGGATCCTCACAGTGCTTGCCGGCTTGTCTAGATAGGTAAAGCAGCGGTCGAGCAGGAAGAGGATGGCATCCTCTACTCCCAGCCGGGGCTGGTAGGCGAACTGAAGGGGGTCCAGGAAGGATCCGACCATGGGCCGCAGCTGTTCCAGCACCAGTCTCTCAGAATCAGAATGGAGGTTTATTCGCTATGCAAGATAAACAAACATAGAATTTACTTTGGCAGGAATGAGCAAACATAGAACATAAATGTGGCCTACTAATAAAATGAAAATGAATACAATGTAAAGATACACTGCAGATATGATACATATAGACAAGGAATACAAATGTTACAAATAATACAAATGATGCGAGTAGTGCAAATGATACAGGTAACATGGAATACAAATGTTACAAATAATACAAATTATGCGAGTAGTGCAAATGATACAGGTAACATGGAATTGCAAATGGCATGGGTACAGAGTGGAATGGGTATATATATGGTACGTTGGGGGGGGGGGGGGGGGGGGGGGGTATATACACAGTGGTGCAAAAATCACAGTTGTAAGTTTTTTTAAGTTTAAAGTGTTTTGTGCTAAAGTGGCAGAGTGCAAAGGGATTCTGGAGGGGGGGTGTGTGTCTCAAACTGAGTCCCTGGCCCTGTTGAAGACGGCAATAGCAGAGGGGTAGAAGCTATTCTTGTGGCGAGAGGTTTTAGTCCTGATGGACCGCAGCCTCCTGCCAGAAGGGAGCAGCTGAAGCACTGAGTGTCCAGGGTGGGAGGAGTCGGCCGCAATCTTCCTCACCTGTTTTAGAGACCTTGCCGTGTGCAGGTCCTCAAGGGATGGCAGGTTGCAGCCTATCACCTTCTCAGCGGCACGTATGATACGCTGCAATCTGCTCTTGTCCTTGGCAGTGGCAGCAGCGTACCAGACGGTGATGGAGGAGGTGAGGATGGACTCGATGATGGCAGTGTAGAATTGCACCATCATTGTCTTTGGCAGGCTGAATTTCTTCAGTTGCCGCAGGAAGTACATCCTCTGCTGGGCTTTCTTTGTGAGTGAGCTGATGTTCAGCTCCCACTTGAGGTCCTGGGAGAGGGTGGTGCCCAGGAAGCGAAGGGACTCCACACTGTTGACCTGGGAGTCGCGCAGTGTGATGGGGGGGAGTGGGGCTGGGTCCTTCCTAAAGTCCACAACCATCTCCACTGTCTTAAGAGCGTTGAGCTCCAGGTTGTTCTGGCTGCACCAAGTCACCAGGTTGTCCACTTCCCACCTGAAGTCAGACTCGTCCCCATCAGAAATGAGCCCGATCAGGGTGGTATCGTCCGCAAACTTCAAGAGCTTGACAGATGGATGACTTGAGGTGCAGCTGTTTGTGTACAGGGAGAAGAGCAGGGGGGAAAGGACACAGCCTTGAGGGGATCCGGTGCTGATGGACCGGGAGTCAGAGACTTGCGTTCCCATCCTGACGCGCTGCTTCCTGTCGGACAGGAAGTCTGTGATCCACCTGCAGGTGGGGTCGGGCACGTTCAGCTGGGAGAGCTTGTCCTGAAGCAGAGCCGGGATGATGGTGTTGAAGGCAGAGCTGAAGTCCACAAACAGGATCCTGGCGTAGGTCTTTGGAGAGTCCAGATGTTGGAGGGTGTAGTGGAGGGCCATGTTGACTGCGTTATCCACAGACCTGTTGGCTCTGTAGGCGAACTGCAGGGCTTTGCGAGGGTTCTGTCTCTTGAACACTTTGTTAACTTCCCTCTCTTGAATGGAGAGAGTCAACATTGTGTTGGTGTTGATAGGTGGGGGGTGGGGTGCTGGTTGGGGTGGAGGGGGGTGGGGTGCTGGTTGGGGTGGAGGGGGGTGGGGGGTGGGGCTGGGGCATGGCTGTCCGATTGTCCTTCGAATCTACAATACAATTCGTTCAGGTCCTCGGCCAGGCGGGAGTCGTTGGTGGTGGGTGGGGCTCTGGGCTTGTGGTTGGTAATTTGCCTAAACCCCCTCCAGACAGAAGCAGAGTCGTTTGAGGAGAATTGTTCTTGCAGTCTCTTTGAGTAGAGTCGTTTCGCGTCTCTGACGCCCCTGCTGAACAGCTTCTTCGCCTCCTTAAATCTGTAACGGTCGCCAGACTTAAACGCCAACTCCTTCTTCGACCTCAGACTTCTGAGTTTTGCAGTAAACCAGGGATGAAGGAAGCGAACTCCCGGGGCGAATAAAAAGGTCTACAGTTTATGAAAAAAGATTCCAGGTTGGGGGAACAATGTCTCATAATCACCGATACATCCACACACCAGCAGCGGTTGATATAAAAACAAATACCTCCACCTTTCTTCTTCCCAGACAGGGCCGCGTCCCGATCCGCTCTTAGCAGCTGAAATCCAGTCAGGTCCAGCATAGCGTCCACCACTTTGTCACATAGCCAGGTTTCCGTGAAGCACATAGCCGAGGAGAGAAGGAAGTCTTTGTTTTTCGCCATGGTAATCCGGAGTTCGTCCATTTTATTGTGCAGTGAACGCATATTGGAGAGGAAGAGACTCGGTAGCGCCTCCTGAGTCGGACTAGAGCGCCCGCTCGACTCCCCCTTTTCCTGGTGCTAGCCTTGTTAGCCTTGTTAGCATTGTAGCGCTTTTTCAGGGCACAGACAATGAGTGTTGAGCTGATCAGAATATCCACAAGTTCAGACTCCGGGAGCAGAAAGGTGGGCATCAAACTATCAGGGGTTGTTCCTCTGATGTTTAGGAGTTCTTCTTTTGATAAAAAAAACTCTGCGGATCTTGGCAGAACACACAATTTACGAACAAAAACAGACATACTAGGTAGCTCAGTCCAGTCGAGGCAGCCGTTCGTGGCGCCATCTTGGATCCATCCAAGGTCTTCATAATGTGGGAGGTCAGTGCCACCGGTCTGTAGTCCTTGGATCCGCTGGGGCGCGGCGTCTCCGGAACAGGGACGAGGCAAGATGTCTTCCACAGGACAGGGACCCTTTGGAGACTCAGGCTCAGGTTGAAGATGTACTGCAGCACTCCACACAGCTGGGGGGCACATGCTTTCAGCACCCTAGGGCTCACCTCGTCAGGGCCAGCAGCCTTGTTTGCATGGAGTTTCAGCAGTTGTCCTCTAACCTGTTCCACAGTGAGAAACACAGCTGGGGTCATGGGGGGGGGGGGGGGGGGGGGATGGGGGTCGTTGTGGTGAGGGGGCGGGGCATTGTTCTGATGGAGAGGGGGTAAAGGGTTACTCACGGGAGCCAGGGGGTCGTCAGCCGTTGAGCCACTGGAGCCAGGGGCATCGCTGGCTTGAGGGTCGTCAGGAGAAGGGCTAGAGGGGGGATGGGCAGGAGCCGGGTCATCAAATCTGTTGAAGAACAGGTTCAGTTCGTTGGCTCTGTCCAGGTCACCCTCGACCCCCCTGTTGCCAGTCGGTCTGAAGCCAGTTATAGTCCTCATACCGCTCCAAACCTCCCTTGTGTTGTTCTGCTGGAGTTTCCGCTCTAGCTTCCCTTTGTACTTATCCTTGGCCTCCTTGATCTTCACCTTCAGGTCAGCCTGGATTACCTTAACCTCCTCCCTATTTCCGTCGTTAAAGGCCCTCCTCTTGGCATTCAGAAGGTCCTTGATGTCCTTTGTTACCCACGGTTTGTTGTTAGGGTAAAACTGGACCGTCTTGGTAGGGACAATGGAGTCCACACAGAAGTTAATCTAATCCGTAATGCACCCTGCGAGTCCATCAATATCCTCTCCATGCGGCTTGCAGAGTACATCCCAGTCTGTAACCTCATAACATTCCTGCAGTGTCCCATAAGGCCTCTTCTGACCATCTCCTCACAGTCTTTGTAGTCACAGGCTGCCGCTTGACTAGGGGCACATAACAGGGTCTGAGGTGGACCAGATTGTGGTCTGACCGACCCAGGGGGGGGGGGGGGGGGGAGGGGGAAGAGTCATAGGCCTCCTTAACATTGGCATACAACAGATCCAGTTTCCTCTCCTCCCTAGTTGGGCCACTCACATACTGGGTGAAGGTAGACAGTGTTGATGACGCACTGACATGGTTGAAGTCACCTGATATCACTATCAGTGCGTTGGGATGTTTTGTCTGAAGTTGCGCAATTTCCTTATGAATGGCGTTGCACGCCAATGTAGGGTTTGCTGAAGGTGGGATGTAAACGGCCACCAAAATGGCATGAGAGAATTCACGTGGCCAGCTTTGCATTAGCATCTGGTGGAATGTAGATGGCAGTAACAATGGTGGAGGTTACTGCAGCCTACATTCCACCAGATGTATATACACCAGCTAAACTCTAGAAATTTGGTTCATATACAAAGTGTTTGAACATTTTTATAGCGATATACAGAGGGACAGCACTGCGGTCTCACTGCAGAGCAAGCCAGCACAGTTAGCATAGTCATTGCGCAATCCATGGTGAGGCTCAGCGGGCTGCTGCCTCACCGCTCGTCTCAACTTAGTATTTGAATGGTAAATGTGAAAATACAGCTATTTTGAAAATAAATCCAAAAACGGTGAAGTGGAAAATAACTTGAAAGTACAAATCACGAAATACTGTAAGTATAACTGTTTATTTTTATATTTCCATGATGACAGGTGAGGCACTGCCTCTCCTGCCTCCCCTGATGGATAGTAAGTGTGTCTTTTTGTAATCAAACAGAAACATGGAATTAGCTTCAGTTGGATAGTAGTTAAAAAGCACAGGGATGGTGTGAAGGAAACTTTTTCGATCGAGGACGTTGCAAGGATACAAAAGTTTGATAGTTCGTTAGATACAAATGTATTGAACCTTTCACAAGAACAGAGTATTGAATATGAACACATGGAACATGAAACAAACAGAACAAACATGACGCACACACAACAGAGCTCTGCACCTTGTCCCTTGGAGAATGGTGAATATCCAGAGAGCAAGGCCCTGAGCCTACCCTCGGCACCTGTTTATATAATCCCCCAACAGTTGTGAACCCAGACGTTCTTTGTCTCCAATCCACTATGGGTGTGAGGAGCAAACCTTTGCCAGTTGATTATCATCTCCAAAGGAGAGTGGTCTTCCAGACCGATTGTCTATGCATTTGCATTGGTAGAATAAGCCAGTTGATTATCATCTCCAAAGGAGAGTGATCTCCCAGGCCTTTTGTCTACGCAACTGCATTGATAGAATAAGCAAGTCAATTAGCAATGTCTGTGGGGAGGTGTTAACTTTTGACCAGAATGTAACTTGCCATATGTCCATGCAGTTTCAAAACATCAACACAACTTATAGAACATCAAAATCCGTCACCACAGATGGGAGAAGCAGAACAGAACCAAGCAGACAAGGCTGCAAATGCCGGATGTGACCGTGTACAGAGCGTTGTAATTTCCCCTTACACAACATTGTAACAGGCTTCATTAATCACCTACCACAATAGTTCACTCTCCACGACTCCCTTTCTCCTTTCCTCCTCTCTCCTTACTTCCCTCCCTCCAGCCTGGTCCTGGCCTACATGATGGCACCAGCTGCAATGAGACAGAATGGTGAAGCAGAGGAAGGAATATGGTGCTGGAATTTACGTTATGAAATGACCTTATGAATGATTACACATGCAAATGATGCGGAGAAAAGGGGGAGCATGTGCATCTGCCTGATGAAATACAAAAGAGGAGGAAAAACATCTCATCAGCAAAGCTGCTGTAAAAAGGGCACTGAATCTTCTTCTTTGTGCAGATGTGTCCATGACAACAACAAAAAATTATCAAGGATGAATGTGAATCTAGCAAAAAAATATAGATTTTCAAGCCTTTCAAAATTGAGAGTTTTTGTCACCAGAGGTCAGTCACTTCAGGTGTGTGGAATATGATGTGATGTGTCTTGTTGAATAGGAATAAAACTATCCGGAGGGAATGATGTGCCTTGTTGCAGAGGGAGGGAAAGGAGAGAAGGAGGTGGTGAAGACATCAGGTGTAAGATAACCCACCTTCTCTCCATACGTGGAGATTCTAGAAAGCTTCTGAGGTTGCACCCTCTGTCTGGTTCTCGTTGAACAGAGAGGAGACATGTGCACATCCGGTGCACATATAGAGGAATCTCGCTCAGTATCAAAGCCTGGCCTTCAGTCTGTAGTGTCTGATGTCCTACAGACCACACCTGTCACTGATGTTGATTTGGAAAATACTTGAGTTAGAAATATTTTACTTGAGACATAGCTGTTCATCCATGTCCATTTTGGTTCATGTATGTCTACCATCATTTTGGTTAATAAAGACTATTAGAAAGTACCCAACTGCTATAAAAGTATGAAAGTCAGGAGGATGACAATCAACACAGCCTTTACAAGTAAAGAAAGCGGACGTCTCATGATATACAGCTTTTGTTTAGGCTTTAGATAAGGCTCCAAGAAATGTCTCTAATGTCTCATGTTCTCTTGGAATTATACATAGCAGGGTATAACAATTGAGCATTCCATACAGTAAAAAAAAGTCATAAAGTAATCATTAGTTGCAGACATAAATTCTTGTTAAATGATCATGGTTAAGGACAGATATCTTCAGTTAATAACTTTAGCAACCACATTGTCCTTTTTGTTTATCTATTTTGTCCATGACATAAATGTGAACAACCTCGCCATATCTGTTATCTTAGGTGATGAAATTACAGCTGCACTATAACTGTAACAAGGAAAACCATGTTGAGATATATTTTTGAGCTTTCATTGTGTAAAATGTAAATTTAAAAAGTGTGTGTGACAGAAAGAGAGAGAGAGAGAAAGATAACGTGCGAGAGAGACTGTGGAGTTTGTTGAAGTACTTTGTGAGACTACGTAACTTAGAAGAGGCTTAAACACTGTTCCAGGAGTCTTGCTCATCAATGCAGAGCCACGCCCACCGGCTGTTATCGCCACATGTTGTTATCTCTCTAACGAGAAAATTCCTTCTCCATCCATCACCAGCAGCATGCCGAGGCCAGGCTTCTCCGCCCAGGTTGCTGTGAGCAGCACTTTGCCCGGTGCTAATACAAACTGACAGAAGGATTAATGGAGACTGTGTCTGAGTCTCTCTCTACGTGTGGGTGAACACCAGAGCTCACTGCTCTTTTGTTCAATCAAGAGCCAGACTGGGAGCCCAGGGACCTGGCATGCCACACCGGAAGCCAGGGACTTTCCAGGGCTGCACAGGGGTAGATCTGGCCACTGCAGAGCTCAGATCACTGACTTTTTGGAATTACTGTGAAACACTTAGGTGCTCTAATCTTTTGGGTGCCAAATGTTCACAACTCAGAGATGACACACTGGGCCACCAGACCAGAACCCAGATCTGGTTCTCCTTCGAGTTAGTGCTCCCAATTACTCCTTCCTGAACCTATAAACAGCAGTTTTGCAGAAATCGTTATTAGGGTGTGCACAACCTATTGTAATCTCACATATATATTCATATATTAGGATGTGTTTGCCTTTTGCAATAGCTAATTGCCTTTCACTTGTATCCACAATCTCGTCCTTTCGGTCATGACCCAAAACCCATGACCATAAGTGAGAATAGGAATGTAGATTGACCAGTAAATTTGCCTTATGGCACAGCTCCTGTTTCACCACGACAATCCGATACAGTGATTTCATCACTGCAGACGCAGCTACGATCAGCCTGTCAATCTCACACTCCATCCTTCCTTCACTCGTGAATTAGACCCCAAGATACTTGAAGTCCTACATTTGGGGCAAACACTCCCCACCCACCCAGTGGGGGCAGGCCACCTTTTTCCCGATCGAGAATCATGGCCTTGAATTTGGAGGTGCTGATTCTCATCCCAGTCGCTTCACACTCTGCTGCAATACGCTCTAGAGCAGCGTTTCTCAATCTATGGGCCGCGGACCGGTGCCGGTCCGTGGAGAGGTCGCTGCCGGTCCCCCGAATCCTGCCCTTCCTCCAGTCAAAATTCTACTTATTTTATTGTTTATGAATGCGACTCTGCTCGGCACGCCCCCGTCCCTACGTCACGCTTCCAACAGGATACACCTAATGTTACACCTGTTGTCTCCAATGAACCACCAGTAAAAAAAACATCTCCCATTTACTAGAAACTATGACCAAAACTATATCAAATTCAGCTTTGTGTCCAACAATTTTTCTCTCCCCCAACCAATCTGTGTTATCTGCCAGGCAATGCTAAGTAATGAGGCAATGAAGCCATCGAAATTGCGCCGGCATTCGACAAACCAGAGGATTTCTTTAAAAGAAAGAAATGAATTGGCCAACCAAAGTAACTGTGCTTAAAACAAACTTGCAAATGAAGTTGGCAAAAGATGGAAAAAAAATAATACAAGGAGAAATTAAAGAACCATAGGCTTAATAAAAACGTTGTTAGGGGGTTTGCTTATTAAAAATGGGTAACACACACACAAAAAAAGTTACAAAGTAAAAAATACACACACAAAAAAATAGCTGGGGTGGTGGTGGTGGTGGCGGGGGTGGGGGCAGTTCGCCCACTGGGCCTTGAAACACCAAAGTCAAATATGACTGGGCCCCAGCACAAAAACGTTTGAGAAACCCTGCTCTAGAGCATTGTTTCCCAAAGACTGGGTCGCGACCCTCAGCTGGGTCGCAAGAGATTTTTTTTGGGTCGCCTTGTCACGATCAGGTCGCCTTGTCAGCTGCGATCGCACTCTGCAAAGACGCTATGGATCTGTGACCTTATCATCATTCTGGATAGGCATTTCATCAGAATATCCTGTCCTCAGTAGGGCCAGTATTTCTATGCTTATTCCTTTCACTACAACATATATGTGCGAATTGGGATTTTCTGTGCTCACAAAAATGAAGACTAAGCACAGAAACAGATTGAATGCTGCGCCTGATATGCGTGTTGCGCTCTCCTCCTGCACCCCGGACTGGAACGCGCTACAAAAACGCAGACAGGCCCACCTATCCCATTAACAATGTAGAAATGTTGACATGTTTTGTATAATTTGTAATCTTTTTGTAATTATTTCATATTTTGTATCCAATATTGAATGTTGAATTAGTAGCCTACATTTAATGCCCAAATAGGCACTTATTTTAATGTTGCTAGTTCAATTGCATTGTTTTTCATTGTTTAAAACTTGAGTAGTAGCCTAGGCTACTAATTGTTCAGAGAGAAGTGATCACTCAATGGCAGTAGGCCTACAAGTTATGAAATAACAATAAAATATAATTTATATTATAAAATAAAATAACAATAAAATATCCTCATTAATGTTCAATAATGGCCAAATCCACCTTTATTTTGTGATTTATGAATAATGTCTATTGGCTTGGGTCGCGAAGGCTTGTGACTTTTAAAATATGGGTCCCCAGAAAAAAAGTTTGGGAAACACTGCTCTAGAGGATTCTGCAGGCCACAGTCCGATGAAACCATCAGGACAAAATAATCCGCAAACAGCAGAGATAAGATCCTATGCTCCCCAAACGGACACCCTCCTGAGAACTGGAGACAAAGGGCAGCATGCACCAGGAACAGGTCTGACCTACTACCGGCAATGCCAACACAGCTTCTGTTCCAGTCATACAGGGAACGAACAGCCCCTAACAAAAGACCCCATACTCCCAAAGAACCCCCCACAGGACACCACAAAACCTTCTCCAGATCCACAAAATGCATGTGGACTGGCTGGGCAAACTCCCATGAACCCACGAGCACCCGATAGAAGATACAGAACTAGAAAGAAAATCCTAAAGAAATGTTGAGTGTGCGTGACTCTGGCCCGGGACTCTCCCCCATACATCACTGACACTGTTGAGTAATTTTCAGAATATGACCATTCTAACATTGCTTAGGTATGTGACAGATCAAGCTTTCAACAGGTGTTCATATGCTGATGCATATTAAGTTTAAGTTTAAGTAGTAAGCAAGCAGTAAACAATTGGTCACTGTGTCAGGTAGCACTTTACATTACAGTTCAGTAGCATAGTAATAGTTTGGTTCTAATTTGATAATGGTGATAAATGCTTTCAAAAACTTAAAAACGTAAACGTAAAATGACCCAAATACATCCAATGCCAGAATTAGGCCATCAATGGCTATGACTTTGGTATTAGAAATACACCTTTTATCAAAATGATACTGCATTATAAATATCAGATAACATTATAAAGTTATACAGCTGTTTCAGTGTTAAATGTCAAATCAATCCACATGCAATCAAACATGTAACAAATCAGGATTCAGCAATAAGCTAGCATCAAAATTCACAAAAAGCACTAGGTCACACAGTTCTGATATCACACTAACAAAAACAGTGCTTTTTATCCAACATTAATTGAGAAAAACACACACGCACATACACACACGCACATACACACACACATACACATATATATCTATAGATACATATATGTGCATACACACAGGCAGTCTGTACATTAATGACTTAATGATGAACTGTCAATCAAACCATTCAGTGCAATGAATCACTTAGTAGCAGACACACAGGTTTAATCATCTATAAACTACAGGACTACAGGACTCCCCATACAACACTTCCGTTTCCGTCCTTGGCCCGCTCCTATTCTCTCTTTACACCACCTCACTCGGGCCAATCATCGCCTCCCATGGATTCTCCTATCACTGCTACGCTGACGACACGCAGCTATATCTATCCTTTCCCCCAACTGATCAAGGGATATCGACCAGAATCGAGGCCTGCCTCTCTGACATCTCAGCCTGGATGACCCGACATCACCTCCAGCTGAACCTCGCCAAAACGGAACTCCTCATCATCCCTGCCAAACCCTCAATCACCCACGATCTCTCCATCACTATTGGATCTGCAACAGTGACCCCTTCACCCTCCGCCAGGAACCTGGGGGTCATCTTGGATGACGAGCTCTCCCTCACAGCTCACATTGCTGCAGTCTCTCGGTCATGTAGATTCACCCTCTACAACATCAGGAAAATCAGAAAATACCTCTCTCAACATTCCACCCAACTGCTAGTCCAAGCCCTAGTCCTCTCAAAGGTGGATTACTGCAACTCGCTACTAGCCGGCCTTCCTGCAAATGCAACCCGTCCCCTTCAGAGGATACAGAATGCAGCCGCTCGTCTGGTTTTCAACCTACCCAGACGCTGTCACGTCACCCCGCTCCTCATCGCCCTCCACTGGCTTCCCGTCATGGCCCGCATCAGATTCAAAACCCTGGTACTGACCTTCCGGGCGGTAAACGGGACTGCCCCGACCTATATCAACTCTCTCCTCCAGCCCTATACCCCCACCCGCCACCTACGGTCATCTGCTGACAACCGTCTAGTGGTACCCCCCCTCAAGAGCGCCAGAGCGCAACACAAACTCTTCCACTGCCTGGCTCCCCAATGGTGGAATCAACTCCCGACCTCCATCAGAAGCACGGACTGCCTTCCAACCTTCAAAAGAAGGCTTAAAACTCACCTATTTAGAGAATTTAATGGCACTTAACAATAGCATGTCATTTCACCTGATCTAATGTATTATGTGTTGTATCTCTTGCTCTATATTCATAATCGCTGTGTTATGCATTTATAGTTCTTCCTTTGGCACTTATTGGTTCTCATGATGTATGATTCACGATCTAAAAATCCGACTGTGTTCGGGGTCTATCACGTTGCTTTGCTCAATGACTGATGCTCTTTGTAAAAGCTCTCTCTTGTAAGTCGCTTTGGATAAAAGCGTCTGCTAAATGAATAAATGTAAATGTAAACACTAGCCAATAGTTTGCAAGGTCAACCAGTATCCAGACGATTATGAATGTTTTACAGCAAGCCCCCCCAACAATTTAAATAGCAATTCCTAAAAGACCTGTATTTAATCCCTACTGTTTCTCTATGGAACTTCCGATCCCAACCACCCACACACCTCCCCAATACCCCAAACCCTTCCGAAATCGCCCCCCCGAGCCCCCCGTAACGTCACACTCTCCGCTTGAAGGTGCATGTAAATCAATCGCGATTGTCAAACCTCTCCCACAAATAGGCTCATAGCTCATCAACCCGACCTCCCACACACCTCCCCAATATCTCGTTAGAATCCTATGGACCCCACCACATGAACCCTGCCCTCAAACCCCCCCGCACGAGCCCCCCCGCCCCCCGCGAACGCCGATCGCCCCCCCCCCCCCTCCGAAAACGACCCTAAACGGTCAAAATGCACACAAATAACCCCCCCCCATAACCCTCCACCACCGTCCTGACTGATAAGCACATGAATACATATAAGCCCAAATGTTAAAGAAGTCCAAAACCCACATCTTAGCATGCTAGAAACATATGCTGATGCACTAGCAATTAGCTTAAGCACTAATTTCAGCATTGGTCGCTAATGTTAGCAAACAGCATATCTTTACAGCTAGTTGGAATGTCAGTTGTAAATCCTGACTGATAAGCACATGAATACCTATGAGCCCAAATGTTAAAGAAGTCAAAAACCTACATTTTAGATAGCATGCTAGCGAAAGAGTTGAAAAAGATGTTCGCTTACCTTAGAGACTTAGAGCCAGAGAGGAAGAGTTGAGCTGGAGTACAGTTTATAAATACACCCGAAACAAAAAGAGCCAATTTGATTCCTCCAGTAAATATCCTCCAATTAAAGTTAATAAATGTGAAATGAATTACTGTTCATAAAATGACCACCGTCTTCCCCTCTCCTCTTTCAAGCACGTTGCTAAGTAACGAACTAAAGCAGACAGTTGCAACTGTCATGTCAGTTGAACAGACAGAGAGAAAAGGCTTACAGCACCCCTCGAACAGGAAGGATTTCTGGCCAAACCGTGTTTCCAATCATAAAACCAGGTTAACGTGAAGCCGGCTGAGCCCTTCCTGAACGTCTACATAGAAATTTTGTGTTGACAAGTGAAGAAATGTGCTCTTAGGAGCAATTCTAAAAAGTGTTAGTTTTGTTTTCCTCCCGAAATTGTCCTGGCACTTGTAACATGGGAGTCTATGAGGCTCTTCATAGGTGCTGCGGCCGAATTTTCGCATGTCAAGCTAAAACAATAAATCTGACAGATAAAGTAAAGCAATTGTGAGCTAGAGGACACATTTTCCTACGTTTCTATGTATAAATTGTGTCTGTAGTGGTGCATTTGAGGCCATGGTAGTCGAATACGTTTTTTTATGTTTTTACACATTTCTCTCTCTTCTCCTCACTCTAGCGATGACATCTCCACTCTACCTCTCAAACATTCTTTCCATTGACACCAATTCATTTTTTTGGTGTGGTTTTTGGCAATTTTTGGGCAAAATTGTTTGCCAAAAGTCTTAGAAGAATCATAGCACACATGTCGCGGCCGAGCCGCACGTTTTGATATAACTTTTGTGTATATGCGTCAAAAACTCTGGTAGGTGTTTTGAGCCAAAAAACGGCGTAAGAATAAGTATAATAAACGCTAGTAATAACATAGTGTGCGCCTTGCAGCACGCACACAATAACATAGTGTGCGCCTTGCAGCACGCACACAATAAACGCTAGTAATAACATATTGTGCGCCTTGCAGCACGCACACAATAAACGCTAGTAATAAGATAGTGTGCGCCTTGCAGCACGCACACAATAAACGCTAGTAATAACATAGTGTGCGCCTTGCAGCACGCACACAATAATAAACGCTAGTAATAACATAGTGTGCGCCTTGCAGCACGCACACAATAATAATAAACGCTAGTAATAACATAGTGTGCGCCTTGCAGCACGCACACAATAATAATAATAAACGCTAGTAATAACATAGTGTGCGCCTTGCAGCACGCACACAATAATAAACGCTAGTAATAACATAGTGTGCGCCTTGCAGCACGCACACAATAATAATAAACGCTAGTAATAACATAGTGTGCGCCTTGCAGCACGCACACAATAAACGTTAGTAATAACATAGTGTGCGCCTTGCATCACGCACACAATAAACGTTAGTAATAACATAGTGTGCGCCTTGCAGCACGCACACAATAATAATAAACGCTAGTAATAACATAGTGTGCGCCTTGCAGCACGCACACAATAATAAACGCTACTAATAACATAGTGTGCGCCTTGCAGCACGCACACAATAAATGCTAGTAATAACATAGTGTGCGCCTTGCAGCACGCACACAATAAACGCTAGTAATAACATAGTGTGCGCCTTGCAGCACGCACACAATAATAATAAACGCTAGTAATAACATAGTGTGCGCCTTGCAGCACGCACACAATAATAAACGCTAGTAATAACATAGTGTGCGCCTTGCAGCACGCACACACGCTAGTAATAACATAGTGTGCGCCTTGCAGCATGCACACAACTAGTCCAGTGTTCCGTGACCAGGACAAAAACCATACTGCTCCTCTTGAATCCGAGGTCTCCCTTCTTGAATAGGGGGACCACCACCTTGATCTGATCTGTCAATCCAGAGGTACTGTTCCAGATTGTCACGCGATGCTGCAGAGGTGTGTCAGCCAGGACAGTCCTACAACATCCAGAGAGTTTAGATACTCCCCGAACTGCTCCCAAACCCGAGTTTTTGCCTCCCGAGTCGACCACCCGAGTCGTCGCACGTTTGGCCTGCCGATTCAACTGTTTTGGGAGTCCCACGAGCCAACAAGGCTCGATAGGACTCCTTCTTCAGTTTGACGGCATCCCTTGCTTCCTGTGTTTACCACCGGGTTCTAGGGTTGCTGCTGCACCAGTGACCTTGGGACCACAACTCTGGACCGCCGCATTGACAATGGGGGCCAAGAACATGGTCCACTCAGACTCAATGTCCCCAGCCTCCCCTGGGACCTGTGAGAAGCTCTCCCAGAGGTGCGAGTTGGAGACCCTGCTGATGGAGGGCTCCGCAAGATGTTCCCAAAAGACCCTTACGATACGCTTTGGCTTGCCAAGTCTGTCCAACTTCATCCCCCACCAGTGGATCCGACTCACAACCAGGTGATGATCGGTTGACAGCTCCGTCCCTCTCTTCACTCAAGTGTCCAGGACACACGGCTCCAGGTCAGAAGATATGACAACAAAGTAAATCATCAACCTCCGGTCTAGGGTCTTGGTGTCACGTGCAGTGATGGACACCCTTGTGCTTGAACATGATGTTTGTTATGGACAAAGTGTAACTAGCACAGAAGTCCGATAACAAAACACCGGCCATTTCCCATTTGGTTTTTGAAGTCCCCCAGCAAAACAACCAGTCGGTGCACTTTTCAGTACCCTCCCAGGGACTCCAATAAGTCCAGGTATTCTGCACTGCTGTTCGGCCCGTAGACTACCACACATCGTTGTTAGTGATGAGGCCGATCACCGTGGTGTCATCAGCAAACTTGATGATGGAGTAAGATCCATACATTGGCTTGCAATCATGGGTGAAGAGAGAGTAGAGGAACGGGCTGAGCACACATCCCTGTGGTACACCTGTGTTGAGTGTGATGGTGGAGGAGCAGGAGTGGGCTGACCTAACATGCTGTGGTCGGTTGGTCAGAAAGTCCATAATCCAGTGGCAGAGGGAGGTGTTGATGCCCAGCTCTCCAAGTTTGGTGATCAGCTTGGAGGGGATGACGGTGTTGAAAACCTTCTGGACCAGAGACGCAGCAGCTAAGCAGAGGTAGTAGTGCTAAGCGTAGCGAGAGCAGAGCGAAATAGTGTTTTTTCATTTACTTACAATACCGAGAGATCGGTTTACCGTCAAAAAAGTACTTAGTCAGGTACTAGCTCAGGGGTGGGCAATTCCAGGCCTTGAGGGCCACTGTCCTCAGCCACTGATGTATGTTTTGTAACCTAGATGCCCGCTGTCTTGGGGTCTATCAAGTTGCTATACTCAGTGACTGAAGCTCTTTGTAAAGCTCTCTCTTGTAAGTCGCTTTGGATAAAAGCGTCTGCTAAATGAATAAATGTAAATGTCCTGAAGGATTTAGATGTTTCCCTGGTCTAGCACACCCGATTCAAATGAAGGGGTTGTTATCAAGTTCTGTGGAAGCCAGATAATGAACATTCATTAGAATCAGGTGTGCTGGAGCAGGGAAACATCTAAAACCTTCAGGACAGCGGCCCCCGAGGACCGAAATTGCCCACCCCTGCCCTGGAGAGTGCTAACTCTTCCCCCTCCCACAGACATCGGTGGTGCGCCGATGTCTGGGTCATGATCAAGGATGTCTCCAAAGAAATATAATCTGCGATTACATTACATTACTACAGACATGCACACACACAAATTTACCCACCCACCCCCATCCAACGCCTTCACCTGCTTTGTTCCCGGGGTGGCTGGTGTCAGGGCTGCAGGTCCAGATGCTGCTTGTCCACCCCATCCCACTCCTCGTTGCCATGTGTTTGTGTGTATTGTTTGTATACTGTGTGTGCTTATGTGCTGAGTTATTTTTTGCAGGTTCCCAAACGTTGTCTCCTCTCCTCCCCTCATGTTATGCTGAAACTTTCTAGATGACACTGTAAATGGCTGCCTTGGCAGGCTCCTGCCAAAGTAAATTCCTTGTCTGTGCAAACTTTCATGGCGAATAAAGATCCATTCTGACTCTGATTATTTTCAGACAGGTGTTTTTGTCTCTTGTTGGTTCATTTAGATGTTCATGTTGTTAAAGTTAAAACCATTCATACCAAAAAGGATTTAAAAGATGTTTTATAGTTATAGAAAACAAAGTTCATGTTTTATCATTACTGGTTGTTGAGTCCCTTACTTAAGAAAACCCAAAAAGCATATACTGTATATGCATGTCTAAATGTATACAATAAAATATGAAAAACTAAACAAAGTATTTTTTCATCACTTCGCTGGTCCCAAGCCCAGATAAAAGAGGAGGGTAATATGTAGATCAGTGATGTCAAACTTGTGTTGTAAAGGGCCAAGATGGTGCAGGTTTTCAGGAAGCCAAACCTACATGGCCCTGTGTGATAAATGATTACCCCCTACACCCCCCCCTAATAACTGGTTGGGCCACCTTGAGCAGCAACAACTGCAATCAAGTGTTTGCGATAACTTGCAATTAGTCTTTTACAGCGCTTGAGTAATTTTGGCCCACTCATCTTTGCAGAATTGTTGTAATTCAGCCACATGCATGAACCTTTTTGAGGTCATGCCACAGCATCTCAATAGGATTCAGGTCAGGACTTTGACTAGGCCACTCCAAAGTCTTAATTTTGTTTTTCTTCAGCCATTCAGAGGTGGACTTGCTGGTGTGTTTTGGATCATTGTCCTGCTGCAGAACCCGAGTTCGCTTCAGCTTGAGGTCACGAACAGATGGCATTCTCCTACAGAATTTTTTGGTAGACAGCAGAATTCATGGTTCCATTCATCACAACAAGTCTTCCAGGTCCTGAAGCAGCAAAACAGCCCCAGACCATCACACTACCACCACCAAATTTTACTGTTGGTATGATGTTCTTTTTCTGAAATGCGGTGTTACTTTTACGCCAGATGTAATGGGACATACACCTTCCAAAAAGTTCAACTTTCATCTCGTCAGTCCATAGAGTATTTTCACAAAAGTCTAGGAGATCATCAAGATGTTGTAGCAGAGTCTCCACAACCATTCCCTCGTCAGTGAGACGCACTGACGAAACCAGGGTTATGGATTTCCAAACCAGTGCTGAAAGGTCAGGCAGGCCTTGGAATAACTGGTTCACAAGTCTGAACAGAGGATTTATCCCAAAACAGACATTTAATGGATTACAAACATCTCACAAAGACAATACTGCTTATTGGACACTAAAAGGATTGGAACTGTGTGAATTTCTCTTTAAATGCTGTGTTTGATGTAATGTGATGTTTAATGTAACTCCCTTCCCCTTTGTTACAAATAACTCATTCTTGGTATCTAGATGATCGGACAGAAATAACAATGACATTTCTGAATGTTACAATTGTTAGTTATGGAAGTTAAGATACCCACTCCAGAGACCCCGTTCACAACTACATGCAAATCACAGCATGAGACCATCTTCAGATAAGGAAGCCCAAACCCCCCTTTATCTTAGCTAGTATAAAAGCCCCATACCCAGAACATTCTCCCTCTTTCGTCTGGACCATCCTGAGGATAGCAACCTTTGGATGTATCTGTTATATTGAGCAACAAATCCTCTTTCATCTGGATCATTCTGAGGAACCACCTCTGGATTTATCTGGAATATTGAGCAACTACCATTCAACGGAACCAAGGACCATAACGGAAGTTAAGGAACACTTCCTTTCTCTTGGACACCACACGGAAGATCAACTCTACCTTTCTTCAAAGACAGTAAACTGCTATTAAGCTAATTTCTTACGCGTAGGCCTTGGCATAAGTGTGGTGAACTGTAACTGATTTAAGTTAGTCTTCCTGTCGTTAGCATATCAAATGCTAACTGTCCTTTGTCTACCTAGGCCAATAACCCCCCCTTCTCCTTGTCTCCCCCTTGTCTGTTTCCCATTTGCTTAAATAAACCCTTTTTGTATACAATTCTCGGTCATCGGATATGCACTAATTCTAAGGAACCTCATGACTTTAAGTTAAAGAGACTGATCAAAAGGCAATTATTTGTTCATTAATCCATAAGGTTTCCTCAATCCCTCTCCAAAATATTGAGGTGGTGCCCTGTTTACTTCTACCTGAGATGCAGTACTCTTTTCTACCAGTTAGCTTCCCCGCTACATTATTGATGCCCTGTGTAGGCTTTAGCAGATTGAAATGTGCTAATCTAATACGAGAACTCCCTTGTTAAACCCTCCCACCCATCCCTTTGGTTGAAATAACTAAACGTTGCTTTAACTGTTTGTGTAAAGAGACTGTTTAAACTCCGTTTGAAACTGCTCTTATCTGTTGGCTTTGTGTGATTTTGAGACGTTGTGCTAGCTTGCTAACCTAGCCGCCGTGCTAAGCTAACGCTAGCCAGAAGCTAACAAAAGAGCTCCACGTGAGAACCCTCGTGTAGACTTTGTGCGCGCGCAGCAAACTGCGACTGCCCCTCGTTCATTGCGCTTGCGCAAGAACTCCTCCCTGATAGACTGCAACCAGGAAGTGCCTCTGTCTTGTTACGAGACAGACTTTTATTCGGAAAGAGACTAAGCAGGGGCCCGTTCTTCGTACATCGCTTAATACATCCGAGATCAAATGACACATCCAAGATGATTTCATCGTGCGAATCATGATCCGGCTAACTGGGTTCTTCGAACAAACCTGTTGTGTACGATTAGTATCACTGGATAGGATCGCGTGTTGGCTTAAAAGGGGATATGTATCGATAGTAGAAACATTGATCAGCAACGCTGCTATTGGCTGTTCAGCATGGCCAAATAACGTGCCCACCTTTTCTCCCAATCAGAACAAGAGCTTTTAATGGAAGGTTATTCCGAATTTGAGTCGTTATTTAAAACGACAGGGAACACCTCAAAGTCTGCAAATGCCAGGAGAGTGGGCTGGCAACAACACATATTAAAGTAAAAGTGAAATACAAGAATATTCTACAAAATGGTAGCTTTTAATTCATTCTGTCTTTATTTTTAAAAAGCCACTTATTTTCCTCCCTTTTAAAAACCACTGTTAAAGGATGTGTTTGTCTATTTATAACAGCCACAAAGAAAAATGCTGAAAAAACGGTATCTCTCAACAATTACACTTTATCCCACAATACCCGATTAATTTGAAAAGCTCTGCGAATTATTCTCCCACCTTCCGCAAGAGGTTGCTCGCGTAAGGCTGCGACATACTTCCCTATCTCCTCCGCTTATAAAGCCTCAATCTAATCTTGTTTACATGAAGTAAACCTGCTCCCGAGCAGGTTTGAGTTTACGGACCTGTTGCTATGACGACAAGTCTAGGATGAGCTTCGAAGAACCAAACGATCCAAGATCATGCCAAATCGTCAACAATCAAATCCAGCTAACTGAGTTAGCGACGTACGAAGAACGGGCCCCAGTTCTCTAAATAGATGCATGTTGCGATTAAACTGATACATACATAAAATAGTTACTCAATTAACTTTATGTGATTACTTCCCATGTACTAGATTGGGAATTATTTAACATTTAACTGTTGATTGTGTCATAAATGCTATTTTGTCCTTTGTCAGAGCCCAGTTAAACTCAAACAAATTGATTTAACCCAGCTTTCAAACAAAGGCTTCTCCTTTTCTTTAGTTTAATCCAACAGTAATTGGTAATGATTCTCCCCAACTAAATAACGTTACTTGTTAATTTCTATGTACTAACTATTGGTAACTTTCAAACATTAACTATTTTATGTTGCATTTGAATCCTATTTACCCTGCATGAATGATCCAGTTCACTGCTTCTGAAAGTATTCACACAGGTGTTACTTACATAAACAATTAATTGATAAAATAGCTTTATTCTAAAAACGGATCAACAGCTATACCATTGAATTGCCTATTCATTCATAGATATTCCAATAGGATTACTATACTTAAAGAAACCCATTAAGTAGATTTGAAATGTATTTTTAATCTCAATTTGATTAGAATTTTACTTTTGATTCTTAACATCAAGTTCGATTTTAATTAAAATTTTTATTTCACTTACTTTAAATTTATTATTTTTGTAAAAAAAAAATAATAATAATAATAATTGGGGGGGAAAGAAGCCAACCCAACCCTTAGTTGACTAAAAATGTCTCATCTCACAGACGCTGAGAAGCTAAGAGTCCACTAAGCAAGAGAACCCAGGTTATGTAAAAACACTGCCCTGTTTACTTCTACCTGAGATGCAGTACTCTTTTCTACCAGTTAGCTTCCCCGCTACAATGTTTTCTGGCAAAAATGAAACGAGCCTTAATGTTCTTTTTACTCAGCTGTGGTTTTCGTCTTGGAACTCTGCCATGCAGGCCAATTTTGCCCAGTCTTTTTCTTACGCGCATGTGTGCGCATGCGTGAGAACGCAGGCTGCCTGTAGAACCGGCTCCAGTCTCGCCGACTTATGGCGCTTTTCCACCGCATGGTATCAGCTCGCCTCGCCTCGCCTCCACTTGCATTTTTGGCGTTTCCACCGCAGTTCCATGGTACCTGGTACCTGCTAGCGGGTACTTTTTTAGTACCTTCTCGCTCAAGGTACCAAGCAAGCTTAAGTCGAGCAAAAAGGTGACGTCGGCAGACGGCCGGCCATTGTTTGGCCAGAAAGTGTGACGAAGTCACGAGAGCGACTTAAAGCAACAGCGCCGCAGCTAATACTTATTACTATCAGATACAGTCCATTACACCAACAGTCTACAAGCTTTTTAAAAATCAGATAATTTACAAAAGACTAGTTCGTCAACATGGCTAAAATTATAATGTGGGTTCTGTCCACTTGTGGGTTGCGTTGGTGTTATTTACGTCGCGTAAAAAAATACGTCACAGCCTACGTCACGCCCCTTTCGCAGACGACCAGGAAGTACTATTTGCGGTAGTATTTGCGGTGGAAAACCACCCGTGTTTACTACAAACCGAGTTGAGTCGAGTAGAGTCGAGTCGAGTCGTGCTACATTTGCGGTGGAAAAGCGGCATTAGGTTTCTTAATTTCTTAACTTATTTCTTTGTAACTTTTGTATATATATTTTTTACGCTGACTACGCTCTGTCAGAAAATGAAGGCAGAAAGTATTTTGGTGGTTCTCTTCGTCGTGGAAGTTCTCCTTCTACTGCTCGGTCGATGCGTCTCCGGGGAGATGCTGTTTGTTTACACAAAGGAACAGCTGACTGCGCTGAGGCCGGTCTGCACCGAGTCAAGGGCTGCAGACATCCCACCCGAAATCTGGAGGGGAATTAACCGTGGATGCAGAGGGGGAACAAATCGACAAGGGAAGAGAGAGGGGAGAAGGCAGAAACAACTTAAGAATAAGAGATTCTGTCTCTGCTGTGTCTGCCCTCCGTTGTCATGGGCAACGTGAGATCGCTGGCAAACAAGATGAACGAGCTAGCAGTGTTAGCCCGAAGTTCTGGGAGTGTAGCGTGCTTCACAGAGACATGGCTACACCAGGATATCCCGGACCACAACGCCTCCATCGACGACATCTTGACTGTTCGGGCGGACAAGGATTACGCCGGGTATGGTAAGCGGAAAGGCCGAGGGCTTGCCGTGCTTGTGAACAACAGATGGTGTCACCCCAGTCATGTTACGATCAAACAGAGGGTCTGTGGCCCGGACATTGAACTGTTACCCGTTGGACTCCGGCCATATTATCTGCCACGTGAATTCTCACATGCCATTGTGGTGGCTGTTTACATTCCACCTTCCGCAAACCCTACATTGGCGTGCAACACCATTCATAAGGAAATTGCGCAAGTTCAGACAAAACACCCCAGCGCACTGAAAGTAATATCAGGCGACTTCAACCATGTCAGTGTGTCATCTACACTGTCTACCTTCACCCAGTATGTGAGTGGCCCAACTAGGGAGGAGAGGACACTGGATCTGCTGTATGCCAATGTTAAGGAGGTTTATGACTCTTCCCCCCTCCCCCCCCCCCCCGGGTCGGTCAGACCACAATCTGGTCCACCTCAGACCCTGTTATGTGCCCCTGGTCAAGCGGCAGCCTGTGACCACAAAGACTGTGAGGAGATGGTCAGAGGAGTCCTATGGGACACTGCAGGAATGTTATGAGGTTACAGACTGGGATGTACTCTGTGAGCCACATGGAGAGGATATTGATGGACTCGCAAGGTGCATTACGGATTACATCAACTTCTGTGTGGACTCCATTGTTCCCACCAAGACGGTCCAGTGTTACCCTAACAACAAACCGTGGGTAACAAAAGACGTCAATAATCTTTTGAATGCCAAGAGGAGGGCCTTTAACGATGGAAATAGGGAGGAGGTTAAGGTAATCCAGGCTGATCTGAAGGTGAAGATCAAAGAGGCCAAGGATAAATACAAAGGGAAGCCAGAGCGGAAACTCCAGCAGAACAACACGAGGGAGGTTTGGAGCGGTATGAGGACTATAACTGGCTTCAGACCGACTGGCAACAGGGGGGGTCGAGGGCGGCCTGGACAGAGCCAACGAACTGAACCTGTTCTTCAACAGATTTTATGACCTGGTTCCCATCCCCCCTCTAGTCCTTCTCCTGACGACCCTCAAACCAGCGATGACCCTGGCTCTACTGCTGATGACTCTCAGGCTCCCGTGAGTACCCCTTTACCCCCTCCCCCTCTCCATCAGAACAATGCCCCCCCCCCTCACCACAACGACCCCCATCCCCCCCCCCCCCCCCCAGTGACCCCAGCCTGATCTTCACTGTGGAACAGGTTAGAGCAGTGATACTCACTGTTTCCACCTCCTGGAGGACAAATAAAGGTTCATCTAAATCTAAATCTTTCACAAGAGCCACAATGGCCGAGCAAAATCAAGGGAAGAGCCACCTTTAAGACACACCCCCTTTTGCAAAAGACACACCCCCTTTTGCTAATGTTAATTTCTACATATAAATTCCATATCCCACAAAAACAGAAACAACATAGCCAATACATTTTCAATTAAGACCATATTTATCTTAATACTGGGATGAGCGGAAACTGGCATGCATGTCCTTGACTTTCTTCATGTTGTATTTGTAGTTTGTTGTTGCAATCACAGTGAGGCATTCAAGATGAGCATGGGTCAGTCCGTTTTTCTGTTTCCTCTTGATAGTGTTCACGGTTGAAAATGTTGACTCACAGGTGTATGTGCTCATGAAGAAAGACATCACTTTCTGTGCAAGTGGTTTCAAACTGGGAAAGTCTGCTTCAGAAACCAAACTCCAGAATTGGACAACACCTGCTCCAGGGGCGTCGTTAGCCCTGTTTTAGGGGGGGACCCTAAAATGTTCCTCTCCGTGAATCGCCACCTTAACGTGGTGGAGGGGTTTGAGTGCTTGGATGATCCTAGGAGCTATGTTGTCGGGGGCTTTATGCCCCTGGTAGGGTCTCCCAAGGCAAACAGGTCCTAGGTGACTAGCCAGACTAAGAGCGGTTCAAAAAACCCATATGATGACAAATAAAACGAAGTCAGTTACGTCGCCCGGATCGGCGAAACCGGGGCCCCACTCTGGAGCCAGGCCCAGAGTGGGAGCTCGCAGGCGAGCGCCTGGTGGCCGGGTCTTTTCCCATGGGACCCGGCCGGGCCCAGCCCGAAAAGGCGACGTGGGACCACCTTCCCGTAGGCCCACCACCCGCAGGAAGGACCGTAAGGGGCCGGTGCTGTGTGATTTGGGCGGTGGTCAGGGGCAGGCGCCCGGACGACCAGAGCCGCGCACACAGTCTCTAGCGCTGGGGACATGGAATGTCACCACGCTGGCGGGGAAGGAGCCCGAGCTTGTGCGGGAGGTCGAGCGTTACCGGCTAGATATAGTCGGCCTCGCCTCCACGCACAGCTTGGGCTCTGGAACCATTATCCTTGAGAGAGGCTGGACTCTTCATTTCTCTGGCGTTCCCCGTGGGGAGAGGCGGCGGGCTGGCGTGGGTTTGTTTATAGCCCCACAGCTCAGTCGCCACGTGTTGGAGTTTACTCCGGTGAACGAGAGGGTTGCGTCCCTGCGCCTAAAAGCCGGGGACAGGTCTCTCACTGTTGTGGCGGCCTACGGGCCGAACAGCAGTGCAGAGTACCCGGCCTTCTTGGAGTCTTTGGGAGGCGTACTGAACAGTGCGCCGACTGGGGACTCCGTTGTTCTACTTGGGGACTTCAACGCCCACGTGGGAAATGACAGTGACACCTGGAGAAGGGTGATTGGGATGAACGGCCCCCCTGATCGGAACCCGAGTGGTGTTCTGTTTTTGGACTTCTGTGCTAGTCACGGTATGTCCATAACTAACACCATGTTCAAGCACAAGAGTGTCCATCAGTGCACGTGGCACCAGGACACTCTAGGCCGAAGGTCGATGATCGACTTTGTTGTCGTGTCTTCTGACCTGCGGCCGTGTGTCTTGGACACTCGGGTGAAGAGAGGGGCGGAGCTGTCAACCGATCACCACCTGGTTGTGAGTCAGATCCGCTGGCGGGGGGGGAAGTTAGACAGACTTGGCAGGCCCAAACGTATCGTGAGGGTCTGCTGGGAACGTCTGGCAGACCCGTCTGTCAGAGGGATCTTCAACTCACACCTCCGGGAGAGCTTCTCACAGATCCCGGGGGAGGCTGGGGACATCGAGTCTGAATGGACCATGTTCTCGACCTCCATTGTCATGGCGGCAGTCCGGAGTTGCGGTCGCAAGGTCTCTGGTGCTGGTCGCGGCGGCAATCCCAGAACCCGGTGGTGGACACCGGAAGTAAGGGATGCCGTCAAACTGAAGAAGGAGTCCTATCGAGCCGTTCTGGCTTGTGGGACTCCCGAAACAGTTGACCGGTACCGGCAGGCCAAGCGTGCCGCGGCTCGGGTAGTCGCAGAGGCAAAAACTCGGGTCTGGGAGGAGTTCGGGGAGGCCATGGAGAAGGAGTATAGGTTGGCCCCAAGGAAATTCTGGCAAACCGTTCGGCGCCTCAGGAGGGGGAAGCAGTGCTTCACCAACACTGTTTACGGTGCGGGTGGGGAGCTGTTGACGTCGACTGGGGATGTTGTCGGACGGTGGAAGGAATACTTTGAGGATCTCCTCAATCCTGCCGTCACGTCTTCCGAGGAGGAAGCAGAGACTGGGGACTTCGGGGCGGACCCGCCTATCACCCGGGCTGAAGTCACTGAGGTAGTCGATGGGCTCCTTGGTGGCAGGGCTCCGGGGGTGGACGAGATCCGTCCTGAGTACCTGAAGTCTCTGGATGTTGTGGGACTGTCCTGGTTGACACGCCTCTGCAGCATCGCGTGGCGGTCTGGAACAGTGCCTATGGATTGGCAGACCGGGGTGGTGGTTCCCCTATTTAAGAAGGGGGACCGGAGGATGTGTTCCAATTACAGAGGAATCGCACTCCTCAGCCTCCCCGGTAAGGTCTACGCCAGGGTACTGGAGAGGAGAATCCGGCCAATAGTCGAACCTCGGATCCAGGAGGAGCAGTGTGGTTTTCGTCCTGGCCGCGGAACACTGGACCAGCTCTACACCCTCTACCGGGTGCTCGAGGGTTCATGGGAGTTTGCCCAACCAGTCTACATGTGTTTTGTGGATCTGGAGAAGGCATTCGACTGTGTCCCTCGTGGTGTCCTGTGGGGGGTACTTCGGGAGTACGGGGTCCGGGGCCCATTGTTAGGGGCCGTCCGTTCCCTGTACAACCGAAGTAGGAGCTGTGTTCGCATTGCCGGCAATAGGTCAGACCTGTTCTGGGTGCATGCTGGACTCCGCCAGGGTTGCCCTTTGTCACCGGTTCTGTTCATTGTTTATATGGACCTCCCCGGTAAGGTCTACGCCAGGGTACTGGAGAGGAGAATCCGGCCAATAGTCGAACCTCGGATCCAGGAGGAGCAGTGTGGTTTTCGTCCTGGCCGCGGAACACTGGACCAGCTCTACACCCTCTACCGGGTGCTCGAGGGTTCATGGGAGTTTGCCCAACCAGTCTACATGTGTTTTGTGGATCTGGAGAAGGCATTCGACTGTGTCCCTCGTGGTGTCCTGTGGGGGGTACTTCGGGAGTACGGGGTCCGGGGCCCATTGTTAGGGGCCGTCCGTTCCCTGTACAACCGAAGTAGGAGCTGTGTTCGCATTGCCGGCAATAGGTCAGACCTGTTCTGGGTGCATGCTGGACTCCGCCAGGGTTGCCCTTTGTCACCGGTTCTGTTCATTGTTTATATGGACCTCCCCGGTAAGGTCTACGCCAGGGTACTGGAGAGGAGAATCCGGCCAATAGTCGAACCTCGGATCCAGGAGGAGCAGTGTGGTTTTCGTCCTGGCCGCGGAACACTGGACCAGCTCTACACCCTCTACCGGGTGCTCGAGGGTTCATGGGAGTTTGCCCAACCAGTCTACATGTGTTTTGTGGATCTGGAGAAGGCATTCGACTGTGTCCCTCGTGGTGTCCTGTGGGGGGTACTTCGGGAGTACGGGGTCCGGGGCCCATTGTTAGGGGCCGTCCGTTCCCTGTACAACCGAAGTAGGAGCTGTGTTCGCATTGCCGGCAATAGGTCAGACCTGTTCCGGGTGCATGCTGGACTCCGCCAGGGTTGCCCTTTGTCACCGGTTCTGTTCATTGTTTATATGGACAGAATTTCTAGGCGCGCCCAGGGGGCGGAGGGTTTCCGGTTCGGGGAGCACAGGATCTCATCTCTGCTGTTTGCGGATGATGTTGTCCTGTTTGCTTCCTCGAGCCGGGGCCTCCAGCATGCTCTGGAGCGGTTTGATGCCGAGTGTGAAGCGGCTGGGATGAGGATCAGCACCTCCAAATCCGAGGCCATGGTACTCGACCGGAAAAAGGTGGCTTGCCCCCTCTGGGTGGGTGGGGAGCCTTTGCCTCAAGTGGAGGAGTTCAAGTATCTCGGGGTCTTGTTCACGAGTGACGGAAGGACGGAACGTGAGATTGACAGGCGGATCGGTGCAGCGTCTGCAGTGATGCAGTCTCTGTACCGGACTGTCGTGGTGAAGAAGGAGCTGAGCCGCAAGGCAAAGCTCTCGATTTACCGGTCAATCTACATTCCTACTCTCACCTATGGTCATGAGCTTTGGGTCATGACCGAAAGGACAAGATCGCGGATACAAGCGGTCGAAATGAGTTTCCTCCGCAGGGTGGCTGGGCGCTCCCTTAGAGATAGGGTGAGGAGCTCGGTCACACGGGAGGAGCTCGGAGTAGAACCGCTACTCCTCCACGTCGAGAGGAGCCAGTTGAGGTGGCTCGGGCATCTGTTTAGGATGCCTCCTGGACGCCTCCCCCGGGAGGTGTTCCAGGCATGTCCCACCGGGAGGCGGCCCCGGGGAAGACCTAGGACACGCTGGAGGGACTATGTCTCTCGGCTGGCCTGGGAACGCCTCGGGATCCCCCCGGAGGAGCTGGAGGAGGTGTGTGCGGTGAGGGAAGTCTGGGCTTCCCTGCTCAGACTGCTGCCCCCGCGACCCGGCCCCGGATAAGCGGAAGATAATGGATGGATGGATGGATGGACCCTAAAATGTTCTTCAGCCCCCCTAAATAATGATCGGGATCATTATAGGGCCGCCGAAGAAATACGCTAATTAATAATTATATTTTATTTCGAAAAATTACCGGATGCTCTCGGTTAAATGTCGGTCACTTGAGCGTCAAAAATGTAACCCACAAATTCGAAAAACTAGTTAAAAAAACGGACGTCTTTCGGAATCGCTGGCTGGCTGGCTCGCACCCCCACTATTAACTATTACAATTTTCTGAGTCTGAGAACGGTGTTTTGGCCCATGCCAAACTCCAAGCCATCTCAAAAGATGCCTCCGCAACGCTCTGCAGTGGAGGTTGTCATGTGGATAAGATTTAGCTGTTCACAAAGTGAAGCAGTGAGCTGCGCTAATTTACTCTTTCTTATTTAACTGCCAGGCGGATGCGCAGTTTTGAAATGGTGCTCCAAGTTGCTTCGTTTGAAACAGGCGCGGGTTTGTTTGCATATTAAGCACAGATGATTCATGCCATGAAGCATAAATAATAATTTGTCTGTCCTGCTCGCCCCCTCTTCGTCGTCTTCATGCGGATTTTCGTTTGGTGTTACTGCTGGTTTTCGCCCTTTTTTCATGAAAAAAACGACCCATTGTGCCCGCAGTTCAAGCTGGCTTGCTCCATCCTCTGTCCGTCGTCAACCCCCCTTGGTGCGTAACGGCGCGCGTGTTTGGCGGCCGTATTCACGCGAGACCGCAGAAAATTACTTCATTTATAGTTATTACTTTTCTTTTTGTGGCTGTGTTACCATATTGTTATAAGCTAGTATGCCAGTGTGAGCCACCAATTAAAGCTTGACGAGCCGCATGTGGCTTGCGAGCCGCGCAATGAGTATCACTGGGTTAGAGGACAACTGCTTAAACTCCACGCAAACAAAGCTGCAGGCCTGGCAAAGTCAGTCCTAGGGTGCTAAAAGCATGTGCCCCCCAGCTGTGTGGAGTGCTACAGTACATCTTCAACCTGAGCCTGAGTCTCCAGAGGGTCCCTGTCCTGTGGAAGACATCTTGCCTCGTCCCTGTTCCGAATACGCTGCGCCCCAGCGGCTCCAAGGACTACAGACCGGTGGCACTGACCTCCCACATTATGAAGACCCTGGAGAGACTGGTGCTAGAACAGCTGCGGCCCATGGTCGGACACTTCCTGGACCCCCTTCAGTTTGCCTACCAGCCCTGGCTGGGAGTAGAGGATGCCATCCTCTTCCTGCTCGACCGCTGCTATACCCATCTAGACAAGCCGGCAAGCACTGGATCCTGTTCCTAGACTTCTCCAGTGCTTTCAACACCATCCAGCCAACTCTGCTGGGTGAGAAACTGGCAGCAATGCAGGTGGATAACTCCCTGGTGTCCTGGATTGTAGACTACCTGACTGGCAGACCACAACATGTGCGCTTACAGCACTGTGTGTCGGACAGTGTGGTCAGCAACACTGGGGCCCCCCAAGGAACCGTCCTCTCCCCCTTCCTCTTCACCATCTACACCACGGATTTCAGCTACCACACAGAGTCCTGCCACCTTCTGAAGTTCTCTGATGACTCTGCTGTGGTGGGCTGTATCAGCGATGGGGAGGAGGCCGAGTACAGGTCTGTGGTGGGGAACTTTGTCGCATGGTGTGAGCGGAATCATCTGCAGCTTAATGCGGCTAAGTGCATGGAGCTGGTCATCGACCTGAGAAGGACCAGGACAACAGTGACCACTGTTTCCATTCAGGCGGTCAGTGTGGACACCGTTGAGGATTACAAGTACCTTGGTGTTCATTTGGACAACAAACTGGACTGGCTCAACCAACTGATCCGGAAGGCCGGTGACATTGTGGTGGTGGAGCTGGACTCTCTGGCGGTGGTGTCAGAGAGGAGGATGCTGGCCAAACTACACGGCATCCTGGACAGTACCTCCCACCCACTCCACAATGTGCTGGCCGGACAAAGGAGTACTTTCAGCGGGAGACTCATCCTTCCGAAATGCACCACGGAGCGCCACAGGAAGTCATTCCTACCTGTGGCCATCAAACTTTACAATTCCTCACATCATTAGTATGTGAGCCAACTGTATATTCTGTGACATAACACAACATCCGGTGATATAACAATGGACACTAGGCAATAGTCTGACATAATATTCTGTAATATAACAATGCATATTTGGCGATATTCTGATACAACTGTAATATAACTATGTATATTCTGCTAAAAACCTGTAAATCCTGTATATGCTGTAAAAACCTGTAAATCCTGTACATCTTGACATAACACTGTATATTCTGCAAGACCAATACTTGCGTAATTGTAATTGTATAGAATTGTTTAGACCAGGGGTGCACACACTTTTTCAGCATGCGAGCTACTTACAATATGACCGAGTCAAAGTGATCTACCTACTATAAAATTGCGCAACATATAATTATTCTGAAATATATTGACAATTGTTTATAAGAACCATATATGTTAGTATACCTTGCATAATTATGTGAACCCATATTGCTTGTTACAACCCCAACACAAAATAAGGAAATCAGCTTACAAATCAATAACGTTTATTTACAACAACAAAAAACAACACAGGGATCAAGGAGGACTGCCAGTGGCACCAAATGAAAGAAAGAAATAATACCCACCCCCCTTTGACAGGTGCTAAGCAGCCATAAATACAGTGGGTGGTGCTCACTCTAACCTAGGGTTGTAACAACAGGTAAACCTACGTGACGTTAGATGCCAAGCCTCACTCAAGGCTGACTCGCATAAATAAGTGGAGCCAAATAATGCAGTCAAGGATGTTGCACATTTCATTATGTTGAAGTACTTTTCCTCTGTGAGTAAGCTCCAGAATTGTCCATGAGCTCTGGCCTTCAGCTCAATGTCGGCCAGTTCAGATGAAACAGCGTTGTAATTTTGGATGCGAGTGAAACAATGGCAGCATCTTCCCGAAAAGGGTAGCACATGAATGTAGCTTTTGGCTCGAATAAAACAAAGTCTTGACTGCTGTCCTGACAACTGGGATTTTAGTTCCTTATCCTTTCTCCTTCTCAACTCACTTTTCGGATGGAAGTTAGTGTCGTTTTTATGTACAGTCCGAAAATGCCGCTCCACATTTCCCTTTTTCGGTATATCGACTGCAGTCTGGCAGATGAGGCAAACGCACTTTGAAAATGACAGTGAAAAAAAATCTAACTCCCATTCCGTATGGAAATAGTACGTTTAGTCTATTTATTTGGTCCAGCTTCCCCACACATTGTAATACTCTTCAGTTTAGAAGTCGTAAATTGAAGATAACTCAGATTGGTCAAACCGACTGTCAGTCAAGTTACAAATGTCATAGTGAGGATAATTGGCTGACGTCTACGTTTGCATTTTGTCTATCCATATAAGATTTGATCTTGCTGTTTGTAGGTCTTGTTGAAATTGATTTAATATATATTTCAATAAATCTGTAAAAAAAATAAAATAATAAAAGGGCGTTTACGTTTTAATGCCATGCGATCTACCAGTAGTACCTTTGCGATCAACCGGTCGATCGCGATCGACGCATTGAGCACCCCTGGTTTAGACTATAATTGTAGTCTATAACCTGCACTATATCCTGTATATCTTGTATATTCTGCAAGAAAACTGTAAATCCTGTACATCCTGACATAACACTGTATATTCTACAAGACCAATACTTGTATAATTGTAATTGTACAGTCTGTACATAATCATTTATCCAAGCCTCTGCGCCCCCCCCCCTCCCGTGTGGATTCACCTACCGTTTTTACTTTATTGTTATTGCCCCCACCCCTCTATCCCTGTGTACACTTTTCTAATATTTTACCTCACACCCTTACCCTTGTGTGCTTTTGCGAGACTGTGTGCCGTTGCTGCAAAGGAGTTTCCCCCGGGATAAATAAAGTAATCTGAATCTGAATGGTGGAGTCATGAACACTGACCTTAACTGAGGTAAGTGAGGCCTGCAGTTCTTTGGATGTTGTTGTGGGGTCTTTTGTGATCTCTTGGATGAGTTGTTGCTGCTCTAATTTTGATTGTCCGGCCACTCCTGGGAAGGTTCACCTTGTTTTCGCCATTTGTGGATAATGGCTCTCACTGTGGTTCACTGAAGTCCCAAAGCTTTAGAAATTGAACTCAGGTGTGATAAACCACTGTTAAGTTATATTTTACCGAGGGGGCACTTTTTCACACAGGGCCATGTAGGTTTGGATTTTGTTTTCCCTTAATAATAAAAACCTTCATTTAAAAACTGCATTTTGTGTTTACTTGTGTTATCTTTGACTAATGTTTATATTTGTTTCATGATCTGAAACATTTAAGTGTGACAAACATGCAAAACAATAAGAAATCGGGAAGGGGGCAAATACTTTTTCACACCACTGTATATATATTATATATAATGGTTATGCTAAATGAGTAGGCTAACTGGACCGGATTGTCATTTTATTTTGTTTTGATTCAACTTTTCAACTGAGGCTGCTTTGCTGATCACAGTTTTCATCTTGCAGAGGAAATGAGAAGAAAATGTTCATTCTATTCTTCAATATTTGTATTTTGAGTTACTGGAGTGGATTGCTCCAACTAGTCTTTGCTAAAACAGTCATAGGTCTTAAATCAGTCTAAGACCGGTTTTAGGCCCATATCTAACACCTGTTGCACCAACAGAATTTAAGAGCAGTCTTAACTAACTTTGTGGTGCCCTGTGGGGGGTTCTCCGGGAGTATGGGTTCCGGGGCCTTTTGTTAGGAGCCGTCCGTTCCCTGTATGATCGGAGCAGGAGCTGTGTTCACATTGCCGACTTGTTTCTGGTGCATGCTGGACTCCAGGGTTTCCCTTCGCCTCCGGTTTTGTTAATTGTTTTTATGGACAGAATTTCTAGGTGCAGCCAGTGGCCGGATGTTGTCCGGTTCGGGGAGCACAGGATCTCATCTCTGCTATTTGCAGATTATGTTATCCTGTTGGCAACCGGACCGGGGCCTGCAGCATGCTCTGGAATGGTTTGTAGCCGTGTGTAGCGGCTGGGATGAGAATCAGCACCTCCAAATCAGAGGCCATGGTACTTGACCGGAAAAAGGTGGCTTGTCCCCTCTGGGTGGGTGGGAAGTCCTTGCCTCAAGTGGGGAATTAAGTTGGGGTCTTGTGCACGAGTGATGGAAGGACGGAACGCAAGATTGACAGACGGATCAGTAATCAGTCTGCTGTGACAGTGACAGTCTGTGTATTTTACCATCGTGGTAAAAAAGGATCTTAGCCGCAAGGTCAATCTCCTACTCTCACCACTCTCCATGCTCATGAGCTTGAGTTTGCGGATACAAGCGGTCAAATTGAGTTTCCTCCGGGCGTTTCCTTAGAGATAGGGTGTGGAGCTCTGTCATACGGGAGGGGCTCGGAGTAGAACTGCTGGTCCTCCACGTTGAGAGGAGCCAGCTAAGGTGGCTTGGGCATCTGTTTCGGATGCCTCCTGGATGCCACTGATATAGGTGGCCCCTGGGAAGACCCAGGACATGCTGGAGGTACTATGTCTCTTGGCTGGCCTGGGAACACCTCGGGCATTCTTCTTGTTCAAATCCCTTAGCTAAAGATTATTTCAATTTCATGAATCACATTTAGAGCAACCAACCAGTACCAAAACCAGTAACATTAGACGCTCGCACTATTAAGTTAGACTCAAATAAATGTAGGCTGACAAACATTTGAACTTTCAATGACAGTCATGTGTCAGTGCCGCTGCTAGCCATTTTGGTGCCCTAATCAGATTGGTTCGGTTTTGTTTTCATTATTTATTTTGGATTATTTTGGTGCCCCCTCACCACTTTGGTAACGGAAGATTTGACTGTGTCTCTGGTGTAATGGTTAGCTACTTATTTAAGACAGGCCCATACTATGTAGCCAGTGCAATAAACTAGAACGGTGAACAGACAGCTTTGCTGGATCATTAGTGGGTGTACATCATAACATGATAACAGACTTTCCTGCAACCTATAATAATCTAGTATTCACCCAGACCATAGTATATACTGAGGTTTTGCAAGCGATCCAATGTTAGATTCAAACTAAATCTATATGCGCACAAGAAAGGAGACAAAGGTCTAAAATATACTCATGAGGAGACCAGCAGAGATGTGCTTATGGCAATCCCAAATCTGATCTGTTCCTGGAGAGAACAGTCAGCCAGAGACACCCTTCTTGGCATTTCCCCTGCTCTGCCTGCTCTCCCAAAATTTATCTCTGAAGCTCCTCTTTTTATTAGAAAAGCTCACAGTTCATTTACATAGGTCACAGTTCAGCATCAGGTATAGTGTGGACAACACTTCCAAAGTCTATCAATCAACACAAATGTCATTTAAGAATGTGCTTGTCGAAGCCTTATGGCTTGATTGAGTTTGGTTCTGGGTTTTACGACACAACCCCCATTTTGCAGATAATCAACCCAAATGGTTATCTCTTCTTCAAAGCACGTCCTTCTCTGCAAGACAAACTCAAAAGCACATACAAAAGCTAACACTTTGTATTAATTCTATGAAAGTTGTAACAGCAAATATGGGATTACTAAAAATGAATCTAACATTGAATCACTTTCAACGGATTGAAATGTTGAATGTATGGTAACAAGTAAAAAAAAGTAATACCAACTCTTATTGTTTCTCTCCAGGAATTTGAATCCTAGTCACCAGATAAAGTTACATTCATTCATTTAGAAGATCCAAAGCTTTACAGAGCTTTACAAATGAGCATCGGTCACTGATCAAAACAACTGATAGTCCCCAAACATTGAGGTAGTCAGGTTATGACATTGTGTGAAACCAAACAAGTGCCAAAGTGAAGAGCCACAAGAGCATTAAGTTAAACAAGCTACAATTATATGGCATGCATCCCAAAAGTGCAATAGTGAACTTGTAGGGAAACAAGTAATAATAATAATATTTACATTTAGTCATTTAGCAGACGCTCTTGTACAGAGCAATTTACAGCAAGAACAGGGACATTCCCCCTCAGGAAGCTGATGATTGGTCCAAGTGAGCCCTGACATTTGCCTCCCCAGGAGACCTGGTAGCATCTTCCCAATAGGTGGGATGAGATCCATTGAAGTACTGTGCCAGTGATGCCCTTCTCAGAGGGTCTGGAGAACAGAATCTGATGGTTGACCATATCAAATCGTAACTGTGTTTAGAGGTTAAGGAACCAATACCAGAATTGATATAGATTAATTGGATCACAATACAGTGGTCCTATATTGAGACAGGAGAGGGGAGAAGAGATAAACTGGTCATCGTACATTTCACCACTCAATGCCATTGTTGACGAGTACGAAATTGGTCAGTCACAGCTTCTTTGTCCATTGTTGTAGGAAGGTGGGGCCGTTGTCCAAGAAAAACATTTCAGTCAAGGCACTCACGTGATGATTGATATAAAGAATATTTATTGATACCCATAACATGGAATATGTTTTGACTTTGGCGGAGTGGAATGTCTAAGGGGGGCACTCCCTACCGCCTCGAGCGATACATACGTGCCTACATATATGACGTGAGGCTAGAAGAAATTAATATATATGATCCCCCCGATAGACAGACAGATGTACATAAATTCGGACAGGCAGACAGATATACATTAAATCAGACAGGCAGACAGATATACACAAATTCAGACAGACGACAGATATACATAAATTCAGACAGGCAGACAGATATACATAAAGTCAGACGGGCAGACAGATATACATAACTTCACACAGACAGACAACCGGGGGAGAAAGGGGATGGTGGTGGGAGGCAGCCGTATGATCCTAACCTGTCTGTGTGAGTGTTTGTATATCCGTGTGCCTTTTAAGGCAGTGTTACCGGGTGAAACCCCAATGGGCTTGCACTACCTGGGTCAGGTGTGTTCATGATTGATTGCTTGCGCTACCTGTGTGCTTGAGCTGTTACTGCATGTGAATTGTGGTGTGTGATGATAATATATTTTACTGAATGAGTGAAGTGTATGCTGAGTGTATGATGTGAATATATGAAAATGAATGAAAATATGTACTTAGATGACTGAGTGATGACGCGGGCAGCCCGAGTGTCGTTGCCAGAACTAGCTGCGCCCATGGAGTCTGTTGTCACAGTTTCTGGTGCTGTAGCAGGGCTTCCTGATTTGATTAGCTTTTCACGAAAGGGAAAGAAGTTGCATTAAACATCACATTACATTAAACACAACATTTAAAAGCGTTTTTTGTTGTTGTAGAGGTCTAACTATGGCCTGTTTGAAGGCAGAGGGGAAAGTGCTGGAAATGAGAGTTGAGGACATGGAGAAGAAAAGTTGTGATAATGGGATTAGTTCAACAACCTACATAATTTCTGTCTAAAACCAATGTTAAGACACTGAATGGTTGATATCAGTAAATACCTGGGGCCTCATGTACAAAGGTTGCGTACGCACAAAAACATGGCGTTTGTCCTTTCCCACGCTCACGTTCAGATGTATCAAACGTGAAATGACCGTGGAAATGTGCGGTGCCCCACGCCAGCTTCATAGCTGTCGTACGCACGTTTCTACAGCTATTGTTCCTTTGGCGTCACTTAGAGGTGATGCTGGGAAACTGTTAATAATGTGAAAACAGTCAAGTGATGTCAAGACACCGTTGTGAACAATTTACACACCCAGGCGTTCAAATAGGTGAATATAAAAGCATGCGCAATGTAATGAAGAAAATGGTATTAACAATGGCAGCGTTCGCGTTTGAGGACCTTGCAAATTGTACAATCCGACGTAAGCGAGTTTTTAGGGAACGCGAGGATTTACTTGCAAACAATAACTGGCTCATAAGCCGATTTCGGTTACCACGGCCAGTGTTACTGGAGTACGCAATTAGCAGCGATAGCCGGTTTCCCTAAGGTTATCGGAGATACTGACTGCACACACATTGCTATAAAAGCCAATGGTGGAATCAACTCCCCACCTCCATCAGAAGCACAGACTGCCTTCTCACCTTCAAGAGAAGGCTTAAAACTCACCTATTTAAAGAATTGAATGGCACTTAGGAATAGTATGGCACTTCATATAATCTAATGTGCTTTAGAAAAATCTGTTGGTCCCCATATGGTGACTTGCCAGTGTTGTTTGTTGTATCTATTGCTTTATGTTCACAATCGTTGTGTTATGCATTTATAGTTCTTCCCTTGGCACTTATTGGTTCTCATGATGGATGATTCACGATCTAAAAAAACGACTGTGTTCGGGGTCTATCACGTTGCTATGCTCAATTACTGATGCTCTTTGTAAAAGCTCTCTCGTAAGTCGCTTTCAATAAAAGCGTCTGCTAAATGAATAAATGTAAATGTAAAAGTGCCATCACAGGATGAATTTGTTTATGTTAATAGAAAACATTTTAATTCCATTAATGTTCAAATCATATGTGATGCGCAAATGCAATTAACTAAAATCGTGGCAAGGTGGCCTGGCTCAACGCATGACTCATTCATTCTGACTAACAGCATGGTTGGAAACAGGCTGGAGGCTGGCGCGGTGCGCGATGGGTGGCTATGGGTGCGTAAATAGTTTATTTGTTTAATTTTCTATGACGTAAACCAGTGAAATGCACATTTGGGCAGGTGCGCATTCAAATGTTTATTTTATTTTATTGAAATTAGAGCTGCAAAGCTTTCTATCAAGCCCCTGATTGACTAATTTCTTCCCTCTACTCGTTTTGATTTATCTAATCGGACCAAGAGGGAAATTAGATAAACCTTTATTTGTCCTCCAGGGGGTGGAAATTGCAGGTCCAGGGCCTATTTACATTTGAATATTTAAATGGAGGCGTGGACAGGGAGGAGTTCGGCACCTCTGCATGTGCGCTCAATTCCACGTTGATTGCGATGTACAAAAGAAACGTGCTTGGATCCATGCCTACGCACACTTTTATACATCTGAATTTATTTGTGCGTACGACAGTTTCTGGGTTTTGGCGTACGCCAAGTTTCAGTAGGAAATCCACGCAAGTCTTTGTACATGAGGCCCCAGGGGTCTCATTTTTACGCACAAAAACGGGCTGAAAATGTGCATACGCCAGTTTCCACGCAAAGTCAGTGATTTATAAAAAAATAACTTGGCGGTAGAATGTGCGGTCTCTACGCAAACTATGACCCTCCCGTAAACCTACGCACATTTTGGAGACAGTGGGATTTGGAGACACAGATGACCGTACTGTAGTCATACTGCAAAAAGTGGGAAGAGCGATTACTCGTAATATATATGTATTTTGTTGTCCTCACACAAGTTTTTAGATTAGATTAACCTTTATTTGTCCTCCAGGGGGTAGAAATTGCAGTTCACAACAGCAGCAGGGTAAAGTACAGCACACAGAGTTGCAGGGTAATATACATAATGACAATAACATAACAATAGCAATAACAAAAGCAATAGCAATAGGCGGGCACGATAAGGTCAGATATAAAAAATAAGAAAATCAGTAATTTAAGTAATTTAAGTAGTCTGGTTAAGTAGTCCAGTATAAAAAATAAGTAATTTTTTCACTCAATGTTATCATTATCATGAAGATTAAATTAAGCCAGTTGAGCTTGAACTGCCTGATAATTGTTCCATAAACATCTTGTACAATCCAAGTCAAATTTTACATCAATATACAGCGCTGTCTGTCTCACAATCAGATTGTCCACTACGGCAGTGTAGGAGGCTGAAATGCATGTAAATACAGACCACAGACTATAACAAAAAATATCAATTTAATACTGTGCATATAACATCATACTTCAAAAACTAGAAATGCAGTCGTTAAGCTCCCACGCAATCGCTACACTCGTTGCACTTCAGAATCAGAATTCGTTTTTAATCACCATGCAAGATACACAAACACGGAATTTAGTACGGCAGTTGTTACCACTTTTTCTCCAGTTCTGCCACTTGGCATGCTGTCGCACTATTTTTATATTTTTTGTGTGCCTTGATTCACCATGAAGAAAAATCACCTGCCAGGTTCATGCATGGATCTATTATATTAACTGGACACCGCGTCACCTCTCAGCAGACACGTTGATCTTTCCCAGTGGCCACACATGGTATTGCAACCTAAAATCCCATGGGGCCCAGAAAGCATTTTTCCCATAGACCATAATAGTAAAAGAGAAGCAAGTAAAAAGGTTATATGGTATAGGTAGTAGTAGATTGACCGGTAAATCGAGAGCTTTGCCTTGCGGCTCAGCTCCTTCTTCACCACGACAGTCCGGTACAGGGACTGCATCACTGCAGACGCTGCACCGATCCACCTGTCAATCTCACGTTCCGTCCTTCCGTCACTCGTGAACAAGACCCCGAGATACTTGAACTCTTCCATTTGAGGCAAAGGCTCCCCACCCACCCAGAGGGGGCAAACCAACTTTTTCCAGTCGAGTACCATGGCCTCGGATTTGGAGGTGCTGATCCTCATCCCAAACATAATTTATTTTATTTATTCAGTAGCATGTGGGAAGTATAGGTTCTGACATCTCACTACAGGAGAAAACTGTTTTAGGGTTGAATATAAAAAGATATCAGGCTAGGAATAACACTTAATGTCCAGGAGCTCCTTCCATGACTCAGGTGATATCCAAACTATATCACGTAGCTGTAAAAGAAACAGAGAAAATGCAAAGTTAATTAAGCCTTTAATTGGGACTGCACAATGCTTATTAAAGACTTGCCTGTTTGAATGTGCCGATATAGCCTATACAATTATAAGAACTTTAAACTTAATCTGACAAGAAGTTGTAGGCTATATCACATACACATACATTGATAGACAAAACAGATTTACCTACCGGCATTTGGTTAATAAATATGACAGCTTGTATTAATGTGGGGAATCCCTTATTTTATTTTTTATTTTAGATTAACCTTAATACAAAATTACTTGTTTTATCCTTACTTAAAAAATAAACAAACAAAACAAATTAACCACGTCAGTGACGTGCAACGAGATTCATGGCTGGTGAGGCACTGACGTCATCACAGTCAGATTTACAAAGATATGAACTTTACAGAGTAGCTTATTCACCATTTGATTGGCAACAGTTAACGTGTTTTGTTTAAAATGTCATGTCAGTATTCTTTACATATACAAACTGTAGCATAGAAAAAAAAGAATTAAAAAAAACGTTATTATCGTGTTACCTTCAGTTCAGTTCAGTTAAAAGGCACATACACATAACACAGACTAGTTAAAAACACTGTTACACTAAAATTCATCTAAAACTTGCAATAATTGTGCAAATTTAGTAACCTGATTGCACTTGGTACAAAAGAGTTCTTTGTCCTATTGGACTTAAAACAAGGAACTCTGAATCTCCTGCCTGAGGGGAGAACCTCAAAAGAGCAATGAAGGGGGTGATTTACACAGTACAGAATAGCATCTGCTTTCCTCATAACCTGCCTCTCATAGATATCTGTTAAGGAAAACTGTGGACAGCTTGCCAGCCACCTTCAAAATATGGCTGAGGTTATTTTTCTCCTTCAGGCTGATACGAGGGGGTCAGATAGCTCAACGGTTAAGGCGTTGCCCTCATGATTGGAAGGTTGTGAGATTGAGCCCCGGCTGTGGCTATATGACGTAGTGTCCTTGGGCAAGGTGCTTCAACCAACTTGCCTCAGGGATAAAAGCGTCTGCTAAATGAATAAATGTAAATGTCAATAAATGATACCCCCATACCAAGCAGCGAAAGTAAGGACAGATTCTATAAAAGATTTATAAAACAAAGGCAGAATAACCTTATTGACATTAAAAGAGTTGAGCTTCCTTAGGAAGTACAATCGTTGTTGACCCTTTTTACAGATGGTCTCTGTGTTTGCATCACATTTTTGCTTACTGTCTATCACAGTGCCCAGGTATTTGTACTGCTCTACCACCTCTATGCTGCTACCTTTAATATAGGTAGGTTGAGGAGAAGCAGGTTGATTTCTCAACCTTGACTTATAAATAAAGTCCTTGCGCCTCTCCTTCTGAAGAAAGACATCGATACCTTTAATTATTATCTCCTGCTTTGATTTAAAGTCCAGTTTGGAAAATTCTTTCAATTTAGATATGTAATCCTCCATTCTGAAAATAAGGCCAAGCAATACCCAAAAATTACTGAATGGTTGCACTTGACTTGCTAACTGTTTACTGTAGGTTGCTGTCACTAATTCTATCATTCTGCAGCCGAGAGTCGTAAGAATAATCTCTGGTATCACCAGCGCCCCCTGTCATGAGGCAGGAGAACTGCACGCCTCACTTAGTGCCTCTTTGCAGCGGTTTTATGATCGCTCAGCGCAAGAATATGTTACACACATACAGTTGTTGATGAAAATAAAATATACACTGTACATTATATACACCAGCTAAACTGTAGCAATTTAGTTAATATACTAAAAGTGTTTGAACATTTTAATAGCGATATACAGAGGGACAGCAATGCGGTCTCACTGCAGAGCAAGCCAGCACAGTTAGCATAGTCATTGCGCAATCCATGGTGAGGCTCAGCAGGCTGCTGCCTCACCGCTCATCTCTACTTAATGTTTGAATGGTAAATGTGAAAATTCAGCGATAAGTTAAATGGAAAATAACTTTAAAGTACAAATTACTAAACAAATATAACTGTTTAATTCATTTTTGTATTTGATATTTCTATGATGACAGGTGAGGCACGACCTCCCCTGCCTCCCCTGACTGCATGTCACTGAACCATAGTCTATATGACTTTGAGAACATCATCAGTTGATGTGCCCTATAAATCCATCATTTGATTGTGTAGATTCGTCATTACCGGTCAAACTCTTCCACAAGCACTCATGGGCGCACAGCGCTTGTCCAGAACGCGATTTGCTCGTTCTCATTGCCCCAGGGCATGATGGGAGGCGCCAGAGCATCATGGGGGGTGACTCAACTGCGCATGACTTGTGCTGTCCATACCGCGGAAGTAAACCCGAAGTCAGAAACCTTTTTCGGCGTATGCGCCAGGCGAGCAACTCCATTGAAATAAACGGCTGCCATTTTTGGTCCGGTATCCAGTTCATATAATAGATCCATGGGTTCATGAGAATGATACTAGATTAGCATGCATAAGGTGATTTGCATTGACCATTTATGGTTAAAGATGGGCGTGTTCAGGGCGGGGTACTATGGAAACATCACATACGCTGTGATGTCATGAGAGGCTGTGTCCTGGAGGGGCGCTACATCACAAGGAGATGGCTCCACCCTTGGTCAGGGATGACTCCATCTGGTGGTAGAGTCGGGCAAAGGCACACCTCTCCACAGCCTCATCAACACAGGTGGAGGGAATGAAGGCTGATAACTGCCTGAGTGACTGGAGGCATTTAAAAGGGGGTCAGTCTGCCTGGGTGGGTGTGCAGTTTGGGGGAGCTTTTTGTACCTGAAGAACATTATGCACCTGGAGGAATACTTATCGGGAGAACTTTGTAGAGGAACACGTACCAGCCGGCCATACCTGGGAGAAGGTGTGAGTGACCCTGAGAAAAGGAATATTTCTGTTGGAACCATTGTTTAGTGACAAATACTTTTTAGTTTCCTTCCAAGAGCCGAGGGCCAAGATTGACTTTAGTCCGTTTCCAACCAGTGGGTAATTCTTGAGTTCAACCCCTTTGTTTTGTAAATGTTTCCCCAATAAATATTGAATTTGATTTTGGAAATTGTGTCCGTGCACTGTTTGGTACTGCCCTGCTGAGGACCAGCCTCTCATGGTCTCACAACGCACACTTGTGGTTAAGCTGTGATTTATAAATGGAACTTTGCTTAGAAGTCTGCCAATTTACGCTTTTGGGCGTACGTACACTTTTAGTAAGAATCCTACACACTGTTTTATAAATGAGAACCCAGGACTCTATAGGCAGCTGGGGCAGCAACAAGCACACCCTCAATTGTATCCTCCAGTTATAGATACTCTCTTTCAAGGCTGACAACAACGCTTGCATAGACTGCTAAATACTTCTGCAGAGATTTCTTCAGCCAGTGATAATTAATTGTTCCAGAAACTGCTGGATCCAAAAGAGATTGAGACACAGAAAATGACAGAGAGAACAGATACGATAGCTCAGTGATTGCTAAGAGTCTGAAAAAAATGCTGTGTAATCATTTTGTGGTTTTCATAACTGATGTTTTTTACAGGTCCTGTCAGCCTGTCACACATCGGTCTGCCTTCTACCCAGACTGAAGGAGGTTGGTAGAGAGGGATGAATAGAGGAGGAGAAAATGGAAAGGGGAGGAGGGGAAGGCACTGTTCAACACTGACCTGTCAGAGTACATCATACTAGTACATCACACACACATACTCTTTCTTTCTGTGTCTCTCTTACACACACTCTTTCCATCTTTCTCTCAATCCCTCTCTCTCTCCCACAAACATGCTCATGCACATGCACACTTGCAGTATGGCATTGCTGGGGCCAGAGGTGAAACTAACCCAGCAGGCCAGTTTGCAGGGACTCAACCTACAGACCTATCTCTGCACAGATTCATCCTGTCACATGGAGGAGCCTAGGGCAGGGAAGCAGGCTGGGAGGGAGGGGGTGCAGGGAAAGAAGCAGGCAACAACAGCAAGCTGTTTCTTAGACTCTATAAGAGACAGTAGAACAGTACAGACAAAAGTATTTTACAGTTTTTCTCAGATCACAATTTATCACAACTACATGTAAAAATCATCCAACTTGTCCAAATCATGGAACATTTACATTTAGTCATTTAGCAGACGCTAGACTATATCAGATGGCTCTCTGTTGAATAGTCTTACCCCTCAAGACATCTAGGAATTTGTGGTGACAGATTTTGATGTTCTATAAGTTGTGTTGATGTTTTGAAACTGCATGGACATATGGCAAGTTACATTCTGGTCAGAGGTTCCCACCAAAGTTAACACCTCCCCCAGACAGGACGATGACTTGCTTATTCTATCAATGCAAATGATGACAGAAGGTCTCGGAGACAACACTCCTTTGGAGGTGCTAACTAACTGGCAGAGGATGCTCCTCACACCCACAGTGGATTGGAGACAAAGAACGTCTGGAAGACAACAGGCCCCCTTTACCCCCCCACACCAGGACAATGGGGTGGGGAGGGGGGGAGTTCACAACTGTTGGGGTATTATATATACAGGTGCCGTGAGTAGGCTCGGTGCCTTGCTCTCTGGAGATTTATCGTTCTCCAAGAGACAATGGTCACAGAGCTCTGTTGTGTGTGTGTGTCATGTCTGTCCTGTCTGTTTCATGTTCCGTGTGTTCTTATTGCAATACTCTGTTCTTGTGAAAGGTTCAATAAATTTGTATCTAACGAACAATTACATTTTGTATCCTTACAACGTCTTCCATCAGAAAAGTTTCCTTCACAGAATTACCTCCTTGTTTATCTATCTAACCTGCTGAAGCTGGTTGAAGAGTGCAGTTCAATATTGGGAAATCAACCGTGTCCTCAATAGTTCACACGTTTTGGAGAGAGAACAGGAATGTCCACCAATGCGCAGTGTACTGGTACAGCAGGGACGTTTCTAGGACTGAAAGAGAAGGGGGGCTTAGCCCCTGGCATTTTCTGTCGACGGGGGGACGGGGGGGGGGGGGGGGGGGGGGTGAGCTAGCCAGAGATTCCCAAAGACGTCAGTTTTTTACTCGTTTTTCGAACTTGTGGGTTACATGTTTGACGCTCAAGTTACCGACATTTAACCGAGAGCATCCAGTAATATTTCAAAATAAAATATTGTTATTACTTAATTACTTTTATTTTTGTATTTTTTTTACATATCTGACCTTATCGTGCCCGCCTATTGCTATTGCCATTGTTATTGCTATTGTTATGTTATTGTCATTATGTATATTACCCTGCAACTCTGTGTGCTGTACTTTACCCTGCTGCTGTTGTGAACTGCAATTTCCACCTCCTGGAGGACAAATAAAGGTTCATCTAATCTAATCTAATCTAATCTAATTATCGTATTTCTTCGGCGGCCCGATAATAATAATCCTGATAATTATTTAGGGGGGCTGAAAAACAGGGCTAACGACGCCCATGCGGTACAGTATCCTTCCTGTAATGCTTCATATTTTAGTTGTCCACTTCGATTTCACAGCATACAGAAATATTCTTTATAGAGATACATACTACACCACACATGCACATATGGGTATGTTTTACTGTAAAATTTAAATACATTTTGTCTTTGTGAAGACAGAGAGCTACAGTAGATTGAGTCTACTGGGGGTGTACTTCATGCGTGAACTCGTTACTGCGTGAGTGGATGGATTGTGTTTCATTTATCCCGTTTAGGTGATAAAGTTAGTCAAGTGCAGGGCAGCTTTATTTGCATACTTGGTCTAGTTTCTGCGTTGTTAGTACGGCGATTGATTGTCAGCAAGCCAGAAGCTGCGCTGCGAAAGCTGCCAGCTGGAAATAACACTACGCTCCTGACAAGTTAACTGAGCTGTAATTCTGACACTCTTTGTCAGAATTTGTGCCTAGCTACAGAAGTTAGGGTGTCTCGTTATTATATATTTTTTAATGTATGCGGAAGTTAGTTTGATTGCCGTTTTCAGCTAATTGCAAGACACAAGCAGGGGGATTTAGCTGAGTGAATACGCCCGCCTTTTGTTTTTGTAATCTGGTAATATGGTGATCGAGAGTAGAGGCCTGGATTAATTTCACAGTGTTATTCTAAATAGGCCAAATTAGATGAATGGGACAAATGAGAGACTAAAATGAGCATTTTAGAATATATCTCACGGTCACCATTTGCTTCCTCAGTATCCCTGTACACTACACCACCCGGGGGCACAGATATATTGCAACGTATATATGATCCACAGCTAACCTTGTCTACCTATCAGGATCCCCTTCACCCCACCTCTTGCTCTCCTTAGGGCTCTGGAACTGCCAGTCTGAGGTGAAAATGGTTCAATTCAAGGAGTACTTGCATCCCAGGCCTCTCTCCATGCGCTTGCGCTGACAGAGACCCGGATCCACCCAGAAAAATCTGCAACACCGGCCGCCCTCTCAGTCAATCACTCCTTCTCACACTTGCACCCGCCTAATCGGACGAGGGGGGGTGGGCACAGGCCTTCTCCTATCCCCACACATCAAATACACATCAACCCTGCTACCTCCTACTGCCAAAGCATTCGAATACTATGATGTGATGCTAACTGATCCTATTAAGGCACTGTTAGTGGTCCTCTATCACCCTCCTAGACCCCTAGCCGACTTTGTGGAAGAGCTAGATATGCTCCTATCTCCCGCACACTTCTTCGTTGTAACATCATTCCTCGCTCCCATTGACGAGTTCAGGTCACACCCTACGGATATGGCCACCGATACTCTGCTATCAATGCTAACCATGTCTCTTGACACTCTCTGCCCCCTGTCAACTAGATCTGATCAATCCTCTCCCCCTTGCCCGTGGCTCACAGATGTTGTTCAGAAGGGGCATTCCACCCTCCGAGCAGCTGAGAGGAGATGATGCAAGTCCAAAGATGATCAAGATGTTAACAAGTATCACTCCCTACTTAAGCCCTTCGCCATTTACATAACGGAGGCAAAAACCGCTCCTAACCCCATAAACTGTTCTCTACTTCAACCCATTGCATGTCTTTAAAATGTGGTTACTCACCCAAAACATTAAATTCTTGCTTTAAAACCTAGTTATTGTGTCAGTAATTTGGCCAATGCCCCTAAATATAAACTTTGCCATGTGTGCCACATTGCTCAAAATATGTAGTATATTTATGTAGTATATATGTAATATGTTTTTTCACTGTGACAGTCAACCATGGAAATGTACTAAGGTTTTATAAAAAATAAATTGAATATTTTTTAAGAAGTCAATAACAGACAAAAACATTTTATTGTACAAATAGACATTATCATGTACTTACATAACAAAGTACATGAGAATGTCTATTTGTACAATAAAATGTTTTTGTAGGAATGTATTACATGTAAATTAAAATCTTGCTTGTCCATTTGCTGAACATTTCATCAGTGTTGGGCAAGCTACTTGGAAAATGTAGTGAGCTAAGCTACCAGTTACTCTGCATGAAATTAAGCTTCACTACACCGAAGCTACCCCCCAGAGAAATGTAGCAAGCTAAGCTACAGCAACATGGCAAAAGTAGTTTAACTACATCGAAGCAATTTTTTTATTATTTTATATAACTTTATTCCAAAGCAAAGCTATCTCAGTGATCAATAAAACTGTCAATCAGACAAATAAGCAGGCAAAAATGTTACATTCAATTGTTTTATTAAACAATTATTAACCTGTGCTCTCACTGCTCCAAAACCAGAAGACAAAACGTGCTCCATTAGTAACAAAAAGCAGAAAGACCTGCTCTAAACTGCTCTATTATGTTTATTTTGAACTATGCCATTAAAGACAATGTGCAACTAACTCAATGTCCTCCTCACCCTCTGCCATCTTTCCACCAAGTAACGTAACTCACTCAAGCAAGCTAACTTGTCTGTATTCCCCTGCATCAGAGACGTAACCAGCCCAAGGATTGGTCCGTGATGTCACAGTCATACGGAAGTGCTTCTGTCGGCTTCTACGCGGCCTTGTATGGCGGTAGCGTCACTGACTCCTCCTTTTATTTCAGACCGCAGCAGAAAGCTCCGCTGCCCTGAGTTTCAGAGATGTTTGTAAAAATGTAGCTTGTGTGGATGCTACTGCACTACTTGGAAAAGAGCTTGGAAAAGAGCTAAGCTACTGAAAAGCTATTTGATTCAGAAAACAGCGACGCTACCACCACGCTACTGATAAATGTAGTTAAAATAGTAACGCCGCTACTTGTAGTGACGTTACTGCCCAACACTGCATTTCATATTTCTTATCTTACCAAATTCCAATTGTGTTGCAATTAGAGGTAATTTGCCAGTTTAACAGACTTTACAAACAATGTAAAAGTCAGATATTTATGGAATATACATGCAGAGGATACAGAATGCAGCTGCTCGTCTGGTTTTCAACCTACCCAGATGCTGTCATGTCACCCCACTCCTTAATGCCCTCCACTGGCTTCCTGTCATGGCCTGCTTCAGATTCAAGACCCTGGTGCTGACCTTCCGGGCTGTAAACGGGACTGCCCCGACCTATATCAACTCTCTCCTCCAGCCCTATACCCCCACCTGTCACCTACGGTCATCTGCTGACAACCGTCTAGTGGTACCCCCCCCCTCAAGAGCGTCCGAGCGCAACATAAACTCTTCCACTGCCTGGCTCCCCAATGGTGGAATCAACTTCCCACCTCCATCAGAAGCACAGACTGCCTTCTCACCTTCAAAAGAAGGCTTAAAACTCACTTATTTAGAGAATTGAATGGCACTTAGGAATAGTATGGCACTTCACACAATCTAATGTTGTTTAGAACTATTTGTTGGTCCCCATATGGTGACTTGCCAGTGTTGTTGTTGTATCTCTTGCTTTATGTTCACAATCGTTGTGTTATGCATTTATAGTTCTTCTCTTGGCACTTATTGGTTCTCATGATGTATGATTCTCGATCTAAAAAACCCACTGTGTTCGGGTTCTATCACGATGCTATGCTCAATGACTGATGCGCTTTGTAAAAGCTCTCTCTTGTAAGTCGCTTTGGATAAAAGCGTCTGCTAAATGAATAAATGTAATGTAAATGTAAATGCATGTATACAAATCATTCATAACTGAATGGATTGTTTTTAATCTGATGGCTTACACAGTGAAAAAGTATTGGTAAGTTGTGAAGAGTTTGACAGCAAACTGCAAACAATTGTACTAACTGTTTGAACACATATGCCCAGGGGTTTGGAGGTTTGCAGTGTTGTTTTGAGAATGTAATTTCTGTTTCGTGAAAAAAGCCGAAGCAATGGAGAATTTTCAACCATCTGTTATGACCAGGGGTCATAAGGTGAAGAGTTGGGGTTATTGGTGTGGTGCAGATGTTCATCCCCGCCTTATGGTGGTGCTACCCCCCTCTGGGTCTCTCTCTCTTTTTCTTTCCAGGTGCCGCCGGCCGATTGGGTGGGGGATTGAGGTGGGGGATCTAGCTGGTGTTCCTAGCACACTCCTAACCTCACCCCAACCTGGCATGAGTGCCGAGGAGCTGAGGCTCACCCTCCGTATAAGGGAGGTGGAGGTGAGGCAGCGGGAGTTAGAGGTGGAAGCCATGCACCTCAAATTAAAGGCTCTGGAGTTGGAGCGGGGAGCTGCTGGCCCGTTTTCCGTGCAGACATCCGCACCCAGTCCTCACGATGGCTTTGATGTGAGCAGGCACATTGCACTGGTTCCTCCGTTCAGAGAGTCTGAAGTGGACTCGTATTTCAGTGCATTTGAGCGCATCGCTGCTGCCCTGCGATGGCCCCAGAGTGTGTGGTCCCTGTTGCTCCAGTGCAAGTTAGTTGGGAAAGCACAGGACGTGTGCAATTCTCTCTCCATTGAGGACAGTCTTAGCTATGAAACGGTGAAGGCCACTGTCCTTAGAGCTTATGAGTTGGTGCCAGTGGCATACAGACAGAAGTTTAGGAATTGTGGGAAAACTGCCAACCAGACGTTTGTTGAGTTTGCCAGGGAGAAGAGCACTCTGTTTGACCGGTGGTGCCAAGCCAGTAAAGTAGCCACATTTGACCCCTTGCGGGAACTCGTTTTGTTAGAGGAATTAAAAAACTGTCTGCGAGAGAAAATTGTCATTTACCTGAATGAGCAAAAAGTCACCTGATGAATTTTTTTTGACCCACAAAAATGTCTTTTCATCCCCAGTGTGCCGTGATTCAGACTTCATTGGCCGGAGTCCTAGATCACCCCTACCACTACCCGTGTGTGACCGTGTACTAGTTCTTCTGCCCCAGGTTGGTTCTAGTCTGCAGGCAAGGTTTTGTGGGCCCTATGTAGTGGACCGTAAGCTCAGTGAGACCAACTATGTGATCTGATCGCAGGAAGAAAACTCGCTTGTGCCATATTAACATGCTGAAGACATATGTTGACCGGGAGGGGAGTGCTCCATCTCCTGTAGTTGCGCCTGTTGCTATGGTGTCTACTGCACAACCCCCGTATGAGCCCAGTGATGATGGACTGCATGACAAACGCAGCTCCCTGTCATGTGCACGCCTCCGAAATTCAGAAATCCTGGCAAACCTGGATGCCCACCTGGCGCACTTGTCTGATTCTGCCAAGTCTGATATTGGCAGGCTCATACAAAGTTATCCAACACTCTTTGGTGACATCCCTACACAAACCAATGTACTATATCATGATATCGACGTGCAGGATCATCACCCGATAAAACAACACGCATACAGAGTTAATCTGACAAAACGTGCCATGATGCACCAGGAGGCAGGATATCTACTTGAGAATGGTTTTGCTGTGCCGAGTACCAGTCCAAGGAGCTCTCCTTCGCTTTTAGTTCTGAAACCTGACCAGACTCCACGCTTTTGTAATGATTATCGCAAGGTAAATGCCATTACTAAACCAGACTCTTTCCCGCTTCCGCGCATGGACGACTGTGTCGATCGGGTGGGTTCAGCAAAATTCGTCACTAAACTAGATCTCCTAAAAGGATATTGGCAAGTCCCCTTGACCCCACGCGCCTCTGACATAAGTGCGTTCGTCACCCTGGACCATTTCTTACAGTATACAGTCATGCCATTTGGTCTGAGAAACGCTCCGGCCACTTTCCAGAGGCTCATGAACACAGTTCTTCATGGTGTGAGTAACTGCGAGGTTTACCTTGATGATATTGTGGCTTATTCCTCTGGTCTGAACATGTGAAAACTCTTTCTGAGATTTTTGATAACCTGTGTAAGGCGTCCCTAACCCTCAATCTGGCCAAATGTGAGTTTGGGAAGGCTGTTGTCACCTATTTAGGGAAGGTGGTGGGACAAGATTGGGTCTGTCCTGTGACTGCTAAGGTGCAGGCCATCATGGATTTCCCTGCTCCCCAAACACGCCGTGAGCTCCGCCGTTTTCTGGGGATGGCTGGGTATTATCGTGGATTCTGTAAGAACTTTTCGTATGTGGTGATTCCACTGACAAGTTTAGCAAGCCCTAAAGTTACGTTTCTGTGGTCAGACAGATGTCAGTTTGCTTTTGAGGCCGTTAAAGCTCTTCTCTGTAGTGCACCTGTCCTCGCTGCTCCAAATTTTGTGCGTCCCTTTAAACTAGAGGTAGATGCCAGTGCGCTGGGGGTGGGTGCAGTGCTCCTTCAGGAGGATGAACGTGGCATCGACCATCCAGTCTGCTACTTTTCCAAAAAGCTCAACAGACACCAGCTAAACTACAGCACCATTGAAAAGGAGGCTTTGGCCCTACTGTTAGCGTTGCAACACTTTGAGGTGTACCTTGGGTCTAATCCTGCACCGACCCTTGTTTTCTCCGACCACAACCCCCTCGTGTTCCTAACTAGAATGCAAAATAACAATCAGCGCCTTATGCGCTGGTCCTTGCTGCTTCAGGACTTTAACATTGACATTCGATACAAAAAAGGCTTAGACAATGTCATGGCCGATGCACTGTCTAGATCTTGGGGTCCGGTGGGGGGACAGGGTTGTTCTTAGGTGGGGGGGTGTTATGACCCGGGGTCATAAGGTGAAGAGTTGGGGTTATTGGTGTGGTGCAGATGTTCATCCCCGCCTTATGGTGGTGCTACCCCCCTCTGGCTCTCTCTCTCTTCTTTCCAGGTGCAGCCGGCTGATTGGGTGATGGACGGAGACTGGAGTCGTGAAAAGGGGTGCGGCTGGAGACATGCGGCCTCTTCTCCTTCCTGCTCCCAGACTAGTTTTTGACTTTGTCCTTGTGAGATTATGACACTGTAAAGTGGTGATGATGTTTTATGTTTGAATTGTGCGGTAGCAGACCTAAGCCTAGTTCCCGGGTAGTGGTAGGGGTGAGTAGCTCTTTTGGTTAAATCTCTGTTCTTTTTGCCTTTGTGTTTTGGTATGGAGGCAGGTTAGAAACCTGTATTTTGTTTTGGTTAGGCAAGTTAGTTTCGGTCAGCATGTTCTGTTTGTTGTTTTGGGCCATACTCACCCTGAAGCCTACACTACCCTAACTAATTAAAGCATTGCATATTCTGTCTGCAGTTGTGGTATCTTTGGTCATTTGTTTGGTAGCGGAGGGGAAGAGGGGAAGGTTTTCTTTGGTTTTGTTCTTTCTTGTTGGGTTCGGTTCCCCTAGGCCGGACGTAACACATCAGCTAAGTTACTACTTAAAATATGTAGTGATAAATAGTACAGTAAGCATGATTTGCCAATTTTATGTAACCCTTACCAAAACAAATTCAGTTGTGTGTTCTGGATTGTAGCTTATCATGGAGTTGGAATCAAGTGAACCCTCTCACAACTTTGTATACGTGGATGAGGCTGGCTTCAATCTGACAAAATGCCACCATCCCTTCACCCAATGGAGGAGTTATTTTCAGTATGGAGGTGGAAAGTATCCGATCACACACACAGATGGCTGGCATGTATGCAGCATGTGAGGACAGACACATGCCTGCAGAGGTTGGACAAGACATTCAAAAATATTATTTCCATGTTGCATTACAAGGGAAACTAGAAAGAAATTCCTAAAGAAATTTTGAGTGTGCGTGACTCTGGCCCGGGACTCTCCCCCATACATCATTGACACTGTTGAGTACATTTCAGAATGACTTCTACCATTGCTTAGGTATGTGACAGATCAAGCTTTCAACAGGTGTTCATATGCTGATGCACTAGTAGTAGCGTAAACACTCATTTCAGCAGGATTAAAGACAGCTCCACTTGAGCACACTGCCACAGTTTAAGTTTAAGTAGTAAGCAAGCAGTAAACAATTGGTCACTCTGTGTCAGGTAGCACTTTACATTACAGTTCAGTAGCACAGTATGAGTTTGGTTCTAATTTGATAATAGTGATAAATGCTTTCAAAAACTTAGAGTGTAAACTGACCCAAATACATCCAATGCCAGAATTAGGCCATCAATGGCTATGACTTTGGTATTAGAAATACACCTTTTATCAAAATGATACCGCATTATAAATATCAGATAACATTATAAAGTTATACAGCTGTGTTAAATGTCAAATCAATCCACATGCAATCAAACATGTAACAAATCAGGATTCAGCAATAAGCTAGCATAAAAATTCACAAAAAGCACTAGGTCACACAGTTCTGATATCACACTAACAAAAACAGTGCTTTTTATCCAACATTAATTGAGGAAAAACACACACGCACATACACATACGCACACATGCACATACACACACACACACGCACATACACATACACACACACACACATATATATATATATATATATATGTATATACTGTTTTTGTTAGTGTGATTTCAGAACTGTGTGACCTAGTGCTCACACAGTTCTGATATCACACTAACAAAAACAGTGCTTTTTATCCAACAATAATTGAGAAAAACACACACGCACATACACACACGCACATACACACACATACACATATATATATATCTATCTAGATACATATATGTGCATACACACAGGCAGTCTGTCCATTAATGACTTAATGATGAACTGTCAATCCAACCATTCAGTGCAATGAATCACTTAGTAGCAGACACACAGGTTTAATCATCTATAAACTACAGGACTACAGGACTCCCCATATAACACTAGCCAATAGTTTGCAAGGTCAACCAGTATCCAGACGATTATGAATGTTTTACAGCAAGCCCCCGCAACAATTTAAATAGCAATTCCTAAAAGACCTGTATTTAATCCCCACTGTTTCTCTATGGAACCACCCACACACCTCCCCAATACCCCAAACCCTTCCGAAATCGCCCCCCCCCGAGCCCCCCGCAACGTCACAATCTCCGCTTGAAGGTGCATGTAAATCAATCGCGATTCTCAAACCTCTCCCACAAATAGGCTCATAGCTCATCAACCCGACCTCCCACACACCTCCCCAATATCTCGTTAGAATCCTATGGACCCCAGCACATGAACCCTGCCCTCAAACCCCCCCGCACGAGCCCCCCCGCCCCCCTCCCCCCGCGAACGCCGATCGCCCCCCCCCCTCCGAAAACGACCCTAAACGGTCAAAATGCACACAAATAACCCCCCCCCCATAACCCTCCACCACCGTCCTGACTGATAAGCACATAAATACATATAAGCCCAAATGTTAAAGAAGTCCAAAACCCACATCTTAGCATGCCGGAAACATATGCTCATGCACTAGCAATTAGCTTAAGCGCTAATTTTAGCATTGGTCGCTAATGTTAGCAAACAGCATATCTTTACAGCTAGTTGGAATATCAGTTGTAAATCCTGACTGATAAGCACATGAATACCTATGAGCCCAAATATTAAAGAAGTCAAAAACCTACATTGTAGATAGCATGCTAGCGAAAGAGTTGAAAAAGATGTTTGCTTACCTTAGAGACTTAGAGCCAGAGAGGAAGAGTTGAGCTGGAGTACAGTTTATAAATACACCCGAAACAAAAAGAGCCAATTTGATTCCTCCAGTAAATATCCTCCAATTAAAGTTATTAAATGTGAAATGAATTACTGTTCATAAAATAGCCACCGTCATTCGTGGCCACCGTCTCTCCTCTTTCAAGCACGTTGCTAAGTAACGAACTAATGAGTTGCAGCTGACAGTTGCAACTGTCATGTCAGTTGAACAGACAGAGAGAAAAGGCTTACCGCACCCCTCGAACAGGAAGGATTTCTGGCAAAACCGTGTTTCCAATCATAAAACCAGGTTAACGTGAAGCCGGCTGAGCCCTTCCTGAACGTCTACATAGGCATTTTGTGTTGACAAGTGAAGAAATGTGCTCTTGGGAGCAATTCTAAAAAGTGTTAGTTTTGTATTCCTCCTGAAATTTTCCTGGCACTTTTAACATGGGAGTCTATGAGGCTCTTCATGGGTGCTGCGGCCGAATTTTCGCATGTCAAGCTAAAACAATAAATCTGACAGATAAAGTAAAGCAAGTGTGAGCTAGAGGACACATTTTCCTACGTTTCTATGTATAAATTGTGTCTGTAGTGGTGCATTTGAGGCCATGGTAGTCGAATACGTTTTATTTTTTTTACACATTTCTCTCTCTTCTCCTCACTCTAGCGATGACATCTCCACTCTACCTCTCAAACATTCTTTCCATTGACACCAATGCATTTTTTTGGTGTGGTTTTTGGCAATTTTTGGGCAAAATTGTTAGCCAAAAGTCTTAGAAAAATCATAGCACACATGTCGGGGCAGAGCCGCACGTTTTGATATAACTTTTGTGTATATGCGTCAAAAACTCTGGTAGGTGTTTTGAGCCAAAAAACGGCGTAAGAATAATAATAATAACTAGAAAAAAATTCCTAAAGAAATTTTGAGTGTGCGTGACTCTGGCCTGGGACTCCCCCCCATACATCACTGACACTGTTGAGTAAATTTCAGAATATGACTTCTACCATTGCTTAGGTATGTGACAGATCAAGCTTTTAACAGGTGTTCATATGCTGATGCACTAATAGTAGCGTAAACACTCATTTCAGCAGGATTAAAGACAGCTCCACTTGAGCACACTGCCACAGTTTAAGTTTAAGTAGTAAGCAAGCAGTAAACAATTGGTCACTCTGTGTCAGGTAGCACTTTACATTACAGTTCAGTAGCACAGTATGAGTTTGGTTCTAATTTGATAATAGTGATAAATGCTTTCAAAAACTTAGAGTGTAAACTGACCCAAATACATCCAATGCCAGAATTAGGCCATCAAAGGCTATGACTTTGGTATTAGAAATACACCTTTTATCAAAATGATACCGCATTATAAATATCAGATAACATTATAAAGTTATACAGCTGTGTTAAATGTCAAATCAATCCACATGCAATCAAACATGTAACAAATCAGGATTCAGCAATAAGCTAGCATCAAAATTCACAAAAAGCACTAGGTCACACAGTTCTGATATCACACTAACAAAAACAGTGCTTTTTATCCAACATTAATTGAGGAAAAACACACACGCACATACACATACACACACGCACATACACACACACGCACATACACACACACAAACACACACACACACACATATATATATATATATATACTGTTTTGTTAGTGTGATTTCAGAACAGTGTGACCTAGTGCTCACACAGTTCTGATATCACACTAACAAAAACAGTGCTTTTTATCCAACATTAATTGAGAAAAACACACACGCACATACACACACGCACATACACACACATACACATATATGTATCTATCTATAGATAGATACATATATGTGCATACACACAGGCAGTCTGTACATTAATGACTTAATGATGAACTGTCAATCAAACCATTCAGTGCAATTAATCACTTAGTAGCAGACACACAGGTTTAATCATCTATAAACTACAGGACTACAGGACTCCCCATACAACACTAGCCAATAGTTTGCAAGGTCAACCAGTATCCAGACGATTATGAATGTTTTACAGCAAGCCCCCCCAACAATTTAAATAGCAATTCCTAAAAGACCTGTATTTAATCCCCACTGTTTCTCTATGGAACCACCCACACACCTCCCCAATACCCCAAACCCTTCCGAAATTGCCCCCCCCGAGCCCCCCGCAACGTCACAATCTCCGCTTGAAGGTGCATGTAAATCAATTGCGATTCTCAAACCTCTCCCACAAATAGGCTCATAGCTCATCAACCCGACCTCCCACACACCTCCCCAATATCTCGTTAGAATCCTATGGACCCCAGCACATGAACCCTGCCCTCAAACCCCCCCGCACGAGCCCCCCCGCCCCCCTCCCCCCGCGAACGCCGATCGCCCCCCCCCCTCCGAAAACGACCCTAAACGGTCAAAATGCACACAAATAACCCTCCACCACCGTCCTGACTGATAAGCACATGAATACATATAAGCCCAAATGTTAAAGAAGTCCAAAACCCACATCTTAGCATGCTAGAAACATATGCTGACGCACTAGCAATTAGCTTAAGCGCTAATTTTAGCATTGGTCGCTAATGTTAGCAAACAGCATATCTTTACAGCTAGTTGGAATATCAGTTGTAAATCCTGACTGATAAGCACATGAATACCTATGAGCCCAAATGTTAAAGAAGTCAAAAACCTACATTGTAGATAGCATGCTAGCGAAAGAGTTGAAAAAGATGTTTGCTTACCTTAGAGACTTAGAGCCAGAGAGGAAGAGTTGAGCTGGAGTACAGTTTATAAATACACCCGAAACAAAAAGAGCCAATTTGATTCCTCCAGTAAATATCCTCCAATTAAAGTTATTAAATGTGAAATGAATTACTGTTCATAAAATAGCCACCGTCATTCGTGGCCACCGTCTCTCCTCTTTCAAGCACGTTGCTAAGTAACGAACTAATGAGTTGCAGCTGACAGTTGCAACTGTCATGTCAGTTGAACAGACAGAGAGAAAAGGCTTACCGCACCCCTCGAACAGGAAGGATTTCTGGCCAAACCGTGTTTCCAATCATAAAAGCAGGTTAACGTGAAGCCGGCTGAGCCCTTCCTGAACGTCTACATAGGCATTTTGTGTTGACAAGTGAAGAAATGTGCTCTTGGGAGCAATTCTAAAAAGTGTTAGTTTTGTATTCCTCCTGAAATTTTCCTGGCACTTTTAACATGGGAGTCTATGAGGCTCTTCATGGGTGCTGCGGCCGAATTTTCGCATGTCAAGCTAAAACAATAAATCTGACAGATAAAGTAAAGCAAGTGTGAGCTAGAGGACACATTTTCCTACGTTTCTATGTATAAATTGTGTCTGTAGTGGTGCATTTGAGGCCATGGTAGTCGAATACGTTTTATTTTTTTTACACATTTCTCTCTCTTCTCCTCACTCTAGCGATGACATCTCCACTCTACCTCTCAAACATTCTTTCCATTGACACCAATTCATTTTTTTGGTGTGGTTTTTGGCCATTTTTGGGCAAAATTGTTAGCCAAAAGTCTTTGAAAAATCATAGCACACATGTCGGGGCTGAGCCGCACGTTTTGATATAACTTTTGTGTATATGCGTCAAAAACTCTGGTAGATGTTTTGAGCCAAAAAACGGCGTAAGAATAATAATAATAAACGCTAGTAATAACATAGTGTGCGCCTTGCAGCACGCACACAATAACTAGAAAAAAATTCCTAAAGAAATTTTGAGTGTGCGTGACTCTGGCCCGGGACTCTCCCCCATACATCACTGACACTGTTGAGTAATTTTCAGAATATTACTTCTACCATTGCTTAGGTATGTGACAGATCAAGCTTTCAACAGGTGTTCATATTCTTATGCACTAGTAGTAGCGTAAACACTAATTTCAGCAGGATTAAAGACAGCTCCACTTGAGCACACTGCCACAGTTTAAGTTTAAGTAGTAAGCAAGCAGTAAACAATTGGTCACTCTGTGTCAGGTAGCACTTTACATTACAGTTCAGTAGCATAGTATGAGTTTGGTTCTAATTTGATAATAGTGATAAATGCTTTAAAAAACTTAGAGTGTAAAAAGACCCAAATACATCCAATGCCAGAATTAGGCCATCAATGGCTATGACTTTGGTATTAGAAATACACCTTTTATCAAAATGATACCGCATTATAAATATCAGATAACAGTATAAAGTTATACAGCTGTGTTAAATGTCAAATCAATCCACATGCAATCAAACATGTAACAAATCAGGATTCAGCAATAAGCTAGCATCAAAATTCACAAAAAGCACTAGGTCACACAGTTCTGATATCACACTAACAAAAACAGTGCTTTTTATCCAACATTAATTGAGGAAAAACACACACGCACATACACATACGCACACGCACATACACACTTACACACGCACATACACACACACACACACACATATATATATATATATATATATACTGTTTTTGTTAGTGTGATTTCAGAACTGTGTGACCTAGTGCTCACACAGTTCTGATATCACACTAACAAAAACAGTGCTTTTTATCCAACATTAATTGAGAAAAACACACACGCACATACACACACGCACATACACACACACACACATACACATATATATATATATATATATATATATATATATAGATAGATACATATATGTGCATACACACAGGCAGTCTGTACATTAATGACTTAATGATGAACTGTCAATCCAACCATTCAGTGCAATGAATCACTTAGTAGCAGACACACAGGTTTAATCATCTATAAACTACAGGACTACAGGACTCCCCATATAACACTAGCCAATAGTTTGCAAGGTCAACCAGTATCCTGACGATTATGAATGTTTTACAGCAAGCCCCCGCAACAATTTAAATAGCAATTCCTAAAAGACCTGTATTTAATCCCCACTGTTTCTCTATGGAACCACCCACACACCTCCCCAATACCCCAAACCCTTCCGAAATCGCCCCCCCCGAGCCCCCCGCAACGTCACAATCTCCGCTTGAAGGTGCATGTAAATCAATCGCGATTCTCAAACCTCTCCCACAAATAGGCTCATAGCTCATCAACCCGACCTCCCACACACCTCCCCAACATCTCGTTAGAATCCTATGGACCCCAGCACATGAACCCTGCCCTCAAACCCCCCCGCACGAGCCCCCCCGCCCCCCTCCCCCCGCGAACGCCGATCGCCCCCCCCCCCCTCCGAAAACGACCCTAAACGGTCAAAATGCACACAAATAACCCCCCCCCATAACCCTCCACCACCGTCCTGACTGATAAGCACATGAATACATATAAGCCCAAATGTTAAAGAAGTCCAAAACCCACATCTTAGCATGCTAGAAACATATGCTGATGCACTAGCAATTAGCTTAAGCGCTAATTTTAGCATTGGTCGCTAATGTTAGCAAACAGCATATCTTTACAGCTAGTTGGAATATCAGTTGTAAATCCTGACTGATAAGCACATGAATACCTATGAGCCCAAATGTTAAAGAAGTCAAAAACCTACATTGTAGATAGCATGCTAGCGAAAGAGTTGAAAAAGATGTTTGCTTACCTTAGAGACTTAGAGCCAGAGAGGAAGAGTTGAGCTGGAGTACAGTTTATAAATACACCCGAAACAAAAAGAGCCAATTTGATTCCTCCAGTAAATATCCTCCAATTAAAGTTATTAAATGTGAAATGAATTACTGTTCATAAAATAGCCACCGTCATTCGTGGCCACCGTCTCTCCTCTTTCAAGCACGTTGCTAAGTAACGAACTAATGAGTTGCAGCTGACAGTTGCAACTGTCATGTCAGTTGAACAGACAGAGAGAAAAGGCTTACCGCACCCCTCGAACAGGAAGGATTTCTGGCCAAACCGTGTTTCCAATCATAAAAGCAGGTTAACGTGAAGCCGGCTGAGCCCTTCCTGAACGTCTACATAGGCATTTTGTGTTGACAAGTGAAGAAATGTGCTCTTGGGAGCAATTCTAAAAAGTGTTAGTTTTGTATTCCTCCTGAAATTTTCCTGGCACTTTTAACATGGGAGTCTATGAGGCTCTTCATGGGTGCTGCGGCCGAATTTTCGCATGTCAAGCTAAAACAATAAATCTGACAGATAAAGTAAAGCAAGTGTGAGCTAGAGGACACATTTTCCTACGTTTCTATGTATAAATTGTGTCTGTAGTGTTGCATTTGAGGCCATGGTAGTCGAATATGTTTTATTTTTTTCACGAATTCTTCTGTCTCCTCTCCACTCTAGCGATGACATCACCCACTCTAGTTTTCAAACATTCTCTCCATTAACACCCATTAATTTTTCTGGTGTGGTTTTTGGCAATTTTTGGGCAAAATTGTTCGCCAAAAGTCTTAGAAAAATCATAGCACACATGTCGGGGCCGAGCCGCACGTTTTGATATAACTTTTGTGTATATGCGTCAAAAACTCTGGTAGGTGTTTTGAGCCAAAAAACGGCGTAAGAATAATAATAATAATAACTAGAAAAAAATTCCTAAAGAAATTTTGAGTGTGCGTGACTCTGGCCCGGGACTCCCCCCCATTCATCACTGACACTGTTGAGTAATTTTCAGAATATGACTTCTACCATTGCTTAGGTATGTGACAGATCAAGCTTTCAACAGGTGTTCATATGCTGATGCACTAGTAGTAGCGTAAACACGAATTTCAGCAGGATTAAAGACAGCTCCACTTGAGCACACTGCCACAGTTTAAGTTTAAGTAGTAAGCAAGCAGTAAACAATTGGTCACTCTGTGTCAGGTAGCACTATACATTACTGTTCAGTAGCATAGTATGAGTTTGGTTCTAATTTGATAATAGTGATAAATGCTTTAAAAAACTTAGAGCGTAAAAATACCCAAATACATCCAATGCCAGAATTAGGCCATTAATGGCTATGACTTTGGTATTAGAAATACACCTTTTATCAAAATGATACCGCATTATAAATATCAGATAACAGTATAAAGTTATACAGCTGTGTTAAATGTCAAATCAATCCCCATGCAATCAAACATGTAACAAATCAGGATTCAGCAATAAGCTAGCATCAAAATTCACAAAAAGCACTAGGTCACACAGTTCTGATATCACACTAACAAAAACAGTGCTTTTTATCCAACATTAATTGAGGAAAAACACACACGCACATACACATACGCACACGCACATACACACTTACACACGCACATACACACACACACACACATATATATATATATATATATACTGTTTTTGTTAGTGTGATTTCAGAACTGTGTGACCTAGTGCTCACACAGTTCTGATATCACACTAACAAAAACAGTGCTTTTTATCCAACATTAATTGAGAAAAACACACACGCACATACACACACGCACATACACACACACACACATACACATATATATATCTATCTATAGATAGATACATATATGTGCATACACACAGGCAGTCTGTACATTAATGACTTAATGATGAACTGTCAATCAAACCATTCAGTGCAATGAATCACTTAGTAGCATACACACAGGTTTAATCATCTATAAACTACAGGACTACAGGACTCCCCATATAACACTAGCCAATAGTTTGCAAGGTCAACCAGTATCCAGACGATTATGAATGTTTTACAGCAAGCCCCCCGAACCACCCACACACCTCCCCAATACCCCAAACCCTTCCGAAATCGCCCCCCCCCGAGCCCCCCGCAACGTCACAATCTCCGCTTGAAGGTGCATGTAAATCAATCGCGATTCTCAAACCTCTCCCACAAATAGGCTCATAGCTCATCAACCCGACCTCCCACACACCTCCGCAATATCTCGTTAGAATCCTTAGGACCCCAGCACATGAACCCTGCCCTCAAACCCCCCCGCACGAGCCCCCCCGCCCCCCGCCCCCCGCGAACGCCGATCGCCCCCCCCCCCCCTCCGAAAACGACCCTAAACGGTCAAAATGCACACAAATAACCCCCCCCCATAACCCTCCACCACCGTCCTGACTGATAAGCACATGAATACATATAAGCCCAAATGTTAAAGAAGTCCAAAAACCACATCTTAGCATGCTGGAAACATATGCTGATGCACTAGCAATTAGCTTAAGCGCTAATTTTAGCATTGGTCGCTAATGTTAGCAAACAGCATATCTTTACAGCTAGTTGGAATATCAGTTGTAAATCCTGACTGATAAGCACATGAATACCTATGAGCCCAAATGTTAAAGAAGTCAAAAACCTACATTGTAGATAGCATGCTAGCGAAAGAGTTGAAAAAGATGTTTGCTTACCTTAGAGACTTAGAGCCAGAGAGGAAGAGTTGAGCTGGAGTACAGTTTATAAATACACCCGAAACAAAAAGAGCCAATTGGATTCCTCCAGTAAATATCCTCCAATTAAAGTTATTAAATGTGAAATGAATTACTGTTCATAAAATAGCCACCGTCATTCGTGGCCACCGTCTCTCCTCTTTCAAGCACGTTGCTAAGTAACGAACTAATGAGTTGCAGCTGACAGTTGCAACTGTCATGTCAGTTGAACAGACAGAGAGAAAAGGCTTACCGCACCCCTCGAACAGGAAGGATTTCTGGCCAAACCGTGTTTCCAATCATAAAACCAGGTTAACGTGAAGCCGGCTGAGCCCTTCCTGAACGTCTACATAGGCATTTTGTGTTGACAAGTGAAGAAATGTGCTCTTGGGAGCAATTCTAAAAAGTGTTAGTTTTGTATTCCTCCTGAAATTTTCCTGGCACTTTTAACATGGGAGTCTATGAGGCTCTTCATGGGTGCTGCGGCCGAATTTTCGCATGTCAAGCTAAAACAATAAATCTGACAGATAAAGTAAAGCAAGTGTGAGCTAGAGGACACATTTTCCTACGTTTCTATGTATAAATTGTGTCTGTAGTGGTGCATTTGAGGCCATGGTAGTCGAATACGTTTTATTTTTTTTACACATTTCTCTCTCTTCTCCTCACTCTAGCGATGACATCTCCACTCTACCTCTCAAACATTCTTTCCATTGACACCAATGCATTTTTTTGGTGTGGTTTTTGGCAATTTTTGGGCAAAATTGTTAGCCAAAAGTCTTAGAAAAATCATAGCACACATGTCGGGGCAGAGCCGCACGTTTTGATATAACTTTTGTGTATATGCGTCAAAAACTCTGGTAGGTGTTTTGAGCCAAAAAACGGCGTAAGAATAATAATAATAACTAGAAAAAAATTCCTAAAGAAATTTTGAGTGTGCGTGACTCTGGCCTGGGACTCCCCCCCATACATCACTGACACTGTTGAGTAAATTTCAGAATATGACTTCTACCATTGCTTAGGTATGTGACAGATCAAGCTTTTAACAGGTGTTCATATGCTGATGCACTAATAGTAGCGTAAACACTCATTTCAGCAGGATTAAAGACAGCTCCACTTGAGCACACTGCCACAGTTTAAGTTTAAGTAGTAAGCAAGCAGTAAACAATTGGTCACTCTGTGTCAGGTAGCACTTTACATTACAGTTCAGTAGCACAGTATGAGTTTGGTTCTAATTTGATAATAGTGATAAATGCTTTCAAAAACTTAGAGTGTAAACTGACCCAAATACATCCAATGCCAGAATTAGGCCATCAAAGGCTATGACTTTGGTATTAGAAATACACCTTTTATCAAAATGATACCGCATTATAAATATCAGATAACATTATAAAGTTATACAGCTGTGTTAAATGTCAAATCAATCCACATGCAATCAAACATGTAACAAATCAGGATTCAGCAATAAGCTAGCATCAAAATTCACAAAAAGCACTAGGTCACACAGTTCTGATATCACACTAACAAAAACAGTGCTTTTTATCCAACATTAATTGAGGAAAAACACACACGCACATACACATACACACACGCACATACACACACACGCACATACACACACACAAACACACACACACACACATATATATATATATATATACTGTTTTGTTAGTGTGATTTCAGAACAGTGTGACCTAGTGCTCACACAGTTCTGATATCACACTAACAAAAACAGTGCTTTTTATCCAACATTAATTGAGAAAAACACACACGCACATACACACACGCACATACACACACATACACATATATGTATCTATCTATAGATAGATACATATATGTGCATACACACAGGCAGTCTGTACATTAATGACTTAATGATGAACTGTCAATCAAACCATTCAGTGCAATTAATCACTTAGTAGCAGACACACAGGTTTAATCATCTATAAACTACAGGACTACAGGACTCCCCATACAACACTAGCCAATAGTTTGCAAGGTCAACCAGTATCCAGACGATTATGAATGTTTTACAGCAAGCCCCCCCAACAATTTAAATAGCAATTCCTAAAAGACCTGTATTTAATCCCCACTGTTTCTCTATGGAACCACCCACACACCTCCCCAATACCCCAAACCCTTCCGAAATTGCCCCCCCCGAGCCCCCCGCAACGTCACAATCTCCGCTTGAAGGTGCATGTAAATCAATTGCGATTCTCAAACCTCTCCCACAAATAGGCTCATAGCTCATCAACCCGACCTCCCACACACCTCCCCAATATCTCGTTAGAATCCTATGGACCCCAGCACATGAACCCTGCCCTCAAACCCCCCCGCACGAGCCCCCCCGCCCCCCTCCCCCCGCGAACGCCGATCGCCCCCCCCCCTCCGAAAACGACCCTAAACGGTCAAAATGCACACAAATAACCCTCCACCACCGTCCTGACTGATAAGCACATGAATACATATAAGCCCAAATGTTAAAGAAGTCCAAAACCCACATCTTAGCATGCTAGAAACATATGCTGACGCACTAGCAATTAGCTTAAGCGCTAATTTTAGCATTGGTCGCTAATGTTAGCAAACAGCATATCTTTACAGCTAGTTGGAATATCAGTTGTAAATCCTGACTGATAAGCACATGAATACCTATGAGCCCAAATGTTAAAGAAGTCAAAAACCTACATTGTAGATAGCATGCTAGCGAAAGAGTTGAAAAAGATGTTTGCTTACCTTAGAGACTTAGAGCCAGAGAGGAAGAGTTGAGCTGGAGTACAGTTTATAAATACACCCGAAACAAAAAGAGCCAATTTGATTCCTCCAGTAAATATCCTCCAATTAAAGTTATTAAATGTGAAATGAATTACTGTTCATAAAATAGCCACCGTCATTCGTGGCCACCGTCTCTCCTCTTTCAAGCACGTTGCTAAGTAACGAACTAATGAGTTGCAGCTGACAGTTGCAACTGTCATGTCAGTTGAACAGACAGAGAGAAAAGGCTTACCGCACCCCTCGAACAGGAAGGATTTCTGGCCAAACCGTGTTTCCAATCATAAAAGCAGGTTAACGTGAAGCCGGCTGAGCCCTTCCTGAACGTCTACATAGGCATTTTGTGTTGACAAGTGAAGAAATGTGCTCTTGGGAGCAATTCTAAAAAGTGTTAGTTTTGTATTCCTCCTGAAATTTTCCTGGCACTTTTAACATGGGAGTCTATGAGGCTCTTCATGGGTGCTGCGGCCGAATTTTCGCATGTCAAGCTAAAACAATAAATCTGACAGATAAAGTAAAGCAAGTGTGAGCTAGAGGACACATTTTCCTACGTTTCTATGTATAAATTGTGTCTGTAGTGGTGCATTTGAGGCCATGGTAGTCGAATACGTTTTATTTTTTTTACACATTTCTCTCTCTTCTCCTCACTCTAGCGATGACATCTCCACTCTACCTCTCAAACATTCTTTCCATTGACACCAATTCATTTTTTTGGTGTGGTTTTTGGCCATTTTTGGGCAAAATTGTTAGCCAAAAGTCTTTGAAAAATCATAGCACACATGTCGGGGCTGAGCCGCACGTTTTGATATAACTTTTGTGTATATGCGTCAAAAACTCTGGTAGATGTTTTGAGCCAAAAAACGGCGTAAGAATAATAATAATAAACGCTAGTAATAACATAGTGTGCGCCTTGCAGCACGCACACAATAACTAGAAAAAAATTCCTAAAGAAATTTTGAGTGTGCGTGACTCTGGCCCGGGACTCTCCCCCATACATCACTGACACTGTTGAGTAATTTTCAGAATATTACTTCTACCATTGCTTAGGTATGTGACAGATCAAGCTTTCAACAGGTGTTCATATTCTTATGCACTAGTAGTAGCGTAAACACTAATTTCAGCAGGATTAAAGACAGCTCCACTTGAGCACACTGCCACAGTTTAAGTTTAAGTAGTAAGCAAGCAGTAAACAATTGGTCACTCTGTGTCAGGTAGCACTTTACATTACAGTTCAGTAGCATAGTATGAGTTTGGTTCTAATTTGATAATAGTGATAAATGCTTTAAAAAACTTAGAGTGTAAAAAGACCCAAATACATCCAATGCCAGAATTAGGCCATCAATGGCTATGACTTTGGTATTAGAAATACACCTTTTATCAAAATGATACCGCATTATAAATATCAGATAACAGTATAAAGTTATACAGCTGTGTTAAATGTCAAATCAATCCACATGCAATCAAACATGTAACAAATCAGGATTCAGCAATAAGCTAGCATCAAAATTCACAAAAAGCACTAGGTCACACAGTTCTGATATCACACTAACAAAAACAGTGCTTTTTATCCAACATTAATTGAGGAAAAACACACACGCACATACACATACGCACACGCACATACACACTTACACACGCACATACACACACACACACACACATATATATATATATATATATATACTGTTTTTGTTAGTGTGATTTCAGAACTGTGTGACCTAGTGCTCACACAGTTCTGATATCACACTAACAAAAACAGTGCTTTTTATCCAACATTAATTGAGAAAAACACACACGCACATACACACACGCACATACACACACACACACATACACATATATATATATATATATATATATATATATATAGATAGATACATATATGTGCATACACACAGGCAGTCTGTACATTAATGACTTAATGATGAACTGTCAATCCAACCATTCAGTGCAATGAATCACTTAGTAGCAGACACACAGGTTTAATCATCTATAAACTACAGGACTACAGGACTCCCCATATAACACTAGCCAATAGTTTGCAAGGTCAACCAGTATCCTGACGATTATGAATGTTTTACAGCAAGCCCCCGCAACAATTTAAATAGCAATTCCTAAAAGACCTGTATTTAATCCCCACTGTTTCTCTATGGAACCACCCACACACCTCCCCAATACCCCAAACCCTTCCGAAATCGCCCCCCCCGAGCCCCCCGCAACGTCACAATCTCCGCTTGAAGGTGCATGTAAATCAATCGCGATTCTCAAACCTCTCCCACAAATAGGCTCATAGCTCATCAACCCGACCTCCCACACACCTCCCCAACATCTCGTTAGAATCCTATGGACCCCAGCACATGAACCCTGCCCTCAAACCCCCCCGCACGAGCCCCCCCGCCCCCCTCCCCCCGCGAACGCCGATCGCCCCCCCCCCCTCCGAAAACGACCCTAAACGGTCAAAATGCACACAAATAACCCCCCCCCATAACCCTCCACCACCGTCCTGACTGATAAGCACATGAATACATATAAGCCCAAATGTTAAAGAAGTCCAAAACCCACATCTTAGCATGCTAGAAACATATGCTGATGCACTAGCAATTAGCTTAAGCGCTAATTTTAGCATTGGTCGCTAATGTTAGCAAACAGCATATCTTTACAGCTAGTTGGAATATCAGTTGTAAATCCTGACTGATAAGCACATGAATACCTATGAGCCCAAATGTTAAAGAAGTCAAAAACCTACATTGTAGATAGCATGCTAGCGAAAGAGTTGAAAAAGATGTTTGCTTACCTTAGAGACTTAGAGCCAGAGAGGAAGAGTTGAGCTGGAGTACAGTTTATAAATACACCCGAAACAAAAAGAGCCAATTTGATTCCTCCAGTAAATATCCTCCAATTAAAGTTATTAAATGTGAAATGAATTACTGTTCATAAAATAGCCACCGTCATTCGTGGCCACCGTCTCTCCTCTTTCAAGCACGTTGCTAAGTAACGAACTAATGAGTTGCAGCTGACAGTTGCAACTGTCATGTCAGTTGAACAGACAGAGAGAAAAGGCTTACCGCACCCCTCGAACAGGAAGGATTTCTGGCCAAACCGTGTTTCCAATCATAAAAGCAGGTTAACGTGAAGCCGGCTGAGCCCTTCCTGAACGTCTACATAGGCATTTTGTGTTGACAAGTGAAGAAATGTGCTCTTGGGAGCAATTCTAAAAAGTGTTAGTTTTGTATTCCTCCTGAAATTTTCCTGGCACTTTTAACATGGGAGTCTATGAGGCTCTTCATGGGTGCTGCGGCCGAATTTTCGCATGTCAAGCTAAAACAATAAATCTGACAGATAAAGTAAAGCAAGTGTGAGCTAGAGGACACATTTTCCTACGTTTCTATGTATAAATTGTGTCTGTAGTGTTGCATTTGAGGCCATGGTAGTCGAATATGTTTTATTTTTTTCACGAATTCTTCTGTCTCCTCTCCACTCTAGCGATGACATCACCCACTCTAGTTTTCAAACATTCTCTCCATTAACACCCATTAATTTTTCTGGTGTGGTTTTTGGCAATTTTTGGGCAAAATTGTTCGCCAAAAGTCTTAGAAAAATCATAGCACACATGTCGGGGCCGAGCCGCACGTTTTGATATAACTTTTGTGTATATGCGTCAAAAACTCTGGTAGGTGTTTTGAGCCAAAAAACGGCGTAAGAATAATAATAATAATAACTAGAAAAAAATTCCTAAAGAAATTTTGAGTGTGCGTGACTCTGGCCCGGGACTCCCCCCCATTCATCACTGACACTGTTGAGTAATTTTCAGAATATGACTTCTACCATTGCTTAGGTATGTGACAGATCAAGCTTTCAACAGGTGTTCATATGCTGATGCACTAGTAGTAGCGTAAACACGAATTTCAGCAGGATTAAAGACAGCTCCACTTGAGCACACTGCCACAGTTTAAGTTTAAGTAGTAAGCAAGCAGTAAACAATTGGTCACTCTGTGTCAGGTAGCACTATACATTACTGTTCAGTAGCATAGTATGAGTTTGGTTCTAATTTGATAATAGTGATAAATGCTTTAAAAAACTTAGAGCGTAAAAATACCCAAATACATCCAATGCCAGAATTAGGCCATTAATGGCTATGACTTTGGTATTAGAAATACACCTTTTATCAAAATGATACCGCATTATAAATATCAGATAACAGTATAAAGTTATACAGCTGTGTTAAATGTCAAATCAATCCCCATGCAATCAAACATGTAACAAATCAGGATTCAGCAATAAGCTAGCATCAAAATTCACAAAAAGCACTAGGTCACACAGTTCTGATATCACACTAACAAAAACAGTGCTTTTTATCCAACATTAATTGAGGAAAAACACACACGCACATACACATACGCACACGCACATACACACTTACACACGCACATACACACACACACACACATATATATATATATATATATACTGTTTTTGTTAGTGTGATTTCAGAACTGTGTGACCTAGTGCTCACACAGTTCTGATATCACACTAACAAAAACAGTGCTTTTTATCCAACATTAATTGAGAAAAACACACACGCACATACACACACGCACATACACACACACACACATACACATATATATATCTATCTATAGATAGATACATATATGTGCATACACACAGGCAGTCTGTACATTAATGACTTAATGATGAACTGTCAATCAAACCATTCAGTGCAATGAATCACTTAGTAGCATACACACAGGTTTAATCATCTATAAACTACAGGACTACAGGACTCCCCATATAACACTAGCCAATAGTTTGCAAGGTCAACCAGTATCCAGACGATTATGAATGTTTTACAGCAAGCCCCCCGAACCACCCACACACCTCCCCAATACCCCAAACCCTTCCGAAATCGCCCCCCCCCGAGCCCCCCGCAACGTCACAATCTCCGCTTGAAGGTGCATGTAAATCAATCGCGATTCTCAAACCTCTCCCACAAATAGGCTCATAGCTCATCAACCCGACCTCCCACACACCTCCGCAATATCTCGTTAGAATCCTTAGGACCCCAGCACATGAACCCTGCCCTCAAACCCCCCCGCACGAGCCCCCCCGCCCCCCGCCCCCCGCGAACGCCGATCGCCCCCCCCCCCCTCCGAAAACGACCCTAAACGGTCAAAATGCACACAAATAACCCCCCCCCATAACCCTCCACCACCGTCCTGACTGATAAGCACATGAATACATATAAGCCCAAATGTTAAAGAAGTCCAAAAACCACATCTTAGCATGCTGGAAACATATGCTGATGCACTAGCAATTAGCTTAAGCGCTAATTTTAGCATTGGTCGCTAATGTTAGCAAACAGCATATCTTTACAGCTAGTTGGAATATCAGTTGTAAATCCTGACTGATAAGCACATGAATACCTATGAGCCCAAATGTTAAAGAAGTCAAAAACCTACATTGTAGATAGCATGCTAGCGAAAGAGTTGAAAAAGATGTTTGCTTACCTTAGAGACTTAGAGCCAGAGAGGAAGAGTTGAGCTGGAGTACAGTTTATAAATACACCCGAAACAAAAAGAGCCAATTGGATTCCTCCAGTAAATATCCTCCAATTAAAGTTATTAAATGTGAAATGAATTACTGTTCATAAAATAGCCACCGTCATTCGTGGCCACCGTCTCTCCTCTTTCAAGCACGTTGCTAAGTAACGAACTAATGAGTTGCAGCTGACAGTTGCAACTGTCATGTCAGTTGAACAGACAGAGAGAAAAGGCTTACCGCACCCCTCGAACAGGAAGGATTTCTGGCCAAACCGTGTTTCCAATCATAAAACCAGGTTAACGTGAAGCCGGCTGAGCCCTTCCTGAACGTCTACATAGGCATTTTGTGTTGACAAGTGAAGAAATGTGCTCTTGGGAGCAATTCTAAAAAGTGTTAGTTTTGTATTCCTCCTGAAATTTTCCTGGCACTTTTAACATGGGAGTCTATGAGGCTCTTCATGGGTGCTGCGGCCGAATTTTCGCATGTCAAGCTAAAACAATAAATCTGACAGATAAAGTAAAGCAAATGTGAGCTAGAGGACACATTTTCCTACGTTTCTATGTATAAATTGTGTCTGTAGTGGTGCATTTGAGGCCATGGTAGTCGAATACGTTTTTTTTTTTACACATTTCTCTCTCTTCTCCTCACTCTAGCGACGACATCTACACTCTACCTCTCAAACATTCTTTCCATTGACACCAATGCATTTTTTTTGGTGTGGTTTTTGGCAATTTTTGGGCAAAATTGTTAGCCAAAAGTCTTAGAAAAATCATAGCACACATGTCGGGGCCGAGCCGCACGTTTTGATATAACTTTTGTGTATATGCGTCAAAAACTCTGGTAGGTGTTTTGAGCCAAAAAAAGGGCGTAAGAATAAGTATAACTAGAAAAAAAATTCCTAAAGAAATTTTGAGTGTGCGTGACTCTGGCCCGGGACTCCCCCCCATACATCACTGACACTGTTGAGTACATTTCAGAATATGACTTCTACCATTGCTTAGGTATGTGACAGATCAAGCTTTCAACAGGTGTTCATATGCTGATGCACTAGTAGTAGCGTAAACACTAATTTCAGCAGGATTAAAGACAGCTCCACTTGAGCACACTGCCACAGTTTAAGTTTAAGTAGTAAGCAAGCAGTAAACCATTGGTCACTCTGTGTCAGGTATCACTTTACATTACAGTTCAGTAGCATAGTATGAGTTTGGTTCTAATTTGATAATAGTGATAAATGCTTTAAAAAACTTAGAGTGTAAAAAGACCCAAATACATCCAATGCCAGAATTAGGCCATCAATGGCTATGACTTTGGTATTAGAAATACACCTTTTATCAAAATGATACCGCATTATAAATATCAGATAACATTATAAAGTTATACAGCTGTGTTAAATGTCAAATCAATCCACATGCAATCAAACATGTAACAAATCAGGATTCAGCAATAAGCTAGCATCAAAATTCACAAAAAGCACTAGGTCACAGTTCTGATATCACACTAACAAAAACAGTGCTTTTTATCCAACATTAATTGAGGAAAAACACACACGCACATACACACACGCACATACACACACACACACGCACATACACACACACACACACACATACATATATATATATATATATATATATATACTGTTTTTGTTAGTGTGATTTCAGAACTGTGTGACCTAGTGCTCACACAGTTCTGATATCACACTAACAAAAACAGTGCTTTTTATCCAACATTAATTGAGAAAAACACGCACATACACACACGCACATACACACACATATATATATCTATCTAGATACATATATGTGCATACACACAGGCAGTCTGTACATTAATGACTTAATGATGAACTGTCAATCAAACCATTCAGTGCAATGAATCACTTAGTAGCAGACACACAGGTTTAATCATCTATAAACTACAGGACTACAGGACTCCCCATATAACACTAGCCAATAGTTTGCAAGGTCAACCAGTATCCAGACGATTATGAATGTTTTACAGCAAGCCCCCCCAACAATTTAAATAGCAATTCCTAAAAGACCTGTATTTAATCCCCACTGTTTCTCTATGGAACCACCCACACACCTCCCCAATACCCCAAACCCTTCCGAAATCGCCCCCCCGAGCCCCCCGCAACGTCACAATCTCCGCTTGAAGGTGCATGTAAATCAATCGCGATTCTCAAACCTCTCCCACAAATAGGCTCATAGCTCATCAACCCGACCTCCCACACACCTCCGCAATATCTCGTTAGAATCCTGTGGACCCCAGCACATGAACCCTGCCCTCAAACCCCCCCGCACGAGCCCCCCCGCCCCCCGCGAACGCCGATCGCCCCCCCCCCCCCCCCTCCGAAAACGACCCTAAACGGTCAAAATGCACACAAATAACCCCCCCCCATAACCCTCCACCACCGTCCTGACTGATAAGCACATGAATACATATAAGCCCAAATGCTAAAGAAGTCAAAAACCCACATCTTAGCATGCTAGAAACATATGCTGATGCACTAGCAATTAGCTTAAGCGCTAATTTTAGCATTGGTCGCTAATGTTAGCAAACAGCATATCTTTACAGCTAGTTGGAATATCAGTTGTAAATCCTGACTGATAAGCACATGAATACCTATGAGCCCAAATGTTAAAGAAGTCAAAAACCTACATTGTAGATAGCATGCTAGCGAAAGAGTTGAAAAAGATGTTTGCTTACCTTAGAGACTTAGAGCCAGAGAGGAAGAGTTGAGCTGGAGTACAGTTTATAAATACACCCGAAACAAAAAGAGCCAATTTGATTCCTCCAGTAAATATCCTCCAATTAAAGTTATTAAATGTGAAATGAATTACTGTTCATAAAATAGCCACCGTCATTCGTGGCCACCGTCTCTCCTCTTTCAAGCACGTTGCTAAGTAACGAACTAATGAGTTGCAGCTGACAGTTGCAACTGTCATGTCAGTTGAACAGACAGAGAGAAAAGGCTTACCGCACCCCTCGAACAGGAAGGATTTCTGGCCAAACCGTGTTTCCAATCATAAAACCAGGTTAACGTGAAGCCGGCTGAGCCCTTCCTGAACGTCTACATAGGCATTTTGTGTTGACAAGTGAAGAAATGTGCTCTTGGGAGCAATTCTAAAAAGTGTTAGTTTTGTATTCCTCCTGAAATTTTCCTGGCACTTTTAACATGGGAGTCTATGAGGCTCTTCATGGGTGCTGCGGCCGAATTTTCGCATGTCAAGCTAAAACAATAAATCTGACAGATAAAGTAAAGCAAGTGTGAGCTAGAGGACACATTTTCTTACGTTTCTATGTATAAATTGTGTCTGTAGTGGTGCATTTGAGGCCATGGTAGTCGAATACGTTTTATTTTTTTTACAAATTTCTCTCTCTTCTCCTCACTCTAGCGATGACATCTCCACTCTACCTCTCAAACATTCTTTCCATTGACACCAATGCATTTTTTTTGTGTGGTTTTTGGCAATTTTTGGGCAAAATTGTTAGCCAAAAGTCTTAGAAAAATCATAGCACACATATCGGGGCCGAGCCGCACGTTTTGATATAACTTTTTTGTATATGCGTCAAAAACTCTGGTAGATGTTTTGAGCCAAAAAACGGCGTAAGAATAATAATAATAAACGCTAGTAATAACATAGTGTGCGCCTTGCAGCACGCACACAATAATAAACGCTAGTAATAACATAGTGTGCGCCTTGCAGCACGCACACAATAATAATAATAAACGCTAGTAATAACATAGTGTGCGCCTTGCAGCACGCACACAATAATAATAATAATAAACGCTAGTAATAACATAGTGTGCGCCTTGCAGCACGCACACAATAATAATAATAAACGCTAGTAATAACATAGTGTGCGCCTTGCAGCACGCACACAATAATAATAATAATAAACGCTAGTAATAACATAGTGTGCGCCTTGCAGCACGCACACAAATATTTGTGTAGCGGCCAAAGTATAATTTATGTTAAAATGATACATAATTTCATATTAGTAATTTCAAATTTATAATTTTGTAAATAGGAATATTTAATGCTTAAAATGTTTAATATTATGTAGGAAAGTTAAAAGAATTTGAATTCATACTTGTAGATTATCTGTATTACGTAGACTAGGAAGAATATGTGTACTGTCGCTTTAAGAATTGGCCATCTCTGTTTCCTTAAGTGGGGTTTGGCGCGTGTCCTTGAAGTTACAAAGTACTGAGTTTGAGTGAAAGCATACAATGTTTCCTACCTGCCTTGAACTTCTTTTTTATTTTTTGGCTACTTTAGTTAGTTCATGTGATTTTTGTGAACGTATGGAAAACAAAGACTAAAGTTCAACTTTTATTTGCAAACTTTTGTCAAGTGGATTTATTACCAATTACATGGACATAACGAACACTGCTACTGTGGGTCGGAGACGGTCGGTGTAAACTACAGCATGTTAACTCAACGTCTCAAGCTCAAATAGGAACAATCCTCTATAATTTGATTCGATGTGTATGAGAACATGTGAGCGGACCGACAGGAATGTATGGATGTGTAGACAGCAAGCACTAGAATAGTTACTGCATTCAACAGTTTGCCGTTTCCTGTGTTTCTTTCTTATTTTAATTATTTTCCCTTGTGCCCCTTGTCTTTTTCTTTCAGATGATATTTTTTTTTTCTTCATTTCAATCAATAAACCCCCTACAATAAAATTTACATTTGTCAAATTGATATGCCACGTAGAGAAATACTGCCTTGTACATTTTCCATGCAATAACTCCCATCTAAACTGAAGACTTGGTACATCAGCTGATACTGACAAAGTACACAGTGACATTGCCAATATTACATTTTGACCCCCTTGTTCATTAAAGATGACACAATAACTTTTCATACTGATGGCATTGATATGGTAATTGACAAATATTTACTTGAAATACTAAGGATTTAAAATGAATTGCTAGATCTTGCAATAAATCCATTGTGTAATGGTGTTTGTACATATTGTTTTTAGAAATTGAATTACTTTTTTTGGGGTGCACGGTGGCAGTGCAGTTAGCGCTCTTGCCTCCCAACAAGGTGATCGTGAGTTCAAATCTCGGGCCCGACCATGATCTCTCTGGGTGGAGTCTGCATGTCGTCCCTGTGTTATCGTGGTTTCTCTCCGGGCACTCCGGCTTGCTCCTACCGTCCAAAGACATGCATGCGGTAGGTTAATTCACCCCTAGTGAATCACTGTGAGAGTGAATGGTTGTCTCTGTGGTCTGTAACTGTCTGTGTGATAACCCTGTGACTAGCTGGCCCCAGTCCAGGGTGTACCCCGCCTAAGGCCTAAGTAACTGGGATAGGCTCCAGTCACCAGTGACCCCTAATGGGAATAAGCGGCAACGCTGATAGACGGTAGAAAATGAATTAATTACTATTTTGCACGTTAGAAATTATGTGGAAAACAGACCAAAGCAACTGAGAAACTGTAAAGTAATTCCGGAGCATTAAATTTGCCTCACAGTTGGCCCTCTAGGGACTGTTGCATTGATTTCAGTGCAGTGGCTGAGTAACTGTCTGAGATCCTCCATACAGACTGGTTAATACCACTGCACAGCCAAAGGCCCATTCAAACACTAGTTTGACATGCTCTATCTTTGCTCATTTCTGCCACAGTGAATTCTATGTTTGTAAATCTTGCATAGTGATTAAACCTCATTCTGATTCTGACTACTCTTCCTGTATTTATGATCTGTGGTGTATGGATCCAACCTGGGCTTGATTACTGTTATACGACAGAGCATAAACCCCTCCCCTCTAGCTCTCCCTTTTTTGTCTTCCCTCGCTCACCCCTCCCCTGTGTGTTGTCCTCTCCTTTTACCCTCCACTGCTCTCGGTGTCATCCGCTCCGACTGCTCCACCATGTCTCCCCATCCCTTCCTGACTGTGATGCCCCCCCACCCCCCCCTGACTACAGGGAGCTGGCCAATCTGTCCTCTCTGATTTGGTCATGCCAGAGGATGTTAGAAAAATACTGCTCTCCTGGCTTAACCTGTCTTTGTCCCTGTCCTAGTCCCATACTTTATATTCCTTAATGTTTCTCTTTAAGTCATTTTGTTCTCACAATACTTCGCTGTCGCTTTTTTCCCCTCTCTGTCTCTTGCTCTATCTTCTTCTCTCTCTACTCCACTTTCTCCCTTTCTGTCTCACATTCTCACTCTCAATCAGCAACTATTTCACTCTGAATCTATTTTGTCTTTCTTTCCCAGTCCTCATATTACTCTCTCCTCTTCCTCCTTTTCTCCCTGTCTTTCACTGTCTTGTTATCTAGGTCATCTTCACTGCGGAATCTCCTGCATGAGGCAGGCTGAGATGCTCATTACTCAAGATGGAGAGAATGAGGGAGAGACAAAGGCAAAGAGAAAGCAATAGACAGGCAGAGAAAGAGAAATATCCACACAAACACTTAAATGCACAGGTCTGACTAGATGATGGGTCAAAACTCCAGAACCACACTGACCTAAAGTATCACACAAATTATTTAATCTGCTTCTTATTCTCGCCCAATACTGCTTTCATTGCAGGCCTCCAGAAAGACAGAGATAATGTTGGTTTATTTACTGTGCACTTTTGTTCTTTTATATAATGAATGGATAATATATCAAATGGTTTTTGTAACATTGAATACCAAATGATTAAATATTTAATAATATCCAATGTCATATGTAATGTCAGATGTTGTGTTGTCCAGAAATGTGGTATGAGGGTGTTTCTGCTGTGACCATCCCTTGTGTGAGGACTACAAGAGTGTCAGGTTTTAAGATCAAGGCTCAAATGTTAATGCAAGGTCTGGTTCTCTTAGCATCCCTGGTGTGCCGGTGTGACTGGTTCTCCTGGCCAGCTCTTCCCCTCACCCTCCCGGACAAAGAAAGGGCACTGCAGCCCTCCTGAGAGAGGGAAGACAGAGACAGGGAGGGGGGGGGGGGGGGGTGACAGAGGTACCGGATGAGCAGCCAATTGCCAGATTCATGGAGCTGCTCTATGAGTACATTACACACAAAAACACAGGTACACAAACACACTGAAGCATCGTATGTAAATACAAGCCCTCTCACACAAATAAACACACTCATGCATGCACTTACACACAAACGCACATGCAGACATACACACCCACACAAACACACACAGACACAGGAAGTCTCTGTGGTATGCAGGTGTTATGAGAGCATAATAGCCAGGGAGTGTCTGACTCATAGAGTTGCTGTTATGTGATGGAGGACACAGGAAGGGCAGAGGGGAGGGGAGGGTGTGCCTTGCTATTGGTCACATCTGTCTAGTAATCTTTTACTACATAACTCTGTCCTGGTATCTGTTTATCTAAGTAGGTTTGGTGCAGCCGACCACGTGTAAGAGAGATTGGACAGAAATCTGCATTTTTATGACCTCCACAGAGGAGGCAATACTGGCAAACAGACAAGCTGGCAGTCAGGCAAACAGTCAGATAGTCTGGCAAGATGGTAGACAGGGAGCCAAACAGACAGACAGAAGGCTAAATTGGCAGACAGGCAGTGTGGCAGGCAGACAGATAACCAGTTAATCAGGCAGGCAGACAGTTAACAGATAGGCAGTGAGGCTTTATCTTTCCTATCTCTCTCAGAACCGGGTATTACAGCTATAGTATCTCCTTGATGAATATTATATATTTTCTGTAGAAGCCAGCTGATCTCAGAGAGAGTCTGGAGGTGTTACTCTATGACGCAGAGCAAGCCCAAAGAGGACAGGAGAGGAGTAACAAAGGTCTCCTCATTCTTTTCAACTGTTTCCATTCTAAATTATGCCCCGAGGATAATATATTGAATTTAGTTCGTATCCATGTTATCTTTAAACCATACAAACCCATGTAGTGCTTTCACGGTGCTTCTTCATCTGGTTGAGATCTGGCCGTTTCTGACAAGCCTAATAAAGACAGTCCCAGTCAATGTTGTCACTGTTGTTCAGCCATGCCATATATGGGCTGTGAGTTTGCCTGTCAGTCCACCTCTCATCACTGGACATCCCTCCTCCCCCCCTTATAAACCAATGACATCTGGAGTGTAAAAGCGCAGCAAATAAACATTGATAAAAGACACACCAATCAATATGCAGCCCTGAGGAGTTTTCCCTCCCTGTGGTAACAGTAATAAAGTCGACTGAAATAAAAGTTACTGCCCAGGAGATTGCAGGATACTGCAGTGTATATCTCTTTTTCATTGTCTTTGATGACCAATTTATGACTCTAATCGGAAATAATGATTGCAAAGAATTCAGGGGAGACAAGCAACATACCAGCACATCTTGTAAGGGTGCAGATAAGAGCCGCTTCATCCTTCATAGGGCTCTGATGTGTCGGATGATTGAATGGGTATGGCAGTCCCCCATTATGAGCCACTGATATTACCAAGAGATGCAATCTCATCTTTAGCCATACTACTGTCACAGCCTGTTGGATGTTAAACATATGCAAACAGCTCCTTGAATTAGCCCATTGACCATCCCGCTACACACCAAGATTGATATCCTGGTCGGCGGTCGCGCATGATGTACTTTCAAGTGCTGGGATATTGCGGCAGGCAATTGAGGGGGGACAGTGACAAGACCTGAGGTATGGTAATAGAGGAGTCTAAATGGAATCCTTGGAGGGGACAACTCCAGTTTGTCATTGGGGGTGTAGGTTGAAGCAGGTTAGGGGTTAAGGTCCTTCACAAGGCCTTATGGGCATACTTATACTTTACATATAATGCATTTGAATCACTACTCTCTCTGACTCTATACCTCTCTCTTTCCTCCCTCTCTCCATCTCTCTCCATCTCTCTGCCTCTATCTCTCCCTTCCCCACTCGCTCCCTTTCTCTGTCATATTTCAGGTTGCATGTGGCCGGGTGTGAATAATGTATCTTTTTATAAAGTGTCTAAACTCTAACCAGAGTAATCAATAGGGTTTCCGGGGAAATAAGCAGCAGCTATTGATCAGAGCAGGGATACGGCTCTAGAAGTGGAGTGGATGACCAAAATCTGCCGTATCATCCCTGGGTGTAGATTGAGCCCCTCCACACACACAACACAGACACATGTACTAATGAACACACAAACACACCCACACATACAAGAGAGGAGGTATGCACACGTGCACGCACACACACACAAATGTGTATACCTACCTATATATACATATACACACTAACCGAGGCACACACACGCAAATAAACATAAATTAACAGAGCCACCCAGTCAGAGGCACTGATGTATCACAGATGCAGGCCAACTTATTTCTTCATGACGTCCAATCCGATTTTAGAGAATAAAGCTCAGAAAGATTGATGTTGGTGGGGAGAAGGCCAGCCTCCATAGTAACTGCCTCTGGGCCTGCTGAGGTCACCGGAATACTGTCTCCCTCTGTGTTCATTTAGAAATACATGAGACGTCAAAGAGGATGGTTAAGCCGTGACGATTCATCACAGAATGCTGGGAGAACCAGGTCATTCTACAATCCTCTGGTAAAATCTGTAACCCCTGGCATTCTGAAACAGTAGAGATGCAAGGCTTGGTAATGGGATGTCTACAGATCGCAGGCAGGAAAAAAGCGCAGTGTGGATGAAATATTGCTCCACAATCTTAAAGCAGTTTTTGTGATTCTGGCGGTGTCAAGGCCCAGGCCTGCCAGAAGAGCCTGTAAGCTGATGAAAACTGCTGCAGGATATTAAAATCCTGTATTGCGTTGACTGATTACGGCTGCTATTGAGGACTTAACTTCCCTACTGCCTTCTGCAAAAGACCAATCAGGAGAGGAAGCCCTCTGTAGCCTTTGATTAGTTGAGATGCATAAGAAGTGTTGGATTAGTTACTTTTGTCATAACAGCACGTGTGTCTGGATATTATCCTGATTGTGGGTATTCATCATGATGGCAGCTCCGGGGTCCTGAGGTGATGTAAGCTCACTTCCAACCCTAATCATTCCTCTTGTGTGTTTGCTTCCTATTTAATTTGGTCTGCTAAGCTTCAAGCCTGGCTACTCCACTGAAACTGCCCTCATGTCAGTCACCACTGCCCTCCAGTCTGCCAGAGCCTCTTCAAGGTCATCTGTCATCATGCTGCCAGACCTTTTTTTAGCATTTGATACGGTCAACCATCAGATCCTGCTTGCCAGACTCTCTGAGATGGGCATCACTGGCACTGCACTTCAGTGGATCTCATCCTACCTGTTGGGAAGATCCTACCAGGTCTCCTGGGAAGGCAAAATCCCTCCTCTTCTCCCTGTACACCAACTCCCTTGGTCCAATCATCACGTCCCATGTCTTCTCCTACCACTGTTATGCTGTTATACACGCAGCTGTACCTGTTGTTCTCAGCTAGGATTGAGGCCTGCATCAGTACGCCTGGATGACCAAGCACCACCTCCAGCTGAAACTTCTCATCATCACCCTAGGATCTGCGACGGTGAACCGTTCATCCTTTGCCAGGAACCTCGGAGTTACCGTGGATGACAAACTCTCCCTCATAGCCCACATTGCTGCCGTTTCCCGGTCGTGTAGATTCACCCTATACAACATCCGGAAGATCAGAAGTCTAAGCATTCCGCCCAGCTGCTAGTCCAAACATGTGTCCTCTACTCCAACTTGCTGCTCGCGGGTCTCCCAGCATGCGCAACCTGCCCCTTCCAGAGGATTCAGAACGTAGCAGCCTGCCTGGTCTGGTGATCTACCAAGACGCTCCCATTTCCCCCCACTTTTCATCTCCCTCCACTGGCTTCCCATCACGGCCCGTATCAGATTCAAGACCTTAGTACTGACCTTACGAGCAGTAAAAGAGACTGCACCCGACTACATCAAGTCTCTCCTCCAGCCTTACACCCCCATTCATTGTTACTTGTTTAACTGAATGCTCCTCTGGTTCTTCCCTTTGGCACTTGTTTAGTTTTCCAGAAATGTACGGTATGGTTACCGTGGGTTCATGTGGTAGGTTAATTGGACACTCTAGAAATTGCCCCTAGAGTGAATGGTTGTTGTTATGCTATGTTGCCTGTGCGAAGCCCTGCGACTAGCTGGCCCCAGTCCAGGGTGTACCCTGCCTACGGCCTAAAAGTAACTGGGATAGGCTCCAGTCACTGTTAATCAGTGGTAGATCATTAATGAATTAATGAATGCTAAAACACTAGACCAGGCCACTTACTCTCTCCGATGATGTCAGAATGGGAGCAAATACTACATGCAAACAAAGTAACAGTAGGTGAGACGTGTGCATTCCCTAAGTCTAGACCAAGAGAAAGAAAAGAAAGAAAGAAAGAAATTATCCCTTATAGTCCCCTAATGGGGAAATTTCAGAGGCGCACACATTTATTCAATGCATTGGCCGGGATTCAAACCCCCACCAGGATTGAAACCCAAGCTCCTGCACATGGTAGGCAAGAATCCTACCACTGAACCATCGGTTCAGAGCACATCCTCTTATTACAGCAAGAAGACATCCTCTCATACTCCACAGACTGTGTTTGGGAAACTATTTACCTGCTTTTACATTACAGAATGGTATGTGAATAAATATAATATATAAGAAATGTGTATATATATATATATATATATATATATATATATATTAGGGCTGTTGATCGATAAATAAATAAAATCAAGTTAATCACGTCTATAGGCTGTGATTAATCATGATTAATCACACAATTAAAATGCTACTATTTATGGTGAGTACATAAATGTATGACAAAGTGGTTAGGCCTTTTTAAAACAAAAACTTTTATTTTACATCTCAGCCAATTAGAATATCTTATTGTCTTTTTTTAACCTGCTCATCAGGGGCACCTGTGTGCCACTGTAGTAAACACGCCTCTGAAACTGGGCTCTAACAACATCCATAACAAGTCTTCCTGGTCTTCAACAATGTTAATGAGTCTGCACTCCGTTGCGACCCATTTAGTGATCTTATAACATTAGTTATCTTAGCTGCTGTTGTCGTGTTGACTGCTGCACTCCGCCAGCCTAGTTTGACGAGCACTGCTTGAACTCGTCTCGGTTTTAGCATCTGTGTGTTCGCAAAGATGTGTTTTGCACGGAGATGATACTTCAGACTTGTTGTACTACGACGGAAAGACAGTTTATCAATGCAGTATTTACAAACAAATCTGGTTTTATCTAAACTCCTATTCGGAAGCTTTTTAAATCTGAGGACATCAGTAACAAACTGGCGAATGCGCCAAAATCCCCCCGATAGCCCGCCCAATACCGTTCAACTGACAAGGAAGTTCGCTCCGTTTTTAATCGTGGTAGATCTACTAAAACAGGCAGCTGTTTATCAGGCCAACCTCAGCATGTCTTCAACCTCACAGGAGAGCCCCACAACACCCTGTGTACAATCTCCACCCGTACACAAGGAAGGGTCCAAACAACTGTATGGTTAGCTTGATATAGTTTTCAGGTGATTTAATGAAGGTGAAACACAGTGAATGGCCGTGTGTAATGGCACTGCGCTCTGACGCGGCACTTCTCCGGGGCACTCCTGAGAAGTGGAGGGCATGCTCAGGTTGGCCCGATACGCAGCTGCCTGGGCTGTTGTTGGTCTGCCACGGTTAAGAATTGAGCAAACTTCTTCGTCAGAAGAACGGGCAGGGTATTGGGCAGGGGTATTGGGAGGATTTTGACAGGCATTTGCCAGTGTATTTATAATTTCCTCATTAATGAAAATGGCTGCAACTAGATTGCGGGCGGCCTGACTCATTGTCTTTCTCTTTTACACACTGTTGCACACAAGATTGCCGCAGGCACTGCCGCGAAGTCTGACGTCAGTCAAGTTTAATTCCATATATTCAAGGTTTAATTTCTTGAACGGAATGCTATAATATATAAATAGAACCAATTGGTTACATTGTCAAGATGTAGGACACAAATTAGTACAAAAATGGATGAAGGGAACAGAACTGCCATGTTTGTGCTAGTGATTCAATACAAGGTTTCTCTAATCACAGAGGTAGAAGTGTGCCCCCCTAAGCAGCTCATCTACATACAGTAGGTAGTAAGGTGTCTTGATGCAGGCTCATAACCTCCTCCCCAGACTCCAGGACACTCCGATGGCCAGGAGGTAATTGGCTCCCAGCTAAGACCAAGGCAGTAATAACAACACAGGAGTAATGATCACGGTGCCCTGCTGTGACTCTAGAACAAACATCCCATTGCTGCTTCTTACGTCTGCCTCCAGCTTGCTAACAACAACACCTTTTAGTTGGGGGCTTGAGCTAACAGGTGTGTGTTCATTGCCGTTGGCTAATAAGCAAGACCCAGTTGTGTGTAAGGCTAGAGAGATACTTTTATGATGATCTGAGCTGAGACTCTGTTCTTTCCCAATAATGCAGGTTGTTTTGGAACATACCTAAGACAAAACGATATCGACAGGCAGAGTAGAAAAGTTGGTGTGTCAGTTGTAGTGTGTCTCACTCGGGGAGCCAGAATGTAGCGGGGAAGCTAACTGGTGAAAAAGGGTACTGCATATGGAATTAATCTATTAATTAATTCCTCTCATATCTGGGAAGTCTCGAATAACACAGGGCACCACCGCAATATTTGTAAAGGGATTGAGGAAACCTTATTGATTAATGAACAAATAATAGCCTTTTGATCAGTCTCTTTAACTTGAAGTCATGAAAGTTCCTTAGAATTAGTGCAGATCCGATGACGAGAAGTTGTATATAAAAGGGTTTATTTAACCAAATGGAAACAGACCGGGGGAGACAAGGAAAAGGGGGGGGGGGGTTATTGGCCTAAGGAGACAAGGGACAGTTATGCTAAGATAGGAAGACTACTTAAATCAGTTACAGTTCAACCACACTTATGCCAAGGCCTACGCGTAAGAAATTAGCTTAAATAGCAGTTACTGTCTGTTGAAGAAAGGTAGTTGATCTTCCGTGTGGTGTCCAAGAAATCAAAGGAAGTTTTCCTTAACTTCCGTGATGGTCCTTGGTTCAGTTGAGGGGGTTCAGGTAAATCCAGAGGTTGCTCAATATACAGACCACCCGAGGTTGTTCCTCAGAATGGTCCTGACGAAAGAGAGCTTTGGTTTGCTCAATAAGACAGATCATCCGAAGGTTGCTATTCTCAGGATGACTGCAGACGAAAGAGGGAGAATCTTTCTCCGTTTGGGGCTTTTATACCAGCAAAGAAAAAGGGGGGTTATTGGTGTTCTTATCTGAAGATGGTCTCATTGTCATGGGCTCAGTGCCTCCTCCCTCCTGTGTGTGTGTGTGTGTGTGTTCCTCCACCCCCTGTCCTTGTTTGGAGCTTCCTGGGCGTGACTCCTGTCCTGAGCTGATTGGCACACCTGCATCTCATCCACCATCGTCAGCTGCAGTTAAAACCATCCTCTCCTTCTTTGCCAGTTCGTTCAGTCAACTTACGTGGTGAACACTTTGGCTTTTGTACATAGATATCTTTTCCCTGTGGATTTCTGTCTAGTACTGACTCTTTGATTTTTTCCTCAAGCCTCAGCTCCTCAGTCCAGTCTGCTCCAGCCCTGCTTACTCACCTGTGCTCCTCGGTCCAGTCTGCTCCAGCCCTGCTTTACTCACCTGTGCTCCTCGGTCCAGTCTGCTCCAGCCCAGCTTTACTCACCTGTGCTCCTCGGTCCAGTTCGGCACCAGCCCTGCTTTTTGTTAATAAACAGTTCCATTTACTCCTCACCTCTGGTCTGCTTTCTGGGTCCCCCCCCTCTGGTTCATTCGTGACATAACGAACTGGCCATGATGGACCCAGCAGACACCGATGCAGTCAAACAAGCCTTATCTAATCATGGAACTCTACTTGGACAACACCACCAAACACTCCAAACGCTTGAGGATGGACAACAAACATTATCTGCCAAGGTAACTCAGATCGGGTCGCTCATTGAGCATATTGCTAACCACCTGTCCCCCTCATCAGCTCCCACACAAAGCCAGCCTATAACTGCCGTTACTCAGTCATCCGGTCCAGTCTCCGAATCTCCCGTTCCTGCACCAGAACCTTATGGAGGTGACCTGGCCAAATCCAAAGGATTCCTTCTGCAATGTTCGCTGGTATTTGACCGCCAATTTCAAACCTTTGCTTCAGACTGTGCCAAGGTATCGTACATGACTGGGCTATTAAGAAGCAGAGCTTTGGATTGGGCAGAGGCTTTCCTAGGCAGCACAGGGGCAAGTTCTACAACCTACCATCATTTCGTTGAGGAATTTAAGAAAGTCTTTGCCCATCCTAATGAAGCTGCAGATGCTGCAAAACGTTTACTCAATCTCCGTCAAGGCCAACGAAGCGTTGCAGATTACTATGTAGAGTTCAGGATTCTAGCCGCAGAGTCAGGCTGGGACGACAGGGCCTTAAAAGGGGTCTTTTTGTATGGTCTATCCGAATCTATGAAAGATGAGTTGGCGGTACGCGATGATTCAGACGCTTTGGATGGTTTAATCTCTCTCTCTATTAGACTGGACAATCGAATGAGGGAACGAAAGCGAGAAAGAGACCCAAAGATTCAGCGGTACCCCGCAACATCTATACCCCCACCGGGCAGAACTCTTGAACACACTCCATTGATGCCGGCACTTCCAGCTCCGCCCCAAGAAGAACCAATGCAACTGGGGCGAACTCGCTTGACCACTGGAGAACGCCAAAGGCGAATGACTGCAGGGGCTTGTATCTATTGTGGCCAGCTTGGCCATTTCCTACGATCATGTCCTGTTCGCCCAAAAGGCCCAGCTCATCAGTAGGAGTGGGAGTACTGGTGAGCGACTCCATCGTTTCTGAACTTCAATTCCCACGACTTCTGATTCCTGCTTTTCTCAACAACCATCAACAGACTCTCTCGCTGCAAGCGCTCATCGACTCCGGGGCTGAACAGAGCTTTCTGGACTCTAACCTGATTCGTCAAGCAGGAATTGCCACCGAACCACTACCAGAAAGAAGCCGGGTGAGTGCCCTCAACGGAAAACACTTAGCTTTTGTCAGTCACCAAACTGAACCAATTGATTTAATTCTTTCCGGCAATCACCATGAGTCCATTCGTTTCTTTGTGTTTGATTCACCACAATGCCCATTGGTCCTGGGATTTCCCTGGCTAAAACTACATAATCCCATCATTGACTGGTCTGCAGGCAAGGTTGTGAGTTGGAGTACATTTTGTCATGCTTCTTGTCTCCGTTCTGCTATGCCACCAACTGAGAGAGCCAGAGAACTTGAATCTAAGCCTACTGATTTGTCTACTGTCCCTGCAGAATACCATGACTTGGCTGAAGTCTTCAGTAAGACAAAGGCTCTCTCTCTGCCCCCACATCGTCCTTATGATTGCTCCATCGACCTGTTACTTGGGGCGCCACTTCCAACTGGACGTCTGTACAATCTTTCCCGACCTGAAAGGGAGGCCATGGAAACTTACCTCAAGGACTCTCTTGCTGCTGGTATCATTCGTCCATCATCTTCTCCGGTTGGCGCTGGATTCTTTTTTGTGGACAAGAAAGATAAGACTTTGAGACCATGTATAGACTATCGAGGGTTAAATAACATCACTGTAAAGAACAAGTATCCCTTGCCTCTCATGTCTACAGCGTTCGAACCGCTCCAGGGTGCGACCATCTTTACTAAACTGGACTTGCGGAATGCTTATCACCTGGTTAGGATCAAGGAGGGTGATGAATGGAAGACGGCATTCAACACACCTATGGGCCATTTCGAATACCTAGTGATGCCTTTTGGATTAACTAATGCGCCAGCTGTCTTCCAGGCTCTCATTAATGATGTCCTCAGGGATTTTCTGAATCGTTTTGTCTTTGTTTACCTTGATGACATTCTCGTATTCTCTCGGAATCTGGAAGAACACCAAACTCATGTCCGGCTAGTTCTTCGGCGTCTCCTAGAGAATAAATTGTTTGTAAAAGCTGAAAAGTGTGAGTTCCACTCTACTTCTGTCTCGTTCCTGGGCTATATCATTGAAGCTGGTCAGGTGAAGGCAGATCCCAGCAAGATTCAAGCTGTTGCGGAATGGCCAGAACCAACTTCTCGCAAACAGTTACAACGGTTTTTGGGCTTCGCTAACTTCTATCGACGCTTTATCAAAGATTACAGTCGGATTGCGGCACCTCTGACAAAACTCACCTCCACCTGCATACCTTTCACCTGGTCGCCTGAAGCCTCTTCAGCCTTTGCTGATCTCAAGCGTCGCTTTACCACAGCCCCTGTTCTTGCCCTGCCTGATCCAACTAAGCAATTTATAGTAGAGGTGGATGCCTCGGACATCGGAGTGGGGGCTGTTCTCTCTCAAAGGTCAGCGACGGAGGACATACTTCATCCATGTGCTTTTCTTTCCAGACGCCTCTCCCCAGCTGAGCAGAAGTATGATGTTGGTAACCGGGAGTTACTGGCTGTCAAGCTTGCGCTAGAAGAGTGGAGACATTGGCTGGAGGGGGCGGAGCTACCTTTTGTTGCCTGGACCGACCACAAGAACCTGTCCTACATTCAATCAGCTAAGAGGCTGAACTCTCGCCAAGCTCGCTGGGCTCTGTTTTTTGGTCGCTTTAATTTCACTCTGACATATCGCCCGGGTTCAAAAAATACTAAACCTGACGCTCTCTCCCGGCAGTTTTCTTCTGACAACTCCATATGCTCACCTGAAACCATCCTTCCTACTTCCTGCATTCTCGGGACCCTTGTTTGGGAGGTGGAGTCTACGGTTCGTGCAGCTCAGTCAGCTGATCCTGGTCTTGGCCCCCCCGGCAAGCTGTTTGTGCCCCAAGCCGTCCGCTCCCAGGTACTTCAATGGGCTCATGATTCTAAATTGTCCTGTCATCCCGGCGTAGGGCGAACCCTTGGCCAGGTGCGCCGTCGCTTCTGGTGGCCAACTAGGGAGGCTGACGTCCGGGAATATGTTGCTGCATGCACGATCTGTGCAAGGAACAAAACTTCAAATCAACCTCCAGCGGGTCAACTCCGTCCTCTGCCCATACCGCCAAGACCCTGGTCCCATATAGCCGTCGACTTCGTCACTGGTCTACCTCCCTCTAACGGTAACACAGTTATTCTGACCATTGTTGACGGTTTTTCTAAATCTGCTCATTTTGTTGCTCTTCCTAAATTGCCCTCTGCCTTCGAGACTGCTAACCTTCTCGTCCAGCATGTATTCAGAATCCATGGCATTCCTAAGGACATAGTTTCGGACAGGGGACCGCAGTTCACTTCACATGTCTGGAATAACTTTTGTGAGGCATTAGGGGCCACAGTCAGCCTGTCCTCAGGCTTCCATCCTCAAACTAATGGTCAGACAGAGGACTAACCAAGATCTGGAGGTGGCCTTGCGGTGCATAATAGGCAGCAATCCTACAACCTGGAGCAAGCACTTGACTTGGGTGGAGTATTCCCATAATTCTCTAGTCTCCTCTGCTACAGGTCGCTCCCCCTTTGAATGTACTCTAGGCTTCCAGCCCCCGCTTTTTCCTACTGAGGAGATGGAGATTGCTGTGCCCTCTGTCCTGTCTCACATAAGGCGGTGTCGGAAGATCTGGTTGGACACTCGGAAGGCTCTACGTCGAACATCTGCACAAAATAAGTTCTACGCCGACCGCCACCGGACTGCTGCTCCGTCCTATGTCCCAGGTCAGTCTGTTTGGCTTTCTTCCAAGGATATCCCTCTAAGAACTGAATCTAAGAAACTGTCACCCCGATTCATTGGACCGTTCAAGATCTCCAAGATCATTAATCCTGTGGTAGTACAACTGAAATTGCCCCGCTCTCTCCGTATCCATCCCTCGTTTCATGTATCTCAAATCAAACCAGTATCTTCCAGTGCACTCTCTCCTCCGTCCGAACCCCCTCCTTCCACCCGGATTATCGATGGTCACCCTGCCTTTACGGTCAGTCGCCTCCTGGATGTTCGTCGGCGTGGCCGTGGGTTGCAGTACCTGGTGGACTGGGAAGGGTATGGTCCAGAGGAGCGCTCCTGGGTGTCGCGGGCCTTGATTCTGGACCCAGAGTTGATCAGGGACTTTCATCGGGCTCACCCTGACAAGCCTGGCGGTCCGCCAGGAGGCGTCCGTTGAGGGGGAGGTACTGTCATGGGCTCAGTGCCTCCTCCCTCCTGTGTGTGTGTGTGTGTGTGTGTGTGTGTGTGTGTGTGTGTGTGTGTGTTCCTCCACCCCCTGTCCTTGTTTGGAGCTTCCTGGGCGTGACTCCTGTCCTGAGCTGATTGGCACACCTGCATCTCATCCACCATCGTCAGCTGCAGTTAAAACCATGGTTCATCCTCTCCTTCTTTGCCAGTTCGTTCAGTCAACTTACGTGGTGAACACTTTGGCTTTTGTACATAGATATCTTTTCCCTGTGGATTTCTGTCTAGTACTGACTCTTTGATTTTTTTCCTCAAGCCTCAGCTCCTCAGTCCAGTCTGCTCCAGCCCTGCTTACTCACCTGTGCTCCTCGGTCCAGTCTGCTCCAGCCCAGCTTTACTCACCTGTGCTCCTCGGTCCAGTTCGGCACCAGCCCTGCTTTTTGTTAATAAACAGTTCCATTTACTCCTCACCTCTGGTCTGCTTTCTGGGTCCCCCCCCTCTGGTTCATTCGTGACAATCATGCTGTGATTTGCATGTAGTTGTGAAAGTCTCTGGAGTGGGTATCTTTCAATGTCAGTGGGAGTGCTTAACTTCCATAACTAACAATTGTAACATTCAGAAATGTCATTGTTAGTTTTGTCCGATCATCTAGATACCAAGAATGAGTTATTTGTAACAAAGGAGAAGGGAGTTACATTAAACATCACATTACATCAAACACAGCATTTAAAGATAAAGTCACAAGGTTCCAATCCTTTTAGTGTCCAATAAGCAGTATTGTCTTTGTGAGATGTTTGTAATCCATTAAATGTCTGTTTTGGGATAAATCCTCTGTTCAGACTTGTGAACCAGCTATTCCAAGGCCTTCCTGACCTTTCAGCACTGGTTTGGAAATCCATAACCCTGGTTTCGTCAGTGTGTCTCACTGATGAGGGAATGGTTGTGGAGACTCTGCTACACAGTTTAAAAAAAGTTGAAATTATTCCTGTTTTAGAGAGAAACTCCACTCTCACCATCATCACCAACGTTCTCACAGCGAAATTCATATTCACTCATGGGGCAGAATGTGTTTGTAAGTGGGATGTTCAATACAACTAGAAAAAAAAATCCTAAATACATTTTGAGTGTGTGTGACTCTGGCCCGGGACTCTCCCCCATACATCATTGACACTGTTGAGTAATTTTCAGAATATGACTTCTACCATTGCTTAGGTATGTGACAGATCAAGCTTTCAACAGGTGTTCATATGCTGATGCACTAGCAATTAGCGTAAACACTAATTTCAGCAGGATTAAAGACAGCTCCAATTGAGCACACTGCCGCAGTTTTAGTTTCAGTAGTAAGCAAGCAGTAAACAATTGGGCACTCTGTGTCAGGTAGCACTTTACAGTACAGCTCAGTAGCATAGTAATAGTTTGGTTATAATTTGATAATAGTGATTATCTATTATCTATTTGATAATAGTGATTATCTATTATCAAAAACTTAGAGTGTAAAATGATCCAAATACATCCAATGCCAGAATTAGGCCATTATTGGCTATGACTTTGGTATTATAAATACACCTATTATAAAAATGATACCGCAGTATAAATATCAGATAACATTATACACATATACAGCTGTTTCAGTGTTAAATTTCAAATCAATCCACATGCAATCAAACATACTAACAAATCAGGATTTAGCAAGAAGCTAGCATCAAAATTCACGTAAAGCACTAGGCCACACAGTTCTGATACCACACTAAATAAAACAGTGTTTTTTTGCAACATTCATGAAGAAAAACACACACGCACATACACACATATACTGTATATATGTATATATATTAGAGGTGGGCATAGATAATTTTTTTAAATCTAGATTAATCTAGATTAATTTTGGAATTAATCTAGATTAATCTAGATTAAAATGGCTCTTGGTCTTTGAGAACGTGTTTCTCAAGCCAGGTGGCGCATCAGACCAGGGGCTCATCTCCTGTTTCCAACATGCATCACAATTTGCTTGAGGAAGCTGTCCACGTACCATTGAACGTTCTGTTTGCTGCAGACACTTTTCTCTTCTTAGAACTCTCCATAGTTGTCCTACCTGGGATTCGAAAAGTTCAAGAAATTGTGCGCTGGCGGGTGTCGCACATTGGCGGTTGTGACGCACAGTGTAATAACAGCGACATACATTTTTTTTACACGTTTTATTTAGATATTAGAAGATCACCATAATCTTCAAATTTAGAATTACATTTTAAAAACGAACAAACTAAAATACATTTGAATTCAATACTCATTAATTATTTTCAAAAGCCACAGGGAAATCCCCATCAGAGGGATGAAAGAGCCGCATGCGGCTCCGAAGCCGCGGGTTGCCGACCCCTGGTTTAGTCAGTAGCTTTGGGTCCATCAGCCGTGCTGACGGGCTTGCCTCGGTTGCACTCAAACATAGTGGTTTGACGAGCACGACTCTTCCCCTGCGCTGCATCAGTGCTTGGCCCGGCATCTTCCGCATTAGCTAAGGCAGTGGTTCTTAACCTGGGGTGCGCGCACCCCCTGGGGGGCCGTTGGAGATCGCAGGGGGTGCGCAGAATTTTGTCTGCTGTGAGGTTTTGACGTCACGTTACCAAAATTATATTTCTTAAGTTACATTACAGAATCCTAACAACACATCCAAATGGTGTGCGCAAAATTAAAACATTTAAAAATTCATTGCAAACAAGTTAAGTCTCCATCATGCAATTTCATGAACGTATTTTTCGAGGAAGAGCTAGTTGTAGGCATGCGTGAATTGTTACCATGACGATGAGCCGTTCACAGTGCAGAAGTGCTGAAGCCCCCCTAAAATGTTCTTCAGCCCCCCTAAATAATTATCGGGATTATTATTATCGGGCCGCCGAAGAAATACTATAATTAATAACAATATTTTATTTCGAAAAATTACCGGATGCTCTCGGTTAAATGTCGGTAACTTGAGCGTCAAACATGTAACCCACAAGTTCGAAAAACGAGTAAAAAACGGACGTCTTTGGGAATCGCTGGCTAGCTCACTCGCGCACCCCCCCCCCCCCCCCCACTCGACAGAAAATGCCAGGGGCTAAGCCCCCCTTCTCTTTCAATCCTATCAACGTCCCTGAGTGCAGCCTACCCAAGCAGCCAATTTTTTATTGTGGTTTTATTGCTAAAATAAGCTGAATAAAATTATTTTAGTGTGTATGTGATAGGATTTTGGCAGGCGGGGTGGGGTGGGGGTGCTTGTCTTGGTCATAGCTAAGGGGGGCCTTCGGTGAAAAAAGGTTAAGAACCACTGAGCTAAGGGATGCTTTGCGTTTAGGTGATACCTAAGACTGGAAGAACTCCTACAGTAAACCAATTCCGCATTGCACAAGGTGCAAACAACCTTGGTCTTGTCGAGGTTTCCATTGGGAAGCTTCTTAAAAATAAATTTTCCCTGAAGCAAACCCGGCAGCTTCCTAGCTGCATCCATGTGCACTGCAGTGCAATTCGGCCAGGTATATATCCGCGCTAAAATAAGAGGAAATAATAATACCTACAATAACAATAGGTTTCCTCCTGACGGAGGAATCCTAATAAGAGATTAAAGGCGATATTTTTTTTTATCGCCGATAAGGCCCACCACTAATATATATATATATATATATATATATATATATATATATATCTGTCTGTACATTAATGACTTAATCATGAACTGTCAATCAACCCATTCAGTGCAATGAATCAGTTAGTAGCAGACACACTGTCACATCTCGTCACTGTTTGTGGCAGAGACTGTTTTTTTTTGGCGTGGTATTTGTTGCAGAGGTGCTTGGAGAGGCTGGGCGGAGCCGAGCAGTTGAGACCGACACACCTGCAGTTAGTTAGTCTCTGTGTTACTCGCTGCCAGATGATTTCGTCTTCCGATGTGGTATACGGCTACAGTTTTTGATCAAGGCTGTGAGTTCGAGTGATAGATTTGAATTGTAAACCAAAACTTTTTGTTTGTTTTTATCTTGTTCCGCTGCTGCCGGTCTCGTGTTCTCCTGTGTTCCTGCCTCAGCCGCCCAGCTCTCTGCACCTCCCCAGCCGGCTCCCACTGCTGTACCCCAGAGGATTCCACCCTCGCCCTTCCAGACCCTTCATCGCCTGATTTTCCCTTGCTTCCCAAAATAAAGCACCTTATAACCCACTCCCTGCCTCCGCCTCCACATCTGGGTCCACCTACTCAAGACTGGTTGTAACGGAATCATCTGGCCATCATGGACCCAGCGGATCCGGCATCAGTCGCCCATGCCCTAAATGCACAGGGTGCCCTTGTGGAAAGGCATGATCGGATGTTACGTGAGGTCATGGAAGCACTGCAGACCCTAGTCACAGACGTTGCTCAGATCGGGCAGCAGATCCGACAGCCCGCCCCTCCTCCCACTGCACCAGCGTCTGTGAGTACCCCAGCTGACAGTTTCGCACTACCTCCCTCTCCCCCGGCCAAGGAGCCGTTTGTTCCCCCACCTGATCATTACTGGACCCTAACCAGTCGGGCTTCAAGACCGGCCACTCCACTGAGACTGCCAGAGCAGCCTCAAGGTCTTCTGTTGTCATTCTGCTGGGCCTCTCCGCAGCTTTCGACACTGTCAACCACCAGATCCTGCTCGCCACACTCGAAGAGATGGGCATCACTGGCACTGCGCTTAAATGGATCTCATCCTACCTGACAGGAAGATCCTATCAAGTCTCCTGGGGAGGGAAAACATCTGGTACCCGCCTGCTCTCCACTGGGGTCCCACAGGGTTCCGTCCTTGGTCCGCTCCTATTCTCCCTATACACTACCTCACTCGGGCCAATCATCGCCTCCCATGGCTTCTCCTATCACTGCTACGCTGACGACACGCAGCTATATCTATCCTTTCCCCCAACTGATCAAGGGATATCGACCAGAATCGAAGCCTGCCAATCATCTCAGCCTGGATGACCAGACATCACCTCCAGCTGAACCTCACCAAAACAGAACTCCTCATCATCCCTGCCAAACTCTCAATCACCCACAATCTCTCCATCACTATGGGATCTGCAACAGTGACCCCTTCATCCTCTGCCAGGAACCTGGGGGTCACCTTGGACGACGAGCTCTCCCTCACAGCTCACATTGCCGCAGTCTCTCGGTCATGTAGATTCACCCTCTACAACATCAGGAAAATCAGAAAATACCTCTCTCAATATTCCACCCAACTGCTAGTCCAAGCCCTTGTCCTCACAAAGCTGGATTACTGCAACTCGCTACTAGCCGGCCTTCCGGCAAATGCAATCCGTCCCCTTCAGAGGATACAGAATGCAGCCGCTCGTCTGGTTTTCAACCTACCCAGACGCTGTCATGTCACCCCACTCCTCATCGCCCTCCACTGGCTTCCCGTCATGGCCCGCATCAGTTTCAAGACCCTGGTGCTGACCTTCCGGGCTGTGAACGGGACTGCCCCGACCTATATCAACTATCTCCTCCAGCCCTATACCCCCACCCGTCACCTACGGTCATCTGCTGACAACCGTCTAGTGCAGTGATACTCCCCCAAAAATTCACAAGAGCCACATTGGCAGAGCAAAATCAAGGGAAGAACCTTTTTTTTTTTACGACACACCAAGTCCCCTTTTGCAAATGTTCATTTCTACATATAAATTCCATATCCCACAAAAAAAGAAACAACACAGCCAATACATTTTCAATTAAGACCATATTTATCTTAATACTGGGATGAGCGGAAACTGGCATGCATGTCCTTGACTTTCTTCATGTTGTATTTGTAGTTTGTTGTTGCAATCACAGTGAGGCATTCAAGAGGAGTATGGGTCAGTTGGTTTCTCTGTTTCCTCTTGATAGTGTTCACGTTTGAAAATGTTGACTCACAGGTGTATTTGCTCATGAAGAAAGACATCACTTTCTGTGCAAGTGGTTTCAAACTGGGAAAGTCTGCTTCAGAGACTAAACTCCAGAAGTGGCCAACATCTGGGGCCCGTTCTTCGTACGTCGCTTAATACATCCGAGATCAAATGACACATCCAAGATGATTTCATCGTGCGAATCATGATCCGGCTAACTGGGTTCTTCGAACAAACCTGTTGTGTATGATTAGTATCACTGGATACGATCATGTGTTGGCTTAAAAGGGGATATCGATATCGATAGTAGAAACATTGATCAGCAACGCTGATATTGGCTGTTCAGCATGGCCAAAAGATTTGCCCACTTTTTCTCTCAATCAGAACAAGAGCTTTCAATGGAAGGTTATGCCGAATTTGAGTCGTTATTTAAAACGACAGGGAACACCTCAAAGTCTGCAAATGCCAGGAGAGTAGGCTGGCAAAAAGTAGCAGACAAATTAAAGTAAGAGTGAAATACAAGAATATTCTACAAAATGGTATCCTTTAATTCATACTGTCTTTATTTTAAAAAGCCACTTATTTTTCCTCCCTTGTAAAAACCACTGTTAAATGAGGTGTTTGTCTATTTATAACAGCCACAAAGAAAAAGGCTGAAAAAAACGGTATCTCTCAACAATTACACTCTATCCCGCAATACCCGATTTAATTTGAAAAGCTCTGCGAATTATTCTCCCACCTTCCGCAAGAGGTTGCTCGCGTATGGCTGCGACATACTTTCCTATCTCCTCTGCTTATAAAGCCTCAATCTAATCTTGTTTACATAAAGTAAACCTGCTCCCGAGCAGGTTTGAGCTTACGGACCTGTTGCTATGACGACAAGTCTAGGATGAGCTTCGAAGAACCAAACGATCCAAGATCATGCCAAATCGTCAACAATCAAATCCAGCTAACTGAGTTAGCGACGTACGAAGAACGGGCCCCTGCTCTGAGTTCATCTTGGAGAATGGTATTTGTTTGCAGCTCTATTATTTCACTCTCCAGAGTGGCACGATTACCAGGGCGTTCGGGGTCTATCACGTTGCTATGCTCAATGACTGATGCTCTTTGTAAAAGCTCTCTCTTGTAAGTCGCTTTGGATAAAAGCGTCTGCTAAATGAGTACATGTAAATTACTCTGGGAACTCTGGCTCTTGTGGTCGTTTTTTTGTTACAGTGTTCTCATGTTTTTGATTTGCAGCCTTCTAGCTACTCCTCAGATAGGGCCAAAATAGCATACACCATGAACTTGCTAAGAGGAATAGCAGCGTAGTGGGGGACAGCATTGTGGGAGGCGGAGTCAGCAGCACTTAATTCTTATGACCTGTTTGTAAAAGAGATGAGGAGGGTTTTCGACCACCCTGTTCAGGGGTTTGAGACAGCCAGTAAGTTGTTATCTTTACGTCAGGGTTCACAGTCAGCCGCTGATTATTCAGTTGACTTCCGCATATTGGCGGCGGAGACTGGTTGGAACGAGCCGGCACTCCTTAGTCTGTTTAAGAGGGGGTTATCTGAGCAGTTACAGGACGAACTAGCGGCTAGAGAGGAACCAACGTCTCTAGAGCAGCTCATCACCCTGGTAATTCGTTTAGATAACCGTCTAAGAGGGAGGCAGCGTGAGAGAGCTACTAGTAGCAGACTAACCAGCTCCGCCCCCAGTCAGCCTCCCCACACAATGTGTATGCCCCAGAGCGCCCCCCGTTCCACCTGGATCCCTAGAGCACCCCCCGGTTGTGTCAGAGGAACCCATGCAGGTGGGAAGGACCCGGCTAACCATGGAGGAACGGCAACGCAGATTGAGCAATAACCTGTGCATCTATTGTGTCAGTCCGGACACTTCCTCGCTACCTGCCCTGCTTTGGCAAAAGGACCGGCTCGCCAGTGAACGGGGGCACGCTGGTGAGCCAAACAAGTCCTAGTCCTAGCCCTCTTGCCCTAATCACACTTCCTGCCTCTCTCCAGTGGTCACGTGAGTCATTGCCCATTCATGTTTTTGTGGACTCCGGCGCAGACGGCAACTTCATAGACTCCGCCCTAGTAGAACAATCCCTGATCCCCATTGAAACCCTTGACACTCCCAAGACCGTAAACGCCACACCGCCCTTATGACTGCGCTATAGATCTGCTCCCTGGCGCCCCTCTCCCTTCCAGTCGCCTGTACAACCTGTCACGCCCCGAGAGGTAAGCGATGGAGGAGTACATCAATACGTCTAAGGCTTCCGGGTTCATCAGATCCTCCTCGTCCCCCCTCGGAGCAGGGTTTTTCTTTGTGGGTAAAAAGGATGGTTCCCTTCGCCCCTGTATTGACTACCGTGGACTCAATGACATCACAGTTAAGATTAAATACCCCCTACCTCTGATCGATCCCTCCTTCGAGCCTCTGTGTCATGCTAAGTTTTTTACTAAACTAGACCTCAGAAACGCCTACCACCTGGTCCGTATCCGAGAGGGGGATGAGTGGAAAACGGCGTTCAACACCCCACTTGGACATTTCAAATATCAGGTGATGCCATTTGGTTTGTCAAATGCCCCTGCTGTGTTCCAAGCTCTCATTAATGACGTCTTACGCGACATGCTTAATCATTTTGTGTCCGTCTATTTGGATGATATTTGAATTTCTTTCCAGTTCACTGGAGGAACATATCAAGCAGGTGAGGCTGGTACTGCAGAGACTCCTGGACAAAAAACTTTACGTCAAACCGGAGAAATGCGAGTTCCACTTGTCTGAGATGAGCTTTTTGGGCTTCATTATCGCTCGAGGAAGACTACAGCCAGACCCTGCCAAGATCAGAGCTGTGGAGGAATGGCCAACTCCCACTACCCAAAAACAGTTACAGCGTTTCTTGGGATTTGCCCATTTCTACCGTAGATTCATCCGTGACTACAGCCAGGTTGCTGCCCCTCTCAACTCGCCTCCACCGCCACACCCTTCACGTAGTCTCCCACTGCCAACACCGCCTTCAAGGGACTGAAGGAGCGGTTCACGCACGCCCCCATTCTCCAACATCCTGACTTAGACTGACAGTTTGTGGTGGAGGTGGATGCTTCTGACTCCGGTGTGGGGGCTGTACTCTCGCAGCGCAATTCCTTGACGGACAAGCTCCATCCATGCGCCTTCTTCTCCCGTCGCCTCTCTCCTGCAGAGAGGAACTACGACGTGGGAAATCATGAGTTGCTGGCCGTGGTGCTGGCTCTCCAGGAATGGCGACATTGGTATGAGGGGACCCGGGAGCCATTCCTCATCTGGACTCACCACAAAAACCTCGCCTACCTGCGTTCTGCCAGAAGACTGAACCCCCGTCAAGCCCGCTGGTCACTGTTTCTGAGCCGATTCAACTACACCTTGTCCTACCGTCCCGGCTGTAGAAATGGGAAACCAGATGCCCTCTCTCGCCTCTTTTCCTCCGATACACCCTCTGCAGATCCCGAGCCCATCGTGCCTGGTCCCGGGATACCTGGGAGATCGAGTCATTAGTCAGAGAAGCTCAACTCAGTCACCCCGACCCCGGCACGGGTCCACCGAATCGCCTATTCATGCCGAGGGAGGTCCAGTCCCAGGTTTTGCAGTGGGGCCACTGATCCAGACTCGCCTGTCACCCCGGAGTCCAGCGGGCGCTACAGTTTCTCCGTCAGCACTTCTGGTGGCCTGGCCAAGCTAAGGATGTGGGAAAATTTGTGGCAGCCAGTGTGGTGTGCGCCCGAAGCAAGTCATCTCTTCGTCCTCCCGCCGGTCTCCTCAGGCCTCTGCCTGTCCCTAGTCGTCCCTGGTCTCACATAGCGGTGGATTTTGTTACTGGGCTTCCTCCTTCGGATGGAAACACCGCCATCCTTACTATTGTTGACCGTTTTTCCAAGATGGTCCACTATGTCCCCCTGGTTAAGCTCCCCGCCGCCTCGGAGACCGCTGAGCTACTCGTCCTCTATGTTTTCCGACTCCATGGACTTCCAGCGGACATAGTTTCTGATCGCGGTCCCCCAGTTCACCTCCCAAGTCTGGCTGGCTTTCTGTAAGGCGTTTGGCACCACCTCCAGCCTAACATCAGGTTACCATCCGCAGTCTAACGGCCAGACGGAGAGAGCAAATCAAGACCTGGAGACCGCCATCCGCTGCGTCACCGCCCGGAACCCCACCTCCTGGTCCTCCTTCCTCCCGCGGGTTGAGTATTCGCACAATTCTCTGGTCAGCTCAGCCACCGGGTTCCCGCTCCCCAGTACCACCCGGGCCAAAAGGTGTGGCTCTCTTCCCGGGATCTTCTTCTTCAGGTGGAGTCCCGCAAGCTCGCCCCTCGCTTCATTGGCCCGTTTGAAGTGGATCGCATTGTCAACCCCACTGCCGTTCGTCTCAAGCTGCCTGCATCCCTACCTGTACACCCCACTTTCCACGTCTCACAGCTCAAGCCTGTGTCCTCCTGTGACCTCAGCCCTCCGGCCGAACCCCCGCCTCCCACCCGGTTCATCGACAATGCCCCTGCCTATACGGTTAACAAGATCCTGGATGTTCGTCGTCGGGGCCGGGGTTTCCATTTTCTGGTGGACTGGACGGGCTACGGTCCGGAGGAACATTCCTGGGTCTCACGCTCCCTGATCCTGGACCGTACTCTCCTGACGGATTTCTACCGTGAGTAGGCGCCCGTTGAGGGGGGGGGGGGCTGTCACATCCTGTCACCGTTTGTTCGAGTGATAGATTTTGCAAGATTGAATTGTTTTTGGTTTTTGGTTTTTCTCTTGTTCCGCTGCTGCCAGTCTCCTGTTCTCCTGTGTTCCTGCCCCAGCCGCCCAGCTCTCTGCACATCCCCAGCCGGCTCCCACTGCAGTACCCCAGAGGATTCCACCCTCGCCCTTCCAGACCCTTCATCGCCTGATTTTTCCCTTGCTTCCCAAAATAAAGCACCTTATACCCCACTCCCTGCCTCCAACTCCGCATCTAGATCCACCTACTCAAGACTGGTTGTAACACACACAGGTTCAATCATCTATAAACTACAGGACTACTAACATGTCTCATGTCAAGGTTGATGTGTTGACCCCATACAACACTAGCCTATAGTTTGCAAGGTCAACCAGTATCCAGACGATTATTAATGTTTTACATATTGTTTATGTTCATGAAATGTTAATTATTAGGGACCTCAACTTTGAGAAAAAGTCACAACATTTTTTGAAGAAAATGAATGGATAAGCAGTACTTTAGTCAAAACAGAAATGACTGAAATTGACCCATAACATTGTACAAGAGTTATGACATGTCTCCCGGAATTAAAACACACTCCAAACCCATCTACAGTGCCTGCTCTCGTTCCAATTCGCCCCCCGGACATCCCCGATCTCCCCCCCGAGCCCCCCTGCCCTCAAACCCCCCGGCACGAGCCCCCCCCCGAGCCCCCCCGAGCCCCCCCGCCCCCCGTGAACGCCCATCCCCCCCGCTCCCAAAATGACCTAAAACTGTCAGAAATCACATAAATAATCCCCCCCACTACCCTCTTCACAACCCTCCACCACTGTCCTGACTGATAAGCACATGAATACCTATAAGCCCAAATGTTAAAGAAGTCAAAAACCCACACCTTTGATAGCATGCTGCTAGGAAACATGCTGATGAACTAGCAATTAGCGTAAGCGCTAATTTCAGCATTGGTCGCTAATGTTAGCAAACAGCATATCTTTACAGATAGTTGGAATGTCAGTTGTAAATCCTCCAATGTTAAAGAGGTAAAAAAGCCTAACTTTTTATAACATGCTAGCGAAACCTATGCTGATGCACTAGCAATTAGCGTAAACGCTAATTTCAGCATTGGTCGCTAATGTTAGCAGACAGCATATCTTTACAGCTAGATGGAATGTCAGTTGTAAATCCTGACTGATAAGCACATGAATACCTATAAGCGCAACATTCGCTTACCTCAGACGTAGAGCCAGAGAGGAAGAGTTGAGTTGGAGTACAGTTTATAAATCCACCCAAAACACAAAGAGCCAATTCGATTCGTCCAGTAAATATCCTCCAATCAAAGTTATTAAATGTCAAATGAATTACATGTCATAAAATGGCCACCGTCTCCCCCTCTCCTTGTGTCTCCTTGACATGTTAATTATTTTCCAGTTCATGTACACTGCAGTGTTTTGCTAATTAAACATAATTTAAAATAAAGAAATTATTAGGAAAATTTGCAGTAAACCAAAACATGGACATCTTGTTAAACTGTCCTAGGCAATTTAATCTTAATTAAATAGTATGGAGAAATGTTTTCAGAAGTGAAACCCCCAGTGGGTTTGATATCAGGGACACAGGCCTCTGATAAGGCTTGCCTGTTAAAAACTGGGTCCTCGCTGGCTTTCCAGCATGTTTACCGAGCCCCACCTCTTTTGGCCCATCCTCCTTTACTCCTTTTTAAATGAGATACCAACCTGTAGCACCCCCACTTCCGCTCAGGTCCAGCCCAGTCTCCTGTCATACGCTTCCTGCGTACAAATCTGTTTTCCCTCCTCTCCCCTCTTAATCTCCTCTAACTTTTTTCTCTCCTCTTCACTCAATTCTATAGCATTCTTCTGTCCTCACGTTAACACAAGCCAATAAAACCAGAAGTCTAGGGCCGACAACATTAAAGCATGCTTAATGGAAATGTTGCACACTTATTAGGATCTTTGAAATCCACTAACCGAGACAAAACAAGGAAGCCTGTTAGTGTATACTCAGAAATTACAGTACTAATCAAGTCCACTCATCTCTATTTCTTGAAGATTCGGTGCTGTCAGTGAATGTCAGTGATCAAACTGTTATTCTTGCCTTTGCATTTTGTTTCTCCCAGTATGACCATTTCTGATCGACTCAGCAATGCAACACTCTCTGCTCTTGCTGTCTTTAGGGTTGTGAACTCATATACATGCTGACAATGTTAATTACTCTCCCATCTGGCTTGTCGTTGGTATTAATTTGCTTTAAAGTCCTTTTCCTAATTATCATCCAGCTTCAGTCTACATACAGAATGATGAAAGAGGGCTTTGTTTCCTTGTTCATATTTCATATTCATGAACCAATACAGATATATATATTTTTTGTACTTTCTGATTGTAGTAGTGGTATTTCCAAACTGGAATCTCCAGTTTATCTCAAACCCCATTAGCTGAGCGATTGCCATTACAGATGTTATCACCTCAGAATTCCATCTAATGACCAGATTCGCTGCCAGTGAACCTTTTTTGAATTACCAAGCTTTTTTACATTCTGGGGAGCATTTTCCAGTTAGCAGATGGTACTGTACTGGTAGTAGCTCAATGTGATTCCATTCAGAGCTATTACCAGATGCAGCCTCTGTGAACTGCCAGCAAATTTATATGAAATGATTGTACCAAAGTTTACATAATCTCCAAACAGTGGACATAATTTGACACTATTTCAAGACTAGCCAACTAGCCATTTCACTGTCTCATGATTTCTATGAAGAAAAATAATCGGTAAGCCCATGTCTTCTTTGCCGCAGACTAAACAAAAGTACTAGTCCATGTCAGTGGGCTAGCTAGGTCTAGCAGATTGACTTTGAGCATTGAGATGTTACTGTTTAGCGAATGGGATGTGAGATGTGCAGTAAACACTTTTTTTAAAGTTAGATTTTCCTAACAAAGTTAGTTTCTGTTCATCTCACATTCGGAAAACTAGTTTGCTGCGTCCCGTTAGGGACCATGTGAAACCTATGTATACCATTTTGAAAAATAATGACTCTTTTAATATTTATTTGATTATAAATGATAAAACACACACCAGATTTTTCAAATAATGTCTGTCACCATATAATGGGACCAGTTCAACAAACAACATCATTTTTTCTTCTTCTTTGCTGTCTAAAACCAATGTAAAGATACTGAAGGGTTGAACCCTTACTATTTCCCCAGAAATTTTAACTCTCTAGTTCCACTTTGCAACAATAACATGACATAATTGGTGACAGAGTTACTGTAACAGGTTTCAGCACCATGGAGAGTTCCACATGCTAGCGCTGAAACACATCTAATCAGACTTTTTATCTGAGGTTGGAACTGAGAAGTTCTCAAGTTGCATTGGCTTGATTTTCCATTAGACAAGGGGCCTCCAAGCACAGCATGGGCAATTATACTAGAGAGGTTTAGGGTTATGGTTAGTGGCAGTTTTAGTTCATGTGAAAGGCATTATCATCAACATGCATGATGGCAGATCATACAGTTTATACCATATGCCTATACATAAATTGCTTGGAAGAATTACATACAAAGCATTACATAAAAATGTATACTGTATTTAGCCACACACATAGCCATGCCCCAAAACTGTTAGAAACTCTGCCTACCCCCATTCCATGTTATTTAAATGTACTTTTAACATCAGCTGTAGCTTCAATATTGAAAGATCCAATTCTAAGGATGCTGAATGTTACATACGATTACAGTTTAATGACAGGTTATAGTTATCCACTTTATTTGAATCAACTTCATCCAAAACTATTATAAATTTCAAACTATAAAACTGCATCTGTCATCATACTTCCTGGCAAAAAAGATTGAGAATTTGATGTCCTATATAATACTATGTTGGCTGGATTTGCACATTAATACACATTCCCTCATAATAGGCTCCTTTCAGGAGCAGAGCTTGCAGGGGCCCCATTATGGATCCATTGAAATACCTGCACCAGCTCTGTTATTAGCCTGATCAGTGACAAGCCTCGGTGGTGATAGAGGGTTGATAACATGTTGAATGGCAGGCTGTCTGATTGCTCCCTTTCTCTGTAGGCTTTATTTGCGACGTGGGCCTAGGCAGCAGCATATTACAAATAATTATTTAACAAAAGTCCAGGCATACTTCCAGTCATTTATTTGTTTTGATTCCTCTCTGCCTCTGTATCTCCCTGTGTCTCTGCATCTCTTACTCTTTATTTTTCTTTGTCTCTCTTAGTCACTTGTATCGCATTGTACTTCATTGTACACTCTCTCACTTTGTCTTTCTGTCACATAATGCTTTGAACTAATTTCACATAATGTTTCTAAACACTGCACTAGTTGAGCTCAGGTCTTGATTTGGCTCTTGTGATGATTTAACTGATTCAAATAATACGGGACACCGCACCTCAAACAAATGCTCTGGATTAGTAGCTGAATATGTATTCAACTCTAATATGCTTCTTCCCACTGGAAATGTTCCATTTAATTTCAACCAATTTACCCATGGTGCTACTTCAGATCAGTCATATTTGACACTTTCACAAAGAGTTTAATACCAAGTGTCAGGTATTCATTTCCAATCCAGGTAACTACAGTTCTGTTTAAACGTTGGGGTTTAAATGCTAATGCCTCATTTATGTTGTACATGTTGGGAACGTTGTTCAGTCAAGACACTCACGTGATTGATTGATAATAAAGTGTGATTTATTGATAACCCTGACATGGGATATGTTTTACTTTGGCGGAATGGAATGTCTAAAAGGGGGGTACTTCCTATGGCCTCGAGCGACGCAGGCGTGCGTACATGTATGACAAGAGCCATGGAGCAATAGAGATATATAATCCCCCTGATAGACAGAAACATACAATACAATAATATATATATATACTGTATATATATATATATATGTATATACAGACAGATAATACAACATATAAACAGAGAGACAGACGGGGGAGAAAGGGGATGGAGTGTTTGAATAATCGCGCAGCCTTTAAGGGCCGTCTTCCCATATGAGGCCCAATAGGCTTGCACTAGCTGAGTCAGGTGTGTTCATGGATTAAGTGTACTACCTGTGTGCCTGCGCTGCTAGTGCATGTGAGGTAATGAGTGATGACATGTACTGAAGAGTGTAAATAGTAATGACGTGTGGATGAGTGATGATATGAACTGAGGTGTGTGAATGATGATAATGTATACTGATGTGTGTGAATGTTTAAGCGCAGTGTCCAAGTGCCTAGCCTGAACTTGCTGCGCCTATTGGTGGCATTGTGAGGGTTGTCTGCCTTTGTGTAGGCATGATTCTTCAGTGCACACATCGTTATGAAACGAACCACACAGTTGTGAAGTATTTCTGTAGGTTACAGAGCCATATTAGGTCATGTAAAAGAAGGAACAGGTTTTCCAGGGGACAGTGTTTGGCGCCCAGTCTATTGTACCACCTCACATTTGAAAGGAAATCTATACGAGGAAGGAGAATTCAGGGCACTAGGCACTAGGCCAGTCGAGGTCAGGGCACCAGGCCATTGGAGAAGTAACAACCAGAAGAAGACCAGTTTTTCTTTGTGCCCTTTTAATAGGAGCAACTTATTACTGTGTTTTTGAACTGCAATTTAGTCAGTATGCCACTAACAGTCCTACAACTTATTGACAGTAGGCTGTGTACAAAATCAAGGTGCATTACTCCGTTTTTTATCTCTCCTTTGCTCTGTCATGTCTCCCCCTCGTCTCCTCTCCCTAACTCTACTCCTATTCTCTCCTTCTCTCCCTCACTCCCCTCCCCTTCTCTTCTTCTTCCCTTTCCTCTCCCTCCTCTTTTCTCCTCTCCTATCCTCTCCTCTGGCCAGGAAATTAAGAGGGTTGCCATGAGCGGTGACCCGTTTAGAAAACACCCTCTAGCCTAATCAATCTTACTGTACATTCTGAGACAAGACTATTAAACAGATTTTTTCTGCACTAGAATTTGTCTCTTTCCCAATTAATTTCACATCCCACTGCAATCGCAAGAACTATGCCAAACTTAGCCCACTGCTAGACCTCTACCAGCACCCCTGGGTGGCTACTCCTTGCTTACACCAGCAAAGTATAACCTTTGCATTTCCATTTTTGGAAAACATTCTTTCTCTGAGTTTCTCAATGTGAGATTTAAGCCAAAGCAATTGTTGTTTAGCTACAGCTATGAAACCACAAAGAGTGTTGAGCCATTCAGTGATGTGACTGGGGACCATGGACACACCCTGCATGTGAATTGATTTATTTAACCTGCTCTCCTCACTACTGTCTCCCCCTGAAGGAGCCTAGATGAGAAGCAGATACACTGTCAGGACTCGTTAGGGTAGCCTTGACTGAAACGGAGGGTAATCGTCTCTGAACTCTGAGCAACTGGCCTCTGTGGGTTCAGGTTATACATCATTACCAGCTAGGTTTCACTGGAGACTTGTCCTGTGTCTCACATCTTGTTTGTTGGTTCACCGCTGACCAAGGCCTGAAGATTTACCATCAGACCAAGAAGAGCTCCCTGGGGCATGGCAAAATCACAGCCTTTCACAAACATGTGGTTTCTAACCCATACTGGTATCTTGATCACTGTCAAAATGACAGTATTAAGATGCTTAAAAGGCCTCACACATACCCCATGTTCACCCAGTTACTGTAGGTCAGGGATGTCAAAGTCAAATACACAGAGGGCCAAAAAAGTAAATTGGCTATAAGCCGAGGGCTTATTGCACGTAGCCTATTGAACCAAGACCTAATACAGTGTATTATTACTACCTTCTGTAGCCTTTGTTCCGTGTCCATATTCTTGTCTTTGTCTGTGTGTTTCTTAGACGTTTCATGGTGCCTTCTTAGATTGTATTCTTTCTAGCTCACTCTTCATTCACTTCTCATTCTCTCTATCACTACATTTTCTTTTTCTATTTTTCACTTCACCTCTCTTCTGTCTCTCAATATTTCCTGTTTTCTCCTTCTATTCCCGCTCTCTCACTTTCTCTGTCTCTGTGCTCACCATTAGATGAACTACCATGTGCATTTACACTTGGGGAGGAAGAGTGGGTCTTACCAGACACAGTATATGTTGCTATTCCCATCACACTGCCCTAAGGTTTCCAATAAAGAGAAATCAAGAAGGCTGGAGCATGACTGGACAGAGTCCCATGAGTTTTTCCACAGTGGGGTTGTGATTAAAACCAAACAAAAACATAGCTTGTGCTTGGGAAACTCTACCCACTTTCAAGCCAACTATATTACAGTGTGTCATCGGATATAACGATTAAGTACAATACGTCCCAGTGTTTTGTTAGAGGATGCTTATTTACAAAAAAAGAAGAAATAACCTTTCTTTGTGGAAACTCTCTGTCACTAGAGAGAAGGCCTGTCTGAATGGCTTTTTTGTTTCTCTCTTAATCTGAATTTAACTTGATCAACTGAAACAGATACCGTTTTACAATGCTTGGTATGAACAAGCCTGGTTCAATGAAAATGCTCACTAAAGATAATGGTTGTTCAACTTGCACTGTGTAAATGTTACTTTGCCCTTAACACTTCCTGTTATTGTCACAGTTCTATAAGCTTTACGGTGCAGCACTCTCAGACGAGGTTGCCTTGATTAAAAGATACTGTAGCAGTGAAAAGAGCTGTTTCCCATTACGGAAACACAATGCTGCAGTGTTTGTGTGTGAGTTGTGGGGAGGTTTGTGTGTGTGTCTGTGAAGGTATGCTCTCTCGTTATCCTTCAAAGAGCAGGCCTTCTGCTATTCAAAGTGAAAATGTTAGCAGTCCATTCACAGGAAATGCCAGGTCTTTGTTCAGGACCCTAAATGACCTGTGCTCCCAGTGGCAGACCCAGTGGCTCAGCATGTCTGTGGTAATTAAAGAGATGGCGAGAAAGACGAGACCCTCTGGCTCTGTCAGACCTCCCATGGGTCCTGCAGTTTGAACTATGCTTCCTGCCACAGCAGAAGGAAATGGGACCTCCATCTTTCTTTTATGTTTTTCTATGGTTCCAGACTTTTTTTTCCTTTTTGTGAATTTGGTCTCTGCTCCTTCACCAGGGCCATCCCATTAGAGATTGGAACCTCTTTGACCAGACAGACCTAGCAGGTACTTGAGCAAGCCATCATCGCAGTGATACCATGTCACAATGTTGATCTGGCAGGATCAGGTGCTAAGAACGCTGATGTTGAACAGAACTGTCCTTCTCTGCCCAAGCCTTACTCTTTGTCATCTGGCGTGTCTTACCGTTGTCTGGCCTGTCTCACTTCCGTGGTGCTGTCTCTCTGTCCTCAGGTCTGTCCCACTCTCCTCAGGCTTGTCCTTCTGTACTCAGAGATTCCATTATTTCCTTTGCATCTGTGTTTCACAGGATACTATCTTCAGTAACAAACCCTAAATAACCTTAAGCCAAGAAACAATGGCTTAGATTCTGTATAGTGAGTCTTTACACAGTTAACTTGGATACATCCACTGGACTAAAAGCTAGGTCTCCTGTCTATACTGATCCAAAGTACACAGCCAAGCAAATCTGGGGTGAGCTGAGCTGGCTTGGATGTTCGTGTTGGCCTGGTTAAGCTACTGCAGTGTGTAGAATGAAAAATAAATCTGTGTTGAAAGGCAACTCAAATTCACAATAACACAGAAGTTTCGAAGAGTCAGCCTACATTGAAGGACAAAAGAGAGACCAGGTGTAGAGAACAAGGGGGAGAAACTGCAGAGGCTGTGTATTCGCCAAGAGAGATCAACTCTGCACACAAAGGAATTGAGAGGAGAAGAGCGATACCTCTGCCCTGCTTCTCCAGATGGTCTGGCTGTCCAGCAACCCTTGAATAAAATATAATTAATCACTAGACCATTATCTATGATCCTTTGCTTGTCCGTGGTTTGGCGCAGACGAAACAGGCCGAGGAGGGACTACAGAACCTCATCGACACACCTGATGCGTTTACTTCCTGTGCACCCGCATCCCTTAGAGTGATACCATAAAACAGTGCATTCTGGTAGTAAACAGTAAATACTGCAAGATTCAGTCTACTGACACTTTAAAAACTAGCGGACCGCGGTCCGGGTCCGGAGCCAGAAGCTGTCTCATACGGACCCGGACCTACAGCCCAAACAGAGGGTTACGATTTAAAATCGGGACGGAGCGCTTCTATTTGAACCGGCGCTGCTTTTATCGTCTTTACGGTAGTGGGTTTGTAGATTGGAAAACGCACAACAAAACGTTGTATTCTAGGCGGTAAACATTGAGAAGATGTACAGTAGTTAGATGAGAGTTTTCGGCGAGACACGAAAAGACGGTAGAAAGAAAAATAAACATAAACCACGAGAGAGACACGGACTAGTGTGTGTGAGGAAAATGGCTCTCAAAAAAAGAAAAGTGGACCGTGAAAATAGGGCATTTAATCCAGAATACACAGACTCCTTTCGGTTCATACTACTTTTAAATGGGTAAATGTTAGGCTTCTACAAATGCAATTGGCAGATGTAGCCCTGGAAGAGCAGTTTGTATGAACTGACCCTTCTACTTTCTGGCTCCAAATGGTCCCTGAAACAGCTTTCACAGGTCAGAGGAAAGTAGCCCTATGCCTCTTGACCATGTTCAGCGCCACACACAACTGTAAGGCAGCATCCTCCACAATGAACATGATCTAAACAAAATATCATTCCAGGCTCACCAATGAACACCTCGACATGTGTATGAGAATGGCCCTGACTCCATTTAAGCCCAGGTTTAAAATCCTGGCAGGACAAGCCAGAGCTCAATTCTCCCACAGAGCAAGAAGGTGAGAGAAGTTGAATATAATCAATTGTTAAGTTAAATGGTTCAATGTATAAGATATGTTGAGATTTCATATTTTAATTGTTTCAATTAAGGGTATGCAATTCTTTTTTATTCAAGCTTAAATATATATATATTTTTAAGTCATGCCCTTTATTTTAATGTGCACATTGTGCATATTTTTTAAGTTCAGTTCTGTGTTACATGACAATAAATATTGTCAGAAAGTTTTGAATTGTCCTGAAATCATTTGATTTACAAGGCAGGTATAGATTAGATGCAGATGTTCATAAAAGTACTAGGCCACTTAAATATATATCACACTAAGTTAGACATTATGATCTTCCAGACCTTCGCTTCATGTCATTTTCTCGAACTGGACTTTACATTTTAGTTGAATACCCCTGCTTTAAAGTATCAGATCTTTATTATTATTGAATCACATGCTATTAAGAAATGCAAGTGTTATTAATATTATAATGTGATGTTATATGATGAATCAATGTAATCTTTACATATATATAGAGATAGAAATCATACTATTTACAGTAATCCCTCATTTTTCACGGGGGTTACGTTCCAAAAAGCACCCGTGATAAGTGAAATCCGTGAAGTAGAAACCTTTATTTTTTTTACAATAATATACTGTACGATTAAATGTAAATGAAAGATTCATGCATTCCGTAATGCCGACCTACAGCCGCACAGCTTTTACCCTCCTTTAGCATGTCCAGAAGTTTAACTTTTTCTGCGACTGTTAACATCTTCCTCTGCCTTTTGGGCCCGACCGCAGGTGTCTTTGACGTTTTGTCGACATTATTGGTTAAGAGAATTTACTTGTACAAGAGACATTTACGTGTATTTTATTTGGCTAGCTGTTTTGCACGTGTACAGTACATACAGTATTACAGTAAACCGCAATGTTATTGAAGCACAGGTAGAGAAGAAGCAGAGAGACTGTTCAGCCAATCAGAATGCAGAACATAATGCACGATAAAGAAAACCGTGAAGTAGCGAAACCGTGAAAAGTGAACCGTGATATAGCGAGGGATTACTGTATTTAATTTGAAACTACACATATTCCACTTTTGAATGTACAAGGAGAGATCAGATTGTGTTAGAAATCTTGGGGATCCCCAAGGTGGATGATGAGTGGCTGACACTAACACACCGCTGCCTCCTAAAACAAAAGCAGCTGTTCAACCTGAAGGAGTGGGAGAGAGTAGACAGAAAGGAGGTGTGAAAATGTGTAATGTGTGAAAAATTAGGTCAGTGTTGTCTTTCCATCCCTCGCAGAATCTAAAAGATAAGCATTCAGCCAATCAGCAGCTTTGATAGAAAGTTTATTCTGTATATTAACCCCTCCTACAAACATATATACATGCTTCAGAAGCCTATAGAAGGTTGGCGTTATAAGGGGTTTCTGAGTCATGTGATGGCCCAGTTGTTTAGTTTAGTGCTACATGTTCAATGTCTCACACAGGAATCAAGACTTGATCAAGCAATTGTGGTATTCAGCAACTTTCTGTAATTTAGAAGGATTACATGTTTAACATCACAATCTGCCAACAAAACATTACAAAAGAATCAAATTAACTTCAGCGAAGTTGGCTTAGTCCAGCTGGATTCCTAGATAAGAATCTCTGGAATTTATCTGGCATATTTTTTATTATAAGGTCCAGACTGAAATGTATTAAACTCCAACAATGGTGGCTGCCTGTGATCAAGGCAGTGAGATGCGGCAAATGTGCGGTGAGATAATCTGATAGTATCTCAGAAGTCAAAACGTCAGCAGCCCTGGCAGCTGTGAAATTTAAAATCTTTAGTTGAATCCCATGGCATTCTATTACTGTGATGAAAATTAGGGTTCATGTAAGACTATATTTATCTCTTACAAATGACAAGCACCGTATTGTATTCAACCTTTAAATGACTTTTAAAGAAAGAAGATGGGTGGACTGTGGCTATTGATACAGTATAATTAATGGTAAATGTCTCCTAACAGTTCGGCTGCTCAACTCAAATCTCTCAGCCCTTCCATGAATCTTGCTTGAAACAGACTATTTTACACAACTAAGCATGACGTAAAATATTGTAGATTTGATTTACTTTATTTGATAGTGGATATGTGATAAATGAATAACACGAATCCTGTGTGCATCCAAGTAAGAGGTTATATTATTCAAAACTCTGATAATACCAATATTCGAGATTAAAATAATCTTGCCAGAAAGAATGAATATACGTTATTGTATATTATTGTATTATTGTCCGTTAATGTAGATAGCTTGCGACCAAACCAAACCAAACCAGTTTGGAATGTCTTAGTCACCCAGTGGCGTTATTTTGAGGATAGGCATACCACGCCATCTGGTGGTCTAAAACATCTTAAATCCAATCTGAAAATAAGTGAATGATTAAGTTGTTCATGTCCTCAATGGCCTAATTATCATTTTATGTAGTCTTATTATCTATTATTTAATAATTTAGCAAACACTCTTATCCAGAGCGACTTACAGCAAGTACAGTCAAATTAATATCTGTGTCTGATCTTCTGACCTGCAGTGTGGGGGCCCCCCAGGGGACGGTGCTGGCGGCCTTCCTCTTCACCCTCTACACTGCTGACTTCAGACTCAACTTGGAGGGCTGCGTCCTCCTCAAGTTCTCCGCCATTGTCGCCCTGATCAGCGACGACAATGACACGGAGTACAGACGACTGACGCAGGACTTCGTGGACTGGTGTCAGCCGAACCACCTCCTCATCAACGCAGGCAAGACCAAGGAGATGGTGGTGGATTTCCGCAGACACCAACTTTCCCACCCACCAGTGAACATCCAGGGAATGGACATTGAGAGAGTGGAGTCCTATAACTACCGGGTGTTCACCTAAACCACACACTGACGCACTGTACAGAAAAGGTCAGAGCAGGCTCTGGGGCCGCTAAGGGCCACACTCAATTTGCCCTTTTTAAAAGTGATGCCACTTGTATGTCTTTCGTCTTATAATCTTGAAATTCATTCCATTTGCCTCACGACAAACAAAAAAGCCTCAACAACTCATAAAGGGAAATCTTTACATTTTTCTGTACAATATACATTCATGAAATATATTTTTTTGATACTATTCCTACAATGTTTGTCCGATCTTCCCCGTGTTTCTATGGCAACATCTTCAGACCAAGCCTCACAAAATCTGTCAAAGGTTTTCATGAAAGTCAAAAATCTTTGAGAAATCAACGCCAAACTTGATATGCCACCAACAACACACTACAATATATACAACCCCATTCATATCTTTCAAACGATTTAAATAAAATAAATCTTATTTATCGCTAAGGCTATTTTAATGCTGTATACAAGTGGCAATCAAAAACTGATAGTCCGAATAAATCACAAGTTCATACGTAGACTCTTGACAATGTGTCACATACAAATCTGAGAAAAAGTTCAATGTAAGATGAGAAGTAGATTAATGATGAATATTTGAAATGTGACTGCTTGGCTAAAGGCTAAGGCTGTCTTGCAAATCCTCTCTCTGTCATGCCAGACCCAGTGGCTCCAAAAAAACTCACACGCACAAGAGTCTGTTGACACAGTGGGCTGAGTAAGCCCCCACCTTCACCTTGCTATTGGCTGCTGGATGGATCATGACACTGGTAGTTGTCTTGTATCTCAGCAAATCTTTCACATAGTCACACCAAACTTGCAGGGTGCACTTTCCATTGCAAGACAATTAAATTATTCTTGTAAAGTGGAAGTAAATGGCAGCCCTTAGACCAAAAGAGTACAAAAAAATGTCCAAGTGAAACCCATTTGTATCCCTTTTGTTGTAGAGTCCTGAAATTCATTACAGATTCCACATTTGTCACGATGAAAAATAAAGTCTCAACAACACATAATGGAAAGCCCTTAGATTTTTCTGTACAATATAGATTTAGCAAACATTTTTCTTCGCTACTACTCCTACAACATTTGTCCAATCTTCCCCAGGATTGGCAGGTATCATCGTCAGAGGAACCCTTACAAAATCCTTTGTCCATTACAGCACAGGGGGATGTACATCTTGGATGTATTCACACCAAACTTGAAAATTGCATTTTGAATTACATATCAATTACATGAATTGTTCCAGGAGGAATCCACCATCGCTGCTTGTTATTATTGTGTGCGTGCTGCAAGGCGCACAATATATTATTACTAGCTTTACTTATTGTGTGTGTCCTGCAAGGCGCACAATATGTTATTCCCAGCGTTAATTGTGTGCGTCCTGAAAGGCGCACAATATGTTATTCCCAGCGTTTATTGTGTGCGTCCTGCAAGGCGCACAATATGTTATTACTAGCGTTTATTGTGTGCGTGCTGCAAGGCGCACACTATGTTATTACTAGCGTTTATTATTATTCTTCTTACGTCGTTTATTTGGCTCGAAACTTGGCGCATATACACAAAAGTGATATCAAAACGTGCGGCTCGGCCGCGACATGTGTGCTATATCTTTTCTAAGACTTTTGGCAAACAGTTTGGCCCAAAATTTCCAAAAACCACACCAAAAAAATGAATGGGTGTCAATGGAGAGAATGTTTGAGAGCTAGAGTGCGTGATGTCATCGCTAGAGTGGAGAGGAGAGAGAAAAATCTGTGAAAAAAATAAAACGTATTCGACTACCATGGCCTCAAACGCACCACTACAGACACAATTTATACATAGAAACGTAGGAAAATGTGTCCTCTAGCTCACACTTGCCTTTATCTGTCAGATTTATAGTTTTAGCTTGACATGCAAAGATTCGGCCGCAGCACCCATGCACAGCTTCATAGACTCCCATGTTAAAAGTGGCGGGAAAGTAACTAAAAAGAAAGAAAACGAACACTTTTTTTAATTGCTCACAAGAGCACATTTCTTCACTTGTCAACACAAAATGCCTATGTAGACGTTCAGGAAGGGCTCAGCCTGCTTCACGTTAACCTGGTTTTATGATTGGAAACACGGTTTGGCCAGAAATCCTTCCTGTTCGAGGGGTGCTGTATCATTTTCTCTCTGTCTTTTCAACTGCCATAACAGTTCCAGCTGCAACTTATTAGTTTGTTACTTAGGAGCAACCTCATGAGGAGAGGGGAAGACGGTGGCCATTTTATGAGAAGTAATTCATTTGACATTTAATAACTTTAATTGGAGGATATTTACTGGAGGAATCAAATTGGCTCTTTTTGTTTCGGGTGGGTTTATAAACTGTACTCCAACTCAACTCTTCCTCTCTGGCTCTAAGTCTCTAAGGTAAGAAACAACAACTCTTTCGCTAGCATGCTATCAAAAATTGAGGTTTTTGACTTCTTTAACATTTGGGCTCATAGGTATTAATGTGCTTATCAGTCAGGATTTACAACTGACATTCCAACTAGCTGTAAAGATTTGCTGTTTGCTAACATTAGCGACCAATGCTGAAATTAGCGCTCAAGATAATTGCTAGTGCATCATCATTTGTTTCGCTAGCATGCTATCAAAGATGTGGGTTTTTGACTTATTTAACATTTGGGCTTATATGTATTCATGTGCTTATCAGTCAGGACGGTGGTGGAGGGAAAGTAACTAAAAACTAAGAAAACGAACACTTTTGGAATTGCTCCCAAGAGCACATTTCTTTACTTGTCAACACAAAAGGCCTATGTAGACGTTCAGGAAGGGCTCAGCCTGCTTCACGTTAACATGGTTTTATGATTGGAAACATGGTTTGGCCAGAAATCCTTCCTGTTCGAGGGGTGCTGTAAGCATTTTCTTTCTGTCTTTTCCATCCAACTGCCATGACAGTTCCAGCTGCAACTTATTAGTTCGTTACTTAGTTTTTTATTTAATAACATTCATTGGAGGATATTTACTGGAGGAATCAAATTGGCTCTTTTTGTTTCGGGTGGATTTATAAACTGTACTCCAACTCAACTCTTCCTCTCTGGCTCTAAAGTCTGAGGTAAGCGAACATATTTTTCAACTCTTTCGCTGGCATTCTATCAAAAATGTAGGTTTTTGACTTCTTTAACATTTGGGCTCAAAGGTATTCATGTGCTTATCAGTCAGGATTTACAACTGACATTCCAACTAACTGTAAAGATATGCTGTTTGCTAACATTAGTGACCAATGCTGAAATTAGCGCTTACGCTAATTGCTAGTGCATCAGCATATGTTTCACTGGCATGCTATCAAAAGTGAGGGTTTTTGTCTTATTTAACATTTGGGCTTATAAGTATTCATGTGTTTATCAGTCAGGACGGTGGTGGAGGGTTGTGGGGAGGGTAGTGGGGGGGTTATTTGTGTGAATTTTGACAGTTTAGGCTCGTTTTCAGAGGGGGGGGGGGGGGCGATCGGCGTTCGCGTGGGGGCAGGGGGGGTTTCAGGGCGGGGTTCATGTGGTGGGATCCATAGGAATCTAACAAGATATTGGGGAGGTGTGTGGGAGGTTGGGTTGATGAGGTATGAGCCTATTTGGGGGAGAGGTTTGAGAAATCGCGATTTATTTACTTTCACTTTCAAGCGGAGATTGTGACGCTGCGGTGGGCTCGGACGTGTTTGAGGCCAGAGTTAATGAGCGGGTCCGTCCCTAAGTGCGCTGGCCCGGGGAGAGCACATGAAGATGCGCGTGCCCGTTTCCCTGTCTGCTGCGCGCCGCGCTAAATCCTTTAATTTAAAATGCATTTAACCATTAATCATATTTTCTCCAGTGAGTCTTGCCGTGACTAAGGGTGCACACTTAGAATCGTCAATTCTGCAAGTTTAGACACACAAATCAACTGTTTACTTACCTGTGCGCTGCGTCTTCTCACTCTCCTAACGTGGTGCGTTTTGGCAAACCCGGACATATCCGCGGCAGGGTTTAAATACCTCAGTCTCGCGGGTTTAAGTGGACATGTGAGCCACAAATCATATACAGAGACAATTATCTATGTTTTGGCCATATTAGTTGTTGTTTATTTAGTTTGATAATTCTGTTGTAACTGTTACATTTGTTGAATCTGTTTGGCTGTGGAAAATTAACCATTTAGTTGTAGGAATGATGTAAATTATATTTTCCTTTCATTCTTATATAATGTGGGATGGGCAAACGGGGTATAAAGGAGAGCTCTTGAGCTCTGCAGGTAGTCAGATCAAAGTTACAGTGGAGGTAACGTGAGAATTGGAATAGACTTAAAGGGGAAGTCTGCCAAAGCAATTGATGTGTTGGTTTTTGTGTCACTAAGATTTGCAACTTTAAATAATCATCAGAGCACTGGGTTTTGCACTTGTATTTTCACTTTGGGAGAACGGAATTAAAGCACCAAAAAGGAAAGCGCTGACTCTGCCTGAGTTTGTTGGCGAACCCCGCCACAGGTGGGGTCCAGACGATCGTAACCTGGAGTGTCGCGGAGTAATACATACTGTGCTTCACCATAATATTATTACACATAATTTGCAACACTGGTTCACCCACTGAGGGACCTGGGGCCCGTTTCAGAAAGGAGGCTCAACCAACTCTGAGTTTAAACTTGAACTCTGAGTTGCCAAACCCCAAGGTGGGAAACTCTGGGTTTTCGGTTTCAGAACAGCTGGAAAGAATGAGTTTTATCAACTCAAAATTGACTGACTCGGAGTTACGCGCGAGCACCGCAACTATAAAAAGCCATTATCAATGTAGCGCAGATATAACGATTCACAATGGAAACCACATCAGGAAAAAAGAGGTTGGGGTATTTCTCCCAAACGGAATTAGATGTGCTAGTTCAAGCTTATGGCGAATATGAAGCCATATAAAAAAAAAAATGCAACACTACTGCATCTGCAAAAGACAGAGAGCTAGCTTGGGTGAAAATAGCTGAGAGTCAATGCGTAAGTTTACATTTTAATAACTTTTGTTTTTTACAGTGTTGGGTGTAATTAATTACTCTATCTGAATACTGTAATTTAAAGACTTTAAAACAATTCGGTATAAAACAAGAGTGGATGTAACATAAAATGTAAGTAAACCAATACTTTCTATAGATAGTAATTATTACATTAATCTAATTAGACTGGTTAAAGATGTCATTTGTTGTTAGTAATTAAGAACTGTTTTAGCGTAAATTCCCAACTGTTATATCAGAGGTGAGACTAGGAGAACAGTATTTTATTAAACCTATTAATTTAATATTCATGTATGAGTGCAATCCTGCTGGCATGAAAAGAACGTGGCAGCAGATTAAAATGAAATATAAAAACATAATTCAATCAGGTAAGCCTTGAGCATTTCATAGGTGTTGGCTACCTGGCTTTAATCATAGGTCTAAATGTTCATTCTCTTTTGACTACTCAGCCAACAGAAAGAAGGCAGAGGCCTGTAAAACGGGGGGAGGACCTGCACCACCACCTCTGACAAATGCTGAGGAGATGGTCCTCAACCTTAATGCAGGAAGGCCAATGGCTGAGGGAATTCCTGGAGGGACTTCATCAGAACAAGTCACTCCAGAAGATTTAAGTGCCTACGTACAATGTAAGGTCTACCTACAGTATGTTTCATTTCTCTTTCCATATATAATTTTTGTGATATTTCCATTTAACATTACTTTGGGTTGGGTTTTTTGTTTATCCCAACAGATTCCCATGGTAATATCTGTCTTTTGGAGCCTCCTGTCCCAACAGAACCCCTGGCAGTTGTAAATAGCCTACTTAATACAGCATAAATTATGGCAAATGGTGTTTAAAAAGTGTACTTTATTGAATGCTCATCTTTACAGGATGATGAAGAAACTGTTTCTGCTGCCACAGAGAGGCCTATAGAGGTGATGTTAATGTGTCTACACATCAAACAATGTACACATTTACATTTCTTCACATTTAATGTGGAGTAGCCTACAGAATCTAAGTATATCTATAAATGGTCATTCTAATCTCCCCCCCCAGAGTGTGGTTACATAAAGTCGTTCTAAATTTCTACAGAATTAACCGGTGGCATTTACTGTAAATCACTGAACTGTGTTCATCTGTGCACCAGAAGTGGATGGACCTTCTTCTTCCTGCTGTTCTTCTCTAATCTACTGTATTTTCAGTTGCCAGTTAAAGAGTTATATAGACTGTTTCTCATTAAAAAGATAAAAAAACTGATCTGGAAATCGAAATTCTGAAAGAACAGCTAAAGGTGAGTGTATAGTCATAGGTGTATTCTTGGTTAAAGTATTGAAACTATATTAAGATCTAACCTTTTTTATTTATCTTATTTTCTTGTAGAAAATAAAAGACACCATATAAATTGCTGTGATTTGCGTTTATTTGTTCTGTGGTGGATGTTATTATTAATTTGAAAAGGCATTGTGGCATATCGTATCACAGACAAGCCTTCCATCCTGGACATCAGCAGAGTAAATGGTGTCGTCCTCAGGATCTTGTGACTGTAGGGCAGGGTGTTGCTCCCCTCTAATTACGGCAATATTATGGAGAACAACACATGCCACAATAATGTCACAGGCCCTTTCAGGAGTTACCCTGAGGTGACGTGGGCACTGAAAATGTGCTTTTAACAGGCCTATGGTCATCTCCACCCTGGCTCTTGTCCTACTGTGTGCAGGGTTGAAGCACTGCTGGGGGCCTGCTTCAGGTTCTGGGTAAGGGGTTATGAGGGTTGGGCGGCATGGGTAACCCCTATCACCCAGCAGAAAGCCCTCAACCTCTCCTGTAAAAAAAACAACTTAACATTGCTTTAGAGCTGCACAGAAATTCCCCTGAAGTGTGTAGTGCATACATTGAAATATATATGAAATAAATTAACTTACCCCTTTCCAGTCTGTTGCTCAGTGTTGACTCACGATAAATTCTCGCATCGTGAACTGAGCCAGGCCATTTGGCCTCCACATTTGTGATGATATGTTTAGCATTACATATGATCTGTGGACGGTGCAAAGAATGAGAGATGTACAGTATTGTAAAGTCTTTGACCATAAGAAACAAAAGGCTGTAAGTGTACCTGCACATTAATACTGTGGATGGACCTCCTGTTCACAAAATCTGCTTCATTTTCGGAAGGTGCAATGATGGGAATATGTGTCCCATCCATGGGCGTCGTTAGCCCTGTTTTAGGGGGGCTGAAGCCCCCCTAAAATGTTCTTCAGCCCCCCCTAAATAATTATCGGGATTATTATTATCGGGCCGCCGAAGAAATACGATAATTGATAACAATATTTTATTTCGAAAAATTACCGGATGCTCTCGGTTAAATGTCGGTAACTTGAGCGTCAAACATGTAACCCACAAGTTCGAAAAACGAGTAAAAAACGGACGTCTTTGGGAATCGCTGGCTAGCTCACTCGGAGGAAACGCCGTTTCGGTTCTTTGCTCTCTACTTAACTGAAACATGTGCAATGAATTCGGTGTTTAAACGTCGCTTCGTCTTCAATAAGGGGAGGAGACCGAAAGAAACTCTGAGTTTACCGAAGAAAACCTGCTCCCGACCAGGTTAGGTTCATAGAGTCAGTTACTATGGTAACTGACTCTGAGTATAAGTTACCTCTCTTTCAGAAACGGGCTTAATTTAGCAAAAATTTTCGGGTTTAACTTACCCCCCTTTCTGAAACCGAAAACCCAGAGTTTCCCTCATTTCAGAGTTAACTTACTCAGAGTTTTCACTTAACCTGCTTTCTGAAACGGGCCCCCGGACGAAACAAATGCACTTTCGATACTTTCGAATGCCAGCGGGCCGATTTGACGAGCTTCTTCGCCGTATACAGCCTGGTGAGTGGAGAAAAGTGGTGGCCAATGATTCAAACTTCACAATGGTGTCCCGAAGCACACTCAATGAGTGATAATAAACTGTGAAATATCCATCCATCCATCCATTATCTTCCGCTTATCCGGGGCCGGGTCGCGGGGGCAGCAGTCTGAGCAGGGAAGCCCAGACTTCACTCACCGCACACACCTCCTCCAGCTCCTCCGGGGGGATCCCGAGGCGTTCCCAGGCCAGCCGAGAGACATAGTCCCTCCAGCGTGTCCTAGGTCTTCCCCGGGGCCGCCTCCCGGTGGGACATGCCTGGAACACCTCCCGGGGGAGGCATCCAGGAGGCATCCTAAACAGATGCCCGAGCCACCTCAACTGGCTCCTCTCGACGTGGAGGAGTAGCGGTTCTACTCCGAGCTCCTCCCGTGTGACCGAGCTCCTCACCCTATCTCTAAGGGAGCGCCCAGCCACCCTGCGGAGGAAACTCATTTCGACCGCTTGTATCCGCGATCTTGTCCTTTCGGTCATGACCCAAAGCTCATGACCATAGGTGAGAGTAGGAATGTAGATTGACCGGTAAATCGAGAGCTTTGCCTTGCGGCTCAGCTCCTTCTTCACCACGACAGTCCGGTACAGAGACTGCATCACTGCAGACGCTGCACCGATCCGCCTGTCAATCTCACGTTCCGTCCTTCCGTCACTCGTGAACAAGACCCCGAGATACTTGAACTCCTCCACTTGAGGCAAAGGCTCCCCACCCACCCAGAGGGGGCAAGCCACCTTTTTCCGGTCGAGTACCATGGCCTCGGATTTGGAGGTGCTGATCCTCATCCCAGCCGCTTCACACTCGGCATCAAACCGCTCCAGAGCATGCTGGAGGCCCCGGCTCGAGGAAGCAAACAGGACAACATCATCCACAAACAGCAGAGATGAGATCCTGTGCTCCCCGAACCGGAAACCCTCCGCCCCCTGGGCGCGCCTAGAAATTCTGTCCATATAAACAATGAACAGAACCGGTGACAAAGGGCAACCCTGGCGGAGTCCAGCATGCACCCGGAACAGGTCTGACCTATTGCCGGCAATGCGAACACAGCTCCTACTTCGGTTGTACAGGGAACGGACGGCCCCTAACAATGGGCCCCGGACCCCGTACTCCCGAAGTACCCCCCACAGGACACCACGAGGGACACAGTCGAATGCCTTCTCCAGATCCACAAAACACATGTAGACTGGTTGGGCAAACTCCCATGAACCCTCGAGCACCCGGTAGAGGGTGTAGAGCTGGTCCAGTGTTCCGCGGCCAGGACGAAAACCACACTGCTCCTCCTGGATCCGAGGTTCGACTATTGGCCGGATTCTCCTCTCCAGTACCCTGGCGTAGACCTTACCGGGGAGGCTGAGGAGTGCGATTCCTCTGTAATTGGAACACATCCTCCGGTCCCCCTTCTTAAATAGGGGAACCACCACCCCGGTCTGCCAATCCATAGGCACTGTTCCAGACCGCCACGCGATGCTGCAGAGGCGTGTCAACCAGGACAGTCCCACAACATCCAGAGACTTAAGGTACTCAGGACGGATCTCGTCCACCCCCGGAGCCCTGCCACCAAGGAGCCCATCGACTACCTCAGTGACTTCAGCCCGGGTGATAGGCGGGTCCGCCCCGAAGTCCCCAGTCTCTGCTTCCTCCTCGGAAGACGTGACGGCAGGATTGAGGAGATCCTCAAAGTATTCCTTCCACCGTCCGACAACATCCCCAGTCGACGTCAACAGCTCCCCACCCGCACCGTAAACAGTGTTGGTGAAGCACTGCTTCCCCCTCCTGAGGCGCCGAACGGTTTGCCAGAATTTCCTTGGGGCCGACCTATAGTCCTTCTCCATGGCCTCCCCGAACTCCTCCCAGACCCGAGTTTTTGCCTCTGCGACTACCCGAGCCGCGGCACGCTTGGCCTGCCGGTACCGGTCAACTGTTTCGGGAGTCCCACAAGCCAGAACGGCTCGATAGGACTCCTTCTTCAGTTTGACGGCATCCCTTACTTCCGGTGTCCACCACCGGGTTCTGGGATTGCCGCCGCGACCAGCACCAGAGACCTTGCGACCGCAACTCCGGACTGCCGCATTGACAATGGAGGTCGAGAACATGGTCCATTCAGACTCGATGTCCCCAGCCTCCCCCGGGATCTGTGAGAAGCTCTCCCGGAGGTGTGAGTTGAAGATCCCTCTGACAGACGGGTCTGCCAGACGTTCCCAGCAGACCCTCACGATACGTTTGGGCCTGCCAAGTCTGTCTAACTTCCCCCCCCGCCAGCGGATCTGACTCACAACCAGGTGGTGATCGGTTGACAGCTCCGCCCCTCTCTTCACCCGAGTGTCCAAGACACACGGCCGCAGGTCAGAAGACACGACAACAAAGTCGATCATCGACCTTCGGCCTAGAGTGTCCTGGTGCCACGTGCACTGATGGACACTCTTGTGCTTGAACATGGTGTTAGTTATGGACATACCGTGACTAGCACAGAAGTCCAAAAACAGAACACCACTCGGGTTCCGATCAGGGGGGCCGTTCATCCCAATCACCCTTCTCCAGGTGTCACTGTCATTTCCCACGTGGGCGTTGAAGTCCCCAAGTAGAACAACGGAGTCCCCAGTCGGCGCACTGTTCAGTACGCCTCCCAAAGACTCCAAGAAGGCCGGGTACTCTGCACTGCTGTTCGGCCCGTAGGCCGCCACAACAGTGAGAGACCTGTCCCCGGCTTTTAGGCGCAGGGACGCAACCCTCTCGTTCACCGGAGTAAACTCCAACACGTGGCGACTGAGCTGTGGGGCTATAAGCAAACCCACGCCAGCCCGCCGCCTCTCCCCACGGGGAACGCCAGAGAAATGAAGAGTCCAGCCTCTCTCAAGGATAATGGTTCCAGAGCCCAAGCTGTGCGTGGAGGCGAGGCCGACTATATCTAGCCGGTAACGCTCGACCTCCCGCACAAGCTCGGGCTCCTTCCCCGCCAGTGTGGTGACATTCCATGTCCCCAGCGCTAGAGACTGTGTGCGCGGCTCTGGTCGTCCGGGCGCCTGCCCCTGACCACCGCCCAAATCACACAGCACCGGCCCCTTACGGTCCTTCCTGCGGGTGGTGGGCCTACGGGAAGGTGGTCCCACGTCGCCTTTTCGGGCTGGGCCCGGCCGGGTCCCATGGGAAAAGACCCGGCCACCAGGCGCTCGCCTGCGAGCTCCCACTCTGGGCCTGGCTCCAGAGTGGGGCCCCGGTTTCGCCGATCCGGGCGACGTAACTGACTTCGTTTTATTTGTCATCAAATGGGTTTTTTGAACCGCTCTTAGTCTGGCTAGTCACCTAGGACCTGTTTGCCTTGGGAGACCCTACCAGGGGCATAAAGCCCCCGACAACATAGCTCCTAGGATCATCCAAGCACTCAAACCCCTCCACCACGTTAAGGTGGCGATTCACGGAGAGGGTGAAATATGCATGGTGTGTAAACTGTGTTGTGCTGTGTGTGTTGAAAATAAATATCAAAACAACTGTTTGAAAACAAACTTGTGTGTTTTATTCTTATGTATTATGTAATACAAAAAGTATAATTTAAAAAATCACAACACTAAAACAATACAACAACAATATGCATTGTAGTATGTATAAATGTATTAGAAAAAGTCACGTTGCGGCAAATCACGGCAAAAAGTACACTCAAACGATACAACAAACGTATCTCAACTATTTACAAAACTACGTTCTGAGCGGACCAATCACAGCGCTTTCGACTTCGACAACGCTACGCGCAGTTAGGATTTTTTGGAGGCGCGCGATGGGCAATGCGGGAGGGTCCGCGTTGTCGGCGGAGCAATGCGGGCGACGAATCGCGGAAGCATAGATCGAGCTTTAGTTTCACTTCTAAACGGTAAAGCCCCTGAGCCAATCAGGATTCTGTAAAAAAAAAAAAAAACACTGTTAAAAAAACACTGTTAAAATCACTGTTAAAAAAACACTGTAAAAAAAATCAGCAAAGCCGTATTAAATGAAGCGCGATATAGCGAGGGTTCACTGTACATTTGTTTGATGAGTGAGGTCGTAGGGAGCCTCCCAAGCCCCGGGTCTGCCCTCAGCAGCTGTGCCGATTTTTCCCGGTGGCCACTCGTGATATTGCAACATAAAATACCCATGGGGCCCAGAAAGCATTTTTCCCATAGACCGTAATAGTAAAAGAGAAGCCTGTAAAAAGGTTATCAGGACACCTACAGCTGTAACCACTATTAATTACAAATCTTTTTATTCCATATTTTTAAGTCATGGACTTTTAAAACGTCAAAAATTGTTCTAAAGGCCAGAAAAGCCCCCGTAAAGTCTTATTCTAATGGTGACGTCACAGCTGTGTGCATGCACTCCCAAGCGCGGTCTCGCTGTGTCTCGGGAACGAGGATGCCTGTTGGCTTAATGACAGCTCTGAACGGGGCTAAACGTGGTCGGAAAAGTGAATTAAACGACTCCAGGGTGAGTTTTTTTCGAGACAGAGTTGTGATACAAGTTTCATATTTGAACGGCATGTATTTCTAAATGCTATTTTAAATGTATATTGGCGTTAAATTACACGCGTAATGACATTTTCACTTACTGCCAGTGTCACTGCTGTGTAAAAATCTAAAATTAGATTAGATTAGATAAACCTTTATTTGTCCTCCAGGGGTGGAAATTGCAGTTCACAACAGCAGCAGGGTAAAGTACAGCACACAGAGTTGCAGTGTAATATAACAACAACAGGGGGGCACGATAAAGTCCAGTATAACAAATACAAAATAGGTAAGTTAAGTAGACATATACAGTTATTGCACTTTAGTTATTTACCATGCATGTGATGCTTTAGGTGATGTGTCACCAGGGTCTCACCTTGACTGAAGTTCAATATCCTTTTTATTGTTTTGGTCTAAATATATTTAAGCCCACGAATAGACCAGGCAAAGTGAAGCTGGCCTCTCTTTTTTTGTGCCTTTTTTTCATCACACTGTTCACCCACTGTATCACAAGTCTGTTTTTTTAGTTTTGTTATGTTATGTTCGTTATATTGAAAATAGTTAATGTTCAGTCAAATCAAATTATTACTTTGAAAAGTGTTGAACTATTTAATTATAAAGCCTTGCATATGAACACCAAATTATGTTAAATACACCACACAACGGAATTTGTATTTATTTATTCAGTAACACGTGGCTCAGTATAGGTTCTGACATCTCACTACAGGAGAAAACAGTGTTTTAGGGTGGACTATAAAAATATATCAGGCTAGGAATTACACTTAATGTCCAGGAGGTCCTTCCTCCAAACTCACGTAGCTGTAAAAGAAACAGAGAAGCTGCATAACGCTAACGAAAGACTTGCCTGTTTGAATGTGCCGATATAGCCTATAAAACGATAAGAACTTAATCTGACAAGAATTCGTCGGCTATATCACATACGGGATCCATGATAGACAAAACCGATTTGACTACCAGCATTTGGTTGATAAATATGACAGCTTGTATTGTGGAGAATCCCTTATTTTTGATTTTAGATTAACCTTAATAAAAATGACTCGTTTTATCCTTACTTAAACTTAAAAAACAAACAAACAAAACGAATTAACCTCTTATATTCTATAACCATGACTATGAAAACATAATCGGTTTATGTGTCCTATAAATCCATCATTTGATTGTGTAGATTCGTCATTATCGGTCATTAACAAGCACTCATGAGCGCGCAGCGCTTGTCCAGAACGCGACTTGCTCGTTCTCATTGCCGCAGAGCGTCATCAGCCTCCCATCATTCCATTCCCCATACCGCGGAAGTAAACCAGGAAGGCACATGCGCTAGGTGAGCAACTTCATTGAAATCAACGGCCGCCATTTTTCAATACCCTATCTATTTAATATAATAGATCGATGGAGCCTTCGCATACAGGAAACGTGACAAAACTGTCTACGTGCAAGCAAACCAATCAATGCTGAGCTAACGGTCCACCTAAACGTAATACATGGTGCATGTGTCACTCTCTGACCAATAGGAGAAAGTAGAAAGGGAAGTGGTTACGTAGCATAGCATACGGACGTCAATGACTCCACCTACCTTTCCTCTGTCAACAGTCTGGAGAAGTTGAGAGATAAGGTAGCTGAAAATAGCAGAAATCTAAGGCCTATGTGGATATATTCTTCTTTTACATTGTGGAATAAAATGGACTGAAACGAAATCATGGTTGTTCATTCAGTTCACTGGTTTCGTAAAGGGCTACGACTTCATGATAATCCGGCTTTACAGGAAGCTTTGAATGGCGCGGATACTGTGCGCTGTGTTTATATTTTGGACCCGTGGTTTGCGGGGTCTGCTAACGTTGGAGTAAACCGATGGAGGTTAGTACGCCTACACGTTCGACTGATCAAACAAGTAGAAAATAGCACGTTTTTATTTTTTATTCTTGTACATTCCTCTTTCTTATTAAATACTGTTCGTGTCCTTGATTCACGACCCAGAAGTAGCGAGTTACAAGGCCTCCTCAGTCTCAGAGCACACGAACGTGTAGCTAACATGCTAACACCAATCGTAGAAAATCTACAGTATTGGCCATCTAGTTATGGTGCTCACAATCTAAAAGTGTGCAACTCCTTTTATTAACAACTCATTTGTAACCTACCATGGCATCGTTGTCTTGTTTTCGCCAGCTAATTAGTTTCACGTCATGCATAGCTAAGTGTCTAGTAATAATATTACTATCTTATTGTGTAAAGTCGGTGTTGTGTAGACCTTCATTCGTCTAGTAGGAGGGTTCAGTAGAAAAGTTTTCAGAGGTACGCTAGTCATCTGGACAATGTTTTCAAAGTCAGGACGTTTCGACACCAGAAGTCATTCTCAACCAGAGAAAATGGTTTGAGAACTAGTTGCTAGACTACAAGTTGTATTTTGAATAAAGATAGTGGTTGGGCAGGTTGCGTTCGATATTGTGTGGTCCTCATGACAACTTTAACAACCCCATCACGATAAAGTATTTTATGATAAATAGTTGTAATCATATAATGTTCGAACATCGTCAGTATGTGGATGTTTTTAAATCACTATGGGCAGGAAGTCAGGAAATAATAATGGCACTCGGGTTTAGCGTCTGCCCAGTGGTGAAGAAGTAGATATTGTGGAACACATATTAAGGGGTTTTCTGATCAAATTAGCTGCAATACAAATCACAATTGCCTCTCTTCCTGAGTCTATGTTGAAAACGTAATTTGGCTAACATGTAACTACACAGGACTGTGAATAGGATGTATTAGGTTTATGTCATGTGATTTAAGGTTACATTAATTAATGGTGCTCATCTCTCCTCACCAGGTTTTTGCTGGAGTCCCTGAAGGACCTGGACTCCAGTCTTAGGAAGCTCAACTCCAGGCTTTTTGTGGTCCGTGGTCAACCTGCAGATGTGTTTCCGCGCCTCTTCAAGGTCAGTTTTTGAGTGAGGAGGCTGTAGGGGGTTTCTTCCAGGGGTCAACAGGCTGTGCACATAGTAAACATACAGTGGTTCTATCAGTATCATGAACAGCATGTTTAAGGCTGCCTTCAATAAAGACATGACTGATGATCTTATGCGTTATGGGGTGAGGCCAAATAGTGTCAAACTTTCAACTCTATAATAAAGCTATAATTCTTTTGAAATATGGCACAATATTGCGACAAGAAGTCTTTCCAAGTATTGGCGGGATATTAAAATAGGATCAAGCGATGTGGATTTTGTTTGTATTTCAGGCCTGCTAAACCCTGTCTCTGCAGAGCTGAGAAGCATGACAGGATTTTGTCTTTATCTATTGCACATGATAAGTTAGCTGGTTGAAAAGCAGAATATGTTTGATATGTTTCCCTCCTACAGAAGGGCAGCCCTCCACCAACAAGGTTGCCATGTGATGTCATCATGGTTGAGGGTGGGGGGTGTGGTGTGCCACCCCATATTTAATCAGGAAGCAGTGCACTGAACATCCTCCATGTGTGTTAATGTTACTTTACAATACCATGCATTTTACAGTACCACAAGACTTGGCCTTTCATGAATTATTTGACTGCAGCAGACTTATTTGTCGTTTGTTATTGAATTTAGTAAGTTAAGTATATTGTTATTGTTGCTTGTTTTCCTACAGGTACACTATTTAACCATGTTTGAGATGCATGTCCTGTCATTGTAACTTGTTTGGCTGAATGCTGTTGTGGCTCTTCCCTTTGACACTTGTTTGGTTTCACACGATGTGTGTTTCATAATATAAAAAACCCGCAATGTTTGAGGACTATCACGTTGTTATGATCAGTGGCCAATGCTCATTTCTAAACCTCTCTCTCGGAAGTCGCTTTGGATACAAGCATATGCTAAATGAATAAATGTAAATGTCACTATATGTATCTTATATGTTCTGGAGAAGAGTGCAATTTACTCAAAGATTACTTTTTTTTAAATGTATTATTATTTATTGTTTGTAGAAGGTGCAAAATATTATATTATTTTAAAAGACTCTGTTAACTAGAGATGCACCAGTTTTCCTAGTTGGTATTTGTATTATGCTGACACCACATAGTAAACACTCAGACTTGAATAAAGAATGATCTTATCTTAAAAAGTTTACAGAGATTTCCTAAATATGGCACTGTGAATGTATAGTAGGGAATGATTAATACACAACCCTAGATATATTCCTAGATATATTTAATCTTATTTATTTGTATATATTAGTATATTTTAGTACTGTCTCACTGACTGGAAGCACTTTTAACCTTGTTGTACCTGTGACAATGACAATAAAGATCTATCTAATCATTCACAATTTATTTCTACCCCCCTCCTTCCCTCTCTCTTGCTTTTTTTTCTCTCTTCCTGTTTCTTCTCTCACACACACCTTATCATGTTCTGTTCTTTCTAGGAGTGGAACGTGACCCGCCTGACCTTCGAGTATGACTCTGAACCATATGGGAAGGAACGAGATGGCGCCATCATCAAGATGGCACATGAGTTTGGAGTGGAGACCATAGTCAGGAACTCTCATACCCTCTACAAGCTGGAAAGGTCAGTCCGGTGGTCCCAGAGAACACCCACACACAGGTTGGATTTAAAAGAAACTGTGTTTATTGTTTAGTGGGGAATATTCAAAGCTGGCTCAACAGTGTGCTAGTTTATTGTTAAATTTTTCATGAGGTTTTAGGTTGGTTGAGGGGCAGTTCTATGAGCCTATGTGAAGTCCTCTGTGACATTGCTTGTAAAAAGGGCTACACAAATGCATTTTTATTTGATTTGAGTTTCAAAAAGACAAAAAGCTTTTTATTTAAGACAGTGATTACATTGTCAGGGTATTAGATATGTGTACATGGCAAGATTCATATTCACAAGGAGTCATCCTGCCTGGGCTGTGTTATATATGATCATAATGACAGTTATATCACTCACTTACCATATTTTCAATCTGGTGCACAACATTTTTATAATGTTTGAGTTCCCTCGCTATCTCCCTCAAGACGACCAACCAGACCCCCAGCCTAGTAAAGGCCAAGCATTCTGGTTCAGGGAGAAATGTGTTTGGTCAGGGTTAACGTCAGTGTTCAAGAATTCATTCCAGAAGTGTGAACGTGTTTTAATTGATTAAAGCCCCCATGATTAGAGAAGAGCTGCGCTCTGAACAGCTTACATGGAACTGCCGCTTGAATTTGATTTCACATGCATGTCCACCTGCCTCTTGGCAGCCAGCACCTCTCATACGCAGTCCCTTATTTGCTGCTGCCCCCTAGAGGCAGCAGAGCGCTATTGCTGGTCACACCACAGGACATGTGCAGATTGGGGGGGGGGGGGGGGGGGGGGGGGGGTGGAGGCGGTGGAGAGTAGGTGTGTGAGGATGAGAGCAAAGCAACATGTGTGCTGGGGAGTGCTTTGGTGCCAATCTGGCTCAAGCACATGGAACCTCCTGACCCATGCCACGCCTCCAACACTTTAATCGCCAAGCCATCTGACTCCCCTTAGATTAGATACGACAGTAAAGGGTGGTTGCCTGGGCAGATTTGACCATTCTCGTGTTTGCTTCATCACATATACCATGAAACCATTTTCACTACACCTGTGGCTCTCCACTGTAGATAGTTTGCAATATGTTAGTACGATTGAGTATAATTACTGAACAACATGGTTTCCTGTATGTGTAATTACTGAAATTTACTGATATTTAGTCATTTAGCAAACACTCTGATCCAGAGCAACTTACAGCAAGTACAGGGATATTGCCCCAAAGTAAGTAGAGTGAAGTGCTAAGGACACAACCTCATGTCGGCACAGCTGGGGTTCAAACCGGCAACTTTCTGATTACTAGCCTGACTCCCTAATCCCTCAGCCACCTGATTCCCCCTTGACAACTTGACAGCTTGCGGCATGTGAGTGTAACAGCTACACTGCATGTTTCTCTGCACATGTGTGGTCATTGACAGGATTATTGAGATGAACAACAACAACCCCCCCCTGACCTTCAAGAGGTTCCAGGCCATTGTGAACCGTCTGGAGCTGCCTAAGAGGCCGCTGTCGTCCATCACTCCAGAGCAGATGAACAGCTGCAGGACCAGGATCGCTGAGAACCACGACGAGCACTACAGTGTTCCCTCCCTGGAGGAACTGGGTAAGAGAGACCAGCATTATCTGTTAATTTCTGTCTCTGTCTCTCTTCATCACTCGCTGTGTGTATCTCTCTTATACTCGTGCTTTTAAGTCCTGTTAACCTGACTTGTGTCTCAGGGTTCAAGACTGAGGGCCTAAGCCCGGCTGTGTGGAGAGGAGGGGAGTCGGAGGCCCTGGACAGACTCAACAAACACTTAGACAGAAAGGTCCGGCCCCTCACTGTCCTTAAACATCTCTTTTATACTCTGGTTTGACGTGTTCTTGGCATCTCCTGGCAGCCATACGTCACAGCATTTGAGAATATAAACCACCCTTTTATGACTTCCTCTACCAGTCCCAGAGCTGGTGATTACGCATTATATGAGAATGTGACCCATGTTGTGCTCTGTGTTACAGGCCTGGGTGGCGAATTTCGAGCGTCCTCGCATAAGTGGGTGTGCACTGTTTGCCAGTCCCACAGGCCTCAGCCCCTACTTGCGCTTTGGTTGCCTCTCCTGCAGAGTCTTCTACTACAACCTGAGGGAGTTGTACCTGAAGGTGAGCTGTAGCGAAAGCTAGAGCTGTGCATGCAGGTGGCGATGGGTCGTGTTTGGGTGGATCAATTAGCATGTGAACCCAAATTGGCCTTCTTCCTCTCAATCTACAGCTTAGGAAGCGGTGCAGTCCTCCTCTCTCCCTGTACGGTCAGCTGCTGTGGAGGGAGTTCTTCTACACGGCCGCCACCAACAACCCAAACTTTGACCGCATGGAGGGTAACCCCATCTGCGTGCAGATCCCCTGGGACTACAACCCCGAGGCGCTGGCCAAGTGGGCGGAGGGCCGAACGGGCTTCCCCTGGATTGACGCCATCATGACCCAGCTGAGGCAGGAGGGGTGGATCCACCACCTGGCCCGGCACGCTGTGGCCTGCTTCCTAACCCGCGGAGACCTCTGGATCAGCTGGGAGAGCGGCATGAGGGTGAGGAGGGAGGGAGGTGGTGTCTGGGTGAGGAGGGGGATACTTGGGCATCAGCTGGGGGAGTTCTGTGTTGTTGGCTAAATTGTGGTTATTTATTGTATGTTTGTATGCAGGTGTTCGAGGAGCTGCTGCTGGATGCAGACTGGAGTGTGAATGCAGGCAGCTGGATGTGGCTGTCCTGCAGCTCCTTCTTCCAGCAGTTCTTCCACTGCTACTGCCCCGTTGGCTTCGGCCGGCGCACTGACCCCAGCGGAGACTTCATCCGGTGCGTATGGTAACCACTTCTCTCTCGCCAGACATGGGAAACAATAATAATCTCAATAAAAATCCCAGCACAGAGGGGCAAGGTGCAAAAGCAGATCTTCTAGAAGCAGTGTAGGTAGAGGTGAGAAAGAATTATCCTTGGGGAGAGAGAAACTGGAATCAGTGAGGTTGCATGCTCTAGTGCTAACTGAGTGAATCACAAAGGGTGTTCTGAAGCTGTCTGATAAGAGCAGGTCTCAAGAAGCAGTCAAAGTAAGACTAAAATAAATGCACAAGTGACCGGGTCCATAGTAGTCTTTTCATTCAACAATGGAGCCAAAAACAATATAGGAGCCTAAATATTTCATATTATTTATATCTACATACTACATACTATTGCCCTGTGCACTTTGGACAAAGGAAAGCCTCCAAGATAAATTACCCCCACACCCTGTCAACCGCCCGCCTGGCTGTGACCTCTATATGTCCCTGGTTCAGGCGCTACATCCCCAAACTGAAGGACTACCCCAACCGCTATATCTACGAGCCCTGGAACGCCCCTGACTCTGTGCAGAAGGCAGCGGGGTGCGTGGTGGGGGTGGACTACCCCAGGCCCATGGTGAACCATGCCGAGGGCAGCCGGCTCAACATAGAGAGGATGAAGCAGGTCTACCAGCAGCTGTCCCACTACAGAGGACTCAGTAAGACCCACACACACACACACACACCCAAGGCACACCACCAGAAGTTATCCAACCACATAAGACTCAGTAAGACACATAGACAAACTAGCAGCTCTTTGACTAAGTAGGACTCCTAACACACATGGCCTTTTCAGTGGACTTTATTTGTTGAACACAAATTGTAATTTTCTCAGAAAAACAAAAAAGTTTAGTATTTTTGTTTATTGATGGTGGTAGGTCTGTTACCAAGAATCCTTCCACCCTGCCATACATTTTTGTTCGAAACAGCGGTCCGTATGTATTCTTCTAAAGCGCATGCGCCAATTAGAGCTGGGCAGCATGGTAAAATGTATAATTTCATTGTCGATCCACTATTGGTTAGTTCTATGACCATGAAGAGCCTAGTAGTGACATGTACAGATGAGGACACACTTGTTGGGACCCTTCGGCCAATAAAAGTAAAACCCACAATGGTCACAGAAAAAAACTTTTATCTGACAAAAGTAATAATAATAAAAAACTAGAAAAAAAATCCTAAAGACATTTTGATTGTGCGTGACTCTGGCCTGGGACTCTCCCCCATACATCACTGACACTGTTGAGTAATTTTCAGAATATGACTTCTACCATTGCTTAGGTATGTGACAGATCACGCTTTCAACAGGTGTTCATATGCTGATGCACTAGTAGTAGCGTAAACACTAATTTCAGCAGGATTAAAGACATCTCCACTTGAGCACACTGCCACAGTTTAAGTATTAAGCAAGCAGTAAACATTTGGCCACTCTGTGTCAGGTAGCACTTTACATTACAGTTCAGTAGCATAGTAATAGTTTGGTTATAATTTGATAATAGTGATAAATGCTTTCAAAAACTTAGATTGTAAAATGACCCAAATACATCCAATGCCAGAAATAGGCCGTTAATGGCTATGACTTTGGTATTAGAAATACACCTATTATCAAAATGATACCGCAGTATAAATATCAGATAACACTATAAACTTATACAGCTGTTTCAGTGTTAAATGTCAAATCAATCCACATGCAATCAAACATGTAACAAATCAGGATTCAGCAATAAGCTAGCATCAAAATTCACAAAAAGCACTAGGTCACAGTTCTGATACAAAAACAGTGCTTTTTATCCAAGATTAATTAAGAAAACACACACGCGCACACACACACACACACATATATATATATACTGTGTGTGTATATATATATATATATATATAGATAGATACATATATGTGCATACACACAGGCAGTCTGTACATTAATGACTTAATGATGAACTGTTAATCAACCCATTCAGTGCAATGAATCAGTTAGTAGCAGACACACAAGTTCAATCATCTATAAACTACAGGACTACAAGACTCCCCATACAACACTAGCCAATAGTTTGCAAGGTCAACCAGTATCCACCACATGAACCCTGCCCTCAAACCCCCCCGCACACCCCCCGCCCCCCGCGAACGCCGATAGCCCCCCCCCTCCCCCCCCCAAACAAAATTCACACAAATAACCCCCCCACTACCCTCCCCACAACCCTCCACCGCCGTCCTGACTGATAAGCACATGAATACATATAAGCCCAAATGTTACAGAACTCAAAAACCTACATTTTTGATAGCATGCTAGCGAAAGAGTTGAAAAAGATGTTCGCTTACCTTAGAGACTTAGAGCCAGAGAGGAAGAGTTGAGTTGGAGTACAGTTTATAAATCCACCCGAAACAAAAAGAGCCAATTTGATTCCTCCAGTAAATATCCTCCAATTAAAGTTATTAAATGCCAAAATAATTCATTCTCATAAAATGGCCACCGTCTTCCCCTCTCCTCATGAGGTTGCTCCTAAGCAACAAATTAATAAGTTGCAGCTGGAACTGTCATGTCAGTTGAAAAGACAGAGAAAATGATACAGCACCCCTCGAACAGGAAAGATTTCTGGCCAAACCGTGTTTCCAATCATAAAACCAGGTTAACGTGAAGCAGGCTGAGCCCTTCCTGAACATCTACATAGGCATTTTGTGTTGACAAGTGAAGAAATGTGCTCTTGTGAGCAATTAAAAAAAGTGTTCGTTTTCTTTCTTTTTAGTTACTTTCCCGCCACTTTTAACATGGGAGTCTATGAAGCTGTGCATGGGTGCTGCGGCCGAATCTTTGCATGTCAAGCTAAAACAATAAATCTGACAGATAAAGGCAAGTGTGAGCTAGAGGACACCTTTTCCTACGTTTCTATGTATAAATTGTGTCTGTAGTGGTGCGTTTGAGGCCATGGTAGTCGAATACGTTTTATTTTTTCACAGATTTTTCTCTCTCCTCTCCACTCTAGCGATGACATCACGCACTCTAGCTCTCAAACATTCTCTCCATTGACACCCATTCATTTTTTTGGTGTGGTTTTTGGAAATTTTGGGCCAAACTGTTTGCCAAAAGTCTTAGAAAAGATATAGCACACATGTCGCGGCCGAGCCGCACGTTTTGATATCACTTTTGTGTATATGCGCCAAGTTTCGAGCCAAATAAACGACGTAAGAAGAATAATAATAAACGCTAGTAATAACATAGTGTGCGCCTTGCAGCACGCACACAATAAACGCTAGTAATAACATATTGTGCGCTTTGCAGGACGCACACAATAAACGCTGGGAATAACATATTGTGCGCCTTTCAGGACGCACACAATTAACGCTGGGAATAACATATTGGACTCATACAGGACTCTACAACAAAAGGGATACAAATGGGTTTCACTTGGACATTTTTTTGTACTCTTTTGGTCTAAGGGCTGCCATTTACTTCCACTTTACAAGAATAATTTAATTGTCTTGCAATGGAAAGTGCACCCTGCAAGTTTGGTGTGACTATGTGAAAGATTTGCTGAGATACAAGACAACTACCAGTGTCATGATCCATCCAGCAGCCAATAGCAAGGTGAAGGTGGGGGCTTACTCAGCCCACTGTGTCAACAGACTCTTGTGCGTGTGAGTTTTTTTGGAGCCACTGGGTCTGGCATGACAGAGAGAGGATTTGCAAGACAGCCTTAGCCAAGCAGTCACATTTCAAATATTCATCATTAATCTACTTCTCATCTTACATTGAACTTTTTCTCAGATTTGTATGTGACACATTGTCAAGAGTCTACGTATGAACTTGTGATTTATTCGGACTATCAGTTTTTGATTGCCACTTGTATACAGCATTAAAATAGCCTTAGCGATAAATAAGATTTATTTTATTTAAATCGTTTGAAATATATGAATGGGGTTGTATATATTGTAGTGTGTTGTTGGTGGCATATCAAGTTTGGCGTTGATTTCTCAAAGATTTTTGACTTTCATGAAAACCTTTGACAGATTTTGTGAGGCTTGGTCTGAAGATGTTGCCATAGAAACACGGGGAAGATCGGACAAACATTGTAGGAATAGTATCAAAAAAATATATTTCATGAATGTATATTGTACAGAAAAATGTAAAGATTTCCCTTTATGAGTTGTTGAGGCTTTTTTGTTTGTCGTGAGGCAAATGGAATGAATTTCAAGATTATAAGACGAAAGACATACAAGTGGCATCACTTTTAAAAAGGGCAAATTGAGTGTGGCCCTTAGCGGCCCCAGAGCCTGCTCTGACCTTTTCTGTACAGTGCGTCAGTGTGTGGTTTAGGTGAACACCCGGTAGTTATAGGACTCCACTCTCTCAATGTCCATTCCCTGGATGTTCACTGGTGGGTGGGAAAGTTGGTGTCTGCGGAAATCCACCACCATCTCCTTGGTCTTGCCTGCGTTGATGAGGAGGTGGTTCGGCTGACACCAGTCCACGAAGTCCTGCGTCAGTCGTCTGTACTCCGTGTCATTGTCGTCGCTGTGTGACAAGTGAAGAAATGTGTGAAGAAATGTGCTCTTGTGAGCAATTAAAAAAAGTGTTTGTTTTCTTTCTTTTTAGTTACTTTCCCGGCACTTTTAACATGGGAGTCTATGAAGCTGTTCATGGGTGCTGCGGCCGAATCTTTGCATGTCAAGCTAAAACAATAAATCTGACAGATAAAGGCAAGTGTGAGCTAGAGGACACATTTTCCTACGTTTCTATGTATAAATTGTGTCTGTAGTGGTGCCATTGAGGCCACGGTAGTCGAATACATTTTATTTTTTTCACTGATTTTTCTCTCTCCTCTCCACTCTAGCGATGACATCACGCAATCTAGCTCTCAAACATTCTGTCCATTGACACCCATACATTTTTTTTGTGTGGTTTTTGGCAATTTTTTGCAAAATTGTTTGGCAAAAGTCTTAGCAAAAAAAAATCGCAATCATAGCACACATGTCGGGGCTAGGCTGCACGTTTTGATATAACTTTTGTGTATATGCGTCAAAAACTCTGGTAGGTGTTTTGAGCCAAAAAAACGGCTTAAGATTAATAATAAGAAAAGCTAGTAATAACATATTGTGCGCCTTGCAGCACGCACACAAACATGATGAATGTTAACCAATGAAAGTCAGACATTGCTTTTCAACCATGCTTCAACGGATTAAAAAAGATTTACTCATGAACAGGCCTGGACCAAAATTATGGTACCTCTAGAAAAAACTGAAAATAATGTAACCAAAGGGACATGTTAATTCAAGGTGTGTCCTGTAATTAGCATCACAGGTGTCTACAATCTTGTAATCAGTCAGTGGGGCTATATATAGGGCTCCAGGTAGTCACTGTGTTGTCATGGGCATGTGACATGGTGTGTACCACACTCAACATGGACCAGAGGAATCGAAGGAAAGAGTTTTCTCAGGAGATTAGAAAGAAGAAATTATAGACAAGCATGATAAAGGTAAAGGCTATAACCCATCTCCAAGCAGCTACCGTACATGTTTCTGTGACTACAGTTGCACATATTATTCAGAAATGTAAGATCCATGGGACTGTAACCAGCCTCCCTGGACGTGGCCACAAGAGGAAAATTGATGACAAACCAAAGAGATGGATAATTTGAATGGTAAAAAAGAGCCCAGAAAGACTTCTAAAGACATCCAAGGTGAACTTCATGCTCAAGGAACATCAGTGTCAGATCGCACCATCCGTTGTTGTTTGAGCCAAAGTGGACTACATGGGAGACGACCAAGGAGGACACACCATTGTTGGGAAAAAAAGCTAGACAGGAATATGCTTAACTACATGTTGACAAGCCACAAAGCTTCTGGGAGATTGTCCTATGGACAGATAAGATAGTTTTTGCCAATGCACATCACCTGTATATTCACTGTAGCGTGGTATACTAATGGTAAATAAATTGTGCTACGAATGGAATGGATGTATCTCATATCTTGTGGAATATCTAATAAACAGGGCACCACCTCTATTTTTGGAAAGGAATTGAGGAAAACCTTGTCTGAATAAAGTATATAATAGCCTGTAAGTATATAATCAGTCTCATAACCTGACGTAGTGGTTCCTTAGAATTAATGCAGATCCGATGACAGATTATTTTATACAAAGGTTTATTTAAAGCAAATGAATTGATGGAAACAAATACTAGAATCTATGTATGTTAGTTGGATAATTGATACAGTGTTTCATATCAAATGAAGGACAGGGGCAAACAAGGATAGGAACATTTGGAATGGCCTAGCAGAGAGACAAAGGAATGATGATGCTAAGCTATGCTGTTATGAGGTTAAAATATTCACTACCTAACACACATTTACAGTTCACAAACAGTGCCAATGTTCACTAGTAAGAAATTAGTTAGTCAGTTACTTTGTAGCAATTGAGGAAAGGTAGGGTCGAGTTTTCCTCCGGTGATCAGTCAGGGGAAGCACAGAATATTGCCTCAAGGTTCTTGGATGGTTCTGGCTCAAAAGACAAGTACTCTGATGTTCTCAGGGATCGTGCGTTGAAGAGGAAGAGCAATGTCTGTGATCAGTGTTTTATACTGTGACAAAGGGGTTGCATCTTGTTCTGAAGGATCGCTCCTTATTGGTTCGGCGTTGAGATTGATAGCTTCCTGTGGTCTCTCATCGGGGTGTGGAAGGTTCATTGTTGAATTATTCCAGATGTCTGTGGAAGCTCTTGACTTCAATAACTAACAATATAATATTCAGAAGTGATTTTGTTAGTTATGCATGGCTATTTAGATACTAAGCATGACCTCTTTTGGCGAAGGGGGAGGGAGTTACATTAAAACATCACATTACATCAATACAGCTAAGTAAAATGGTCACATAGTCCTGAAGTCCTTTTAGTATCCATTGAGTTATTGTCTTTATGAGATGCTTTGTAATCCGTTAAATGTCTGTCTTTTTGGAAATCCTCTTGTTCCAGTATTTGGACCAGTTGAATCCAGGCCTGTGGGCGTGGCTTGTACTTCCGTCCCTGCCTGTGTTAAAGAAGTCCTTTGTTCAGACACTTACTTAGTTGAATCCCGGCCTGTGGACGTGGCTTGTACTTCCGTCCCTGTCTGTGTTAAAGAAGTCCTTTGTTCAGACACTTCCTAGTTGAATCCCGGCCTGTGGACGTGGATTTGTCATTTCCTGGTTGGTCTGAGTTGTAGTCTCTGCTACATCACACACGGCAAAATGAAGCATATCAAGAAAAGTACACTGTCCCTACTGTGAAACATGGAGGAGGCTCTGTTGTGTTCTGAGGCTGTTTTGTTGCATCTGGCACAGGGTGTCTTGAATCTGTGCAGGGTAATATGAAATCTGAATGGCTAAGAGGAACATTGGACTATTCTGAAGTGGCCTTCTATGAGCCCTGACCTCAATCATATTGAGCATTTTTGGAAGGAACTGAAACATGCCGTTTGGAAAATACACCCTTCAAGCCGGAAACGACTGGAGCTGTTTACTCAGGAGGAGTGGGCCGAAATACCCACTGAGAGGTGCAGAAGTCTCCTTGACTGTTACAGGAATCGTCGGATTGCAGTTATTGCCTCAAAAGGTTGTGCAACATAATATTAAGTTAGAGGTACCATACATTTTGTCCAGGCCTGTTCCATGAACTTTTTAATTTTTTGTATAATTATTGTGTGCGTGCTGCAAGGCGCACAATATGTTATTACTAGCGTTTATTATTATTGTGTGCGTGCTGCAAGGCGCACAATATGTTATTACTAGCGTTTATTATTATTGTGTTCGTGCTGCAAGGCGCACACTATGTTATTACTAGCGTTTATTATTATTGTGTGCGTGCTGCAAGGCGCACACTATGTTATTACTAGCGTTTATTGTGTGCGTGCTGCAAGGCGCACAATATGTTATTACTAGCTTTACTTATTATTCTTACGCTGTTTTTTTGGCTCAAAACTCCTACCAGAGTTTTTGGCGCATATACACAAAAGTGGTATCAAAACGTGCGGCTCGGCCGCGACATGTGAGCTATATCTTTTCTAAGACTTTTGGCAAACAGTTTGGCAAAAAATTGCCAAAAACCACACCAAAAAAATGAATGGGTGTCAATGGAGAGAATGTTTGAGAACTAGAGTGGGTGATGTCATTGCTAGAGTGGAGAGGAGAGAGAAAAGTCTGTGAAAAAATAAAACTTATTAGACTACCATGGCCTCAAATGCACCACTACAGACACAATTTATACATAGAAACGTAAGAAAATGTGTCCTCTAGCTCACACTTGCTTTACTTTATCTGTCAGATTTATTGTTTTAGCTTGACATGCGAAAATTCGTCCGCAGCACCCATGAACAGCCTCATAGCCCCATGTTAAAAGTGGCAGGAAAATTTCAGGAGGAAAACCAAAACTAACACTTTTTAGAATTGCTCCCAAGAGCACATTTCTTCACTTGTCAACACAAAATGCCTATGTAGACGTTCAGGAAGGGCTCAGCCGGCTTCACGTTAACCTGGTTTTATGATTGGAAACACGGTTTGGCCAGAAATCCTTCCTGTTTGAGGGGTGCGCTAAGCAGTGGTCTCAACAACTTTTCAAACTGTTCCACAGTTCAACGTGCAGCTGATTGGTCGCTTAGCAACCCTGATCAACCTCAGCCTGAGGTGACCATTTCACATGACATGTTTGACTTTTAATAACTTTGATTGGAGGACATTTACTGGACGAATCTAATTGGCTCTTTGTCTTTGGGTGCATATATATACGCTACTCTTAACTCAACTCTTCCTCTCTGGCCTTTGTCTGAGGTGAGTGTACGTCTACAACTTTTTTGCTAGCTAGCATGCTATTCATGTGCTTATAAGGGAAATATGAGTGAAAAATCGACCATAGCCTACTACAGTTAATAATGTTGAATACGCAAAGTAGAGTTTTGGATGCTTAACTTATGCTAGTGGTTGAAACTGGTTGAAAAAATTAATCCTGTCATCTTGGACATACTGTATCTGAGACCAATAGTAATGTCGTGTGTGTATTTAGTTAGTGTGTAAAAGTGCTAAAATACTAATTTGTTGGGAGGTAAAAATGTAGGCATAAACAGCTTTGGATTAATTAATTAATAGATGTGTGATTTCACGTGCAGGTGGCCTGAAGATATATTAGCTGTGGTTGGTAATATAGAAAGAGCCTACATAATGGACTATATAAAAGGTTTTTTTCTGGCCAAGCTAAATAACTGTCACGTTTTGATAAAATTGAGAGAATTATCATACATTAGTCATTTAATCCTGCTGAAATTAGTGTTTACGCTACTACTAGTGCATCAGCATATGAACACCTGTTGAAAGCTTGATCTGTCACATACCTAAGCAATGGTAGAAGTCATATTCTGAAAATTACTCAACAGTGTCAATGATGTATGGGGGAGAGTCCCGGGCCAGACTCACGCACACTCAAAATTTCTTTAGGATTTTTTTTCTAGTTATGATTCCGTTTAAGCATGGTTGAAAAGCAATATCTGACTTTCTTTGGTTAACATTCATAGAGTTTTTATTTATTATTGCTTTTGTCGGATTAAAGTTTTTTCTGTGACCATTGTGAGTTTTTCTGTCATTGACTGAAACAAATGTATATCTCTCATGCTTTAGATTTGTTACGTGTTTGTGATGATATTGAGGTGTGTGTGTGTACCTGTGTTTCAGGCCTGCTTGCCTCTGTGCCCACCATCCAGGAGGAGGCAGAGCCTCCATTGACTGATGACTCACAGGCCAGCAGCAGCACCTGTGGTACGATTGCATCTCTGGTCTCTACCTCTCTCTCTCGCTCTCTCTCAATCTGCTGTGGTCAAATAAGGGTTTAAGATATTAGATATTCATATGCTTATACATTTCTGATCACTCTGCCCATAAACCACAAGAATCTGATAATCATTATTCCATTGACAGTGTGATGCAGTATGAATAACAAACTGTTTGCGGTGCAGACTCCCCCCAGCCCAGTACTTCAGGGACAGCCCCCCCCTCGCTGAGGAAGAGAGGGCCACAGACAGAGCAGCAGAGCCAACGTTTGAAGGTCCAGCACACCAACCCTGTTAGAGCAAAGGAGGAGGAGGAAATAGGAATGGAGGATAAAGGAGAGGAAAGTAGGATGGAGGAGGAGGAGCAACCAACAGAGGAACAAACTATCACACAGCATTACCCAATCACAAAATGTAAGTATCTGTTGTAGGTGTGTTAGAAGAGGGGGAGAAGCAGAGGGGGGGATGAAAGAAGGGAGGAAGAAAGGGAGAGAACTTGGAGATGGTTTGTGGGAGATATTTATTGATGCTTTTCTGTTGTTACAGGAGGTGCTATCACAAAGAGACCATTTTACATCTCCAATTAAACACACACACATGTAGTCAAACACAGACACGACCCTCATGTCCATAGCTATCACTGACTACGTTTACATGCAGCCACCTATCCTGCCATAATCTGAAGAGGCCATTCTAAATAAACACCTAATTCATAATAAAACCATTAGGTGTATATTATCAAATAAACACGTTTTATCAGATAAAACATTGTTTTATATGAAAATATAAGCTATATAATAGCATTTTTCAGGTTACATTATTCATTGGAACAGTGCATATGTTTCTCCTTGTGAAGGGTCAATATGTAAAAGTTCTGCTTCTGTGTCAGTTCCCATTCAGCTCAACAATCTTCCATTTATTTACTGCATGCCATGACCAGTTCATCCATGTGAACATAGTCAATGTGTGTGGCAGAAAAAGGGTAATTAACCCTTTAATTTTTCCTGCAATTTTTGCTGTGTCCGTATTCAAGTTAGACTAAGTTTTATCAAACATCAACATTAATCTGATAGTTAAATAAGGACATTTTATGTTAAAAGAAAATACCATTGAATCAATGGAAAACCAAAATACTTGCACGTGATGATTTTAGTTAATTTCAGCATTTACCCCTTGTGTTTGAAGATGTACTGTAGAAATGTTACTGCTGTACTGACTGATCACTGTTATTTGAATAACAGTGATCAGTACTATTGCAAACATTTTGCCAAAGGGTGTTCCAACAAATCAAAACATAATAAAAGATTTATACTTTTTTGGATTGTAATGACCAGTTGGACATGATAACAGGACACAGCTGGTTACTTTTACATGCTCTCATACATGTATGTAAACACGTGCACACCTACACAATCTTACAACGATTGGGAGTATTTTGGTTTTAAAAGCTTTCAAACTATTATAAAGTGTATAAGAGTTTGTGAATGTTTTGTATGCCGTATGTATATAGGATTTGTATTAATTCCCTGTCTACTCATGTACATCTGTCCGTCTGAATTTGTCAGCTGCAGAGTGTCAGTCCTACAGTTATGGAATTATATATTTGAAATAATATTAGTTAGTTATTTGGCCTGCTGTAGAATAAAGCAGTGATGCTGTTTGTCCCCTAGGAGGAGAATGGAGACCCCAGGCCTCATGACATTCTTTATCTTGATTCAACCACACCTACAGCTTGTCACCATATTTTCAAATATTGTACATTCCAAACGAAGGAGAGGGTACTCTCACACATATTTAAGTTTCCATGAGCTCTACGGAATAGAGTTATTTATTTGTTTTTGTATTGTATAAAAGAGTTTATTTTCATTAAAGAGCTGATTGTAGACCAACCATTTGTTGTGTAGTTAATTGTGATGATTCAGGGACTGTGACATTGCTGTTGGTATAGGTATGTTCATGCATGTTGTTTAGCATGCTACCACGAGAGTGTCATCAGTTGTATAGTCACAAACATGAGCAAAGAAGTGTTATGCTGTCGTAAGATGAGCAGTTCAGGGCTGTGGATAGAAGACTCAGACCTGTAGCGGTGAACAATAAGTTAGGGCTCTCAAGTTTAATCAAAAGTCACATGCAATTTCCATACCTGTCAATTGGTGGTGTTTTCTGATTGTCTTTATGTAACTCTAATACAAGGTGTTGCACGAGAGTGAGAAATTGCTGAAATGTGTGCGTGAGATTTGAGAGTCCTGACTACCTCTGTGCTTTAGAACATATTATTGACAGTTAAAAATGATGTACAGTTATATAGCTATAGGGCTGGCTGGTCTGACAGGGAAGTTGAGGGACACTTATACTCCGCTCAGGTATCACCCACAGGACATTGGTGCTCCTCCAACCCAGGATACGCGTGAGGAGAGCAGGCTCCAGAGCTGTGTGTCCAGTCATCAGTGACTGAGAGGGGCTTGGCCATTGTTCTGTTGAGCAGCACTAACACTTGGGATGGAGTCCCCAGAGAACACTAATGGCATTGCTCTCTCCCCTCCCTCTCTTCTTTTGTTAGCCTCTATTCTGTTTCTATATCTCTGTCTCCTCTTCTCATATTCTCTTACACACAGATACACAAACACTAATAGCTCAAATATCCAGTCTTTTTTTTAATAGGAAACAACTGAATCAGAGGAAACTGATTAACAGACCAAATCAATGTGGGTGATACCTGATATAGACTTACTTGCAAGTAAAACTGATATTCAAGCTTTGATGTCCAGTGATTTAACAGTCATTTGACAAGTTAGAGGACAGAATTAGGCTGTAGGGGAAAGTATTATAGAACCCAGTGTCTGCAGTGTCTGATGTCATATATTAAAGTGTGGATTTAATTTAGTTTACTTTATAAATGCCCTAGAAGTGAATGCAATGTATCTAAACATAGCTACCCTGAACAAATGTAAAAGCAAGTATAATGCAAGTCTAATGAGGGGGTTAGACTAGGGCGTGAGAATCACCAGAAAAACCAAGATTTGTCTTTCTGATCCTCTCGCCTGGGGAGGAGACCTTGGCTGGGTTCTAGAGGCTCTGGTCCCCTCCAGCAGCAATTCCATTGATCCAGACCATCACCCCTTTTTCCTCTCTGACTTGCAGAGGAGGGAAGTGCGAGGAGGAGAAATGAGGAAAGAACAGGAGAGGGGAGAGGAGAAGGAGAGATGATGAGAGAAGGCAACCTGAGCTGCATCGATCTCACCCCCCATCCATCATGCAGTGAGGCAGCACCTCTCAGGAGAGACTCGGGCTGGAGGTGGGCACTAAGAATTTGATCTCATTTCCTTTGCCCTTCTTCTTGCTCTTCTGGATTGAACCTGTTGAACATGGACTGGTCAAGGGAGGTTCAGTACTGGTCCACATACTCCATGTAGTTTCTGTCTGTTTCTGATAAGTGTTGCTGAGTGAGAGGAAAAGAGGTAAGATATTGACACACACCCTCACCGGAGCGAGAGCTGTAGAGGATGAGGCTCTTTCACTCATTTGTCCCTCCTCTCCCTTTCCTCCTAGGCTGCACCTCCCCCTGCCCCAGCATCCTCAGGGGATCATAATGGTCTTGGAGAGGCAGAAACACACCAGTAAAGAGAGGAGGAAACAAGAAGCAGGCTCCTCCTTGCTATCTCTCTCTCTTCCTGTGTTTGCAGATCTGCTGCTGCTGATGTGGTTTTGGGACAGAAAAAGAATCAGCAAATAGAGCATTGACAGAGAGAAGGGTAGTGAAAGAGCAGTGGTAGATGGAGAGACGGAGTGAGTAACAGTGGAAGCGTTAGACAGAGTTGCATTAGAGACAGGCAGGTGCTGAGAGGGAGAACGTAGTGGGCAGTAAATGATGGTGTGTTGAGAGGGGGAAGTGCATTTAGTTGTCTGTGATCATCGATTGGAGCCCCTAGCCCAGCCAAGCCCTGCAGATGCTGCTCCACCAGGACATGGAGCCCAGCCAGGATGGGGACAACTGGATGGAGGACCAGTGGGAGAAATGGTTGAGTAGACCAGATAACTTCTGCTGTTGTTCACTCACATGTCTATCTACAGGACAGGACAGTATAGTTGTTTTAAAGGCCTAGATTTAAACGTTTGAAGTACATTTTAGAGGCATTTTTAAGATCATCTTTTTTCTTCCCTGAACTGCCCTGACTCCGAGAATCACACTGAAAAAAGTATTGCATATTATACTGTAATATGTATACTATATGAGTTCTAGGAAAACATGCATTACACAACTTCACTATAATCATTGAATGTCTTCATGGTGGAAACGTCTAGAGAGGTTCTGTGTTTTAGCCTAGATCCGTATTAAGTGCAAAATGCATGTTAACCGTGTTGGTAATACAGCTCAGAGATGTTTGTCACTTTCTGTGAGCTATGTAGTGCGTCTATGTTGTGTATGTCGCATATTTATTTGACAGACGTTCCGCCGATGTATGTAATTCTGTAACTGAAAAGACGGTAACTTAGTTGTGTTGTTTGTGTTGCATAAAACAGCAGCAGCTGTGTAGCCTGAAATTGCAATTTTTGGGCCATTCATTGTGCATATCTAAGTCTAAAAAAAGAAAACTGTTTCAGACTTTTATGACAGTGAGGGCCATCGGTTTTGGGCAAATGGGCTACAATGACTCTTTTTTTATTTTTTACATGAAAAAATAACGATGTCATGAATACAGTTAGTAAATACAGACTGTGCCTGCCTTCGATGTAGGCTGTGTGTGTATGTCTGTCATGATGCTATCGAGTGTTTGTGTGTGCGTGCTTGTGCGCTCATGCGTCTCATGCGTCTCAGGCTCACTCACGACTTCAGCCTGGATGAGTTTGAGGACGAGGACCTCTCCCAGGTCACAGAAATCACGGAGGAGTGTGGGTGCAGCCTTAGCTGTGATGACCTGGACTGCAAGGTCAGAACTCTGCCTGCTTGCTGCATGCTAGTGTGCACCAACACGTACGTGCACATACACACGTTTACATGTATTAATTTAGCAGACGCTTTTATCAAAAAAACTTCCAAGAGAGATCCTTGCAAAAGAGCATCGGTCACTGAGCATAGCAACGTGATAGTTCACAAACATAGGTTTATAGATTATGAAACATACATCATGAGAAACCAAACAAGTGCCAAAGGGAAGAGCCATAAGAGAGTGATTCTATAATTAGGGGTACATTTCAGAACAGTTGACAGGAGTAACACAGTTGACAGGACACATTAGGGATGTGTAGCACAGTTGACATGTAACACAGTTGACATTTCCTCAATTTTTGGTCTTTGTGCTAGCTAAAGATGTTGAAAATGTCACCACATGACCATGATCAAGTCATATTTCTGTGTGCTATATAAAATTTTTGTCATTAAAAAAATCTCAAATAAGTACACAAGAAAATGTTGATAACAAAGTTGACGAACAATTAATCCACTCCATGTGTAGACAATAATTTTGATGAATTATTGACAAGGAGGAGTTGAAATTTACCACATTGTCTTCAAGGTTCCCACCAAAAAGGATGTACCTTCCAGCAATGTGAGTCATGTGACTTTGGAGCAAACCATTGCTGATTTATAGGGGTTTTATCAATGGGTAACACAGTTGACAGTGATTTCTTGGACAGACATAAAGTGAATAATTTCATGTATTTTAATGTTTTAAATAGATTTAAAAACAGCTTTATCATGTTTTAATACTTATTTTTGAACAATTAAAGCTGAAATAATATATAAAAACATGTATTTTATTGTTAAGTTTTAAGAGCAAACTTGACATTTAAGAAATCGGACAGCACAAAAACTGCAAATTCCAATATATAATTAGCATTTTTTTCCAAATAAATTATGGAACCTGTTAACTTTTAGTATTAAATGAAAGAGGAATATCATCCGATATCAAATTGGTCATTGTTTGAAATAATGACCAATAATATTTGGTAAAATTGACAAATACACACCATGGACTTGAAATGTACCCCTAATTATAGAATCACTCAAGAGCATTCAGCCAATTAATATATCGCATGCATCTCCAACGGGCAATAGTGTACCTGTAGGAAAGCAAGCAACAATAATAATGTACCTCACTGCGAGTACCAAACATTCGATGCAAGTTAGGACCGGGCAAAAAGGCAAGAGATTTTGATCATCGGGATGCACATGACCGGGAGACTTCGACAATGTGTGCTGAGAGGGAGAGCTCGTCATCAACACACACACACACACACACACACTCTCTCTCTCAGACTCTAAAACTCACACACACACCCTTGCTCTCTCTCTCTCTCTCTCTATCTCTCTCTCTCTCTCTCTCGCACGCACACACACACACTCTTTCTCTCTAGAACGTGGTATAGAGGTATAGCACCTCCCCTGGATAGGAATACCCCCTCAGCCTACTCTGTATTCAGAGTGAATACTGAGTTGATTTAATTGGTAATATAGGTCAATGTTGAAAAGTCTCAGACTGCCCAATTGAGAATTGAGATTGACAAATACAGTATATCCTAGTGCAAAGTATTTATATGTTTTGTTTGCTTTTCTGTTTTTTCTAATGTTCATAATTTCTCAAATCAGCATCACTGTTTTTCCTGGAGGAGGTTGTTGTTTCCTGGTCTATGCTGCTGTATGGACTTGTGATTCAGTGAATTAGAGGAGCAATGGCCAGGGCTTCCTCCCAGCCTTTATTACTGCGTCAGTCACTAAACAGGTCTGTGGCCTGGGTAAGCTCTGATAGGCTTCACAGTCCTGCTGTACACATGGGTCTCGGCACCAATAAAATCGGACCTGTCTCTGAACATTACGTGCCGGTTGGTCCTGGCTGCTATCCTGCACATTGGGGTCGCTTAATTTAGATATGCAGCTGTCATCTGGTGCTTGATACTGCTTGATAGTGGCTTTTGAAAGGGTTTAGTCATCTTTGTTTGGATGGAATACTAAAGGTGTTTGAAAGAAATTGAACAACGTTTATGTGTCACCTGACTATGCTGGTGTCAAGATCTGTCAGTACATTAGTAGCCTTTATTATCTTTGTGTGTGTTTGTATCTCTTTGTAAAAGCTCTCTCTTGTAAGTCTCTTTGGATGAAAGCATCTGCTAAATGAATAAATGTAAATGTATCTATAACATTTTTGCGTTTTTTGGAATGTGTGTGAGGCTTATGTAGCTGACTGCTGTTGGAATGAATTAGACTAACACAGAGCAGACAAGAGAGCCAACAGCAAGTGATGTCATCCTGAGCTGGGATTGGCTGCTTCCATCTTTCAGTCTCACTCTCCACACCCTTCTTACCGCTGCTACACACCCAAGCCTCTGCCGGTCCTCCATCTTTCTTTCTTTCTTTCTTATACCTATCTCTTCCTTTTTTTTCATCTGAAACATTGTTTTTTCTCTCCATAAATCTACCCATCTCACACTCCCTATCTCTACACCCACCCTCTCTCTCTCTCTCCTGTCTTGCTCACTCACTCTCTCTCTATCTCTCTCTCGCTCCTCTTTCACTCCACTGCATCACTGCTGCTGCTCTGCTCGTCCCAGGATCATGTGACGTTCACAGCCAATAGCGGAGCAGGCAGGGCTGACCGGAGGTGGAGTAGAGAGCAGGATCTAGAGCTGCTCCAGTTGGATCTGATCGATGCCGAGGACCAGATAGAGGAAGAGGAGGAAGAGGAGCAGGACCGGGGCCTGCTCCACGCTGCCCACCCCAGGCTCAACCACCGACAGAGGGAAGAGGAAGAGCAAGAGGTGGAGAAGAGGGCTGCCATTTGGCTCCCTCCTATTGGACCGGCCCCTGCGGAGAGAGATTCTGCTCTGGTCACCATGGATACGTACCGGCCCAAGAGACCCACCACGCTGGCACTGTTCCCTCAGGTGCCTCGGACCCAGGTGGGTAGGGTCCGGTTACCACTGTGATGAAACTATCAGATGTGGGTGGAGTTGAAAGAATGAGGTTTGTATTATATATAGAGGTTGTTTACTGTTGACAAGCCTAGGGCAGACATCCAAAGAAATGCTGGATCGGTGTGAAAATGCGATGAGGCTTTCACTGCTCTGTAATGACTGTGTGAATGTTCTGTAGTCAATTCTCCAGAAAGGCTTGGTTATCAAAGGAGTGTCAGAGAAACCAGCAGTTGTTGTGCTGAATGTGTGATTGTGAAGCACCAGGGTTTTACTGTATGTGTTGTGAAATTCCAGGGTGTGATGTGTGGTTGTGAAGATGTGAAGCAGAAATGTGTAATGAGTGGTAGTAATCCAACAGTGTTTTAGACAGAGACAGACTGTGTTCATCTGGCTTAATCAGGGAGTGGGCACGGCTAGTAAACCTGGAAGTGGTAAATCCCATCTCAGGGACTGAAGGTTTGAATATTTGAAGAAAGTATAAAATGGTGGGAAAGGGTGTTAGTCATCAAAGCCACTGTGCCTGGCAGTACCAGGGTAGTCTGTACTGGAGCAGGGAATGCGGCCCTTAATGCTGATGTTTAGAACTCTAAGGTGGGTGCTTTAGCCTTACATAGCTTGTGATAAGGTTAATACTGTAGCTCTGTCCACTGACACTGAGGCCAGGGATAAGAGGCTAGGGAGAAGAGGCCTGTCATGTCTAAGTACAAAGGCCTGGAGTTATCGCAGTAATGGGCCTGCAGTAAGAGTATTCTAGACTGAGTACACGACAAAACGCTCAATGTTCCATCTTTAAGTGAAATTGTTAGTGGACAGAGAGTGAGAGCGGTAAAGAAAGATAGAGATGTAAAGGAGCAGTAAGAGAAAGACAGACAAACAGAAACAGAGTAAGAAAGAGATAGAAAAAGACAGAGATATATGGGGGTTTGGGGGCTAGCCCTGTCTGTCTTTAGTCCGAATTACCGTGGCTGCAGATCTTAATAGCACTTTGGCCGCCACTGCTGAGATCAAGTAGCTTGTGTGCTGTTTCTTCTGTAGTGTAGGCTCAAATCAGGTTAGTCTTGCTCTGCTACACCAAACCTGCTGTACTACAGCTGTTGTACACATCAGGTTAAGAAGTAAAAACATTTACTTCCAATCAGACTTGTATAGAACAATGGTATGACCAGAACACTGAATCAGGGTACAGGACCTCAGAGCGGCTTTTCCACCAGACATGATAGATGGTGACAGGAAGCAGGAAGTGTAGGGTGACCCTCTTTGGCCCTCAGCAGTGTTGTTTTCACCGTGAGACAGTAGAACATCTGCTGTAAGCCATATGCTTCCTGGTTGCTGTCATGGCCACCCAATACCTGTTCAGGCGTAACCTGAGGTTATATTCATGTGTATTAAGCTAAAATGAGCCAAGAGAGAATGCTTTAAAGAGTCACAAATAGAACAGATTCAACTTCAAACTACACAAACACTCATCTGAGTTCTCTTATTCGCTCCAAGGCACTGTTGCCATAGTAACAAGGGTGTGCAGTGCCAGCTGCATCTTCAGTGAGTCAGCAGCCTTCTGAGTGGTTGCTATGACAATGTGGGCTGTATCTTCTTGCTGCTTGCTGTTCCTCTTCCTGGCAGTGATATTGGTGTGATGATGTCACTGGGGCTGACTGGAGGCTGCAATTCATGATGTTATCCAACCAGCCCAACATCCCAAACACACAGACTAGATGCATATTATACATTACCAGCTTTGAAACACAGAGATACATACTATACGTACTGTACATTTCCTTCAATCTACAACCTACATCCATGTTGGACACCAAACTTTAAGTATTAACACAGTATAATACAGTCAGACACAATGTGCATGAAAATCAGTATTATATACCGTACAATTTATAGTAGTTCAGTCAAGACACTCATGTGATTATACATCATTTGATAATAAGTGGATGATTTCTTGATAACCATGACATGGAAATGTGTTTGACTTTGGCGGAGTGGAATGTCTAAAAGGGAAGCGCTCCCTACCGCCTCGAAGCGACACATACGTGCATACATATATGACATGAGGCATGGAGCAATAGATATATAATACAGACAACAGGTGGAGAAAGGGGATGGTGGTGGGTGGCAGCAACACTGATCATTAGACAGTTCAATATCTGCGCGGCCTTAAAGGCCATCTTCAGGGACGAGGCCCAATGGGCTTGCGCTAGCTGAGTCACGTTTGTTCATGAGCGATAACGTGGGTTACCTGAGTACCTGTGCTGCCAGTACATGTGAGGGAATGAGTGATGACGTGTCCTGAGGTGTTTGAATGAGTGATGACGCGTGCAGCTTGAGAGCCCTGCCAGAACTATCTTCGCTCATAATGTGAAGGCGTTGGAGGAGATTAGACAAAACAACGAGTCGTACAGTATAGTTTCAGTTCTCTTCAATTATTCCTTTGTGTGCGTGCGTGTGTGCATATAAAAAAAAGACACAAGGACTGAAATGCAGATAGACCATCACTTCTTATCGCTTAAATCCCAACACAAAAAGCAGGCCCTAGGTCAATAGTGAGTAAAATAGTAACAGGCAAACAGGCAGGTCTAGTGGAGCTAGGACAGTGGTTCTTAACCATGTTGGAGATACTGAACCCCACCAGTTTCACATGCGCATTTACCGAACCCCTCTTAATTGATCGTGTCATCACGAATCATGAGTCGGATGTGTGTCTTGACCTCCGCAGAACCCCTGAGATTGACTCACCGAACCCCTGGGGTTCGATCGAACCCAGGTTAAGAACCACTGGGCTAAGAGGCACATGGAACCTGTAAACAATGCAACAGTAATATAGACACACACATTTACCCATATAGTTGGATAGTCAACCAGAGCACTGACAGTGTGTGTGTGTGTCTCCTTTTCCCTTTGGTAAGATACATAAAAAAGATTATGCCAAATTAATAAACAAATTATGAAATCATTTTATCTTCCCTTCTCTCCAGGACACAATTAACAACAACTCATTTGGAAAAAAGGACACCTGGAATGAGTCAAACTCCTCTTCTCCACACATCACAGGTGTGTCTGTGTATATGTGTCATGTCTCTATGTGTAATTGTGTTAGCACTTTACAAGCATTCACAGTGAATGAGTCTGAACAGTCTTTGTGCAACAGTGTACTTTGTTGTCACGGACCATGCAAATCAGTTCATTACCTTCTAAACAGTCTAGAGAAGCATGCAGGAAACACACTAATCGCTTCCATAATCCTGGAAACAATAAGCATATTCTCTTAATAAATAATCTGTTGTTTTGCTTGCACATTTGTGCTTTGTGCATGTGTGTTCTAAGGAGATCTGATGCCCACTCAGAGCCATGTCCAGCAAACAGAGGGTGAAATCCAGTTTAGTAGCAGTTCAGCCTCCAACCTCAGAGGAACAGCACCAGCGTCCTCTCATAGCCAGCCCACCAGAGACAGCATAAACACGTGCAGTGTAGCTACAGACACACACACAGGGCCATGGGACCAGAGCTCTACTGCCTCTCATCGACCCTTATCTACCCAACGTAGCCAACGCAGAGCAGCGGGAGCAGAAATGAGGGAGGGGGCTGGGTTGAGGGAGGGGGAAAACAGCCGCCGAGCCAGCACGGAACAGCAGCCCCCGGAGCCCACAGACGAGATCTATTTGACCCCAGTCCATAAGGATCCAGACAGGCCCTACCTGTCCATGTCCAGCGAAGCAAACCGCATGTCCATCAGCTCTGACACGGACGGGCCCCCACAACACCCCCACCCCTCCCTCCCTGACCGGACCAACCCCTCCATAAGTGAGGAAGAAGACAAGGTGTACTCCCCCGTGCCTCCCCCTCCAGGTAAGACTTCTTCGGGCTGCCTTACTGCTTCTGAGGGCAGGCAGGAACATACCAAGCCTGACCAAGAGGTGTGTTCTGGAGGGGCTCTGAGGACTGACCGGAGGAGCAGCTGCGAGGCCAATGCAGGCCTCTCTTATGACTCAGTAAAGTACACTCTGGTAGTGGACGAACATGCTCAGCTGGAGCTGGTCAGCCTGAAGCAGTGTTACCATAGCTACAGCGACGACGGCGGCGATGACAGCGATGCTGACACCGTGTATGAGTCAGCCAATGAAGATGAAGACAATGAGGAGAGCCGCCGGAGTATGAAGAGAGACTCGTCAACTTCAACATCCTCACACCTCTCCAAGGCCCCGTCGTCTTCTGAGTCTCAAGGCGCATTGCGTTCACACAAGTTCCTCAACGTGTTTGTGAATGGACACCGTCCCATAGCAGGTGAGTGTAACAAAAAGTGTATAACGAAAAGTGTTTTGATGTGGTGCATTAGGTTTGTGAAAAGCCTCAGAAGAAAATAACTTCAAACGCCCCTCTCATTCAACTGATGCACAAACAAGGTGTTTTGTGATATATGCTATAGTACAGTAGACATGCAGTGCTACCACCACACCCATCATGTAATTTACATAACACCTGCTTTCTGGTCTGTAGGTGCAGAGTCCTTTGGCCAGTTCTCATGTGTTTTAGACGGAGTGGAGCGAGAGCAGAGCCACAGAGCTGTGTTCAGGTTAGCCTCTGCTCTGCTCACCCTCTGACCTTACCATAACCACACAGCCTCCTAGCTTGAAATCACTGTCAGCAGAGTTAACACCTGCTCTTCACACATTATTTTCTCTCTGGAGTAACCGACTGAAATGTGGTTTGAAACCTGTGTGTGGTGGTTGCCAGATTTGTGCCGCGTCATGAAGATGAGCTGGAACTGGAGACGGATGACCCCCTGTTGATGGAGGAGCAGGCTGAGGACATGTGGTGTCAGGCGTACAACATGAGGACAGGTGCCAGCGGCATCTTTCCTGCCTACTACGCTGCCAAGGTCAAGCAGGACAACCTCAAAGGTATCTTACTACATGAACCAACAAACTAACAAGGTGACACGTTGATATGATCAGTGACCAATGCTCTTTTATAAAGTTCTCTCTTGGAAGTCACTTTCAATAAAAGCGTCTGCTAAATGAGTAAATGTAACAGTGGTAAAATGATAATCCAGAAGTCGCATGTGCTGTGTGTTAGTGTCCTGACAGTGGGTGTGATCTGTGTGCCAGGGTCTCCAGGCGATGTGACAGACAAGTTCAGGGTGCATTTCCTGGGCAGTGTCCAGGTGCCCTACCATAAAGGCAACGATGTTCTCTGTGCTGCAATGCAAAAGGTAGACACCCAGCCCCTGCTGCGTTGCTGGGGTAACCACACACATCACATCAGTTATCAGATCAGTAGAACGCTTTCAGAATGTTTTCTGAAGTCTTCTGCTTAAGTAGAATCTCCATGATTTTGAATTGGCAGTAGAGCTACTTCTTAACTCTCTAAGTCTGGATTGCTTGTTGTGAAATAACAAGGAAAATATCAATAATTTTGTTGTTGCTGTTGTTTGGTTGCCAGATTGCTGCCAACAGGCGAATGTCCATGCAGCCTCCCTCTGCATGTGTGGTGGAGATCAGCTTGAAGGGGGTGAAGATCATCGTGCAAGATGAGTGCAAGACCTCAGAAAGAGTATGTTTCTATTGACTTTTATAACATTATTTTATTGTGGTCGCATATGGGCCTTTTCTTTGTCTTTTCTTGCCATGACTACATCTGGGGGGAAAGGTTTTGTCATTTTGTCTCTATTCATAAGCTGTACTACACCTAGAAGATACAGAACACCAGCCTACACCCTCTACTGTATATGGTTAGGGGTGCTCCACTAAAAGCTCAGCAGAATTTACTAAGACAGGTCCTGCTGAAGCTTTCTGGAGAAGGTGGACATTACCCTCTTGTGGACTTTTGGGGTAGTTGCGGTCATTCAGTGATATAACCACAGTTGCTTTGCAGAATTATAGAATTCTGGGGCCTCATGTACAAAGGTTGCATACGCACAAAAACGTGGCGTACGTCCTTTCCCACGCTCACTTTCAGATGTATCAAACGTGAAATTACGTGCGGTGCCCCACGCCAACTTCATACCTGTCGTACGCACGTTTCTACAGCTATTGTTCCTTTGGCGACACTTAGAGGTGATGCTGGGAAACTGTTAATAATGTGAAAACAGTCAAGTGATGTGCACATCTGAGACACCTTTATGAACAATTTACACACCCAGGCGTTTGTAATCATATAGGTGAATATAAAAGCATGCGCAATGTGATGAAGAAAAATTGTATTAACAATGGCAGCGTTCGCGTTGTTTGAGGACCTTGCAAATGGTGCAATCCGACGTGAGCGAGTTTTTAGGGAACGCGAGGATTTACTTGCAAACAATAACTGGCTCATAAACCGATTTTCGTTACCAAAGCCAGTGTTACTGGAGTACGCAATTAGCAGCGACAGCCGGTTTCCCTAAGGTTATCGGAGATATTGACTGCACACACATTGCTATAAAAGCGCCATCACAGGATGAATTTGTTTCTGTTAATAGAAAACATTTTAATTCCATTAATGTTCAAATCATATGTGATGCGCAAATGCAGTTAACTAAAATCGTGGCAAGGTGGCCTGGTTCAACGCATGACTCATTCATTCTGACTAACAGCATCGTTGGGAACAGGCTGGAGGCTGGCGCGGTGCGCGATGGGTGGCTATGGGTGCGTAAATAGTTTATTCGTTTAATTGTCTATGTAATCCAGCGAAGTGCACATTTGGGCAGGTGCGCATTCAAATGTTTATTTTATTTGATTGAAATTAGAGCTGCAAAGCTTTCTATCAAGCCCCTGATTGACTCTTTTCTTCCCTCTACTCAATTTGATTTATCTGATCGGACCAAAAGGGAAATTAGATAAACCTTTATTTGTCCTCCAGGGGGTGGAAATTGCAGGTCCAGGGCCTATTTACATTGGCGTGGACAGGGAGGAGTTCGGCACCTCTGCATGTGCGCTCAATTCCACGTTGATTGTGATGTACAAAAGAAACGTGCTTGGATCCATGCTTACGCACACTTTGATACATCTGAATTTATTTGTGCGTACGACAGTTTCTGGGTTGGCAATTGGCAACGCAGTTGACCGTACTGTAGTCAGACTGTGGAAAGTAAACGTGGAAAGAGTGATTCCTCGTAATATTGATATATTTTGTTTTCCTCACTAACTTTTTTTCACACAATGTCATCATTATCATAAAGATCAAATCCAGCAGTGTTATTTGCGCTTGTACTGAGTGATAATTGTTCCATAAACATCGTGTACAATCCAACGCAAATTTTTTATCAAAATGCAGCGCTGTCTCACAATTAGATTGTCTAATACGGGAGTGTAGGGGGAGATGCCCGACTGCATGGAATACAGGATAACATCGCATATACCTTTAGTTAACTGCAGAACACAGTGTATAACTAAATATGTAATAATGTTCAGTTTAGTTCAGTTTAAGTTTATTGTCCCCCAAGGAGGAAACTTGTCTTGTAGTAGGTAAAAAACATACAGATAGCACAAGAGTTAAAAGGCACATCCACATAACACAGACTAGTTAAAAACGCTGTTACACTCAAATTCATCTAAAACTTGCAAGAATTGTGCAAATGTAGTAACCTGATTGCGCTTGGTACAAAATAGTTATTTGTCCTATTGAACTTAAAACAAGGAACTCTGAATCTCCTGCCTGAGGGGAGAACCTCAAAAGAGTGCATAATGTGCATATATCATATGTGATGCATATATTTCGAAAACCGAAATGGCTAGCGCTGGCACTGATTCTTAATAACCCTAACCTTAAATTACTTGTGATGACAGTAGAGAGTCGCCCAGAAGCCTAGGGGCTCTTTTTCCTGCTGCCTTGTCGACATGGGCGTCGTTAGCCCTGTTTTAGGGGGGCTGAAGCCCCCCTAAAATGTTCTTCAGCCCCCCTAAATAATTATCGGGATTATTATTATCGGGCCGCCGAAGAAATACGATAATTAATAACAATATTTTATTTAGAAAAATTACCGGATGCTCACGGTTAAATGTCGATAACTTGAGCGTCAAACATGTAACCCACAAGTTCGAAAAACGAGTAAAAAACTGACGTCTTTGGGAATCGCTGGCTAGCAACGTCCCTGCTTGTCGACCCTCTGACCAGGCAGCCATCACAAGGGACTGGTAATGCAGGCATATCCAGAAGCATGGTTTTAATAAACTGATTAACAGTATGCAAGTTCTGAAGGTCCAACATGAGTTTGAGGCTCATGGAGACTACAGAAAGAAAGATTTACCAGAGAGTTGATGGCTGAAGTTTTTTTTTCCTCATGCAATTAATCTCTTTGAGCCTTTTTTCTCGTCTCTCTTGTTGTCCCCCTCTTTCTGTCTCTACCTCCACCTGATTATTTTAAAGTCACTCTTTCCTCCTCTTCAACCCCTCCATTTCTCGCTCTGTTTTGACAGGGGGACAGATGCTTTCACTTCTTCCAGCTGAAGAACATCTCCTTCTGTGGCTGTCATCCAAAACATAACAAGTGAGTGGTTAGACTACAGCTGTGAGTGATTGGCTTACAACTACAATGACTGAAAAAAGATCGGGTCTATAGCTGCAACAGTTAAAAGTAAATTTATGTACAGCTGTAACATCTGCAGTCATTATAACAGCTGATGTGTTCGGCAGGAAAAAGAGCTGAAGTGTAGCACGACTCTACCCGACTATACTCGGTTTGTAGTAAACTCCTGAACCCGTGGGGTGGTTTTCCACCGCAAATTGTACCTCAAAAAGTACTCGGCGAAAGGGGCGTGACGTAGGCCCTGACGTCTTTTTGTACGCGACGTAAATAACACCAACGCAACCCACAAGTGGACAGAACCCACATTATAATTTTAGCCATGTTGACGAACTAGTCTTTTGTAACTTATCTGACTTTTAAAAAGCTTGTAGACTGTTGGTGTAATGGACTGTATCTGATAGTAATAAGTATTAGCTGCGGCGCTGTTGCTTTAAGTCGCTATCGTGACTTCGTCACACTTTCTGGCCAATCAATGGCCGGCCGTCTGCCGACGTCACCTTTTAGCTCGACTTAAGATCGCCTGGTACCTAGAGCAAGAAGGTACCAAAAAAGTACCCGCTAGCCAGGTAAAAAAAGTACCAGGTACCATGGAACTGCGGTGGAAACGCAAAAAATGCGAGTAGGGGCGAGGCGAGCTGATTTCATGCGGTGGAAAAGCGCCATAATAATGCCGACCTCAGTGCTTTCAATACTGAACTTCCTGTTTATATTCAGGAACTCAGTCCTGTAGATGGGAGTGCAGAACATCTAAAGTCCTCTTCTCTGCTTCTAGGTACTTTGGCTTCATCACCAAACACCCTGATCATCAGAAGTTTGCCTGCCATGTAGTCATGTCTGAAGACTCCTCAATGCCGCTGGCTGAGTCTGTTGGGTGAGATGATAACAGACATCTCTCTTTTCTTTCACCGCCTTCTCACTTCCCACAAATCCTCTTCTCTCCAATTCTCCTGTCCTCTTATTCTCTCCTCATCTCATCCTCTCATCTCAGCTCTGCTTGTTCCCTTCACCATTCCCTGATTTATCTACCAACACAGCAATATTCATGTTCATGCAGACTGCATGTGCATGAGAACAATGACTAGAAAACATTTCCTGACCCGTCCTCTCTCTGTGGGTATATAGGAGAACCTTCAAGCAGTACTATAAAGAACACATGGGCTACTCTTGCCCTACTGAGGACATCTTCTTAGAATAAGTTCAAGACCTAAATACTGCCCCAGAATTGTCATCCAACTACTTGCATGGTGGGGTTTGTAAACTTACAGAGTTGAATGGAAACATTTCATTTGGGCTGTTAAAAAAAGATATTTACAGTTTGTTATTTATAATAAAAAAGCTATACGGCTGTAGTAAGCATCAGCTGAGAAGTATATCTGAAATATGAAGAGATATATCTGAAGTGATATCAAGCCAAACTAAAAACATTAAATACCACAACAAAACATACATGTGTTTTCCTTTTAAATGTTTCGAGCCAAAATAATGTTCTTGATATTCTCAGACTTTTGGAGCAGATTCAGATTTGGCTGTATTTACTTTGGATTAAAATGTTTCAATCTAATGCATCGTCAGCACAACATTCACACACTTAAATAAATGAAGACAGGCATGTCTTTTTACTTCACCAACCAAAACTACAAATGTACCATTTCTTGCCATAGACCTAGTGAAACGAATGTAGCAACTGACAATAGCAGTCAATATTCAGAAAGAAGGATCTATCTCAATACTAGCACTATTAAAAAAAAGAAGTTATTTTTTTAAATCAAGATCCATTTATCTGAATGTGTGAGACTATTTGTTGTGTTTAAAACCAATAAAAATGACAATCTAAATAAATATGTGACACATTCCATCATAAAAAATCTTAATCTTATACTATTAAGCTAACACCTGTAACAAAGATTGAATTGCATATGAATGCAAGTTGTGATCATATTATGGCACATGACGTATATTAACTACGTGTACACCATGTACATGACTAACAAATTAATGGTGTTGTAACATATTCATGCGTGATCTCATACCATGTGTTTAGCGTGAATGGTGCGTGTTGTATGAAATTAAGTTACTGTATGAAGTCCAATCAGCCAAGGGTTATGGCATATGAATCACGCTGCTTTTTCTTCCTTTCCATGATCCTCCAACTCTTCAGAGACTGTGTTCCTAAATCATGTCACAGCTGCGTGTAGTGCCTATTTTCTATTTATTGTAATTGTATGAAGTGTTCCTGTATTATTTTGATGGGTTCCCTGAAAGTGCAAAAGTAAATCGACATGTATAGATGTATGATGTTTGTCAAGACATGTTCCTTTGAGTTTGAAATCAGCCTGTTTGTTGCATGATACCAGTGTGTAGTGATGTAGAGAACAGAACAGGATGATCCAGTCTTAATAAACCCTAGGGCCGCCTCAGTCCTCGCTCACTTGTCTCCCCTCTGTCAATGATGGCTGCCTGCAATCACAACATTTAGCTGTAATCACTTTCATTAAATGAATTACACATAATAGATCAATTGATATACAGTATATTTAATTTGGATAGGCTATTATAGGGAAATTATTTTACAGAAAAGTATCCAGTGAGTGTGACTTAGCACACTCTTGCCAATAGTCTTGGTCTATAGGTCTAGGTTAGGGTTCAGCAAAGGGGTCAATGTACATGAAGTCAGGGGTGGGGACAGGGATCAGTAGAGGTCAGAGATGGGAAAAGTTCAAAGGTGGTGGAGGTCCAGGGTTGAGGGAGTTGAGGGGTCAGTTCTCTGAGGAGTCAGTCTCCTCTGTGGAGCCGTCACTCTCCATCTCTATCCTCTTGCGGTGGTGCAGGGACTTGCGAGGGGAGGCCTTCCTGGGGGGTTCCTTCAGCCCCGGAGCACTGCTGCTGCTGTTGGACGTGGGGCTGATGGCGACCTGGGAGATACTGGAGTGGTGGGGGGTAAACTGCTATAAATACAATCCAGTAATATGTCTGGATAGATTGAGGACTACAGCATGCTGTCTCCCAGAAAACTCACAGCCTCTCCACCTCCTGGTCCATTTCTGGGTCAATGAGCAGCTCAGACTTGTTGGGAAGAGCACCTAACACATCAGGTCTAGTTATCAACACCGAATAGTATGATAAAAACATCTCACGTCCACTAAAGCAGCCTTTCCAACTCAACTCACAGGACTTATCCTCCTCAGAAATACTTTGAAAATAATTACTTTATTCCTTAAGGGCTTTTGTTAGATGCATTTCCACTACAGGATCTTTCCACTAAAATGTTTGCTATTGTATACACCACACTGTAAAAGACGAGTTTCACACCCCAAAAAATGCTTGGTTGTAACACTGATTAACATCAGACACTTACTAAATATGTAGCATTAGTATGTATTATGTCTTACCAATGTCCTGGTTGATGCCTTCATGCCTTGCTAGAGCCATGAGGAAGCTGTAGAATGAGACTTTCTGGCTCTGCTCCAGGACTTCTCTGATGGCCGGGGTGGAGGGGTGGCTGGACAGGAGCACAAAAGTTCCACAACTCAAGGTCTTTGGTTGCACACCTAACACTAGTCACATACCAGCCCCTAACCTATCAAGGATGGGAGCATAACTAACAACAATAGAGTGAAAGACAGTGGTCACAAAACTACCATGTACAATCATATGAAAAAGTTTGGGAACCCCTCTCAGCCGGCATTATAATTGACTCTGCTTTCACGCAAAAAAAGATAAAAGTGGTATGTCTTTCATTAACCAGGAAGATCTAAGTACTGGGGTGTTTTCCAAACAAAGATTTTTAGCGAAGCAGTTTTTAGTTGTATGAAATTAAATAAATTGTGAAAAACTGGCTGTGCAAAAATATGGGTACCCTTATGATTTTGCTGATTTGAATGCATGTAACAGCATGTAAAACTGATGACTTGAAAAATCTAATTGGTTGGATTATCTTGTTAAGCCTTGAACCTCATAGAAAGGTGTGTTCAATCATGGGGAAAGGTATTTAAGGTGCCCAAATACAAGTTGCACTTCTCTTTGACTCTCTGCTGAAGTGAGACAGAATGGGATCATCAAAACAGCTCTCCACAGATCTGAAAACAAAGATTGTTCGTTTTCATGGTTTAGGGGAAGGCTACAAGAAGCTTTCTAAAAGGTTTCAACTGTCAATTTCGACTGTAAGAAATGTTGTCAGGAAATGGAAGGACACAGGCACAGTTGCAGTTAAACCCAGGTCTGGAAGACCAAGAAAAGTGCAGGAGCGGCATATGCGGAGGATTGTGAGAATGGTTGCAGACAACCCACAGATCACCTCCAAAGACCTACAACAACATCTGGCTGCAGATGGTGTATCTGTACATCGTTCAACAATTCAGCGCAATTTGCACAAAGCACATCTGTATGGCCGGGTGATGAGAAGGAAGCCCTTTCTGCGCCCACGCCACAGGTACAGTCGCATGGAGTATGCTAAAGCTCATTTAGACAAGCCAGATTCATATTGGAAGAAAGTGCTTTGGACTGATGAGACAAAAATTGAGTTGTTTGGTCATTAGAAAAAGCGCTTTGCATGGCGAAAGAAGAACACTGCATTCCAAGAAAAACACCTGCTACCTACTGTCAAATTTGGGGGAGGTTCCATCATGCTGTGGGGCTGTGTGGCTACTTCAGGGACTGGGGCCCTTGTTAAAGTCGAAGGTCACATGAATTCAACCCAGTATCAACAGATTCTTCAGGATAATGTTCAAGCATCAGTCACAAAGTAGAAGTTACGCAGGGGTTGGATATTCCAACAAGACAATGACCCTAAACACTGTTCAAATTCTACAAAAGCATTCATGCAGAGGGAAATGTACAATGTTCTCAAATGACTGTCACAGTCCCCTGACTTGAACATCATCGAAAATCTATGGGATGATTTGAAGCGGGCTGTCCATGCTCGACGGCCATCAAACTTAACTGAACTGGAGCGCTTTTGTATCGAAGAATGGTCAAAAATACCTCCATCCAGAATCCAGACACTCATCACAGGCTACAGGAGGCGTTTAGAGGCTGTTATTTTTGCAAAAGGAGGCTCAACTAAGTACTGATGTCATTTTTTTTGTTGGGGTGCCCAAATGTATGCACCGTCAAATTTTGTTATGATGCCTATTGCATATTTTCTGTTATTCTAATAAACAAAACGACACTGCTGAAATACTCCTGTTTCCCTAAAGTTTGTCATTTATGAAAAGGAATTTGCTTCTTTGAAATCCCAGTTAATTATGAACAGTAGATTAAGAGGGGTTCCCAAACTTTTTCATATGACTGTATCTATACCCCTCAGATCACCATACAGGTGGAGTGTCCGTGTGACAGGAGTGAAAAACCTTACAAACATTACATTGTTGTTACCTGTATTTAAACCTCTCAAAGAGTCCCTCAATACAATCCCCAAACAGAGAGGAGTCCACCCCCTCCTGGGGGTCGTCCTCCTCACCCACCACCGAGTGAAGCGGCTCTACTGAGGTGGAGGTGGGAACGATGACTGTGTTGGGGCTTTTGCCTGACAGCAGGTCCTGGTAGATCATGGAAACACTCTCAAGGAACTCTGTAAATGGAAGGTACATATCAATGGTCATCTGTTGTCATCCTGCTACACCTCTCTGCAGCATTTGATCATCAGATCCTGCTCGCTGCACTCTCTGAGATGGGCATCACTGGCACTGCACTTGAATGGATCTCATCTTACCTGACGGGAAGATCCTAACGGGTCTCCTGGGGTGGAAAAAAGTCAGGTCCTCACCTGCTCTCCACTGGTGTCCCACAAGGTCTTCTATTCTACCTGTACACCACCTCACTCGGACCAATCATCATCTCCCATGGCTTCTCCTACCACTGCTATGCTGACAACACGCTATACCTGTTGTTACCCCCAACCGATGCTGGGATCTCAACTAGGATCTTGGCCTGCCTCACAGACATCTCGGCCTGGATGATCAGGCACCAACTTCAGCTGATCCTCGCCAAAACAGAACTTCTCATCATCCTGGCCAAACTGTCAATCACCCACGATCTCTCTATCACTCTGGAATCCGCAACGTGGACCCCTTCATCTTCTGCCAGAAACCTAGGGGTTACCTTAGATGACGAGTGCTCCCTCACAGCAAACATTGCTGTAGTCTCCTGGTCATGTAGACCGGTACAACATCCGGTCATGTAGACCTGTACAACATCCGGAAGATCAGAAGATACCTGTCTGAGCACTCTGCCAAGCTGCTAGTCCAAGCTCTTGTCCTCTCAAAGCTGGACTACTGCAATTCACAACTAGCCGGTCTTACAGCAAACGCATTCTGCTCCTTCAGAAGAGCCAATTTCTGGCCATTTCTCAGAAAAGATTAATGATAACGCGAAACGTTTTCTTTCACTCTTGGATAGCAATTGGCCAAAGCCATGTATTGCGACATATCTGTGTTTACTCTTTTAAAGCACAATGACAACATAAACTATCCAAATCACCCTGATCAAAAGATTACATACCCTTGTAATTTGGCCTGATAACCTGCACCTAACTTGAAACAACTGGGATTGAATGGCTATTAAAAGTAACTATCTTCACCTGTGATTTTTTAGCTTGCTGGACTCCTGAGAAAACCCTGTATCCCTCATGTGGTGCTTTTCTAATGTCTTGCATGCAGAATCATGTGAAAAGCTAAGCAATTGCCAAAGGATCTGCGAGAACAGGTAGTACAACTGTACAAATCAGGAATGGGATATAAGAAAATTGCCAAACAGTTGATAATGCCTGTTGGCACTGTTCAAACACTAACTGAGAAATGGAAAGTAAGAGGAACTGTAGACATCAAACTTATTGTGATTAAACCAAAATTGAACTTTATGGGAAAAACCATACATGTTATGTTTAGAAAAGCAACACCAAGGCCTATGATGGAAGGTACACAATTGAAAACAGTGAAACACGGTGATGGATCGCTGATGTTTTGGGGATGTGTGAGCTACAAAGGCACAGGAAATTTTAGTCAGAGTTAATGGCAAGATTAATGCTGCCAGTTATCAAAAAAGTACTGGAGGAAAATCTACACTCCTCGGTCTGGAGGCTGTGCATGGGATGTACTTGGACATTCCAGCTTGACAACGATCCCAAGCATATGGCAAAATCAACCAGTCAGTGGCTACAACAGCATTAAGTGAAGGTTCTAGAATGGCCATCTCAGTCTCCTGACTGCAATATTATTGAACCACTCTGGGGAGACCTGAATTGTGCTGTTCATGCAAGACAGCCCAATAATTTAGAACTGGAGGCTTTTTGCCAGAATGGGCAGCTTTACCATCTAAAAGGTTAAGAGACTCACTGACAACTACCACAAAAGACTGAGCTGTTATTGATGTTAAAGGGGGAAATACACCGTATTAGGAACTGTTCTGTACTCAACAGTACAACAGAACAGTCTTTCCCCCAGGGTCATAAAGATTCCTACTGGGGGACCTGTTGTCTTTTTGACGGTCCTAATCCTGCATAGATTTTACATTATTGCTGATTGCTTCCAACAGGTACACTATTGCACATCAGATTTGCTTGCTTTATAATTGTTGGATTTTCATGATGTATGTTTCATAATCTATAAACCCGCTAAATTTGGGGTCTATCACGCTGCTGTGATCAGTGACCAAGGCTCTTTTGTAAAGCTCTCTTGGAAGTCGCTTTGGATAAAAGTGTCTGCTAAATAAATAAATGTAAATGTAATGTATCCAATACCTTTAGATATCCACAGATACATAGGGACAAGGGATTTATTTGGGACTAGCAATAATATCTAGCAATGGTTGCTTACCCTCAAAGTAGAACTGCATTTGGAAAGCGTAGAGGAAGTCAGAAAAGGACAGCAGGCAGTCCAGGGCATCTTCCATCAAAACAATCCTAGCAGAATGGATTGCATCAAGGAATATGAGCATTGACTAATCATACTGTTATGTTAGTGTAAAAGCACAAGGTAATAAGACAAATGTCACAACTGACCTGGCTGCATTCTGAACCATCTCCAATGGGAAGTCTGGACAGAGGAGCTGCAGCAGGGAACTATACTCCAGCATGGCCAGGAGGTCTGAGAAAGTAGAGAATCACCCGGTACATAATAGAAAAGAATATCAGAAAATGTAAAGTAGTACTAAGATTAACACATATAGACATACATTCGAGTGCGCAAATAAATCATAGACATATGAACAGACAGACATGGACAAATGGATTTGACGGACAGGCCCACCTCCATTCTTCCCAATCTGCCTGTAGCACCTCCAGAAGACTCTGATGAAGGAGGCCCTGTTGTGAGGCGTGGCCTTTATGTAGCTGAACTCCCTGAAGAGGACATGGTTGCCACTCTTCACACTGCTGAAGCTGCGAACACAGGAAACACAACCACATTCTCATAGACAGAGCAAAGAAAACAAATCTTGAACTGTTATTCAACCCCCCTTTATATTGCAAAGGTGAAGAAGCACGGATGGATTCTGAAAGACCAGAAGTCTAGGTTGCAATATGGTTCTTTAAATGGTTTGCTGCACTTACTAACCGACTCATATAATTAATTCACCGAATGCATTGCTGTGGTAACTGTAACCCAGAAAAATCCTCAAGAGACTTACTACTCGGCAAAGTAGCGAACCACGCCAAACTGTATGTACTCCTCCTTGTGTTCCAGCAGTTGAGTCACTGCATCATTTAGGTAGAAAAGCACATTCGTTTCGCCTGCAGCGATGGAATCGGAAAGATGATGGGATGAAAGGCGGGGAAGGTATATGGACGAACCACAAGGTTTAAATATAATATTGAAACTCAAGCACAGCGGAGTGTAGTTAGGCTAGCTCAACATATTTTCTGCTTGTAGTTAAGGCTCTTTCAGCATATAGCCAGGCTACAGTACTACAGTACAATATAAGTACGATTGAGAGTAGAACGTTTGTCCTCCCTGACTGTACTTTGTACAGATGTACTGTAGCATTAACTCGTCATATGCGACACTATACAAACACCTGCTATGTACACTTACCAAGGTAGTCGTCCACTGAAAGAGCCGGATTGAATCGATTCGTTTTCGTGCACATATTAGTATCGGTATATATTTTTTTTAATTTAATCCAACGTTTCTAGAGCTAGCTATCTGGTGTTAATTCAACAATACGTAGCTCTAGCTAGAGCTACCATTTTGCAGCCGACCTACGCTTCCATGGTTACAGTAGATGCTGACAACGCGTAACCCTGTTTTGTAAACCGGCGTAACCCATACGGGAGGAGTTTCCTTTTGCCAGAGACGACTTAAAATAACGTTTTGAAATTGTACTACCTGCACAGACATACATGCAAACGCTCATTATTTAATTAATTGCTACTCTCTCAAACCAGAACATTATAATTTACAATTTATGAAATATAGCTGTGTGCTGTACTTTACCCTACAAAAATGTGGGGGAGATTCACTGAACTGCAGCTGGAGTCAATGCTTCAAGAACCACTACGCACATCAAGACATGGGTTTAAGCTGTCTCATTCCTTGTGTCAAGCAACTCTTGAACAACAGACAGCGTCAGAAGCGTCTTGCCTGGGCTGAAGACAAATAGGACTGGACTGCTGCTGAGTGGTCCCAAGTTATATTCTCTGGTGAAAGTACATTTTGTATTTCGTTTGGAAATCAGGGTCCCTGAGTCTGGAGGAAGAGAGAAGAGGCACAAAATCCATGTTGTTTGAGGTCCAGTGTAAGGTTTCCACAGTCAGTGATGGTTTGGGGTGCCATGTCATCTGCTGGTATTGATCCAATGAGGTCCAACTCATCGCAGCCATATATCAGGAAGTCTTAGAGCACTTCATGCTTCCTGCAGATGACCAACTTTATGGAGATGCAAATTAAATTTTCCAACAGTACTTGGCACCTGCACACAGTGCCAAAGCTACCAGTACCTGGTTTAAGGACCATTGTATCCCTGTTCTTAATTGGCCTAGGTAACATTCTAATTTTCTGAGATACTGAATTTGGGTTTTCTTAAGTTGTCAGTTATAATCATAAAAATTTAAAGAGATAAACAGTTGAAATATATCTGTATGTAATGAATGAATGTAATATATAAAACTTTCACTTTTTGAATGGAATTATTTAAATAAATAAATATTTTTGTGGATATTCTAATAGTATGTATATGGCTCTGGATCTAACCGGCCACGGAATGGTTTATAGGCCAAGAAAGTGTAGAGGGTGCTGGATTTTTCAGCCCACTGTTTCCAAACAAGATGTGTGTGTTTGGCTGAGCTTGTGCATGTGTCAAGAGCTTGTGGGTGTGTGAGAATTTTGAGCCAAGCAGGCTGGAGTGGCAGGTAGAGGATTTGGCAAAAATCCTAGCAATCAGCCAACCATGCACATTTTAAATAATCACCATTAATGTACTTTTCATCTGAAATACAACTTTAAAATATTTGCGTACAACATTAGATTAGATTCAACTTTATTGTCATTACACATGTACAAGTACAGGGTAACGAAATACAGTTCCAACTAGAAGTGCAAAACAGTTATTACAACAGAATATAATTGTAATTGTATACTCAGGATATACACAGTATGTACAGTATAATCATAATATACAGGGTATGAACAGATTAAAGTGATTTAAGACAAATGTACAGCTGTATTGTACAAGATGACTACAGTATTTAACAGAATTTACAGAGTCGCATGCAGGGCCGGATTAAGACATTTTGAGGCCCGGGGCTAATTCCTCTCCGTGAATCGCCACTTTAACGTGGTGGAGGGGTTTGAGTGCTTGGATGATCCTAGGAGCTATGTTGTCTGGGGCATTATGCCCCTGGTAGGGTCTCCCAAGGCAAACAGGTCCTAGGTGACTAGCCAGATCAAGAGCGGAAAAAAAAACCCTATGATGACTAAACAAACGAAATCCGTTACGTCGCCCGGATCGGCGAAACCGGGGCCCCACTCTGGAGCCAGGCCCAGAGTGGGAACTCGCAGGCAAGCGCCTGGTGGCCGGGTCTTTTCCCATGGGACCGGGCCGGGCCCAGCCCGAAAAGGCAACGTGGGACCACCTTCCCGCAGGCCCACCACCCGCAGGAAGGACTGTAAGGGGCCGGTGCTGTGTGATTTGGGCGGTGGTCAGGGGCAGGTGCCCGGACGACCAGGGCCGCGCACACAGTCTCTAGCGCTGTGGACATGGAATGTCACCACACTAGCGGGGAAGGAGCCCAAGCTTGTGTGGGAGGTCGAGCGTTACCGGCTAGATATAGTCAGCCTCGCCTCCACGCACAGCTTGGGCTCTGGAACCATTATCCTTGAGAGAGGCTGGACTTCTCTGGCGTTCCCCGCGGAGAGAGGCAGCGGGCTGGCGTGGGTTTGCTTATAGCCCCACAGCTCAGTCGCCACGTGTTGGAGTTTACACCGGTGAACGAGAAGGTCGGAGTGCGCCTAAAAGCCGGGGACAGGTCTCTCACTGTTGTGGCGGCCTACGGGCCAGACAGCAGTGCAGAGTACCCAGCCTTCTTGGAGTCTCTGGGAGGTGTACTGAACAGTTATTGGGAAGAATGGCCCACGGGCCGAACAGCAGTGCAGAGTACCCAGCCTTCTTGGAGTCTCTGGGAGGTGTACTGAACAGTGATTGGGAAGAACGGCCCCCCTGATCGGAACCCGAGTGGTGTTCTGTTTTTGGACTTCTGTGCTAGTCACGGTTTGTCCCTAACTAACACCATGTTCAAGCAGAAGAGTGTCCATCAGTGCACGTGGCACCAGGACACTCTAGGCCGGAGGTCGATGATCGACTTTGTTGTCGTGTTTTCTGACCTGCGGTCACTCGGGTGAAGAGAGGGGTGGAGCTGTCAACCGATCACCACCTGGTTGTGAGTCAGATCCGCTGGCGCGGGGGGAAGTTAGACAGACTTGGCAGGCCCAAACGTATCGTGAGCGTCTGCTGGGAACGCCTGGCGGACGGGGTCTTCAACTCACACCTCCGGGAGAGCTTCTCACAGATCCCGGGGGAGGCTGGGGACATTGAGTCTGAATGGACCATGTTCTCAACCTCCATTGGCAATGCGGCAGTCCGGAGTTGTGGTCGCAAGGTCTCTGGTGCTGGTCGCGGCGGCTATCCCAGAACCCGGTGGTGGACACAGGAAGTAAGGGATGCCGTCAAACTGAAGAAGGAGTCCTATCGAGCCGTTCTGGCTTGTGGGACTCCCGAAACAGTTGACCGGTACCGGCAGGCCAAGCGTGCCGCGGCTCGGGTAGTCACAGAGGCAAAAACTCGGGTCTGGGAGAAGTTCGGGGAGGCCACGAAGGACTATCGGTCGGCCCCAAGGAAATTCTGGCAAACCGTTCGGCGCCTCAAGAGGGGAAATGAGATTTCCTGTGTACGTGTATTAATCACTACTGAACACACCTTCTCTGAATATTGTTGTAACGTCATTACCGCCTGACTGTCACTATCTATGTTTACATTCTTGTGCCCTATAAAAGAATGCTCTCTTGCCTTTGTCCGAGAGAGAGCCATGATTGAGACCTAAGCTTTGTACTGTCTTCATTTTGTTGCCAGAGGTCTGGTCATTACTCTCCCAATCTGCAGGTTGTTAAATACTTATTTAATCCAGAACTCACTGAACTGTCACTCCGTTTATGAAGAGACGGACAAAACACTTTCTTCAACACTTCACCAACACTGTTTACGGTGCGGGTGGGGAGCTGTTGACGTCGACTGGGGATGTTGTCGGACGGTGGACGGAATACTTTGAGGATCTCCTGAATCCTGCCATCACGTCTTCCGAGGCAACAATTGACTGGTACCGGCAGGCCAAGCGTGCCGCGGCTCGCAAAAACTTGGGTCTGGGAGGAGTTCGGGGAGGCCATGGAGAAGGACTATCGGTCGGCCCCAAGGAAATTCTGGCAAACCGTTCGGCGCCTCAGGAGGGGGAAGCAGTGCTTCACCAACACTGTTTACGGTGCGGGTGGGGAGCTGTTGACCTCGACTGGGGATGTTGTCGGACAGTGGAAGGAATACTTTGCTTTCTCCTCAATCCTGCCGTCACGTCTTCCGAGGAGGTAGCAGAGACTGGGGACTCCGGGGCGGACCCGCCTATCACCCGGGCTGAAGTCACTGAGGTAGTCAATGGGCTCCTTGGTGGTAAGGCTCCGGGGGTGGACGAGATCCGTCCTGAGTACAGAAAGTCTCTGAATGTTGTGGGACTGTCCTGGTTGACACGCCTCTGCAGCATCGCATGGCGGTCTGGAACAGTGCCTATGGATTGGCAGACCGGGGTGGTGGTTCCCCTATTTAAGAAGGGGGACCGGAGGATGTGTTCCAATTACAGAGGAATCACACTCCTCAGCCTCCCCGGTAAGGTCTACGCCAGGGTACTGGAGAGGAGAATCTGGCCGATAGTCGAACCTCGGATTCAGGAGGAGCAGTGTGGTTTTCGTCCTGGCCGCGGAACACTGGACCAGCTCTACACCTTCTACCGGGTGCTCGAGGGTTCATGGGAGTTTGCCCAACCAGTCTACATTTGTTTTGTGGATCTGGAGAAGGCATTCGACTGTGTCCCTCGTGGTGTCCTGTGGGGGGTACTTCGGGAGTACGGGGTCCGGGGCCCTTTGTTAGGGGCCGTCCGTTCCCTGTACAACCGAAGTAGGAGCTGTGTTCGCATTGCCGGCAATAAGTCAGACCTGTTCCGGGTGCATGCTGGACTCCGCCAGGGTTGCCCTTTGTCACCGGTTCTGTTCATTGATTATATGGACAGAATTTCTAGGCGCGCCCAGGGGGCGGAGGGTTTCCGGTTCGGGGAGAACGGGATCTCATCTCTGCTGTTTGCGGATGATGTTGTCCTGTTTGCTTCCTCGAGCCGGGGCCTCCAGCATGCTCTGGAGCGGTTTGATGCCGAGTGTGAAGCGGCTGGGATGAGGATCAGCACCTCCAAATCCGAGGCCATGGTACTCGACCGGAAAAAGGTGGCTTGCCCCCTCTGGGTGGGTGGGGAGCCTTTGCCTCAAGTGGAGGAGTTCAAGTATCTCGGGGTCTTGTTCACGAGTGATGGAAGGACGGAACGTGAGATTGACAGGCGGATCAGTGCAGCGTCTGCAGTGATGCAGTCTCTGTACCGGACTGTCGTGGTGAAGAAGGAGCTGAGCCGCAAGGCAAAGCTCTCGATTTACCGGTCAATCTACATTCCTACTCTCACCTATGGTCATGAACTTTGGGTCATGACCGAAAGGACAAGATCGCGGATACAAGCGGTCGAAATTAGTTTCCTCCGTAGGGTGGCCAGGCGCTCCCTTAGAGATAGGGTGAGGAGCTCGGTCACACGGGAGGAGCTCGGAGTAGAACCGCTACTCCTCCACGTCGAGAGGAGCCAGTTGAGGTGGCTCGGGCATCTGTTTAGGATGCCTCTTGGACGCCTCCCTCGGGAGGTGTTCCAGGCATGTCCCACCGAGAGGCGGCCCCGGGGAAGACCTAGGACACGCTGGAGGGACTATGTCTCTCGGCTGGCCTGGGAACGCCTCGGGATCCCCCCGGAGGAACTGGAGGAGGTGTGTGCGGTGAGGGAAGTCTGGGCTTCCCTGTTCAGACTGTTGCCCCCGCGTTCCGGCCCCGGATAAGCGGAAGATAATGGATGGATGGATGGGGGCTAATTACCAGGATGAGGCCCCTATATCCGACGCACATCATGACACACAAACCCACAAAAGGTGCACTGACACATTAGTGCTCTGAAGACCACAGAACCACACTATAAATATGATCAGTTAAAAGCCAAGGACAAAATGTTTGTGTGTAGTAGGCTACACTGTAGACAATAATTAACCAATCATGTAAATGTATACTTCTATTTATTCAAAAGCAAAAACAATGCTAAATATAGCTGCGAGCAGCGATGGTGGATTCCTCCTGGAAAAGTTTATGGAATTGATATGTAATTCAAATGAACAAAAGAATGAAGAAAGGAAAACAAGGCAATGGTGTGAATATATCCAAGACTGTAGTGACCCCTGTGCTGCAAGGGACAAAGTATTTAATATGTGAATGAGAAATATTTGCATGGTCTAGTAAAAACTAGTAATCTGTTTGTCACTCTGTGGAAATACAACATTTATTACAATAGAAGAAATAAAAAAATAAGGATGACTTTTGAAGTAATATGGTGCAAAGTCAAATGGCAGTGTAACAAGTTGCCTAAAATGGTAATCGGTTGTTCACTTAATGAAAACACAACCTGTATCACAGTTGAATAAATACCCAAAGTAAGGTGGTTTGAAAGAAGGTGCAAAGAACAATGGCAAAATGAACACAAGAAAGAAGAGAGGAAAAAAAGGCAATATTTTCAAAGAGTGAAGAAGTATGAACATTATAAGGCACAAATTAAAAGAACAGTAATATTCATTTGAAAAGTATTTGTAGTGCTGTCAACAGATAGTGCTAACAATTTCAATAAGACACATGATTACAAAAGTCTGGAGGGTACAAAATGCTTGTCCAACTTCAATTGAAAAATCAACATGATGCAGCACGTGATGCTGGCAAATCACTTACCAAAAGATGATGAGAGTATAGTTTACATGATTGCAATTCTGCACAGATGTGTAAAGCTCATTTCTGTTTAGTAGAATATTATCAAGGCCACTACTTTCCCATGTGCATACATCTTTACGTTTGTTCATCAATATGGCTGTCAAACTGTTTGTCACACATTGTGCACCAGCATTATATTTACACATCACATGTCCTTGATGGAAAGATCCAGAGGTGGGAAGAGTAGTAGTTCTAGTAGTTCAAGACAAAAGGACTACAAAGGACATCACTGAAAAAGGACACAAATGGTTGGTCAAATTAAGGCGTGGCCTGTAGCTCCCCCTTTGGTCTCAAGGGAACCAAAATGGGTGTGGTAGTTCATAATGTTGTACTGTTTCACCATGCCAAAAATCTCACCACTGTGATCCAAGGGCTGCCATCAAACCCAATGCTACAATTGGTATAATAATAATAATACCTGCAAAAACAATAGGTTTCCTCCTGACGGAGGAATCTTAAGTAGCCAGGGAATGACCATTATAGGTTACTCAAAAACTCAAGCACAAGAATGCAGACAGTCTGATATACATTGCAACATCTCCAGGGTGCTTACATACAAACAAGCTATTTGAAGAAGAAGAAAAAAATTGAAGTGTTGGCAGCCGCTGTCTAACATAGAACAAACATGTGACTCACCAATCACCATCATCCCATCATTGATATTAAAAGGCCAGTTTTCTGCTCTTTCTCAATGCAAACTCATCAATGAGATCTTCAAAGTCCAGCACAGTATGTCATGCTCTATTGACATTAAAGTCAAATTATTCAGTCTGTCATCGCACATTGACGTCCTCAGTCTATGCTTTTTTTTTTAAGTGGGGGCCGGAGGGTAGGGGTTAAGGGTGCCTGCAGTCCTCTGCTGGGGGGCAGCTCTACAAAGCGGCAGCTCTACACCAGGGCAGGAAGTAAACTTCAGAATAAAAGCGCAAATGCATATAAAAGCGCATTTTCGGTTTCCCTCCCAAATCATTAATTAGTAAACTACTACATAAATTACGTTAAATCTATTAATTATTTGTCTATAGTTTAAATCGTTATATCATATTTATATAGTAAACTTTAGACAAGAAGCCAGACTAATATACACTGCACTGCGAAATTTTACAATTTAGTAATTACGAAAAATAAAGGGTGGGTGATATGACTCGGGGCTCAATAATGTATTTGTAGCCTACTACAAAGCTGAGGATCGTGACAAGATAAGGTCAAAATGTTGATAACTGAAAACAATGGAGGTTAGGAACACCTGGAGGTACACCTCCCCAATACCTGGTTCGATTCGTCTGGACCCCACCACATTAACTCTGGCCTCAAACCCCTCAGAAATCGCCCCCCCGAGCCCCCGCAACATCACAATCTCCGCTTGAAAGTGAAACTAAATCATTCGCGATTGTCAAACCTCTCCCCCAAATAGGCTCATATCTCATCAACCCGACCTCCCACACACCTCCCCAATATCCTGTTAGATTCCTATGGACCCCAGCACATGAACCCTGCCCTCAAACCCCCCCGCACGAGCCCCCCCGCCCCCCGCGAACGCCGATCGCCCCCCCCCCCCTCCGAAAACGACCCTAAACGGTCACAATGCACACAAATAACCCCCCCCACTACCCTCCTTACAACCCTCCACCACCGTCCTGACTGATAAGCACATGAATACATATAAGCCCAAATGTTAAAGAAGTCAAAAACCCACATCTTATATAGCATGCTAGCGAAACATATGCTGATGCACTAGCAATTATATGTAGCAGAGTCTCCACAACCATTCCCTCGTCAGTGAGACACACTGACGAAACCAGGGTTATGGATTTCCAAACCAGTGCTGAAAGGTCAGGAAGGCCTTGGAATAGCTGGTTCACAAGTCTGAACAGAGGATTTATCCCAAAACAGACATTTAATGGATTACAAACATCTCACAAAGACAATACTGCTTATTGGACACTGAAAGGACTGGAACTGTGTGAATTCTCTTTAAATGTGATGTTTAATGTAACTCCCTTCTCCTTTGTTACAAATAACTCATTCTTGGTATCTAGATGATCGGACAAAACTAACAATGACATTTCTGAATGTTACAATTGTTAGTTATGGAAGTTAAGCACTCCCACTGACATTGAAAGATACCCACTCCAGAGACTTTCACAACTACATGCAAATCACAGCAGGAGACCATCTTCAGAAAAGGGAGCACCAACCCCCTTTGTCTTGGTATAAAAGCCCCAAACGGAGAAAGATTCTCTCTCTTTCGTCTGCAGGACCATTCTGAGAATAGCTACCTTGGATGATCTGTCATATTGAGCGAACAAATCCCCTTTCATCTGGATTATTCTGAGGAACCCCTCTGGATTTATCTGGAATATTGAGCGACTACCATTCAAAGGAACCAAGGACCATAACGGAAGTTAAGGAACACTTCCTTTTTCTTGGACACCACACGGAAGATCAACTCTACCTTTCTTCAAAGACAGTAAACTGCTATTAAGCTAATTTCCTACGCGTAGGCCTTGGCATAAGTGTGGTGAACTGTAACTGATTTAAGTAGTCTTCCTATCTTAGCATAACAGTGCTTTGTCTCCTTAAGACAATAACACCCCCCCCTTTCCCTTGTCTCCCCCTTGTCTGTTTCCATTTGCTTAAATAAACCCTTTTTATATACAATTCTCGTCATCGGATATGCACTAATTCTAAGGAACTTTCATGACTTCAAGTTAAAGAGACTGATCAAAAGGCTATTATTTGTTCATTAATCAATAAGGTTTCCTCAATCCCTTTACAAATATTGAGGTGGTGCCCCGTTTATTCGAGACTTCCCAGATATGAGATTAATAAATTAATAGATTAATTCCATATGCAGTACCCTTTTCTACCAGTTAGCTTACCCGCTAGCTTCCCCCGCTACATAGCTTAAGCGCTAATTTCAGCATTGGTCGCTAATGTTAGCAAACAGCATATCTTTACAGCTAGTTGGAATGTCAGTTGTAAATCCTGACTGATAAGCACATGAATACCTATGAGCCCAAATGTTAAAGAAGTAAAAAACCTACATTTTAGATAGCATGCTAGCGAAAGAGTTGAAAAAGATGTTCGCTTACCTTAGAGACTTAGAGCCGGAGAGGAAGAGTTGAGCTGGAGTACAGTTTATAAATACACCCGAAACAAAAAGAACCAAATTGATTCCTCCAGTAAATATCCTCCAATTAAAGTTATTAAATGTGAAATGAATTACTTTTCATAAAATGGCCCCCGTCTTCCCTTCTCCTCTTTCAAGCACGTTGCTAAGTAACGAACTAATACTTTGCAGCTGGAAATGTCATGGCTGTTCAAAAGACAGAGAGAAAAGGCTTACAGCACCCCTCGAACAGGAAGGATTTCTGGCCAAAACGTGTTTCCAATCATAAAACCAGGTTAACGTGAAGCCGGCTGAGCCCTTCCTGAACGTCTACATAGGCATTTTGTGTTGGCAAGTGAAGAAATGTGCTCTTGGGAGCTATTCTAAAAAGTGTTCGTTTTCTTTCTTTTTAGTTACAGTCCCGCAACTCTTATCATGGGAGTCTATGAGGCTGTTCATGGGTGCTGCGGCCGAATTTTCGCATGTCAAGCTAAAACAATAAATCTGACAGATAAAGTAAAGCAATTTTGAGCTAGAGGACAATATTTCCTACGTTCCTACGTATAAATTGTGTCTGTAGTGGTGCATTTGAGGCCATGGTAGTCGAATATGTTTTATTTTTTCACTGATTTTTCTGTCTCCTCTCCACTCTAGCGATGACATCATCAACTCTACCTCTCAAACATTCTCGCCATTGACACCCATTCATTTTTGGTGTGGTTTTTGGCCATTTTGGGGCAAAATTGTTCGCCAAAAGTCTTAGAAAAATCATAGCACACATGTCGGGGCCGAGCCGCACGTTTTGATATAACTTTTGTGTATGTGTCAAAAACTCTGGTAGGTGTTTTGAGGCAAAAAAAACGGCGTAAGAATAAGTATAACTAGAAAAAAATTCCTAAAGAAATTTTGAGTGTAAGTGACTCTGGCCCGGGACTCTCCCCCATACATCACTAACACTGTTGAGTAATTTTCAGAATATGACTTCTACCATTGCTTAGGTATGTGACAGATCAAGCTTTCAACAGGTGTTCATATGCTGATGCACTAGTAGTAGCGTAAACACGAATTTCAGCAGGATTAAAGACAGCTCCACTTGAGCACACTGCCACAGTTTAAGTTTAAGTAGTAAGCAAGCAGTAAACCATTGGTCACTCTGTGTCAGGTATCACTTTACATTACAGTTCAGTAGCATAGTATGAGTTTGGTTCTAATTTGATAATAGTGATAAATGCTTTAAAAAACTTAGAGTGTAAAAAGACCCAAATACATCCAATGCCAGAATTAGGCCATCAATGGCTATGACTTTGGTATTAGAAATACACCTTTTATCAAAATGATACCGCATTATAAATATCAGATAACATTATAAAGTTATACAGCTGTGTTAAATGTCAAATCAATCCCACATGCAATCAAACCGCTAACAAATCAGGATTCAGCAATAAGCTAGCATCAAAATTCACAAAAAGCACTAGGTCACTAGAGCTCTACACCTTCTACCGGGTGCTCGAGGGTTCATGGGAGTTTGCCCAACCAGTCTACATTTGTTTTGTGGATCTGGAGAAGGCATTCGACTGTGTCCCTCGTGGTGTCCTGTGGGGGGTACTTCGGGAGTACGGGGTCCGGGGCCCTTTGTTAGGGGCCGTCCGTTCCCTGTACAACCGAAGTAGGAGCTGTGTTCGCATTGCCGGCAATAAGTCAGACCTGTTCCGGGTGCATGCTGGACTCCGCCAGGGTTGCCCTTTGTCACCGGTTCTGTTCATTGATTATATGGACAGAATTTCTAGGCGCGCCCAGGGGGCGGAGGGTTTCCGGTTCGGGGAGAACGGGATCTCATCTCTGCTGTTTGCGGATGATGTTGTCCTGTTTGCTTCCTCGAGCCGGGGCCTCCAGCATGCTCTGGAGCGGTTTGATGCCGAGTGTGAAGCGGCTGGGATGAGGATCAGCACCTCCAAATCCGAGGCCATGGTACTCGACCGGAAAAAGGTGGCTTGCCCCCTCTGGGTGGGTGGGGAGCCTTTGCCTCAAGTGGAGGAGTTCAAGTATCTCGGGGTCTTGTTCACGAGTGATGGAAGGACGGAACGTGAGATTGACAGGCGGATCAGTGCAGCGTCTGCAGTGATGCAGTCTCTGTACCGGACTGTCGTGGTGAAGAAGGAGCTGAGCCGCAAGGCAAAGCTCTCGATTTACCGGTCAATCTACATTCCTACTCTCACCTATGGTCATGAACTTTGGGTCATGACCGAAAGGACAAGATCGCGGATACAAGCGGTCGAAATTAGTTTCCTCCGTAGGGTGGCCAGGCGCTCCCTTAGAGATAGGGTGAGGAGCTCGGTCACACGGGAGGAGCTCGGAGTAGAACCGCTACTCCTCCACGTCGAGAGGAGCCAGTTGAGGTGGCTCGGGCATCTGTTTAGGATGCCTCTTGGACGCCTCCCTCGGGAGGTGTTCCAGGCATGTCCCACCGAGAGGCGGCCCCGGGGAAGACCTAGGACACGCTGGAGGGACTATGTCTCTCGGCTGGCCTGGGAACGCCTCGGGATCCCCCCGGAGGAACTGGAGGAGGTGTGTGCGGTGAGGGAAGTCTGGGCTTCCCTGTTCAGACTGTTGCCCCCGCGTTCCGGCCCCGGATAAGCGGAAGATAATGGATGGATGGATGGGGGCTAATTACCAGGATGAGGCCCCTATATCCGACGCACATCATGACACACAAACCCACAAAAGGTGCACTGACACATTAGTGCTCTGAAGACCACAGAACCACACTATAAATATGATCAGTTAAAAGCCAAGGACAAAATGTTTGTGTGTAGTAGGCTACACTGTAGACAATAATTAACCAATCATGTAAATGTATACTTCTATTTATTCAAAAGCAAAAACAATGCTAAATATAGCTGCGAGCAGCGATGGTGGATTCCTCCTGGAAAAGTTTATGGAATTGATATGTAATTCAAATGAACAAAAGAATGAAGAAAGGAAAACAAGGCAATGGTGTGAATATATCCAAGACTGTAGTGACCCCTGTGCTGCAAGGGACAAAGTATTTAATATGTGAATGAGAAATATTTGCATGGTCTAGTAAAAACTAGTAATCTGTTTGTCACTCTGTGGAAATACAACATTTATTACAATAGAAGAAATAAAAAAATAAGGATGACTTTTGAAGTAATATGGTGCAAAGTCAAATGGCAGTGTAACAAGTTGCCTAAAATGGTAATCGGTTGTTCACTTAATGAAAACACAACCTGTATCACAGTTGAATAAATACCCAAAGTAAGGTGGTTTGAAAGAAGGTGCAAAGAACAATGGCAAAATGAACACAAGAAAGAAGAGAGGAAAAAAAGGCAATATTTTCAAAGAGTGAAGAAGTATGAACATTATAAGGCACAAATTAAAAGAACAGTAATATTCATTTGAAAAGTATTTGTAGTGCTGTCAACAGATAGTGCTAACAATTTCAATAAGACACATGATTACAAAAGTCTGGAGGGTACAAAATGCTTGTCCAACTTCAATTGAAAAATCAACATGATGCAGCACGTGATGCTGGCAAATCACTTACCAAAAGATGATGAGAGTATAGTTTACATGATTGCAATTCTGCACAGATGTGTAAAGCTCATTTCTGTTTAGTAGAATATTATCAAGGCCACTACTTTCCCATGTGCATACATCTTTACGTTTGTTCATCAATATGGCTGTCAAACTGTTTGTCACACATTGTGCACCAGCATTATATTTACACATCACATGTCCTTGATGGAAAGATCCAGAGGTGGGAAGAGTAGTAGTTCTAGTAGTTCAAGACAAAAGGACTACAAAGGACATCACTGAAAAAGGACACAAATGGTTGGTCAAATTAAGGCGTGGCCTGTAGCTCCCCCTTTGGTCTCAAGGGAACCAAAATGGGTGTGGTAGTTCATAATGTTGTACTGTTTCACCATGCCAAAAATCTCACCACTGTGATCCAAGGGCTGCCATCAAACCCAATGCTACAATTGGTATAATAATAATAATACCTGCAAAAACAATAGGTTTCCTCCTGACGGAGGAATCTTAAGTAGCCAGGGAATGACCATTATAGGTTACTCAAAAACTCAAGCACAAGAATGCAGACAGTCTGATATACATTGCAACATCTCCAGGGTGCTTACATACAAACAAGCTATTTGAAGAAGAAGAAAAAAATTGAAGTGTTGGCAGCCGCTGTCTAACATAGAACAAACATGTGACTCACCAATCACCATCATCCCATCATTGATATTAAAAGGCCAGTTTTCTGCTCTTTCTCAATGCAAACTCATCAATGAGATCTTCAAAGTCCAGCACAGTATGTCATGCTCTATTGACATTAAAGTCAAATTATTCAGTCTGTCATCGCACATTGACGTCCTCAGTCTATGCTTTTTTTTTTAAGTGGGGGCCGGAGGGTAGGGGTTAAGGGTGCCTGCAGTCCTCTGCTGGGGGGCAGCTCTACAAAGCGGCAGCTCTACACCAGGGCAGGAAGTAAACTTCAGAATAAAAGCGCAAATGCATATAAAAGCGCATTTTCGGTTTCCCTCCCAAATCATTAATTAGTAAACTACTACATAAATTACGTTAAATCTATTAATTATTTGTCTATAGTTTAAATCGTTATATCATATTTATATAGTAAACTTTAGACAAGAAGCCAGACTAATATACACTGCACTGCGAAATTTTACAATTTAGTAATTACGAAAAATAAAGGGTGGGTGATATGACTCGGGGCTCAATAATGTATTTGTAGCCTACTACAAAGCTGAGGATCGTGACAAGATAAGGTCAAAATGTTGATAACTGAAAACAATGGAGGTTAGGAACACCTGGAGGTACACCTCCCCAATACCTGGTTCGATTCGTCTGGACCCCACCACATTAACTCTGGCCTCAAACCCCTCAGAAATCGCCCCCCCGAGCCCCCGCAACATCACAATCTCCGCTTGAAAGTGAAACTAAATCATTCGCGATTGTCAAACCTCTCCCCCAAATAGGCTCATATCTCATCAACCCGACCTCCCACACACCTCCCCAATATCCTGTTAGATTCCTATGGACCCCAGCACATGAACCCTGCCCTCAAACCCCCCCGCACGAGCCCCCCCGCCCCCCGCGAACGCCGATCGCCCCCCCCCCCCTCCGAAAACGACCCTAAACGGTCACAATGCACACAAATAACCCCCCCCACTACCCTCCTTACAACCCTCCACCACCGTCCTGACTGATAAGCACATGAATACATATAAGCCCAAATGTTAAAGAAGTCAAAAACCCACATCTTATATAGCATGCTAGCGAAACATATGCTGATGCACTAGCAATTATATGTAGCAGAGTCTCCACAACCATTCCCTCGTCAGTGAGACACACTGACGAAACCAGGGTTATGGATTTCCAAACCAGTGCTGAAAGGTCAGGAAGGCCTTGGAATAGCTGGTTCACAAGTCTGAACAGAGGATTTATCCCAAAACAGACATTTAATGGATTACAAACATCTCACAAAGACAATACTGCTTATTGGACACTGAAAGGACTGGAACTGTGTGAATTCTCTTTAAATGTGATGTTTAATGTAACTCCCTTCTCCTTTGTTACAAATAACTCATTCTTGGTATCTAGATGATCGGACAAAACTAACAATGACATTTCTGAATGTTACAATTGTTAGTTATGGAAGTTAAGCACTCCCACTGACATTGAAAGATACCCACTCCAGAGACTTTCACAACTACATGCAAATCACAGCAGGAGACCATCTTCAGAAAAGGGAGCACCAACCCCCTTTGTCTTGGTATAAAAGCCCCAAACGGAGAAAGATTCTCTCTCTTTCGTCTGCAGGACCATTCTGAGAATAGCTACCTTGGATGATCTGTCATATTGAGCGAACAAATCCCCTTTCATCTGGATTATTCTGAGGAACCCCTCTGGATTTATCTGGAATATTGAGCGACTACCATTCAAAGGAACCAAGGACCATAACGGAAGTTAAGGAACACTTCCTTTTTCTTGGACACCACACGGAAGATCAACTCTACCTTTCTTCAAAGACAGTAAACTGCTATTAAGCTAATTTCCTACGCGTAGGCCTTGGCATAAGTGTGGTGAACTGTAACTGATTTAAGTAGTCTTCCTATCTTAGCATAACAGTGCTTTGTCTCCTTAAGACAATAACACCCCCCCCTTTCCCTTGTCTCCCCCTTGTCTGTTTCCATTTGCTTAAATAAACCCTTTTTATATACAATTCTCGTCATCGGATATGCACTAATTCTAAGGAACTTTCATGACTTCAAGTTAAAGAGACTGATCAAAAGGCTATTATTTGTTCATTAATCAATAAGGTTTCCTCAATCCCTTTACAAATATTGAGGTGGTGCCCCGTTTATTCGAGACTTCCCAGATATGAGATTAATAAATTAATAGATTAATTCCATATGCAGTACCCTTTTCTACCAGTTAGCTTACCCGCTAGCTTCCCCCGCTACATAGCTTAAGCGCTAATTTCAGCATTGGTCGCTAATGTTAGCAAACAGCATATCTTTACAGCTAGTTGGAATGTCAGTTGTAAATCCTGACTGATAAGCACATGAATACCTATGAGCCCAAATGTTAAAGAAGTAAAAAACCTACATTTTAGATAGCATGCTAGCGAAAGAGTTGAAAAAGATGTTCGCTTACCTTAGAGACTTAGAGCCGGAGAGGAAGAGTTGAGCTGGAGTACAGTTTATAAATACACCCGAAACAAAAAGAACCAAATTGATTCCTCCAGTAAATATCCTCCAATTAAAGTTATTAAATGTGAAATGAATTACTTTTCATAAAATGGCCCCCGTCTTCCCTTCTCCTCTTTCAAGCACGTTGCTAAGTAACGAACTAATACTTTGCAGCTGGAAATGTCATGGCTGTTCAAAAGACAGAGAGAAAAGGCTTACAGCACCCCTCGAACAGGAAGGATTTCTGGCCAAAACGTGTTTCCAATCATAAAACCAGGTTAACGTGAAGCCGGCTGAGCCCTTCCTGAACGTCTACATAGGCATTTTGTGTTGGCAAGTGAAGAAATGTGCTCTTGGGAGCTATTCTAAAAAGTGTTCGTTTTCTTTCTTTTTAGTTACAGTCCCGCAACTCTTATCATGGGAGTCTATGAGGCTGTTCATGGGTGCTGCGGCCGAATTTTCGCATGTCAAGCTAAAACAATAAATCTGACAGATAAAGTAAAGCAATTTTGAGCTAGAGGACAATATTTCCTACGTTCCTACGTATAAATTGTGTCTGTAGTGGTGCATTTGAGGCCATGGTAGTCGAATATGTTTTATTTTTTCACTGATTTTTCTGTCTCCTCTCCACTCTAGCGATGACATCATCAACTCTACCTCTCAAACATTCTCGCCATTGACACCCATTCATTTTTGGTGTGGTTTTTGGCCATTTTGGGGCAAAATTGTTCGCCAAAAGTCTTAGAAAAATCATAGCACACATGTCGGGGCCGAGCCGCACGTTTTGATATAACTTTTGTGTATGTGTCAAAAACTCTGGTAGGTGTTTTGAGGCAAAAAAAACGGCGTAAGAATAAGTATAACTAGAAAAAAATTCCTAAAGAAATTTTGAGTGTAAGTGACTCTGGCCCGGGACTCTCCCCCATACATCACTAACACTGTTGAGTAATTTTCAGAATATGACTTCTACCATTGCTTAGGTATGTGACAGATCAAGCTTTCAACAGGTGTTCATATGCTGATGCACTAGTAGTAGCGTAAACACGAATTTCAGCAGGATTAAAGACAGCTCCACTTGAGCACACTGCCACAGTTTAAGTTTAAGTAGTAAGCAAGCAGTAAACCATTGGTCACTCTGTGTCAGGTATCACTTTACATTACAGTTCAGTAGCATAGTATGAGTTTGGTTCTAATTTGATAATAGTGATAAATGCTTTAAAAAACTTAGAGTGTAAAAAGACCCAAATACATCCAATGCCAGAATTAGGCCATCAATGGCTATGACTTTGGTATTAGAAATACACCTTTTATCAAAATGATACCGCATTATAAATATCAGATAACATTATAAAGTTATACAGCTGTGTTAAATGTCAAATCAATCCCACATGCAATCAAACATGTAACAAATCAGGATTCAGCAATAAGCTAGCATCAAAATTCACAAAAAGCACTAGGTCACTAGAGCTCTACACCTTCTACCGGGTGCTCGAGGGTTCATGGGAGTTTGCCCAACCAGTCTACATTTGTTTTGTGGATCTGGAGAAGGCATTCGACTGTGTCCCTCGTGGTGTCCTGTGGGGGGTACTTCGGGAGTACGGGGTCCGGGGCCCTTTGTTAGGGGCCGTCCGTTCCCTGTACAACCGAAGTAGGAGCTGTGTTCGCATTGCCGGCAATAAGTCAGACCTGTTCCGGGTGCATGCTGGACTCCGCCAGGGTTGCCCTTTGTCACCGGTTCTGTTCATTGATTATATGGACAGAATTTCTAGGCGCGCCCAGGGGGCGGAGGGTTTCCGGTTCGGGGAGAACGGGATCTCATCTCTGCTGTTTGCGGATGATGTTGTCCTGTTTGCTTCCTCGAGCCGGGGCCTCCAGCATGCTCTGGAGCGGTTTGATGCCGAGTGTGAAGCGGCTGGGATGAGGATCAGCACCTCCAAATCCGAGGCCATGGTACTCGACCGGAAAAAGGTGGCTTGCCCCCTCTGGGTGGGTGGGGAGCCTTTGCCTCAAGTGGAGGAGTTCAAGTATCTCGGGGTCTTGTTCACGAGTGATGGAAGGACGGAACGTGAGATTGACAGGCGGATCAGTGCAGCGTCTGCAGTGATGCAGTCTCTGTACCGGACTGTCGTGGTGAAGAAGGAGCTGAGCCGCAAGGCAAAGCTCTCGATTTACCGGTCAATCTACATTCCTACTCTCACCTATGGTCATGAACTTTGGGTCATGACCGAAAGGACAAGATCGCGGATACAAGCGGTCGAAATTAGTTTCCTCCGTAGGGTGGCCAGGCGCTCCCTTAGAGATAGGGTGAGGAGCTCGGTCACACGGGAGGAGCTCGGAGTAGAACCGCTACTCCTCCACGTCGAGAGGAGCCAGTTGAGGTGGCTCGGGCATCTGTTTAGGATGCCTCTTGGACGCCTCCCTCGGGAGGTGTTCCAGGCATGTCCCACCGAGAGGCGGCCCCGGGGAAGACCTAGGACACGCTGGAGGGACTATGTCTCTCGGCTGGCCTGGGAACGCCTCGGGATCCCCCCGGAGGAACTGGAGGAGGTGTGTGCGGTGAGGGAAGTCTGGGCTTCCCTGTTCAGACTGTTGCCCCCGCGTTCCGGCCCCGGATAAGCGGAAGATAATGGATGGATGGATGGGGGCTAATTACCAGGATGAGGCCCCTATATCCGACGCACATCATGACACACAAACCCACAAAAGGTGCACTGACACATTAGTGCTCTGAAGACCACAGAACCACACTATAAATATGATCAGTTAAAAGCCAAGGACAAAATGTTTGTGTGTAGTAGGCTACACTGTAGACAATAATTAACCAATCATGTAAATGTATACTTCTATTTATTCAAAAGCAAAAACAATGCTAAATATAGCTGCGAGCAGCGATGGTGGATTCCTCCTGGAAAAGTTTATGGAATTGATATGTAATTCAAATGAACAAAAGAATGAAGAAAGGAAAACAAGGCAATGGTGTGAATATATCCAAGACTGTAGTGACCCCTGTGCTGCAAGGGACAAAGTATTTAATATGTGAATGAGAAATATTTGCATGGTCTAGTAAAAACTAGTAATCTGTTTGTCACTCTGTGGAAATACAACATTTATTACAATAGAAGAAATAAAAAAATAAGGATGACTTTTGAAGTAATATGGTGCAAAGTCAAATGGCAGTGTAACAAGTTGCCTAAAATGGTAATCGGTTGTTCACTTAATGAAAACACAACCTGTATCACAGTTGAATAAATACCCAAAGTAAGGTGGTTTGAAAGAAGGTGCAAAGAACAATGGCAAAATGAACACAAGAAAGAAGAGAGGAAAAAAAGGCAATATTTTCAAAGAGTGAAGAAGTATGAACATTATAAGGCACAAATTAAAAGAACAGTAATATTCATTTGAAAAGTATTTGTAGTGCTGTCAACAGATAGTGCTAACAATTTCAATAAGACACATGATTACAAAAGTCTGGAGGGTACAAAATGCTTGTCCAACTTCAATTGAAAAATCAACATGATGCAGCACGTGATGCTGGCAAATCACTTACCAAAAGATGATGAGAGTATAGTTTACATGATTGCAATTCTGCACAGATGTGTAAAGCTCATTTCTGTTTAGTAGAATATTATCAAGGCCACTACTTTCCCATGTGCATACATCTTTACGTTTGTTCATCAATATGGCTGTCAAACTGTTTGTCACACATTGTGCACCAGCATTATATTTACACATCACATGTCCTTGATGGAAAGATCCAGAGGTGGGAAGAGTAGTAGTTCTAGTAGTTCAAGACAAAAGGACTACAAAGGACATCACTGAAAAAGGACACAAATGGTTGGTCAAATTAAGGCGTGGCCTGTAGCTCCCCCTTTGGTCTCAAGGGAACCAAAATGGGTGTGGTAGTTCATAATGTTGTACTGTTTCACCATGCCAAAAATCTCACCACTGTGATCCAAGGGCTGCCATCAAACCCAATGCTACAATTGGTATAATAATAATAATACCTGCAAAAACAATAGGTTTCCTCCTGACGGAGGAATCTTAAGTAGCCAGGGAATGACCATTATAGGTTACTCAAAAACTCAAGCACAAGAATGCAGACAGTCTGATATACATTGCAACATCTCCAGGGTGCTTACATACAAACAAGCTATTTGAAGAAGAAGAAAAAAATTGAAGTGTTGGCAGCCGCTGTCTAACATAGAACAAACATGTGACTCACCAATCACCATCATCCCATCATTGATATTAAAAGGCCAGTTTTCTGCTCTTTCTCAATGCAAACTCATCAATGAGATCTTCAAAGTCCAGCACAGTATGTCATGCTCTATTGACATTAAAGTCAAATTATTCAGTCTGTCATCGCACATTGACGTCCTCAGTCTATGCTTTTTTTTTTAAGTGGGGGCCGGAGGGTAGGGGTTAAGGGTGCCTGCAGTCCTCTGCTGGGGGGCAGCTCTACAAAGCGGCAGCTCTACACCAGGGCAGGAAGTAAACTTCAGAATAAAAGCGCAAATGCATATAAAAGCGCATTTTCGGTTTCCCTCCCAAATCATTAATTAGTAAACTACTACATAAATTACGTTAAATCTATTAATTATTTGTCTATAGTTTAAATCGTTATATCATATTTATATAGTAAACTTTAGACAAGAAGCCAGACTAATATACACTGCACTGCGAAATTTTACAATTTAGTAATTACGAAAAATAAAGGGTGGGTGATATGACTCGGGGCTCAATAATGTATTTGTAGCCTACTACAAAGCTGAGGATCGTGACAAGATAAGGTCAAAATGTTGATAACTGAAAACAATGGAGGTTAGGAACACCTGGAGGTACACCTCCCCAATACCTGGTTCGATTCGTCTGGACCCCACCACATTAACTCTGGCCTCAAACCCCTCAGAAATCGCCCCCCCGAGCCCCCGCAACATCACAATCTCCGCTTGAAAGTGAAACTAAATCATTCGCGATTGTCAAACCTCTCCCCCAAATAGGCTCATATCTCATCAACCCGACCTCCCACACACCTCCCCAATATCCTGTTAGATTCCTATGGACCCCAGCACATGAACCCTGCCCTCAAACCCCCCCGCACGAGCCCCCCCGCCCCCCGCGAACGCCGATCGCCCCCCCCCCCTCCGAAAACGACCCTAAACGGTCACAATGCACACAAATAACCCCCCCCACTACCCTCCTTACAACCCTCCACCACCGTCCTGACTGATAAGCACATGAATACATATAAGCCCAAATGTTAAAGAAGTCAAAAACCCACATCTTATATAGCATGCTAGCGAAACATATGCTGATGCACTAGCAATTATATGTAGCAGAGTCTCCACAACCATTCCCTCGTCAGTGAGACACACTGACGAAACCAGGGTTATGGATTTCCAAACCAGTGCTGAAAGGTCAGGAAGGCCTTGGAATAGCTGGTTCACAAGTCTGAACAGAGGATTTATCCCAAAACAGACATTTAATGGATTACAAACATCTCACAAAGACAATACTGCTTATTGGACACTGAAAGGACTGGAACTGTGTGAATTCTCTTTAAATGTGATGTTTAATGTAACTCCCTTCTCCTTTGTTACAAATAACTCATTCTTGGTATCTAGATGATCGGACAAAACTAACAATGACATTTCTGAATGTTACAATTGTTAGTTATGGAAGTTAAGCACTCCCACTGACATTGAAAGATACCCACTCCAGAGACTTTCACAACTACATGCAAATCACAGCAGGAGACCATCTTCAGAAAAGGGAGCACCAACCCCCTTTGTCTTGGTATAAAAGCCCCAAACGGAGAAAGATTCTCTCTCTTTCGTCTGCAGGACCATTCTGAGAATAGCTACCTTGGATGATCTGTCATATTGAGCGAACAAATCCCCTTTCATCTGGATTATTCTGAGGAACCCCTCTGGATTTATCTGGAATATTGAGCGACTACCATTCAAAGGAACCAAGGACCATAACGGAAGTTAAGGAACACTTCCTTTTTCTTGGACACCACACGGAAGATCAACTCTACCTTTCTTCAAAGACAGTAAACTGCTATTAAGCTAATTTCCTACGCGTAGGCCTTGGCATAAGTGTGGTGAACTGTAACTGATTTAAGTAGTCTTCCTATCTTAGCATAACAGTGCTTTGTCTCCTTAAGACAATAACACCCCCCCCTTTCCCTTGTCTCCCCCTTGTCTGTTTCCATTTGCTTAAATAAACCCTTTTTATATACAATTCTCGTCATCGGATATGCACTAATTCTAAGGAACTTTCATGACTTCAAGTTAAAGAGACTGATCAAAAGGCTATTATTTGTTCATTAATCAATAAGGTTTCCTCAATCCCTTTACAAATATTGAGGTGGTGCCCCGTTTATTCGAGACTTCCCAGATATGAGATTAATAAATTAATAGATTAATTCCATATGCAGTACCCTTTTCTACCAGTTAGCTTACCCGCTAGCTTCCCCCGCTACATAGCTTAAGCGCTAATTTCAGCATTGGTCGCTAATGTTAGCAAACAGCATATCTTTACAGCTAGTTGGAATGTCAGTTGTAAATCCTGACTGATAAGCACATGAATACCTATGAGCCCAAATGTTAAAGAAGTAAAAAACCTACATTTTAGATAGCATGCTAGCGAAAGAGTTGAAAAAGATGTTCGCTTACCTTAGAGACTTAGAGCCGGAGAGGAAGAGTTGAGCTGGAGTACAGTTTATAAATACACCCGAAACAAAAAGAACCAAATTGATTCCTCCAGTAAATATCCTCCAATTAAAGTTATTAAATGTGAAATGAATTACTTTTCATAAAATGGCCCCCGTCTTCCCTTCTCCTCTTTCAAGCACGTTGCTAAGTAACGAACTAATACTTTGCAGCTGGAAATGTCATGGCTGTTCAAAAGACAGAGAGAAAAGGCTTACAGCACCCCTCGAACAGGAAGGATTTCTGGCCAAAACGTGTTTCCAATCATAAAACCAGGTTAACGTGAAGCCGGCTGAGCCCTTCCTGAACGTCTACATAGGCATTTTGTGTTGGCAAGTGAAGAAATGTGCTCTTGGGAGCTATTCTAAAAAGTGTTCGTTTTCTTTCTTTTTAGTTACAGTCCCGCAACTCTTATCATGGGAGTCTATGAGGCTGTTCATGGGTGCTGCGGCCGAATTTTCGCATGTCAAGCTAAAACAATAAATCTGACAGATAAAGTAAAGCAATTTTGAGCTAGAGGACAATATTTCCTACGTTCCTACGTATAAATTGTGTCTGTAGTGGTGCATTTGAGGCCATGGTAGTCGAATATGTTTTATTTTTTCACTGATTTTTCTGTCTCCTCTCCACTCTAGCGATGACATCATCAACTCTACCTCTCAAACATTCTCGCCATTGACACCCATTCATTTTTGGTGTGGTTTTTGGCCATTTTGGGGCAAAATTGTTCGCCAAAAGTCTTAGAAAAATCATAGCACACATGTCGGGGCCGAGCCGCACGTTTTGATATAACTTTTGTGTATGTGTCAAAAACTCTGGTAGGTGTTTTGAGGCAAAAAAACGGCGTAAGAATAAGTATAACTAGAAAAAAATTCCTAAAGAAATTTTGAGTGTAAGTGACTCTGGCCCGGGACTCTCCCCCATACATCACTAACACTGTTGAGTAATTTTCAGAATATGACTTCTACCATTGCTTAGGTATGTGACAGATCAAGCTTTCAACAGGTGTTCATATGCTGATGCACTAGTAGTAGCGTAAACACGAATTTCAGCAGGATTAAAGACAGCTCCACTTGAGCACACTGCCACAGTTTAAGTTTAAGTAGTAAGCAAGCAGTAAACCATTGGTCACTCTGTGTCAGGTATCACTTTACATTACAGTTCAGTAGCATAGTATGAGTTTGGTTCTAATTTGATAATAGTGATAAATGCTTTAAAAAACTTAGAGTGTAAAAAGACCCAAATACATCCAATGCCAGAATTAGGCCATCAATGGCTATGACTTTGGTATTAGAAATACACCTTTTATCAAAATGATACCGCATTATAAATATCAGATAACATTATAAAGTTATACAGCTGTGTTAAATGTCAAATCAATCCCACATGCAATCAAACATGTAACAAATCAGGATTCAGCAATAAGCTAGCATCAAAATTCACAAAAAGCACTAGGTCACACAGTTCTGATATCACACTAACAAGGGTTCATGGGAGTTTGCCCAACCAGTCTACATTTGTTTTGTGGATCTGGAGAAGGCATTCGACTGTGTCCCTCGTGGTGTCCTGTGGGGGGTACTTCGGGAGTACGGGGTCCGGGGCCCTTTGTTAGGGGCCGTCCGTTCCCTGTACAACCGAAGTAGGAGCTGTGTTCGCATTGCCGGCAATAAGTCAGACCTGTTCCGGGTGCATGCTGGACTAACAAAAACAGTGCTTTTTATCCAACATTAATTGAGAAAAACACACACGCACATACACACACGCACATACACACACACACACACACACACATACACATATATATATATATCTATAGATAGATACATTTATGTGCATACACACAGGCAGTCTGTATATTAATGACTTAATGATGAACTGTCAATCAAACCATTCAGTGCAATGAATCACTTAGTAGCAGACACACAGGTTTAATCATCTATAAACTACAGGACTACAGGACTCCCCATACAACACTAGCCAATAGTTTGCAAGGTCAACCAGTATCCAGACGATTATAAATGTTTTACAGCAAGCCCCCCCAACAATTTAAATAGCAATTCCTAAAAGACCTGTATTTAATCCCCACTGTTTCTCTATGGAACTGCCGATCCCAACCACCCACACACCTCCCCAATACCCCAAACCCTTCCGAAATCGCCCCCCCTGAGCCCCCCGCAACGTCACAATCTCCGCTTGAAGGTGCATGTAAATCAATCGCGATTCTCAAACCTCTCCCACAAATAGGCTCATAGCTCATCAACCCGACCTCCCACACACCTCCCCAATATCTCGTTAGAATCCTATGGACCCCACCACATGAACCCTGCCCTCAAACCCCCCCCACACGAGCCCCCCCGCCCCCCGCGAACGCCGATTGCCCCCCCCCTCCGAAAACGACCCTAAACTGTCAAAATGCACACAAATAACCCCCCCCCATAACCCTCCACCACCGTCCTGACTGATAAGAACATGAATACATATAAGCCCAAATGTTAAAGAAGTCCAAAACCCACATCTTAGCATGCTAGAAACATATGCTGATGCACTAGCAATTAGCTTTAGCGCTAATTTCAGCATTGGTCGCTAATGTTAGCAAACAGCATATCTTTACAGCTAGTTGGAATGTCAGTTGTAAATCCTGACTGATGAGCACATGAATACCTATGAGCCCAAATGTTAAAGAAGTCAAAAACCTACATTTAAGGTTGCATGCTAGCGAAAGAGTTGAAAAAGATGTTCGCTTACCTTAGAGACTTAGAGCCAGAGAGGAAGAGTTGAGCTGGAGTACAGTTTATAAATACACCCGAAACAAAAAGAGCCAATTTGATTCCTCCAGTAAATATCCTCCAATTAAAGTTAATAAATGTGAAATGAATTACTGTTCATAAAATGACCACCGTCTTCCCCTCTCCTCTTTCAAGCACGTTGCTAAGTAACGAACTAAAGCAGACAGTTGCAACTGTCATGTCAGTTGAACAGACAGAGAGAAAAGGCTTAGAGCACCCCTCGAACAGGAAGGATTTCTGGCCAAACCGTGTTTCCAATCATAAAACCAGGTTAACGTGAAGCCGGCTGAGCCCTTCCTGAACGTCTACATAGACATTTTGTGTTGACAAGTGAAGAAATGTGCTCTTGGGAGCAATTCTAAAAGTGTTAGTTTTGTTTTCCTCCTGAAATTTTCCTGGCACTTTTAACATGGGAGTCTATTGGCGCTTTTCCACCGCATGAAATCAGCTCGCCTCGCCTCGCCCCTACTCGCATTTTTGGCGTTTCCACCGCAGTTCCATGGTACCTGGTACTTTTTTTACCTGGCTAGCGGGTACTTTTTTGGTACCTTCTTGCTCTAGGTACCAGGCGATCTTAAGTCGAGCTAAAAGGTGACGTCGGCAGACGGCCGGCCATTGATTGGCCAGAAAGTGTGACGAAGTCACGAGAGCGACTTAAACAACAGCGCCGCAGCTAATACTTATTACTATCAGATACAGTCCATTACACCAACAGTCTACAAGCTTTTTAAAAGTCAGATAAGTTACAAAAGACTAGTTCGTCAACATGGCTAAAATTATAATGTGGGTTCTGTCCACTTGTGGGTTGCGTTGGTGTTATTTACGTCGCGTACAAAAAGACGTCAGGGCCTACGTCACGCCCCTTTCGCCGAGTACTTTTTGAGGTACAATTTGCGGTGGAAAACCACCCCACGGGTTCAGGAGTTTACTACAAACCGAGTATAGTCGGGTAGAGTCGTGCTACATTTGCGGTGGAAAAGCGCCATAAGAAGCTCTTCATGGGTGCTGCGGCCGAATTTTCGCATGTCAAGCTAAAACAATAAATCTGACAGATAAAGTAAAGCAAGTGTGAGCTAGAGGACACATTTTCCTACGTTTCTATGTATAAATTGTGTCTGTAGTGGTGCATTTGAGGCCATGGTAGTCGAATACGTTTTTTTTTTTTTACACATTTCTCTCTCTTCTCCTCACTCTAGCGATGACATCTCCACTCTACCTCTCAAACATTCTTTCCATTGACACCAATTCATTTTTTTGGTGTGGTTTTTGGCAATTTTTGGGCAAAATATTTGCCAAAAGTCTTAGCACACATGTCGGGGCCGAGCCGCACGTTTTGATATAACTTTTGTGTATATGCGTCAAAAACTCTGGTAGGTGTTTTGAGCCAAGAAAACGGCGTAAGAATAATAATAAACGCTAGTAATAACATAGTGTTCGCCTTGCAGCACGCACACAATAAACGCTAGTAATAACATAGTGTGCGCCTTGCAGCACGCACACAATAAACGCTAGTAATAACATAGTGTGCGCCTTGCAGCACGCACACAATAATAAACGCTAGTAATAACATAGCGTGCGCCTTGTAGCACGCACACAATAAACGCTAGTAATAAAATAGTGTGCGCCTTGCAGCACGCACACAATAATAATAAACGCTATTAATAACATAGTGTGCGCCTTGCAGCACGCACGCAATAAACGCTAGTAATACCATAGTGTGCGCCTTGCAGCACGCACATAATAATAATAAACGCTATTAATAACATAGTGTGCGCCTTGCAGCACGCACACAATAATAAACGCTAGTAATAACATAGTGTGCGCCTTGCAGCACGCACACAATAAACGCTAGTAATAACATAGTGTGCGCTTTGCCGCACGCACACAATAATAATAAACGCTAGTAATAACATAGTGTGCGCCTTGCAGCACGCACACAATAAACGCTAGTAATAACATAGTGTGCGCCTTGCAGCACGCACATAATAATAATAAACGCTAGTAATAACATAGTGTGCACCTTGCAGCACGCACACAATAAATTGTCATTGAACATTATTGCACTGCTTTTTTTCATGTTTGGCTCTATATCTATGCCAATTATGTTATTGTGCTGATATGTACAGTGTAATCCAAGCCAATAATTAAATGATCAGTGATAACATGTAAAACACACCAAGTCACAACATGATTAGACTTTATTCTCACATACAATAAACTCATTCATCTGTTTGACATTCAGAATAGGCCAAATATTTTCTTTGGTCCATTATTTCTGCACAGTATTGCAACATCTTCTGTGTTGTGAAATGTGAACTTGAAAGGCTCCAGGATTGTTTCCTTTTCTATGTCATTCCACACCCTTCCATACTACCTTAGCCTGGTTCTCTTCCCCCATGCCCAGGATGCCAGGCAGGTCCACTTTGACAGAGAACAGTTCTTAGAATCAACCCACTCATAATCAGAATTTGTTTTAATGGCTATGTAAGTTATACAAACACAGATTTTACATTTGCAGGGAAGTGCAACATGATAACATATTTAACAAGAACAGAATATTGTACAATAAAAATATGGTGTAAAAATGTTATAATAAGTAATAAGTTATTTTAAGGTGTCAAAAGGGGTTTTGAGGTGTTGTGTGCAAAAGTGGCATGTGCAGTGGGATGCTGGATCGGGGGGGTTGGAGTTTGTGGCAAAGTCATTCCGAGTCCTTGGCCCTATTGAAGAGTGCAATGGCCGAAGGGTAGGAGCTGTTCTTATGGCGAGAGGTTTTAGTCCTGATGGACCGCAGCCTCCTGCCAGACGGGAGCAGCTGAAGCAGAGGGTGTCCTGGGTGGGAGGAGCCGGCCACAATCACCTCAGGTCCACACGAATGGAAGGTTGCAGGTCCACTCTGCTGCATGTCTTTAATTGTGAAGAATGTGAACTTCAAAAAGAAAACTATGAAAAAGAAAAAAAGATGATACCAAGAAAACTATGAAAAAGAAAAAAAGATGATACCATAGCTGCTGCACCAACGGTATCTGACCAATAGATACTGTGAAAAAGCTTACCCCTTCCACTGGTGTGTCCACATTGGCAGGTCCACATTGGCAATGTCCACATTGGCAGCCTGCTTCTCTTCTTCCTGAAAATATATATAGACAAGCAAAATGATCAGTTGTAATATACAAAACACAAGCTCCAAAAAGAAAAGATCCCATCAGTGCCCTCCTCTAATATCACCATCTAGACCAGTGGTTCCCAAACTGGGGGGCGCGCCCCCTAAGGGGGGCGCGGAGGTATTGCAGGGGGGGCGCGGCAAGGTTTAGAAACAAGGGATTTGTATGTTTGTGTCAGTGTGGGGGGGCTCGAAAATATTCTAATCTTCAGAAAGGGGGGCCCTGCAGAAAAAGTTTGGGACCCACTGATCTAGACATTAGGTGGGGGCACATTTAACATAGTCAGGGGTCTCCAATCCTGGTCGTCGAGGGCCGCTGGCTGTCCTGACGGTTTTAGATGTTTCCCTGCTCCAGCACACCTCCACAGAGCTTGATAACAACACTTCATTAGAATCAGGTGTGCTGGAGCAAGGAAACGTCTAAAACTGTCAGGACAGCGGCCCTCGGGGACCAGGATTGGAGACCCCTGAACATAGTGATCCAACCACTCTTTGGAAAGTGATCTGCACACCTTTTAACATTCAAACTGGGACTAGACGTCCTTTGATTAACTGGTGTTACGCAAATGTGTATCTACAGGTTTAGGAGAGACAGGAATCAACATTTACATCTGGAGGTCAGAGGGCACTTCTAAATGTGAAATTCCACTCTCAGTATCAAAAAATAAAAGTACTGATGGTGCAGAAGCTACATACTGTGTATATTCTGAGATTACATTAAACTTTAATGTCATTACACAGGTACAAGTACAGGGTTAACGAAATACAGTTAGCATCCAACCAGAAGTGCAAAACAGTTATTACAACAGAATATAATAAATATAAGTATACTCAGAATATACACAGTATGAACAGTATAATCAGAATATACAGGGTACAAAATGTGGCAGAGTACATGGCTCATTTTTTATTTTTTTATTTTTCTACCTATGTTGTATACTACAGTATATAAACGAAACAAATATGAATAGCTTTTGCATCATCAGTACTTTTATTTTTGGATACTGAGGAAGGAATTTCACGTTTAGAAGGGCCCTCTGACCTCTAGATGTAAATGTTGATTCCTGTCTGTCTCCTAAATCCTTTAGAGACTGTGTGCCCCCACCCCCTGCAGATCACAATCTTCTAACAGTGCTTTGACCACTAAAAGGTGTGCCCCCACCCCCTGAAGACCACACTCTTCAAAGGGTGGGCCTTCATCCTGCCCAAGAGCAGCTGGTATGTATTCTTAAAGGAAAGATATATAAGACAGACATATGTGCTTCTCATCTTGAAGCTCTACCACCCATGTTCCTATATCATAATAAATAATATTATGCTTGTTATGATTGTATTTACTTCTCTTCAACAATAATCAGCACAGATACATATTGGACACCGACAACCCAGCGGGCAAGCTCATTGTCAGAACAGGAAAAAGTTGCCTGACGCTCTGACTTCAGGGGGCTTGGATTGAACCAAGAAATGGAATCAACCGTGAGTTAACATTTGAACCTATGTAATTGTGAGCCTAGTATGTTTATATGTAATTGACAACTTTTTGCTTTTGTGTGGTTTGCAGATAGGAAATGCGTGCTTTAAGCTATTGAGCAAAATCCTCAATCACAGGTCATCTCTCATCTAAAGCCCTCTTGCGAGGTGAAGTGCCGCCAGTGAATGAAAAGGAAGGTGGATAACATTAATGAGGTAAAATTGTACATTTGTTTTGGGTTCCATCCGTTTCAGGTCAGAAACCAGCATTTTCATTTCCCTATTTATTTAATTTTAACAATGTCTATATGGACATATTAAAGGAGGGCACTGATGATATATTTTTTTTTGGAGCCTGTGTTATGTATATTACAACTAACCATTTTGCTTATCTATATATATTTTCAGTAAAAATCTGGCTGAGGTCTCAGTCAGACTTGCCTCCCACCCAGGACACCCTCTGCTTCAGCTGCTCCCCTCGCGGTCCACCAGGACCAAAACCGCTCGCCATAAGAACAGCTTCTACCCTTCGGCCATTGCACTCTTCAATAGGGCCGAGGACTCGGAATGACTTTGCCACAAACACCCCCATCCAGCATCCCACTGCACAAGCCACTTTTGCACTCAAAACCCCTTTTGACACCTTAAAATTACTTACTGCTGTACCACTGTTTTGCAATGCTGTATATATACCCCCCTGACCTTTTACGCAGTGCAGTGTATATTAGTCTTGCTTGAATCGCATTTTTTCGCGCTTTTATTTTGAAATATATCGCATTTTTTTCGCGCTTTTATTTTGAAATGTATTGCGGTGTATTGCGCGTCACTCCTTGCGCGTCTGACTTGGAAAAAAACTACTCCGGAAACTCATCGCCCCACGGCGGTGCCGTCGCCTCTCTGTGGTGCCTGCAACGCTCCCGCCCCACGGTGGTGGACTGCAGCCAGGTACTCTTGTCACCTTTACTAATATGTGCCTTATTTTGCCCCTTCTTTTGTAATTCAACTGGAGTTAGAGTTGAATGTCAGAATGTCAGGAGGGGTTTAACATCATCATGTTTATTTATACTAATGCCATTAGTTACTAACGGGCAATGTAAGGTAAATCGTCAGCGCTATGTCCACATTTGGGGAAACATTTTGGAGATGCCTCTCCCGTATTAAAACACTTTGGAGATGCCTCTCCCGTATTAAAACACTTTGGAGATGCCTCTCCCGTATTAAAACACTTTGGAGATGCCTCTCCCGTATTAATGAAAGAAGGTTTCTCCGGGTGTTGCTGGGTCAGTGAGAGCAACTCGGGAGAAATTCACAAACTGCGCTAGTTCGTCTGGAAAGTCATCCCCTAGATCTGCGTGGTATTTGGTCTGCAATCTGACACTTTGCTCACGTATTTCATCTTATCTTATTTCACTGAGGGAGAGTTTTTCAAATCGAGGAAGAAATATAAAATATTTGCAGGTTTCTTCATAGACTGCATGACTCTGTTGTAATCAGGGGTGGACTGGCCATCTGGCATACCCAAGCCCCGGGTCTGCCTCTCAGCAGCTGTACCGATTTATCCCGGTGGCCACTCGTGGTATTGCAACATAAAATCCCCATGGGGCCCAGAAAGCATTTTTCCCATAGACCGTAATAGTAAAAGAGAAGCCTGTAAAAAGGTTCTCAGGACACCCACAGCTGTAACCACTATCAATTGCAAATCTTTTTATTCCATATTTTTAAGTCATGGACTTTTAAAACGTCAAAAATTGTTCTAAAGGCCAGAAAAGCCCCCGTAAAGTCTTATTCTAATGGTGACGTCACAGCTGTGTGCGTGCACTCCCAAGCGCGGTCTCGCTGTGTCTCGGGAACGAGGATGCCTGTTGGCTTAATGACAGCTCTGAACCAGGCTAGAAACGTGGTCGGAAAAGTGAATTAAACGACTCCAGGGTGAGTTTTTTTCGAGACAGAGTTGTGATACAAGTTTCATATTTGAACGGCATGTATTTCTAAATGCTATTTTAAATGTATATTGGCGTTAAATTACACGCGTAATGAAATTTTCACTTACTGCCAGTGTCACTGCTGTGTAAAAATCTAAAATTAGATTAGATTAGATAAACCTTTATTTGTCCTCCAGGGGCGGACATTGCAGTTCACAACAGCAGCAGGGTAAAGTACAGCACACAGAGTTGCAGTGTAATATAAAAATAATAACAATAGGGGGGCACGATACAGTCCAGTATAACAAATACAAAATAGGTAAATTAAGTAGACATATACAGTTATTGCACTTGAGTTATTTACCATGCATGTGAAACTTTAGGTGATGTGCCACCAGGGTCTCGGTCTCACCTTGACTGAAGTTCAATATCCTTTTTATCCTATAATATAATCAAATGTTGCTCAGAACTACTTGTCGGTCACCATGTGGTGAATCACCAGTGTTGTTTTCTTGCTTTATTGTTCGCAATCGTTGTGTTATGTTTTTATAGATTTTCCCTGGCACTTACTGGTTCTCATGATGTACGTGTTTCACAATCTAAAATCCCACTGTGTTCGTGGTCTATCACATTGCTCAGTGACCAATGCTCTTTGTGAAAGCTGTCTTGTAAATCGCTTTGGATTAAAGCGTCTGCTAAATTAATAAATGTAAATGTAAATAACTACCTTTTATTACGGTTTGAACCGTCTCAGTCTGATGGCCTGTAATTATGCAATTCGTGGCAGAGCATACTGATGATGAAAATATATTTTTGAAACCCTTAAAACCCACTACCAGGTACGGTAAACACGGGGGGTAGCAGTTTTCCTAACCTGATAGTGGGTTTTATTGTTTTGGTCTAAATATATTTAAGCCCACAAATAGACCAGGCAAAGTGAAGCTGGCCTCTCTTTTTTGGTGCCTTTTTTTCATCACACTGTTCACCCATTCTATCACGTCTGTTTTTTTAGTTTTGTATAGTTAATGTTAATAGTTAATGTTCAGTAAAATACAATTATTACTTTGAAAAGTGTTGAACTATTTAATCATAAAGCCTTGCATATGAACACCAAATTATGTTAAATAGACCACACAACGGAATTTGTATTTATTTATTCAGTAACATGTGGCTCAGTATAGGTTCTGACATCTCACTACAGGAGAAAACAGTGTTTTAGGGTGGACTATAAAAATATATCAGGCTAGGAATTACACTTAATGTCCAGGAGGTCCTTCCTCCAAACTATATCACGTAGCTGTACAAGAAACAGAGAAGCTGCATAACGCTAACGAAAGACTTGCCTGTTTGAATGTGCCGATATAGCCTATAAAACGATAAGAACTTAATCTGACAAGAATTCGTCGGCTAATCACATACGGGATCCATGATAGACAAAACAGATTTGACTACTGGTATTTGGTTGATAAATATGACAGCTTGTATTGTGGAGAATCCCTTATTTTTTATTTTAGATTAACCTTAATTAAAATGACTCGTTTTATCCTTACTTAAACTTAAAAAACAAACAAACAAAACGAATTAACCTCGTATATTCGATAACCATGACTATGAAAACATAATCGGTTGATGTGTCCTATAAATCCATCATTTGATTGTGTAGATTCGTCATTATCGGTCATTAACTCTTCCACAAGCACTCATGAGCGTGCAGCGCTTGTCCAGAACGCGACTTGCTTGTTCACATTGCCCCAGAGCGTCATCAGCCTCCCATCATTCCATTCCCCATACCGCGGAAGTAAACCAGGAAGTCAAAAAACTTTCTCGGCACATGCACTAGGTGAGCAACGTCATTGAAATCAACGGCCGCCATTTTTCAATACCCAATCTAGTTATTATATAGATCAATGACATGCGCTAGGTGAGCAACTTCATTGGCCCTGTCCCAATACCCGCACTTGCACCCTTGCGCCCTTCAATTGCGCGTTCTCGCTGAAGGGTGCAAGTGCGCAGGGTGTCCCAATTCTCCAGTAAGGTCTTAAGCCCCGCCCCCTCTGCGCACTTGATCCGCACTTCAACGAAGCCTGCATCGATGCGGACTTTGGCGAAGTGTATTACCCACAATTCATTGCTGCGTGTGACGTTTTCACAAAAAAGGCGGAATATGGAGATGTCTGGTGGTCGGCCCCATAGACAATAGATGGTACATATACATGTCTATGGTCGGCCCGCTCATACGGTAAAGTTTCTTACCAAGTAAGGTGGTCAACAAGTTTAATTTGATTTTTGTTGCCCCTGAAAAAGTCAGTTTGTAATGTTTGCTCAGTTGAGTGTTTCATACATTTCCATTCAAAGAGTTTGCAGCATAGTTTGCTCAGTTGTTGAGTTTGTTTTATTACTTGCTCCAGAATATTCGAGTCAATTTGATTAATTTATATTTATTCAAAGTTGTAAAAAAAAGAAATACAATAAACACCTTTTCGTAAAAACAATCAAAGGTCTTTTTTATTTTATTTTGTCACGACAGCGAGATTCTGACGCATACGTCTTCTTCGATTTCGGAGCTTCTTTCTTCTCAAAATAATTGTTTGGTGCAGCTTTAATATGATTTTCGGCAGCAAAACTCTATGACGTAGTCATCACTGTCCCAATTCTCTAATTTTCGCACGCTTGTAGCCTACGCACTTCGAACCCTTCGCGCACTTCTACCACTTCCGTACTTCACAAAAGTGCGCAAGGGCGTAGTGCGGGTATTGGGACAGGGCCATTGAAATCAACGGCCGCCATTTTTCAATAACCTATCTAGCTAATATAATAGATCAATGTGCATACCGGGCATCGTCCCGGTGGGCCGTTGACCCAATGTGGGCCAGGGCCGCCGCGGATCAGTTGGTACCGGGCCACGGGCCGCCGAAGAAATACGATAATTAATAACAATCTTTTATTCCGAAAAATTACCGGATGCTCTCGGTTAAATGTCGGTCACTTGAGCGTCAAAAATGTAACCCACAAGTTCGAAAAACGACTAAAAACCTGACGTCTTTGGGAATCCAAACCTTATTTTATCTTATTTTACCGCATATGCTCCAGTGGGTATTGTGTTATGGTGTATTGTGTTTTATTATTATTTTATTATTTTATGTGAAGCACTTTGGCTCAACTTACGTTGTTTTAAAGGTGATATATAAATATAAATTATTTTATTGAATAATAATAAGTATAAAACCTACAATTACAAAAGGTTTCCTCCTACCGGAAGAGTCAAAAAAAATCTAGGTCCCAAATAACTTTACTATTTCATGCCAATAGAACCCTCTCGTCTTGAATTTGAACGTTTGACAGACATGACGTAGAACGGCTTGAGTTGGCGCCCATTTCCGATGGCCTCTCCCTCTTAAAATCTCCGCCCTTGGAGGCGTTTCAATATAGCCACCCAGACTATGATGAACTGACATCCGTTGCATCTACATAGCTAGCTAGCTAGCCAACATCTCTTTGCATCAAGATAGACTGACAGGTAATTCAACGTTTTGTACTGTTTTATTACTGTTTTATTACTGCTTACACAATTAATGAAATTCAAGCGACGGTCACACTGTACAATGTTCGCACAAATAGTCTAGCTTGCATAGTAAATGCTGCGTTTTTTCTAGGCCTGTTAAGAATGATATAGCTTTACAGCTATCTTAGCCATCGTAGCCCGCCATCCAGCTGCCTTTCGTAAGCATAGCTTGTATCAAACAAGAGTGGGTGTTCTATTTATCTATGCTGGCTTGCATATGTTGTTGTTCCACCTTACTTCTCTAGTAGTATCGACCAATAACCACTGCTGGGTTTAGCTACCAATTAACATAGGCCAATTTGCTAGTTTAGCTAGCTAGCCCTAGCTAGTTGTTATAGCAGCAGGCATACCCTTGCCTGCTGTTGCGACCCACACTGTGATGTTACGATCTTGTCAGCAGACGTTAGCACACCCAGAAACAACAACCACTGAACCAGCCACGACACAGCCAAGCTAGGCAGAGCCTTACGGGTGCTCCCTACTTATCATAATTGCCACATCAGCATATTAGCCATAGTTTCAGAGAATTCAGACTATTGACCGTACATTAAATCGGTGTTAGTTATATTTTACTCGACAGTTGGAGCTAGCTAGCTAAGCATGCAAATAAGGTGGTGTCGCAGTTTTTGGTCTCAGCTCGATCACGCAGCCAACGTGTCCATAGATAAAACGTTCAAACAACTGATCCCTAGACAGCTACATTTATTATTTTAGCAGATACTTAGCAGCTAGCTCCACATGCTATCAAATCTCCAAAGTCATAGTATTTAGTGGTTAAATGGCTAGTTGGTTTTGAAACCTATAGGCAATGCATGTTGTTCTAGATGATGGAGGGAATGTAGGGTTGAAGTATTCTGCTACCATGGATCAATATGTAATCTGAAACGACGGCCATCCGAGTGCATTAGAGAATCACGTTTGTCTTCAACTCAAACAATACAGATTGATGCATACAGTACAACAGGGGTGGGCCATCATGTCCTGAACGTTTTAGATGTTTCCCTGCTCTACCACGCCTGATCTTAATGAAGGGTCATTATCTGACTTCCACAGAGCTTGATAACGACCCATTCTCCCAGTCTTTCATGCTTGTCCTTAAAGCTACTGTATTTGTTGTTATTTTGAAGCGCAATGTTTAGTTTGATTGATAAGGGCAATATTGTTGGCCCTCCTTAGCATATTGTTATGGTAAAGAGGAAAATAATTATGTTATGATGCTTAGTGAATGTAGCATGACATTATGATCCCCACCTGACAACGAACGGCAGCTGAGCCTTTATATTGGCTTTCAAATTAAGATATTCAAATGTATATTCTTTTGAGTGTGTGTGTGTGTATATAGTACCATTCTTATATAACTTAACAAAAACAGAGCACCCACAGCTGTTAAGATAGCTAATTCAAATGTTTTCATTCTAGATATCTTGGCTAAAGAGAACCCCACCCAGAAGGCACCATGGGTGACGACAGTGAGTGGATGAAGTTGCCTGTCGACCAGAAATGTGAACACAAGGTGAATGCTGCTTTCTCAAATTACATCTCTGCGTAGCCAATTGTTAGATATCTGTATTACACATCCCTGCTCTAGTGTTTTTTGCCAAACCTACCCATCTACCATACTTCGCATCCTATCTGTATTCTGTAGGCCTATGCCTAGTTTTCTATAGTACATCCATGCACACCTAGTTTGTACCAGGATGTCTTAAGATAGTGATGTTATGTATTTTAATCAGACGAGTGAAAGTATTTTACTGAGAACTGTAAGCATGCTCGTTCCCCCTTGGCTAAGTACACAGCAGCTCCTGCATTGGTTCTGAAAGGGCAGGTTGGGCTGTCCAGCTAACAATGCAGTGAAGCTCAATATAGCCATCCTTCTGTCACAAAGGATTATACTTGAAAGTAATGATCAAGCACTGCTCTTGCTTGAGTAAACAACTGACAAATTAAACATAAAAAGGCTTGTTTTGAAGAACACAGGTTGTTGCCTGTCGTCTACATCTAGGTCAGGGTCACAACAGTCTGTCATCTCCTTTGTACTTTAATGCACATCTTAATTCTGATAATTTTCTTGATATTCCCCTCCTTTGTCAGCTATGGAAGGCCAGACTGAACGGGTATGAAGAGGCTTTGAAGCTGTTTCAGAGGATTGAGGACGAGAAGAGCCCTGAGTGGGGGAAGTACCTGGGCCTCATCAAGAAGTTTGTGACCGACTCCAATGCTGTGGCCCAGCTCAAGGGCTTGGAGGCAGCGCTGGTTTACATTCAGAATGCCCATGTGGCTTCAAAGTAAGTCTTGCCTATGAGCCCTTAAAAACCAGCCTGTTCATTGCTGTATATGTGCTTTGAGGATTGTGTTTGTCTTTCATATATACTTTTACCCTGGCTGCCAGCATGTGAAACAGACTTTGCCACAAGATTTTGCCACCACAAATCTGTCCATTGGGTCTATATTATTGATTAGCCTCTTTTGTAAATGGGTGATCACATTGTTCTCTGCTTGTTTGGCTGTCTGAGAAACAGGACTTGTTGAGCTGCTGTGAGTTGTGACAGTGGTGTAACCTGATGCCGGGCTGATGGCTATTTATAGAGAGACTGGCATCATGTACTTCTATTGTGTCAGGCCTGCTTAGGCATGGATTACACTGTTGCATCTGGTGTTGGAAGATCGCATCCTTAGCTGATGGTTAGGTTTCCATCCACACTAGGAAAATCCTAGTTTTCAGATGTTCTAGAGCAGCGGTCCCCAACCTTTTTATGACCGTGGACCGGTCAACGCTTGACTGAACTTGTGGGTTACATTTTTGTTGCTCAAGTGACCGAGATGTAACCGAGAGCATACGGTAATTTTTCAAAATAAAAGATTGTTCAGACTCTGATAATAAATACAATGGAAATCATTAATTACTATATTTCTTGGGCGGCCCGGTACCAATTGATCCACCGGCCCTGGGGTTGGAGACTGCTGTTCTAGAGCATAGTGTTTTGTTGATCTATAAACTTGATTCTTTATTGATCTCATTGCATCTACACTTACACCAAAATTTAGGAAGTAAAGTACCATCAGGGATAGTTAAATGAAGGTACACAGGAAGATGAAAACCACAAATGCTTCTATTACTTTGGTGGGCAATCCTGGTCCTCGGGGCTGCTGTCCTGAAGGTTGTAGATGTTTCCCTTCTCGAGCACACCTGATACTAATTATCAGGCTTCCACAGAACTTGATAACAACCCATTCATTAGAATTAGGTGTGCTGGATTAGGGAAACATCTAAAAGCTTCAGGACGGAGGCCCTCGAGGACCAGGATTGCCCACCCCCTGCTTGCAGTCACATGGTGCAAACATTGTGACCTTGAAGTTATCAATATTAAATTGGGTTAGTTTAACTCTTGGAACTGCTCTTGTGTTTTCAGAACCACAGGAGAAGTAGTCTCTGGAGTGGTTACGAAGGTGTTCAACCAGCCCAAGGCACGAGCCAAGGAGATGGGGATGGAAATCTGCCTCATGTACATAGAGATGGAGAAGTCTGAAGCGGTCCAGGACGAGCTACTGAAAGGCCTCGACAACAAAAACCCGAAGATTATTGTATCGTGCATTGAAACAATAAGGAAGGGACTTGCGTGAGTAAATGTGAGGTGGCTGAGTGGTTAGGGCGTCGGGTCAGTGATCAAAAGGTTACCAGTTCGATTCCCGGCTAAGGCAACATGATGTTGTGTCTTTGGGCAAGGCAATTCACCCTACCTGCCTCAGGGGGAATGTCCCTGTACTTTCTTTAAGTCTCTCTGGATAAGGGCATCTGCTAAATGATAAAGAAATGTCCTTGACTTTAAAAATGCAGTAGTTTATCTGGACTAAATGACACAATGCTTGGTAGGCGACAGATTCTAGAAAGCTTCTTTCTCACCTTTCTGCGTTTTAAGAGGAATTACTTATGTGAGCTATGCCAAACAGGTTTTAAATGTTGATATATTTTGCACCGCTTTTCAGTGAGTTTGGCTCCAAGATAATCTCTCTGAAGCCTGTGGTGAAAGTATTGCCAAAGCAGTTTGAGTCTCGAGAGAAGGCCGTTCGAGACGAGGCCAAATTATTAGCCATCGAGATTTACAGATGGATTCGGGATGCTCTGCGTCCCCCTCTCCAAAACATTAACTCTGTACAGGTAAGTGAAGATTTTCAAGTGGGGGTAAAAAAAGAAAGGGGGGAAAAAAAAGCACCTCAAAAGCCTGACCAACTGTTGCAAACCACGATGATAGGTCCCAACTACCCTGCAGCCACCAATTCTCCATTCCCTGTCCATGCTTGTACTTTGCTTGCACACTGCTTGAACCTAATGTCTGGCTTGTTTCATGATAATTCAAACCACGGTGTGTGGAGGTAGAGAGGGTCTGATCTGTCCTGTTTTCACCTCCCAGCTGAAGGAGCTGGAGGAGGAGTGGCTGAAGCTGCCAACCCCTCCCCCCAAGCAGAGCCGCTTCCTGCGCTCCCAGCAGGACCTGAAGGCCAAGTTTGAACAGCAGCAAGCCTCCCGGGGGGATGAGGTAGATGGAGATGATGATGATGACGATGATGAGCCAGCAGTACAGGTCGACCCCTACGAGCTACTGGAGCCTGTGGAGATCCTGTCCAAAATACCTAAAGACTTCTATGATAAAATAGTGAGTTTGGGGTATAAATTTACTTCTGTGGCCTTTATTTATAGATGGTGGTATGTCCTTGAATGTTTAGAACTTTTCATTCCAAATTCTACACCAATTCTGAATGATAAACACATTTAATTTCGATTTGATTTCGCTCTTTCAAGACTATCGTCATTGTTACAAATGAATTGTCACATTGATGTGTGTGGAGTCCACATCGTATGAGACAATATCTGATTGGTCAACAGGAGGCCAAAAAGTGGCAGGAGAGGAAGGAGGTGTTGGAGGCAGTGGAGACCCTGTTGAAGAATCCTAAACTGGAGAACGGGGACTATGGGGACCTGGTCCGAGCACTAAAAAAGGTACAGAATATGGACAAACTGCATCGTGGACATAGACTGTACATCCCTGCTGTGTCAATTTCATTATCTTCAGATTAATTTGGTGCTGTCGTAATTATTTATTGAGGGCTGCTAAATACCCCGGTCAGTATTGGTGGCATTTTGAACTGGTTTTTGCTCAGGTGGTGGGTAAGGATGCCAACGTCATGCTGGTCACCCTAGCTGCCAAATGTTTGGCTGGATTAGCCACTGGACTTCGCAAGAAGTTTGGAACATACGCTGGATTAGTGAGTTAACTTCAGTGCACTCAAAGCATGTTATTGCACTCTGACTTCTGCTAAATTGATAGACACTCAATCTTTTTTTAGATTCACAGTTGAGATGGTGACAGGGGCAGCAGTGTACATCTTATCCTTGGCTCTGTTTACAGGTGGTGCCAACTATCCTTGAGAAGTTCAAAGAGAAGAAACCTCAAGTGGTCCAAGCTCTGCAGGAAGCTATAGATGCTGTGTTCCTCACGGTAAATTCAGATCTTCACACCGAGAGTTTCCAGTCACTCACTTGGGCTATTTCATTTTGAAATTATATCAACCTGTGCAGATGTCAATACATATTAAGCCATCGTTTTAGCAGATTTGTCACAAGATACTTTTAGTTCAACTGCAGGCCTCTTGTTTTAATTCTGCCCTGTATTGCTGTGTTTTAGACGACCCTCCAAAACCTCAGTGAAGATATTCTGGGTGTGATGGATAACAAGAACCCTTCCATCAAACAGCAAGCCTCTCTGTTCTTGGCTAGAAGTTTCCGGCATTGTACCACGTCCACCTTGCCAAAGAGTGTTCTTAAGCCATTCTGTGCTGCATTACTCAAGGTATAAAAGAGGTTTCAGATTCAGGCTACATTTAGACGAGCCTTTTGGACAGAGATTAAGATTAATCTAATCCCGGATTAAAGAGATTTGTCAGAACAGTAAATGCTAGTCCAGGAGCAGGATTATCCTGTCTAGGAAGTGGAAGTTTTTTGGTGTAATGTTTCACCCCTCTGTCCTGGTTCCTTTCAGCAAGTGAATGATTCTGCCCCGGAGGTGAGGGACGCTGCATTTGAGGCTCTGGGCACCGCTATGAGGGTTGTCGGGGAGAAAGCCGTCAACCCATTCCTGACCGACCTGGATAAATTAAAACTAGACAAGGTGATGCTCAGATAACCTGAGTTAGGCCCAGTACTGTATTTTTCAGATTATAAATCTCACTTTTTTATGGTTTGGCTAGTCCTACTACTTTATTCAGGTGCGACTTGTATATGAAAATATATAATTTCACATGTTCATTATTTTCACCGACACAGAGGATGAAGAATTCAATACATTTAGTGATTTGGATTGAGATTGAGGGTTTGGTAAATGTATGTTATGTTGTTTATGCTATAGTAATCTGAATAACTGTTAGCATCGAGTGCGGGTCCCACAGCGTAACGTCGCACATATGCAATTTTGAACATTTCAATTTAATATTTTCAAACAAAAACTATGCAACAAACGTCTTTGTTTGTAAGTCGTCAAAATGTTTTAAAGAGGAGGCATTGCAATATGATAGTAACCGTGCTAGGAGTATTATGCCAGGAAAGTAACTAAAACTAGCTAGCTATTGTTTCGGAAAATAGCTTGCGCTGTGGGGACGATAATATTTAGAACTCGTAGTTAATGTTACGTCAACATACCAGACACCTATTCGGCCTGTTCTCTATTCTCTTGTTATTACTATAACTTGATATCTATAAAAAGATTAAATGTGTGTCCTTGGTTTCTGTTTTTATCAAATTAATTTCTCCCGCAAAATTCCAACTTGCGCGACTCCTGGACAGTCAGTATATCTACAGAACATGTTGACTGTAATGTGACAGTACACAAGATTATAACTGGTGGGGCTAACAACCAACTAGTCTACTCCAAAGGCTGCAGCCAGTCAGGGCCTTACCCAATCCATAACCGTTCACTGTTTTACACTGGAACAGATAAAAGAATGTGCTGATAAGGTGGAGCTTCCTGGAGGGAAGAAGGCCGGAGAAAGTGGGGGGGCAGAGAAGAAAGAGAAGCCTGCCTCTAAGGCCCCGCCCCCTGCTGAGGCTCCATCCAAGTCCTCTGGACCCCCAAGGAAGGCCCCAGCAGCCATCAAGGTCAGTCTGGTGGCTGCTTTACCTGACCAGTCACTGGTCATTGTTACCGGTTACTTATTATTATTATTATTATTATTACTAAGTGTAGCTGTTATTGTGTGTGTGTGTGTGTGTTCAATATATTATTTTGGTAAAACATGTTTACCTTCCTTGTGCTGCAGTCTTCTGGGCCTCCTAAGAAAGGAAAACCAGCCTCTGTTCCTGTTGGTAAAGGGAAGAAGGGGTTGGAGACCAAGGAGATGATAGAGACTGAGCTTTCGGTCAGTGTGGCGTTCTGAAACTGTCTATTTTCACATTGTTAAGACTTGAGTGCCATGTCTAAACGCCAAGCAGCCACGTCTTGTATTAATTTATTTCTCTCCGTGCGTGTCCCAGATGGAGGTGTGTGAGGAGAGGTCAGCAATGGTGCTCCCAGCCTCCTGCATGCAGCTGCTGGACAGCACTAACTGGAAAGAGCGCCTGGCCAGCATGGAGGAGTTTCAGAGGGTAACAAGCCTCTGTCCTTTTCCCAGTGAACCAGAGGTGTAGACTAGGAGGAAGTAGCAGCAGGGATACTGTCACTCTAACAGTATTGTCACCTAAGCATGGGCTAGAGTCAAGTGGCTGAGCGGTTATGGAATCAGGCTGATAATAAGAAAGTTGTGAGTTTGAATCCTGGTTGTGCCAACAAGATTTGTGTCCTTGGGAAAGGCATTTCACCCTACTTGCCTCAGGAGAATGTACTTGTAATTGCTCTAAGTCGATCTGGATAAAAGCATCTGCCCAAAAAATTGACGTAATGGGGTGTAATACCTTGAGGAAAAATAATTGGAGGCTGCTTTGCCTCAAATGTTTCCTCTTTTTTTTTTTTTTTTTTTTTTATATATGGCTCTGGTGTAACGTGAAACTAGTTGATGCTAGCTAGTTACAGTTACAATCTAAATGATTCAAAACCCATCGATAATTACGTTTTTTTCCAAAGAGACTGGCAATTGAACACAACAAATACTTCCCCAAATTCAACTTATAAGGACTTCTGCAGTCTAAAAATGATTAAATCTTCTGAATGGAATCCCTCACAACAGCATACATATGCAAAACAGGTGTCGAGTACATTTGATGCAACTAAATGAAGGTCTTCATTTGTTGCACCAAGTGTGCTTGAGCTGTAACACATGAAATACCTGAACTGGCTAGTGTTGTTTGATTGAGGGTTTGAAAATAGTTAGTAGCATGCTAATAGTACTGGTCAAAGTTTATTTTAGAAGCGCTAGCTAAACAAGCCAACTCTCTTACCAATGTTCATTTCAATACATCATCACCTTAAATGCTGCTATAGTGGTGGATGGGGCTCCTGTAGATGCAATTTTATGTGTATTGCATCCATTAACAACCCCTCTCAAACATGTCTTAACTTGTATTATATTTGGACTTATAGTCTTAAGTGGGCATCTGCAATACAGGTGTTCCCTGAGGACCAGTGATGCGAAACACATCTATAGGGAAAGGCTCCAGGGGTACACCTCCCTCATCTATTCTATACACCTGGTGGTGACTGACTGCTTGCCCATACTGCATTGTATAATGGCTTTATGGAAAATTAGAAGGGTCAAACTAGGACTATTTCAAACCCTGTTATATCTTGTAACTGTCCAAGCCCCTAGTTACTCTGACTAACATCCCTTTTTGCGCTGTAGGGGAAATCTCCAAAGCATGCCCTGTATGAACATGGAACACACTTTGACCGTGACTGTAGGGCGGTTAATGTTCATGAGCTTGTTTAGCAGGTCATCTTATGTCAGTGTTTTGAAGTCGATTGTTGGGAGGATGGTGTTGTGAGTGTTGTCTTGATCCCAGGCTGTGGAGCAGATGGACAGTGCTGATATGCCTTGTCAGGCTCTTGTGAAGATGCTGGCTAAGAAGCCAGGATGGAAGGAGACAAACTTTCAGGTAAAAATGTTTTATAAGCATTACCTTATTTTGCTGTTCAACATGGTTAAGTACAGTTGTAAAGGTGCTGGTCTGGTTAACATTTGTGTGTGTGCATGCTGTTATCTAGGTGATGCAGATGAAGCTTCACATTGTGGGCCTGGTGGCTCAGAAAGGGTCCTTCTCCAAGACATCTGCGTTTGTGGTCCTGGACGGCCTGGTGGACAAGGTGGGGGACGTGAAGTGTGGGGGCAAGGCCAAGGAGGGCCTGACTGCTATCGGAGAGGCCTGCTCGCTGCCTTGGACGGCCGAACAGGTGGGGCTCACATTTCTACTGTTAACACCAGCACACCTCAAGCCTCTCTACTGGTAAAGGTCAGTACATACTTCGCAAGAACAGGAAAAAAAGGTTCGCACCCAGGGCTGCAAGAAACATTTTACCTAATTTTTTTTTCTCGTAGGGAGTAAAAAGTTTATCAACACATCCTCTCAGCAGAACTTTTATTCTTGTGTGGTGTCCGAGACCCATTGTAGAATTGGTCAGATGAGGTGTCAGATGGCTCAGTAGGTTAAGGCATTGGCCTCATGATCGGAATATTGTGAGTTTGGTTCTCTGCTGTGGCTATGTGATGATATGTCCTTGGGCAAGGCACTTCACCCTACTTGTCTCAGGAGGATTGTCCCTGTACTTGCTGTAAGTCGCTTTCGATAAAAGCATCTGCTAAAGGATTTTTTTTTTTTTTAAGTGGTCAGGGTTAATGCAGAGCAACTGTAATGTGGTTGTTTGCTAATATTTTCTTGAAATATGTCTTGGCCAGAACAAACCCATTTATTTGTTCTTGCGGAGTATGTACTAAGCTTAACATAGTTTATAAAGAAACAGAGGAAGGAGGAGGGGTGGAGGGGCTAGTAATCCATGCTGCCTCCTGAAGTCTGTCCATCCATACATTTATTTGAGATCCATCTAGTTGTTCTACTACCAGTTGTCCTCTACGATCTCAATCTACCACAGACTTTTCTCACCTTTACTAACAGAAGAAAATGTTAACCCTCAGGGAAGTTTAACATGTCAGTGCTGTTTGGAATTTGTATTGTTGTGAGGAGGTAGGACAATATGGTGGTTATGAAATGGTTAAGTACATGCATAACAAAGTGAAGATACGATCAGAGCAGGGGTCACCAATCCTGGTCCTCAAGAGCCACTGTCTTGAAAGTTTTATGCATTTCCATGCTCTAGCACGCCTTATTCAATTGAATGGTCATTATCAGCCTTTCATAGAGCTTGATAATGACTCATTCATTAGAATCAGGTGTGCTAGAGCAGGGAAATATCTGAAACTGTCAGGACAGTGGCCCTCGGACCAGGACTGTGGACCCCAGGATTAGAGATACAAATAAGAGAAAGATTGAATGATTTTCAGTAAGAAGTGTTAATATACAATTTGTGTGTCAGGTGGTGTCTATAGCTTTCGCTCAGAAGAATCCTAAGAACCAAGCTGAGGCCCTCAACTGGTTAGCCAACGCCATGAAGGAATTTGGATTTGCTGGGTCAGTATCAACTTCAGAACCAAGTTTCTTATACCAAGTCATAAATGAGGGTAATGTTCTTTGTTTCCTGACTTCTCAGACCATGAAGAATATTCAATTGTTGTTCTAAGTATAAATAAATACAAATTCATAACATAAAAATTTTTTTACGTATAAACTGCAGAGAGTGCAATTTCTTGAATTTTGAAATTTTACAATTGATATATCTGTATTTTATACAAAATGCATGCTTATTAATAATTTTAACATGTATGTAAACGTATCCATTTGTTGCTGCTCATTTGCAACTCAAAATACAAAGAGTGGAAAGTGGAATTAAAGTTATCTTCTCATTTCCCCTGGTGATCGCAAAAGCAGCCTCAGTTGAAAAGTTGAATCAAATTGAAGAAATTGGACAATCCGGTACAAAAATTGTTGTAACCTGACAAAATGCTGTTATATTTTGATCAAGAAGCAACCTAAAATAAGCTTTACAGTTATGTAGGGATAGTCTTTAATGCTCATCCCAAAAAGGTTCACTGGGAGCAATCATTGTCAGTAACAGCGCAAAATTTGACTTGTCTTAAATTTGAGGCCAGCCTAAGAAAGCTGACTACAGTTGTGCTAGATTGTAGTAAGAGCTAGCTAGTAATAGCTTAGCTCTGACTGGTAGAGGTTCTAGCTAGCAAACAACACTAGTGTTAGAGCTAACTACTTAGCTGCTCAGTTCCATGATGCTAGGTAAATAGGCTCATGAAACGGCTCACCAAAAGAAAGTGGAACAGATTAAGATGGGGTTGTACTTTTATCTTAGTTAATAATGCTGAGGGCTTGCTGACATCATTGTTGCTAAGGTGTGGCAAGCACATCCTAATAAATAAATACAAATGTATAACGATTTTTAAAACTCTGCTTAGGATTAATGTGAAGGGGTTCATTAGCCATGTGAAGACAGCGTTGGGGGCTACCAACCCAGCAGTGAGGATGGCAGCCATCTCTCTACTGGGAGTCATGTACCTTTACATGGGCGCTCCGCTTCGCATGTTCTTTGAGGACGAGAAGCCTGCGCTGCTGGCACAGATGGATGCAGAGTTTGAAAAGGTAATGTGGTCCTTTCCCCATGTCTTTGGGAAGCATTTTGCCACTGTCCCGGACGTTACTGTAACTACATCTTAACTGCTCTTCTTTTGGGAAGTGTCAGGTTCATATCAGACCAATGGTACTTGTCTTTTGAGGATTTGTTCAGGTTATGTTTAACCCACCTCCTCCCCACCCAGATGCAAGGCCAGTCTACCCCCTCCCCATTCAGAGGCACCAAGAAAGGAGCGGAAGAGTTGTGTGAGGAGCCTGACGACCACCAGGAAGAGGAGGGGGGAGCAGTGGACATCATGGATCTGCTTCCCAGGACAGATATTAGGTAAACTCAATCTAACACATCTACTTACACTTCCAAAGGATGCTGTCACATTGCATATGGTAATAAGTCTCCAAAACCTAAAGAGCACACAGCCATAACCCAGCAGCTTGTTTAAACCATGGTGTGTGTGAAGTGATGGTTTACCTGCTGCTTCTCTCCCCACCAGTGACAAGATCACATCAGACATGGTGTCCAAGATCGGAGACAAGAACTGGAAGATTCGGAAGGAGGGTCTGGATGAGGTGGCAGCTGTCATCTCGGAGGCCAAGTTCATCCAGCCCCCCCTGGGGGAGCTGTCCCTCGCCCTCAAAGGTCGCCTCAATGACTCCAACAAAATCCTGGTGAGCCAGGAGTCTGTTCTCCTTCTGTTACCCATCAAATCCTGTTTATGGATGGAACAATAGACAGCATAATCAGTACAGATCACCGCTGCTACGGTACACCACCTCTGTGTGTGTCTTTTCAATTCAGGTCCAGCAAACACTGAGCATCCTCCAACAGATCGCCACAGCGATGGGCCCTGGTCTGAAGCAGCACGTGAAGAGTCTGGGCATGCCTATCATCACTGTCCTGGGAGACAGCAAGGTACTGACCTCCGACCCCCTCATCCAACATGTACAGTCACCACACAAATTCAGCCTCATTCACCATCAAGGTATCAGCAAAAGTTGATGAATCCAAAAGTGGTTACATGATGAGATTCGGGCTTGCAACGTTCTTTATGAGAAGGCAGAGGGGAAATATGGGTCATTAATGGCCCAATTGATCACAAAATCCAACACCATGAGGAGAAGACACAAAGAAAAACTCAGTGATCTGGAGCAAACGTGTATTGAAAGCAATTCAAAATATAGCTGCGAGCAGCGATGGTGGATTCCTCCTGGAACAGTTTATGGAATTTATATGTAATTCAAATGAACAAAAGAATGAAGAAAGGAAAACAAGGCAATGGTGTGAATACATCCAAGACTGTAGTGACCCCTGTGCTGCAAGGGACAAAGGATTTAATATGTGAATGAGAAATATTTGCATGGTCTAGTAAAAACTAGTAATCTGTTTGTCACTCTGTGGAAATACATTTATTACAATAGAAGAAATACAAAAATAAGGATGCCTTTTGAAGTAATATGGTGCAGAGTCAAATGGCAGTGTAACAAGTTGCCAAGGTAAACAGGTAATTGGTTGTTCACTTAATGAAAACACAACCTGTATCACAGTTGAATAAATACCCAAAGTAAGGTGGTTTGAAAGAAGGTGCAAAGAACAATGGCACAATGAACACAAGAAAGAAGAGAGGAAAACAAGGCAATATTTTCAAATAGTGAAGAAGTATGAACATTATAAGGCACAAATTAAAAGAACAGTAATATTCATTTGAAAAATATTTGCTGTCAACAGATAGTGCTAACAATTTCAATAAGACACATGATTACAAAAGTCTGGAGGGTACAAAATGCTTGTCCAACTTCAATTGAAACATACACATGATGCAGCACGTGATGCTGGCAAATCACTTACCAAAAGATGATGAGAGTATAGTTTACATGATTGCAATTCTGCACGGATGTGTAAAGCTCATTTCTGTTTAGTAGAATATTATCAAGGCCACTACTTTCCCATGTGCATACATCTTTAAGTTTGTTCTTCAATATTGCTGTCAAACTGTTTGTCGCACATTGTGCACAAGCATTATATTTACACATCACATGTCCTTGATGGAAAGATCCAGAGTTGGGAAGAGGAGGAAAATCCTAGTAGTTCAAGCTTGTGGTTGGGTTTGAGTTCTTCTTTGGCATCTGAAAATCACAGGATAGTTATTTAGGAATTAAAATAATACACATCAGCAGTACTGTTCATGAAACTACATTAATGTTTTTCTCAAGTGTACATTATTGCTATTACAATTGACACTGGCCAAGCTAATCAACTGGCAAGTTACTAAAGAGTGCTTTTCAGAGCTCAATAACTGAACAATACAGAATATAAAACAGTACAGTTTGGTACACCTACACTGAACAATACAGATTATAAAATACTGTTCGCGCAAATAACTTTGTTGTCTTAAAATAAATACACCTCTCTGTCACTGAGCATAGCAACAAGCTAACCATCTGAAAACAACAACAATATTTGAACTATATAATTGTGTTCAAGTTATCATACAATCTGTATCATACAAACATGCTGTTGTACTTACAGTCAACTTAATATGAATCGTTTCACTCGACAGAGACATACAATGGCTACTTTTCTTCTAAATTGAGATGAGACTGTTTTCAGCTACAAACAAACACACGGCTTTGCCACTCTGTCATTCAAATAGAAAAATCTAACCTAGCAAAATCTCTCAAATTTTCGCCGTAATTACAACCAAGAGTACTCTTAAGAATGCCATCGGCGATTCTACCTCAAAGCGTGGAAAATTAAGTTAAATATCTTACCGAACTGAAGCCATCCGCATGTCCAAAGTCACGTTGTTTCCGCAGCCATACTCTCTCCCGTCCAAACGAAAATGGATGGATGGACGAATGATATTAGTCACCTCCCACCGCTGACTTAAACATTTGATCAGCTTTTGGCTGTTGTAAGTCAACCTGCTGAGTGGCTTGCCACGGTGTCCCAAATCAAACACACCCGATTGCTTGAAGCTAAAAGCTACTTGTTTACAGCAGTAAAATAATCGTAGCCATTAATTCGATTACCATTATTGACATCAATTTTAAAGTTATGAACTTAGCTGTTAGACTGGGTTGTATTTTGTAGTGTGTTCTTCGTGCATATATAGTTTTGATATTGATATCTCAAAGATGTGTTGACTTTAATAATATTATAAGACGAACGTCCTATTAAGTTTCAATTTATAAATGGCTGTAGCGAACAAACAGTTTGAAATATATAAAATCTTTTGATAACATTTGTGAGGCTTGGTCTGAAGATGTTGCCATAGAAACATGGGGAAGATCGGACAAACATTGTAGGAATAGTATCAAAAAGATATATTTCTGGAATGTATATTGTACAGAAAAATGTAAAGATTTGCCATAAGTTGTTGAGGCTTTTTTGTTTGTCGTGAGGAATGAGGTACATGGAATGAATTTCAAGATTATAGGACGAAAGACATACAAGTGGCATTACTTAGAAACAGAACGAATTGGGGTGTGGGCCTTAGAGCCCTCTTGACTCTAGCTGACAAACAATTATGAAAATCAAAAATCTTATTGATACCTTTTGTGAGGGTTCTTCTGACGATGATAACTGGCATTTATGAAGAAGATTGGACAAAAATTGCAGGAGGAGTGGCAAAAAAGCATGTCTTCTGAATTTATGATGTACAGGAAAATCTAAGGACTTGCCATTATAAGTTGTTGAGACTTTCTTGTTCATTGTGACAAATAAGGCATCTGTAATGAATTTTAGGACAAAAGGACTACAAAGGACATCACTTTGAAAAAGGACACAAATGGTTGGTTAAATTGGGGCTTGGCCTGTAGCGGCCGTGGCCTGACGGAGGAAACCTAATAATACCTGCAAAAACAATAGGTTTCCTCCTGACGGAGGAATCCTAATAATAATACCTGCAAAAACAATAGGTTTCCTCCTGACGGAGGAATCCTAATGAACTGAGGCACGTGTCAGGAGTCAGGAATCGGTATAGTGTTCACTAAATTGGTGAATGAGTGTTTCTTTGTTAATTAACATATATTTTAATAAACCTTGCCTTTTCTTTCATTTATTCTTTCTAGCTTTGTTTCATTCAAGCTTATCTGAGTTCTGTTGTATGGTTGTGCTCTATAGATTTATTTGCAAACTACAACTGTTTATTAACCTGTTAGACATCACCTACTTTTTCCAAAAAAACGCCTAGAAAACACACCCAAAGTAAACTGACAGCTGTTCTTGAACCATTTGGACTACATGTATGAGGTTGGTCTCTTTTGAAAGGTGGAAGTCTGAAGTTTTATCTCCTGTTGTCAGGACCCTTGTAATTCCTACTGGTTGTGAGTAATAGAAGCTGGAACACAAGCAAGTGGAAATATTTCATTTCCGTCTAGATTTTATTGGGAAAACGCAGGCCTGAAAAGGCCTACAAGTGGTATCTATTAGCTGGAAAACACAACTGGACAGTGGCATGAAGCCTTACCTGGTACATATCAAAAGTTGAATGAAATACTAAGAAAAAATGAATGTCATACACATGTTTTTCTAAGGGTATGTCCAGACGTTTTGCTTGTGTGCCATTTGGAGACACCAAATGGACACTTTGGTAACCATGCCATATTTTCAGCATAAAAAGGCTACAACTTTTGACCTATTTCATGTACAGTTACAAAGTAGCGCTCTAATGAAAGGTGACACTTAGATTAATCATATGCCATATCAAATTCACCATTACTGTTGCTGAAACTGAGCGACTGATGCATCAGAGTGACTCTTTAGAGATAATTTCTTCCCCCAATAAATGCACAAAAGAATTTTTTGAATTGTTATGGAACAAAAAAGAAATCCAACATATTTGCAATTGTAAATCTCAGTGGCTCATCACTGGATGTGCTTGACGTGCTGTCCTGGGACATTTCAATTTGTGGCTGGCTGCTGAGTTGAGGTGGATCCAGCTCACACGGTTCTTCAGATGTTTTACTGTAATGACAAAATAAAATAACAGTCAGTTAGATAACTTACTGTGTGTAATGGCCTACATTCAACACACTGAAAAAAAGCTCTCTCTTGTAAGTGAAAAACTTTCAGTACTAAATCAACTCACTGACCTACAGGGACCCAGGTGAGGGTCACTAGTGAACTCACTGAACCCACAACAAAGAATTCTACAGCACCCCTCCCCCATCATTATAAGTCTAGTCTAATTCACCTCATAATAAATATATATATATATATATATATATATATATATATATATATATATATATATACAGTATATATATCGGTTTTCTGCTGTACAAATAAGTGCAAATATAAAACAAAACTTACTTGTCCAGAGTAATGTCTTCGCCTTCCAGAAACATTTCTTCTGCAACGGAATCGTAATCAGATGCGTCTGTATTTACTTCAGATAAATCGCTGTGAGATAAATGTCCATAGTCATCTTCTGTAACTTTTTTCATTGCTTCAGAAACAGAATACTTGAGTTTCTGCTTTTGTTTCGCCGGTGAATCAAACTAATTTCTAACTATTCTTGAAGAACGCACAAATATCGGTGAGCGCACGAAAATTGCGAAAGTCGACTGCCCTCTCTACGCACTGAAATACAACTCCAGAACGTTTACCTGGATGGGGAAAGGTATATACCAGCCTTTTCAGAATTCGATTGGCTACAAGATGTGACACTCAGTTTTCTGATCGGGTTTGATTGGTCTGATTTACATAGCAACAAACACAAGGTGGGTGTGTTTTTGCGCACCGGTTTTGGCAGCCATTGGTTGCCTTGGAAGGCCCCAACACCAGAAAGTATTTATCCTATTGGCTCAACAAGCTGTCACTCGAAAGACAAGGGTCTCACTGACATTTTAAGACCATGGAATTGAAAATACACAGGAAGAAACTCGATTTATAACGAGTTCAAGTCAAGTGATGAACTCTTGGGTTCGCTAAATCAGAATGATGCAACAAGGGATTATGGTTATTTTTTGGATGAAATACATTGTTTTGGACTAAAAACTTTACATTTTTAGATAGTTTGAACGATTTGGAATGTAACAATATCATTGTTTTGGGATGTTTTTCTGGACACAGAACACTGTCAGCATCCAAATGGTGAGTGGGTCCCCTTTTTCGATGCATTGCTTAGGGGGGGGGAGTGTTGACAAAGACGTGGATTGTACTTTATGTTGCAAATTGATTTAGAAATGGTTTACACTAATAGAAGCACAAGAATCTTAGCTTTCCAAAGACGTATTGTATGTGTATCATTCTTAAAGCCAATCCTGGCTAACAGACGATATACTGAAGAGTAGCTTTGGAATGCCCGCCGGCGGCCATGGTCGAAATAGGAGGTTAAGTTAAAGGTTTGTTGCAGCTTAGAATTTGAAGTGTCGATGAGGTCTTATAATATTTTGAGAAGAAAAAGTCTTAAAAAGGTATTGAAATTAACTTCAGGATTCCTGCATATACCCTGACCATGTAGAGACACTGACAGAGCAGGCGGAGCAATCTTCTCAGTTCCTGGTGTGACGCTGACTTTGTCTCCTCCCCCTCTCTGCCCTGAAGACCAACGTGCGTGCGGCTGCCATGGCAACCTTGCAGGCATGGGTGGAGCAGACAGGGATGAAGGAGTGGCTGGAGGGAGAAGACCTATCAGAGGAGCTGAAAAGGGATAACCCATTCCTCAGACAGGAGGTAAACGGGAAGTAAAAAAAACAAAACAAAAAACAAGTGATTTGTAGACCGACATTCTATCATTAACCCCCTCACCCTCGCCCTCCTTGCCAGGTGCTGGGCTGGCTGGCAGAGAAGTTGCCCACCCTGCGTGTTGTGTCCGGAGACCTGATGCTCTGCATCCCCCAGCTGTATGCCTGCCTGGAGGACCGGAACGGAGATGTGAGAAAGAAGGCCCAGGAAGCCCTCCCCACATTCATGATGCACCTGGGCTTCGACAAGATGAACAAGGCCACCGGAAAACTGAAGGTCTGTAGAACAACAAAATAATTGACGACTCCAGTTTTGTAATTGAATCTAACGAAGTTACATGTTGTTACCTGCAGACTTCCTCTAAGGACCAGGTGATCGGCATGTTGGAGAAGGCCCGAGCAGTGATGCCAGCCAAGCCTGAGGCTCTTGCTGGTAAAGCTGGTGCATTGAAGGCCTCTAATGGAAAAGCTGCACCAGGTCAGTCTCTGAATGTCTTGCTAAGGTTGTTTATGTTCTGTTGGGAGGTGTTCTGTATGCTGATGGCTCTTATGTTCTCCCCAGCATCATCCAAAGTCAAGCCGGAGAGCGACGACTATGGGTTTGGAGAATCCAAACCAGAGGCCAAGAAGATCAAACCAGGAGCTCCAAAAAAGGTATTTTTAATTGTATTTATATTTTAAATTTTCTTTAAACTTTTTCTTTTATAATAGCAGTTATACTTAATAACTAAAGTTAAACTAATTTTGAATAGCAGTCACTCAACATATTTAAACCCCCTTGTCCCTACACTTTGTTGCACTTGTAGATCTACGTGGCATTTGATAGGCGTAAGCAGTATAGTGGTGTGCTTCATCTAGCCTTCAGGTTGCCCTTTGTGGAATGGTCCCACACCCATCCAGTCTGGTTTCAGATCTACTCAAGGACAAAGTTGTTGGGACCTAGCAGTCTTTCTGAAGTCCCCACCACCACACACGTGGTGCCATATTTCCTGCTGTATTAAAATGCGTCCCCTGTCTATATCCACTAGAGCCTGGTGGTCCAGGAGCCAGGCGGTGGCCCAGATAAAGAGACTGTCAATAAAGATAAAAAGGTTTCCAAGGGCAAGCCAGTCAGCCAGCAGGTACAGAGGGGACCCCGCCCCAATACTAATGATGCTTCAGCAACAAAAGGACTGACTGCTACTGGGCTGGGGGAGGGTCTCTGAAAAGGCATCAGTCCTGAATCTATATTTAGCGGCAACTCTTGCATGATCTTGGGAAGATTGGATTGCTTCCTGTTTGTCTTAAGTACGCAAAGTATAATTGCACAAAGTGTATCTTCACTACATACTTTGCATGTCGGTCAACACTGTGTGGCAGTCCCACAACTTGTTATACATCTTTCGCTTTATAACAACCCCTTGGCACCTTCTGTTTGAAACCAGGCTTTCACCAGCTGTCTGTAAGCTAAATTCCTGAAACGATTGCAGTTGTGGACTGTAACCCTAACCATCTCCCTTCACAACTGTTGTGAACCCCCCCCCCAGGGCACTGCGGGTAAGAAGCCTCCTGTTAAGGCGGGTGTGAAGGATGACGAGGACCGCTCGGGCCCTATTTTCATCCTGGTGCCCAACGGCAAGGAGCAGAGGATCAGGGAGGAGAAAGGTCTTAAGGTGAGTGGACAAGCATCTGACACCCAGCAAGAATCACTGACTGATGTACAGGTGGATGATTGGGTGAGATGTTTCACTTGACCGAACCCCTTTTCGTCATGATGTCTGCATGTTCCTGCAGGTGCTAAAGTGGAACTTCATGACTCCCAGGGATGAGTATGTGGAGCAGTTGAAGACCCAGATGTCCACCTGCATGGCCAAGTGGCTGCAGGATGAGCTCTTTCACTTTGACTTCCAGAGACACGTCAGGGCCATCTCCACCATGATGGAGGTATCTCCTCTTCTCACATAATTGACGCAGTGTGTTATTACATATCCATTTAGTCATTTAGCAGACGCTCTTATCCAGAGCGACTAGCAGCAAGTACAGGGACATTCCCCCTGAGGCAAGTAGGGTGAAGTGTCTTGCCCAAGGACACAACGTCATGTAGCCACAGCCGGGAATCAAACTGACAACCTTCCGATCATGAGCCCATTGCCTTAACAGCTGAGCCAACCGACTCCCTTATGTCTGTTCACTTGTCTCTGCCTCCATGTGACATTGTCTGGCTATTTTCTTCCCTTACTACAGCGTATGGAGGAGGAGAGTGATGCCACAATCGGCTGTCTGGACCTCATCCTCAAGTGGTTCACACTGCGCTTCTTTGACACCAACACCACGGTGCTGATGAAAGTTCTGGAATACCTCAAGGTTCTTTTCGCCATGCTCAGCAGGCAGAACTATCATCTCAACGAGTACGAGGCCTCTTCGTTCATCCCCTACCTCATCCTCAAGGTGAATTCACAACCTTATCCTTTACTCATCCTGAGAGTCACCGACAACAGGACAAAATGCTACTGATGTTTGTTGTTTGGCACTAAAGCATTGCAACAGTTCAGCAAGTGCAAACTCTTCTAGAGCTTCTCACATTTTCTGCGGTATCTGTTGTCAATGAGTGTTTAGTGACACGCGGGCGGGGGGTTGTTTCTACTCTAGGTGGGGGAGTCAAAGGACGTGGTACGTAAGGATGTGCGGGCAATCTTGGCCATGCTCTGTAAGGTATACCCTGCCAGCAAGGTCTTTCCCTTCCTCATGGATGGAACAAAGTCGAAGAACTCCAAACAGAGAGCTGGTAAGATCAGAGACTCTGGTGTTGACATACAGTGAGGTCAATAAGTATTTACATTCAGTCATTTAGCATACACTTATCCAGAGCGACTTGCCACAAGTACAGGGACATTCCCCCTGAGGTAAGTAGGGTGCAGTGCCTTGCCCAAGGACACAACGTAATACAACTAGAGCTGGCCTTAACCCAGGAGTGTCCAATCCTAGTTCTGGAGAGCCACTGTCCTTACAGTTTTAGATGTTTCTAGCACACCTGATTCTAATTAATGGTCATTACCAGGCTTCCACAGAGCTATATAGTGATCATTCATTAGAATCAGGTGTGCTGGAGTGGGGAAACGTCTAAAACTGTCAAGACAGTGGCCCTTGAGGACCAGTTTTGTACACCCCTGAGCACCTGACTCTCCTATTGGATCACCCTGTGATTTTGCAAGTTTTCTCACTTAGAAAACATGATGAGGAATAACATTTTAATTGTAGGTGCATTTCCACTGTGAGACAGAATCCCCTCCCAAAAAGTTCTGGAAATTACATTGTACAATAGGGTTGCTGGAAAAAATGCTTATTGTGATTTCCTTGATAAAAATTGATATGATTATCTGCAAGATTTTTTTTAAACAAAGTTTGCATATTTGCAGTTAGCATAACAAAAAGGATTGAGCTACTTAGCTGTTCATTAAGTGCAAAACAAGCTTTTTCACAAAAAGCACAAAGGGCTGAATATTGAACAGGAACCTTTTCCAACTTGGGTCCCACTTGAACTTCTCACAAATTTTCGGGGCCACTGACCCAATAAACAATACACCACTAGAATACGTAAATAGTTAACAGCAAACATAAATATTGCAGCATCTGCTTTTCATGGTGAAGTCATTCAGTTGGCCTGTCATAAGGTTCCATGGTCTGATGTTGCTGAGAAGTTTCTACTTCTCTTAATTCAGACAGCTGCCTGCTTCTCGTCGTACATGGCAGGTTTAGGTATTGCAGGTATTGCAACATTTGAAAAAGAGTTGCGTGAAGTCGAGTACCGGTTATCCAATGTTTTGATCATTTTCTTAAATCCGTCATGCTCTACCATGTAAACGGGGGCCAGATCTTTAGCCATATTCATGATTGGCAGGAGAGGGAAACTTAAAGCGTACATTGAAGGAAAAGAAAAAAAAACTTGTCGAAAAGCGTATCGTGTGTAGGGGTGTATCGATATCACGTTTTTTTTACTATATCGCCCAACTCTTTTGTACAAAAACAACTGACAGATCTACAGAAGATCAGGGACCAAAATCCCTGCTGCAGTGTGCAAACCTAATGAAGAACTACAGGAACTGTTGGACCTCTTTGACTGTTAATAAAGTATTCTGTACCAAATATTACAATTGTTTGACTCGAGTGATCGAATACTTTTTTGACATCAGGCCAACCTCAGCATGTCTTCAGCCTCACAGGAGAGCCCCACAACACCCCGTGTACAATCTCCACCCATTAACTTGATATCGTTTTCAGGTGATTTAATAAAGGTGAAACGCAGTGAATGGCCGTGCGTAGTGGCACTGCGCTCTGACGCGGCACTTCTCCGGGGCACTCCTGGGAAGTGGAGGGCATGCTCAGGTTGGCCCGATAGGCAGCTGCCTGGGCTGTTGTTGTTCTGCCACGGTTAAAAATTTAGCGAACTTCTTTGTCAGAAGAACGGGCAGGGGTATCGGGAGGATTTTTGACTGGCATTCGCCAGTGTATTTATCATTTGCTCATTATTTAAAATTGCTGGAACTAGATTGCGGGCAGCCTGACTCATTGTCTCTTTACACACTGTTGCACACAAGATGGCCGCAGGCACTGCCGCGACTGTCTGTCGTCAGTCAAGTTTCATTCCATATATTTAAGGTGTGTGTGTGTGTGTGTGTGTGTGTGTGTGTGTGTGTGTGTGTGTGTGTGTGTGTGTGTGTGTGTGTGTGTGTGTGTGTGTGTGTGTGTGTGTGTGTGTGTGTGTGTGTGTGTGTGTGTGTGTGTGTGTGTGTGTGTGTGTGTGTGTGTGTGTGTGTGTGTGTGTGTGTGTGTGTGTGTGTGTGTGTGTGTGTGTGTGTGTGTGTGTGTGTGTGTGTGTGTGTGTGTGTGTGTGTGTGTGTGTGTGTGTGTGTGTGTGTGTGTGTGTGTGTGTGTGTGTGTGTGTGTGTGTTCTTTTTATATATACACTACCGTTCAAAAGTTTACGGTCACATTGAAATGTCCTTATTTTTTAAGGAAAAGCACTGTACTTTTCAATGAAGATAACTTTAAACTAGTCTTAACTTTAAAGACATACACTCTATACATTGCTAATGTGGTAAATGACTATTCTAGCTGCAAATGTCTGGTTTTTGGTGCAATATCTACATAGGTGTATAGAGGCCCATTTCCTGCAACTATCACTCCAGTGTTCTAATGGTACAATGTGTTTGCTCATTGGCTCAGAAGGCTAATTGATGATTAGAAAACCCTTGTGCAATCATGTTCACACATCTGAAAACAGTTTAGCTCCTTACAGAAGCTACAAAACTGACCTTCCTTTGAGCAGATTGAGTTTCTGGAGCATCACATTTGTGGGGTCAATTAAACGCTCAAAATGGCCAGAAAAAGAGAACTTTCATCTGAAACTCGACAGTCTATTCTTGTTCTTAGAAATGAAGGCTATTCCATGCGAGAAATTGCTAAGAAATTGAAGATTTCCTACAACGGTGTGTACTACTCCCTTCAGAGGACAGCACAAACAGGCTCTAACCAGAGTAGAAAAAGAAGTGGGAGGCCGCGTTGCACAACTAAACAAGAAGATAAGCACATTGTTTCTCAAACTAGAGACTCTAGACGCCTCACAGGTCCCCAACTGGCATCTTCATTAAAAAGTACCCGCAAAACACCAGTGTCAACATCTACAGTGAAGAGGCGGCTGCGGGATTCTGGGCTTCAGGGCAGAGTGGCAAAGAAAAAGCCATATCTGAGACTGGCCAATAAAAGAAAAAGATTAAGATGGGCAAAAGAACACAGACATTGGACAGAGGAAGACTGGAAAAAAGTGTTGTGGACGGATGAATCCAAGTTTGAGGTGTTGGGATCACAAAGAAGAACGTTTGTGAGACGCAGAACAAATGAAAAGATGCTGGAAGAATGCCTGACGCCATCTGTTAAGCATGGCGGAGGTAATGTGATGGTCTGGGGTTGCTTTGGTGCTGGTAAGGTGGGAGATTTGTACAGGGTAAAAGGGATTCTGAATAAGGAAGGCTATCACTCCATTTTGCAACGCCATGCCATACCCAGTGGACAGCGCATGATTGGAGCCAATTTCATCCTACAACAGGACAATGACCCTAAACACACCTCCAAATTGTGCAAGAACTATTTAGAGCAGAAGCAGGCAGCTGGTATTCTATCGGTAATGGAGTGGCCAGCGCAGTCACCAGATCTGAACCCCATTGAGCTGTTGTGGGAGCAGCTTGACCGTATGGTACGCAAGAAGTGCCCATCCAAACAATCCAACTTGTGGGAGCTGCTTCTGGAAGCGTGGGGTGCAATTTCTCCAGATTACCTCAACAAATTAACAGCTAGAATGCCAAAGGTCTGCAATGCTGTAATTGCTGCAAATGGAGGATTCTTTGACGAAAGCAAAGTTTGATGTAAAGAAAATCTTATTTCAAATACAAATCATTATTTCTAACCTTGTCAATGTCTTGACTCTATTTTCTATTCATTTCACAACATATGGTAGTGAATAAGTGTGACTTTTCATGGAAAACACAAAATTGTTTCGGTGACCCCAAACTTTTGAACGGTAGTGTATATTCAAGGTATGGCATGCCGTTGAGGAAATTAATCCTTTGAATATATATACAGAAATCTTGAATATATATATATATATATATATACAGAAACCTTGAATATATATATAATCAGCTCTAAAAGAACATTGCAACTGTTTTTAACCTGATGCTTTTTATCTATTTATTTTTATTATTTATTATTAACTTTTATTTATTTAGCTATATGTATTAGCTTGTTTTTATATAGCCTGTCATGAAGTGTAATTTTTAGCATTATAGTGTAAATTGTGGTGTACTTTGTTTGTGTGTGTGTGTGGCCTTGTGCAAATTCTGCAACTTCTTTTCTGCTGCCTGTCTTGGCCAGGACTCCCTGTGAGAAGAGTTACTGTAACTCAATGGGACCTTCCTGGTGAAATAAAGGTTAAATAAAAAAAATAAAAATAAAAAATAAAGAAAGCTTGAATATATATATATATATATATATATATATATACATAGAAACCCTTCCACTTCGCGCCAGTGCCTGTGGCCATCTTGTGTGCGACAGTGTATAAGAGACAATGAGTCAGGCCGCACGCAATCTAGTTGCAGCATATTTAAACAATGAACAAATGATAAATACACTGGCTGTGCCTGTCAAAATCCCCCTGATACCCCTGCCCAATACCCTGCCCGTTCTTCTGACGAAGAAGTTCGCTCAATTTTTTACCGTGGCAGACCAACAGCCCAGGCAGCTGCCTATCGGGCCAACCTGAGCATGCCCTACACTTCTCAGGAGTGCCCCGGAGAAGTGCCGCGTCAGAGCGCAGTGCCACTACGCACGGCCATTCACTGTGTTTCACCTTTATTAAATCACCTGAAAACGATATCAAGTTAACGGGTGGAGATTGTACACGGGGTGTTGTGGGGCTCTCCTGTGAGGCTGAAGACATGCTGATGTTGGCCTGATAAACAGCTGCCTGTTGTAGTAGATCTGCCACGATTAAAAACGGAGCGAACTACCTTGTCAGTTGAACTGTATTGGGCAGGCTATCAGGGTGATTTTGGGCCGTACACGCTTTCGCCAGTGTGTTACTGATGTCCTCAGTTTAATATTGCTGTATCGAGATTGTAATCGGACTAACTCATTGTCATTCACTTTTTGCTGTAACATCCATACGTTACATAACAGCGCATACACTGCGGTGAAGTCTGACATCAGTCAAGTTTCATTCCATATATTCTAAGTTTCTTTATATTCAAGATTTCTTTATATATATTCAAGGTTTCTGTATATATATTCCAGGTTTCTGTATATATATTCAAGCTTTCTTTATATATATATATATATATATATATATACTGTATATTCAAGATTTCTTTATATATATTCAAGGTTTCTTTATATATATTAAAGGTTTCTGTGTTAATATTAATTTCCTGAACGGCATGCCATAATATATATATTGAATATATATATATATATACTGTATATTGAATATATATATATATTCAATATACAGTATATATATTCAAATATATATATATATATATATATATATTATGGCATGCCGTTCAGGAAATTAATATTAACACAGAAACCTTTAATATATATAAAGAAACCTTGAATATATATAAAGAAATCTTGAATATACAGTATATATATATATATATATATATATATATAAAGAAAGCTTGAATATATATACAGAAACCTGGAATATATATACAGAAACCTTGAATATATATAAAGAAATCTTGAATATAAAGAAACTTAGAATATATGGAATGAAACTTGACTGATGTCAGACTTCACCGCAGTGTATGCGCTGTTATGTAACGTATGGATGTTACAGCAAAAAGTGAATGGCAATGAGTTAGTCCGATTACAATCTCGATACAGCAATATTAAACTGAGGAAAAAAAACACGCAGGGATCAAGGAGGACTGCCAGTGGCACCAAATGAAAGAAAGAAATGATAACCCACCCCCCCTTGACAGGTGCTAAGCACCCATAAATACAGTGGGTGGTGCTCACTCTAACCTAGGGTTGTAACAACAGGTAAACATACGTGACGTTAGATGCCAAGCCTCATTTGAGGCTGACTCGCATAAACAAGTGGAGCCAAATAATGTAGTCAAGAATGTTGCACATTTCCTTATGTTGGGGTACTTTTTATCTGTGAGTAAGCTCCAGAATTGTCCATGAGCTCTGGCCTTCGGCTCAATGTTGGCTTGTAGTGTCAATATATCATCTTCCACTCCAGAAGAGTTCAGGTGAAACAGTGTTGCAATTTTTGATGCGAGTGAAACAACATCAGCATCTTCCCGAAAATGAATACATTAATGTAGCGATTGGCTCGAGTAAAGCAAAGTCTTGACTGCTGTCCTGAAAACTGGGATTTTAGTTCCTTAACCTTTCTCAACTCACTTTTCAGACGGAAGTTAGTGTCGTAGTTTTTATGTACAGTCCGAAAGTGCCACTCCACATTTCCCTTTTTCGGTATAGCGGTTGCAGTCTGGCAGATGAGGCAAACACACTTTGATAAATTCACATAGTGGGGAAAAAAAGTCTAACTCCATTCCGTATGGAAATGGTAAGTTTTAGTCTATTTGGTCCAGCTTCCCCACTAATTGTTATACTCTTAAGTTTATAAGTCGTAATTTGGAAGATAACTCGCCAATATGAGCACATGCGCAGAGGTCAGATTGGTCAAACCGACTGTCAGTCAAGTGACAAATATCATAGTGAGGATAAATGGCTGACGTCTATGTTGTAATGGTTTGTTTTATATTTGTCCTCTTTATGGTTTTATTCTTTGCATTTTGTCTATCCCTACAAGATTTGACCTTGCTCTTTGTAAGTCTTGTTAAACTTGATTTTATATATATTTCAATAAATCAGTAAAAAAAAAAAAAAAGTTTACGTTTTAATGGCATGCGAGTACCTTCGCGGTCGACTGGTGGATCACGATCGACGTATTGAGCACCCCTGAGCCAAGCTATCATGGAGGAGGGGGATGGTTCCTAACAGTTGGGAATGTATTTGCAACATGTGCTGCAGGGTGATCAACTGTGTTATGTTAAATGCTAATCACCTAAGCTTAGTGATGTATAGTTAGATTGAATTTAGCATGCGTTCACTTTAAAATTCTGTGGGTTGCTGACATCGTTACGGTAGTTTTCTCCCAGCTGCCATTTCATGGTTGTATTTCATGGAATTAGACATAACTCTGGATTAATTATTTTTGTCATTTTTTTTTTTTCCTTTCCCAAAACATTGAAAAGGACAGTTTTGAGTGAGGAACAGAAGGGTTCGATTGAGTTAGTTGGATCCTTTTGTTCATTCAGTTCTCATAATCAAATTATTCGGAAAGGCAAATGTGCTGGGGTCAAAAGTTTTAAGGTGTACTACAGCTTTTAACTGTTCTAGACTTTACATATTACCATCCCTGACCTCCTGTCCTCTCCTAGAGTGTCTGGACGAGCTGGGTAATTTAATCGGGAACTATGGGATGAACGTGTGCCAGCCCACGCCTGCGAAGTCCCTGAAGGAGATCGCCGTGCACATCGGAGACCGGGACACGTCTGTCCGTAATGCCGCCCTGAACACGGTGGTGGCGGTCTACAACGTGTGCGGCGAACAGGTCTACAAGCTCATCGGCAATGTAAGGCCTCCGCCTAACTACCTTCAACTGTTTTTTGACAGCACCGTTCATTCATCATCCTTGATGGTTTCACAACCCAGTTTAAAAGGGTTTCGGATTAGGCGTTGAAGTCTGTGGAGTCCGCTGGCAATTTTAAAAAGGGAAAATGTCTTTGATAATGGTTCATTCCCCCCCAGCTGTCAGAGAAGGACTTGAGCATGCTGGAGGAGAGGATAAAGCGGTCGGCCAAGAAGGTCCAGGCTCCGCCTCCCAAGCCGTCAACCGAGCGGGCCCAGAGAGAGAACCCGCCCAATCCTACTGCCACCTTTATGCGGAAACCTGCCCAGGTGCAGGAGGAGGTGCCCAACAGGCTGAAGTAGGTGCCCTCTGCCAGGGAGGGGTGGGGCCAATCAAACATCCCTAATACTGATTCAGTCGATTTAGTTCTGGGTTTAATTATCTTATGCCTCTACATGTCCACTTTCAGATACTTGAGGTGCACTTGATTTAGCTTGCATGGCTTTGTCATGGATTTGTATATGAGAATGATCCTATTGGTTCAAGTGGCCAGCAAGTATTTGAAGGCTGTAGATGCCATTCTTCAGTCCTGTGGTGTTCACATCTTAATCCCACTATTTTAGTTTTTATGACATCGATAAGATTCTGTCCAGCTCTTCGCTAGCATTCATACCTTTTTTTTTTTTTTTATTATTATTATTATTATTATTATTTAATTTTTTTCACTCACGACTTCCCTTACCTCTTTCCTTCTTCTCTAAATGGGTCTCTCACCCAACTCTAGCTTCGCTCTTTGGGCATTTTCAGAATGTGACGTCGCTAACCAGTAACGCTGTCAACACCACATTTCTGCAAATGCTCATGGGGGTGTTTCATTGCATGTGGTGTGTCTTAATCCTGGGTATCTCTCCTCCTCTCCTCCCCCCCTCTCTTTATCGCTGCTCTCCTTGCTTGGACAGAATAATGTATCGTACTTACAGGATGTGAGTACCTCCGTCTCCCTGCGTGTTGGCCTGCAGAACCACTCCACACAGGGACCATTACCTCTAGATATACCATAGAGATAAAAGCATAATCTAGCCGAGATTGATGGACATGGTCTAGACCTTAGTTAAACTAACCCACCTGTACTAAACTACTCTTCTCCCTTCCCTGCTTACTTCTCCTTCAGTGTGGATGTTTGTGCTGACTGTGCGTCTGTTTGGATGGCTGGCCTTCACGTCCACACCAGTCAGACTGCATGGCCAGTATAGTGGATAAGTGAGGACAACTGCTGTGTTTGATTTAGATCAGTGTTTTATCAGATGTGTTCTTGAAGACCGCACAGGGAAGCGTGTATGAGTTGACGCTGCACCCCAGCCAAACCTGGCTAATGGGTTTAATAGGTGTTAAATACTTGTGGGCTTGTGAGCCGAGGTCCACCTCTGCACTGGTTTTATGGAGTAGCATGATGCCCAGTGGTGTCCCCAACCCTGTGGGTCTCTGGGAGTGCAGCTGATGAGCACTGATCTAAGCCATGTGGCTCTGATCACTTCCCCCTCCCCTTCTCTCCAGCCAAGCACGTCAGAACGCCCACCACGACCAGTCTGCCCCCTCCATCCCCAAGGAGTTCCAACTGGACCTGGACATGATCGAGAACGACCACACGCGGGTGCGGGAGCTGCCAGACCTAGTCCAGCACAAACTGGATGAGCTCCTGGAACCTATTGTGATCCCAGAGCCCAAGTGAGTCAGGATGGTGTTTTAGATGAACCTTTATTTGTCCTCCAGGAGGTGGAAATTGCAGAACTTTTTCGGAACTCCTGCAGCAGCCTATGACAAGGGATTGTTGTGGTTATGGAAAAACAATTAACATGTAGTAACTTTTTATCCTTTTTATCTCCCTCCCAATATCTCAGAATTCGCTCAGTGTCCCCTCACTTTGACGACCTCCACAACAGCACGGCTTCCACCATTAACTTTGTGATCTCACAAGTGGCCAGCGGAGACATCAACACCAGCATCCAGGCCCTGGCTCAAGTAGGCCTCAACACGGCCTTCAGACACTCATTGCACTTGTTGCAAGACCTCTAGACATTACGTTGACTTAATATGCAAATTTGCGTCCGGTGTGAACGCAGTATTGCACGCCAACACCATCAAATAACACTGCTATACCTCTCTCCTGTCCTCCTTCCTTCCCTGTCCTCTGTACGAACTCTCACCTGATGTTATTGGTCGCACCAGTACAGAGCTGCTGTTTATACATCCTTAAAATGGCCTACGTTTCCCATGCGGTCATCTGTCTTTTGTCTCCCTAGATTGACGAGGTGTTGCGTCAAGAGGACAAGGCGGAGGCCATGTCTGGTCACATCGACCAGTTCCTCATTGCTACTTTCATGCAGCTGCGTCTCATCTACAACACACACATGGCTGACGACCGGCTGGACAAGCGGGACATTTTCAAGCTCTACAGCTGCATCATCGGAAACATGCTCTCGGTGGGTGCACTAGCAAACTGTCGCCACAAGGTGGCTCTGAAAGCCAGAGAATATGAACTGTATCCTGGTAGACTGTGTCCTGCCCAGTGAACAATCAGTCTGTTTCATAGCTGTATAAAGTACAGGGTAACTGCAGTAAATGTAATCATATCTAAGGTGGTTATTCTCAAGTAGTGTAATACTGTAAGGCCGGATTGATTTACCCAAGATTTCTAATTGAACGATTGTGGAAGTTCTTGTTCTCCAAGCACACTCCACCCCTCTTTAAGCCTCTCTTACTCTCGGCTTTCAGCTGTTCTCCATGGAGAGCTTGGCGCGGGAGGCGTCCATGGGCGTGCTGAAGGATCTGATGCATGGCCTCATCACCCTAATGTTGGACGCCCGGGTGGAGGACATCGAGGACGGGCAGCAGCTCATCCGCTCCGTCAACCTGCTGGTGGTCCGGGTCCTGGAGAAGTCTGACCAGACCAACATCCTCAGGTTAGAACCAACCCACTGATCACAACCACCTGCATATCTGGTATGCAGGGTTGCAGTGGGGCTGAGTGAAGATGTTCTTGCTGTACTAAGACTTTTTATTGTTGTAGAATGATAAAAGGTATAATATAACGTAGCACTGCATAGTGTAAAGTATGATGTAGTATGATACCAGTTTGTGTGAACGTGGCTGATTGCAGTCGCCTCACCCATTCTGAGAGTGCCTTTCTCAGTCCCGCCTTGTACTTTGTGGCAAACTGACTCCATTGTTCTGTGCCTGCCTTTCTCTGGCCCCCTTTCTTCTCGTCTTCAGTGCTCTGCTGGTGCTGCTCCAGGACAGTCTAACCACCACAGCAGGCTCTCCCATGTTCTCTGAGCTGGTCATGAAGGTATCTCCATTTCCTGGTTTCTCTCACCTCCCAGATGAAAGTCTATTGCTGAGTCTTGTGTTTCTTATTTTTCTTCCACTTTTCTCTCCCTCTTCCCTCTATTTGTAACCTAAATTGGTTCCCTTTATCTGTATACCCATCTTTTTCTTTTCTCACAACCCTATCCTTCCTTACATCTCTCCCTCCCCTCAGTGTCTGTGGCGTATGATCCGGTTCCTTCCGGAAACCATCAGCAGCATCAACCTGGATCGCATCCTGCTGGATGTCCACAACTTCATGAAGGTGTTTCCCAAGGAGAAGCTCAAGCAGCTCAAGAGTGACGTGCCCCACAGGACCCTGAAGACCCTCCTGCACACACTCTGCAAGCTGACTGGAGCCAAGGTACACACACACACACACATACATGCATACACACACGTGCGTGCGCCCACAAAATGCAGACCAGTTAAGCTGTAACTTCTCGCCCTGAAGATCCTGGACCACCTATCCATGATAGAGAACAGGAACGAGTCAGAGCTGGAGGCCCACCTGAGGCGTGTGGTCAAACACTCTGGGAACCTGTCCGGGTTCAAGTCCGATCGTGGGACTGAGAAGGGAGCCCTTAGAATGGTGAGGCAGCTACGTCAGCCACGTTCACACCAACTGTTATCATACTACATCATACTTTACACTATGCATTGCTACTTTATATTACATTATTTTATACCTTACTACATTCAACAACAGTACAATGTCTTAGTATAGCATACTACTGTAAACAAATACTTTTTTTATACTACATGCTATGCTCAGTGACCGAAGCTCTTTTGTAAAGCCCTCTCTTGTAAGTCGCTTTGAATAAAAGCGTCTGCTAAATGAATAAATGTTACTTTGCAGTAGTGTATTAAACTACATTGCTGTTTTATTTTCAGTAAGCTTTATAACCATCGTTAAGTAGATAAGCACCATAATTACCTATAGTAGCATGCATATAAGATCCTCCTGTCAACCAGTCAGTTAGCACAGTGTGTCTGTATGTTTCTCCCCAAGGATGACAGAATGTCCAAGGCTAAGGTGAGCGACATCCTGTCTGAGATCTTCAAGAAGATTGGCTCCAAGGAGAATACAAAAGAGGTACTGTACAGGCTGGTGAACCCCATATCTTTGACTTGTCGGGTTGTCAGGTTTTTAATGTGAGGTGTGTGTTTCAGGGCCTGACGGAGCTGTATGAGTACAAGCAGAACTACTCGGACGCTGACCTAGAGCCCTTCCTTCGGAACACCTCCCAGTTCTTCCAGAGCTACGTGGAGAGAGGCCTGCGTATAATCGAATCTGAGAGAGAGGGCAAAGGTCGCATCCAGTCCACTGGCTTGAGTCAGATGATACCTCAGCATGGTCTGGACTTGGGCTCTGGGCCTCTCAACACTAACGGAGAGGAACTGAAGCCTGCCGTTTACTATGAGAGGCTGAAGATACTCCGTCAACGCAAGGGTCTGGAGAACAACTCCAGGGTCAGTATACGCTACTCAAATTCTGCTGTAGACATCTACTAGAATAGACATGGGTAGACATATCTTCTGTGGTTATTGTAAGTGTGTGTGTGTGTCCCTCCTCCCCACAGCAGCAGCAGGGTGGGGAGGAAGAGAGAGAGCGCCCCCCTGTCAGCTCCCTGCTCTCCAAGCCCTCGGTAGCATCGTCCACAGACATGCTCCACAGCAAGCTGTCCCAGCTAAAGGAGTCTCGGGAGCTGTACCAGCACGACCCTGCCCAATCCCACTCCCCCACCCGCTCCTCCTCCCCCTCTGCCAATCTCGACGACCTCAAGAAGAGGCTGGAGCGCATCAAGAGCAACCGCCAGTAGGCCTGCTGTGTACCAAATTAACACACTGTAATACAGACCTGGCTCTAATGTGTACAGGAAATATGTTGAACTTGCTTGGGGTGAACTTGAGTTGAGTGTACTAGAAATCAAGTGCACCACAAGTTCTGTATTACCTCATATTTGGGATACATATACGGTCTGCGTCTTTTGCCTCTGTAGTTCCCCATGTAATCTCACCCTTCTCCTCAGCCCAATAAATGCTCTGCTCTTACCCAGGCACTCTTCTCAGTGCTCACAATGTGTATACATTCAGAAAGTGGAGGAGAATTCTTTTTCAAACGAGTGTCTAATTGTATAAAAATAACTTTGTTTAGTATTGTGGCACAATATGTTTGTATATACTCATGGTTGCTAACCACTTAAGCTGTTATGTGTCCTGTTAGGGTTTCTGTGTACAGTTTCCATGTGCAGAATGCTGTAAAAATGTGTGTAACTTAAAGCTCTTCTTTGTTAGAACATTTTTCGTCATCCATGTTCTTAACATGGTCTCTTTGTCTAATCTCCTGGCCTCCCAGCCAGTCATCTTCTACTTCACTCTGTTGCTTTTCACATTTAAGAAATTCTCGTCAACATAAACTTGAAGGATCTGTTGCAGAAGTAGAGGACCATGGCATGAAGTAATCTATGTTTTATTTTTTGTAAATCAATTTTGCATTACTCCAGGCTTCTTATTAAATCTCTGGTTTAATAATCTGGCGTATTGTAGCTAATTCTGATGCATTGTTTTGTATTAATTCAAATAGAAGTAGTCTTAAGCAGTTACTCTTAAGTTTGACTGTATAATTGATAGTGAACATGGCAATAAAGATTTTTTTTTTTACAAACTAACAATATGTCTGCCGTCATATGCCGTCAATGAAAAAAGACGTACCATTATGTCAAGTTAAACATACAATGTTTCTGAAATTCCATAACATGATTTTAATGTAGCCTACTGCAATCCACCACTCATCCCCATATTCTGACCAGATCAGACTAAATCTCAACTATAGGTCCTGCCACTCGGTCACTCTACCTATAGCCTCCACCTGATTGGTCTACTCAAATGCTTGAGTTTTGATGGCATGCCAACAGACATCCTGGGCTTCTTCCTGTGTTCGACTACAGACCCCAGAGTCCACTGGGGATTAGGCCGAGCCCTCTAATTATTTTGGCTTTAGTTTTGGATTAAACCGCAGTACCGCCGACTCTTATTCACACTGGCCATCTGATGAAATGTGAAGTGACATAAATACCGTGGCTCAGTTTCAATCCCATTATGCAGTTAAACCAGCATCAATGCTAACCCCAAGCAAGAGGACGCCAGCACCCCTCCTGTTCCGGCCTGCTCTGAGGCGCTGACAGCCTAGCCCCTCTGCCCCACGCCACAACCTTAACCCTGCATCAATGGAGCCCTTTCAGAAGGCTGATGCGCACACAGCACAGAATCAAACCTAAATATTGTTTTATGAGCTTCAAATAGGTGGCACCCCACTAAAGAAAGCTGGTCGACCAGAGACTTGAGATTTCCACATAGCTCTAAAAGGGGTTAGTGGAGGAGAATGGAGGTGTATAGGCTACAATGGCTAGGCTTGTGTTGTTCTTTCACCCCTCCCCCCAAACCAAGAGAACAAAACAGACTAAAAACGCCAACATCAAGGAGCTGGGACTATTTGAGACTATGGGGGTAACTTCAAGTGAGTGAATTGTAGCATTTTTCTCAGGTTGGGTTGTAAAATGCACCTAGTTTGGGGAAGGCGTCTGGATGTGTGGAAACTGGTGGGAAAAAGCTTATTTCCCACAAGTTGCGTCACATTCAGGCATGTGTCCTCTAAGGGTGATGGGAATAAATGACCAAATATATTCTAACATTATATAAAACTAGTTCTTTTGTGTGAATTGACCTACGTAGGTTTACTGCGCTTGCTCAAATCAAGTTTAGGGTTAGCTGTTTTGTTTTGCTTTCAGAACAGAGCAGTGGCCCTACTGCTGCAGTATTCAGAATAAATCCCAACCCTTCATGTGTGGATGTATTTTCAATTGAACATATACGTTTTTACAGGGTTAGCTGCCTCTAGATGTCTGTCAGTAGAGGGCATGCTTGGTCTGGGATGACCTGCTTGGTCAGGCTATGGCCCTAGTCTCTGGTCCTAATTAGGATTCCTCCGTCAGGAGTAGTTGATGGCAGCCCTTGGATCCCAGCGGTTGAGATTTTTGGCATGGTGAAACAGTAAAACATTATGAACTACCACACCCATTTTGCTCCACTTGAGACCAAAGGGGGCGCTACAGGCCACACCCCAATTTGACCATTTGTGTCCTTTTTCAAAGTGATGTCATTTGTAGCCATTTTGTCCTAGAATCCTGAAATTCATTACAGATGCCTTATTTGTCACAATGAACAAAAAATTCTCAACAACTCATAACGGCAAGTCCTTAGATTTTTCTGTACATCATAAATTCATGAAACATGTTTTTTTGCCACTCCTCCTACCATTTTTGCCCAATTTTGCCCATAATTGCCAGTTATCATCATCAGAAGAACCCTCACAAAAGTTATGAATCTGATTTCTGATTTGAGCCAAGGGGGCGCTAAGGGCCACACCCAATTTGCCCTTTTTAAAAGTGACGCCACTTGTATGTCTTTCGTTTTATAATCTTGAAATTAATTCCATGTGCCTCATTCCTCACGACAAACAAAAAGGCCTCAACAACTCATAAAGGCAAATCTTTAAATTTTTCTGTACAATATGCATTTATGAAATATGTTTTTTTGATACTATTCCTACATGTTTGTCCGATCTTCCCCATGTTTCTATGGCAACATCTTCAGACCTCACAAAATCCGTCTAAGGTTTTATGATATTCTAAACCGTTTGTCCGCTACAGCCTTTTTAATTTGGCAATAACACAACTAAACAGGAAGTTCGTCTTATGATTCCTATGAAAGTCAAAGATCTTTGAGAAATCAACGCCAAACTTGATATGCCACCAACAACACACTACAATATATACAACCCCATTCAATAGCTAAGTTCATATCTTTCAAAATTATTTAAATAAAATAAATCGTATTTATCGCTAAGGCTATTTTAATGCTGTATACAAGTGGCAATCAAAAACTGATAGTCCGAATCAATCACAAGTTCATATGTAGACTCTTGACAATGTGTTGCATACAAATCTGAGAAAAAGTTCAATGTAAGATGAGAAGTAGATTAATGATGAATATTTGAAATGTGACTGCTTGGCTAAAGGCTAAGGCTGTCTTGCAAATCCTCTCTCTGTCATGCCAGACCCAGTGGCTCAAAAAAAACTCACACGCACAAGAGTCTGTTGACACAGTGGGCTGAGTAAGCCCCCACCTTCACCCTGCTATTGGCTGCTGAATGGATCATGACACTGGTAGTTGTCTTGAATCCCAGCAAATCTTTGACATAGTCACACCAAACTTGCAGGGTGCACTTTCCATTGCAAGACAATTAATTTATTCTTGTAAAGTAAATGGCAGCCCTTAGACCAAAAGAGTAAAACGTTTTGTCCATGTGAAACCAATTTGTATCCCTTTTGTTGTAGAGTCCTGAAATTCATTACAGATTCCACATTTGTCACGATGAAGAATAAATATTGATGCACAAACTTAAATATGTATGCACATGGGAAAGTAGTGACCTTGATAATATTCTACTAAATGGAAATGAGCATTACACATCTGTGCAGAATTGCACACGTTTCTCTCTATAGGTTTTGCTCTTTTCCACCATGGCTTTAATGCACTTTTGTAATCATGTGTCTTATTGAAATTGTTAGCACTATCTGTTGGCAGCACTACAAATACTTTTCAAATGAATATTACTGTTCTTTTCATTTGTGCCTTATGTTCATACTTCTTCACTAATTGAAAATATTGCCTTTTTTTCTCTCTTCATTCTTGTGTTTATATTGCCATTGTTCTTTGCACCTTCTTTAAAACCACCTTATTTGGGGTATTTTATTCAACTGTAATACATGTTGTGTTTTCACCAAGTGAGCAACCCATTACCAGTTTACCTTGGCAACTTACTTACTTTATCAGCAAAACAATTAATATTGTCCAATATTGAACCAATAGACCTTAAATTACACATCATCCGCCATAGGTGGAGCCACAGACCATGCAAATATTTCCCATTCACATATTAAATCCTTTGTCTTACAGCACAGGGGGCACTACAGTCTTGGATGTATACACACCAAACTTGCATATTGCACTTTGAATTACATATGCATTTCATAAACTGTTCCAGGAGGAATCCACCCTCGCTGCTTGCAGCTATATTTTTTTAGTCTTTATTTAGTCCGGGTTATATAGAATATGTAGATTTTTGTATTGTCTTTGTGCATGTACATTAAAACTGGTTGCAAATATGCAACATAATTTTGTATCATAATTTATTTGATTAAGATAGCAAAAAGTAATGATAATAACACAAAAATAAATGTGTTAAACAGGATTAGTTGTCAGTGCCAGAGGATACTTCAAGCTGAGCATGTGCTGGGCAAAACTGGAGGAACCAGAAGCACAATCAACCATCTTGGCGACGTGGCTGAAACAGGTGTACTTGATTGTGGATTGATTCAGTTAAGATTGTGGTGCCAATTTCCAAACACATAAAGCATCATTTTAATTTTGTCTATTTATGTTTCTTGTATCTTTTGTCACTTTTGTAAAAGGAATGCAAACCCCTGTTTGTGTGGTTTTGGACTGACATATCACTTTCTGACTGGTTCAGCAAAAACATAATCTTTAAATATTACATTTGCAGCATTCAAATAATAAATATTTTATAACACAAAACTAGTGAGCAAGACAGAGGAAAATTGAAATAAAATGAAAAATGCAGAGAACTAGAGACTGACCCTCCAAGTGAATCCACTGACGCACCCTACTGGCCTGAGAGTAGGGGGTCTTTCCAGAGGGCTGGAGGCTGACAGAGGTGACCTGGGGATCCATTCACATGTATTGATCCTGAGGTCTGCAGAGTGTGTATGGGAGCGGATGCTGATGTAATAAATGATTTGTTAAGGGGGCCAAGATTCTGCCACAAACACAATCAGCGCATGAAAGGTCCCCAGACACAAACATAAACCTGTGTGTTGCACTGCATAAGAATACAATATGAGGATGTATTGAAAGGGATTAGAAATTGACAGGAAGGGAAATTAAAAGAGAACGATGTAACCATGCTGTCAAGCAAATGCATTTGTCGGTCCTTCAGTCCATCTACCATGCATATTTAAAGTCAATACACAACCTTCTCTAGCTGAATGTCTTCTTTACCAAACTCCTAGGTATGCTCCCTTCTGAACAATCAGCCGAAAACAGCCAACCAGGACATTAAAGGCAGTTAGAATTAATGAGATGTCGTATGATGAGTATGATGTATTATTAGTTTTAATTGAAATTTGTGATATTTGCTGTTTAGTGACTTGTATTTTAGCTGAAAGTGTCACACAGTAACTACCAGCCTGCTGCTCCTTGACATCAGGTCTCTGTTCTCTGACTGTCAGTATTTTGTATTCCATTTTCTAAAAGCACCTGCGAACGATCACAAATGAACGATTTAGAACGACGGAGGATACGTTGGTATCGAGATAAATCATGGGAAAATGTACAGATCCTTGAGGCTTCAAATTTACATTTTATTTAGTTAAACATTTAAAATATAGTTTGACAGTTTGCTAGGAGAAATGATCTGTATTCCTTCAAACCCTATTTTCCCAGGAGGTGAGACAGGCTACTTGTTAAAGCTGCACATTGGCATGGAGCTCACCACCTCCCTGTGGCCAAAGCCTCTTAGGCAATATGTGTGTTTGATTTTCTCACAAGTCCACTTAAATGGTTCTTTTGTTATAAGGCCTAGATTAGTGTAATGACTTCTTTGAATCACACAAAACTATTTAAGAAGGGCTTGTCTTGCTAATTTGTTTTCAGAAAAAGAAAAAAAAATCTCACACCCAGTACTTCACTATGCGGGGACACATGGTGTGATAGTAAGAGAGTTTGTGCGTGTGTATGTGAGAGAAAGACAGAAAGCGGGTGTGTGTGCATGAGTATGCAGGTGAGATCTATCTCCTTGGGTGGCTCAGTGTGCTCAGCAGAGCAGGCATACTAGGAGATATGATGTGTCAGGGTGTGTGTGTATAGGTGTGGCAGAGAGAGGGAAGGAGGGATGGAGTGTCGTGTGTTTGTGTCTGAGGGATTACCAGAGCAGGTCTGGGTGTGAATCTATAGGAGCAGAGTGATAGAGGGGTGGGGAAGATGGAAGAATCCATTGCTTTGATCTGTTTGCTCAGCATTTAGTGGGGCCTAGCTACTAGTTTTACAACAAGATTCCAGGCTTTTTATTTCTTATGGGTGGGTGCCCTGCTACATTTTAATCATGTGTGTGTCGATGTGTTTGAGAGAGACTATGTAGTAGTAGAGGTCTTTTTTTAGCAAGACATTAACCCCTCAGAACCTCTGTAGTCCCACTGACTTTAGCAGCAGAGCCCTCTACAAAGCAAGTGGCTCTGAGACTTGGTGTTATTGGCTGGAAGACTTAGTGTTCCTCATGAACTAGCAGTGTTACTGGAGAGGCAGAAATGCTGTGTAGGTTTCAAGTGATACTTGAGGGTCGGATCAATTCGGACCACACATTCTGCTTCCAGCTAGCCACAAATAATTAACGTCTATGAACTCTTCCAAAACCCAGTTTTTTTTATTGTCTTGGATTATCTGATCACTAATCTTGGCATCAGATGTTCCGAAAGCATTTTGCATTTTCCCTTTTATTTTACATTTACATTTATTCATTTAGTAGACTCTTTTATCCAAAGCGACTTGAATCCGAGCTTTACAAAAGAGCTTCAGTCACTGAGCATAGCTTGGATGGGAATCCTGTATCATATACTTACTCAAATTAGGAGGAGTATTATTCTCAAAGCCATGTCATAAGTGAGAAACAAAACAAAACAAAAATATAGCTGCAAGCAGCAATGGTGGATTCCTCCTGGAACAAAATCAAGTTTGGTGTGAATACATTTTGAACATCAAAACTCCTATTGAAAACTTTTGTAAAGGTTCCTCTGACGATGATAACTGCCAATCCTGGGGAAGATTGGACAAAAATTGTAGGAGTAGTAGCGAAGAAAAATCGATATTGTACAGAAAAATCTAAGGGCTTGCCATATAATGATTTGTTGAGACTATATTCTTCATCGTGACAAATGAGGAATCTGTAATGAATTTCAGGACTCTACAACAAAAGGGATACAAATTGGTCTCACATGGACCAAATTGGGTGTGGTAGTTCATAATGTTGTGCTGCCATGCCATGCCATGCCAAAATGTTTTTACTCTTTTGGTCTAAGGGCTGCCATTTACTTCCACTTTACAAAAATAATGTAATTGTCTTGTAATGGAAAGTGCACCCTACAAATTCGGTGTGTCTATGTCAAAGATTTGCTGAGATAGAAGACAGGACTACCAGTGTCATGATCCATCCAGCAGCCAATAGCAGGGTGAAGGTGGGGGCTTAAGCCCGAGATATGCTTCTGCGTCTACGCCGGGTGCCTGACGCAGTTGTTGAGCATTCAATTAATTCTGCGTCGAGGGTCCGCGTTACTCTGCAATTCGCCCCCATGCCGCCAGGGGGTTGTGGCTGTGTGGTTTCAGGGGTTATAGCCGAATCCTTGCTCTTTCTTCCGGCAGCAAGCAATGGCGACCGAGGTGGAGCGGCTGTATTTGGAGTTGGGGCTCATCAATATAAATATACAAACTGTGAACTATGCATGGTGTGTAAACTGTGTTGTGCTGTGTGTGTTGAAAATAAATATAAAAACAACAGTTTGAAAACAAACTTATGTGTTTTATTCTTATGTGTTATGTAATACAAAAAGTATAATTAAAAAAATCACAGCACTAAAACAATACAACACACAATATACAATTTACAAAACGACGTCACGTTCTGAGCGGACCAATCACAGCGCTTGCGACGGCGGCAACGCAACGCGTAGTTAGGATTTTTTGGAGGTGCACGTCGGGCTACGGTAGGAGGGTCTGCGTAGGCTGCGGAGCTATGCGGGCGACATAACGCGGGAGCATAGATAGGCCTTTACTCAGCCCACTGTGTCAACAGACTCTTGTGCGTGAGTTTTTTTGGAGCCACTGGGTCTGGCATGACAGAGAAAGGATTTGCAAGACAGCCTTAGCCTTTAGCCAAGCAGTCACATTTCAAATACTCATCATTAATCTACTTTTCATTTTACATTCAACTTTTTCTCAGATTTGTATACAACACATTGTCAACGTGGGAAATGACAGTGACACCTGGAGAAGGGTGATTGAGAAGAACGGCCCCCCGATCGGAACCCGAGTGGTGTTCTGTTATTGGACTTCTGTGCTAGTCATGGTTTGTCCATAACTAACACCATGTTCAAGCACAAGAGTGTCTATCAGTGCACGTGGCACCAGGACCTCTCTAAGGTCAATGATCGACTTTGTTGTCGTGTCTTCTGACCTGTGGCCGTGTGTCTTGGACACTCGGGTGAAGAGAGGGGCGGAGCTGTCAATTGATCACCACCTGGTTGTGAGTTATACAGACTTGGCAGGCCCAAACGTATCGTGAGGGTCTGCTGGGACCCCTCTGTCAGAGGGGTCTTTAACTCACACCTCAGGGAGAGCTTCTCACAGATCCCGGGGGAGGCTGTGGACATTGAGTCTGAATGGACCATGTTCTCGACCTCCATTGTCAATGCGGCAGTCCGGAGTTGTGGTCGCAAGGTCTCTGGTGCTGGTCGCGGCGGAAATCCCAGAACCCGGTGGTGGTGGACACCGGAAGTAAGGGATGCCGTCAAACTGAAGAAGGAGTCCTATCGAGCCGTTCTGGCTCGTGGGACTCCAGAAACAGTTGACCGGTACCGGCAGGCCAAGCGTGCCGCGGCTCGGGTAGTCACAAAGGCAAAACTCGGGTCTGGGAGGAGTTCGGGGAGGCCATGGAGAAGGACTATCGGTCGGTCCCAAGGAAATTCTGGCAAACCGTTCGGCAACGCCAGTTCACCAACACTGTTTACGGTGCGGGTGGGGAGCTGTTAACCTCGACTGGGGATGTTGTCGGACGGTGGAAGGAATACTTTGAGGATCTCCTCAATACTGCCATCACGTCTTCCGAGGAGGAAGCAGAGACTGGGGACTCCGGGGCAGACCCGCCTATCACCCGGGCTGAAGTCACTGAGGTAGTCGATGGGCTCCTTGGTGGTAAGGCTCCGGGGGTGGACGAGATCCGTCCTGAGTACCTAAAGTCTCTGGATGTTGTGGGACTGTCCTGGTTGACACGCCTCTGCAGCATCGCGTGGCGGTCTGGAATAGTGCCTATGGATTGGCAGACCGGGGTGGTGGTTCTCCTATTTAAGAAGGGGGACCGGAGGATGTGTTCCAATTACAGAGGAATCACACTCCTCAGCCTCCCCGGTAAGGTCTACGCCAGGCTACTGGAGAGGAGAATCCGGCCGATAGTCGAACCTCGGATTCAGGAGGAGCAGTGTGGTTTTCGTTCTGGTCGCGGGAACACTGGACCAGCTCTACACCCTCTACCGGGTGCTCGAGGGTTCATGGGAGTTTGCCCAACCAGTCTACATGTGTTTTGTGGATCTGGAGAAGGCATTCGACTGTGTCCCTTGTGATGTCCTGTTGGGGGTACTTCGGGAGTACAGGGTCCAGGGCCCTTTGTTAGGGGCCGTCCGTTCCCTGTACAACCAAAGTAGGAGCTGTGTTCGCATTGCCGGCAATAAGTCAGACCTGTTCCGGGTGCATGCTGGACTCCGCCAGGGTTGCCCTTTGTCACCGGTTCTGTTCATTGTTTATATGGACAGAATTTCTAGGCGCGCGCAGGGGGCGGAGGGTTTCCGGTTCGGGGAGCACGGGATCTCATCTCTGCTGTTTGCGGATGATGTTCTCCTGTTTGCTTCCTCGAGCCGGGGCCTCCAGCATGCTCTGGAGCGGTTTGATGCCGAGTGTGAAGCGGCTGGGATGAGGATCAGCACCTCCAAATCCGAGGCCATGGTACTCAACCGGAAAAAATGTGGTTTGCCCCCTCTGGGTGGGTGGGGAGCCTTTGCCTCAAGTGGAGGAGTTCAAGTATCTCGGGGTTTTGTTCACGAGTGACGGAAGGACGGAACGTGAGATTGACAGGCGGATCGGTGCAGCGTCTGCAGTGATGCAGTCTCTGTACCGGACTGTCGAGGTGAAGAAGGAGCTGAGCCGCAAGGCAAAGCTCTCGATATACCGGTCAATCTACATTCCTACTCTCACCTATGGTCATGAGCTTTGGGTCATGACCCAAAGGACAAGATTGCGGATACAAGCGGTCGAAATGAGTTTCCTCCGCAGGGTGGCCAGGCGCTCCCTTAGAGATAGGGTGAGGAGCTCGGTCACACGGGAGGAGCTCGGAGTAGAACCGCTACTCCTCCACGTCGAGAGGAGCCAGTTGAGGTGGCTCGGGCATCTGTTTAGGATGCCTCCTGGACGCCTCCCTCGGGAGGTGTTCCAGGCATGTCCCACCGGGAGGCGGCCCCGGGGAAGACCTAGGACACGCTGGAGGGACTATGTCTCTCGGCTGGCCTGGGAACGCCTCGGGATCCCCCCGGAGGAGCTGGAGGAGGTGTGTGCGGTGAGGGAAGTCTGGGCTTCCCTGCTCAGACTGCTGCCCCCGCGACCCGGCCCCGGATAAGCGGAAGATAATGGATGGATGGCTGGACATTGTCAAGAGTCTAGATATGAACTTGTGATTGATTCGCACTATCAGTTTTTGCTTGGCACTTGTATAAACATTAAATTAGCCTTAGCGATAAATTTGATTTATTTCATTTAAATCATTTGGAAAGATATGAACTTAGCTATTGAATGGGGTTGTATATATTGTAGTGTGTTATTGGTGGCATATCAAGTTTGGCGTTGATTTCTCCGAGATTTGTTGATTTTCATAGGAACTTCCTGTTTAATTGTGTTATTGCCAAATAAAAAAGGCTGTAGCGAACAAAGGGTTTGGAATATCCAAAAACCTTTGCAAACTTTTGTAAGGCTTAGTCTGAAGATGTTGCCAGCCAGAAATGGGGAAGATTGGATATTAATTGTAGAAGGCATAGCGAAAAAACACGTTTCATAAATGTATAATGTACAGAAAAATCGAAATATTTGCCATTATGAGTTGTTCAGGCTGTTTTGTTCGTCGTGAGGAATGAGGCACATGGAATGAATTTCAGGATTCTAGGACGAAAAATATACAAATTGCGTCACTTTTAAAAAGAGCAAATTGGGGTGTGGCCGGTAGCGTCCCCTTGGCTGTAGCAATTATGAAAATCAAAAATCCTATTGATAACTTTTGTGAGGGTTCTTCTGACGATGAGAACCGCCAATTATGGGGAAGATTGGGCCAAAAAAATTAGGAGTAGCGAAAAAAGACCTTTGATAAATGTATGTTGAACAGACAAATCTATGGGTTTGCCACTATAGGTTGTGCTGACTGTTTTGTTCATCGTGACAAATAAGGCATCTGTAATTAATTTCAGGATTGTAGGACAAAAGGGGTACAAATGGCATACCGTATTTTTGGCACTATAGGGCGCACTGGATTATAAAGCGCACTGTCAATGAATGGTCTATTTTCGATATTTTTTCATATATAAAGCGCACCGGACTATAAGGCGCATTAAGTAGAAAAAAACTGTCAGATTAATTAGTCGAATAATATTATGGTGAAGCACAGTATGTATTACTCTGTGACACTCCTGGTTACGGTAGCCGTAATGCTGCAAACGGTGCGGCTTTGTAGTTTACCAAAGTCGTACAAAAGAAAAAATATTTAGTGCCTTGGACCACACAAAAATCGCTTAGAGGTCAGTAAACAAAATAATTAATCCATATATAAAGCGCTTCGGATTATAAAACGCAGTGTCGTTTTTTGAGAAAAATAAAGGCTTTTAAGTGCGCCCTATAGTCCGAAAAATACGGTAACTTTTAAAAAGGACACAAATGGTCAAATTGGGCCGTGGCCTGTAGGTCTCAAGTGGACCAAAATGGGTGTGGTAGTTCATAATGTTGTACTGTTTCACCATGCCAAAAATCTTATTCCTACAATAACAATAGGTTTCCTCCTGATGGAGGAATCCTAATAAATTGGTTGTGGCGAAAGAACATTTTCCAGGACAAATACGCTGTGTTTCTTCCCAGAGCGTTACCTTCTGAAGAAGCCAAAGATTATCTGCCAAGAACAACTGATATGTTGAACGCTCTGAAGTAAATCAAAGTAAATTGCATTTGAGTTTATGTGCAAATTTGTGTAAGTGTGCACATACGTAAGTCTGTGTGTGTGTGCAAACATATATGTGCCTGTGCTCATGTGTGTGAGCACAGGGTTGGAATGATACAATGTTGACTGGTAGTGATTGATATGTGAGCCTGCATCACCAGCCTGTCTGTGGGATGACATTGTGATGGCTGCACAGTGACTGTTCTCCAACATAATCACGGCAGCATTAACCACTTTCAGGGCTCTGACCCCTGGCCTCCCTGGGGAGAACTAGCTTCTGAGAGGTTGGGGCTCTTGGGGACTAGGGGTCTAGATGTCCAGTTTTGGGGGTCTACGGTCTTTAGTTTGGGGGCTGGGTTGATGTTCTGGGGTGGGGGGCTGGTTTGGGATGGTGACTAATACGTGTGTAACGGGCTCAGGGCTGAATTCTAGGGGGTCTATGTTGAGGGTCTGGGCTGAAGGTTAGGCACAGGGGCTGAGCCCCGTCTGCTCTCCCTGTCAGGGGCCGATCTGTGAGTGAAGAATGGTTCAGGCAGGTGGTGTGACTAAGCAGAGGCTTGTAAGGCTGGGATGGAGGGAGGGAGGATGGAGGGAGGATGGAGGGAGGGAGGAGGAGGAGGAGGGAAAGGGGAGTGTGCATCACTAGGAGACTGCTCTAAAGAAAGCAGCCTTCTGGTTTTTAACAAACCACCAGCTGTTCACATCTCCACGTTGACCCTGTCTTTTCTCTTCTCGTACGATTTGGTTCAATACGTCGTAAAAACGAAAACAGTTTACCAACCACAGGAGATGCATTATCTGCCCTGACTCATCAGAGTTACTTTTGCTCAAGATGGAAGCTTTGGAAGCCGATACAGAGATCCTCATCACACATCCTAGGTGATCACAGTGGTGCTTTCTCTTCCTATTGGAGCACTCTTATTTTATACTGTAACAATCTTGTATTGTAATAGATACTCTTTAGGTAAATGAATGTGCTAAATACATAAACATCCCAAAAAAGAAGCAAAGAAAGGGATGTGACAAAAGAGAAATAAAAGAAAGAGTTTATTTGACACACTCCAAAGTTCGGAAACAGATAACTGAACCTTGGTTTGTGTGCTCAACACACTGTACTTTCACGCCTTTTCTTTCTCGCTCTTTCTTTTCTCCCTCTCTTCCTCTTTTCTTTCATCCCTCTCATCTCTCTCCCTACACCCTTTCTCTCTCTTTCTGACCCCCCTTTACACACACATGGAAAAAAACTCAATTTATAGGGATCTTAAAAGAAATTAATTTGACTTTAACTAGATCATCTTTTCTCCTTTCAGCCGGTGAGCCCCCTGGGGAGACAACAATAGGCTCTTTGAGCTGAGGAGGAGCCCCAGCAGCTCCGGGGTTAAACGGGCCTTTCCCCTCGTGATAAATCACTGCTCAATGAGCTGCTCATTGTCCTGTATTGTATCCCTGTTTCAGTGCGTTGCCGTCTGGGTGTTAAGCTGACAGTGCTAATGAACTGGGGTCTTTGAACTCTTCCACCACGCTGACTGAGAGCCAGAGAGCAGATGTCTGCTCTGAACTGGGCCAGCGACTGGTAAATGTACATTTGATTAAGAACGTACGTGTGTGTGCGTGTGCATGTATTTGTTAGGGTGAAGTGTGTTTGTGTGTGTCTGTGTGTGTGCATGCGTGCGTGCATTGGGTGGGTGGGAGGGAGTGAAGTGATCATTCACTCAGGGAAGTTCATTTTAAAACAAAGACTTTTCTCTGGGTGGCAGTGGGCGTCTTGCAGCGTAAACCTCAGTGGAGCGTTCCCGTTTTGTTCTTTCATTTTCTTTCACTCACACCTCTCTCGCCGCATCAACGGATGCTTTGGTCTTTCTGAGGTCTTCACAAATCAAGTGGAAGACTCATGAATGAACCACCCACCACTCAGATCGAAATCACAGTAACTGACACTGTTACAGGCTCACATTTCTACAAAAAAACATTTGTGAATACAAAGATGAAACCCTACTATGTTGAACTCTACTATATTGAACCCTACTATACTGTTCAATCTTCAGTCAGTCAAGAAACGCATTATGTGACCTCTATCAGGAAACTCTTGTTGCGTAAAGTAACTTCCATCTGAGCCTAAATGAGGTGTCATAACTTAGTAACTCTCTTGTAAGTTGCTTTGGATAAAAGCGTCTGCTAAATGAATAAATGTAGTAAGCAGAGGGAGATTGAGAGAGAAAGAGAGACTTGATAAATTATAGAGACTACAAACAGGGATGACGTGATCATGTTTCTTGTCCTTCAACCTACTCAGTTATTGCTGCAGACAGCTGTCTCAGCTTCCCATTCACACACCTCATGTCGGCCAAAAGCCCTTTAGACACAGAAGAGGACTGATTGGCTGTGTGATGTTGACCATGCATCCTAACTATTATCCTTGAACTCCATTAGTCTTCATACAGACCACGTCCTTTCCATGATCTCCCTCTTGTAAATGTGGTAATACAGGGTGTGTCTGTCATGGTGTGTGTGTGTGAGTGTGTAGGTGTGTGTGTGAGTGAGTGCAGGAAAGACATGTAGGCTCAGAGACACAAAGAGATCAGGTGGACCTTGTGCTCTGTGTGGCTGAGCGTGCCATCAAGGCCTCTAGCAGCCAGCCCTATCAGCGTTGATGCATGAAGCTGGGTTGGGAGAAAAAAGCATCAACCTGAGTTTGATTTCAAAAAAATTATAATTGCTCAATTCATATCAGTTAGTCATATCAGTATCAGTGAGCCGCAGGAAGTCTTCTACTTCAGGAGTCCTGGAGTCAGATCTCACCTAGATTCTCTCAAACAACACAGTCAGTCTCCCCAAACCACAAATACAGAATGAGAGTCAGATGAGTGAGCGGTTAGGGAGTCAGGCTGGTAATCAGAAGGTTGCCAGTTTGAACCCTGGCTGTGCCAACATGGTGTGTACTTTGGCAAGGCATTTCACCCTACTTGCCTTGGTGGAATGTCCCTGTATGTCTGCAAAATGACTAAATGTGAATGTAAATACAGTCTCTTTCAGTCTCTATCTGATCTCTATGCTCTATTATACTCTTCCTTCTCTTAACTTGTATTCATCAGTTGTCATGGAGGGGTGGACCTCTTCCTCAGTGCTGCCCTCCCCTTGTCCCCTCCACCTCCCCCTGTCCCTTCCACCTCCCCAAGTCCACCTCCCCCTACCACCACCACTACCCTGGTGACGGCTGAATAACTACTCAAGAAAATGAGAGCATAATGACCTGACGACAACGACAAAACCGGATTGGTCACGCAGGCCAGTGTTTAATGAGGTGAGAAACGTGTCCCATGGGTTTGTAACAACAGTGTTGTGCTTTCTCGTCACAGCCCTGTGTGGCATCTCTAACTCACTGAGATGGTACCAGATGCAACAGAGTCGAGACACAGGGGGCTGAATCGGGAAACCATATGTTTAGATAAGTCATGCTATTCCCTTTCCCACAGTCAGGGGCTGGCAGCGTGGCAAGGAGGGAGAGCTCACACACACATGGACACACACAAACACGCACAGAGCAGGAGGAGGTGTGAGTTTAGAGCTCTGATGGTGGTCAGCCAGGAACAGCTTTACGACCAGACATACCAGATACACTGCTGAATTAAACACACTGACACACACTGCTGGGTGAAACAAGAAATAAAAAAACACACACCACAAGGAAAAAACATAAATCCACAGTGCTGGGTAAAACACATACACTGCAGAGAGAAACACATTAATGAAGTACTGTTATAATAAATTTATTTAAATACCAAATTACTATATTAATAGTAATTTAATGATGAGCACAGAAAAAAATTCCCAAAACAGCATCGAAGCTATTTATTAAATTAAATTATGTTATGTTATCCCATCAAGTGGGTAAATGGTTATTTGGGGTTTCGGATTTCAAGGAATCCCCCCAAAACTTTTTGTTTTTGTATGGTTGGCTGCACACACACGCACACACACACAAACACACACACTGTCGTTAGCTTCAGTCAAGTGAAGTTATTATCCCCTCCCTTTTTTAATATACTGCACTTCTTGCCCTTGTGAACCTGTTGAGAGCCCCTGAAAGGATCTGGAGACTTCCACTGGTTCCTGAACACAGCTCGACTGCAGGGCAGGAAGGGGGAGCAGTGCCCTCATTCAGCCCCTAAGATAACACCACACAGAATGATAGACTCCTCAGGATTGTTCCCGTCCCCAGCCTATTGTCCGCAGGCTCAATGAGAGGGGATCTCAGCTGCACTTGAGGTTGTGGTCCCAGGTAGCGGAGCAGTGGAGAGATCATTCCCAGCGCATGCATCACTGCCCCCTTATAGCCAGTCACCCCCAAACGCCCTGAAAGGCCTGGGAGCTAGCCTGAATGCACTACTCGCTTCCATAAACTTTTTCTCCTCCTGAATTTTCCGGGGATGTGAGCAGCAACTCCCAGCCTGCACTGGGACGGCACAGCCCTGAAAGAAAGTGAAGCCTGTTTAGGATCACAGCACCCGCCCCATTCTATCTCTCTACCCGAACCCTTTCTGTCTTGCCACCACCCACTCACCCCATCCTTCTCTATTTCTAAACTCACTCTTCTTCATCTCTTTACCCCCAGCTCTCTCTATTTCTCTACCCCCCGTCCTTCTCTATATTTCTACCCCAGTCCCTTTCCATCTTACGAACACCCACTCCACCCCTCTATCTGACTCACTCCACCTCTCTCTATCTCTCTATCCTACACCCCTCTCTCTGTGTGTCTCAAGTCAAAGTATGTGTGTGAGTGTGTCTCAGTCATGTGTATGCATGTGGATCGCCACCAGTGCTATCTCACCTCGTCAACAACAAAGCTCTTTTCTGAGGACCTGCTGGTGGAGAGGGCGGGGCTAAACGACTGATTGACGCTGCCTATCAGAAGGGATTGACTTGAACAGCCACAGCATCTGCGAGCTGTTGGAGTGTGACCCCCCCCCCCCATCTGGTCGTCCATCATGATCCCCAAATCTAAACCCCGACTGCAATACCAGCCGCTGTGCAAAAAGTGACTGTCTTCTTGTGATACGACAAAACCAACTTCAATAACAACTTTTCATCAGAAAAAAAAAGAAATATGTACAACAACCCCCAATCCCAATTCATCAAACCATCCCACCCTACCTTCTCCAGAGGCTTTCTAAACAGCAGTTTTAATCTGTATTATCACCCAGTCATTCAGTGACCATATTAGGGCGTCGCTCTTAGAGATATGAGAGTGAGCAGATTCTGTGTTGCTTTGTTGTTGGCCTCGATTTGCATGTGTTCAGCAACTTCAGGGACTCTGACGTGCTCAGATCAAGGCCGGGTGAGAGGGGTAACCTGGATGTAGTCATTTAAAAAAGGGCTGAGGGGGACGGGCAATGGGTGGGCTCTGGACACACAACATCTTGGTTCAACTTCGTTCGTACTGACAGGCAGACTTTGAACCTGAGTTAAATTAGAGGGAGAACAGATGACGAGATCCCATCTTGAATTTAGGCTTGACAATAAAAAGATATATTTAATGGAAGACTGTCACCCATGCTTGTCTGAAGTACCAATAAACTAAAAGTTTGTGGTTATTCTCACCTTGTTAATTGTGAATTAGACTAACAAGACTAACTACCGCTGACTGGATGCAGTTTTAGTTCAGATACATTTGATGAGAAGACCTTCAATACAGAAACTCCAGCTTTGATATTCTCCCAAAAAATAAAGCCTCCCCCATCTGAGAAACTCCAAACACATGGTCCGCCAAATGTAAAGTTGTCCATTAATTAATCCTTCTGTTTTTCTCTACAAACACTCTTTTCGTTGCCGCCTTTCGAGGATTAGAGTTAGACGCCGAGGAGAGAGAAAATCCCCAAAGAAGACTTGAAGTGTCTTAATTAAACCTCAGAGATACCAGCAGCCTCCACTTCTACTCTCATCCTTTATTCCAGGCGTCTGGAGATGCCATAGCCACCCTCCAAGAACCCTCATGTTGGGTGCCACCAATAAAAAAGGTCCCATTAGATAGAATGACAGAAAGAGGGGTTCAAATTAAAACTGAGGGAGCCCCTTTTTCACCCCCTCCTCACCCTCTCCTCACCTCCTCTCATTGTTCTGTGGCCCAGTCTTTAAGAGGGAGCTGAATGTGCCTGCTTCAGAGTTCCCCGTAAGGCAGCACTCGATGGTAATTAAGCAGGACTTACTGTTGCAAACTAATGTATATATAAGGCTTTAGTGGGCTTTGAACGAAAGCCACAAGTGAACCATCACTGAACTTAATCTCATCCAATTCTCCCATAGCCTCTTTGGCTCTCTCTCTCTGTCTCTTTTCCTCTCTCTTTTTCCTTTTGAGAAATCCACAAAAAGTCTAATTTTTCTTGAAATAAAGACATTGTTTTCTAATTGGGAATTACCTGGACTGAAAATGATTCAGAAATCGATTTTGATCCCTGTCCCCTGATGCATTCTGAATATTATTCTACAAGAGCTTTGGTTTCCAAATACACAGACTAACATATCATTTTATTCTGGAGCGGATAAAGAGCTTCAAAACTTTTTATTCTAAATCAAAGGCCAGTTCATTGAGTCTCCTCCATTTACCCCACAAAGGATGATGGAGAATTTGTTCCTACAGCACATAGACTGAAACTTTCAGATTACGTATACACTGCTTGGTCCTCCATTCTGGCTCTCAGCATGCCCCATCAAACAAATCAGTTTCTCTTTTCTTTTCTCTCCCTGCATTTGGTGGGAGGATGAGAGAATATGTCAGTATGTAAATCGTCAGCTTGTATAAAACCAGCTTTGCTAAATCTCTTGTTCTCTGTTTTTTTTCTTCTTCAGTCGAACACACAAAAAAGAAACAATTATTTGGTCCTACAAGAGAGAAGTGCCTTGTGGGGTTTACGGGGCGGGCTACTCAGCCAGCATTCGATAGGAATCCCAATTTTGCGAGAATTACAGAATAATTACACATATGCTTAGATGGGGGGCATTCATGGGGTTCACAATATTTCGGGGATTAAGGATGTTAGTGGCTGAGCCCACTCTAAAGAGACGTGCATCGTTGAAACATTCAAATGCAAAAGTGTCTGAAGAGTGGAGATGCCGTCTGTCTCTGCTGTTTTGAGAGGCCTTTCTGAACCCCCCACACTGGAGCTAAACTCTTAACTCTGGTCCCTGACATTATACTAGCGACAAAAACAGCAGATTTCATGGTGAAAAAAGTAATGACTTTTTTAAGATTTAAAATCTCCATCCCGAAGATGGTACATTTATGTTTTAGTATTTTTATTCCACAAAGATATATCTAAAGATATAGATAAAGATATATTTATTTCAAATATTTTCATTTTTTCTCAAATGCAGTTGAGCAGTCTCCCCCCCCCCCTTCCACAATCGTGAACATATCAGAAAAGATAAATGACAGACAAATGACAAATGAAGACCCAGACATCTTTAACAAGGCTGACATCCCATGAACAACATGGCCTGTGTTTATCCTCAGTTCTAACTTAATGTTTATTAGAGCTTCATCATCTTTCTCCATGCATCATAAAACTCCTCTTCAACCTCAAACACTTACGTCCTAACGTAAAAGGGATGATTGTATTTTATCTCTGCTCCCTCGTGTCTGGTGGAAGTCAGGGTCCATGAAATCCTCCTTTTTGTTGATGTTTTGACATGGAAATGTAAAGTATTCATGGCAATTACAGCCATGAGAAATTGATGAAATTACAGTCTGTTCCTTGAAAGAGCTGGAGTGGTGCGGAACTAACGCTGTGTGCCTGTATCAGTGGTCTGCTGGTGGCTTTCTAACAGGTGACGGGATGAGTGTGTGTGTGTGGGTATGCGTGCGTTTCTGTGTGTGCCTGTGTGTGTGCATGCTTGTGTGCATGCCTGTGTGTGTGAATGTGCATGCCTGTGTGTGCGCCTGTGTGTTTTGGATTGGCACGTGAATGTGGCATGACAACAGACCCCCCTCTGTGAAGGAACAAAAAGGGGGCATACAGCAGCTCCCCCAGGACACTGACTGGGTCCTGCACCTTGGCTCTCTTCGGCGAATCTTTAGGCTTTCTCAAGCGTTACAGATATAGCACATTTGAACCAGCCCAAGACCTTCCAACTGATTTGAATAGCTACTGCACGCTTTCATTTTCCAGATATCCTTTTTTGAAAGAAGTGACGATATGGTATGAATTAGAGGCATCGCCTACAGCCTCCCTTCCTCTATCTTATGTGTGTGTCCGTGTTTGTGTGTATGTGTGCGCACATGTAAGCGCACATGTGTTTGTGTTGGGTGTGTGTGACTTTTAGTCCTTATGAGACAAATCTTGGACAGGAAGCTTGGGTGAATGGAGAGCATGCAGAGCATGTGACCAGAGATGTCAGAGCGTGTGAGAGCAGCGCTGGATCCTGTTCAAACAGGAAGTTTGAAATTATTTAAAAAAGTGTGTTATTTTTATAATATCTATAGAGCTGTTGCTCCTGATACATTGACGTTCTGAGTGTTTTCTTATCAACACAAACATAGTATGCATTGCTTCTGACCTATTCAATCTGACAATATGTTGAAATGTGTCAGGGAGAGTAAAAGTCTGGAGAACCACTGAGAGTCTTCACCGGACTTCTTTCAGATCCTGCCCTCCATGAATGGTACCACATCTGAAATGAAAGTTTTAATCTCACCACCACACAACTCTCGACCCCCTGAGAATGGCCACTTCCTTTTTAACAAGTGCCCCTGCCAACCCTTTGTGATCCTCCTGCTGCTAAAAGTCTTCAGACTTCTGCCTGGCCCAGCCGGGGTTAGAAGGGCTGAAAGACCCCCTCTTGTTACACTCCAAGACAACGATAAGAAGAAAGAGAAAAATTACTTTTTCTTCTTGGTACTGATTTATTTGTGTGTGTGTTTGTGTGTAATGAGGGTGGAAGACATTTCTGTTGAAAACCCAGCGTACAGGTTTTGGCCAGATAAAGAAAGGAAACAAAGTCAAAAATGATTTATGAATTATTTTGCTATTACATTCATTAGCTTTCAGAACTTAATCTCACCTCTGCGAAAACTGTTCAAGTCCACTGAGCGTCTTGTGTTTTCAAGCTACACAGAGTTCATGTTTAATTCAGAATCTAATTTTAGTATAAAGTTAAAAAGATAAAAAGCTTCCATAAACATGTAGCACGTGGTCTGGGACCACTGGGTTCTTTGTTAAGGAGACGCCTCGTCACTCGAGGGAGGAATGATTTCATGACTGAGTGAAAGTGAAAACACAACCTCTTCAGGAGCCTCAGGCCCTTCACAGAACATTCTACTTCTGTCCCTCTCTGGCCACTAACACCTAGATTCTTTTCAGAGAGGACAGAGAGCAGTGAATGGTCGTGGCAAAAAGAGAGCTCCATTCAGTGTTGAAGGCAGCTGGGCTAACCAAGCCGCTTCACTCCTGGATCGGTTTTGTCCAAAAGGCTACAGAGGCCTCTCTCTTTCTGACAGAGAAATTGACTGTAAATTCACCTTTTACACAGCTTTTATAGAACTATACTATAGAATATACAGTATAAGTATAAAATACTATATAGTATTTTATACTTTTATGAACTTTTATAGTTGCAGGCTGCATACAAGTCCATTCTCTGAAGTAAATTCTCAAGCACAGAAGTCACAGACATGTCCTCTTTTATTCATGCCAACTCCAATGCTGTTTTTTTCTTGTAACCATTGTTCCATTCTTAAAAAGGTTCTTAAATACAATCAGTTTAAATTTGGTTAAATCAGCATAAAGTATATCAGGTAAGTCAATTAGATGACTAGTCTTAATGAGTCCTCTGAGTCCTTAATGAGTTCACATTTAGTCCTTTGCAGACCAGAGTTCCACTTTTCAACATGCAGTGTCAGAAAAGCTCTTCTGGGGCAAAACGTTGTGAAGAGACCCTAAGGATTTCCTTACCAGCAGTGAAGACAGGAAAAGTCATGAAAAGGTGCTCCGTCAGCATTGAAGACCTTCATGAAGTCTCAGTTAGAGAGGCCGGTCTGTTTTGACACCACATCTTCTCAGCCAGGAGAATAGGCTGCTCTCCTTGACTATGCTGGCACATTTTTAAGCATTCATTTGAGTTTATCATTCAGTTTAGCCAATTCACATGGGAATTGCAATAGGTGTAGCGTTTGTGTTCGGAAAGAAGAAATATACTTATTGGTCATGATAAAAAAATAACTACTGTTTATGAGGCTAATAATAAATAAAAATGCTCAAAACAGAGAGCTCAACAAGATGCAGAGTAGCACCATATGCTGACAATGATATCTCACTGAGACTGCATGTGATGGGGTGTGGAGACATGGCATTCTGTGGGGTGACCACATCAAAACCACATCACACCTTTTTACAGAACAAGGGGGGCATAAATGGGATCAGACATTCCCTCTGGGGAGGGGGGGCAGGGAGTGTGTGTATTGCTTTCTGTGGCCAGGAGGATTCATCTCGGCAGGCAGGCATGCTGGCTGGCATTATCTGCTAGGGAAGGAGCAGGGTGAGAGGGGAGGGTAGAGGTGATACTAGGGGTAGAGATGATGTAGGGGGAGGCTGACCAAGGCTTGACAGTCCCCTGCAGTTTCTCTCCCCTTGCCTTTCAACCCCACACCCTGCCACAGCACTAAAGAGATTAGGATAAAGCTCACGTCTGACATGCTGATACTAACACCACTTTCCTCTTTCTCTCCCCAGCTTGACTCTTGTCTGCTGTACATTTCAGGAGCGGGTGAGAAAGGAAGGAGGGATAGAGAATGGAGGGATGGGTGGGAGGGAAGGGGTGCAAATTCAAAGTCTAGGCCATGGATTACTCCTTGGGAGGGGAGGGGGCAGGTTCAAAGAGCTTTTTTTGTTGGGGACAGAAGGAGAATCATTTTGGACAGAGGATAATATGGTTTTGAGATCGCTCTCCATTGATGTGATGTGGGATCTGAGGGTTCAAACGGCCACACAGGGCTGAGCTGGTCAGATCAAGACACACCCTGTGTGCCTATGATCAGATGCAGCAATATTAACAAGAGTGCACACTTGTACACACACGTGCACAAGTCTGGCTCTTTGACTTGTGTATAAAGGATGTGACAGGAATCGTAACATCAACAAAATTACACTTTTGTAACATCTGAGGGGGTCAGATGGCTCAACGGGTTAAGGCGTTGGCCTCATGATCGGAAGGTTGTGAGTTCGGGCCCCCGCTGTGGCTATATGATGTTGTGTCCTTGGGCAATGCACTTCACCCTACTTGCCTCAAGGAAAAATATCCCTATACTTACTGTAAGTCGCTTTGGATAAAAGTGTCTGCTAAATGAATAAACGTAAATGGAAATATTTTCTTTAAATCATATCATATTTTTGGGTAAATTATATCAAGCAAAATCTCAAACCGTTAAAACCATAAAAAGGGCAATTTCACATTAAGTGTAAAATAACAAATGATGTATTATGTCTCTTTTAAAGCAGTGGTTCTTAACCCTGGTCCTCAGGGCCCACTGTCCTGCATGTTTTAAATGTTTCCCTGCTCCAACACACCTGATTCAAATGAATGGGTCCTTAGGAAGCTCAGCCTGATAATTACCATTTATTAGAATCCGGTGTGTTACAAGGGGGAAACATCTAAAACATGCAGGACAGTGGGCCCTGAGGACCAGGGTTAAGAACCTTTGCTTTAAAGTACAGACATCTTAAAGACAACAAGTAGTCCTGCATCAGATCCAACACCAACTCCAACCTATCAGAAGCAGTACCAGGAGGTCTGTGTCAGATTGCAGACCTATACTTGTCGCTGACATGATATCGCGTGAGAGTTCACACAACACTAAATGCGTGCCTGTTGGAGATGTTTGGTATTTTGTGTTGTGTCGTGACACACTGTTCCTTCCGTCCAGTGAAGAATTACATGTCATAATTTGAATTGCCTTCACCCTCTCTTTCTCTTCTATATATTTTCTCCCATTTCCTTCACCTCTTCTCTGATTATCCTTGTGAGAAATTCTGTTTTGGGCCATAGTACATGTACACACACTGTACACTTTCAATTACACTTTACACCTACTGAGCCTAAGCCAGGAACACCCCCCCCCCCACACACACACACACACACACACACACACACAGTGTGAGACATTGAAAAGGCATAGGCCCTTTGCTGTTATGCAAATATATCGAATCGGTAAAACGGTTGAGTGAGAATTATATTTGAATTAAATGAGGCTTTCGCTTTCTACAATGCTGAATTGCCAAGTCTCAATACCCTGTCCTAGGCCACTGCCATGCATATTATGCATTTGACGAAACTCGAACTGACATAAGTACCATGGCTCACTTTCAATCCGATTACTCGGCTAAACCACATCAATACCAACCAGCCAACGGGCGCTAGCGTCCTCCATTCATGTGGCCAGAGAACAACCCCAGCCCCTCCTCGGTACACAAGCGCCCTCGCCGCCACCTCCAAGCCCCCACGCTCAGCCCATCAGCCAGGCTCAATGGGGCCCTTTCGACAAGGTGCTTCTCTCACCCCTCTAGGCCCAGAGCTAAAACAAAGCCCAAGACTGTGTCCCCCTATATTCTGGTCTGAACTCCCATTGCTACCACCGTTCTCACACACTCATCACCCTACAGTAGACCTAACACTCAGTCTGGAGAAAGGAAAACTTTTTCTCTACAAAATGTGTCCCCATTAGAACCATCACTGGGAATAATGGCCTAGGTTAGCATAACGAAAAACCTTGTTTCTATTAGCATTGATAGCTTGTTTGGAAACAAACTTTTATACAAACTGGTCTTGACAACCACACATTTTCCACCCTTTTCTGAGGTTCTGTGGTGATGCTTGGGTTTCTTTATCTCCTGGTGGAACCTACAATTTAACCAGAAACTTTTACAAGACTTTGCTAAACAACCTGCCAGGTGCAGCAGAGATCTAAAGACCTGCTGAACCCATGGAACTTTATGAGGCTAAAGGAGATTAGAATACGAATGGAATAGCTATGTTATAGAACACTAATGTGTCCTGAGCAGCCATGACCAATCTAGAACTAATGAGTGTTCTATGAGGGCTTTCTAAATGCTCAATGTTCTTTTCCCTGATAATTAGCCATCCTTCCCAATGGGAGAATAAAATAGGGTTTTGAATAGAATAGGTTGTTTGAGGTAAGGGGAGGGTACAAAGACAATATTGAGGCAAACGTTTCCCATACTTGTTAGCCTCACGGTTTTGTCTGGTGAAATTGCTTCAGTCAAGCACTGTGGCACTCTTGTGTATAAATATCATTATCCACATGATTCTGTAATTTAGAGAGGACATTAAATATTTATAGGGATCTACATCTAACTCTTTGAAAGATTTTGTATAACCACTACAGAATTTGTAGTAGTAGTAGCAGTAGCAATACTAGTAGTTGTAGTATGGGTCTTTTATCCCTGTTTACGTTTTAGAGTTATAATAACAGTTAACAGGACCGTATGTAGATCCTAAAGACATCTTGGGTTCCAAACCACTTCTACTGAACATGAAAACTGTAAACATCTTGGTCCTCACAAGAATGGGAGTCTAGTCTAGTCTAGAACAGCAAATACTAAAAGGTTACCAAAATGTACTATTTCAGGCAGCACTTTGCATTTTATGTAGGCCTTATAAACAATGTTTTGACAGAACGATTAAATATAATAAATAAAAATAATCACTGAGCAAAACACTGTGAAGTCTTGAGCAGACTTCACAGTGTTTTTGGGGACACCGCTGTTGGTTTAAAAGAACAGCCGTCATAAACTCTTGACTGTCTGCCAAGTAAATCGGGGTAACAGGTGCAAAGAGGGCGACACATACTGAAACACTTTGTCCATGGACTTGTGCCGCTCTCCGTTTGAAAACAGGGGGTTATGTTTAATGCTAAGTTAATATCGATTTAATGCTTGTCAGAGCTCCTCTGAATCTTGGGTCTTTTGCTAATCCCCTCAGTGTTCTGCTGTCCTCTGCGCTCAGCCCGAAGCAGATGCCACGGCCCTGTGCAGTGAGTAGAGCAGAGAGAGAAACAAGGGGTTTGTTTGCCCAGAGGTGGTTTAGCAGTTGTGTTAAAAAATTGTAATCTGCAAAAAAAAAGTTAAACAAATGCTCTCTAAATAACCCTGAATAAATCGATGATTATAATCTTTATATAGGAAGTATATACTTCTTCAATCTACCCAGACGTTCCCGTTCTCCTGTTCCTCCTCATCTCCCTCCACTGGCTTCCCATCACGGCCTGTATCAGATTCAAGACTCTGCATGGTACTGATCTTTCGAGTGGTGAACGGGATGGCACCCGACTACATCAAGTCTCTCCTCCAGTCTTACACCCCCACCCGCCATCTACGGTCTTCCTCTCAGGCAATCGTCTGATGGTCCCACCGCTCAAGAGCACCTGGTCCCAAAACAAGCTCATCCCCTGTCTGACCCCCCAATGATGGAATCAACTCCTCACCTCCGTCAGACATACTGACTGTCTCCCCACTTTCAGGAAAAGACACACTTATTCCGCAAGTATTTAGGAATGATTGGCTTGACATGATGTTAGTTTCCTCCAAGATCACAATTACTCTTTTTGAAGGACTACTTGCTCTTGTTGGCCAGTTTTAACCAGTTTGAAATTATTATACTGCTCACTGTGAGATATATTATTGTTACTTGCTTTCCTGCAGGTACACTCTTGAATGTTTGAGGTTCATGTTATTTAATTGTAAGTTGTTTAACTGAATGCACTTATAGATATTCCCATTGGCACTTGTTTGGTTTCCCACAATGTATGCTTCGCAATGTTTGGGGCAACTGATCGTTGTTATTATATGTGACCTATGCACCTTTGTAAAGCTCTCTCTTGGACGTAAAATGAATCAATGTAATGTAAATATATTTCCATTTGTTAATATTAAAATGTGATCAAATCCTCTGAGGTTTAACAGTCTACCATGTAGCCACATCCAGGTGCTATAAATCCTTTAACCCAGTGCATACAGCCTAATTGCGTTTACATCCTGTTCAGCAAAAGCCTGATTTCGTTGTTTAGGCCTACATATATCCTCGGCCAAGTAGGTCACAGCCTATACTCGTTAGACGTATACGTTCTCATCATTATGAGGTTTAATTGGTTTCAAATGGTAAAGTGATGTTCTTCTTTTTATTCGATCCGTGAATGGGATGTGGAGGGCTCATGTTCAACATAGGTGTCAAATCTTAAAAAGGAGATTTGCTATACCGGCCAGCTGTTTTCGGTGTGTTTGGTTAAGAGGAAACAATCGAACCAGGCTGGAAAAGCTAGTAGAAATTAGTTTCGGTCACTGAGGCTAAGCTATATTTCCTGCAAACCATCTGCTTCATTTTTACAATAGGGGGATTTTCTGAGCTCAGGCCTAATGCCATATATATATATTTATTTATCGGCAAGGTGCTGTGCAGGCCTGTGTTTGAATGTTTGAATATGGCACTGCGTTTTTGAACTAATGCAATGCAAATTTAATGACCAATCATTTTTGTTCAATATTGAATAATTTCACGGCTGTGCTGAAAATTCTATTTAATTTGAGTGCAACCTGTTTAAACATATGTCAAACTTTAGTAAATGTTAACATAGTTCATTAAACAAAGTAAGTCTGAAAGATTGCATGGCCAGAAGGGCGAAGGAATTGGTGAAGTAACGACTATAATTTATTGCCGTTTATGCAATCCAAATTCAAAGGTGTCTCCTTTCCGTCAAACGTTTAGCATTCGTATACAGATGTATTGTGGAAAATAAGGCCTAGGTCTGTATATTTTCATATTTTCACCTAACTCTGGTGAATGATTAACGTTCAACAACAGGATTTCTTGCATTTTTTTGTGAAAAATCTTTACAGACTTCGAATGCTTATTGTGACCAAGACAGGCCTAACCGCGTTGCTACAACCAGTAAAAAAAAAGGAATCGTTTTATGGAAGGCTGACTCATGCAGCCACACGTAGGTTCTACTTTATTGTTAAGTGTCAAAGCAAAAATGTTTTTAGGATGGAATGCAAACCACAGGAGGAAAATGATAAACGCCCATAGATGAAATAGATTATAGAACAGGGAGAAAACGAACAAAAGCGTTTCTTTGAGGAAGATTCTATTTAGAAGCTCCTTTCTGTCCGTTCGGCTCAGAGAGGTGAATCCTGAGGCCAGTTGGCTAAGACCTGTGACTAATGGAGTCTGACCGCTGCTCTTTTGGTTTTGTTCTCCTAAACCATTCATTTTAAAGTTTGTTACCTTGGCATTTTTCTCTCTGGAGAGTCAACTCTGACGATTTATAAGTGAGGGAGAAGAGAGGTCCGCGTGTGTCCTGTGAGGGATGGCACAGAAGGTAAAGCTCCATGAAATTATGCGCCTGCGCGCTTACCAGGAAGACATAGGCATGTCGAACGACAAAATGATTTGGAAATCATTATAACTTATATCTTTTACGAATGATTTCACTCCAGTAGGCTACCTTAAGACCCATCTGCTTCAACAGACTGACATGATGACCGTGAAAATTCGTTGATCCCATTCTGTACATCCACACTTCTTCTTAAGAAAAAATATTATGGATTATTGTAGCCTATACAATATATGTCAAATATTACATTCAATATGAATAAGTAGCCTATCGTAAACGACACTATAGATTTTTTTCAAAAAATAATGCTGACATTGCTGTCCCAGCATCATCCTTTCGAGCGATACAGCAGCAGCATAAAGGACTCCCCATTCACCTAATTCGCTCATAAAATTCAGCACCATTTCTACTAAACAGGCTTGGAGATTAGATAGTTTCCCTGCAGAATGAGGCCAAAAACGCCTATTGAAATTAATCTGAATAATACAAAAAAGTTTTTTTAAGATTTGTGTCAGGGTCAGAAAGAAGGAACCAGCCGAGTCTGACAGTTGCTTCATGGATAAGAGGATAAGAACGCTCGCGCGGTGACCAGATTTTGAGCGGGACCAGAGAGATGAAACACAAGCTTAAAGATCCACATCTTCAGACCGTTAAAACTCGCTCTTTATGTCATGTTTCGTTTTTTGTTTTACTTCCACAGATACGCATTTGTCGTTTCACTTCAACAAACAACAAAACATAATAGCATGAATGTTTGACTATTGAATGACAAAAAATTATAATGATTAATAATATAAATAATAGCAGTGCAATAACAACCATGCTCAAAATGAATTATTTAATACAAATTGTAATTAAATATTTGGATGTGGAGCAGGGAATTGCTATTTTTCTACTGAAAGCCTTTTGAAATTTTACATTTCTACAGAAAGAAAAAACGCTTTAAATGTGGCAACAACAAAAACACTGATTGTAAACGAGGCCATAGCGAAGTTCTTTATTCTCAGCGGTCAACCATTCAAATTCTCATCTAACGATATGATCCTGTAAGGTGCTCAAATTAATTTAATATATTCTTTTTACAGAACTCCTCTATTCAAAGCAAACGTTGTTTGAATCTTTTAGAAATAGGCTTTTAATTAGCTCGAGTGTGTTGCCATCACTATCACAGTGAAAGCTACACCAAGGAGTGGTCAGTATGCAAAATTGATGACTACACTCTCTCTTTGTCAAGAGGACATTGTCCACCGCTTGCTTATGAAGTCTAATCCAATCATAAATTATTCCCCTAGACCAATCAGAGGGCTCAGAATTCCCCCTGAAAGAAACTCACGTAGAGAACTTTGTTGAACTTCATTGTTTGGCTGTCAGTTTCGAAAGGGCTTTGCTAACGGCCCCGCTATAAAAACCCTTCCTCTAAAGTCGAGCACCAGTGAGTTCTTTTCCCTTGGATCCTAGGAGAGGAAAACTTCAGTGAGAGCGAGAACTTTCATACTTTTCCCTCACCCACCCAAACCTGAGCAATGATGTTCCCCAGCGCACTCGCGCCACCACCTGCAATGTATCCAGGCCTTCTCAGGCCCCCAGGGACTCTGTCTCTACCCCAGTCACTGCAGTCAGCATTTGCAGCCCATTCGAGCTTTCTAATGGAAGACCTGCTGCGCATCAGCCGGCCGGTGAGCTACATGCACCGGACAGTTCCCTCTCACAGCCTGTCGCCTCCAGTGACAGGGATCACCTCGCTCACGAGTGGGCGCACTGACATGGCTGTCAATTCCTCAAGGATGAGTTCTCCCCAGACCTCAGGTTCCATGCACAGTGACCCTAACTATCTAAAGTTTGGAGTTAATGCCATCCTAGCACCATCCAGACAAGGTAAGAACATTTAAATACCGAATCGTTTCTATTATTCAATATCTGTTAACTGAAAAAACCTACTTAGTCAGTCTGAAGCCAATGTTAAATTATCCCATATACTGTGCGTAATTACGCACAGTTTTCATTACACAAACATTTTACTAATACTTATGAGAACACACGCATTTAGGGACAGATATACATCATAATACATATTATTTACGTTTACTATTTTCACAGCGTCCTCCTCCCCATCCTTGCACGGCCTTCACTCCAAAGCTTTCCCTCTACCGTATTTTGACGGGTCGTTTCATCCCTTCGTCAGAGCATCGTATTTTCCAGGTAAATGCATAAAACGGAAATCCGGCTCGTGCATTTATGTAGAAGATCCGTGGTCAGTGTCAGTCATGAAGACGGCTTGAGTTTACTTCTGTGAATCGGAAAGGGGGGAACACAAGCGTTGGTTCAGAGGTTGGAAGTGGTAGAACATCGTGGAATCAGTCTCGCCAATTTGATGCCCTATTTAGCGAAGCCAGTGACTGCTGACATTTTGCACCGGTTCCCCTAATCTACAAATTAGCCGGAATTGTCATGGTCCAAATTTGAGGCGGATCCCTTCTCACAAGGAAGCTGCTGGCGCCTCTTCATCGCCTCTTTTTCCCACCGAGCCAGTGCACTTAGCTACTGATGGCTAACAAAGCTTTCAGCACCGTGGCCAATCGGTCGGCTCTCTTCGAGAACCACACACAGACCCAGCGTTGACTTAACCATAGGCTGATAGGCATTTACTAGTCATGGACTAATTCCCCATTAGTGCCCTATTCACAATTTTGAATATTCTCACAAGACCACATAGAGTGATATGCACGTTTATGAATGGTTCTCTTGCGTGGAATCTGTGTACAATGGAAAAGGTTGCCTGTAGGGAGGGGTTCAAATTAGTCTGGACCCCTATATCTACCAATAGTCCTGCGCAATGCAAACCCAAAGTATCTTATTTTGTAATCAAAATGGAAAAAGTAGTGAGTTATGTAGGCCCATTCACGTCCCCGGGACAACTAGGCCTAAAACTGTCACAATCCTGCTGGCAAAATGGTCTACCTCTTAAACATGTGAAACCACAACTTCGAGGTAATCTAATAGGCCTATAACTGGTGTGAGAATAAGAAATGTATTTACTTCAGTATTCTCCAAGTGCTCTGGGCATGCAGTTGTGTTTTGAAAGTGTATTTGTCCTTTCTTTCAGTAATATATGGTTTTAGCTGCCTGTCCTTAGCCTTTCCCAGTTAGTTCATTACTACACAATTACCGTTCACGCTGCATTAGCTCTTCTATCTTCCACCGGAGCTCTCGAAAGGAACACTATGCCTTCTTACCATACCAATGCTCGAAGGGACCAAGAAATGTGCTAATTAGTTCCTTCTTGCCAATTCACTTGAACTGACTGCTTTTAAGAACTTCAGAACAACAAAACAACTGTCAATATTTATACACTTCCTGAGACTGCTTTCTGCAACTTAGGAATGCGACCGTGTCCTTTTGTATGTAAGGTTTTCCTCTAAGCGACATGCATTTGGTATCGTGGAATTACGATTTATTTGATTTATTCACAGCATCGTCTTCTGTTGTACCTATTCCTGGAACGTTCTCGTGGCCGCTGGCTGCCAGGGGCAAGCCCAGAAGAGGGATGCTTCGACGAGCAGTGTTCTCTGACGTGCAGCGGAAAGCTTTAGAGAAAATGTTTCAAAAACAGAAATACATCAGCAAACCTGACAGAAAGAAACTGGCAGCCAAATTAGGTCTCAAAGATTCACAGGTGAGAATATAAAAACAGTTCACACGTTGGTCAATTATGTAGGTTAGCTGAAGCGAATCTATAGCCTATAGAAAATGTAGGCAATAGCCTGTCAATCTATATTTTATTATAAATTAGATAGCCACTTAGGAGATGCGTTTGTTCAAAATGCATAATATTGATAAATTATTGCATGAAATGAACTTGCTTGTTTTTTTTAATCTTCATTTCTCAAAAGGTAAAAATATGGTTCCAAAACCGAAGAATGAAGTGGCGCAATTCAAAAGAGAGAGAATTGCTGTCATCCGGAGGGAGCCGAGAACAAACGCTGCCCACCAAACTGAACCCCCATCCGGACCTCAGTGACGTCACCAACAAGTTGTGTGAGGAAGAGGTGGAACTTTACAGACCCGACAGTCCGCGCGCTTCTTTCTGCCACTCTCCGTCCAATCACAACTATCTGAACAGCGTAGAGTCGCATCTTTCCTCGCCCTCCATTTCCAGCAAGCACTCGGACTTTTCAGAATCGGAGGACGAAGAAATTACTGTGTCTTAGCTGTGAATAGATGATTTATTGATTTGATTGATGTTTTTTTTATATAGTTAAACAATATGAACATAAACTGTCTTGGGCTTCATTCTTTGACGTAAATTAGCTGTATTTTCTCAGCCCTTTTGTAACTTGTTAAAACATTTTAAGGGAAATTGTTATACCAAGAGTATTATTATCTCGTGCTATACAATTCGATTGAATACTTAAATAAACTCTATATAGATGATACATGTATATAAAACACATATTTTATTTGTATGTCTTGTATGAATATTTGTACTATTAAAAAATAAATAAACGTATCCAAATGTATAGTAAATGTCAAGCTGATTATAATTGAATAAATGAATGAAATACTATTTAAACGACTGACTCGCATCAGTGAGAAAGACACATCATGGTCTGGTAATCGATGAAAGCATCAAGGACGACAGTCCGCATTAGGTCAGATTCACTCAAAAAGTTTCTTCATTTAGGAAACCTATAAATTGACAGGGAATAACAACTTAGAATACCACAGAAATGTAAACTACATTGACACAACCTAGTTCTGCTAGAAAATGTAATTGAAACATGGAATAGACCTCATCTTTACAAAATTAAAATGTACATGAGCAAAATTCACACTTTAAAAGACTAATCAAAAGTTTATCAAAAACTGAATGATGGAAATGTCTCACCTTTAACCTACACATTTCAATATACAAACTCTAGTGAGAAAAAACAACAAAACATCAACACCCACACACAAACACACATTTCTTTTTGTTCTTGCATCAACCACATACTCTAGCACTGAAAACACACCCACCTAATTACTCACCAATCAGTTCACAGGCTGATTAATAGGAAAATAAATCTGGGCATCAATAACTTGAAAAAGTACCATCAAATCTGTAGTCTTTTTTTGCCATCAGTGTAAAGTTGTAGAATACAAGTTGCATAGAATTCTGTTTTAAGAACACTGAGTATGGGTAGCAGGAACATAAGGGCTGGGAGCAAGCCAATGCAGGGGGGGGGGGGGGGGGGGTGGGGGGGGTGGTACCTCACATCTGCCTAAGCCTCTGAGAGAATCCTCCATGCTAAAGAAAGGCTTGGTCACTTGACCTACAGCAACATACCAGATCTAATTTGCACTTAATTTTAATGAACACAGCTACTAACTCCCCTGAGTGAATCCCTGGACATGCAGGCTATCATCTGGGGCAGTTTAGGCCCAGGGTGGACCTCTGTGTCAGGCCAAGGGTCGACTTCTTTCTGGCCCAGAGATGGGTCTTGTGGGTTAGCCCCTTGATCTGAATTTACACTGGAGCTGTGATATAGATGTCAGTTGCTAGAATACCAGCAAAACCAGAAAGAGATATGCTACATACAACAATTCTATCTCAGGAAGGATCATGAGGTACTATTGTAAACTCAATTCTCTATTAGGTGTGTGTTCTCAGCACAGTGCAGCTGGATTCTTCCCTCAGTCCTTGTGCTACTGTATATAATAAGAAGACAATTCATCTCCTGGCCTGCTGAACAGTTGAAAGACAACAAAAAAATCAAACACCTAAGTACAGAGAGGCAGAGATGTCAATGACTCCTCCTCTTCTCTCACTCCCTGGGTGGATTATAGAAGCAAAAAGGAAAATATCTGAGCTAGCCTGGGAACCTGATAAACATCCAAATAGCTCACACCTTCTGAAACACATCTATGGCTGTAGTGCATGGTTGCTGTAGCTATCCTCTGGTGTTAGTGCAGGCAATCTCTGTGATAACAGCAAGGCCTCGTTAAGATGGACCCAGAGAGGGGGGTTTCTCTTAGGCTGGTTAGCACCTGCTGGGGATACCCCAATGCTGATTTGTATGACTCATATGCATTCCTACATTTACATAATATGTTACATTTAGTCATTTAGGAGATGTTCTTATCCAGAGTGACATATGAAAATATGTTTTACCTTTGGAGATAATATATGTGCACTAGTATCCAGCATCTCATGTCTCAGATTTACATCTCAGACTGTTTGTCTTTTAGACTTCTCATAAGGTGCACTTGATTACCGTATTTTTTGCACTATAGGGCGCACTAGATTAAAAGGCGCACTAGATTAAAAGGCGCACTGTCAATGAATGGTCTATTTTTTCTTCTTTTCGATCTTTTTTCATATATAAAACGCTCCCGACTATAAGGCGCATTAAGTGAAAAAAAACAGTCAGATAAATCTGCGTCATAAGCGTGTCTTTTGACAGGTGCCACTTTGGGATCCTTATACACATACTGTAATATTATGGTGAAGCACAGTATGTATTACTCCGCGACGCTCCTGGCTACGGTAGCCGTAATGCTGCAAGCGGTGCAGCTTTGTAGTTTACCAAAGTCGTAGTAAAACATTTTAGCGCCGTGAGCGCCTTGTACCACACAAAATCGCTTTGAGGTCAGTAAGCAAAACCAGAATTAATCCATATATACGGCGCTTCGGATTATAAGGCGCACTGTCGATTTTTGAGAAAATTAAAGGCTTTTAAGTGCGCCCTATAGTAGAAATAAATACGGTAAATTGATTCAGTTCAGTCAACCCAGTTGAATAGTAAGTATACAGATCAAGCCTTATCAAGAACACCTCTGTATAACCCTAAAATGCCACTACTGCGTAAGCAAGAGGGATGAATCAACTAATCAGGATGACGACTCCATCAAGGTGTCCAGCTTGGTTCATTATGATGATCATTGCAATTGAAGTCAGAGTTGTAGCTCTGTGACCCAGAGCTGTGTGCTGCCTCCTTCAGCCTCAACAGCATGCTCATCTGGAGGAAGGAGTCAGAGGTCAGGGCATCCACAGTTACCTTCAACTTTATTGGATCGCTTGGTAGAATACCTGGGTTTACTGCTCTGGACTGACTACATCTTGACACAGGTTAACTGATCTGAATTTATTAGATCTAGATCTGGGTGTACTAATCTGAACAGGCTAGATGCTGACCTGGGTTTACTGATTAAGTAACTAGACTAACCAGGGGATCTGTATCCTCGTCTCCTTGGGGGCTCTGCGTGCTGGGGCATCCATCGCTAGAGAGGGCATATCCATCAAAGCCCACATCCTGCGGTCGCAGCTGCAGCAGGGGAGGGCAAGCCTGATGCTGGGGACTGGAGCTCCAGGGAAATGACTCCATCACCCACTGGAACGGGTCCTCCCACCGAGCCCTTCGGCCATACAGCTGGGGAAAAGTCAGACATATCTGCCTGGTTAGGAACCATTTACTCTAGACTGTATCCATCTTAAAATGGGTTAGAAAACACCTACTCTAGACTGGGAACATTTACATTTATTCATTTAGCAGATTCTTTCTAAAAAGGAGAGCTTTAGAAAAGAACATAGGTCACTGATCATAACAACGAGATAGCCTCAAACATTGCGGGTTGCCAGAACATAAAGCCTGCATTGTGGGAAAGTAAACACTTAAAGTGGGAAAGTAAAAACCGGTAAATATCGACCAGAATCAAGGCCTGCCTCTCTGACATCTCAGCCTGGATGACCAGACATCACCTCCAGCTGAACCTCACCAAAACAGAACTCCTCATCATCCCTGCCAAACCCTCAATCACCCACGATCTCTCTATCACTATGGGATCTGCAACAGTGACCCCTTCATCCTCCACCAGGAACCTGCGGGTCACCTTGGACGACGAGCTCTCCCTCACAGCTCACATTGCCGCAGTCTCTCGGTCATGTAGATTCACCCTAGTCTACAACATCAGGAAAATTAGAAAATACCTCTCAACATTCCACCCAACTGCTAGTCCAAGCCCTTGTCCTCACAAAGCTGGATTACTGCAACTCGCTACTAGCCGGCCTTCATGCAAATGCATTCCGTCCCCTTCAGAGGATACAGAATGCAGCCGCTCGTCTGGTTTTCAACCTACCCAGACACTGTCATGTCACCCCACTCCTCATCGCCCTCCACTGGCTTCCCGTCATGGCCCGCATCAGATTCAAGACCCTGGTGCTGACCTTCCGGGCTGTATCGACAGGACTGCCCCGACCTATATCAACTCTCTCCTCCAGCCCTATACCCCCACCTGTCACCTACGGTCATCTGCTGACAACCGTCTAGTGGTACCCCCCCCGCCCGAGCGCAACACAAACTAATTCACTGCCTGGCTCCCCAATGGTGGAATCAACTCCCCACCTCCATCAGAAGCACAGACTGCCTTCTCACCTTCAAAAGAAGGCTTAAAACTCACTTATTTAGAGAATTTAATGGCACTTAGGAATAGTATGGCACTTCACATAATCTAATGTTGTTTAGAACTATTTGTTGGTCCCCATATGGTGACTTGCCAGTGTTGTTGTTGTATCTCTTGCTTTATGTTCACAATTGTTGTGTTATGTATTTATAGTTCTTCCCTTGGCACTTATTGGTTCTCATAATGTATGATTCACAATCTAAAAAAACCACTGTGTTCGGGGTCTATGTTCAATGACAGATGCTCTTTGTAAAAGCTCTCTCTTGTAAGTCGCTTTGGATAAAAGCGTCTGCTAAATGAATAAATGTAAATGTGAACAAGTGGGGGAGTCAGGTGGCTCAGTGAGGGAGTTGGGTCGCTCAGCAGTTAAGGCATTGGGCTCCTGATCAGAATGTTGTGAGTTCAATTCCTGGCTGTGGCTATATGGCGTTGTGTCCTTGGGCAAGGCACTTCACCCTACTTGCCTCAGAGAGAATGTCCCTGTACTTGCTGTTGGTCAATTTGGATAAAAGCGTCTGCTATGTGTAAATTAATTTACAATACAATAATTACAATGTAAATTACAATTTACAATAATTACATAACATGAATCTCAAATGTGCAATGGAATGCTCTTTGGAATATGACGTGTACCTGCAGTCCCTCTCTGACTGCCTCCAGCATGTAGGGAATGATAGAGTAGTTCCACAGGTCTGTAAACCACACTCTAGACCCTGCCACATCCATGGGACAGGACAGAAAAAGACGTGGCCCTTGAAAGGAAGACAAACCACATCATTGTATTATACTGTATAGAGACGAGCAAGCCGAAAAGAGGGAAGTGGTGGGGAGGTGTGTGGACGAGATAAAAATTGTCCTCACCAATGGTGACATCAGAGGAACTGTGTGTCTCTAGGAAATGGTTGAGGTGAAGCCACACTCTGGGGATCCACTCCATGATCTTCACCAGCTCGCTATTCCGCACACGACTGCTTATCTCCGTCTCCAGTAGCTTTCTGCGCAGGAATCTCCCCAGGAAACCCTTCACCGGTTCAGTGTGATTGCTACACAGCACCCACCTGACATGAACAAACAAAAGACGAGATTCAAATTTCCTGTTCCTATAAAATGTAAGATGAAATAGAACAAAGGGGATATATACACATATCCGTCAGGTACCCATACATTTATCCATTAAACATGTTCTGTAACCAGCTCTACCTGAAGTTGTGATGAAGCTGCAGATTAGGAGTGGCAGAGGAACTCTGGTTCATGGTTCCAATGATGAAAGGACTGTGAAAAAAGTTGTAATAATTTTCAACAATGTATTTGACGGTGTATGTGGGGTCAGGGGGCTCAGTGGTTAAGGCGTTGGCCTCATGATTGGAAGGTTGTGAGATCGAACCCCGGCTGTGGCTATGTGACGTTGGGACCTTGGGCAAGGCACTTCACCCTACTTTCCTCAAGGAGAATATCCCTGTACTTACTGCAAGTTGCTTTGGACAAAAGCGTCTGCTAAATGAATAAATGTAAACGTGTGTATCTCAGTGATGTGTGTGTGTGGTTGTGCGTATATATGTGCCTGTGAGATGGTGTGTGTCCTCAGACTGACCAAGGCTGGTGTTTGCTGCTGAGCAACCCATTGAAGAGGTCCCCCAGTGAGGTGATATGGTGAAGGTTTTCCAGGATGACCACCAGAGGCCTGTCTAGCTGCTGGCTTCTGTTGTTACAATGCTCTGCCAGGTTACACAGGTACAGACGCAGTTCCTGTACACACACAGGGTTGACAGACACACATACAGTTGGGCCCAGAAATATTTGGACAGTGACACAATGGATTTGAAATGAAATAACTACAATGGAATTGAAGTGCAGACTGCTTGATTGGTTTGAGGTCTGGTGATTGACTTGGCCACTGCAGAATATTCCACTTCTTTGCTTTAAAAAACTCCTGGGTTGCTTTTTTAGTATGTTTTGGATCATTGTCCATCTGTACTCTGAAGCGCCATCCAATCAACTTTGTTGCATTTGGCTGAATTTTTGCAGAAAGTATATCCCTATACACTTCAGAATTCATCCGGTTGCTTCTGTCTTTTGTCACATCATCAATAAACACAAGTGACCCAGTGCCATTGGAAGCCATGCATGCCCATGCCATCACACTGCCTCCACCATGTTTTACAGATGTGGTGTGCTTTGGATCATGAGCTATTCCAATTCTTCTCCAAACTTCTTCCCATCATTCTGGTACAGGTTGATCTTAGTCTCATCTGTCCAATGAATGCTGTTCCAAAACTGGGCTGGCTTCTTCATGTGTTTTTTCAGTCAATTCTGGTCTTTCAATTTTTTTGGCTAATTAATGGTTTGCGCCTTGTGGTGAATCTTTTGTTTTTACGCTCATTAAGACTTCTCTTTATGGTAGACTACGATACTGATACACCTACTTCCTGGAGAGTGTTCTTCACTTGAGTGGATGTTGTGAAGGGTTTTTCTTCACCATGACAAGGATTCTGCGATCATCCACCACTGTTCTCGGCCTTTTTGAGTTCCCAAGCTCATCAGTGGACCGTTTTTTTTCTCAGAAAGTAGCAAAATGTTGATTTGGCCACTCCTAACATTTCTGCTATCTCTCTGATGAATTTCTTCTTTTTGTTCAGCCTCAGGATGGTCTGTTTCACCTCCATTGAGAGCTCCTTTGACCGCATATTGTGTGTTCACAGCAACAGCTTCCAAATGCAAACGCCACACCTGCAATCAACTCCAGACCTTTTAACTGCTTAATGGATGACAGGTTAACGAGGGAAGAGCCCATGCAGCCTTGTTGTTTTTTTGCAGCCTTCTGAGTTAATAGTCCAATTATTTTAGTTCCTTGAAAAAGAGGTGGCTACGTATAAAAGAGTTGCAATTCCTAAACCCTTAATCCAAATTTGGATGTAAATACTCTCAAATTAACACCTGAGAGTCTGCACTCTAAGCCCATATTGATTATATAATTGTATCCTGAATATGTTTTCATAAACAGCTAAAATAACTAAACTAGTGTCACTGTCCAAATATTAGGTAATATAGGATAAACATAGAACTGTTGTCAGACCTTGGTGGATTTGTGATCAACGTTGAATGTGGCGACGAGCCCTTCCTTGACCTCTTGCCCTTCCCTCTGGATCATGTGCTCAGCCAATCGGATGGCCAAGAAGCTCTTTCCGGTACCACTGGGCCCTGATAGGATGACCCTGCGGTGCTCCTGCAGCTGGGACACGTAGCGTTGCATTATGGGACGTGGGATCAGAGTCTCAAACACCAGGCTGTCCTCTCTGTGCGCACACACACCTACAGGGAGCAGCACAGCACACACTGCCTTACATCTCAAATACAGAGAAAGAGAAAAGAGAGTGACAGAGAAAGAGATCAAGAACACGAGATATTGATACAGAGAGTCAGAGAGATGGAGACCAGTTTCGCTTGCGTACCTTTAAGAGACACTGTGATTGTGTCACTCTCCCCCACCAGGTACCCACAAGGCAGCAGTTCTGGGGTGTCAGTGCCGCTGGTTCTCTGGACCTCTCCGATGCTGTAGCCCAGAACACTATCTGAGCCTAGTCCCAGCTGGCCTGCCGGGTCAACATTGATGATGTACTCCTGGGTTGACCAATCAGACAGCAGATTTGGGGGGAAGGGAGGGGTTTAGAGATTGGTAGTTTGTCATGAGATGTCAATTGCAGATTGAAACAATTATATTGTATCTGTGTACAGAGCTTAATTAGTTGGGCCAGTTGGTATTGATAATACCAGTATAGAGATGGTTGTAGGGATGAAACGGTACAGTGTGACTATGGTTCGGTTTGGTTCAGGTTTATGGGCCACGGTTTCGGTTTTGGTATGTCAATATGCATACATGCATTATTTTTTATTTTTTTGCCATTTGAAAAACAAGGTACAATATTCAGTGTAAAACGTAAAATAATTAAAGGCACTGATTAAATCAAAGGGGTTTTATTACAAACCGAAATACTGCGGTTCGCCAACGCGTACCGAACCGTGCTGGGCATACCGAACGGTACGAATACAATTAAAAAACGGTTTCATCCTAAGAAGGTTGCACTAGCTGGTGTGTGCATGGTTCAGTACCAGTATAGAGTGAGCCAACACAATCTCTTCCCCTGTCTGGCTCCCCAATGGTGGAATCAACTCCCCACCTCCCTCAGAAACACACCTTCAAGAAAAGGCTCAAAACTCTTCTCAAAAATCTAAAATAAAAAATCATGCTGTCATATTTATCAACCAAATGCCGGTAGTCAAATCTGTTTTGTCTATCAATGATCCTGTGTGTGATATAGCCTACAACTTCTTGTCAGATTAAGTTTAAAGTTCTTATCGCTTTATAGGCTATATTGGCACATTCAAAGAGGCAAGTCTTTCGTTATTAAGCGTTATGCAGCTTCTCTGTTTCTTTTACAGCTACGTGATATAGTTTGGCTATTACCTGAGTCATGAAAGGAGCTCCTGGACATTAAGTGTAATTCCTAGCCTGATATCTTTTTATAGTCGACCCTAAAACACTGTTTTCTCCTGTAGTGAGATGTCAGAACCTATACTGAGCCACATGCTACTGAATAAATAAATACAAATTCCGTTGTGTGGTGTATTTAACATAATTAGGTGTTCCTATGCAAGGCTTTATAATGAAATAAGTTCAAACTTTTCAAAGTAAAAATTTGATTTTACTGAACATTAACTATTTACAATATAACGAACATAACATAACAGACTTGCGACAGAGTGGCTGAACAGTGTGATGTTCCCGAGACACAGCGGGACCGCGCTTGGGAGTGTAGGCGCACAGCTGTGACGTCACCATAAGAATACGATTTTGCGGGGGCTTTTCTGGCCTTTAGAACCATTTTTGACGGTTTAAAAGTCCATGACTTAAAAATATGGAATAAAAATATTTGCAATTAATAGTGGTTACAGCTGTAGGTGTCCTGAGAACCTTTTTACAGGCTTCTCTTTTACTATTACGGTCTATGGGAAAAATGGCCCCATGGGGATTTTATGTTGCAATACCACGAGTGGCCACTGGGAATAATGGGCGTGTCTGCTGAGAGGCAGACCCGGGGCTTGGGTTCTGTACGATCAAAACCGGTCGAGGCTGGTGAATTTGCAACACTGGTTCACCCACTGAGGGACCTGGATGAACAAATGCACTTTCGATACTTTCGAATGTCAGCGGGCTGATTTGACGAGCTTCTTCGCCGTATACAGCCTGGCGAGTGGAGAAAAGTGTGGCCGATGATTCGAACTTCATGATGGTGTCCCGAAGCACACTCAATGAGCGATAATAAATATATATATATATAAATATATGCGAACTATGCATGGTGTGTAAACTGTGTTGTGCTGTGTGTGTTGAAAATAAATATCAAAACAACTGTTTGAAAACAAACTTGTGTGTTTTATTGTTATGTATTATGTAATACAAAAAGTATAATGTAAAAAAAAAAAAAAAAAAACATCACGGCAAAAAGTGCACTCAAACGATACAACACACGTATCTCAACCATTTACAAAACTACGTCACGTTCTGAGCGTAACAATCACAGCGCTTGCGACGTGTAGGATTTTTTGGGAGGTGCGCGGAGGGGCAATGCGGGAGAGTCCGCGTTGTCTGCGGAGCAATGCGGGCGACGCATCGCGGAAGCATAACCAGAGCTGTACGTGCTACTAGGACACATGCGTTCCTCTTTTACTTCCCTGGAGTGATGACAAGCTCAAGTGAAAGATAATACATGAGAAATGACTTTGTATAAAAAATTTACGTTTAATGTTGCGTGTACCGAAATACCGCGGTTCGCCTACACGTACTGAACGGTACGAATACAATCAAAAACTGTTTCATCCCTAGAAGGTTGCACTAGCTCGTGTACTTTTACCCCTACACGTACACCCCTAAATCAGGTGGCTCAATGGGTTAAGGTGTAGGGCTAATGACCGAAAGGTTCTGAGTTTGATTCCCAGTTGTGACAATGTGACGTTGTGTCCTTGGGAAAGGCACTTCACTCTACTTGCATCAAGGAGAATGGCCCTGTACTTACTGTACAGTAAGAACTTACTTTGGATAAAGCGTATGCAAAATGAATACATGGAAAAAAACAAAAGGTAAGGGCCAAGGGGTGAAAACTAAAAATTAAGAATTGCGATGGCACTTGGCTATGGTTACTTGATCATAAATCGTTGCTAGCTGGCTGCTTTGTCCCTGAGGCGACCAGTATCAATAACAACAAACTTCCAAGATGCTGTTTGCAAGTGTGTTTATGTCGATTGGGTGGGTGGTAGGCTAGTCGGAGAAAAAGTGGATTTACGAACGTCCCGATAAATAACAGGGTTGCAAATATATTGTAGCAGAGTCTCCACGACCATTGCCTTGTCAGCGAAACACACTGACGAAACCAGGGTTATGGATTTCCAAACCAGTGCTGAAAGGCCAGGCAGGCCTTGGAGTAACTGGTTCACAAGTCTGAACAGAGGATTTATCCCAAAACAGACATTTAATGGATTACAAACATCTCACAAAGACAATACTGCTTATTGGACACTAAAAGGATTGGAACTGTGTGAATCTCTCTTTAAATGCTGTGTTTGATGTAATGTGTTTTAATGTAACTTCCTTCCCCTTTGTTGCAAATAACTCATTCTTGGTATCTAGATGATTGGGCAAAACTAACAATGACATTTCTGAATGTTACAATTGTTAGTTATGGAAGTCAAGAGCTCCCACTGACATTGGAAAGATACCCACTCCAGAGACCCTTTCACAACTACATGCCAATCCCAGCATGAGACCATCTTCAGATAAGGAAGCCCAAACCCCCCTTATTTTACCTAGTATAAAATCCCAAACCGAGAATTATTCGCCCTCTTTCATCCAGAATTGTTTCGAGGATAGCAACCTTTGAGTGATCTGTTATATTGAGCAACCAACCCTCTTTCATCCGAATCGTTCTGAGGATAGCAACCTTGGATCTATCTGTTATATTGAGCAACCAACCCTCTCAACTGAACCAAGGACCATATCGGAAGTTAAGGAACACTTCCTTTTATTTCTTGGACACCACAAGGAAGATCAACTCTACCTTTCTTCAACAGACAGAGTAACTGTGACTGGCTAATTTCTTACGCGTAAACATTGGCATAGTGTGGTGAAATGACTTGATTTAAGTTTAGTCTTCCTATTTTAGCATAACTGTCCTTTGTCCCCTCAGGCCAATACCCCCCCCCCCCCCACTTCTCCTTGTCTTCCCCTGTCTGTTTTCCATTTGCTTTAAATAAACCTTTTGTATACAATTCTCGGTCATCGGATCTGCACTAATTCTAAGGGACTACATGACTTCAGGTTATGAGACTGATCAAGAGGCTATTATTTGTTCATTAATCCATAAGGTTTTCCTCAATTCCTTTCCAAAAATAGAGGTGGTGCCCTGTTATTCGATACTTCAACAAGATATGAGATACCCTTAATTCCATTTGTAACACACTTAAGTACCATTTAGCTCCCCACTACAATATGTACAGGACAGTGTAGACCTAATTAAACAAGACCTTTGTGATGTTTGAATCAATTATTTAAAACGAAAATACACATTTACGTGACTCTGGATTATCTGCCCTTCACAGTGAATCTTAAATTAGGTTTATGCTCCCGCGTCAAACCTTACGCGTGGGGCGTGGCGCGGTTGTTGAGCATTCAAAGTTTTGCGTCGAGGGTCCGCGTTACTCTGCGATTCACCGCCATGCCACCAGGGGGGTGTGGCTGTGTGGTTTCAAGGGTTATAGCCGAATCCTTGCTCATTATTGAAGAGCAAATGCTTATTTTGCAAATGATGTGGAAGCGCAGGCGACAGAGAAGACGTTTGCGGAGGTTCTGTACGATCGTTTGAGGCTGGAAACGGGTGAATTTGCAACACTGGTTCACCCACTGAGGGACCTGGATGAACAAATGCACTTTCGATACTTTAGAATGTCAGCGGGCCGATTTGACGAGCTTCTTCGCCGTATACAGCCTGGCGAGTGAAGAAAAGTGGTGGCCGATGATTCGAACTTCAGATTGGTGTCCCGAAGCACACTCATTGAGTGATAATAAACTGTGAACTATGCATGGTGTGTAAACTGTGTTGTGCTGTGTGTGTTGAAAATAAATATCAAAACAACTGCTTGAAAACAAACTTGTGTGTTTTATTCTTATGTATTATGTAATACAAAAAGTATAATAAAAAAAATCACAGCACTAAAACAATACAACAACAATATGCATTGTAGTATGTATAAATGTAATATAAAAAGTCAAATTACGGCAAATCACGCCAAAAAGTGCACTCAAACGATACAACACACGTATCTCAACTATTTACAAAACTACGTCACGTTCTGAGCGGACCAATCACAGCGCTTGCGACGCCGACAACGCTACGCGCAGCTAGGATTTTGGGAGGTGCGCGATGGGCAATGCGGGAGGGTCCGCGTTGTCGGCGGAGCAATGCGGGCGACGAATCGCGGAAGCATAGATCGATCTTTCGTTTTACTGGCTATGTTGCCCTTCCCCTTAACAAAGACGAGTTTTGGGACTGCACTCATGTGAACGCACAAAGTAGGGGTAAAGGGTGAGGATTAAGGGTGATCCCAATGGCTGACATAATCCAGTCAGATAAATGTATATTTTCGTTTTAAATAATAGATTAAAAAAAGGTTTTGATTTGCTCTGCACTGTCCTGTACGGCTGATATTTCTAAGTGCTATTAAATTCTCGGAACAAGTGAGTCTTGAGCCTTTTCTTGAAGGTCAGGAGACCGTCTGTGTTTCTGAGGGAGGTGGGGAGTTGCTTTCACCATTGGGGAGCCAGACAGGGGAAGAGTTTGTGTTGGGCTCTGGCGCTCGAGGGGTGGGACCACTAGACGATTGTCAGGAGGACAGGCAGAGGTGCAAGGCCCTAGAAGAGAGTTGATATAATTTGGGGCCGTTCCGTTCAGTGCTCAGAAGGTCAGTACCAGGGTCTTGAATCAGATACGGAGGGCGATGAGGAGCGGAGTGACATGGCAGCGTCTGGGTAGATTGAAAACCAGGCGGGCTGCTGCAAGAGGACAAGAGCTTGGACTAGCTGGGTGGAATGTTCAGACAGGTATCTTCTGATTTTCCGAATGATGTAGAGGGTGAATCTACATGACCGAGAGTCTGCGGCCATTCTGTGCTGTGAGGGAGAGCTCGTCATCCAAGGTGACCCCCAGGTTCCTGGCAGAAGATGTAGATCTTCTATCCACTGTAGGATAACAGAGTGATAGAGAGATCATGGGGATTGAAGGTTTGGCTGGAATGATTAGTTCTGTTTTGGGGAGGTTCAGCTGTACGTGGGGTCTGGTCATCCAGACCGAGATGTCGGTGTGGCAGGCTGAGATTCTAATTGAGATCCCTGGATCGGTCGGGGGTAAGGATAGGTATAGCTGTGTGTCGTCAGCGTAGCAGTGATGAGATCCATTCAAGTGCAGTGCCAGTTATGCCCATCTCAGAGAGTGTGGCGAGCAGGATCAGGGGTCTCATTCATAAAGCTTGCGTACTCACAAAACGGGGCTGGAAACGTGCGTACGCCAGTTTTCACGCAAAGTCAGTGATTTATAAAAAACTAACTTGACGGTAGAATGTGCGGTCCTCCACGCAAACTATGACCCTCCCGTAAACCTACGCACTTTTTGGAGACAGTGGGAATTGGAGACACATTCTGCAAAAAGAAAAGTCGGAGAAGCGATTACTCGTAATATTTATGTATTTTGTTGTCCTCACACACATTGACTCAATTTATGATTATAATGAAGATTAAATACATCAGTGTTATTTGAGCTTGAACTGCGTGATAATTGTTCCATACACATCTTGTACAAAGCAACTCAAAATTTAAATCAATATTCAGCGCTGTCTGTCTCACAATCAGATTGTCCTTTTACCGCATTGTAGGAGGCTGAAATGCATGCAACTACAGAACACAAAGTATAACTAAATATATTTCTTTAATACTGTGCATATATCATCATATGTCAAAAACTGGAAATACAGTTGTTAAGCTATCACGCAATCACTACACTCATTACACTCATTACACTTCAGAATCTGAATTTGTTTTTAATCGCCATGCAAGATACATAAACATGGAATTTACTACTGCAGTTGTTACCGCTTCTTTTCCGGTTCTGCCACTTGGCGCTGTCGCACTAGTGTTGTTTTTTGTTTGCCTTGATTCACCGTGAAAAAGAATCACCTGCCAGGTTCATGCATGAGAATGATACTAGATTAGCATTCATGAGGTCCTTTGCATTGACCATTTATGGTTAAAAATGGGCGTGTTCAGGGCGGGGTGCAATGATACTTTACGTACGCACACTTGTGGTTAAGCTGTGATTTATAAAGCGAACATTGCCTACAGGTGTGCGTACGCACGGTTTTATAAATGAGAATTTTTGTGTGCGTACGCCAATTTACGCTTTTGGGCGTACGCACACTTTTAGTACGAATTCTACGCACTCCTTTATAAATGAGACCCCTGATGATTAACTGTGTCAAATGATGCAGAAAGGTCTAGCAGAATGACAACAGATGACCTTGAGGCCGCTTCGGCAGACTGGACAGCAGTGGTAACTGACAGGAGGGCAGTCTCGGTGGAGTGGCCGGTCTTGAAGCCCGATTGGTTAGGGTCAAGAAGGTTGTTCTGGGAGAGAACGTTTGCCAGTTGGTTGGATACGGCACGCTCAATTGTTTTACAAAAGAAGGGTAGCAGTGAAATAGGTCTGTAGCTCTGGAGGGTGACTGAGTTAAGAGAGGGTTTTTTGAGTAAGGGTCTAACTATGGCCTGTTTGAACGCTGAGGGAAAAGTGCCAGAAGCAAGGGAGGAGTTGAGGACATGAAGGACAGGTGTGATGGAAGGAGAAATGGTTTGGAATAGAGGGGAGGGGATTGGATCAAGGCGGCATGAGGTGGGGCAGTGGGAGAGTTCAGATATGTCTGCCTTGGATAGGGGGGAGAAGGAGGAAAGACAAGTAGATGAACGGTAGATGGGTCAGACATAGCATGGGAGCGGGTAGGCTGGGTGGGTTCAGGGAATTGACTGCTGATGTCGGCGACTTTATCCCCAAAGACACAGGAGAAGTCGTCCCCTGTCAGGGTGGAAGGAGGGGGTGGGGGAGGAGGGAAGAAAACAGTTTGTGAAACAGTACCTTGAATAGACGTCGAACCACGCCATCTAGAACATCCCATTTGGTCTTCCCACTGACGCCTATGCAACCAATCAGGAACTGCCGATGTCTGCCCTCCTGCCAAACAGATTACAAGATGACTGATCAGGGTGTCCTGTACTACACACCATATTTTACACACTAAAGGAAGTCAGAGAAGGGCAGTGTTGTTGTGTGGTCTGTATACCTCTCTCCACGTGGCATCCTGATCCAGACTGACCACCACCTTGACGTGTCTCCCCTCCTTCCTGGAGGAGCTCTCCCCACTGTCCTCCAACAACATGTCTGTGAGGGGTTGCAGGGGTTTGAATAAACACACATTGATACACACACACAAAGACACAGAGATACATTTACCTACAGGCATGCACACACCCACACATATCCTCACACGCACATCCTTACCCAGACTGGTGGACTCAGTGAGGCTGTGCTGTGATTGGTTGTTTAAGGGTGAGACTACGGCACCCTGAGAAGGATCTGAGGAGCCTTGGCTGTCTGTCTTCAAACGCTCATTCTCTTGCTGTAACCTCTCCATCTCCACCTGGACACACACACGTACACAAATGTACACACAGTGCACACCCACGCAGGAACAACACACAAGTATAGAAGTACATATGCACACACAATATCAGTCAGATCACACTCAAGATAACCTTAGCCTCTTATCTACCACTTTATGTAGTGTGAGACCATGAGAGGCTGGTCCTCAGCAGGGCAGTCCCAAACAGTGCAAGGACACAATTTTTCACTGCACAATTCAATATTTATTGGGGAAATAAAAAAAAGGGGTTAAACTCGAGAATTACCTACTGGTTAAAAAGGGACTAAAGTAAATCTTGGCCCTCGGCTCTTGGAAGGAAACTAAAAAGTACTTAAAAGGTGGTGAGACTCTGAGGATAAATATTCCTCTCAGTTGAGGTAAGTATTCCTCCAGGTGCGCAATGTTCTCCAGGTAAAAAAAAAAACCTCCCCCAAACAGCACCAACACCTCCAGCAGGCAGGCTGCCCTGCTGACCAGGGACACCCCCCAAACTGCAACTCACACAGGCAGACTGAGCCTCTTTTCAATGCCTCCAGTTACTCAGGCAGTCATCAGCCTTAATTTCCTACACCTGTGTTGGAGAGGCTGTGGAGAGGTGTGCCTTTGTCCAAATCTACCACCAGATGGGTCTATATCCAACCAAGGTTGGAGCCATCTCCTTGAGATGTAGTGCCCCTCCAGGACACAGCCTCTCATGACATCACAGTAGTCAAAGTGATTTCATCAAGGTCACTTTCATCTAATACTTATAGATGACACTGAGACACAAAGGTACTTCTTACCTCAAATTACTAATGCAAAGAAATGACACACATCAAACAGATTCTGCATGGTTGCCGTTATGTTGAGGTCATGTGTGGTCAGGGTTGTGGTTATGGTGTCATATTATGGTAATGTACTGTGTATGTGTGTGTTACCTGCATGCGGTTCATGGACTCCCTGAGCTGGTCCAGCTGGTGGGCAGAGCTGAGGGCTTCCAGACGAATGTCTGTTAGCTTCATCTCTTTCTCCCTCAGCTCACTACGCAGTTGCATTACCATCTCCGCCTCACTGTCCATGCTCTCTGAGATCCTACACATACACGAACACACAAAAACACAGAGCCCCGCCCCCCCCAACACACACACACACACACACACACAAACAAACAAACACACACAACCTTTGAATGTCCTGAACTGTATTAGCAGCACATTAGTGTGAATCAGAGAGTCCTAAGATCAGCACTATGTTAGCCTGCAAAGTGAATAAGGTGGATATTAGATCTCAAGTATTCGATCAGGCAGTGGAAAGGAAGTTATGGGTGATTAAACTGTAGTCACTGGCAGCTAAAAATAAAAAATGTCATGCCTCGCCATCATTAACATTTTCAAATTTCAATCATTGAGTGGGTTAGTGGTATTTCCTTTGTTAGCAATTGTATAGATGTTTTGCATTGATAACCCAGTGATTTTATATTTTTTTACTTTTTTACTCTCTGATCCAGTTAATCAGATGTCTAAGCTCTCCGTTACCCTGCCAGAGAGCTCATCCTCAACAGGCCTGTTTTGCTGCCCCAACCTTGCCCACTATTGGGCAGCAACGACAGATAGGGACTGCACAGCACATGCATGGATGGACAAGAGAGGAAATATTTAGCCGAAAACTTTGCCTTTAAGCAACATTTATGGAGTCTATAACCAGGCTAATTGTGTTGTGTTGCAAAGTTTTGTGGTGTAGGATGCCAAATGAGGCAGACTGTTGTTGCTTGTTGTGTGGTGTATGCTGAGGCGTTACAATGTATTGGGAGGTAGTGTTTGTAGAGTACTGTTTATGTGGTAGTGTGGTGCATTGGAAGGTATAGCAGTGACATAGCAATGCATAACATGGAGTGATTCTTACAGAGAGTTGGAAAGCGAGGTCCTGAGGGCAGATGTGGAGGAGGCGGAGACATGGTAAGGCAGCTGGGGGGAGGAGGGCAGGGAGGAGTCCAGCATCTCTTCCATGTCTGAGTGAGATGAGGCTGACTTTGGAGACTTCTTCTTTCCAAATGCTTGCTTGAAAGAGCTACGAAGCTACAGATGCGGAGAGAGAGATGGAGAGAGAGAAAAAAGAAAGATAAAGAATAAATTAAAATCAGATTCGGATTAGGACTTAATATGTCCTAAGAAACTCAACAGTGAGAATGTATCTAAAAACACAGCTGTCTAGTAGCACACAATGTCAAGGACGGGACCGCATAGGCATGACAGTCCACAAGAAACCCCTGTCAGAGGATAGGTGTAGTCTTACCTTTGAAACCTACAAGAGCACAGGGATAGGGAAATGCTACACTAGTCATATAGAATCACTTGTTTCTGTAGACATTACATATTCAAACACAAAGCTAGGAATAACACTACAATATCACAGATGAATACAACTTTACAGAATTTTACTGAACAACAACACAATAAACCAAAGTTATTTTGTTTGGGAAACCAACGATTATCCTATGCTGTCCTCTAGTGGAGTCACAGGGAGGTACTCTAGCAACGGGAGGATTGAGAGATAAAGTGGACAGTCTGCTGCTTACATAGTCATCTTTCACCTTTCCTCCTGTGCAAGTAACAGCCTTAGCAGAAGAAAAGATAGAGAGAATTGACAAAAAAATCTTACAATCCTCTACAGGCAGAAAGACAACAAGGTAGACAGAAGGGAAGGTAGGTAGACAGGCAGGAAATATAAAGGAATAAAGTATGATATTAGGACAGCCAACAGAATCATTAATGGAAAGCAATCTGACAAATAGACAGACAGACAGCCAGCATATAATAGATTGATAGATGCATGGAGTTGCAAACAGATGCGTTGTTGGATGGCATTATAGTGGGATGCCTGGATGGATGAAGTGTTAGAAGGATGGATGGTGTGCAGTGTTGGGCAAGCTACTTGGAAAATGTAGTGAGCTAAGCTACCAGTTACTCTGCATGAAATTAAGCTTCACTACACCGAAGCTACCCCCCTGAGAAATGTAGCAAGCTAAGCTACAGCAACATGGCAAAAGTAGTTTAACTACATCGAAGCAATTTTTTTATTATTATAAATTTATTATATATAACTTCATTCCAAAGCAAAGCTATCTCAGTGATCAATAAAACTGTCAATCAGACAAATAAGTAGGCAAAAATGTTACATTCAATTGTTTTATTAAACAATTATTAACCTGTGCTCTCACTGCTCCAAAACCAGAAGACAAAACGTGCTCCACTTAGTAACAAAAAGCAGAAAGACCAGGGGGGTATTGCACAAAAGTAGAATAAAGAAATCCAGGATAACTGAGCAAGCGCGGCTTGACCTAGTCTGGCCGTCGTATCCTGTCTTAATAGGTTGCACGTTTGCCAAGCCAGGATGAAAAGGCGCGGCTATGTCAAGCCAGATGTAGGTAGTCAGGATAAATGCGTGTTCACGGCATTCTTAAATAGACCTCGCAATCGCTCACAGAATCACCGATCAGAACAAGAGTCGCGCAACATATTTCACGGCCACAGAACAACAGCTCCTGATGGAGAAGGATATTATTATATAATCCATAATCAAGCCATAATCAAAGAAAAAGAATAAGCCTGGCAGACAATAGGGGACCGGATTAATGCGTTAGTATTCAAAAAGTGTACAATCCTCTGGAGCTGTCATAATTGGGCTACAATTAAGCATGTCCATAAGTTTAACTTTTTTTGCGAATGTTACGTAGGTGTACAGACACAGTACATATTACAGTAAACCGCAACTTCATTGATGCACAGGTAGAGAAGACGCGGAGACACTGTTTATCCAATCAGAATGCAGAACACAATGCACGAGGCAAATCCGTGAAGTGAACCATAATATCGCGAGGATTCACTGTACTGAACCATGATATCGCGATGGTTCACTGTACTGAACCGTGATATAGCGATGGTTCACTGTACTGCAATAAAACACATCTTTATGAAACCTCGACGGCAGTTTGACAAGCAGTCTTCATCAGCATATCAATATAAGACTTGGCCAGAGTAATAATAATACCACTTAAATCAATATAAAAAAACTGTTGTAGATTTAAATGAAATTAGAAATGACAATATACTATATATATGTAAATGTTTAATGCATTAAAATTAAAATGATGCAACATATTTAAAAAGATCATGGACATGCTGTAAAACACGTGAATTCCTCACAGGATTGACAGTGGAAATACAGGTGTATCACTAGGATTAATTTTAGCCTGGCTGTTAGCCTGGTCCGGAGCAGGCTAGCTGCAGAGAATAAATCACCATGGTAACTTGGCCAGGCTAAATGGTATCTGCTTTCATGCAACCGACTTGAGGCTAAATTCAGCCAGGATAACCAACATATCCCGGCTTAATCCCTTATCTTAGTTTTGTGCAATACCCCCCTGGGCCCCGTTCTTCGTACGTCGCTAACTCAGTTAGCTGGATTTGATTGTTGACGATTTGGCATGATCTTGGATCGTTTGGTTCTTCGAAGCTCATCCTAGACTTGTCGTCATAGCAACAGGTCCGTAAACTCAAACCAGCTCGGGAGCAGGTTTACTTCATGTAAACAAGATTAGATTGAGGCTTTATAAGCGGAGGAGATGGGGAAGTCTGTCGCAGCCATACGCGAGCAACCTATTGCGGAAGGTGGGAGAATAATTCGCAGAGCTTTTCAAATTAATCGGGTATTGCGGGATAAAGTGTAATTGTTGAGAGATCCCGTTTTTTCAGCCTTTTTCGTTGTGGCTGTTATAAATAGACAAACACATCATTTAACAGTGGTTTTTAAAAGGGAGGAAAAATAAGTGGCTTTTTAAAATAAAGACAGTATGAATTAAAGGCTACCATTTTGTAGAATATTTTTGTATCTTTAATTTGTCTGCTACTTTTTGCCAGCCCACTCTCCTGGCATTTGCAGACTTTGAGGTGTTCCCTGTCGTTTTAAATAACGTCTCAAATTCTGAATAACCTTCCATTAAAAGCTCTTGTTCTGATTGGGAGAAAAAGTGGGCACGTTCTTTGGCCATGCTAAACAGCCAATAGCAGCGTTGCAGATCAATGTTTCTACTATCGATACATATCCCCTTTTAAGCCAACACATGATCGTATCCAGTGATACTAATCATACACAACAGGTTTGTTCGAAGAACCCAGTTAGCCGGATCATGATTCGCACGATGAAATCATCTTGGATGTGTCATTTGATCTCGGATGTATTAAGCGACGTACTAAGAACGGGCCCCTGCTCTAAATTGCTCTATTATGTTTATTTCGAACTATGCCATTAAAGACAATGTGCAACTAACTCAACGTCCTCCTCACCCTCTGCCATCTTTCCACCAAGTAACGTAACTCACTCAAGCAAGCAAGCTTGTCTGTATTCCCCTGCATCAGAGACGAGCCCAAGGATTGGTCCGTGATGTCACCGTCATACGGAAGTGCTTCTGTCAGCTCCACCTACACGGCCTTGTATGGCGGTAGCGTCACTGACTCCTGCTCTTATTTCAGACCGCAGCAGAAAGCTCCGCTGCGCTGAGTTTCAGAGATGTTTGTAAAAATGTAGCTTGTGTGGACGCTACCGCACTACTTGGTTAATAAAAGAGCTAAGCTACTAAAAAGCTATTTGATTCAGAAAACAGCGACGCTACCACCACGCTACTGAGAAATGTAGTTAAACTAGTAACGCTGTTACTTGTAGTGACGTTACTGCCCAACACTGATGGTGTGATAGAGGGATATCTGAATTGAGTTATGGGGTGATAGAAGTATAAATAGATGGAGTGATAAAAGGTGACATGGTCCAGTCAAAAGAGGCTCTTGTCAGCATTGCGTATTGTCCGCTAGAAGCTGAAGTTTTGTTTTAAAGTGTTTGACAATAAAGTCTTGAAAAAGACACTCAACACAACAAACAAATTCAAGATTCCTCAATACTCATGATTTGTTCTTGTTTACCTTAGCATCAGTTGAGTTGTGCGTCATGCATGATGATTTTATTTGCGTCATGGTGTAGCCAATCTATCCGGCTACTAATGCTGGTTCATTAGTACTAGCTGTGATGTTTTGAATGTAAACTGTGTTTAAACAAAGTATAATCCCATCCCCCCTCCTAATCAAGTTGTGAATTGGCAGATTTGGTTTTGAGTCAAGTAGCCTTAAATATAATGTTTCACAAGTAGTTGTGTCTTTCCACCGACTACATAGAACGAATAAGATAATCTTGGGCATTGCATTGCACACAGTATTATTTCCCCTCTGTTTGACCTGGTAAACTGTCATCAGGGCACACTGAGGGCTCCCAGCTGGTGCTCTTACCCAGTTTTTCTTCTTTTTGTTCTTGGCATCCAGGTCCAGGCTGCTGCCCAGGCTGGACTGGCTGGTGGCACTGGTGATGCTGGACACACTGTCTGAGGAATGCTGCCTGTGGATACGCAGCTCAGAGTGGGGGGACTGCGGGCTCATACCACCTGGGGAAGGGGGTGATAGAAGAGGAGCAGACACAAAAGAAGAGGTCAGAGGAAGAGATGTTTTGAAAGGGGCCGAGGAGAAGAGAGGCGAGGAGAGGTTGAGCCTTGCCTGCTGACGTAAGTTGAGTAGAGTGGTCCAGCTGAGAATTGTGAGTCTTAGCTGGAGTTGGGGTGTCAGTGGTGCAGTTGGGCTCCGGGCGGTTGATGACTCCATTAATGGTGGCCTGGGCCACTGAGTTCCCGTTCTTCAAGTACTCAATGGTCTTCCTCAGCTCACCCAGCTCAAAGTCCTATTAGCCGTGATGAACATAGGAAGTACAGAGCAATTAACAACCAATCGAGGACATCACTTTCATCATGACTACAGGAGCAGTCATTGCAGGATGTAAAACCAAAAGCTTGAAATGTTATGTTTAAGAACTCATTTCCAAACGACTCGCCACATCATCATCATTATTAATGTAGGCACTATAAGCTGCTGGTGTAGAGAAGGAGTTGAATTCAGCAATGGGTCTGAGACAGTGCAGGTGCTGCTGACCTTCTGCTCTGAGGAGGTGGTGAGACTCTGGAGCCGGATGGTCATGTTTCCCAGACTTTGCTCAAACGCTGCAACCAGATGGGCCTGGGGACAAGACAGCATTGTTATCCTCATTAGCTCATTGTGATCATCTTCATCATTAACAAGAACAGCAACAGTAATTCTCATCAAAGCTAAAATGTGTAAAAAGATTTTATATTCAATACCAAGCCTGACTTCCTGGTATGAGATAACACCCTTCCAGGCAAAGCTGATGTGGAATATGGAGATAGCTAGCTAGACACTCTCCTGATAAACCTCTCCAACAGACAGAAAGACAGTGTCATCCTTCCACCCAACGAAAGAAACCAGAACAGAACCAACCTCAGTCTAAAACCAACCTGACCTATACTCAACCTGAAACCATAGTGCCAAGCTCCAAACTATACTCCATTCCAACTTTACAGCCCACCTCCACATACCCCTCTCTCTGGGGTACCCTCCAGGTGACCCATAGTGGGAGTCTGGTCCTGGGTGTATTCCAGGGCAAATTCTGCAGTCCTCCTCCTGCTCCTCCACCTCATCCCGAAAGAAAGGTACTTGAGAGGGAACCAAAACAATGCACTGCCTGTTCTGGGCTGGACACCAGAGATTCTAACTGACACAGTCTCTGTTCCTGTCCAATGCCAGGAGAGACACAAGCAGAGGGTAGAACGCAGTCCACCCTGCAGACTAGTTTTTTTGTGTGTATGAATATCCCTTAGCAGATGGTATGAGGCTTGTAGCTACAAAGACAATGATCTTCACCGCAGGGCTACGAGCAAACACACCTGATGCCAATCACTGCCCAACACGCAATGTGATTGTGAAGAAAAGTGTGATAAAGGGAGATTAAGAGAGAGAGAGAGAGAGAAAGAGGAGTAACTCAGTTACAGAGTGTTTCACGGCAAATTAAGGGGTAATACGTTTGAATCCCCCTGTACTTCTCTATGGATGAATGAGTGCATAGAGAAAAAGAGCATAAAATAGTGAGCAATACAGAAAAGTATGTCCTACTCACATTAGCGCTGAGCTGTGTCGTCAGAGTGGATACCTTCTCCTGAGAAGCCTCCAGCTCTCTCCTCAGTTTACGAATCTGACAAGCACATGACAGACACAAATTTGAAATTTACTGTGAAGCCAGGGGACACATGTTTATGTCGTTCTGACATTATGATTTAATGGACAAAGTCTTCGGTGTCGTGTGGTGTACTCTCACCTCGGACTGAGACTTCTCTTCAGGCTAGGGGAGGAGGAGGGAAGAGAGGAACAAGGAGGATCAAAGGAGAGAATGAGGGTGGAGAGAAATTTGAAATGTGCAGTGGTGAAGACAGCATGACGAATTACCTGATGTGACCCCCCCCCACCACACACACACACACATAGAAGGTTGACTCACCGTAGAGTAGACAGAAGAGGTGCTGGACACCAGGGACAGAGAGGATCCATGTACTGGAAAGAAAAAATACATACACGCATTAGTCATCTGGCTATGATTCACCTGATTTGATTAAATATGCTCCAAATTCTGTGTATGTTACTCATTTAGGTCAGAGGATTTATGTGACATTAGTAGGTCATGATTCATTACAGTATCTTCAGCTAAGCACTCCAAAGGTAGGCGAAGTGAACGAACTTTCCCCTGCAGTCAAAGTTTGAACTTTTAAGTGATTGTGTGTGGTGCTTGTACACAAGTTGGTGAGAGAGTGCGTGAGTGAGTGTGCATGCCTCTATGAACGAGTTTTAGGTTTAGCTTTAATTAGTTTGCTCACCTATGGTCATGAGCTTTGGGTAATGACCGAAAGGACAAGATCGCGAATACAAGCGGTCGGAATGAGTTTCCTCCGCAGAGCAGCCAGGCGCCAGCCCCGGAAAAGTGGCAGAAAATGGATGGATGGCTTTCTCAGTTCTTGTTATAAATGTTAACTCTTGCTTGGATTAGCTTTGCACGCTAACACCGGCTCAGCTCTCTACAGGATATTCGTCATCATTAGCTCATACTGCACCATGACAGTATTATCAAGCTGCTTCTGTTTCTGCTAATCATCCTTCCTCATCCATCAGCCTATTACCAATAAAACATCGCAGGCGAGGCTGGGGTGAAGGTCGGGGATAGGTGGCAAACATTATAAATTGCTTCACACCAACAGGCCCCTGAGTAAACTTTCTCCAGTCATAGAGCAGTGATTCATAAGGCATTTGACTGCCATCTCTACATTTCCCAACACATTTATGCAATTGAGCAAATATGAGACAAATTCCCACCATTAAGTACGCACAGTCGATGGATCTCAAGGAAGTTGATTACTTCTGCATGAAGCAAGGTAACAAGCAATCAAGGTCGTATAAAGTTGTCTGAAGTCTTGTCTCCAAGCATAACCATGTATACTGTCATCAACACGCCACAATTTTCAATAGTGACTGGTTCATTTAAAACATCTCTCATATCTACTATCCCAGTGTCTTCAGCTGGATAGTCTAAAGCTGTAGTGTCTCAGGTTGCTATGGTGAGGAACAAGCAGGGCATTCTAGAAACCCTAGGTTTGTATTTCCAGAGCTAGTGACCCATCAATGTTTGTCTGCTGCAGCCAGACTGGATGTCTGGGTAGTTGTCAAACACATCAGGCAGGCTGTGAGGCTTCAGAGATCAGATAGTGGAAGAGGTCTGAATCTGGTGCCTAATCTGTAATCTAACGTAGACGTTGGGGGTAAAACGGGGGGGGGGGGGGGGGGGGGGGGGGGGGGGGGGGGGGGTAAAACAAGAGGAAGAAACAAAGACAGACACACCTCTAACACCTTTTCTTAACACCTCTAGCAGAGTCTACCAGAGTACCTGAGCACCTAGGGAATAATCACAGTCTCTGACAGACTGAGACAGATTGAGGTAGCTAATGCATTAAGGATTGTTGTTAAAACAAGGATCTGCTTAAGAACCATTGGTCCTACTTGGCATGACTCCCTGTTATGTTTGCTAGAAACATTTGAAAATACAAAAAGGCCAAACTCTGCCTTACTGCAAGCAGTGCTGCACTACTGTGGGGCACCTCTATGACATGACTGATATTCAGATTCAGAATACTTTATTAATCCCGAGGGAAAATCCTTCGTATATCAACGGCACACAGTCTCGCAAAGCACACCAGGGTAAGGGTGTGAGGTAAAAGATAAGAAATCGTACACAGGGATAGGGGGGTGGGGGCAATAACAATAAGTAAAGACGGTAGATGAGGTGAGGTGACTCCACACAGGGAGGGGGGGGGGGCAGAGGCTTGGATAAATGATTATGTACAGACTATCCATCCATCCATCCATTATCTTCCGCTTATCCGGGGCCGGGTCGCGGGGGCAGCAGTCTGAGCAGGGAAGCCCAGACTTCCCTCACCGCACAAACCTCCTCCAGCTCCTCCGCGGTTCTACTCCGAGCTCCTCCCGTGTGACCGAGCTCCTCACCCTATCTCTAAGGGAGCGCCCAGCCACCCTGCGGAGGAAACTCATTTCGACCGCTTGTATCCGCGATCTTGTCCTTTCGGTCATGACCCAAAGCTCATGACCATAGGTGAGAGTAGGAATGTAGATTGACCGGTAAATCGAGAGCTTTGCCTTGCGGCTCAGCTCCTTCTTCACCACGACAGTCCGGTACAGAGACTGCATCACTGCAGACGCTGCACCGATCCGCCTGTCAATCTCACGTTCCGTCCTTCCGTCACTCGTGAACAAGACCCCGAGATACTTGAACTCCTCCACTTGAGGCAAAGGCTCCCCACCCACCCAGAGGGGGCAAGCCACCTTTTTCCGGTCGAGTACCATGGCCTCGGATTTGGAGGTGCTGATCCTCATCCCAGCTGCTTCACACTCGGCATCAAACCGCTCCAGAGCATGCTGGAGGCCCCGGCTCGAGGAAGCAAACAGGACAACATCATCCGCAAACAGCAGAGATGAGATCCCGTGCTCCCCGAACCGGAAACCCTCCGCCCCCTGGGCGCGCCTAGAAATTCTGTCCATATAAACAATGAACAGAACCGGTGACAAAGGGCAACCCTGGCGGAGTCCAGCATGCACCCGGAACAGGTCTGACCTATTGCCGGCAATGCGAACACAGCTCCTACTTCGGTTGTACAGGGAACGGACGGCCCCTAACAAAGGGCCCCGGACCCCGTACTCCCGAAGTACCCCCCACAGGACACCACGAGGGACACAGTCGAAATGCCTTCTCCAGAGCCACAAAACACATGTAGACTGGTTGGGCAAACTCCCATGAACCCTCGAGCACCCGGTAGAGGGTGTAGAGCTGGTCCAGTGTTCCGCGGCCAGGACGAAAACCACACTGCTCCTCCTGGATCCGAGGTTCGACTATTGGCCGGATTCTCCTCTCCAGTACCCTGGCGTAGACCTTACCGGGGAGGCTGAGGAGTGTGATTCCTCTGTAATTGGAACACATCCTCCGGTCCCCCTTCTTAAATAGGGGAACCACCACCCCGGTCTGCCAATCCATAGGCACTGTTCCAGACCGCCACGCGATGCTGCAGAGGCGTGTCAACCAGGACCACAACATCCAGAGACTTCAGGTACTCAGGACGGATCTCGTCCACCCCCGGAGCCCTGCCCCCAAGGAGCCCATCGACTACCTCAGTGACTTCAGCCCGGGTGATAGGCGGGTCCGCCCCGAAGTCCCCAGTCTCTGCTTCCTCTTCGGAAGACGTGACGGCAGGATTGAGGAGATCCACCGTCCGACAACATCCCCAGTCGACGTCAACAGCTCCCCACCCGCACCGTAAACAGTGTTGGTGAAGCACTGCTTCCCCCTCCTGAGGCGCCGAACGGTTTGCCAGAATTTCCTTGGGGCCGACCTATAGTCCTTCTCCATGGCCTCCCCGAACTCCTCCCAGACCCGAGTTTTTGCCTCTGTGACTACCAGAGCCGCGGCACGCTTGGCCTACCGGTACCGGTCAACTGTTTCGGGAGTCCCACAAGCCAGAACGGCTCGATAGGACTCCTTCTTCAGTTTGCGGGCATCCCTTACTTCCGGTGTCCACCACCGGGTTCTGGGATTGCCGCCGCGACCAGCACCAGAGACCTTGCGACCGCAACTCCGGACTGCCGCATTGACAATGGAGGTCAAGAACATGGTCCCCAGCCTCCCCCGGGATCTGTGAGAAGCTCTCCCGGAAGTGTGAGTTGAAGATCCCTCTGACAGACGGGTCTGCCAGACGTTCCCAGCAGACCCTCACGATACGTTTGGGCCTGCCAAGTCTGTCTAACTTCCCCCCCCGCCAGCGGATCTGACTCACAACCAGGTGGTGATCGGTTGACAGCTCCGCCCCTCTCTTCACCCGAGTGTCCAAGACACACGGCCTTAGGTCAGAAGACACGACAACAAAGTCGATCATCGACCTTCGGCCTAGAGTGTCCTGGTGCCACGTGCACTGATGGACACTCTTGTGCTTGAACATGGTGTTAGTTATGGACATACCGTGACTAGCACAGAAGTCCAAAAACAGAACACCACTCAGGTTCCGATCAGGGGGGCCGTTCATCCCAATCACCCTTCTCCAGGTGTCACTGTCATTTCCCACGTGGGCGTTGAAGTCCCCCAGTAGAACAACGGAGTCCCCAGTCGGCGCACTGTTCAGTACGCCTCCCAAAGACTCCAAGAAGGCCGGGTACTCTGCACTGCTGTTCGGCCCGTAGGCCGCCACAACAGTGAGAGACCTGTCCCCGGCTTTTAGGCGCAGGGACGCAACCCTCTCGTTCACCGGAGTAAACTCCAACACGTGGCGACAGAGCTGTGGGGCTATAAGCAAACCCACGCCAGCCCGCCGCCTCTCCCCACGGGGAACGCCAGAGAAATGAAGAGTCCAGCCTCTCTCAAGGATAAAGGTTCCAGAGCCCAAGCTGTGCGTGGAGGCGAGGCCGACTATATCTAGCCGGTAACGCTCGACCTCCCGCACAAGCTCGGGCTCCTTCCCCGCCAGCGTGGTGACATTCCATGTCCCCAGCGCTAGAGACTGTGTGCGCGGCTCTGGTCGTCCGGGCGCCTGCCCCTGACCACCGCCCAAATCACACAGCACCGGCCCCTTACGGTCCTTCCTGCGGGTGGTGGGCCTACGGGAAGGTGGTCCCACGTCGCCTTTTCGGGCTGGGCCCGGCCGGGTCCCATGGGAAAAGACCCGGCCACCAGGCGCTCGCCTGCGAGCTCCCACTCTGGGCCTGGCTCCTCGCCTGGCGGTTTCGCCGATCCGGGCGACGTAACTGACTTCGTTTTATTTGTCATCATATGGGTTTTTTGAACCGCTCTTAGTCTGGCTAGTCACCTAGGACCTGTTTGCCTTGGGAGACCCTACCAGGGGCATAAAGCCCCCGACAACATAGCTCCTAGGATCATCCAAGCACTCAAACCCCTCCACCACGTTAAGGTGGCGATTCACGGAGAGGAGAGGTACAGACTATACGATTACAATTATACAAGTATTGGTCTTGTAGAATATACAGTATTATATCAGGATGTACAGTGTTCACCATTTCCTCAACGAACATCTTCAATGTGCGTCAAAGTGTTTTGAAAGTCAATTCATTTCTATCTGGGTTAATATAGTAAAAAATAAACAGAGTTTGATCAAAACAATGGCCCTCACCCTCCTCCAGCCCGTCTCGGAAGGAAATGGAGCTGCTCATGGTCCTGCTCCTCTCCTCCAGGGACATGCAGGAGCTCCTGAGACCAGTATCGCTGGACGGCTCATTGGCTCCCTCTTGATTGGCCAGCCCATTGGTGCTGCGGAGGTTTCCCGGGGTCATGTGAGCCGCAGTGGTAGGACTTCCTGCTGGGTCACAAGTTGCAGCCCATAGGGTTCAAAGGTGAACACACAGACACATGAACATACACAGGTTGATGAATGATTATATGTGTATATGTGTTCTATGTTAACACGGTCTGTTTTGTTCCCCAACCTTGAAAATTCAGTGTTAACTCTACAGTTTCTCTTTCCTGACAGTCTATATGGGAACGTCCCACATATTAACTGTCTCTATGTTGACCACAGAGCTTGAACAAGGTGTGGCTACCAGTCTTGAAAGGTGTGATATGTTTAATTTCCTGGTATTGTACTGTACAGCATGTGAGGCCCTATAGCTCAGTGGTTAGAGCACTGGTCTTGTAAACCAGGGGTCGTGAGTTCAATTCTCACTGGGGCCTTAAACCTATATATTTTTCTAATTTGTAATTTGTGACTATGTGCACTGTAAACTATAACAAATCCACTGACAGTTGACTGCTTATCCACTTTCTGACGATCTGCACTGCTAGCCTTCCCACTGTTCCATGTCTGACAGTTAGTACAAAGTTGACATGTAGTCAAAGTTATATTTCTCTAAGGTCTCTTTTGTAGTCATGGCCAAGCATGTAGGCTTTAGTTCATGTACTTACAATATCATGCAAAATACCACTTTCTGGTAATAGAAAGTCGATAACACTATCTGTAGTCTTTTTGACCGTCCTAATCCTGCATAGGTTTTTCATCATCGCAGTCAGGTGCACTGATCCCAGCCTTTACCCCTTGTGTGCATTTACTTACTTATTTTACCCCCATTCCTTTATCCCTGTGTGCATTGAATTACTTATTTTACCCCCATTCCTTTATCTCTGTGTGCACTCTTCTTCTCTTTTACCTCACACACCTTACGCCTGTGTGTTTTGACGAGAATGTGTGCCGTTGTTGCTAAGGAGTTTCCCCTCAGGGATTAATAAAGTATTCTGAATCTGAATAAAAAACAGGATGTTCAGTTAAGATATAACATCTTGTTTTTAAGCTGTTCAATTAAATTGTGTTAAATCGCTACCCACAATGTGCCATGTGAGTAATTCAAATTCTGCACTTTTCCTCTGTGGTGTTCTGTGGTGTTTTGTGGTGTTTTGTGATGTGTTTTGTGTCGAGTCGAGTTTAGCCCACCGAGCTGAGCAAAGTTGAAACGAGAGCCAGAAGGTGAGGACAGGCTGGAGGCTGGTGAGAAGGAGGAGCCAGAGTCCTGGAGACCTCCTGCTGAGTGAGAACGCAGCCAATCACGAGGCTCTTCATGGCCCCTCAGTCCTGGCAGGTGGGCATACCTGTGTACATATAGGTGCAGACCATACGTACATGCATTCGTGGGTGCACACACAAACACACACAAACACACACACAGGCAGACACAGACAGACCGTAGGACAGGCAGATATTTAGCCCCACACACACAACATCACCATGGCACATTAAATCACACTACATTCAGATTTATATTATATTTAAGTACAGCTATCAAGGGACACAAACAATCATTTGAACATCTGAACTGGAGATAAATAGCGGCGACAGCTCACATGCAGCGAATGGGATGAAGGAAAGATCATGGAGTCACAAAAACCCCACACACTTCTCTCAACACACACAACTGCATACCTGTCCTGTTTCCTAGGTAATGTGTTTCGACTGAACTTGGGACTAGCTGAAGGGGATGATAGGGGGCTGGGGGAGGGTGGTGGGGGTAGTGGGGGAGTTGGGGGGGGTAGGTGTGAGGAAAAAGATTGGAACAAGAGGAAGGAGGGCAGAGGTAGACAAAACAGTGAGGAGACAAGAAGACAGGAAAAGGGAAAAAGAGAGACAGATGATCAGTCCAGATAGAAGACAGGCTGTCGTTGGAGCAACACATCCGGGTGTTTGGCCTCTACTAAATGGCAACAACACTACACACATACATGCCACTGCACACACACACACCTATATTATTAGACTACACACCCATTTGTGATACTGTTAAAAATTACACACACCCACAAATTCCACAGCTCCAAAATAATACACATACACACTCAAAGAAAGGACACATTCACAAACAGTAAGAAACTACGACGCTCAAACACAACATACAGTACACCATTAAAAAAGCGAGCCGGAGAGCCCTCTAAAACAACACAAAAAGACAACTAAAACCACCACAGCAGGGACCAGGGGACTGTCAGGATTTTGTTATACCATTATAAAACTGCAAAGATACTCTGGCACAGCCTGTTAACCAGTCTACAGTCTCCTCACAACCCTCTCCCAGACCTGGCTTGAGCCCCTACCTGTCTGAGTAGCCAGTCCTGACACCGTTATTCCTCACGCAGCCAGCTGGCCCGTCATCCCGGGCCCCTCCATGGTGCCCTGCTACCACCCCTCCTCCTGCACTGCCCAGGGACACATCCATAGACTCCGTGCTGGTGGCAAGGCTGCCTAGGGAGGGGTATCGGCCTGGATAGCCATGGCTGGGGCTGGGGGTGGCTGGACTCCAGGCCAGGCTGTGGCACTGGGAGGGCGTAGAGAGGGCCAACCCAGGGCTGGAGGCCAGGGGGGACAGTGTGGGCTCCAAACCACCCCGGCCTCCTGCTCCACCACCGACCCCATGGAGAGGGGTGCCCCCGTTGCTTGCCGAGGCAGATGTTGACTCCAAAGCACCGCCCTGCTGGACAGAGCTAGTGTGAGGGTTGGAGATGACTGTGGAGTTCTTCATGTTCTCCATTGTGGTGACAGGGGCTTGTTTCCCAGGCTTCACACCTCCACCAAACAGCCTGCCAGGGAAGAGAAGAGAGGAGTGAGAGGAGAGAAGAGGAAAAAATTAGATTAGATTCAACTTTATTGTCATTACACAGGTACAAGTACAGGGTAACGAAATACAGTTAGCATCCATCCAGAAGTGCAAAACAGTTAATCCAACCGAATATAATAAATATGGGTATACTCAGAATATACATAGTATGAACAGTATAATCAGAATATACAGGGTATGTACATAAACTGTGGAGTGAGAGGAGTGAGAGCAGAGTGAGAGCAGAAAAGAAAGGAGAGGGATAATGTGGAAGCAGGGGGGGTGTAGAGATTTTTTTTACTGAGGCTGACAGGATAATTAATCATGTAATGCAACATTAGATTAAATAACTCATAAAAAACAACCAGAAGTAAATATGACAGAAATTATAATGTATGAGAATTCTTGAACTAGTGTGCACCACTGACACCGTAATCACAAAACAAACAAACCCCTTTCGCATTCATAGCTCACGCTAGCTTGGCTGTGAGAGCAATCGTACATCTTCCATGTCCTTTTCAATTTCTTTTTTTTCCAAATAAAAATTGCATTTAAGTCCAGACAGGATGTTAAGACTGTACCACACGGATGCTAAATAAAACAGTTTCCCGAGGACTCTGTCTCTGCTGGCCAATGAGCTGTGACGAGGTGAGATGAATGACAAAGAGACTGAGGAGAACCAGCTGGCTCGTGTTCTCATTACCTCACCTCCAGATCAGCATGATAAATGGAAGCAACGGCAGCACTTAAAAGAACAATCCGTACTTTCGCACTCTAACACACTGTGTTCAGGGATGTGGTTGAGAAGATCATGACTCTGAAACACCTCTAAGAACTAACCGGGCAATACAAACAAACAAATTGTTTTTTTCCTCTCTAATTCATTAAAGTTACTCTAATCACGACAACAAAGTTGAAAACTAAAGAGGACTTCCTGTAGGCATTAATAGAGAACATCTCAAATGAAAAAAATGAATTGCTTATACAAAGGCAAAAGGCCTTAACTACACTGACTGTCTTTGGAGCCAGACCAGACCAGTGGTGTGGCCTGAACTAGAGATAACAATGCTCTGGCCTGTAGCAGACTCTGGTCTCTGTCTCTGCGTTCCACTGGAGCCTATCACTGGCCACAGGGGACGATCAGTCCTCTAATCTGCCCAGTGACAAGCCAGGTCCTTTCAAAAGTACATACATTCCTTAGGTAGCAGACGACACATAATATCATGGAGGGCTGATAAGAGAGGCTGACTTTCTCTGAACTGGTCCTACAGTATGCTGATTAAATTGTGAGGGGTGATTAAGCTGGTTTCAGCCCTGTGTAAACTGTCTGAATGCCAGGCAATGCAGACAGAAAACAGAGAGGGCTTGGGAACCTGGGACTGGAGTCTGAATTTCAGCAGGGTGGTGCAGCCACACACCTCAGGAAGAGCAGCCTACCATAGATCTTACATTCTGGTGTCACCTGTGTGTTAGTTACCTTCTGTCAATGATTAAAGGCCGAACACATCAAATCGTGGGATATAATGGTGGCTTAGGTTGGTCTAAACTCTAAATACATATTTTATAGACCATATTATTCTGACTACAAGTCACACTTTTTTTTCATGGTTACGACTTATATATAAAAATATATAATTTCACACGTACGTTACTTTCACAGACACTGACAGAACGACTTATAGTCTAGTATGACTTATATGTTTTTTTCTTCTTCACTATGATTTTTTTGGCTGGTGTGTGTTATTCTCTGAAGCAACTTATTGTCTGAAAAATATAAGGTATAAGGTAGTTAGCAGTTTGATGGATGAGTTGGAGATGGATCAGTTCTTAATGTGGTTTTGGTAGAGAAACTCACCTGCGCAAGGTGGGGGACGACACATCTGCATACTTCCCCCCCATCTGCCTGCTTCCCTGGTGGGCCAGTGCCCCCATGCCCTGGGGGGTCAACACACCCTCCACAGACACGCCCTTCTCCCTGTCTGTCTGATTTGCTAACGTGCTGCTCTTGGCCACTCCTCCACGACTCCTCGACCCCTGAAGTGTGGCAGTGCGGCTGGGGTCCACAGATCCACTGGGGGAGCGGAGGGTGGCATTGCTGCGGCTCCCGTTAACGGCCCCAGTGCCAGAGGACCGGCTGGGCCTGGGCAGGCTTCGGTACTGGAGGGAGGAGTGCCGGCCACTGGCAGAGAGGTAGCCATCGTCCACGCTAGTTTGGCGGCCAAGAGTCCGAACCCCTTGACCCCCAAATGGGAGGGAGGATTTGGGGATCTTCCCCAGGGTGGCTGAGCCACTGGTTATGGTCACCCCGCTGGCCGTAACCATTGTGACTCCGCCTGCTGTAATCATGGTGAGCGCTCCTCCGTTTTTCTTGAAGCCGAAGGTGTTGGTGGCAGTGGGAGTGCGGGAGGAGGAGGGGGGCTTCTTGACTTCATTGGCAGGGGCATCTCCAGGCGTGTCAGAGGGCGAGCGCTGGAGGCCGTTGGGACATGGTGAAAGACAGCCTCGCTCCGACACCTTGGCATCGTCTGTCTTACCTGGAGGATAAAAGAGAAAAGTCTCAATGTGAACGTCACATAAGCCACAGTTACTGCTTTCCTCCCCTTTTGGTACCTGCAATCTGCAACCTGCCTGCATTTAAAAATGCATTAATTTAGCGGACACTTATTTAGTAGACACACTTATGATAAGTGACATACAAACATTGAATACAGAAAATATAACAGGAGATCAAGGATAAGTCAAAGTTATACACTGCCGTTCAGGACAGAGTCAGAAAGCTCTGTGTTTACTAGTCACATCGTAAAGTCTTAGTGATCAAACACCGTGAACAAACATAATGGTGTTTTAACAGTGCAACCACATCTAAATTGCAGTATTGTGTTGGTGCATGCAGCTAAATACATCATGAGATCATAAGACCTAATCACATTAACACATTTTCCAACATTCACTGGGCTCAACAGAAAAATAGGACCATTACTGGTTGATATGAGTGAATGCATAGAGATATCATGCTGCCACCTTGACCATGTTTGACTGATAAAGGAAGGGATTACCTGAGCGTCTGACAGAGGATAAGGCTGACAAAGGATAGATAAATACAGTAGAGGAAATAAATGAAGGCACTGGGCACAGTAACAACCTTGAACACAAGCCCTGGTCTGCCTCTACACGCATGAACCCAACAACCTGGGGATGATTTGAGCTACTACAAAGATAAGGGATAAAGAGAGGGGGCGGAACCGAGAGAAAGAGGGGTAGAGAAGGAAAGAGTGAAAAGAGAGGAAGAGCGAGAGCCAGAGATCAAAAGAGAGAAAGAGAATGTAAAAGAGAGAGGGAGAGAAAGACCCACTAGGCAGGTAACCTGAGCTCTGATCTCACCAGATAAAACTGTCTCTGAGGTTGAATGTTAGAAGACTCATCAACGCTACATAAACACGCTCCATGAACATGATATCCACCAACTTTCTAGAGTGTGTTCATAATACTTTCATAATTGCATGATTCCCAACGTTAAGGCCATTGTAATTTTGTTTCAGAAATGGACAGTGACAAATCTTTTTTTCTTTTTTTGGTTTCTATCCTACTTTACTTTAACCTGCTCTGGGGTCTCATTTATAAAGCTTGCGTACGCACAAAACGGCGCTGAAAATGTGCGTACACCAGTTTTCACGCAAAGTCAGTGATTTATAAAAAACTAACTTGGCGGTAGAATGTGCGGTCCTCCACGCAAACTATGACCCTCCCGTAAACCTACGCACTTTTTGGAGACAGTGGGAATTGGAGACACATACTGCAAAAAGTAAAAGTCGGAGAAGCTATAACTCGTAATATTTATGCATTTTGTTGTTCTCACACACATTGACTCAATTTATGATTATAATGAAGATTAAATACATCAGTGTTATTTGAGCTTGAACTGCGTGATAATTGTTCCATACAAATCTTGTACAATGCAACTAAAATAATTTGTAATCAATATACAGCGCTGTCTGTCTCAATCAGATTGTCCTAGATTAGCATTCATGAGGTCCTTTGCATTGACCATTTATGGTTAAAAATGGGCGTGTTCAGGGCGGGGTGCAATTATACTTTACGTACGCACACTTGTGATTTATAAAGGGAACATTGCCTACAGGTGTGCGTACGCACGGTTTTATAAATCGTAATTTTTGTGTGCGTACGCCAATTTACGCTTTTGGGCGTACGCACACTTTTAGTAAGACTTCTACGCACTCCTTTATAAATGAGACCCCTGGTCTACTCTACTACGTACCTGTTCCATGACTCTTCAGTGAACCGTTGTTTGCTGTGACGATGGATGCCGTGGCCCTGGCTGAGGTCACTCCCACCTGGGCGCTCATGCCCCACCTCCAGGATGCGGTGTGGGAAGGCGTCCGGCGGCCAGTTGAGCTGCGTTCTGATTCGTCAGACAAGTCGGAAGGATGGCGGCCCCATCTGGAGCCAGGCTCCATCCTCGCCCCACTGTCTGACCCCTCTTCTGACCTCTTGGCCTCTGGTTCGGGCCACACTGAGTTGCAGTCCACGGTGCTATGCTTCTGAATGTCTGTTTGGAGCTGCAGGGGACAACGCATCTGTCAGTCATCTTGATGTTGCTGAGCAACTATGTAAAACAATGTGTGTGATTCTGTTGTGGGGGGGAGGGTGCCATACTAAGCAACTCTATAAAAGGAAACAGTCTGAGGTGAACGCAAAAGGATGTGTCATGACTGGTTGTGGGGCTTAGTTGACTGGTTCTGGTCCTGAAGCCTGGCTTCAATGACCAGTTTGAGTCACTTTCTGGCAGGTAGGACGTAGTGAAACATTTAACGGTAGAAAACATGAAAACTGTGTGGATGCCAAAGCTGCAGACACTCCTCACTCGCCAGCCTGTCTTTACGACTGGAAACTACTCTGCCATAAAAACACAGCACTCTGCCAGTTGAGTTCTGTAATACACATACAAACATACACACTCTCCCTTGTACACTCATGTACATATTAATATAGGGGAGCAGATGATGTGGATATAGAGAGGACTGTTTTCATGTCCTATTGTCTAGCCCAATAAAATAAAAGACCTATAACAGGTTGGGCCGGCAGCATAGTAAAGACCTTTTAACTCTGACCGCTAAACCTTGACTTCATTCCGAATCAACCTGAAGCACACGTCAGCCTACTGTAAGCCACAAATGTGTGAGTCCTGGAGCGCTGCACTAAGAGAGATAAAGAGTCTCACGCAGTTATGCTCAGGTAACAAACTGTAACAGTCTATGGCTTGAACTCTGTTAGGCCTGCCGTGTAAAAGTGATAGGGACACAGACATTGAAATAGATATAGATGTTTATTTGTCATTGTCTCAAGGTACAACCAAATTAAAAGTACTTCCGGTCAGTAAAATCTATACATTTAAGAACTAAAATTAATAAAAGTAATAAGAATAAATATATCTAAATAATAATACGTATCAATTAGGATGACCATGCATGCATCTGTAAATCAGGATACAAATGCAACAAATTATCTTAGGTGGGATGATGAACACAAGATTAAAATTGGATACCTTTAATTCCTGGGAGGAAGAAAGGGCTCTTTATTTGAATCTGGGGACTTAGCCTACCTCTGTGTGTACAGGAGACACCTGGATGTCTTTGGAGATGGCACATGAAGGGGTCACGTAGGAACTGACGGATGAGCTGGTGATGTCATCAGTGTCGAAGGTGTCACTGATTCCGCTACTGACTGAACTGCTGTCATCCCAACTAGAGGGGGAATGAGAGAGATACACTTAGTAATAAGAAACATAACAGAAGATGTATGTAGGTATGGTTAGAAACCCCTTGGTCTACACACACACACACACACACACATTGTAATCTACGGGCCAGACACAACATTCCCATCATGCCTGACACATAAGACATGTAATTGAAATTCCCTTCCCTCCCCGCCTCCTCTCTTTCGTTCTTCCTCTCTCCACCTCTCTCCTTCATTCCTTCCCTTTCACTCCATCATTCTCTTTCTTCTTTATGCTGTATCTCATCCTCCTTCTGTCCTTTTACTTGTCTTTCATTCTCTTTCACTTCTATTTCGTTTCTTTGCATTTCTCTTTCACAACACTATGTTTTGTGTGTTCTACTGAGCTGGAGCTTTGGGAATTTGACCTGTCCAACGCCTGTCTGTCGTGGAGAGTCACACATAAACTGCTGCTTTATTTGGTGTGCAGTTGAGGCCTTGAGAGCAGACTTTTGAGGAGGAGTGTCTCTCATGCTAGCTGTGTTCTGGTGACAGGCAGCTCCCACTCTGGCCAGTCTTAGGACATGAAAGACACCTTTCACAGGAACCCTCACCTTTGAGTCACACTCAAAATGTTACTTTTATCAGCGCCAAGGGCCTATTTATGTGAGAACAGAAATGATTCACACTTCAGCTCACACTTTTCTGTGTGAGGACAAGCTAAATTGTAATGCTAGTCCAAGGGTGTTTTGTGGGAACAGAAACTAGGAGTAAAGAGAGAGAGATAAAGAGAGAGGTAAAGAGAGGGCGCAAGAGAGAAACTCTCAAAAGAGAATCTCTCTTTTGTGTGGTTGTCTTTCTTTCTATCTTTCTCTCTCTCTTTCTTTCTTTCTCTATCTGTCCCTTTTATTTACCCTAAGCCCATGCATACTCACCAGACAGTTATAGTCTGGGTCTAAACAAGGCCATTTGGCCACAGTTATGCAGCCATAAAATAAATCTGAAACCAGGACTCACTTGGTCACATCAAGGTTAGAGTACAGGCTAAATTAAAGTGACTGAAACACCAATTGAATCCGTGGCCATAGAGGGTTACTGCTTACCATAAGCATCAAACATATGCACAGGAAAACACACAGAAACACAAACACACACACTGACCATCCAGTGTGTTTGGTCAGGGTGAAATCCATTAGTTCTACTAGACTTATCAACGCTTCAGCACCATTCAGAACTGTTGCCAGGCAATGAATGGAAGTAGCTTGCTCAGTTCAAACTGCTCTTCACTTAAACGATCGCAGAGATGAGCTCACAAGAAGATAGATCTCGATGAATACATGAAAACAACATCCTAACAGCAACATATTTATCCCAGCACAACTAGGTTGTTCATTGTTATTATATACGTATACAAAGGCTGCTGTTAAAGTTCAGAGTGCTGAGGAGAGGGGGGTAGCTGCTGTGTATTAGTAATGTTCCCCTGAGTCTGAGATAGTGACCATGCTCTCTATACAGTGCAAGCCCTCAACACAAAGACTCTTCCACAAATCCATTTTGTCTCAAATATGGGCTTGGTGTGAGGATATTTGAAGATATCCAGGACACAAGCCCTGACAGGAAGAGACATTCGAGACTGAATGACATTCAGAATGACATTTAAGACCAGTTCAGTAAATGTTACGGTAATAGCGAATAGACGGTTTGAATTGTCACATGAAGAAAACCTAAAGAAACACACCACACACACACTCATAAAGCCTCCCCCCAACACATACAACAAGCCATGTGTAAAAGGAGGAGAATAAAGACCGACTGACACATGGCTGTTGTCTGTCACACCACACAGACCTTAACCCTTATAATACCACTGTACAAAGACACACACTCAAACACAAACACACAAAAGGACAGGATGTGGTTTCCACTACCTGTGGGGGAGGGAGGCTCCAGACCAGGGGGGGCCAGGAGAGGGGGCCACAGCACTGGAGGAGGACTGGTTGATTGACAGCTTCATGTGGACGCCCCTACTCTGTAAGTCCCTCAGAGATCTGCCCTGTGCTGCTACGCTCTGGTGTAAGATCCTCTCTGCTCTGCTCCACTCCGCACTGCCCCGCTGCTCCACTCAGCTCTGCACTCCCCATATGGCTCCAGCCGCAGCTCGCTAGCTAGCTCACACTCGCTCCCTCTGAGCCTGACTGGTGAATCTCCCCCCAGCCAGCCAGGCAGCCACACACACAGAGGGGAGTGGCTAAGCACACCAACTCTCTCTGTGGACGCACATACTGTACACACACATATACGCTCACAGAGCATACACGCAATCAAACAAGCATGAACTCACGCACTCTCTTGCGCATGTCTAAGTGTTTATCAGAAGCCAGTGCTGAGTTATACTGGGAGGAACTTCAAACAGTTACTCAATCACTATTCTGTAGCAGACACAGTAACATCCTCTGATCTCAGATCAGCCACAGCTTTGAGGCTCCTCAGAACAGACACACCTTAGACCTGCTCCAAGAACAGCTTGTCTGAGAGTATCCAAAGCCCCACATTTCCTACAAATAAACAGCGTAGTCCTATTTAGCCAGGTGGCTTGTGTGTGTGTGTGTCTCAGGGTGTTTGCTAATTCAACAATCCCAGGATGCTGTTGGTTGGTTGGCTGGGTCTCCTCCATAGCCAATCTAATTTGTACATTCCAGACGGGCTCATTCTCTCTTCATGGTTTCTCTGGTGAGGGCTGCTATGGGTCAACTCCCCCAGGGTCAAAAGTCAAACTTTAAAGAGTTGAGTCACATTGGCTTTGCCAACAATCAACAGCAATAAATGAAACCATTCCTCCTTAGGAATGACCTCAGTGGTCCTGAGAGTGACAATAATTTCTGGTGGGGCACGGAACTGATCCGGATCCTTCCACAACTTGACAGGAAGTCTCTAGGGAATGCTTCACACTAACACGTTAACTGACCCCATTCTGAAATCGCCTCATAAGCGAAACCAGAGAAACCGGTCACACATATAGCACCGCCATAGTCAGCGTCTGGCCACCAAAGCTGTTAAATGCAAACAGACATAGAATATAAAAGCAGCTGATGCATTTAGACAGTTACTGGTGTCACTGACATCAGCTACAGGCAGCAGAAAAGACCAGCATCAGTTGATCGATTTGGTGTAGATTTATTTTGAGTTTTAATTAAAAAAATCTGATGAATAGTTAGGTCTTGCCAAAAAGAATTACGATTTTTTTAATAAAAATTCTGGTTAAATCAAATTAATATAATTTGACATGTTGTGTCAACTAGCCCTGGTCTCCCCTATTTAGAGTGTGAGAGACAGCATTTAGCTACAGAGACAGTATGGAGGCAGTCACATTCCTGAGCTGCACAACAAACTTCCGCAGCCAACTGAGTGTGTGTGTGTGTTTGTGTACTGACATGACTTCTGCCTCAAAGCCAGAAGAGGGTCAGGAATTCAGAGCAACAAATCTCTTTGCAGATATACGTATGCACACACTTTCCGTCTGTCTGTTTCAAACACAAGTCTCTCCACACTGGAGAGGGATTTAAAGAGATGACACCGTTTCCACTGCTTGTGTGTGTACTCAGCTGCTTGGATGAGGACATTCCACTACTCAATCAATTAGCTACGAATGAAAATCACGTTAAGATAAATCAAAACCTAGTCGACAAGCTGTCCTAAGTGATGCAGCTCAGAGGTTGTGCTATCCATGACCTGGTGTAGTTATCTAATTATCTAGTTAATTATGTAACAGACCTGTTGTAGCCTGGTAGTTATATATTTATCTTTCCAGGCCTTAGTAATTCAGTTGGTTATATCTATCTCCAAATATGTGGTAATTCGTTGTCTAGTTAGTTACCTATCAGGCCAGAAGCTTCCCCAGAACCAGGTCAACCATTAATGGGATCTGATGTCCCTGATGTGATCTGTGTGCGTGTGTGTGTTGGGGGAGGGGGAATAAGCTGGCTACACACATAGAATCACATGCAAACACACACACAAACAGGCTTGCATGCACATGCACACACAGTATAGTCCATCACCGTTGTCATACATTCCGCCAATTCAAAAGGCGCTCATTCCCATGCCCATGTGAAGGCACTTACACACAACGCACAAAACACAAGCACACATATGACGATCCAATTTCAAAGGCGTCTCACAAACTCACACCCATGACACTATATGCCTTTGTTGTCACAGATGTTGGAGGGTCAGGTGGCTCAGCGGTTAAGACATTGGGCTCTTGATCAGAAGGTTGTGAGTTCAATTCCTGGCTGTGGCTACATGACGTTGTGTCATCGGGCAAGGCATTTCACCCTACTTGCCTCAGGGGGAATGTCCCTGTACTTGTTGTAGGTTGCTCTGGATAAGATAATCTTACATTATATTTTTTGTATCCTGTTTTATTATTATGTCACATATATGTTCTATGTTTGCTCGTTCTGCCAAAGTGAATTCTATGTTTGTAAATCTTGCATAGCGATTAAAAATAGATTCTGATCTGCTGAATGATAATAATAAAAAAAAAAAACATTTCAAAATGTGCATTTAGTGCTTGCTCTGTTGTTATCTCTCTCCCTGAGACAGAAAGAAAGTGTGAAAGAGGGAGAGAGCAGAGTGACAGAGCCATGAGGAATAATTAGATAATAGGACACTCATCCTTCCTTCCATTCACCCATGTCACAGAAGAGATCATTCAGTGTAACCTCTTCTAATCCTCTTCTCTCCAGCTCCTGTGGTTCAGTCAGGGTTTCAGTTTTAGAGGGTAGCGAGGTGACATGGATTCATTCGTCCTCCCTACTTCCCTCCGTTACCTCCTTCCTCACACCCCCTCATTATCATACCAATGGCCAGAGGTTTGGGGTGTTAGACCTCTTTGGAGGTAATTAAGGACTATTGTCTAAAGCTCTCAATTACCTCAGAGGAGGGTGAGAGGCAGCTGTGCTCAGACTAGCCTGAGGAGCTGGGAGACAAAGCGGCTTTGCACCGGCATGCTGGGAGGCCTGAAAAGGAGGTTGCTGCTCTTCCGAGCACAAGGTTCACAGGCCCAGAGCTGCTTTGTAGAGGTCTTCGCATGTCCCTCAGTTTCTCTCCACAACACAGAACATATCTGAGTGTAGCTTCTCAACCCAAGGGTGGACTACCACGCTTGAATAACATTCCTGATGAAGCTACAGTGTTTGTAAAGTCTAGTTTCTTCAGTACATGTTCATAGTATCAAAGCTGATCTGAGTTTGTCTGCCTGAGGGTCATGCTACTTGAAGTTTCCTAGAGGATTCTGGAAGTTGTAGTGTTCCTGATTAGGACACACTTTTTGTTTAGGGTAGTTTCTCTACCTACTCTAGAGTAAGGCAGAAGAGTAGAGCTGAGAAAACAGCAGGCCTGGGGGCAGGCAGAGAGGAGGCTGAAAGCACCACAGCACGAATTCACTTTATAAACACTCTCCCTGTTCTGCCTCTGAGTCCTCCTGCACAGAGGAAAACTATTCTGCTTGTTTTCTATGCCTGTAGTGTCTGTCTGACTAGACACTCCTGAGAAAACAGTTACCTCTCTGAAGTTTTTGAGACTGTATACACCACTGATATATTCAACACACAGACCCAAGCATGTATTTCTGTGTGTCTGCCTGTCTGTCTTACAGATTGCCTCTAGTAAGAGTTAAGGTCAGTGCTAGACATAACATCAACACATACATGCACCGCTTATGTTCACAAAAGCTTTCTCAAACAATGTATCAAGTACTTAAAGACAAAACACTTACTTGACAGACTATAATAAAAGCTCAATTTCACAGTGGCTGCCAGTACTTGGTATTAAATATGGTTTCTCAGCCATGTGTGTACATCCCTTTTCATCCCTGAGGTAAACTCCTCTTCCCTGCCAGTCAGACCCAGACTGGGGCTGCATTCAACAGGTACTAGCCAGTCTGGATACAGAACACCTCAGCATCCGCCCTCTTCTATCTCATCTCCTCCAATTGGAATCAAAATTGACGGTTTTATTCGCCATGTAAGTTGCATCAACACGGAATTTTGTGTGGCAGGATGATGCAAACAATAAACATTTATGGAACCAGAAAAAATAAAATAGCAATTGTCTTTTTTTTCTCTCACTCTCTCCCTCTGTCTGCCTCTGATTCTCTATCCCTCGCTTTGTCTGTGTATCTCCCTCTGTGTCTCTCACTATCTGTGATCAACCTCGCCAGACCCAGACACAACAGGAGAGCCCAAATCTTGTTTACATTGAATCCTTACAGAATGGCTCTCTGCCTCCCACTTTGAGGCAAGCCTCAATAAGTCTGCTTCTAAAGAAAGACAAAGATCCTAAGCTCTGCAGCTCATATAGACCCCTCTCGTTAATAAATGTGGATGCTAGGATCCTTGCTAAGGCTCTGGCCCGTCGCTTGGAAAACATTCTTCCCACTATTGTCTCAGAGGAACAAACTGGATTCCTAAAAGGACGCCAGCTGTTCTATAATGTACACACCCTCTTAAATGTTATTTATTCTAAAAGCACCACAACAGTTCCTGAACTAGTTATCTCTGTTGACGCCGAAAAAGCTTTCGACAGCGTCAAATGGGACTACTTGTTGACTGTGTTGAACAAATTTGGCATGGGCACTATATTACATTTGTGGATACACCTGCTTTATACAGCTCCACAAGCCAGCGTCACTACTAATGGCATTAAATCCAGCTTTTTTACTCTATCTCGTGGCACTCGGCAGGGATGCCCCTTGTCCCCTTTATTATTTTCCCTAGCAATAGAACCCCTGTCTATCTATCTCAGGTCCTCTCCCATTTTCACCGGTGTATCAAGGTCAGACATGGTATTTAAGCTTTCTCTTTACGCTGATGACCTTCTACTGTCTGTCTCGGACCCAATTCGGTCTATACCGGCCATCTTATCCTTCCTAAAGACATTTGGTTCATTTTCAGGGTATAAAGTGAATATTTCTAAGACTGAATGCTATCCTATTAATGCTTCTGCACTACAACTTAATCAGGCCAATATTCCTTTTAAGTTTAGCCCATCTGGCTTCAAGTATCTAGGGATCAATGTAACAAGAACATTAAAGCTTTTTTCTTCCAACTTTTCCCCCCTACTCTCCAAAATCAAATCTGACCTTCAAAGATGGAGAAGTTTACCCTTGTCTTTGATTGGAAGAATTAATACATTGAAAATGAACATTCTGCCAAAAAAGTTGTTTTTGTTTCACTGTCTCCCCCTATTCTTGCCTAAAACTTTTTTTTAAACCATTGATCAAACTATTTCAGGCTTCTTGTGGTGTGGAAAGGTTCCCAGAGTCCGTAAATCTTTATTGGAGAGATGCAAATTTAATGGTGGTTTATCTCTCCCTAATTTTCAACTGTATTATTGGTGGCACACATCCACAAAATTACATTTTGGTTTAATTCAAGTGATCCAGTAAGTTGGAGGCTCACTCCTGTTCTTCGTCTTCTCTATTGGCTCTACTTACCTCCTCTATCCCAACCTGCCCCTCGGGCTTCATAAACAACCAAGTAGTGAGTTCCACACTCAGGATCTGGTAACAGTTCAGGAGACAGTTTAAATTGTTTTTGTATTTTAATTAGGATTCCTCCGTCAGGAGGAAACCTATTGTTATTGTAGGAATTCCAAATCTTGTAGCATTGAAATCAATGGCAGCCCTTGGATCACAACAGTAGAAACTTGAGATTTTTGGCATGGTGAAACAATACAACATTATGAACTACCACACCCATTTTGGTCCACTTGAGACCGAAGGGGGCGCTACAGGCCACGCCCCAATTTGACCATTTGTGTCCTTTTTCAAAGTGATGTTCTTTGTAGTCCTTTTGTCCTAAAATTCTGAAATTCCTTACAGATGCCTTATTTGTCACAATGAACAAAAAAGTCTCAACAACTTATAATGGCAAGTACTTAGATTTTTCTGTACATCATAAATTCAGAAGACATCCTTTTTTGCCACTCCTCATGCAATTTTTGTCCAATCTTCTTCATCCTTGCCAGTTATCATCGTCAGAAGAACCCTCACAAAAGCTATCAATAAGATTTTTGATATTTCAAACCGTTTGTTCGCTACAGCCATTTAAAAGCGGCATTATTGCAACTAAACAGGACGTTCGTCTTATAACATTATTAAAGTCAACAAATCTTTGAGATATCAATATCAAACTATATATGCACGAATAACACACTACAAAATACAACCAAGTTTAACAGCTAAGTTCATAACTTCAAAAATGATGTAAATAATGGTCATCTAATTTAAGGCTAAGACTATTTTACTGCTGTATACAAGTGGCAATCAAAAACTGATAGTCCGAATCAATCACAAGTTCATATGTAGACTCTTGACAATGTGTTGTATACAAATCTGAGAAAAAGTTGAATGTAAGATGAAAAGTTGATTAATGATGAATATTTGAAATGTGACTGCTTGGCTAAAGGCTAGGCTGTCTTGCAAATCCTCTCATGCCAGACCCAGTGGCTCAAAAAAAACTCACACGCACAAGAGTCTGTTGACACAGTGGGCTGAGTAAGCCCCCACCTTCACCCTGCTATTGGCTGCTGGATGGATCATGACACTGGTAGTTGTCTTGTATCTCAGCAAATCTTTGACATAGCCACACCAAACTTGGATGGTGCACTTTGAATTACACGACAATTACATTGTTCTTGTAAAGTGGAAGTATATGGCAGCCCTTGGACGAAATGAGTAAAACGTTTAGATTTATGGCACAATGTTCATTCTTCTTCACTAATTGAAAATATAGCCTTTTTTTCCTCTCTTCATTCTTGTGTTCATATTGCCATTGTACTTTGCACCTTCTTTAAAACCACCTTATTTTGGGTATTTATTTACCTGTAATAAATGTTGTGTTTTCACTAAGTGAGCAACCCATTACCAGTTTACCTTGGCAACTTGTTACACTGCCATTTTACTTTGGATAATAGGTGGAGCCACAGATCATGCAAATATTTCATTCACATATTAAATCCTTTGTCCCTTGCAGCACAGGGGTCACTACAGTCTTGGATGTATTCACACCATTGCCTTGTTTTCCTTTCTTAATTATTTTGTTCATTTGAATTACATATCAATTCCATAAACTGTTCCAGGAGGAATCCACCATCGCTGCTTGCAGCTATATTTATTATTATTATTAGGATGATGTTTATTACTGCTTGATAATCCCTTCCTGTAATGTTTGTACAAAAAAAAATATGGCATTTGTTTTGACTCGTCAAGTTTACATGTCTATGTATGCACTATGCCATATATATATATATATATATAAAAAAGGAGAGCCCAAATCTACCAGCACTCTGCCACCCACATTGAAGCCTCTCCTTAAAAGCTTTCCTGGGTGTGCTGTAGGGCTGTGTATGTGTGTCTCTCTTTCTCTCTAACATGTGCTTTGCATCCTCTGTCTCCAGTTCCTGCATAAATGCCTCTCACTGATCATCATCATATGAATACTAATGTTTATTTGGCCAAGGGCCCAGTCTCCTGGTCCCAGACACACCTCACACAGACACATATGGCGCTTTTCCACCGCATGGTATCAGCTCGACTCGCTTTAGTGGCGTTTCCACCGCAATTTCATGGTACCTGGTACCTGGTAGCGGGTACTTTTTTTAGTACCACCTCGCTCTAGGTACCAAGTGAGCTGAGTCGAGCTGAGTCGAGCTAAAGGGTGATGTCGGCAGACGACCGGCCACTGATTGGCCAGAGAGTGTGACGAAGTCACGAGAGCGACATAAAGCAATAGCGCAGCAGAGTATCTTCTAATATATTCATTAGGGTTCAGAAAGGAACCAGCATCAAGTTCACATTTTTTTAAAGGTATTTAGTACATTTTCCCCATCAAATGTTTTTATCACACTACTAGATTATTCTTAAATGTTTTAATCTTTTAGCATTTAATGTCAGTAAATCTTGGTAACCTTATATGATAAATAAAGTGGAGACATACAGTATATGAAAAGTACAAAAAGTTTAATGTTCTCACAATAAAATACAAAAGGTGAGGTGTATATACCTACATGGTAAATTCTAATATCTTAATTTTTATTATCTAATTAGACCCTCCCGTACATTGATGCCCTTTACATCCTGTGCCACTGCCACCCCAGGCTCAGCAGCTGCTGCTGGTTGTACATCCAACTCGGTCTCATAAGTCTCTCCATGACTTTCACAAAGGTTGTGCAGAGCAAAGCAAGTCATAACCATAGACTTCACCAGTTGGAGATCAGAGTCACACCAGACCGAGCAGCACGAATACCATCGCATCGATGTCCTCCATTGTTGTTGTTGTGTGGGTTGCGTTGGTGTTATTTACGTCGCGTACAAAAATACGTCACAGCCCTTTCGAGGAGGTACTATTTGCGGTACTATTTGCGGTGGAAAACCACCCGTGTTACTACCAAACCGAGTCGAGTCGAGTCGAGCTACATTTGCGGTGGAAAAGCGCCAATAGCTCCATACAGTACAGCAGGCACCAGTGTGTGAAGTGTAGAATTATGTGTTAAATGTGCTAAATACAGAAACAAAGGAACAGAGAAACTGAGATCCATGATAGTCCATGATACTCCATGATAGTGTACATCTCCACTTCAGCACAGTCAGACAGAGCTGACAGAATGGGGTCTTCAGACGACGTGGCTGTGACTAGAGCGTCTCTTGTGACTTGGGAGACGGGAGCATAGCTTGTCTGTAGTGGCAAAGGGAATCAGGTTACCCGATTACCACATCCCTGTCCCTGTCTGGAGCATTCATACCACCTCAGACACACACACTCTCATTTACACACTCTGATTACTCTGAACCAAGCCTGAAAGACAACCCGTCTCACACACACGTAAACACACGTGTACAAAGACACATTCCCCATTGTTCTTACCCTGGAAATTACCTCACTGTGTGTTTGTGTGTGAGAGAGTGTGTGTTGGTGCATATCTGTGTAATGGTATTTTACCTGCCTGAGGGTAGAGAGAGGCAGACTATGTCCAGACAGGTCGAACAGCATAGAGTTGCAGGGCAAAGCTGATGTCCTGAGACGCAGAGTACCTACACACACACACAGGAACCCCCCCCCCCCCCAACACACACACACACACAGACTTCCACATACACACACAGACTTCCACACACAAGGTGCCCCACATACAAAACCTGCTGAAAGATAAGTAGCAGTCTGTTCCCAGGCTAATGTGAGTAGCACTCAAGGTAGCCTGAGGAAGCAGTTCCAGGTGGACCATACCTCCTACAGGTGAGCACATGCCACACACCACAGGTATGCCATCCTGCTTATTCATGTCCATGTGACTAGTATCCTTCATGGAAGGGAAAACAGGACCGTACTTTCTGAGAAAACATTAACGCTATATTTACTCAGTTGAATCCATATTTTGAAGAGGCTCGGAAACTATTGAACTCAGTATTGAATGACACTACACATACATACATTCATTCGTACGTACACATCCTTCCCCAAAACACATAATGACAATAATCTCAGTGCCTGGAGCCTCCTTTTGTTCTCACTGCAGCACGCACAGTACAACATAGTACTAACTGGGGGAGGCCACACCCTGTCAGGTGTGCAGTCGGTTTCCTCCCGTATGACGTTTAAAGAGGCAGAAGGCCACGTTAATAAGTCAGGGCTGACTTGTTGGTTTGTCATTAAGGAGGAGACTGTCTGCCTTTTGGTTGGTGAAGTGTTGGTTTGACCCCACAGAGCGCTGATAGGTAGAGTGCCGGGTGGTAGAGCAACTTTGAAGTCCCTCAAACAAGAGTCCCTCAGACTTCTGTAGCTCAAACTGCAGAACCTCAGACTTCTGTACCTCAGACTGCACTTCACCTGAAACCACTAGGTGGATTCACTGTACTTCCCACAAAGGGAGATTCGAGTAAAAATAGCAGCATAAACGCAAGGAACTGTGTGTGTGTATGTGAATGTGCGTGTGACAAGATCTGACGCCTGTAGCACTGTATGCCGAGAAAAACAATCACTCTGTTTTCACTCAGTCACCCAACAATGACTGCTCTGTTTGCTCCCTGTGCCTGCTGTGATTCTATTGGTGGAATCAACATTCTCCCGGAGCACTTGGCAGGCCAGCATTCTAATCCACAACAACACAAGGTCAGGCCCAAGGGTAATCTTTGTAATCTCTTAAAGGTCCGGAGCACTGGTGTGAACAGGCTAGCTAGACTGAATTCACTGTTGATCTGTCCAGGCTGAGACTTAGTATGAGTAGTTATGACAGGACCTTCAGCTGCTTTAAAGGTTGTGTGCTTGTGTGTAGTCTTGTTTAACTATTCTTGTGGGGACCAGAAATCTCCTGAATGATAGTAAACAAGGACCCTTTAAAATTGTGTGGACTGGGGTTAGAAGTTAAGGAGTGTTTTTGGGTGATGGTAATGGTTAGGGTTGAGTCAGGTTATGTGACCTACCTGTCTGCTTATAGTAACGTGCTGGAGCACCTCTTTGTTGGCCGGACGCTGTGTATATACACCCACCCCACCATTTGTCATGTAGCTGAGAACACACACACACATACAGAGCATACACACAAACATCCCATGCACACGCATAAATATGCCCACACACACACAAACACTGGTGTCAGGCTACTGAATAAACTACACAACAACCCAAACAAGCCTCTAGAAATGCTTGTCCCACTTCACAAAGGGTCACCCTCTGTTTCCCCAACAAAGCAGCAGTTAGAACCTGCATGAACCTGAATGAACCTGCGTGAAACAAACTGGAGACTTCAGTGAACCTGAATGTACCAGTTGAATGGTCCGGAACCTTCACTGTTCTGAATACAGAAGGTGTAAGGGATCTCTTTCAAACCTCTCCAGTTACGTATCCGTCAACATGGTCTCACCCACCACTGTTTACAATTCTCAGTCACCTGCTTTGGTGTCCTGTTACCATGTCCCCAGATCAGGGATTACCAGGTTGGGATTAGAGTAAGATTAGGGCAGTTGTGATTCGTGTCCTGGTTGAAGTAATCTGCAGCACGCTCTGCCATGGAGTTGCACAGTGGTTCTAACTTGTGACAACTCATAAAGATAGGTTCAGAGGTTCTACCTGGAGCCAACACACAACTGGACAGTAAACCAAAACAAAAAATCCAAAGAAGGACTTTCTCCTCCAAACAGATAAATATAGAGCCAGTTGCAGTCAAAACCTCATGCACATCATTCTACAATAAGATAAGATAAGATAAACCTTTATTTGTCCCCCAGGAGGGAAAATTGCAGAATATCATGTTACTAATCGGTCGGGTCATATTTGCTTAAATTCCATTGACCATTTCTAAATACCTCTGTGTCTGTTTGAAGATCCAGAAACATGAAGACCAGGACAGGCTGTGGCGAAGCAACACAAGACATTCATACAACTAGTTATTTCTTTCCATCCTTCTTTCTTTCTTTGCTTACACTTTCTTCACTATCGCTCTCTCTCTCTCTCTCTGAATCTATTCTCGAATTCTCTTAGTATTTCTCTCTCTTTCTCTCTCATCAGAGAGACAGAGTGAGAAGCCTTCCCCCCCCCAACCTCCCCCTCAGCCCTCTCCTTCATCTCCCCCTCTATGGTGAGGAGGAGGGTTGATGGGAACTCCCTTGGGGTGTGTGGAAGGGGGGAGCTGGGTCAGTGTGTTTGTGTGTCTGTGTGTGTGTTGGGTGTAGAGGTTAGAAAAGGCAGCACTAGCAAGAAGTCAAGCCAGCTCTACTTCCTGTGATAAGAACAAGCCATCCTATTGCCCTACCTCCCTTACCAGTCCCCCTTCCTTCCCCCACATCTCTATCTGCCTCTTTACCCTTTCCTTCCTTCCTCCCTCCAACCTTCCCTTCCTCTCTCCCCTCCTACTTGCATGCTACCTCTTTCTTTCCCGACCTGTCTCCCTCACCCCCTCCCTCTTCCTTGCCAACCTGTGCCTCCCTCCTTGTTTGCCAAATCCACCCCCAGTACTGACTAACTTGCCCAGCAGGTAACAAACCATGATCTTTTGAGGGTGTGCTTACCTCAGTGTACGTGTATGTGCGTGCTACGTTTTCCCTGTAAACAAACCACAACCCTCTTGTGGGAAACAATGGATAAGTATGATAATTGTGAAACCAACTGTATTTCCTCGCAGACACACTAGAGATGACTCACAGCACAGCTCATTGAGTTGAATGGCACAACGTTTGTTGACACTTGTATAGTGTTTTACTTAGAGCAGTGTAACAGAATTTCCTATTGTATGCTGCATTGGATAAAGTGTGTACTAAATGAACACATTTTTATTATGATAGTGGTAATAACCCCATTCTCTCACACAAAAGTTATGTAGGTGACAAGACTGGAACATCAGCCTTCTTGATGAAAGCAGGATGAGTACAGGCGAGGAACAACATCTAATGTTCCAATGTTGATCTTTCTGTCTCAAGGACGAAAGTCCATGAGTCATAGTCAATAAGTTGCAAGTGTACATTTATTGTGCTGTTTTTGTGTTCACATGCGTTCGTGTGTGTGTGTCTATGTGCATGCGTTCAAGCATCTTTGTGTCGGTTGTGTGTGTGTTTTGGTAAGCGTGTTCATGTGCGCTTCAATGTGTATGTGTTCATGAACGTTTCTGTGTTTGTCCACAGCGTTTCAGTGTCTATGTGTGTCTGTGTGTTGTTGTCTGTCCATGGGTGAGTTAGGGTGTTTACTCATTAACCCTGGTCACTAAACTGCAGGTTGGTGTGTGCCGCTTCAGCAGGCTGTTTACATTACAAGCACAGAAACCTATGGGCCCTGACCTCTTACGGCCATGACTGAGCAAACAGGACCTGGCTGAAGGTTAAAGCTTGCAGCTTCCACTATGGCATCTATACTGTATCTGTCCTGTACTAATGAGTAGCTATCCTGGCATTTCATCCCCCCGTTTGTGTCTTACAGATTGCAGATCTATAGTTTGTAACTCAATGCTGTAAACAAAAACACAGGCATAAAATTATTGTCGACTAGTAAAACATGACTTTGTCAGTCGCCTGATCTTCACAGTTACGTAAAACCTGGTGGGTTATTGTTGAGCGAATAATGTGTTTATTTAGCAGACGCTTTTGTCTGAAGTGTTTTACAGGAGGGGATTCAAATATGACCCCACCTGATCTTCAGTCATAGGCTCTACCACTGAACCATACACAGTGCAACCAGTCAGATAGGAAGGCCAGTTACACAATTACACAAACGCTAGGGGGTTGTTGTTGAAGTAAGCAGACACAGTCACACAAATGTGTGCTGCCTGTTTGAACATGCCCACAGAGGTGCAAGCAAATTATTATACCACTTACTGTGTCCCATCAGCATACTGCAGGTGAAATGTGTGTGTGTGGGTGCGTGATGACTATCTGCAGACACATTCTAACCTGCTTTTATATCTCCATTACATGATTCACTTCACCACAGGGATTCACATAAACCTTTTAGACACCTGGGGATATGTAGACCTCAGTCAAACTTTCTCTATCTTCCTGTGCTTCTATCCCTCTGTGTATGTCTATTGCTTTTTATTTATTTGTCAGTCTTATATATACTGTATACATAGTAGTTAAACACAGAACATATGTAAGTGTGTGTGTGTACAGCCTCCAGCTCCACTTCTGCTGGTGACACTTAGGCAGAGGAAAGCAGAAACTTATTTCTGTGTGTGAATGTGGAGCCCTGGTTAACAAGAGGACTAGATTCAGTACATAAGTATCCCAGTACCCTGAGAGCTTCGACAGACATCGCAGGCCACAGAGCATTTTTCCCATGACCCCCTTCTCTCCACAGCACAGAGGCCAGATTATTTATAAATCCAATACCCTGTCTCCTCTCCTTGGTACACACATACGCTTTTGTAGTATATCTACACCCTCTATCTATATACTCTATCTACACCCTCTATTGACACACTCTATCTACAAACTGTTTCCCCTGACTCCTCTCTGACAAAGACAAAAATAGTTTGATAATCCATTTTGTATTAAGCATGCACCACACCAGTGTAAACATGGCTTAACTTGTCTACAGGATCCTGAGAAATATTGACACGCCACAGAGAGAAGCTCCAAGCTTTCCTCTGCCTTCGTGTCACTAGCAGAAGTAGGAGGCTGTACACACACACTTGCACACTCATGCACACACTTCTGGGTCAGTCCTAGACTCATAGGTCACCCAGAATATGTACTTAACTTGCAGTCTGACATGGGTCTCAAACCTGTTCCATTAGGGTCTACTATTAGGCCAAGAAGACTTGTAATTAAGTATGTTAATTACTTTGATAGGAGGCTGAAGGACTCGGGTTTACACAGTGGAAGAGGCACTTGGACATAGTGGACTAACGTGAACCTGTCTGTGCTAGTTCAAGGCGCCGTTACTTGACATCCAGTTGCATGTATCAGGGCATTCTTTGCTACGGCAGATATTGTCCTTTCTATGAGGACAAAATATGCAGGATTTAGCCACTGTGTAGTGTACTATCAGTAAGGACTGTGATTAACAGGGGCAAAGTGAAAAAGAATCTGCAGGATGCATAAAGAAGGAATCTGCTGAAACACTGGCACCTAGTGTACTAGACAGTGAACTGCTTATTAGAAAAGGACAATGCATTTGCCAGAGTATTGACTCAGTGGAAGGGAAGATACACTTAGCCAATTGTGAATATCACTGCTCCACTTTCAAAACCCAAGCATACTGATCCAACATCTATCACAATAGTGACAAAATGTATCACCTTACTGACCAGGTGTTAGACCACAGAAGACACTCACCCGCTTATCATGTGATCCATCCTGGCATTCTTCCCCGGCAGTTCCCCGTCACTAACGTACCCCGTTGTCGCCACGGTGATACCTTCTAGCTCCTCCATCTTATCTGCCAAGAGGAGGGCATGTTCGGGGGTGTGGTTATCTATGTCCTGCCCCGCTGGCCAGAGTCTTCGCATGTTCTTCCCTCCCTCAGGGATCTGAGAGCAACTATCTCCCCATCTCGCCGCTGCCCCATAGCCACCTCCTGTTGAAGGGGCATCGCCCGCTTGGAGACGGGGGCTGGACGCACCAAGTCGCCACGGCAACGTGGAGGCTGGGCAAGGGGGCATATTGAGGACTGCCTTTCCCCCTCTGCTGATCTCCGTGGTTACGCTGTCGTCAAAGGTGGTCTCCAGAGTGCTAGGGAATACAGAATAGAAACTAGATTAGATGAAGGGAGTGCTACAACCATTTGACAGCTTTGGCCATGAACCCAGCCAGCCTGCCAGACACAAACCACCCCTGTTGCTAATCCTCCCAGCCCAGAGAGAGGTCACCGTTTTTACTGTGTTGTAGAGACATTTCCGTCACTGTAGAGAAGACAGTTCTTTTCAAACAGCCCACCCCACTTTCTTTTCATTTTCATTATTTCAATTTCCATTTTCCTTTCATCGTCAACATGGTTTGGGGACTCCTCATGTAGCCTAGTATCAGGGGACTCCAGGGGGCCAGCTAATGCAGGACCGTGAAAAGAGGGCCAGGATGTGGGTGTCACAGAGACACTTCAGACTCATCAAGGTCCAAAACAAACCCGGCCCCTCTGTCCCTGCTTCCATCCATCCCTTTAGACACACGCACACACACACACACAGACACACATGCATGAATGTCATGTTGTAACTTCACCCGGCTGCACCGCCACTTCCCTTTTTGACTGGTGAATCGCTTGGTGAGTTTGGGGCTGTGTCAGCTTTGTGTGACCTGAAGGGTGTGATATTCATTCTAAGGAATGGGCAGAAGAAAAAACACTTCAGTGCGCTGAGGAGTCTGTCTTCAGGGTTAGATCAGATGATCGATGAGGGAATTGGGCTGGTAACCAGAAGTTTGTGCATTCCGACCGTGCCAACATGACTTTGTGTTCTTGAGCTAGGCACTTCACCCTACTTCCCTTAAGGAAAGATCCCTGTAATTTCTGTAAGTTGCTCATTAAATTCACACTTTTGTGCATATACATACACACAAAACTCAAACCCTCTCTGAGCCCACTAGAAATTGAAAGAAAATATTTGTTATTTGCCACCAAGGGCGACGACTTTGAAATTGGGGGGGACAGACTTGCTGGCAAAAGCCGGTATCTTCTGTCGAGCTTTCAAAATAAAAGCAAAGAATGTAAACTTTTTTTACCCTGCAGTATAGGCCATTTTCTTACACACACACGCTTACACAAGCATAAAGAAACACATGTGTGCGCACACACATTGGCGCACACACATTGGGCTACCTGTGGCTGATCTGCGTTCCTCTCAGACAGGACATGGTCTCCTCCAAGTTCTGTCTCAGGTCAGCAATATTCTTTACCGTCCGCAAGCGACGGGCCTCCGGATCCTCACCTAGCAGGAGCAGATAGAAATGCTTTTAGAACATGCTAGAACACATGCCAAATCCATCGTTCTGTTCTGATTTTACAGCACCATCACACAGAGAACCACTGTGGCAATGTGGAAGAGCAGCAGCCAATTGATTGTATGCAAGATTGCAAGATTCCCCTGAAGTAAAAAAAATAAGAAAAAGAAGCCTCACAGTAAAAAAACAAACCTGTCCATGACTTGGATAGAGCATAAACTACATAGTATTCCTTCAGGTCAACAAAGTCAAAACTTATTTATGACGTTACAATATTGCATATCTCTTCTGAAGAGCAACGCTGTTTATAGAGCTCTATGAAATCCCTTTGCCAACAAGTTCTCGTTCCCTGTGCTGTAGAATGAAGTGTCCAGGCTGAAAAAATCTTCGGGGCTGCTAATCACCAGAGCTCCTAACACACGAGGTGAAGGTAAGAGGAGGGCTTGGCTGGAGAGATTATGCACTTTCTTACAATGAGAGGAGAGGAGGGAGCCTCCAACACAACTACATAAACACACATACGCACATGCATTCATCGACCCCCCACACATATATTAAGCTGTACTGCCTTGGCTCCCATAGTGGCATGGAAAAATGGTGTCTTGGGTGTGTGTGCTTAGTGTTGAGTGTCTGTGTGCATGTGTACATGTTTGCATTTGTGTCAGTGTGTGTGTGTGTAGCACTCCCTGTGCAGGCATTCCAGGAGTCTCGCAAAGCACAAACAGCCTCTTTCACAAGGCTTAACCTGCAAAATTTCACAAGGCTTGCAGCAACATTAAACCCTGCTACCAGCCAGACAGCAGGCTGAGGGCTAACTGAGATGAAGAAACTCTCTCTCTTCTTTCTCTCCTGTCTCTCTCTCCCATCCCCCTATTTCTCATTTCTCTCACTAGTCCTTATCCTGTGTCTCACTTAGATATTTCTCTGATGGTGTCACTGTGGGAGTTGACATAGCCTAGAGAGAGATTCTTACTGACGTGTTTCTCGTAATTGGGTAGGATGTCCTGGTTAATACGAGCGATGCCGTCCCAAGCACCCAAGTGCTGTACCACATACGAATGCTGCAGGCGCACCTGGAACACATAGCTGATTGGACCACTCTCGTAGTTCCTCCTCCACGTCCACCTGATTTGTCCTGGTCCTAGCACCTATCTAACTAGGTTAGCTTAACAGTCTCGGACAGGGTCTCAAGGTCAAAATGGATACTTTCACAATGATTCCTCTCCAGACCCCTCCTTCCCTTCTCCCGCAAAAACGTTGTCCAGTCTCATCCCAGCCCAGGCGGTTCAGTCCCAGTTGCTTCAGTATCCAGGGGAACACACTTCTTATGACCCTCCCCGCTCCCCACACACCCTCTTACTGAAGGCTTTTCAGACTAACCAAGTCCTCTGACTCAACTTCCCAAAGCAAGGCTGCTTGTAGCACTAGTTCTGGTTAAATTGTGCCCCTCTTCTTCTTTGAATTGGCCATCCGAAGAGATAATCTTCCTTACAGAAAGCATGTCTGGACTCTCTTGTCTCAGAAAGCGTTCAACGTACTAATATTTCTCTAACCCTGTCCTGGCGCTGTTAGATCCTGTTGAACTTGACCTGGAAACACTGTGAGCGTTGGTCTTCATGGGAAGCTGTCCGTCCTGTGTGTTCTAGAGGAAGAGAACACCTTACACCTTCCTCTGCTGCAGTCAGAGAGTCTCTTACAGAGAAGAGAAAAACTTCCAGGCCAGTCACCCTCAAAATAAAATACATGAACACACACACAATCACACACACAGAGCCACACTAGGAGCCTTGGCAACTTAGTGACATCCATAGCCTTTAACATGTAGATGAGCTTTCTCATTCCATTCAGATAGACCCAGCCCCCCTGCCCTCTCTCCTTTTCTCTTTCCTTCTTGTGCTCTCCATCTTGCTCACTACCTTTCCCCAATAGTTTGTCTGATCCTTCACAGCGTTCACTGGGTTCAACACTTATGGTTTGCTTCGTCGAATTTTCCATGCACTACAGAACTAATGAGGTACTGCCAAGAGTGGCAACTGGTAATTCTGAGTTTGTTCAATCAAATACACCTTCAGTTTGACGCACACAGTACACCAACCCATCGGGGTGACTTGACATGGATAGAGGGACAGACAGACTGGATAAGGGAGCAGTAAGACCCATATTTGGAAAAGGAGAGGTTTCAGATGGAGCGGTTATTAGGAGCACTGGTTGTTGGAACTGACAAACTCACCAGCTGTGATGCTCTCACTCACAGCTGCGTTCCAACACAGGCACTAATACTGAAACAACTGATGCAGAATCCTGCTGGTTAGAGTCACCTTAATCTGGCCTTTGAGTTGTTGTATTAAAGGCTTGAGACATTTAAATACCAACAGGTGACTCCGCTTTACCTGTGAGGTCCTCTAGTGAGTTGTGTGCTGAAGTTGTGTGGCTAAAAGCTGGAGGCCTTCTGTTCCCCTCCTGTGATCCTGCCTCCAAGAGTATCGCCCCGGTAACATCTGGCTGAGACCTTAAAGTCAAGGAGAGACAAGAAGGAATATTATTCTTACTGTTTAAAAATGTATCTTTCTCTCTTCATCCATTTAGTTTCTTGTGAGACTTCAAAGTGAGACTTTGAGTCTCACTTAATCTCTGTCTCTTTCTCTCTATATGAGATAAAATGAGATACTGTAAATTGTGTCAAAATACTTAATATAACAAACTCAATGTTTTGTTTACAGACACATCCCCTCAGTATGTGTACCTGTACATGAAGGGAGCCACCGTAGCCGTGTTGGGGTGACTGTGGAACTGCTGAGGACGAGGCAGCTGGATGCTGGTGATGCTGCTGGAGGTGATCAGCATAGTGCCGTCACTGGCCACCAGGGGCACTGCAGCCCCACTGAGGTGGTGGGGACACCGGCTTTCTGAGGAGCCCAGGCTAGAATTAGGGCTTGAGCTCCTGCTCTCTAGATGAGCCTTGTGAACAGACAGCCCGCTGCTGGTTCTCACTCTCCCCCGCAGTTCCCCGTCTCTGCCTTTAGAGGGAGTCCCGCACCCAGAGGCCTTCCCTGCCTTGCCTCCAGGTTTGGGGATGCCAGTCCCGGCCAGGGCTGAGTTGGGACTGGAGCTTTCTTTCTTCGTGATGCTGATCTTACCACCCTTTGGGATGAGACTGGTGATCTTGGTGTTCTTCTCTTCTGCCTCAGAGCCCAATCCCTCCAGCCTTGCCCACTCCCCAGATCCCTCTTCCTCAGCCCCAGCCCCAGCCCTGGAGCTTCCCTCCACGGCCTTGGAGCTTACCCCTGCCTTGTTTCTCTCCTTGGGCCTGGCTTTGTCCTTCTCCCCAGGCTTCAGGGAGCTCCTTCTGGGGGTGAGGGCTCGGCCGAAGGTCCTTTGAGCAATGCCTTTTAGGGCCAGCTTGGGGCTGGAGGCGGTGGAGGAGGTAGAGGGCGGGGTGGGGGGTCTCGTTACAGTGCTGGGGGGCCTGGAGTTGCCCTCCACCTCCAGGTGTAGCTCCAGGCCAGGACAACTCTGGCCCCTTTGCCTCTTCTCAGGGTCCAGACCACGTAGGGTTTCTGGCCTGGCACCCACACTGCTGCCTCCTCCCTTGGAGCCTGACTTACTATTGAACAGCTTCAGTTTCTCCAGCATGGACTTCTGAGCAATAACTTTGGAGGGTACCTCCAGGGGCACCTGATGGGTCAAGGCCTGTGTGGGTGGGGCTTGGCAGGGCAGAAGGTCTTGTTTGACAGACAGCTGGGTGGAGGTGGTGCTATGCTTGGCGCTGAGGGACTTGCTTCTCCAGGCCTTGCTGCTGATGCTTGCCTTAGCCTGGGAGGAGGAAGAGGGAGCTGGAAATGGAGCCAGCTCTGTCATGATAGGAGAGGGGGTGGTGCTTCTCTCTGTGGAGATACACAAGCAAGTGCACACACACACTTTAATATATCTACATAATACATACTGTGCACATAAATTCCTATCTGCATTTATGTAACATGTTAGAAATAACATCCATGGTTAGTCAACTCAAAAACAAATGCCTCACAAGGTAACACACAAAATATAATATACAGATTTTAAACCACAATAGTTAGGGTGTTCTTGCCTTTGGCAACAGGACAACCTATAGTAATCTCACAAATACATTTATTATTTATTCACTATTTTCACACCCCTACATTTAGTAGCTAATTTCTCTCCAGGAATTATAATCCTAGTCACCAGATAATGGGACTAGTTCAACAATCTATATAATTGTTTTTCTTTGCTGTCTAAAACCAATGTTAAGACACTGTATGGTTGAAGTCAGTAAACACCAGGACTCAATGGGCAGCTGGGCAGCCGCAAGCACACCCTCACAATTCCCCCGGAAAATGTGCACTCTATAGTTTTTAAATGTTTTGTGTGTATAACTTCCATAGTACAAGTACTACAGACATAGTATTTCTCAATAAGAAGATCTCAGTGAAATGGTCTCTGCCAGGCACTGACTTCCTCTCCAGAGAGATGGTCGCTCCACAAAAAACCTGACCTCTAGAGATATGGTCTTTAAAGAGACCTCCAAATAAATATCAAAAGATACAGACCAGTCAAAACCTCATGGACGTAACACAAAAACTCAAGTGAGAAACCCTGATCTGCTGCTGGCACCTGTACAGACGGATTCAGACCCTAACTGCCATCTGAGGGCCAGGAATGTTTACAGTTAGATTGCAGTTAGATAGAGCCAGGCCTGTCACTCATACAAGATGGTATTTTTAAACTACTGTAGTTAATCATCACTTAATACCCACACCCCCCGTTCAAACACACAGACACACAACACAGAAGCATGTACGTATACAATTGTATACATAAACACACAATATATACACAGGACACACTCCCCCATACACATGCAAGCCCACACACATACATAGACACACACAAACCCATACCAACAGACATATACTCATACCTGCATCATACACACTCTTAAGTATGTATTAATCTGTGCAGGCCAGAGTGTCAGGCTTCCTATGATAAGTGACCATCTATGTTAAACTATCTAATCTACATCCACCCTTAAAACTAGAAAAGCAATTCAACCAACATAAGTGTTCACCTACCAGTTCAAGTTTTTTCTCTAATGACTCAGCAGTGCTTCTGTTTTGAAGATGTCTGAACCGGAGGCTGTTAACGCAGTCATCTAGTTCATCTACACAGCATTCTGGTGGTCATGAGACGCTCATATGAGACTCACTCCCCCACAGCCTGCTCCTCTCTCTTTCCTTATTTCTCTATCTTCTCTCCCTCCATTGCTTTCACTCTCTCTCACTCCCCCTCTCTTTTCTCTCTATTACTTTCTATCTTACTCTGCCTATCTTCCCACATCTCACTCTACTATACTCTTTTTCTCACACGTTTAACCTCAAATCTCTCTCTCCCACTTTTATCTCTCTCCCTCTTCATGACTCTCCTCTATCCTCTCACTCTTTCCCTCTTTTATGAATGAATAGGTTTATTTGGTTGTCCATTACGAAAGTATTATATATATATACATACACACAAACATATGCAGATATACACACAAATATATAAATATATACCTAAATATATAAATATATACATAAATATATACCTAAATATATACATAAAATTATACATAAAAATATACATAAAAATATACATACAAATATACATAAAAATATACATAGAAATATACATAAAATATACATAAATATATAAATATATACATAAATATATAAATATATGCATAAATATATAAATATATACATAAATATATACATATATACATAAATATATACATATATACATAAATATATAAATATATACATACATGTATAAATATATACATACATGTATAAATATATACATAAATATATAAATATATACATACATGTATAAATATATACATACATGTATAAATATATACATACATGTATAAATATATACATAAATATATAAATATATACATAAATATATAAATGATGGCATGCCGTTCAGGAAATTAATCCTTTGAATATATATAAAAAAACCTTGAATATATATACAAAAACCTTGAATATATATAAAGAAACCATGAATATATATATATAAAGAAACCATGAATATATATATATACAGAAACCTCGAATATATATAAAGAAACCTCGAATATATATATATATACAGAAACCTCGAATATATATAAAGAAACCTTGAATATATATATACAGAAACCTTGAATATATATACATAAACCTTGAATATATATATACAGAAACCTTGAATATATATACATAAACCTTGAATGTATATAAAGAAACTTTGAATATATGGAATGAAACTTGACTGATGTCAGACTTCACCGCAGTGTCTGCGCTGTTATGTAACGTATGGATGCTACAGCAAAAAGTGAATGACAATGAGTTAGTCCGATTACAATCTCGATACAGCAATATTATACTGAAGACATCAGAAACACACTGGCGAAAGCGTGTACGGCCCAAAATCACCCTGATAGCCTGCCAAATACAGTTCAACTGACAAGGAAGTTCGCTCCGTTTTTAATCGTGGCAGATCAACTACAACAGGCAGCTGTTTATCAGGCCAACCTCAGCATATCTTCAGCCTCACAGGAGAGCCCCACAACACCCCGTGTACACTCTCCACCCGTTAACTTGATATCGTTTTCAGGTGATTTAATAAAGGTGAAACACAGTGAATGGCCATGCGTAGTGGCACTGCGCTCTGACGCGGCACTTCTCCGGGGCACTCCTGAGAAGTGGAGGGCATGCTCAGGTTGGCCCGATAGGCAGCTGCCTGGGCTGTTGTTGGTCTGCCACGGTTAAAAATTGAGCGAACTTCTTTGTCAGAAGAACAGGCAGGGTATTGGGCAGGGGTATCGGGAGGATTTTGACTGGCATTCGCCAGTGTATTTATAATTGGCTCATTATTTAAAATTGCTGCTACTAGATTGCGGGCAGCCTGACTCATTGTCTCTTTACACCCTGTTGCACACAAGATGGCCGCAGGCACTGCCGCGACGTCTGTCGTCAGTCAAGTTTAATTCCATATATTTAAGGTTTCTTTATATATTTATATATATATTCAAGGTTTCTGTATATATATTCAAGCTTTCTTTATATATTTATATATATTCAAGGTTTCTGTATATATATTCAAGATTTCTTTATATATATTCAAGGTTTCTGTATATATATTCAAAGGATAAATTTCCTGAACGGCATGCCATAATAAATATATAAATATATACATACATATATAAATATATACATACAAATATAAATATATACATACATATATAAATATATACATACAAATGTAAATATATACATACATATATAAATATATACATACATATATAAATATATAAATATATACATATATACATAAATATATAACTATATACATACATATATAAATATATACATAAATATATAAATATACAGATATACATATACAGATACATATACAGTTATACACATACATATTCCACTGTAATGGATGCAACCAAAAAGGATTGGGCTGAAGCAACTGGCTTATATAAGCCCATCCTAAAAAAAAGAAAATAAATAGTACAAAAATAAATACACCATAGATTACTCAACAACATAACAATATCAATTTTAATTCTGTTTCCCAAACCACAAAAAAAATGTTGTTCATAACAACAATTTATATGTGTTAATAATTTCATGTTTTAAAATTTTGACAGAGTACTTATTAACTTAAGTTCATCACTGAGATGATTCCAAAGTTTGATTCCTTGAACTGACACACTTCTTTGCCTATGATTGGTTCTTACTATTTTAAATTCAAATTGGAGTAAACCTCGGAGGTTATAACGACTAATTCTAGTATTAACTCTGTTTTAATTTGTAAAATTAACTGATTAATATAATTTCCTGAACAAAATAAATTTGTATCATCTGCAAAAATAACCATCTTCAATATTTTAGATACTCTACATATGTCATTTAAATAAAGGATAGATAATTGTCCCCAAAACAGAGCCTTGTGGTATACCACAGGATAATTTGTCTTGTGCCATTGCCAGTGCCATTTATATTTACATATTGTAGTCTATTATTTAGGTAGCTCTTTATCCAGCTATTACCCACACCTCTGATCCCGTAACAATCACACTTTTGTAGCAGAAGATTATGATCAATAGTGTCTAATGCTTTTCGTAGATCTATGAATATACCTATTGTATTTTCTTTTTTGTCAGTTGCCGATGTAACATTCTCTATAAAATCCATTACTGCTAAGGATGTTCATCTATTTCCACGAAACCCATACTGTTTGTCACTTAATATACTGTATTTTTCAAGGAAACTGTCCAGTTGTTTAACAATTTCTCCAGTATTCACTTTGAGAGCCTCAATTGCTTCCGGCTTTCTCATTCTCTGTAATTTATATGCAACTACTTTTTTTATCTTTAACCTAGTTTCAAATATCACAAAAACCGGCAGATGATCATTTATATCTGTCAATAATAATCCACTATTTACCTTTCTATCAGTTACATTAACAAAAATATTATCAATCAAAGTAGCGCTATCCTTAGTTATTCTACTAGGTTTTGATATTAATGGGTACAAACCTAAACTAAACATACTATTTACAAAATCTGTTGTTTTTACGTGTTCACATGATTTCAACAAATCAATGTTAAAATCTCCACATACCACAAGACCCTTACTGTTTTGCTTGGAATATAACTCAGAGATTTTCTTATTAAATTCATCAATGCATGATCCTGGAGTCCTGTAAATACAGCTAATTAATATACTTCCTTTTGGTAATTCATTACAAATTTTGACCATAACACACTCCATCAACTCATCAACAGACATGGTCATTTCTTCAATAATCTTACATTTGATACTACTTTTTACAAAGAGGGCAACCCCTCCTCCCTTTTTATTTTTACTCTGCCTATCTTCCCACATCTCACTCTACTATACTCTTTTTCTCCCACTTTTAACCTCAAATCTCTCTCTCCCACTTTTATCTCTCTCTCCCTCTTCCTGACTTCTCCTCTCACTCTTTCCCTCTTTTAGAACAAGAAAATTCTTATAACACACTCAAATTACATAAACAGTCATTATCACAGCCTGTCAACAGAAGCACCCTGGGTTCTGAAGTCTCCTTTCTTCTGGACAGACTGTAGTCTGTCCTCTCCCTACCTAAGGGCTTTAGTGTTTCTCTGCCTGGGTAGCAGATGGTGTGTGTGTATATCCAGTTCTCAGAGACAGGCCCAGGGCAACAACACACTGCAGAATGTTAGTCAATATGGCAGACACCAGAACATATGACCTTCTGGGTATGTTCACAGACAAATAAGTGTTTTTCCCTCTTTATTATGGATCTGTATCAACATGGAATGATCCTGCTCACAGGACCTTTGTGATCTTTAGTGTTCCCTGTGTCTATACTGCTATGTCATAACTGCCGGTTAACATAGCTGGTGGATTTCACACCTGTGAGACATAACTTACATATAAGAACCACTCTGTGTACTCACCTTCCAGACTGTCCAGTGATTGTAAGATTAGGAAATTCTCAGTAGTTCCAAATAAAATTACCAAACCATTTACTGTGTGTGTGTTCTCCTGTGGCCAGAACCGGTGTAACCTGTCCTGAGACTGACTAGCTTTTTCTTCAGACCCACTGAGGTAAAAACCTTCATTCTTCCCTTTCTCCTTTCTTCCTCATATATTCATACAATTTACCTAATTTCCTTCATTTCACCACATTCTCTCTGCTCCTTCCATCTTCCAGTCTCCCATCTCACAACCTCTCATTCCTGTCTATCTCCCTATTTTCTCCCCATCTTTCTTGCCACTTTCTCACTCATCTCTCTCCTCTCACACACTCTCTACCCCCTTACTCACCTTCCCTCAACCGAAAGCACACTAATTAGCTCTGTCAATGATCAACTAGCTTAACCCAGGTAGCCTCCAGTGACAAACAACCTTTATGCTTCCAGGTTTCAGAATAAAGTGTCTGTATGTGAGTAAGAGTTTTTAAAGCATGTCATAGAAGGGCCATTTGACCAAAATGTTTCCCTTTGGTGCATAACCATGAAGCCATGTTGTCCACATCCCTGTAATGACCTAGCCTCTCTGCACAAAAACTGGTCTCCAATATGAAGTGATAGATTTGTTTGTGGGTCAAATGGAAGTGGAACTGTCAAAACAGATGTTGTGAAAATAAGCACCATGTCACCCAAAAATTATAGGTGTTCAAAGCACACATACTTTGTGCTTATTGGGTGAATATGGAGTGTGTGTGGGGGGGTGGGGTGGGTGTTGGAGTACTGTGAGTGTAAGTGTGTTTCTGTTAGGGTGTGTACTTTGTCACTATGGCGTGTGAGTGTTTTTAAATTGGTGTGTGTTTCTGTATGTGTGTATTTGTGTGAATGTTTACACTAAAGGCAGACCAAGCTCATGTCGCGATGAAGCAACTGTAATGGTGTAGCTGGTGACAGTACACAGTACAGGTCATTAGCAGTTAACAGCTGGTTCCCACCCTGCTCCCGAACCCTCAAAACACACTGCTACAGCCACCACCACCATTTTGGTTAAGCTAATACTGGTTACGTAAATAAATGTGATATATATATATATTTTAAATGTATGTTTAAGGTCACCCTGCCATGTATGAACAATGTTTTTTATTATGTAAATCGTCACATGATGTTTGAGGTACAGTAGATAATAGAGCAAGTGCTCTTACTGACCTCTGTTGCAGCTGCTGCTAGCTGTGTGTGTGCTGTGTCGGGGCTTGTCGTAGATGTGGAAACTTTGACTGCGACGGTTACTGGAGGCTGGGGAAGAGGGGGAACCACGGGGTTTATCCTCACCGCCCGGGGCGCACAAACGCATGGTGGGGGCTGGAAGTCTGACACCACAAAATAAACGTTAGGGCTAGAGTAGAGACCACAGAAGAAGAGGCACAGTAAGAGTTGAATTCACAGAAGACTCACAGTTATAGCAGAATAACTCATAAGAGTAATCATCATAGTTACAGCAGAGCCCAGAGAGGAAAATAAAAAGTTAACTACAGGACCTCTTAACAGATCAGTCTCTAACATAAATGCATTTGGTGACTACAGGAGGTGAGAGGTGATGGGTATCATTACAATAGTGTAGCAAACCAAAGCCTTTGAGGAACAAGTTACACATTCTGTACACTAGATGGTGCTATTGTTTGAATCCAGACTATAGTCAAAGGAATATCAGCACTATGGAGAAACACCCTAAGTAAATTTTTACCATCATACACATTAAGCACATGGAGCAGACGGGCATTGACAGCTTTCATGCTCACACTCCTGGCTGTAACAGCAGGTGTGAGAACGGGGAGAACAGGAGGGAGACGAGAGGGAAGAACAGGAGGGAGACCGGGGGGAGAACAGGTGGAGCTGCAGACAGGTCAGGATGTTGAAAGCATGCAGTTACTTTAATTCAGGGTTAGAGGGTGAGGGAGTGAGGACGAGGAGGATAAGGGGGTGGGAGGGTAAAATATGAGGTTGACAGGGTCAGGGGTGAGGTTGGGGGGGGGGGGAGAGAGGGGTAACCTTTATTGAGAGAAAGACATTAAAGCTGACCTAGACGTCTTTCTCTGAACCACAGAAAGCTTTAACCCTTTACTCTGGCATGACGTCTTGGATGAAGGACTAAAAGAGTAGACGAGAAAAAGAGAAAGACAGATGAGAATGATAAAGATAAATGGGAAGAGGAAATTGATTGGGGTAAAAAGAGAAAGTTTGGAGCATGTTCAATGAAGTAAAATGATAAGTATCTTGAAAGAACAGAACTAAAGACAAGAAGCTTCTCAATAGTTCTCCTTTATTTCAACCGGATTTGAACAAGAGACCTAACAATCAGTATGGAGACTTGCATAATGCAGTTTGAACCTCTGTTTTTCTGTTACCCTGACCTTTGTAACCGTAATACACTCGTAATACACTCTACACTATTATCCTAACCCCTGTTACTCTAAGTTACCCTAACCTCTATTACTTTAGGTAACTAACCCTAACCTCTGTTACTCTAGATAACTAGAGTAGATAACTAGATAACTCTAACCCCAGTTGTTCCATGTAACTCAAACCATAATCTCTTACTTAAAATAGAAGTAGGTGTATTACCTGGACAGCATGTCAGTTGCCACACCCTGAACTGGGACAGTGCAGCTGTTCAGATCGTCCTGGACCTGAGCTTGGAGTGCTGTCCCAAGGGTGCTGGTGCAACGCACTGGACTGGGACAGGGGTGATCTGGGGCTGAGGCTAGGTGGGAGTTCTGCTTCAGAATCTTCTGCTGCTGTTGCTTGTAGTTTGACAGACTAAAGAACAATCCCAGAATACTCTTCAGGTTCCCACAGCAGATCTCTAGAAGGGATGGAAGAGGAGAAGAGTGGAGTTTTTTCTGGGAGTTTTTCTTTGTCTTCTTTGAAGGTTTATGTTGGTTGAGGGGCAATTCTATGGGCATATGTGAAGCCTTTTGTGACATTGCTTGTAAAAAGGGCTATACAAATAAATGTGGATTTTATTTTATTTTGATTGGATTGGAGTGGAGTGGAGAGGAGAGGAGAAGAGAAAAGAGGGATGTACTGAGAAAGTTACTGATTTCAGTGAAGACCATAACTTGCTATATTATGAATCATCTCGTCATCTGGAGAGTCTGGTTTTGTTGTAGGATTCTGAAAGTGTTTGTGAGAGAGCAGCTATATTCAGTCAAACATAACCCACCTTCAGCTCTCAGCCCTTGGATGTTAACCCCTCTACTGGCCAGGAAACACAGACATGTGTCCACATTCTCGACCTAAGTAGGAGGATGGGGGGGGGGGGGGGGGGGGGGAGATTGAATGCAGTTTAATACGTTTGTCTTAGGTTAACAACCAATTGGCCCACCATCATATCAACATGATTTAGAAGAAATATTAATCGTTTTACAGAGTTCATATTAAGGCAACATGACTCTCAAAGAGCTCATTCATAAAGCAACTTATTATTTTAATAATGACCATATTTTCTTGATTTCAGGTCCACCACAAGACCAAGCCATGTAAAAATACATGCTCTGTCATTAGAATTGTGGCTGGGAGCAGGAGGGAGAGGGAGAAAGCGAGAGAAAGAGAAAAAGAGAGAGAGAGAGAGACTTAACATTAATTTAACATGGTCTCTTTAACACGGTCTCAAGTTTTAACATGGTCTCTTAAGGTTGACTTGGTATTAAACTATGCTCCACTATTGCTTTTTAAAAATAAATTAATACAAAAGGAAGGGACAGAGAGGAAGAGAGGGAGGAAGAAAGACAGAGAGGGGACAGAGGGAGATGGCTGAAAGAATGCCAGAGACTGATAAAGAGAGTAGAGCCAGGCAGCCTGGGCTTAAATCTGAGGAGAATATCACAGTACAGTCTGATCCTGTAAACAAAATAAGTTGACCCCTGTGGATGGGGGTCTGATTAGGTGGAGGGGTGGAGTGAAGGGCAGATGGGACTCAGTGGGGGGACAGCCTCTCTAATGCCTCTATCCCTCTCTACCCCCCTGTGGATGTAGCAGGGAATCCCAATCGAAGCCAGGGGATCGTGTTCAGACAGGGCAGCATCTCAACATCCAGTAACTGATTTACTAGCCTTCACTGTCCTCAACTCCCAGTATTGTCAACTCCTATCTCCTCAACCTCCAGTCAAAAAGGAGAACCTCCGATCCCCTGGATCGCCTTGGTTATTCTTCTAAATGAATAAATGTAACGTAAACGTAAGGCTGTAGAAGAGAGCAGGCAATAACTTATTTCTTCACACAAACTCACCATCTGAGTCTGGCTCTTGGGGAATCCATTAATGGCAGCTATCTTCTCATTGGCTGGAGCGGACAAGAAGGAAGTACAAGTCACACCAATTAATCACTTTGTCATCACCCATGTCATAAACACAACAAATGACTGTAGTCATACTTTAGTTTGAGAACATTGTATACATCAATATGTTATTTAATAGCCACCATAACTTTGAGATCTCACCATAAATTCTTAGAAACCAAGACCAGTAGTAATGAACAAGAAAGGCATAAACATTGCCAACAGTCTCAAGAAATTAGGGGGTTGTCCTTACCAACCACCTGTATGATCTCAGCCAACAGTACTCCATCGGTGATGTCGTGTTGAAGGTCCCTCACCAAGCGCTTGTGACCAGACCTGGACAGGTAGTGATTGGCCCAATCTGTGTAGATCTGCTCGGCAACAGAACACACAAGTTCAGGATTTGTCTTATGATATTACAACTAGCAGGGAGTGACCCCATCCACAGAGTGTATATCAATAGGCAGAAATGCTTTAGTCAAGTCAAGCCTTGATTCCTTGAGTGACAGAAACAGAAAGATAATAAAATCAAAAAGGTTTTCCATTCCATCAAATCCACGTTTGTCGTCAGATGAATGTTTAGGCCTTCAACCCAAGTGTTTGATCTTAGCCTCCCCATCTGTGCATGAGTCTGTCTGACAGCATGGTAGGGGTTGTTCTGGTACCCCCCCCCCCCCCCCCCCCCCATCTTCCTCTTCTCTCCTCCCACCCTCCTCCTCTCTCTTACCAGTCTCATTCCTCTCACTTCCCCATAACCCCTGGTTCCAGTCCCAGCTCTAGCCCTAGGCCCTGTCCTATCCTAAGCCAAGTCCGAGTTCCAGCCCTAGCCTTTGCCTTCACTCTAGCCGTAGCCAAGCCCAGTTAAGATTTGAATAGTTTTGCCATTCAAAACAGAGTTGTAGAAAGTAAGCTCCAGACCACTGCTTTCTCTAATGCACTAATGAAAGAGCCTTGCTGGTCTGTCTTCTAAACGCCTCACCACATCACGCTGCGCTGCCCTGCCCTGCTTTGCTCCACTTCACACATCATGGCACACACTTACATTACACACACACACACACACACACAAGGACAGAAATACATATGGTTACTGCATGGTATTTAACCATCTCTTACTTTTCCTATGCAGAAAAATACACATTCAAACATGAAAAACGTCCACAAACCCTATGGAAGACACGTCAACCTGTGATAAGTGAGAATGGAACGATATGTTATGTTATTCAATTCATAGTGAGTTCATGCTTAAAAACTGTTTAAAAAGGTTTGCAATAAATATAAATTTTAGGTTTAAAAACAATAATTTTGTTTTAACCATTTCTGATGCATTCATCAGTGATCCTCTAGAAAGCCTGAATGTGTTTGTCGATATCGACTGGTAATGCCTGTTACCCACCACTATGGATTTTCGCGCTGTTTCTCCTCATTGCAATAAACTCCTGCAAGAGAGAAACACCTTTTAAATCAGTCTCGTGATTCTTTCTCCCTGTGTTCAGGTAAAGGTTGCTAATGTTGTTTTGTTGTGATTTATATATTGTTGAGACGTTTTACAGTTGGTCCAACATGATAAATTAAGCTGAAGCTATTTTATTTTTTGTATTGTGAGATAACACGTTTTCTGTTAGGGTGGACAGACCAAAAATTTCTTAAATGTTTTGAAAATATATATTTTGCTATTCGTATGCAACATAAGACATCTTAAACTAATCCTAAATCAGATTTTATTTATCTTTTGCCGTTTTCTCATAAAAACCCTTTCTATGCGAGATTTTTGAAAAATTCCACCGCTTTAATCTTGGATTTTGTGGCACCGAGAATCTGTCAGGTTCTGATCTGCATTGTTCTATGTCACATCTCTGCTTCTATCCAGCGCGCGAGCTGCTCAGACACTCCAATCCTGATGTTACAGGCTGGTAAAAAGTATTATTCAAGAGGCCAAAACATAAAATGTATATCTTTCGATTTTTTTCAAAATTTGATAGATTGCGTATCATTGCAGGACCCAGCTATACAGAAAGTAAAAAAGTTGTGCTGATATGCTAAAATAGGTTACAAGGGAGAAAACCAACTTTTGTCATCACAGAACGTTCAGATTTCCATGCATTCCTATGGGATTTTCATCAACATGACTTCAACTAGATTTTTCTCAAAATGTATATATTTTTAAATTGATTAAACATACCTTATTTTGAAGAAAACAACCTAAGCTTTCGTTTAAGATATGTCTCCCGGTTGTGCTGACCCTCTATGAAAGGTAGCCAAAGCTTCAAAAACTATAAGCAATATTTTCATATACTTTCTCAATGTTGATCGCAACCAACATTTGATAGAATTAAGGTGTAAGTGTCTACATGCTAACTGTCGTATTTGTTTTTAATTTATTGCAAGTAGTCGCTAGTTATTGAGCTCTAAAAAGGTCTTGGACCTGAAAATTCCGGTGCCATTTTCATAGGATTCGCTTTTAGCCACATTCAGGCTAAAGATGACGTCAGAGACGTTCGATTCAATGTGTTTTCTACCTGCGCTCTAGAATCACTTGACAGTTGGTTAGCTTGGCAAGGAAAAACGCGTTCTATTGTCCACCCTATTTCTGATGGGGTATTTTTTTTAATCGACTGGTCTGAGGAGTGCCCTTGTTTTGGAGCTAAATTCTGAGCTTTAGTAAACTCCATGCTCTATGTAGCTTGTTAGCGCCACAACAAGCATTCATCTCCCTGCTTCACTAACAAAATATGGACGAATGTGTCTTGTGTTCGCCCATTTAATCCGATCAACTTCATAATCTGTTAACATATAGTGTAAACATACACCTACGAATATGTGATCTTGAATATACATAAAGATATTTTAAAAAATCCCAAGCGTTCAAATGTTCTCCTCAGTAAATTTACAGAAGCTAGAAACTTCGAGCTGCAGCAGCCTGTCCCAGTGACAGGTGGGGGGAGGGGAACACTTATTAGCGGCAAACTTTCTTTAGGTAACACATTTATCAAATTCTACAGCATGTTGACAACCTCTGTCTTGTGTCTTAAAACAGACACATTTTAAACCTTAGAAACATGTACTGTTGCTCCCATCACTGCAGTTACAAACTCAAACGTGAAACTACATAATTGTTTAAGATGCCAAAACGACCACAGTAAAATCTTGGCACTCCCCTCACTAAAATGTATATTCCCAGATGAGTTTTTCAGTTAGTAAGACAACCTGCCACTCTAATTGTAGCCAACACCTGTGTGAATATCATCCTGTATGTGGCAATGAGGTTTTCCCCTTTTAAGACTTCTGTATTAGGCTGAGAGCCCTTTGTACTGTCGGCTACTAGCCTGAACATCAATGCCACAGCTCCAATTTGATAGTCATGTACATGAGAGTCTCCTCTACAAGACTGTGCAGTGGCTCCAAATTCTGAGATGGGGTATTTTTTTTAATCAACCTTTTGTCTGAGGAGTGCCCTTGTTTTGGAGCTAAATGCAAGCAAACTGTAGCTCCCAGCACTGCAGTTACAAACACAAACATGGAACTCGAGATGCCAAAACGACCACAGTGAAATCTCGGCACTCCCCTCACTAAAATGTATATTCCCAGATGAGTTTTTCAATTAATGACACGAACTATCACTCAAATTGTAGCCAATCCCTGTCTGAATACCGTCATGTATGTGGCATTGGGGTTTTAACAGTTTAAGACGTCTGGATTTAGCCGAGTCGTCTTTACATCATTGGCAAATAACCTAAACTTCAATTCCACAACGTTAACTTGATATCAATCTGTTCAGGAAAGTCTCTTCTACATGACTGTGAAAACCGCTAACGTTTTCCAGTTGTGACTTTTGAGATATTTTAATTTAAGCCCGCTCTACAACGGAATTCCGACTGTTTTTTCTTTTGGCGTGGCGAGCGTTTTATAACTGTTAATTTGACGTGTTACCATCGTATTTAAGACTAGATATTTACCAAACAAGACCTTTGTTAACGTAACTGTATACAGATCTATCTTGTACCGCCTAAATAAGTGGATTGTGTAAATGAACTACATCCAAAGTCGCTGTCGTGAAACTAGCCTCTTTTCCACAAACGTGGAAGTAGCTTTGAGGTAAAATTAAAAACCTTTAAAAACGTCTAAATTTCGTAATGTTGTTTATATTATTGTGCATACGTATTTTAGTATAGTTACTATGTAATTTAATTACATAATTTCCCCAGGAATAACTATTAAAACGTATTTCGGAAAAAACGCTCAAACGGGTTTTACCTCCCTACTAATGCCGCAAGCATTTGCTTGTACAGTGATGTTCAATTAATGTGATTACAATAAACTCCTGCAAGAGAGAAACACCTTTTAAATCACTCTCGTGATTCTTTCTCCCTGTGTTCAGGGGTGCAACAAACCCACATGCATGCATGCATGCACACACACACAGACACATATACATACATGCACGCATACACACAACCATGTTCCATTTACGTATGTGGCAGCTGGTGTGTCCTTCCTTATCACACCTCACAGAGATCAGCCACCAGTTCCAGACCAACGCAGGTGAGAAGATCTCTTAAGCTTATCTGAATACCTGTCTATCTTTGTATCTCCCTCACTCTGGCTGTGTCCCTCACCCAGAAATGTCAGCTAGGTTCTTACTTTCATAAAGATTTTTTCATTAGTTTAATTACAAATTAAATACAATTATTAATATATAAATTATTTATATTATATCATATATAGGCGCAGCAAGTTCAGGCTAGGCACTCGGACACTGCGCTTAAACATTCACACACATCAGTATACATTATCATCATTCACACACCTCAGTTCATATCATCACTCATCCACACGTCATTAGTATTCACACTCTTCAGTACACGTCATCACTCATTACCTCACATGCACTAGCAGCGCAGGCACACAGGTAGTAAACGTAATCCATGAACACACTGTGGAAGAAATTAGATTTCCTGTGTACTTATATTAATCACTACTGAACACACCTTCTATGAAGACTGTTGTAACGTCTGAACACACCTTCTATGAAGACTGTTGTAACGTCATTACCGCCTGACTGTCACTATCTATGTTTACATTCTTGTGCCCGTGTCATGTTTCCTGTAAGTGTCACAGGTCACACTTCTGATTAACTGAATTCCTGTGCTCTCTGAGCATGAGGATGCGTCTGTCTAAAGACTTAAACTTGCACCATATGTCTGTAGCTCTGCAAGACACACATTCACATAATTCATCCTTCAGGCTAAATCTCTGTCTTAAACACACACTCCTCGGCCAGCACCTGTTCTCCATTCATTACCAATAAGAGAAACACTTATCACATGCCAGCGCTGGTTACCGTTCAAAATCACCAGCTCCAGTCACAGAAAACACATGCACACACTCGCCATTACAAGATACCATCATGTCAAACAAACACCATTCTGCTAGACCACTAATAAACCACTGAAAAAAACTCTAAAGAAGTTGCTAACATCTTCACAGAAGACTCTAGAACAGAATGTCTATCCATCGTCAGTCAAACCAACCTGAGGGTCCTCTCCATTCCTGGTTGTCTTTTTAAACTGTGGTCCCTCGCCCTGCCTCAGCCCCTGCCTATGCCCAAGCCCAGGTCTGAGGGGGGCTTTGAGGTGGGGTTTAATAGGGGTTTTGAGGGGGATGAGGCTGCGCTGGCTAGGTCTGTGGGACCCAGGGTCTGTCCAGGTAACGGCAATGTTCTTCTGAGGGGTGGGCAGGGTGCTGTGGATGGGTCTGGGCTTCGGAAGTCCTGACTTCATCTTAGAAACCCCCAGAATGGCTGGCATCTTCTGCTCCAACTTTCCCGCCCGTTTAAAAACTGACTCCACACAAGTTCACACACACTGTGCTTGACTAGCTGTGTTGCTCTCTCTCCCTACTCACCCATTTCTTTAAGGTTGGGAAACTAGGGAACACCCATACACAGACGTTCTACAGCTGGCATACACACACGTGAATACACAGAGCAAGAAAAACATTTCTCTCCCTCACAAACACACACAGGATCCAGGAAGTCCCAAAGTAGTTCCAGGGATGAAAGCAGTGTTGGGTGTCTGGCTGCCAGTTCACCACCCTAAGCATTCTAACAAGACTCTGCCAGTTCCCCTGGGATCCTCCTGCCAGGTGTTCCTGCAGCATTCAGGTAGAATGGTGAAACTGTTCCCCGAGTAGTTTCAAAGAATGTTGGAATGTTCTCTGGAGGGAGCATCAGAGATCCTCTGCACACAGTGGAAATCCAGAAAAAACAAGCAGATGAGCTGCATGTGTGGATGAAGAAAATATCTGGAAAGTAAAAAAACTTTCTCTCCGTGCTCCTGAGAAGCTTTGCATGTCTGCTCTGCTCTGTCACTCTGCTCCATCCAAAAGATTAACAGAGTGACAGGGAGACAGAAAGGCTGAAAAGGAAGGCGGGCAGGAAGGATGACAGACAGGTAATAGCGGTGGCTCTCTCTGACCGCTGGTGAATCACAATTCCAGTGCTGTGGCATCACCTCCTCTCTCTGACAGAGGACTGCTCATTGTGGCCAGAAGCCTGCTTAAACTCTGCAGTCAGCACAGTGCACTTTCACACAAAGACACACATACACAAACCACACAACACACCCATAGGGGTGCAGTGGGACTAGTCAGTTGTGAGTTAGAGTATGGTAAGGTTTTAGCTCAAACCTGTTAATAAGTGAAAAGTAGAATGTGTTTAGTGAATGGAGAACGTATGTTTATGTGGGATTTTAATGAAAGGTCACGCCAAACAAAACGTCCAGCCTGGCCACAACATTTTATATTCTTCATTTTATTTCTCTCCCTGACTTTTTCCCAGTCTACCCTTCCCTCTCACTGACCCCTGCCTGTATAAGGAGAGAGCAGGGAGGAGATAACACTAAGTGGCAGAACAGCTCTGGCTCTATCAGACACTAGAGAGGATCTGTTCTAGTTGGCACAGTGCCATGTCTGTCCTGTCTTAGGTTACTGAGTGGATTTTGCTGACCTTTGTAGTGTAAGTGTGTGTATGCTCTGTGTGTGTTATGTGTGTGTGTGTGTGTGTGTGTGTGTATAACAAAGACAGAAAGAGACAGAATGCATGTGCGCGTGCGTGTTACAAAGCCTTGACCTTGCTGATCCCAGTTGACTCAGTGATCTGCTGTGTGTTCAAATTTACAGCAGGGCTCTACGGTTGCAGACAGGTCATCAAGGGGGTGGGTATGTGTATGTGCGCCCCCCACCCCCTCATACTCACACACATACTTATGCACAGACAGAGCGGGGAGCCATCAGATCAGCATCAAGATGTCAGCTCTGATAATGTCGGCTCATTTTTGACAATCACATGCAATCTAATAGTGTGTGCATGCATGTGTGTGTGTGCATATGGATGTGTTTTTGTGTGTCCTCCCTCTGCAATGTACGCTCTGTTGACCCCTGTGTGTTACAAGCCCTGTAGTGATAGCACTATCTCCCCTGCTATTTCCGGTTCTTCAGGACTTCAGAGCTCTCTCTCTCTCTCACACACACACAGTTCTGAAAAAGTCCATGGAACTCTTTATCTCTGTGTAACACATACACATATACAACTCTAACACCTAGTGTATGCTGGGTACTGTAGGTTTGAAGCAGCTGTAGACAGAGCAGTATTTACCACTCTCTCTAAATCCCATCACTAGATTACCATCAGAATAACCAGTCAGCAAACAATCCCCTTATAGACTTAACAGGATGTCGGCCAGTGTGCCTGTTTGTATGTCTGCTTGTATGTCTGCCTGCCTCTCTGTCTGCCTGTCTGTTTGTATATCAGTCAGCCTGCCTGCTTACCTAGATACACTGCTAAAAAAGAAAAAAAAGAAAAGAAAAGGGAACCACAGACTGTCCAGGATTTGGCGGATGCTGTAGTCTGGGAGAAGATCCCTCAGGAGATCCCCCATCCGCCACCTCATCAGGAGCATGCCCAGGCGTTGTGGGGAGGCCATACACACTACTGAGCCTCATTTTGACAGGTTTTACTGACATTACATCAAACTTGGATCAGCCTGTAGTGTGGTTATCCACTTTAATTTTGAATGTGACTCCAAATCCAGACCTCCATGGATTGATACATTTGATTTCCATTGATCATTTTTGGGTGATTTTGTTGTCAGCACATTCAACTATGTAAAGAAAAAAGTATTTAATTAGATAATTTCATTCATTCAGATCTAGGATGTGTTGTTCCTTTTATTTTTTTGAGCAGTGTATATATTTAAATGAAAGTGACCAAAGCAAAAAGCTTCTTCATTTACACATGAATATATGGAGATTTGAGATGCATCATTCATCACATTCCTCTACATCCTGATTCTGGTCCAGCTCACAGCACCAGCCAGGAAGCCGCCATCAGTGGGGAGGGCTGTCGATAAAGTTGGTATAAATATAGGACTGGCACGGAAGAGGGCATTAAGGTGGCATGCCAAGGTAACAGAGTGAAAGGAAACAGACCTGGATTGTACTTGGTGCTAGCCCACTTGAAGCCTTTACTAACCTTCACCCCATGTTAAACCCAAACCTGTACCAAAACTCTCATACTCTTTACTAATGACGTCTCTCTTACACCCACGGACCAGACCAGATGGGAATTGTACAGTACTGATTTAGATCGTATTTCAGTCCATACGCTCGCTCAATGACACTCACACACTTGCTTACATGCATGCACGCACACACATGCACGCACACAACTACATACACACGGTCTGAATTAAATGAATACCCTTTGTGATGATACTTCCTTTTTCCCCTGCGACCTCATCTCACAGACAGGAAACGCACATGACAGGAAACACAGTAGCCTATAAAACGTCTTGGATGAATTGTAGTCCTATAAGCTTGTTTCTAGAAATGTTGGGTACCGAACCAATTACGTCTAGCAATGGCAGATGCGTGTGCGGTGTGCGACTGTGTTTGTGTGAGTATGTAATATGAGTGTGTGTGTGTGTGTGTGTGTGTGGTGTGAATGTGAAATACAGGTGACCAGGAACCGCAGCTGTGCTTTAAAAACACACTACTCAACATAAGCAATGACACGATTAAGCTTGTACGTTTGACATAAATACATGCTGGTACCACTATGGTGGTAAGCTGTGGGCCCTTATAATAATTACCGCCATCCAGAGGTCCTACCCCAGAGCCTTGATTCCCACTAGTTTGCGTACAGAGCGGACACATCCACAGGAGACGCAGAGGCAACAGCACTCCATGCCACACTTTCACACCTGGAGCGGCAGGGGAGCTATATGCGGATGCTCTTTGTGGACTACGGCTCTGCATACAACCCCCTCCTCCCACACAAAATGGTGGTCAAGCTGGTGGACCTCGGGCTCCAATATACTACATGCAGGTGGATCAGCAGTTTCCTCTCTGGTCGCAGACAGAGAGTCAGAGTGGGCCATCACATGTCCACAGCCCTTAGCATCAGCACTGGCTGCCCCCCAGGGCTGTGTGCTGATTCCCCTGCTCCGCTGCCTCTACACACACACAACGGCACCCCTGTCCATCACAGCAACACCATTGTGAAGTTTGCAGATGACACCACAGGGCTCGTCTCTGGGTGGGGGGCGGGGGGGGGGGGCGATGAATCCACCTACAGAGAAAAAGTGGAGCGGCTGTCGAATTGGTGCACGGCCAACAACCTTCTCCTTAACACTGCAACGACAAAATAATTCATCATAGGTTATATTATAATATATAATATATTATAGGGGAGAGAAGACGGAGATTCTACCCTTGATCATCAGAGGGGATAGTGTGGAGAGGGTGGCAGACTTCTGCCTCCTGGGAGTCCACATACAGGACAGCCTATCCTGGAGGATGAACGCCTTTGAGCTGCTGAAAAAGGTCCAGCAGACTGTACTTCCTGAGAATACTCAGGAGGAATAATATCACACAGAGACTGCAAAGTAGCTCAGATTTAAGCGCTCCAGAGGGTCAAACACCACTCAAAAGATTGTTGGCTGCGCCCTCCCTGCACTGGAAGAGTCACACAAATCCCGTTATCTCAACAACAACAAAAACACAAACATCACAAAAAACACGTCACACAACCTCAAACACAGTTTTTATCCAACTGCAATAACCACTGTTATGTTAAATGTTGCCAACAATCAGTGTTGGGCAAGCTACTTGGAAAATGTAGTGAGCTAAGCTACCAGTTACTCTGCATGAAATTAAGCTTCACTACACCGAAGCTACCCCCCTGAGAAATGTAGCAAGCTAAGCTACAGCAACATGGCAAAAGTAGTTTAACTACATCAAAACTATTTTTTTATTATTGTGTGCGTGCTGCAAGGCGCACAGTATGTTATTACTAGCGTTTATTATTATTGTGTGCGTGCTGCAAGGCGCACACTATGTTATTACTAGCGTTTATTATTGTGTGCGTGCTGCAAGGCGCACACTATGTTATTACTAGCGTTTATTATTGTGTGCGTGCTGCAAGGCGCACACTATGTTATTACTAGAGTTTATTATTATTATTGTGTGCGTGCTGCAAGGCGCACACTATGTTATTACTAGCGTTTATTGTGTGCGTGCTGTAAGGCGCACACTATGTTATTACTAGCGTTTATTGTGTGCGTGCTGCAAGGCGCATACTATGTTATTACTAGCGTTTATTGTGTGCGTGCTGCAAGGCGCATACTATGTTATTACTAGCGTTTATTGTGTGCGTGCTGCAAGGCGCACACTATGTTATTACTAGCGTTTATTATTGTGGGCGTGCTGCAAGGCGCACACTATGTTATTACTAGCGTTTATTGTGTGCGTGCTGCAAGGCGCACACTATGTTATTACTAGCGTTTATTGTGTGCGTGCTGCAAGGCGCACACTATGTTATTACTAGCGTTTATTATTATTGTGTGCGTGCTGCAAGGCGCACACTATGTTATTACTAGCGTTTATTATTATTATTATTATTATTATTCTTACGCCGTTTTTTGGCTCAAAACATCTACCAGAGTTTTTGACGCACATACACAAAAGTTATATCAAAACGTGCGGCTCGGCCCCGACGTGTGCTATGATTTTTCTAAGACTTTTGGCGAACAATTTTGCCCAAAAATGGCCAAAAACCACACCAGAAAAATTAATGGGTGTTAATGGAGAGAATGTTTGAAAACTAGAGTGGGTGATGTCATCGCTAGAGTGGAGAGGAGACAGAAGAATTTGTGAACAAAATAAAACATATTCGACTACCATGGCCTCAAATGCAACACTACAGACACAATTTATACATAGAAACGTAGGAAAATGTGTCCTCTAGCTCACACTTGCTTTACTTTATCTGTCAGGTTTATTGTTTTAGCTTGACATGCGAAAATTCGGCCGCAGCACCCATGAAGAGCCTCATAGACTCCCATGTTAAAAGTGCCAGGAAAATTTCAGGAGGAACACAAAACTAACACTTTTTAGAATTGCTCCCAAGAGCACATTTCTTCACTTGTCAACACAAAATGTCTATGTAGACGTTCAGGAAGGGCTCAGCCGGCTTCACGTTAACCTGGTTTTATGATTGGAAACACGGTTTGGCCAGAAATCCTTCCTGTTCGAGGGGTGCTGTAAGCCTTTTCTCTCTGTCTGTTCAACTGACATGACAGTTGCAACTGTCTGCTTTAGTTTGTTACTTAGCAACGTGCTTGAAAGAGGAGAGGGGAAGACGGTGGTCATTTTATGAACAGTAATTCATTTCACATTTATTAACTTTAATTGGAGGATATTTACTGGAGGAATCAAATTGGCTCTTTTTGTTTCGGGTGTATTTATAAACTGTACTCCAGCTCAACTCTTCCTCTCTGGCTCTAAGTCTCTAAGGTAAGCGAACATCTTTTTCAACTCTTTCGCTAGCATGCTATCTAAAATGTAGGTTTTTGTCTTCTTTAACATTTGGGCTCATAGGTATTCATGTGCTTATCAGTCAGGATTTACAACTGACATTCCAACTAGCTGTAAAGATATGCTGTTTGCTAACATTAGCGACCAATGCTGAAATTAGCGCTTAAGCTAATTGCTAGTGCATCAGCATATGTTTCTAGCATGCTAAGATGTGGGTTTTGGACTTCTTTAACATTTGGGCTTATATGTATTAAGGTGCTTATCAGTCAGGACGGTGGTGGAGGGTTATGGGGGGGGGGTTATTTGTGTGCATTTTGACCGTTTAGGGTCGTTTTCGGAGGGGGGGGGGGGCGATCGACGTTCGCGGGGGGCGGGGGGGGCTCGTGCGGGGGGGTTTGAGGGCAGGGTTCATGTGGTGGGGTCCATAGGATTCTAACGAGATATTGGGGAGGTGTGTGGGAGGTCGGGTTGATGAGCTATGAGCCTATTTGTGGGAGAGGTTTGAGAATCGCGATTGATTTACATGCACCTTCAAGCGGAGATTGTGACGTTGCGGGGGGCTCGGGGGGGCGATTTCGGAAGGGTTTGGGGTATTGGGGAGGTGTGTGGGGGGTTGGGATCGGCAGTTCCATAGAGAAACAGTGGGGATTAAATACAGGTCTTTTAGGAATTGCTATTTAAATTGTTGGGGGGGCTTGCTGTAAACCATTCATAATCGTCTGGATACTGGTTGACCTTGCAAACTATTGGCTAGTGTTGTATGGGGAGTCCTGTAGTCCTGTAGTTTATAGATGATTAAACCTGTGTGTCTGCTACTAAGTGATTCATTGCACTGAATGGTTTGATTGACAGTTCATCATTAAGTCATTAATGTACAGACTGCCTGTGTGTATGCACATATATGTATCTATCTATATATATATATATATATATATATATATATATATATATATGTGTGTGTGTGTGTATGTGCGTGTGTGTTTTTCTCAATTAATGTTGGATAAAAAGCACTGTTTTTGTTAGTGTGATATCAGAACTGTGTGACCTAGTGCTTTTTGTGAATTTTGATGCTAGCTTATTGCTGAATCCTGATTTGTTACATGTTTGATTGCATTTGGATTGATTTGACATTTAACACAGCTGTATAACTTTATAATGTTATCTGATATTTATAATGCGGTATCATTTTGATAAAAGGTGTATTTCTAATACCAAAGTCATAGCCATTGATGGCCTAATTCTGGCATTGGATGTATTTGGGTCTTTTTACACTCTAAGTTTTTTAAAGCATTTATCACTATTATCAAATTAGAACCAAACTCATACTATGCTACTGAACTGTAATGTAAAGTGATACCTGACACAGAGTGACCAATGGTTTACTGCTTGCTTACTACTTAAACTTAAACTGTGGCAGTGTGCTCAAGTGGAGCTGTCTTTAATCCTGCTGAAATTCGTGTTTACGCTACTACTAGTGCATCAGCATATGAACACCTGTTGAAAGCTTGATCTGTCACATACCTAAGCAATGGTAGAAGTCATATTCTGAAAATTACTCAACAGTGTCAGTGATCTATGGGGGGGAGTCCTGGGCCAGAGTCACGCACACTCAAAATTTCTTTAGGAATTTTTTTCTAGTTATTATACTTATTCTTACGCCGTTTTTTTGGCTCAAAACACCTACCAGAGTTTTTGACGCATATACACAAAAGTTATATCAAAACGTGCGGCTCGGCCCCGACATGTGTGCTATGACTTTTTTTTACGACTTTTGCCGAAATATTTTGCCAAAAATTGGCAAAAACCACACCAAAAAAATTTATGGGTGTCAATGGAGAGAATGTTTGAGAGGTAGAGTGGTGATGTCATCGCTAGAGTGGGGAGAAGAGAGAGAAATGTGTAAAAAAAATAAAACGTATTCGACTACCATGGCCTCAAATGCACCACTACAGACACAATTTATACATAGAAACTTAGGAAAATGTGTCCTCTAGCTCACACTTGCTTTACTTTATCTGTCAGATTTATTGTTTTAGCTTGACATGCGAAGATTCGGCCGCAGCACCCATGAACAGCCTTTTAGAATTGCTCACAAGAGCACATTTCTTCACTTGTCAACACAAAATGCCTATGTAGACGTTCAGGAAGGGCTCAGCCTGCTTCACGTTAACCTGGTTTTATGATTGGAAACACGGTTTGGCCAGAAATCCTTCCTGTTCGAGGGGTGCTGTAAGTCTTTTCTTTCTGTCCAACTGCCATGACAGTTGCAACTCAGCTGCAACTCATTAGTTCGTTACTTAGCAACGTGCTTGAAAGAGGAGAGGGGAAAACGGTGGCCATTTTATGAACAGTAATTCATTTCAGATTTAATAACTTTAATTGGAGGATATTTACTGGAGGAATCAAATTGGCTCTTTTTGTTTCGGGTGTATTTATAAACTGTACTCTAACTCAACTCTTCCTCTCTGGCTCTAAGTCTCTAAGGTAAGCGAACATCTTTTACAACTCTTTCGCTAGCATGCTATCATAAATGTAAGTTTTTGATTTCTTTAACATTTGGGCTCATAGGTATTCATGTGCTTATCAGTCAGGATTTACAACTGACATTCCAACTAGCTGTAAAGATATGCTGTTTGCTAACATTAGCGACCAATGCTGAAATTAGCGCTTAAGCTAATTGCTAGTGCATCAGCATATGTTTCGCTAGCATGCTATCTAATATGTGGGTTTTTGACTTCTTTAACATTTGGGCTTATATGTATTCATGTGCTTATCAGTCAGGACGGTGGTGGAGGGTTGTGGGGAGGGTAGTGGGGGGGGTTATATGTGTGCATTTTGACTGTTTAGGGTAGTTTTCGGAGGGGGGGGGCGATCGGCGTTCGCGGGGGGCGGGGGGGCTCGTGCGGGGGGGTTTGAGGGCAGGGTTCATGTGGTGGGGTCCATAGGAATCTAACGAGATATTGGGGAGGTGTGTGGGAGGTCGGGTTGATGAGCTATGAGCCTATTTGGGGGAGAGGTTTGAGAATCGCGATTGATTACCTGCACTTTCAAGCGGAGATTGTGACGTTGCGGGGGGCTCGGGGGGGCGATTTCGGAGGGGTTTGAGGCCAGAGTTATGGCGCTTTTCCACCACATGAAATCAGCTCGCCTTGCCTCGCATTTTTTGCGTTTCCACCGCAGTTCCATGGTACCTGGTACCTGCTAGCGGGTACTTTTTTGGTACCTTCTCGCTCTAGGTACCAGGCGATCTTAAGTCGAGCTAAAAGGTGACGTCAGCAGACGGCCGGCCATTGATTGGCCAGAAAGTGTGACGAAGTCACGAGAGCGACTTAAAGCAACAGCGCCGCAGCTAATACTTATTACTATCAGATACAGTCCATTACACCAACAGTCTACAAGCTTTTTAAAAGTCAGATAATTTACAAAAGACTAGTTCGTCAACATGGCTAAAATTATAATGTGGGTTCTGTCCACTTGTGGGTTGCGTTGGTGTTATTTAGGTCGCGTACAAAAATACGTCACGGCCTACGTCACGCCCCTTTCGCCGACGACCAGGAAGTACTGCAATTTGCGGTGGAAAACCACCGGTGTTTACTACAAACCGAGTCGAGTCGAGTAGAGTCGTTCTACATTTGCGGTGGAAAAGCGCCATCAATGTGGTGGGGTCCAGACGAATCGAACCAGGTATTGGGGAGGTGTGTGGGTGGTCTGGATCGGCAGTTATGAAGATGATTGAACCTGTGTGTCTGCTACTAAGTGATTCATTGCACTGAATGGTTTGATTGACAGTTCATCAATAAGTCATTAATGTACAGACTGCCTGTGTGTATGCACATATGTGTATCTATAGATATATATATATATGTGTATGTGTGTGTGTGTGTGTGTGTGCGTGTGTGTATGTGCGTGTGTGTTTTTCTCAATTAATGTTGGATAAAAAGCACTGTTTTTGTTAGTGTGATATCAGAACTGTGTGACCTAGTGCTTTTTGTGAATTTTGATGCTAGCTTATTGCTGAATCCTGATTTGTTACATGTTTGATTGCATGTGGATTGATTTGACATTTAACACTGAAACAGCTGTATAACTTTATAATGTATAAATATATAATGTTATCTGATATTTATAATGCGGTATCATTTTGATAAAAGGTGTATTTCTAATACCAAAATCATAGCCATTGATGGCCTAATTCTGGCATTGGATGTATTTGGGTCATTTTACACTCTAAGTTTTTGAAAGCATTTATCACTATTATCAAATTAGAACCAAACTATTACTATGCTACTGAACTGTAATGTAAAGTGCTACCTGACACAGAGTGACAAATTGTTTACTGCTTGCTTACCACTTAAACTTAAACTGTGGCAGTGTGCTCAAGTGGAGCTGTCTTTAATCCTGCTGAAATTAGTGTTTACGCTACTACTAGTGCATCAGCAAATGAACACCTGTTGAAAGCTTGATCTGTCACATACCTAAGCAATGGTAGAAGTCATATTCTGAAAATTACTCAACAGTGTCAGTGATGTATGGGGGAGAGTCCCGGGCCAGAGTCACGCACACTAAAAATTTCTTTCGGAATTTTTTTCTAGTTATATATAACTTCATTCCAAAGCAAAGCTATCTCAGTGATCAATAAAACTGTCAATCAGACAAATAAGCAGGCAAAAATGTTACATTCAATTGTTTTATTAAACAATTATTAACCTGTGCTCTCACTGCTCCAAAACCAGAAGACAAAACGTGCTCCACTTATTAACAAAAAGCAGAAAGACCTGCTCTAAACTGCTCTATTATGTTTATTTTGAACTATGCCATTAAAGACAATGTGCAACTAACTCAACGTCCTCCTCACCCTCTGCCATCTTTCCACCAAGTAACGTAACTCACGCAAGCAAGCTTGTCTGTATTCCCCTGCATCAGAGACGAGCCCAAGGATTGGTCCGTGATGTCACCGTCATACGGAAGTGCTTCTGTTGGCTCCACCTACACGGCCTTGTATGGCGGTAGTGTCACTGACTCCTGCTTTTATTTCAGACCGCAGCAGAAATGTTCAGAGATGTTTGTAAAAATGTAGCTTGTGTGGACGCTACCGTACTACTTGGTTAATAAAAGAGCTAAGCTACTGAAAAGCTATTTGATTCAGAAAACAGCGACGCTACCACCATGTTACTGAGAAATGTAGTTAAACTAGTAACGCCGCTACTTGTAGTGACGTTACTGCCCAACACTGCCAACAATTAATGTGCACAATGTTATGTTTTATTTTATGACTGTGGATGCATGACTGGGTGTGTTTATGGAAATGTCTTCTGTGTTATTTCTATTTTAGTAATATTAGCAATTAATGAAATTTTAGTTTTAGGTATATTTATTCATATATATATATTTGTAATTTTAGCTCTTAATTTCATTTTTAGAAAGACACCGAATGATGCATTTTTATTTTCATAAATATCAAATAAATAAATATCTACTCTATTTGTCCACAAACTAGACTATATCCATTCTGAGTTTTACTGGACATTTTAGGGTAGCTTAATTCATATTTTTACTAAAATATGCTATTTGCATTGAGCATATCGATATCACTATTGACCAGATGGGGGCAGAACTTACTCTTCCCTCATTGAGGTGACAGCTATGACAAAACTTTATCTTATTAGTTAACTCAGAAACTTGAATAATCATGATTTTCAGATTAATATTGATATATCTTTCCCTTCTGCATTGTAGGATCATATCTTAATTAAGACAATGCAGTTGTCTATATCCCTAAATTGCAAACTGTCAATTTTAATAACAATTACTGCAATAATTAGATTTCATTCAAAGACACTGACTGAACAAATACACATCCCCATGCAGCTGCAAGCCTCATGTAACCTCACTCCCACATTAACGTATTCACTAAACAAACAAAGAGCACAAACATTAGCCCTGTTATGAATCATGCATCATCTTGTGTCTGAGCCTCTGCTGCCTGTAGTCCATCCTGTCACCTCGTTGCCTCGGCACTCATCCATTATTAACCTCTGCAAACCCGCAGAGAGGGTGCGAGGGGAAGAGGAGGATGAGAAGGGAAGAAGGGGAGAAGGTATGGGGAAGGCAAGGACAGGACAGAAGGTGGGAAGGAGGGGTGAGCAACATAGAGGGGGGTGCCCTTTGAAAACGCATCTCTATGAGGTGGTCTCTCTCCCCTCAACGTTCTCTCCTTTATTCACACCCTCATTTATTTATTAACAGGGAAGCACTCATTCTACCACCCTGAGTGATGACAAAGTGAGAGAGAGAGAGAGAGAGAGAGTCAAAAAGCTAACATGAAACGAGAAAGAGGGTGAGCATGAGAGATACCCTTCATGAATTTTCTTGCTTCTGCGTCACTGAATAACAGAGAATTCTCACACCTTCCTCTCTCCTGTCCACCTTCTGTCACCCCTTCCCTCCATTTGACCCCCCATAAGATCCTTTCATCATTCTATATCCATCCATCTCAATCGCTCTTCCCTCTCTTCCTCTATCCTTTCCTGCCATAGATCGATACTGTGTCTCCAGAGCAGTTCAGGCATTTGGAGAGATGAGTTTGATTATAGTCTCTCACCAACCCAGTTCCTGGGAGCTGATGGTAACCCAGAACTGCCAACATCGTTGGCTCACTGTAATTATTCTAGAGGCAGAGGAGGCCAAAGTAAAGATTCTTTGACACTGTCTTTATGATGGACTACAACATTTTGGGGGGGTTATAAAAAATATATATATATTGATACTTGGGTTCATGTTTAGGCATCTCATTACTGATGTTGTACACTGCAGCAAAATAGAATTAGTGCCAACCAACAATTGTTGAAAGGGTATTAGGAATGCCTTGATCATAACCATCACTATAATAACATCAAGATGCAACTCTAAAGTTAAAGTATAATAATAATTAACGTGAGCTGGTGGAGAAGCTGGGATAACAGTAGTGTACTGGTGTTTCCAGGTTCTTTACAGAGCTCTAAATACCAGGTCAGCATTGACAAACCAGATTACACACAACACACTAGCCAATATAACAGATTACTGTGCTAATCCAGTGTCTCCTGGCACTCCACAGTTCTGAGGGTGATCCTCTGATAGGCTAATCTCAGAGACAGTTTCACTGATACTCCTGGGTACTCCTGGGTTCACATGAACGATAAAAAAATATGCTTTACCAATAATCTATTCATAATGCACTACAATAAAAATTGAACACAAACAATTGATCAAAATACGCATACATCAACCTGTTTCTCTCTCAAACACATTCACAGTGAATAGCTTCTCAGAGCTTTTGTCTTTGTGAAAAAATATGGTGGATTTGCATATCAATAGGAAGAGAGAGAAAATGGGGGGAAAAGGATTTGGTGGTGAAGGAGAAGACAGAATGAAAGAAGACTACAAAGAGGGAAAGGATACAGAGAGAAAGAGGAAGAGGGAGGACAGACATAAGTGAGAGAATGCGTGAGGAAGAAAGTCCTTGCGTCTCTCAGGACAATTCATTAAACATCTTTCTATCCCTGTCAGTCTCTTTCCATGTCTTTCCATAATTCTCATCTCCCTCACTTTTTCTCCATCTCCCGCAATCTCTTTCCATCTTTCTTAGTCTCTCGCCATCATTCTAAGTCTCTCTTCATCCATGCCTGTCTCAAGCTCTCTCCATCTATCTCTGCTTCTCTCCTGTCTACAGTAAACCACAGCCCTCTGGGACCCAGGCCTGCATAGCAGAGCAGAGCTAACCCACAGCCTCCCCACTACTCTCACTGCAATATTGATGAGGCGATGATGTCAGGCCCCCCCTGCTTTTTTCTACTGTGCTGTACTATGTCTCGGGCAGAAAGGGCTCCCACTCTGGAGAGCCCTGATCCAGGTCACTGCTGAGGATAGGAGAGCAGAGGAGCAGGCCATGGAACAGACACCTGTGCTTGTTAGCCTTCTAGGCTGTTAGCAACTTTGTGTATTGTAACTGTGTATTTGCTGCCTCTTGGCCAGGACACCTTTGGAAGATAGTTTTTTTTTATCTCAATGGGACTCTCCTGGTAAAATAAAATAAAAATAGCATGTTTGCTTATTCAGTCTGGTGTCTTATTAGCCTTTTAGTCTACTAGCTGGTTATTATATTAGCCTGCAATCTTTTTGCCAATCTGGAAGTTTTCTACTAGCTTCTTACCAGCCAGTTAACCTTTTATCAGCCAGTTAAAGAAGGGGAGTGGATTTGGGTCAGATTTGGATCTAATCATTTGTACAAACATGCAACTGTGCAGATGTCTGACAAGATCCAATCCCTAGATGAACGACTACAATTGAAAAACTAAATTAATTCACTACAGCCAGGCCCTACTACCCTAATCTCATATAGCATCACATCTGGCAACCAGTCTCATATATGTATTTGTGTTGTCCTGCAACATCCTACACAGGTACAGAAGAACTGACTTATTGCTGACCATATACACTCTCTCCCTCCCTTACACACACACATTCACAAACTCTCACACAGACACACACAGTATGTTCATACATTCATATCACTTTCTCACACGTGTGCATACCCACACACTACACATCTATTCAGAAAGGTACAGTTGGGTACAGCTGACTTCCTATTCAAAGTGCACTTCAAATTAATTGTGAAATCACTTCATCAGTTTGAGAAGTTTAGTTTATCTACCCTAGTGTTTTCCCTGTGTTCCACCTGTGTCATTGTTGACCATCTTTCTGTGGGGTCGTTAGTGTTGTTGCTTTCACCTGTGTTGGGTTCGGTGTATTTACAGTAAATCCTTGTCCCCGTTACACCCGTTATTTTGTTACTTGCTTCGTCGGTCTCCTTGCGCATGGGTCCCTGCACACCCATTACAGAGGGGAGGCAACAGAGGCAGTGTAATACTGGAGCAGGCCCTACACCTGTGGGGAGAGGGGATTAGAGCTGCACCCCCCACCACCCCAGGTTCATCAGATCAGTCCTTCCACCTGGCCTACTGCTGCTCTTGGCTCAACTCACTAACAGAAGGGGTTTGAGGGAGAGTGAGCGACAGAGACATGAAGAATGAGAGGGAAAGAGGACAGAGCAGAGAAGAAAAGGTGGAGGGAGAGGGGAAAAAGAGAAAAAGAACTAGTGAAGGGAGACCTCAAAACCTCACAGATTAACTGAGATTGACAACCATCAAAATTGAGAAATCGTGACCTTAGTCATTAAACAACTAGATCATGCACTTTAGGGAATTGTGTAACATATTTCAACATCTTACTACTGCTACATACTATTGCTGCTCTAGGTAATATAGAGCAGATATCATCTATTAACCTATGTGCTAGACAACCTGCATTTCTTCTGATTGGCCATAAGGTTTTGGTCATTCATCCCCTTACTCAACAGTGAACAGACCCAGGTCACTGGTGTTTTCTCTATCAGGAGAGAAAGTTAATTAAACTGAATCTCTCACTTTTAACACAGCTACAGTGGAACTCACTGGTAACACACCTACAAGGTAACTTGTACTGGTAATAAAACCTGTACAGTTTTTTATGAATAAATGTAATACAGATACAGTGTAATTTACTGATAACACAGCTAAAGTGTAACCCACTGGTAAAACAGCTACATGGTAACTCTTGTAACACTACAGCATAACTCTCACTTGTAACACAGCAATAGTGTATCTCTGTGACACTAAGATCCACTTTCAACCAAAGTAAAACCAATGGCTCCAATGGCTTGTTAAATAAAAGAGAGAGTAATAAGAGACAAAAGAGCTTCAACTAAACACATCAAGGAAATCAATGGTTCAAACGGTTAAAGGTTCAGTTCCTTGAAAAGTTCCCGATTCAGGACTGACTCTAATCTCTAGGCTGTCAGGGTGTGAAGTCTAACAGTGTCTGACATAAATCGTCCACAGACCTCAATCCAGCCATGGACTACAAGCCACCATCCACTCTAGCTCTGGACCACGAGCCTCACTCCCCAGACCCTGTTGACGAGTTAGGTTCACTGTCAGAGCCTGGCTGATGGAACTGACAGCAGTCCAGCTCACTGAGGTCCCTCACTGCAGACCCACTCAACCATAAAGGAGAGAGCAGGGCTGGTGAGAGGACGGGAGGGGAGAAGATAGACAGAGATTCCTAGGTAAGTACAAGATTTGACTTTCCACTGTAAAAATCCCAGTTTTCGCTGGCCCAGAGTCTTGAAAACGCATTCAAGCACACCAGTCACACATCGATTTGTATGAAAGAGACAGTCCAGGATTTATCATTTATCTCAAGCTATCTCCTGGAACAGTTACAGTAGTACACAATTACTCTCACAGCAAGTCTGCCTCTCTAAAATGCAGTCTCCGACCTCTACAAGGCCATCCAGGGTTTCTACATGGCCGATGTGGGAAGAGGTTATTAATTAAAGATGCTACCCTCATAATCAAAGATGAGAAGCACAGTGCTCTGGGACATGCATTATTCAACAGTGGTGGCAAAGCTGACGTTTGGTCAGTCTCAGGTCTCCAGTGTTATTCTAGTAAGGACTCATACTGAATAAGCATTGAAGTTCTTATTAAGTAAGTATTTAAGTCTCCTTTAACATGCAGTTTACATGCAGCCTTGGTTGGTAGAGACTCTGGGATGATAATCAAGTATTGAGCTGAGTTCCCATCCGGCCATTGAGACAGAAGGAGACCCTGGTAATAGACAAAGCCCTCTAGGATTCACCTCACCCCAGAGCAAGTCTCCTGAAGTCCAGGACATCTTCTTGTTAAGTAACACTGTGTAACACAGAATAGTACACACGAATGAAATAGAGGGTAGGTCATAGCGAGATGGAATTAGGCTGACAGAAGGCACTGAAGAGTGAGAGCACGAGAGTGCAAAAAAGACCAAGAGACAGCGAGTCGAGAGTCGAGAGTGAGAATGTGTGTGAGAAAGAGAAAGAAAAAGTGTAACATTTTAAATAGAGAGAGGGTTAAAAGAGAGAATGAGAAGAGAAAGAGTAGTAGGACTCCTAGTCCAACACTAGGTTCAAAGTGGGACTTTCTCCTGCTGAGTCATTAGAGTCAATCACGCAAAGTTGTCTGGGTGAACGATCTAATCTCACTGACAGCATCTCTGCCAAGCAACCTTGCTACACCATAGCGTGACCAATAGGTTAAGGGGTCCTAATCATGCGGCTGGAGCAGATGGAGAGGGATACCCAACAACAATACCTCTCATTAAATATACAACAGAATCTCTGCATATTGTATTTATGCATGGATGTGTAAGTACCCACAAACTAAAGGTCATGCATCAATTACCAATATTCACTGTGATCCTCCAGACCAAACCACTAGACAATTTCAAACTAAAGGAAAATATTAGTGAAACATTTAATAAAACAGCACTTTTTCCATACAATACTATTGTGTAATATAGTACAGTGTGATTAACTGCTGTCTCTAAATTCAGTTGTAAATAGAAGTCAAAATTCTACAATATGAAAATATATTGTTAATTTGCTTTTGACAATTTACCTTCTTGTGGTCACCTGACCTGTATGTGACTTGGACGATAACCTACCTGTTTCTGTTCAGTCAGAGCATGGCTCACCGTCTTCTTCCTGTGGGAGTGATGACGGTGATGATGATGGTTCCCCTCTTCCATCTCAGGGTGAATGCAAGATATATCTCCTTTCTTTATCTCTACCCTCCTCTCTCTCTCTCTCTCTCTCTCTCTCTTCCCTGTCTCTCTCGTTCTCTCTATCACGTTCACACACACTGTAACCCACGGGTCGAATACCAGAGAGGAAGAGAGAGATACCTGATTGATCCCTTCTCAGTCCCTCTCTCAATCCATTATCTGATCTCTCCCGGAGGATTTGGGGTCTGTGTTGAGGTCACTTGTGTGGTCAACCAGAGTGGCGGAGGTGGAGCGTCGACGGATGGGTAGAAGGAGAGGCTGGTTCCCTGAGGCTGCTGGAAGTCTCGGATTCATGGTTACAACGGGCACGAATCTTCTCCAACAATCACAAAAACGTCTTATTTCGAAGTTTTGGGATGAATGTATTCCAAGGTGTACACCTCCCTTCCAGACGTTAATCTTAAACACGCGCACTCAACTCAGTCTTCAAGTAGTTTATTGCCATCATAGACATGATCAACTCCGGACTCGCAATAAAATCCCAATTGCGATTCAGAAAGCGTTTGATCAAATGTACTTGTATTGATCGTCCATTCATTAATCAAGTACAGGCCGTCCATCTTTCATCAGAAACCGGTGGAAAGTTCTACGTCTTCTGATTTATTGTACCAAGTGCTTCCAGTAGATATTTAGACAAGCACCGCTTTCTGTCCCCTGACGAGTAGTTCAGCGGAAACTTTTCGTAACGAATCGGCTGCCATCTACCGTCAAGAAAATACACCACCGGCTCTTTTAGCAATAGGACACAACCGGAGAGGATTTCTTCTTGTGGTCAAAGGGTGGCACTATAGTCAATAGTAGCCTACAGGTGCTGGTCATATAATTAGAATATCATCAAAAAGTTGAATCTTGTATATTAGATTCATTCATTACATACATACTGATATATTTCAAATGTTTATTTATTACAATTTTGATTATTATAACTGACAACTAAGGAAAATCCCAAATTCAGTATCTCAGAAAATTAGAATATTGTGAAAAGGTTCAGTATGGAAGATACCTGGTGCCACACTCAAATCAGCTAATTAACTCAAAACACCTGCAAAGGCCTTTAACTCAATGTCTCTCAGTCTAGTTCTGTAGGCTAAACAATCATGGGGAAGACTGCTGACTTGACAAAAAAGATGACAATTGACAACTTGCACAAGGAGGGCAAGACACAAAAGGTCATTGCAAAAGAGGCTGGCTGTTCACAGAGCTCTGTGTCCAATCACATTAATAGAGAGGAGAAGGGAAGAAAGAGATGTAGAAAAAAGTGTACAAATAATAGGGATATAATCGCGCCATGGAGAGGATTGTGAAACAAAACCCATTCAAAAATGTGGGGGAGATTCACAGAGTGGACTGCAGCTGGAGTCAATGCTTCAAGGACCACTATGCACAGAGATATTCAAGACATGAGTTTCAGCTGTTGTATGCCTTGTGTCAAGCCACTCTTGAACAACAGACAGCATCAGAAGTGTCTCGCCTGGGCTAAAGACAAAAAGGACTGGACTGCTGCTGAGTGGTCCAAAGAAGAGAGGAGAGACACAATCCGCACTGCTTGAGGTCCAATGTGAAGTTTCCACAGTCAGTGATGGTTTGGGGTGCCATGTCATCTGCTGGTGTTGGTTCACTGTTTCTGAGGTCCAAGGTCAACGCAGCCGTATATCAGGATGTTAGAACACTTCATGCTTTCTGTTGCTGACCAACTTTATGGAGATGCAGATTTCATTTTCCAACAGGACTTGGCACCTGCACACAGTGCCAACGCTACCAGTACCTGGTTAAAGGACCATTGTATCCCTGTTCTTAATTGGCCAGCAAACTCACCTGACCTTAACACCATTGAAAATCTATAGGGTTTTGTGAAGAGGAAGATGCGATATGACCGACCCAACAATGCAGAAGAGCTGAAGGCCACTATCAGAGACGCCTGGGCTCTCAAAACACATGAGCAGTGCCAGACTGTTCAACTCCATGTCATGCTGCATTGCTGCAGTAATTCAGGCAAAAGGAGCCCCAATGAAGTATTGACTGCTATACATGCTCATACTTTTCAGTTGGCTAAGATAAAAATATTTTATTTCGATTGGTCTTATGTAATATGATGATCTTCTGAGGTCTAACTACCTTCATCACCACCTGTGGGTTTGCTCAAAACTGTTTAGAACGTCTAGTGAATCTAGTGAGCAGTGAGGTCTGAATCAAACAGTCAAGCCTGACACAAGCACACCAATTCAATCAGTAAAAATCTTGCAATTTTATTTGCATATAAAGTCAACAAAATTCATCACAATAAAAAAAAGTTTCAAAAACCAGGAAACTAAACAGGCATTTACAATGACAGAGAGGACAACCAATGGCAACTTATTTTTTTGTGCTAGCAAGATTGCTTTTTCACACAGTGCAATAACTTGGGAGAAAAATTAATTAAAGAAAATGTTGAGAGTTTTCCAACCTTGCTGGGACAATTATTCAACATCAAAGTTAGTTGATGTTAGTTGAACACATATACAAAATCTGAAAATGCAGATAAATGCTATAATCGGATTTAGTATTAGGGTTGAAAGACAACCCTTCAAGCATGGCTTCACTGACCTTTGAGATCTGAAAAGATTGGTCAGGTGCAACATTACAAAATTATAACTCAATAACTTAGAAGTAAATTGCCAGATGCATGTTCTATTATGGACATGCAGGCTTGTATGAGGTGAGGCATGACTGATGAGTACCTTTTCCTGGCAGAGCAGCTGCCTACCAGTCTAGTTAACAGCTTATACTGCAAGTACCATGTCTTTATAAGACAGCTTAATAATGGTGTGAGCTGGAGGCACCAAGCCAGAACACCATCCCTGCTGGTAGACCAAGCTATGGCACCTGGCAGAAGGGAAACATGATGATCGTGATGATTATAAGAGTACATCAAATGGACCTGGAAATGCTAACAAAGTGGAAATATAGTTAACCCCTTGTTTGGCAGCCTGATTTCAGCTCGCACTTACCAAGTATTTACTCAGTCATTTGGTTTTGACATTGGTCAATACAACTTACTAGGTAAAATATTTTTTACAATGGCAAGGAAACCAAAATTGTATCTGTGCCATCGTCTGACCAATTACCATTCCTCAATATCATTCCTGAGTAAATACATGGTTGGAGAACACTGTAAAACTGATAATCACTGAAACAGGTGTAATATTCACAAAGCTCCGATCGTCAATCAGCATAAACTCCACAGACCAGAATTATCATGCATTTATCTTACAGGCAGGTTTACAAAAAAAAGACAAATATCTTCCAGATATACCATGGAGATCTTCATCTGATATAAAAATGCTGGTTTGGTGCGCCGTGTTGAGTCTAGGGGTTGGGCAGGTCGAACACAATGGGTGGGTTGGTAGGCTGGTAGCTGACTGTACAGGTAGAGGAGTTGATGAAGGTTGTGCATCCGTCTGTCATAATGCCATAGCCTTGAAGGAACACAAACAGCAGGATCTGGCCTCAACTGATAGTACGAAGTGTGCAGCTTCATTTACAGTCAAATTCCAGAAATGCATACCGTGCACAAGACAGGTAGGCCCACACAAACACACACGGAAACAGATACACAAAGGCCTGATGGACACACACAGGCATGCAAACGCATGAAGACAAACACAGAAACCCATTCTGACACAGACAAATGCTCCAGATCCCTACAGCCTGTGCAGATGTTCATCATGCTACTCTGTAGTTGCATGTGACCAGTGCTAACCTTCATGGATCCCCCCGAAGGCGTGGAGTTTGGGCTGGACTCTGTGCTGCACTGTGTTCAGCAGCTCTACACAGCCCACCCTCTGCAGCTCCTTAGGGACCCAGTCCCTAAACCCTGCAACACACACAAACTGTAACCCCAACCTGAACTGAACCCATGCGTATGAGTGATACTATGTGCATGTGTGTGTCTGAGAGTGTATGTGCTCCTGTGTGCAGATACGCATGTGTGTGTGTGCCTTACCGAGAGGAGGCCCATGGGTCATAAGGATGTCGATGTCCTCTGGAACCTGGTTCCACTTGTCCAGCAGAGACTGGCCTCGAGGCAGGTTGAAGCCCCAGCCATTGAACCACGGCGTCCTAAACACACACATTTATTTGGGAAGATTGAAAAACCACACACAATTCCAATGTGATGTTTGTCACACAAACGATACACAGTTAAAATGGGTAGTTGGTAGAATTAGAATTAGAGTAGAGAAAAAGTCAGGGATGTATTCTCATTTGCGCAGTATAACACACATGGGTCTTTTTGAACAATTACTTTCTTCTGACATGACAAATAACAGAGTGACAGAAAAAGTTAAATATATACAAGAACGATGAAAAGCTATCAAGACAGATATAGATCATGCTTGGAAGAAATTATGGATGTCCCATGTTCTAATGTTTATCACAATCAATAGATCAGCTACTTGTCAAAATATTCAGGATGTTTGCCTCAAAGATATATTTATTGATTTATTAAATATTTCTTATTTTCCCACCCCTAAGACTTCCTCAATATTTGGACTACATACAGTCAGGTCCATAAATATTTGGACATTGACACAATTTTCATCATTTTGGCTCTGTATACCACTAAAATGGATTTTAAATAAAACAATCAAGATGTGCTTTAAGTGCAGACTTTCAGCTTTAATTTCAGGGTATTTACATCCAAATCAGGTGAACGGTGTAGGAATTACAACACACTTTATATTTGCCACCCCCCTATTTAAGGGACCAAAAGTAATTGGACAATTGGCTGCTGAGCTCTTCCATGGCCAGGTGTATGTTATTCCCTCATAAAGGGAGTTCGTTATTTCATTGACAAGGAGCAGATAAAAGGTCTAGAGTTAATTTCAAGAATGGTATTTGTGTTTGGAATCTGTTGCTGTCAACTCTCAATATGAAGTCCAAAGAGCTGTCACCATCAGTGAAGCAAGCCATCGTTAGGCTGAAAAATCAAAACAAACCTATCAGAGATAGCAAGAACATTTGGTGTGGCCAAATCAACTGTTTGGTACATTCTTAAAAAGAAAGAACGCACTGGTGGGATCAGTAACTCCAAAAGACCCGGAAGACCACGGAAAACAACTGTGGTGGATGACAGAATAATTATTTCCCTGGTGAAGTTAGAACCCCTACACAACAGTTGGCCAGATCAAGAACACTCTCCAAGAGGTAGGCGTATCTGTGTCAAAGTCAACAATTAAGAGAAGACTTCACCAGAGTAAATACAGAGGGTTCACCACAAGAGGTAAACCATTGGTGAGTCTCAAAAATAGGAAAACCTGAGGCCCGTTCTTCGTACGTCGCTAACTCAGTTAGCTGGATTTGATTGTTGACGATTTGGCATGATCTTGGATCGTTTGGTTCTTCGAAGCTCATCCTAGACTTGTCGTCATAGCAACAGGTCTGTAAACTCAAACCTGCTCGGGAGCAGGTTTATTTCATGTAAACAAGATTAGATTGAGGCTTTATAAGCGGAGGAGATAGGGAAGTATGCCGCAGCCATACGCGAGCAACCTCTTGCGAAAGGTGGGAGAATAATTCGCAGAGCTTTTCAAATTAATCGGGTATTGCGGGATAAAGTGTAATTGTTGAGAGATACCGTTTTTTTTCAGCCTTTTTCTTTGTGGCTGTTATAAATAGACAAACACATCATTTAACAGTGGTTTTTAAAAGGGAGGAAAAATAAGTGGCTTTTTAAAATAAAGACAGTATGAATTAAAGGCTACCATTTTGTAGAATATTCTTGTATTTCACTTTTACTTTAATTTGTCTGCTACTTTTTGCCAGCCCACTCTCCTGGCATTTGCAGACTTTGAGGTGTTCCCTGTCGTTTTAAATAACGACTCAAATTCGGCATAACCTTCCATTAAAAGCTCTTGTTCTGATTGGGAGAAAAAGTGGGCACGTTCTTTGGCCATGCTGAACAGCCAATAGCAGCGTTGCTGATCAATGTTTCTACTATCGATACATATCCCCTTTTAAGCCAACACATGATCGTATCCAGTGATACTAATCATACACAACAGGTTTGTTCGAAGAACCCAGTTAGCCGGATCATGATTCGCACGATGAAATCATCTTGGATGTGTCATTTGATCTCGGATGTATTAAGCGACGTACGAAGAACGGGCCCCAGATTAGAGTTTGCCAAAAAACATCTAAAAGAGCCTGTACAGTTCTGGAACAACATCCTATGGACAGATGAGACCAAGATCAACTTGTACCAGAATGATGGGAAGAGAAGAGTATGGAGAAGGGAAGGAACTGCTCATGATCCAAAGCATACCACCTTGTCAGTGTGGGTGGAGGTAGTGTTATGGCGTGGGCATGTATGGCTGCCAATGGAACTGGTTGCGAAAGCAACCAAAGAGTTTCTTAAGGCAAAGAAGTGGAATGTTCTGCAATGGCCAAGTCAATCACCTGACCCAAATCCAATTGAGCATGCATTTCACTTGCTAAAGACAAAACTGAAGGGAAAATGCCCCAAGAACAAGCAGGAACTGAAGACAGTTGCAGTAGAGGCCTGGCAGAGCATCACCAGGGATGAAACCCAGCATCTGGTGATGTCTATGGGTTCCAGACTTCAGGCTGTCAATGACTGCAAAGGATTTGCAACCATGTATTAAAAGTGACAATTAGATTTAGGATTATGTTAGTTTGTCCAATTATTTTTGGTCCCTTAAAAAGGGGGGGGGGGGACCATATAAAATGTGTTGTAATTCCTACACCGTTCACCTGATTTGGATGTACATACCCTGAAATTAAAGCTGAAAGTGTGCACTTAAAGCACATCTTGATAGTTTCATTTCAAATCCATTGTGGTGGTTTACAGAGCCAAAATGATTAAAATTGTGTCAATGCCCAAATATTTATGGACCTGACTGTAGACACGACCCATGTCAAAATATTTGTCTTGCTTTCAATTTAGTTACTTGTATTATGATTTACGTTCTTTTGTGCTGTTAGAGAGTCGATAAAGTTTTTCTACCAAAAAGTCAAGTTTTGCACGTGAGAACTTACTGCTAGCGTAGTGTCACAACATCATGCCACCTTAGCAACGACGCGTATGGAACGTTCTAAGCCACAAAGATGTCAGCTAGCCATCGGGATTACTACCTTAGCTAAAAGCCTAATTTTCGCTATGTAACTAGCTAGCTATAAATCTAGGCTATTTTGGTCAAGTATAGCAAACGCATCTTAATCTGCTCCATAAATGTGTTCCCCTTCTTTTGGTCTCACTTGCATGGCGTTATGGAACCGAGCAGATAGAGTTATCTATCACTTGCATTATTTTCTAGATTTAGAATCTCTACTAGTCCGAGCTAAGCTATTGCTCATAGTACATTGCTAAGCAAGCTCATAGTACATTGCTAAGCAAGCTCATGGTACATTGCTAAGCAAGCTCATAGTACAATCTAGCACGACAGTGGCCAGCTTCCTCACGTTGGCCTCTAAACTGAGACCTAACTTTGGAATGAGTGCATTTAAGATGCTGCAAGTGACAATTATGTTAACTAAATTTCAAAGGGATTGTTTCTTAATTAATGCAATACGTGTAGGCTAAATTCCTGACAATGTCACTAGAAGAGAAAAACTCACATTTATATTTTGACATTTTAGCAGACGGTCTTATCCAGACAAGTACAGTGACATTGACCCTGAGACAAGTAGGGTGATGTGCCTTGTCCAATGACACAACGTTATGTAGCCACAGCCAGGAATCAAACTCACAACCTTCCGATCATGAGCCCAACGCCTTAACCGCTAAACCACCTGACCCCCCTGAAAAACCTAAGACACTTTTAAGTTGTAATAGGTCAGGATTGTCCAATTTATTTATTTTTATTAAACTTTTCACCTGAGGCTGCTTTGCCAAACACCATTCCCTCTTGCAGGGGAAATCAGAAGAACATTTTCATTCTACTCTTCTGTCTTATTTTAAGTTGAATATGAGCAGCAAAAAAATGCATGGGAACACTGGTGTCTAGGAAACCAATACATTTGAACTTAGGGTCTAGATTCTCAGGATTCTGATATGGTAAGGTGTCCTGATGTACTGTGGTTTACATGATTAAATGTCTCCCTGATTGAATAACAAACACCTGTTTGCTGTTTGTTATCTTTGTTTTCTCAAGTCACTATACATTCCATTCTCTGACCTTAATGCTTTAGAGACATGCTTGAAGTGCTGTCTGAACTGTTCCTATTTGTTGTCAAGGTGTTTGTTAACGCTCTCTAATCACCTGGCTGTGTAATACTTATGCACCCAGAACTTGAACCTAAAGTTACATTGTATTGTGGAGACAGGCAACAAATTATCTCTTAAGAAATACAAGAGACACAGTAAGAAAGAGATGAAGTCAGAGGAAGTTAGTCGGTCAGATGACGTACAGTGATTGTGTCTCTGCCCAGACTGAGGGGGACTGTCAGGTCAGCCTAGCTAGGGGGCAAACTGATGAAGCTGTCAACATCAATGAAAATGTTTGTAAGATTTGAACATCCACCCCAACTTTCTGACACACACACACAGCAATGGACCCACCCTAGTCTATAATCAGAGTCAGGTGGCTCAGCAGTTAAGGCGTTGGCCTCATGATCGGAAGGTTGCGAGGACTGGAGAGCTCCTCAAATATTTATCTGGTATAGAACTGAACTGAGGAGAGGAAGAACGAGGGATTTCCTGACCAGTGTGCTTTCAGTGCCTCTATAGGCAGCTTTAACACTACTTCAGAAGCTGAGGAATAGTCAGCCACAACTACAGCCCCCCCCCCTCCCCCCGCCCCCTACACCTCAGGACCCTGCCCCACACATGGGAATGCTGCCCCACCACCACCACCACCACCATCACTGTTGTCAGAAGGACACCGTTCCAAACCCCCTATTCATTCACAACCTGCATATTAAAGCATGTGTTTGTACATATTATAATTAGAGGGCTGTAAACAGCACCCATGGCCTTAGATGACCCTGCTTGGTAAATAATGAACCGTTAGTATTCATGGTGCTGGAGACCAGGGAGCTGATTTCACAGGTCGTTAGGTGGAGGTGATGGACCACCACATCACAATCACAACAACCTCATTAGAACACTTATGAGCAATTAACGAGCAAGAAGTCTCTGCAATACAAACATTTCCCATAAACCATGTAGAGAATGTTGGGTAATGTAGTCAATTATTGTCAGCAGGCTTGGTATGATGTTGGAAACATCAGAACTGAAAGTCTATTTCCCACCGAGAAGGGGAGGGGCATAGTCCCCCAAATACCTCCTCCTGTGGTTATAAACACACTAGGTGCACATTGAAGTACTGTTACAGCTATGCACTTGGTTTAATGCTGTATTTGCTATGTGCACTATTGTGCATTGCAAGCATGTAACTTCAGATGATGGATAAAAGCATCTTAATGCCTAAAACATACCAGTTTATGTCAAAGGGAAGGGCCTATCAAAAATTACACCCCTCCTGAGAGTGATTTTCACCCTTCCTGCCTTACCCAACACAGACACATGTTTAGGACTGAGCTAGCGACAGTACATGGAACAGGAAGCCGTCACCATTTAGCAGCTGTTTCCATGACAACAAGGAAGGACCAGGCCTTGCAGGCTTTCTCCTGATGTGACCCCTGGACATCACATGACCTGGTTGTGTTGGGGGTCAAATGACTCAAGTGTGGCGGCTGCTGTAAGAGGATTAGAGAAGTCGTTGATTCTCTACTGCCAGATAGCTTCTATCTACACACATTTAGACACACACATCTATTGAAATGTACATTTATTCATTTGGCAGACACTTTTATCCAAAGCGACTTACAAGAGAGAGCTTTACAAAAGAGCATCGGCCACTGAGCATAGCAACATGATAGACCCCAAATTATAGCGGGCTCATAGATTATGAAACATACATTGTGAGAAACCAATAAGGGAAGAGCTATAAGAGCATTCAGCCAAACAATTTACCAATTTAAGGCAGGCAACTCCGACAGGCAGTAGTCTACTTGTGGGAAGCGAACAACAAAGCAACAACAAGAGTTTCCCCTCTGGGATCAATAAAGTAATTCTGAATCTGAACAACAACAACAGCTGATATTTCTAAGTGCCATTAAACTCTCTTAACACTTTCATTAGTACAATCCTCATTGTTCACAATACTAACCAATAGTAAGCTCCTCACCCTACATACTAACACTAGCTACTCTACTACAGTGCTCAAGTCACAGAAACAGAAACAAATATTGCCATGAAGTCAGCCCCAGACAGATCCAGCCCCAGGTCTAAACCCAGACACGCATCCAGACCTCCAGCCAGCTGTCTATCTACAGCAGGGATGCTCAATGCATCGACCGGTCGATCGCGTAGGTACTACTGGTAGATCGCATAGCATTAAAACGTAAACGCCCTTTTTTTTTTTTTTTACAGATGTATTGAAATATGTAAAATCAAGTTTAACAAGACTTACAAACAGCAAGATCAAATCTTATATGGATAGACAAAATGCAAACGTAGACGTCAGCAAATTATCCTCACTATGACCGTACAGTTTGACCAATCTGACCTCTGCGCATGTGCTCGTATTGGCGAGTTATCTTCCAATTTACGACTTTTAAACTTAAGAGTATAACAATTTGTGGGGAAGCTGGACCAAATAAATACACTAAACTTACCATTTCCATACGGAATGGGAGTTTGATTTTTTTTTCACTATGTCATTTTCAAAGTGCGTTTGCCTCATCTGCCAGACTGCCGTCGCTACACCGAAAAAGGGAAATGTGGAGCGGCATTTTCGGATTGTACATAAAAACGACACTAACTTCCATCCGAAAAGGAACTAAAATCCCAGTTGTCAGGACAGCAGTCAAGACTTTGCTTTATTCGAGCCAATCGCTACATTAATGTGCTACCCTTTTCGGGAAGATGCTGATGTTGTTTCACTCGCATCAAAAATTACAACAGTTTCATCTGAACTCTTCTGGAGTGGAAGATGAAATTTTGACACTACAAGCCGACATTGAGCTGAAGGCCAGAGCTCATGGACAATTCTGGAGCTTACTCACAGAGGAAAAGTACTCCAACATAAGGAAATGTGCAACATCCTTGACTGCATTATTTGGCTCCACTTATTAATGCGAGTCAGCCTTGAGTGAGGCTTGGCATCTAACGTCACGTAGGTTTACCTGTTGTTACAACCCTAGGTTAGAGTGAACACCACCCACTGTATTTATGGGTGCTTAGCACCTGTCAAAGGGGGGTGGGTTATTATTTCTTTCATTTGGTGCCACTGGCAGTCCTCCTTGATCCCTGTGTTGTTGTTTTTTTTTATAAACGTTATTGATTTGTAAGCTGCTTTCCTTATTTTGTGTTGGGGTTGTAACAAGCAATATGGGTTCACACAATTATGCAAGGTATACTAACATATATGGTTCTTATAAAGAATTTTCAATATATTTCTGAATAATTATATGTTGCGCAATTTTGTAGTAGGTAGATCACTTTGACTCAGTCAATTTGTAAGTAGCTCGCATGCTGAAAGAGTGTGGGCACCCCTGATCTACAGTCTTCTCACTAGTTCCAGGTGGTTCACTTCAACAGTGAAGACCCAATGCTCTGCTTAAGGACCTTGTAAAAATGTTTCTAGGGTGTGTCTGGGGTATTAAGATCCGTGGAACCCATGAATGAAGCAGTATCACAGAGCTGCGAAACTGAAGCAGCATGAATTATTTGATTATACGGACGAGGCCCCAGTCAGAGTGCCCAAAACCACTGTTTCCAACAGTTCTACAAGCTTCATCTACAACAGAAAACACTGTTGCCAAGCAACACCCCAAAAATTCTGCACAATAGCTAACTACTTTTTGTTTAGGTCTACATGTTGCCAAAGGTCAGATACTTTGTATTATGTATCATTCTCAAATGTTTACAGTACATGTGTGTTTACATTTCATGTTTACCGTATTTTTCGGACTATAGGGCGCACTTAAAAGCCTTTATTTTTCTCAAAAAACGACACTGCGCTTTATAATCCAAAGCGCCTTATATAGGGATTAATTATTTTGTTTACTGACCTCTAAGCGATTTTTGTGTGGTACAAGGCACTACATACAAATGTTTTAGTACGACTTTGGTAAACTACAAAGCCGCACCGCTTGCAGCATTACCGCTACCGTAACCAGGAGTGTTGCGGAGTAATACATACTGTGCTTCACCATAATATTATTCGACTGATTTATCTGACAGTTTTTTTTCCCGCTTAATGCGCCTTATAGTCCGGTGCGCTTTATATATGAAAAAATATCGAAAATAGACCATTCATTGACAGTGCGCCTTATAATCCAGTGCGCCCTATAGTGCAAAAAATACGGTACATGTAAAATAAAATCATGTTCGTTCAGGTTCCAGTGTTAAATTAGGGTTCTAATCCAAATCAGCTCATGGAATGTGTCAAATCAAATTACTTTGTTGGAATTAACTGTTGTATAAATCACTAACCATACCACCTTAAATAGTGAGGCCAGGTCTAACAGCTGTGGACTATACAGGATAGTGCTGGCAGTCAGTCCTTACAGGAGGTCAAGGTCAGAGCTTCTGAAGGAGCCAGACTGAGGGACAAAACAGAGGGGAAAAGTGGAAGGGCAGCACGGTCCAGGGTCAGGCCTGGATTACCTCTTTGTGGGGGTTGGAGGAGGTTGTTCTGCAGGAACACTGGGCCTGGTGGGAGTCTGTGTGTGATGTGAAGCTGTTTGCGTGATGTAGGGCTTTGTATGTGATGTTGTAGGGTATATATGTGGGATGTAGGGCTGCGTGTATGTTTGTGTGTGATGCAGGTATGTGTGTATGGTGAAGGCTGTGTGATGCAGAGCTGTGTAGAGCACAGGGGGTGGGTTGTGGGTGGGTTGTGGGGCAAGTTGTGGGGCAAGTTCACACAGTGTTCTGGGCCTCGTCTCTCCCTGGGGAGGGCAGAGATCTGGGTCTCAGGTTTGATCCTCACACTAGACAAAAGGACCAGGATGTGTTGGAACAAAGGCCACTTCCTGTCGGAGGGAGGGCGGCTAGGAACATTGCCACGGCAACGGTGGACAACCCCAGATTACTGCTGACAGACCTCCCATCATGCCTCACTCATGCACACATGCCTACCTCTCCAGCACCCAAGCCAAAAATAATCTTTTTATTCAGTCCTGAGTGAGTGAAAGCCTATGATTCTGGATCTTATTGTTGCTCTTCCCTCCCAGTCTGCATTGTAAGACATTCCAGCAGCACCAGGAGGATCTTGGTGTGTCTTTGAAGCGGAAAATACATGATTAAACATGGTTAGAAGGAGCTACTTCAAAGCAGGAATTAGCAGTTGAGTGGAGGGTAGTTGGGTTCTGAAGAGAACCCAGGGCCAGGAGCTACAGATAACTACTAGGGAAGGATTCTGTACCAAACTACCTAGGGTAGGAAAACAGAGGTGATTTAGAATCCTTCCTTCACAAAAAGAGAATGACAGACAGGCAGGATGAAGGTAGACAGGTAGTGAGGGAGGCAGAAAGGGAAGAAGACAGAGAGGCAGTGAGGCAGAAAGAGAGGAGAGAGGCAGGAACAATGGAGTAGTGGTTCACAGAGCATCATGTGCTAAGAGGACTGAGCAGGCCTCTGAAAAGAGGTCAGACAGAAAAGGAAAAGGGTTTGTGTATGTGTATATGAAAGAGTGTGTGTGTGTGTGTGTAAGAGAGAGAAAACAAGAGACAGTTATCTAGCCAGGAAAGAGGCCAGGCAGGGGTCAGACAGAAACACAATGTTGGGATTCCCTGGGCTTTCAACAGAACCCTGCTGTGCTCTACTCTGCTCTGCTCTCCACCCACCTATCTATGAAGCACTGAACCAGGACCAGGACTGGAGGAAGAGGAGTCCTGCAGATGCAGGACTGTGCCAGTGTTGACATACTGTAACAATCTGCAGCAGAGCACTGTGATTCCATGCCTTCTGTCTCTATACCAGAGCCTGCAGTCTGGAAAGGGAGACCTGACTGAACCTGAACTTCTGTAAAAAGATAGGTGACACCTGTCAGAACAAATCCTCTCCTTCCTCCACAAGTGCAACAGAGCAGTCATGGTTGAGAACAGAGACTGCATCACCGCTATGAAGCCTTATCACGTAGCAGAAAGATATCTAAAACACCTGTCTCCATAGCAGATGAGACCTACACCCCCCAGATCCTCCATCACATACCAGAAGAAGGTAACATAACACCCACCACCACCTGTTTACTCATCCCCCCTGCCCCAGAACCTCCTGACTCAGAACCCCATGCTCCAGAACTCTGACACAATCCCCCGTTCCCAAAACCCTCTGCTTAGAACCCCAATGCAACCCCTCGCTTTTAAAGTCCTGAGGTAGCCATCTCATTACCATGGTGAGCCATAGATCCGGAACCCCTTGACGGTGACCTCGGAGTCCTGGAGGTAGATGCAGTTAGTGAGGAGCGCCTGGACGTCATCAAAGTCCTCCGGACGCAGCTTGGACACAGAGGGGAACCGGTAGTAATCCTGCTTCACCAGCTCCGACATGAAATCCTTATCAAACGTCAGCTCGTGGTTCCCTGCTATCACCACCTTGAACTCATACGGAAGACTTCCTGTGGAGGGAAGGTGGAGGAAAGGAGGGGGATAGAGATGGGGAAAGGTGGACAGTGGGGGTGAAAAATAGAGAGGGAGGAAAGAGGGGGAGAGAAAAATAGAAAGGGAAAGAGAGAGAAGAAGAGGAGAGTGAGCGAGCACTAGAGACAGATGCAGATGATGGTAACGTTGACTGTTAGGCACGCAATAAAACTGGAGTTGTGTATCCATGCGATAAAAAGAGGAACGACGCGGGAAGCAATAAAAAAGGAACAGCGCGGACGTAATGCGATGACGTACGCACGTCGTAAAATGGGACGCAGTAACTTGACGAGTCTGTGTGTTTACCTAGCCAGTCGTTGAACTTTTTCACCTCCGAGGGCAGTCCCAGCTCGGTGAAGTCTCCAGTGTGCAAGAGAACGTCCCCATAGGGCATCTGCATACCATCCGTTCGCGAGTGCGTGTCCGACACGCACACGAAGCGAGTGTGACCAGAGGGCTTGGGGGCGTCGTAGGGAATGGGCTCCACCCTGGCAACAGGACCAGATGAGAGAACTACATCAAGACTAGATAGAAATAAAAGCACTGACAACTAGCCGACACATTTCCATCAATCAGTCCTGCACAATCCACCTCAAAGCTAATCTGAACTGGCCTTCACAGATCTGGAGATTACAGAGTTTAATGTACAGCCGCTGCAAGGTTTCTTATGCATGGAGTGTGAATGCAAAAAGCCCTGGATATAACCAGCTATGCTAAAAGCAACGGAAGAAAATAAACTTAGGTGAAATTTAGGTGACGTACACTACCGTTCAAAAGTTTGGGGTCACCGAAACAATTTTGTGTTTTCCATGAAAAGTCACACTTATTCACTACCATATGTTGTGAAATGAATAGAAAATAGAGTCAAGACATTGACAAGGTTAGAAATAATGATTTGTATTTGAAATAAGATTTTTTTTACATCAAACTTTGCTTTCGTCAAAGAATCCTCCATTTGCAGCAATTACAGCATTGCAGACCTTTGGCATTCTAGCTGTTAATTTGTTGAGGTAATCTGGAGAAATTGCACCCCACGCTTCCAGAAGCAGCTCCCACAAGTTGGATTGGTTGGATGGGCACTTCTTGCCAACAGCTCAATGGGGTTCAGATCTGGTGACTGCGCTGGCCACTCCATTACCGATAGAATACCAGCTGCCTGCTTCTGCTCTAAATAGTTCTTGCACAATTTGGAGGTGTGTTTAGGGTCATTGTCCTGTTGTAGGATGAAATTGGCTCCAATCATGCGCTGTCCACTGGGTATGGCATGGCGTTGCAAAATGGAGTGATAGCCTTCCTTATTCAGAATCCCTTTTACCCTGTACAAATCTCCCACCTTACCAGCACCAAAGCAACCCCAGACCATCACATTACCTCCGCCATGCTTAACAGATGGCGTCAGGCATTCTTCCAGCATCTTTTCATTTGTTCTGCGTCTCACAAACGTTCTTCTTTGTGATCCAAACACCTCAAACTTGGATTCATCCGTCCACAAACACTTTTTTCCAGTCTTCCTCTGTCCAATGTCTGTGTTCTTTCGCCCATCTTAATCTTTTTCTTTTATTGGCCAGTCTCAGATATGGCTTTTTCTTTGCCACTCTGCCCTGAAGCCCAGAATCCCGCAGCCGCCTCTTCATTGTAGATGTTGACACTGGTGTTTTGCGGGTACTATTTAATGAAGATGCCAGTTGGGGACCTGTGAGGCGTCTGTTTCTCAAACTAGAGACTCTAATGTACTTATCTTCTTGTTTAGTTGTGCAACGCGGCCTCCCACTTCTTTTTCTACTCTGGTTAGAGCCTGTTTGTGCTGTCCTCTGAAGGGAGTAGTACACACCGTTGTAGGAAATCTTCAATTTCTTAGCAATTTCTCGCATGGAATAGCCTTCATTTCTAAGAACAAGAATAGACTGTCGAGTTTCAGATGAAAGTTCTCTTTTTCTGCTTCGTTTAATTGACCCCACAAATGTGATGCTCCAGAAACTCAATCTGCTCAAAGGAAGGTCAGTTTTGTAGCTTCTGTAAGGAGCTAAACTGTTTTCAGATGTGTGAACATGATTGCACAAGGGTTTTCTAATCATCAATTAGCCTTCTGAGCCAATGAGCAAACACATTGTACCATTAGAACACTGGAGTGATAGTTGCAGGAAATGGGCCTCTATACACCTATGTAGATATTGCACCAAAAACCAGACATTTGCAGCTAGAATAGTCATTTACCACATTAGCAATGTATAGAGTGTATTTCTTTAAAGTTAAGACTAGTTTAAAGTTATCTTCATTGAAAAGTACAGTGCTTTTCCTTAAAAAATAAGGACATTTCAATGTGACCCTAAACTTTTGAACGGTAGTGTACCTACACAACATACAACACAGACTACACAACACAGTCTACCCAACACATTACTTTACCTACACAACCCTTTAGAACACAGCCCAGGCAACCTTGTGGCCAAGCTTGTGTTGTTGCTAAGGGGACATCTGTCCTATGTAGGAGACAGACTCTGAGCAGGTGTAGCAACAGAAAAACAATTAAACACTGGTTAATGTAGGACTGCTTGACCACGAGGGGTGCCCAGGCCAAGCTTCTTAAGAGACCCATATGACATCTGGCCAATACTTTTGTCTGCTACAGTGTGTATTTGTGTGTGAGGCAGTGGTAAAGTAAATAGTTTTGTAAATCAGTGAAGACCCATATCAGACACCTGTTTTCTCCCTCCCTCCCTCCCTCCCTCTCTCTAACCCCTCATTGCAGACTAATGATCAAGAGTCAATAAGCCTGTAACAGATGACTGACCTCTGATTCAGCTGCTGTTAAAGACCTCATAAATCCAGATGACCTGTGACCCCCTATTACTTTAACAACGTGGAACGTGCCCTCATACAGGGAACCCCAAACAGACCCCGCTATAAGATAAGAAATCCTTTATTCATCCCACAGAAGGGAATACAGTACAGCACTCAGAGTAGCAGGTTAAAATAAAGTACCTATAAGGTACCTATAAAAGACCTATAAGGTCCAAAATAACCACTCTGTAGGGTTCAAAGTAAGGTCCGTGAAGATGTTTGGTTTAGACCCGAGAAGCTACCAGCAACAGATTGGGATTGGGTTTCTAGAAGGGATTGGGCGGACAGATGTCCAATCACTTGCTTTTGTTTTGAGTCTGCCAATCCATCAATTAATCAATTAATTTCATCAATAGTTCTATTCTAGGCATTGTTGCTTTATCGGGTCAGTGGAAGCTTCAGGCTGCCAGTGTGGGGTGAGTGTGCGTGTATGCAGACTGCCAGAATTGTGTGATTGTGTGTGTAAATTTAGGCTGCAAGTACAGGGTACATTTTGTGTTTGTGCCAGTGCACTAGGGTATCAGGCCCCGGGGGCGGAATACGCCCACCTCCCCCAAGAAGAATTAGAACAAGCAAAATTCTTTGCATAGTTTTTCATATGGATGCATTTATCCATATTTATTTATTATTATTATCATCATTTATTTCAGATCCGCCACTGGTTTGTGCAGGCTGCCAGAAGGGTCTGCTTTCAGCTCTGCTCCCAAACCCCAGATCTCACATCTACAACTGGGACATGGATTGCCTTGATAAAGTTCCAAATAAAAGAAATGAGAGCCAGGGTATATTTCTGTATGACCTAGCACTAAACAGATCTGCAGATAATTTGTTTTCTAAAAGAGTCTACATAACTAGATAGGGTTCACCTAAACTATGTACAGCAAGTGTCTTTGAATCGAAAGGATCTGCTGAATGACTACTGATGAAAGCAGTGTACTCACATGTGGACGTGGGGGGGTTGGAACCTGCTCTGATTGATGTTGTAGTGAGTGAACGCCTGCGTAGGGTTGGAGCTGTACTCATCCACTGCTACAGTCACCTTGCCTCCCTGCGAGGGAGGGTTCCTGTGTGCCATGGCTGCTCTGGCCACTCGGGCATGGGACACGGACACCTCGGCTCCTCACCAGGTTAGACAGGACCCTTCCAGCACCCTGGCATGCTCACACACACACACACTTTCAAAACACACACAGCCTGTCTTTGTCTCTCATATGCACACACACGTACTGGGACTCCTGATAACCCACTACAAACAAACAAACAAAAACAGAAAAAAGAGGTAACATTGAATTAAAAAAAGACATACTTATGTCCAATGGCCACGTTTACAATATCTACAAATCACGATTTTCAGAATAAAGCGTTACTTAATATTCGAAAATGCGCACATCAATGTCCATAGCAGCATGTGCTGCAGTAGAAAGGCACTATATTGCTACAGAACATATTCAACACCTTACATGACGGCATGAAGGCTATTTGCTGCCATTAGAAGAACAGAAAGTGTTTATGAAATGTACGTGAGAAATACTGTATTAGTGAACCAACAGTGTTGACTTATGGTTGGGTCACAAATCTGCAAAAACGGCAATGCATTCTTGATATATTTACACTAGTAACACATGCTGATTGATTAAATGTTACAATGTAACGATGTTTAGGTTACGTAGTTCCGCTGTTAAAGCTTGGAATTCCTGACCTTTGACCACAATAGTTTGCGAAGAACTTGGCGATATCTAGAAAATATTTAAGATCAGCGAGAGAACTACCATTTGCAAGTTATTCTCCCATCTCAAACAGCAGCTTGACTACAAGTCGAATCAGTCTGCTTGGCGGTAAAAGATACATAAACTAGGAATGCGTTTTAGGCAGCGTGCTGATATAAAAAAATGCACAGGGGTACAAAGATCTTTCTCCACAGTAAATGGAGAATTCAATCTGACATCGACATTTCAAGACGGCGTTCTTCCTAGTAGGCTACAGTAATGGCAATGTCGAACAATTTACAGAGGTCCAATACAACGTTTCCGTATTAACTTAAAGATAAACCCTCTCTCATCCCTTTAAAATAAATATAAGAATGAAAATATTGCTTCATTAACCTACACTCTGCATAATCGTATGTATCTTTACGTCTCGTAAATGACAAGACAGCCACCTCTAACCCACCGCTTTGTGCCTCGCAATTTTTTTCCAGCGATTTTCTTGCCAAACGAGAGGCGATATCTTGTCCTCAGGCCGATATATGTTCCTGGTCAGCGGTATGTTTAGTCAGAAATGATGTTTCGTAGATATTGTTGAAAATCTGACGGGTTTTCGGAGGTTGAGGTCGTGGCTTTCAGGGCAGAACCTTCGACCCTTCGAGACCCTGTCGTCTGGCTCTTGAGGAAATGCGACAGACATACAGGAGCGGCGAGATAGGCAGGCAGCCTCGATGTGGTAGCAAGAGAAGGGGGGAACCCGAGAGAGCAGTGCAGTGTGCGAGGACTGCCACCGGGGTCAGGGAGCATGCTCCACAGGAGCACGAGGTGTCTGACTAATGGTCTGCGGTCTCATTTATAAAGGAGTGCGTAGAATTCTTACAAAAAGTGTGCGTACGCCCAAAAGCGTAAATTGGCGTACGCACACCAAAATTCAGGGGCCTCATGTACAAAGGTTGCGTACGCACAAAAACGTGGCGTACGTCCTTTCCAACGCTCACGTTCAGGGGTCTCATTTATAAAGGAGCGCGTAGAATTCTTACTAAAAGTGTGCGTACGCCCAAAAGCGTAAATTGGCGTACGCACACAAAAATTCAGATTTATAAAACCGTGCGTACCTGTAGGCAATGTCGCTTTATAAATCACAGCTTAACCACAAGTGTGCGTACGTAAGGTATCATTGCACCCCGCCCTGAACACGCCCATTTTTAACCATAAATGGTCAATGCAAAGGACCTCATGAATGCTAATCTAGTATCATTCTCATGAACATGGCAGGTGATTCTTCTTCACAATGAATCAAGACAAACAAAAAAACAACACAATAGTGCGACAGCGCCAAGTGGCAGAACCGGAGAAGAAGCGGTAACAACTGCAGTAGTAAATTCCGTGTTTATGTATCTTACATGGCGATTAAAAACGAATTCTGAAGTGTAATGAGTGTAGTGATTGCGCGGGAGCTTAACAACTGTATTTCCAGTTTTTGACATATGATGATATATGCACAGTATTAAAGAAATATATTTAGTTATATTTGTGTTCTGTAGTTACATGCATTTCAGCCTCCTACACTGCGGTAAAAGGACAATCTGATTGTGAGACAGACAGCGCTGAATATTGATTACAAATTTGAGTTGCATTGTACAAGATGTGTATGGAACAATTATCACGCAGTTCAAGCTCAAATAACACTGATGTTATAATCATAAATTGAGTCAATGTGTGTGAGAACAACAAAATCCATAAATATTACGAGTAATAGCTTCTCCGACTTTTACTTTTTGCAGTATGTGTCTCCAATTCCCACTGTCTCCAAAAAGTGCGTAGGTTTACGGGAGGGTCATAGTTTGCGTGGAGGACCGCACATTCTACCGCCAAGTTTGTTTTTTATAAATCACTGACTTTGCGTGAAAACTGGCGTACGCACGTTTTCAGCCCCCCGTTTTGTGCGTACGCAAGCTTTATAAGTGAGACCCCTGATATTCTCTGTATTTCATCTCGATTTGAACACATTTGTACATAGTGTTTATGTGACTGAGTCTTACTGAGACAAAAGCCCAACTCTAGTAATGTTGTTTGGTGTGTGTGTGCGCGCAGGTGTTTTTTCTCCAGTATTCCAGTGTTAAGATTGAGGGACTGACTGAGGGAGCTCCATGGCAACTTTACAGGATTGTCTGTGCACATAAATCTGTGCTTTTTCCCAAAGCTAAGATGTGTTCAAGGTGGAGACAGCTTGGGCCAATTTAACAACCAGAGGTTTCACCCAAAACTTTCAGTCACAACCACCTATGAATAGGCTAAGAGGACGTAATCATGATCAATATCATCACTATGGCAGGTTCCAGAACACCTCTGTGTAACCTATTTGTTTTCACAACAGAATAGTGAACTCCAGCCTCCAGCATTCAGACTGCTTTGTTCAGAGGGCTCATAACCTGTTTGGATTTGCAACACCAAAAACAGACCAAACCAGTGTTCTACTACAATCAGTTGTTTCATAATGTTCTCAAACCATTGATTATTTAATCATTACTAGAGGGTTGGTTTATGAGTTAGAGTTGATGCATGGATCCGTAGGTATGAAAACTCAACATGTTGGAGTGAACAGGTTGCACTCTAAATCAGATGTCTCTAATGTAGCTCTGTCATGGTGTCATGAAGAAGTGGGAAAACTGATTAAATCCATCAAGCACCAGACCTCCTTAGAATAATCATTGCTTATTCTGGACATACAGCTGATTATGCATGTGATCATGCATGTGCATGAGAATCAAGGAGACCATGCCATTGGTTGTACATACTCACTTCTACAGATGCCAGCCCCAGTGACCTGGCTTGCCTGGGTGAAAAGCTGGCATCTTCACGCCTCTCTGTTAGCTAACGATGTGAACAGATCTATCAGGAGAGATAAATACTTCATTGATGTAAGGGAAAGGCAGGAAAGGAGAGGAAATGAAAAGAGGGGAGGTGTAGGAGAGAAAAGAGAAGAACAGTGTTCTTGGGAAGGTGTTCTTAAAAGGTGAGAGGAGCCCCCCCCCCCCCCAGGTCAAATAGAAACATCTACAACAATGCAGAATAGTATCTATATACAGGCTTTCCTGGAAATTGATATCCAAGCTATTATTTGTCTTATTGTATACAGAACTCCTTTCACCCCACCAACATCACTGTTCTCCATGAATGGTTCAGATATTCCTGTTGTTCTGTGTCAGTGCTAAGCAGATGGAATCAATATTCTTACAGCAGCACAGAAGCTTTGCTCTTTGAAGTGGGCACCTCTTGTTACAGATCCTTGCCAATTTAGTTTTTGTTTGAACATTGTCTGTTCAGAGTTTACATTCACACCAGAACTATGAGTTTAAGCATTAAAATTGTGGCCGTATCACTCACATAATACAAATGTTGTACGTTGTGTATCATAACCCTTCGTTACCCTGTACTTGTACCTGTGTAATGACATTAAAGTTGAATCTAATCTAATAACACATAAATATAACATAAAGATGGAGTCTACCGTGTTCTATTATATTCTTCTATTAAGGTTCATGTTCTAAGAAAATGAAGGACTAAGGTATTTTTTTCTTCAGAAAGCTATTTCTTTTTGTGAGGACGCATCTGGTGATGAGTGAGGTGTGCTGAAGGGAGAGTAGAGCTTGGTGGGTAAATGCTGTATTGATCTTGTACAGATCACCCACTATGTCATATCCTTGTCCCCCAAGGTGAATTGCACTGGGCACACATCTTGTCACTGTGTGTGTGCATGTGTGTTGGGGATGAAGTGAGCGATTACACGGTTAGACTGCACTAGAAAGCTATAGATCATTTATTTTTGTGAAGGTGTCATGTAAGACAAGCTCTGGCCACCTTGCCTGTCACACCTCTTATTCTCCCTAATTTGTCTCATCAACCTCCTATACATCTCTTTTGTCTCCTCCCCCACCCCTCCATCTACCTCTCACCCCCTCTCCAAAACCCGCGCCTCTGCCTTGCCCACAGTCCTCTTTCTAATCATCCTTCTCTCCATGCATACCTGTCATGATCCTACTTTGCCTCTCTACTCATCTTTCCTCCTCATCAACCCACCTCCCCACCTCATCCACCTACCTCTCCACCCCTAAACCCAGCTCTCCTTCCTTCTCCTCCAGTTGGGTGAGATGAGTTTGATGGAGTGAAGCAGATCCAGTTGTAGCAGGGGGAGTAGGGAGGCAGATTGCTCAGCAGGTGGGTGAGAGGGGTGGGGTATACATTTACATCTACTCATTTAGCAGACGCTCTTATCCAAAGCGACTTACAGCAAGTACAGGGACATTCCCCCGGAACAAGTAGGGTGAAGTGCCTTGCCTAAGGACACAACATCATATAGCCACAGCCGGAAATCGAACTCGCAACATTCCGATCACGAGCCCAACGCCTTAACCGTTTAGCCACCTGACTCCCTGTATAGTCTGTAAGGTGGACTAGGTTCTTTGGTGAAGACCGGCATGTCTTCTAAGAGAGCAGCACCAGGCTTGGGCTTGATTAAAAGTCAATACAATTGGCGTTTTGATGGACTGTAAGTGTGTATGTGTGACAGAGGTCTATTGACCCAACCAAGGTGGTAAGTGAGATACTGCAGTATGCAGTTCACGGTACATTATATATTGGCTTTCTTAGAGGAAAAACTTAGGGTTGCTTTTTTCCATGCTTATGAAATTTTCCACGCAGTCATTTAACATAGTACTTCCATACTTGTGTCTTGATTAATGAATTAAATAATGAAAGAAAATAAAAGAAATGTATTCCACTCCTTCCTGTCCTCAGTCGCCCTTCCCAGAGGGCTTTGCTCTACAACCCACCTGGTGTGATGTAGAGCAGAGAAAGAGGAAGGAGCCCTGGCCTCCATGAGTACTAATTAGTCCTGAAGACTCGTTAATGGAATCCATTCTAATTAGACTGAATTTTAATAGGGGGAGGGTGGGGGGTGCACAGGAGAGATCTGTCAGCAGGGACAGCAGCTGTTCCCCACCATGTGTGTGTGAGCTTGGCCGCATTTGTGTGACAGAATGTGCTTGTTAGCTTGAGCGTGCCACTATAACAACTCAACCTCTTCAGACAGATCTACCTGGCTACTGCCTGGATATCACAGCTTTGCTGTGGTAACCTATGATAAATGACCCTCCACAGACAAACGAGCTGGGCCAGCGTGAATTAGTCTTTTGGTCTCCCACGTCAGCCTCCCTCGCACAGTTGGCCTGTCAGATGCCTTTGCTGTTAGATAAACTGCCACTCTTGTGACTGGTACTCATTTGGTGTTGGCAAGCCTATTGTCTGGATTGTATCCATTTTTATTTGTCTGGCCTGGTGTGCTGTCTTTTGCAGACAGCAATTAAAAAATTTAGTGAAAGTGATTTCAAACCAGAACCTGTTGGGGACGACTTCCCCTCATTCCCAGCATACATGTCTTACGACTTACGTGGTCAATTAAAGAGTTATTTTTAGTTCTCCTAAGTGTAACAATTACTTATATTAGAGTTAGGACTCAGTTTTGCAATGGAATATGGAATATGACTAGACAGAAAAACCAGGTTCGTTATAGGAGCTTGTGGTGAATAACGGTGCAGACACAGGGGTAAAGGTAAATAATAATTATATTAAATATATACAGTATATTAAACAATCAAAACAGGCAACAAGAGAAAATGAATCAAAAACAATTCATAAAGGTACTGTTCGTCCTTTTCCTTCTTTTTTGTTTTTAAAGGTCAGTTCATAGAGCAGCAATCCTCGTGTCAGGTCCGTGGGGTTAAAGGCTTGCCATCTCATGTAGAGAGAATCAGGGTAGGAAAAAAAAACCTGACCAGTGAGTAGTCTTGTTTAGTTCTGAGTAGTTTTGTCTCGTTCAGAGTTTTGTTCTGTTCTGTTTAGTTTAGAGTTGTATTACGTTCCGCACAGTCCAAGCCGGAGCAGCAAGTTGAGAACAGGAAGTGTTAAAGGGTGCAGACATTTTAAACATAGCGACACTGGTGGCTGGGCGAATGAATAGGCAGCGGAGGCGGTCCCACTCAATTAACGGTCTGCTTTTTAGACGTGGGTTACAGGGTCCCCCCTTAACCTCATGTACGTCCCTGTACATGGCTGGACTGACAGCTTTCAGTTGGCTGGCCAGGGGTCTCATTTATAAAGCTTGCGCACTCTCAAAACGGGGCTGAAAACGTGCGTATGCCAGTTTTCACGCAAAGTCAGTGATTTATAAAAAACGAACTTGGCGGTAGAATGTGGGGTCCTCCATGCAAACTATGACCCTCCCGTAAACCTACGCACTTTTTGGAGACAGTGGGAATTGGAGACACATACTGCAAAAAGTAAAAGTAGGAGAAGCGATTACTCGTAATATTTGTGTGCGTGCTGCAAGGCGCACACCATGTTATTACTAGCGTTTATTATTATTGTGTGCGTGCTGCAAGGCGCACACTATGTTATTACTAGCGTTTATTATTGTGTGCGTGCTGCAAGGCGCATACTATGTTATTACTAGCATTTCTTATTGTGTGCGTGCTGCAAGGCGCACACTAGGTTATTACTAGCGTTTATTATTATTATTATTATTCTTACGCCGTTTTTTGGGCTCAAAACATCTACCAGAGTTTGACGCATATACACAAAAGTTATATCAAAACGTGCGGCTCGGCCTCGACATGTGTGCTATGATTTTTCTATGACTTTTGGCGAACAATTTTGCCCAAAGATTTCCAAAAACCACACAAAAAAAATGAATGGGTGTCAATGGCGAGAATGTTTGAGAACTACAGTGGGTGACGTCAACGCTAGAGTGGAGAGGAGACAGAAAAATCCGTGAAAAAATAAAACATATTCGACTACCATGGCCTCAAATGCACCACTACAGACAAAAGTTATACATAGAAACGTAGGAAATATTGTCCTCTAGCTCACACTTGCTTTACTTTATCTGTCAGATTTATTGTTTTAGCTTGACATGCGAAGATTCGGCCGCAGCACAGGTGAACAACCTGTGTGAAGTTGGCCCCCCGTCTTGTTCAAAATAAAAAAAATAACACTGCTGTTCGTTTGTGCTAGGTTTGTGCTGGTTTGTGCCGTAAAAATTATCGTTTGTGCAGTTAAGGGTTTTGAGTAATTCAAAATTAAATGTTCTGGCCAGTGACGTCACTCAGCCCCCCGTCAACGTCCAAATCGAGTCAAAATTATCTATATGGTTCGTGCTAGGTTTGTGCTGGTTTGTGCTGTTAAAATAAATTGGTTTGCAATTATGGTTTTACAGATATTCCCGTTGTATTTTTCACACGTGACGTCACTCAGCCCCCCGTCAACCTTCAAATCGAGTGAAAATGGTCTGTATCGTTAGTGCTAGGTTTGTGCTGGTTTGTGCTGTTAAAATAAATTGGTTTGCAATTATGGTTTGAGAGATATTAAAGATTTATTTTTCACACGTGACGTCACTCAGCCCCCCGTCAACCTTCAAATCGAGTCAAACTGGTCTCTATCGTTTGTGCTAGGTTTGTGCTGGTTTGTGCTGTTAAAATAAACATTTGTGCTACTATAGTTTTCAAGTTATTCTTAAAACTTTATTTTGCCCACTTGTTATGTAACCAGCCCCCCGTCAACGTCCAAATCGCTTCAAAATGGTCTACATGGTTTGTGCTAGGTTTGTGCTGGTTTGTGCTGTTAAAATAAATTGGTTTGCAATTATGGTTTGAGAGATATTAAAGATTTATTTTTCACACGTGACTTCACTCAGCCCCCCGTCAACCTTCAAATCGAGTGAAAATGGTCTCTATCGTTTGTGCTATGTTTGTGCTGGTTTGTGCTGTTAAAATAAACATTTGTGCTACTATAGTTTTTAAGTTATTCTTAAAACTTTATGTTGCCCACTTGTTATGTATTTCTTACTCCACCTGCAGTGCTTTTCAGTTAGGGGCTTTAATCATATCCAACATGACCCTGGGCTGGGCATGAAAACCAAAGGTTTGAATGTATGTGTTAAGAGAAGTAAAGAGGCAATTTTTCACGTAGACAACACAACTGTGTGCCATTTATTAATGAACCAACAAAGTGCAAAAATAGCAACAAATAATATATGAAAATATAAATTTACAACTCTTTTGTGTAGAACACAACATGAGGTTGCACGTTTTGTTTTTCCTGTGCTGTGGAAACCCCCTTAGACAGGTCATCATACCGCTCCCATGCTGAGAAAGTCCTCCTGCAGTATGCCACATAGTGTCCCATAGCTTCCCTGTAAGGCCCCGGAATAAAAGCAACAATGCCCCTCAGGAGGAACTGCTCATTTCCCAGGGTGATGTGCATGGGAACATCTTGGAGTAGGTAGGTGCACTCTGCAGCAATTTCAACCCACAGTGCTGCTCCTGTGGAGTAACTGTGGTTGACCTCACCATTGCATATGGACTCCGGCATGGAAGGGTCCACTGCCATTGATGGCTCAGTTGCTTTTTTCAAACCTTTGGTTTTCATGCCCAGCCCAGGGTCATGTTGGATATGATTAAGGCCCCTAACTGAAAAGCACTGCAGGTGGAGTAAAAAATAAAACGTTAATAACTTTAAAACCATAATATCAAAACAATTTATTTTGACAGCACAAACCAGCACAAACGAACAGCAGTGCTATTGTGATGGAAACTTTCTGATAGAGGACGTTGCAAGGATACAAAAGTTTGATAGTTTGTTAGATACAAATTTATTGAACCTTTCACAAGAACAGAGTATAGCAATTATGAACACACGAAACGTGAAACAGACAAGACATACATTAACAGAGCTCTGATAGACCTGGTTCCATCAACACGGTAGGTCAAGGAAGAAGGTCCTGAACCTTCTTTTCCCCTCTCTATATATTTTGCTGAGCCCCCCCCTCGTTGTCCAGGTTTGGGGGGGGAAGAGTCTCCAAAAGGGCCTCCTTCCACATTCTGGTTTGAAGCGGTTCCAAAGGGGGAAAGGGGTTGGGGGGTTCCCAGACTCTTTGTCTGCGCACTTGTATTGACCGAAAAGGCTAGTTGATTAGCACTTTCAAAGGAGGGTGATCACTCAGACCTTTTGTCTACACAACTGCATTGATAGGGTAAGCTAGTTGATAAGCACTCTCAAAGGAGGGTGATCACCCAGACCTTTTGTCTACGCACCTGTATTGATCAAGTCAATTAGCATTGACTGTGGGGAGGTGTTAACTTTGACCAGACTGTAGTAAGCAGTTTCCAAAACATCACCTCAATTTATAACAATCTGACAGTACAATTATGGAACATCAGAATGTTCCATTACACTTATTTTTTTTTTTTTTTAAGCAAACCATAGAAGAATTTTTTTTACAGTCACAGTACATCAATAAAGAGTAATGTCATTCATGAATGTTCTTGTGGGAGGGCCCAGTGAAATGTCATCAGTGTCATTAGTGTGCGCCTGACATTTGCATATGGCGACTTGTTTTGGCAAGAGCAGTGCATCCAACAGACCCGACACATATCTGTAGTGTGCCACCGGCTTTCCAGAGGAGGTAAGAAATTTCCTATGTTTCCATATCATGCCAAAGTCGTGTGTAACACCAAAAGCATATCTGCTATCCGTAAATATGTTAACAATCTTTCCTTCAGACAATTTACAGGCTTCCGTCAAAGCGACCAATTCAGCAGCTTGTGCCGAAAGATGTGTTGGTAGTGAGTTCGATTTCACAACTTCGTGTGAAGTGACAACTGCATACCCGACCTGATTCTTCCCTGTATCAGGGTTTCTAGACGCCGAGCCATCAACAAAATACTCACAATCTGCGTTTGGAATAGGTGTTTCTCGTAAATCCACTCTAGGTGAACAGACTTCGTTAACTGTGGCAACACAGTCATGTTCTTCACCGTCTCCCTCGATCGGTAAAAGAGTAGCCGGATTAAGCACATTACAACGTTTGACCGTTATGTTTGGCATATCCAACAAGCAAGTATTGTACCTCAACCATCTTGCAGCTGACAAGTGACAAGTTTTTTGTTCTAATAACAAAATAGCGACCGCATGTGGAACCATCAGGGTCAGATCACCGTACCCCACGAACTCACGTGACGTGTGTACAGCCTTCTCTGCTGCCGCCACAGCCCTCAAGCACAGAGGCAGACCGGCTGCCACAGGGTCTAACTTTGATGAAAATAATGCAACAGGTTGTAATTTATCACCATGATTCTGTAGCAAAACTGATACCATAAATCCATTTTTTACGTCTACCATCTGTGTAAATGGTCTTTCTTGGTCTGGTAGCCCCAGCGTGGGACTCTTTTGTAAAGCAAGCTTCAAGCCTTTGAAAGCATTCTCCGCCTCTGGAGTCCACGTGACTCTATCGCGTGCTTTCAGTCCAGCACCATGAGCCAAAGCACTGAGAGGGGCTTCAAGAACAGAATAGTTTACTATAAATGTCCTACAATAACTAGTCATACCCAGGAAACTTTTTGTTTGTTTAACAGTTATAGGTTTGGGAATGGACTGTACAGCAGCAATTCTCTTTTAAGAGAGTGTTTTTCCTTCTTTTGTTAATTCATGTCCCAAAAAGATCACCTTGTCTTGAGCAAACTGTAATTTGGAAGCACTTGCTTTGTGGCCACATTTCTCCAAATGTTGTAACAGTTTTACAGTGTCTCTTTCACACTGTTCTTTAGTCGGGCTTGTCAATAAAATATCATCAACGTATTGCAGCAGGACCGAGCCTTTTGTAAGGTTTAACAGGTCGAGATCATTTTTTAACGCTTCGTGAAAATATGTGGGACTGTCATCAAAGCCTTGTGGCATTCGTGTCCATGTATAAGTGTTACCGTGAAATGAAAAAGCAAACCAGAATTGGCTGTCCGGATGAACAGGCACGCTAAAGAATGCATTACTCAAATCTACAACACTAAACCAACCGCATGTGTCTGGGACTTGATTTAAGATCGTGTAAGCGTTTGCAACATTTGATGCTCTAGGAAACACTGCGTCATTTACTGCTTTTAAATCTTGAACAAATCTCCACTCTGTGGGTTGTCCCTCATTACGAATTTTCTTGACAGGAAAAATAGGTGTTTGAACCGGTGAGTTTCTACAAGGTATAATTACTCCTGCTTTCAAAAGTGACTCAAAAACTGGCGCTATGCCATCGACTGCTTCTTGTTTCAGCGGATATTGGTGTGCCCGTGGTCGAAAGTCTGATTTAGGCAAAATCACAATTGGTTCCATACTTTTAACTAAACCTACATCATATTTGCCCTCAGCCCAGAGGGCTTTTGGTATTTCACGTAAAGCAGGCAACAGTGTGATATCACAAGAAGAGTTCCCATGAGTAAACAAACATATTCTGTCTTCTAACGAAACTGATCTCTCAGTTTGCACTACTGTACATAAAGACCTTTTAAATACCTTTAACATGGGGTTGTAGGTGATGCCAGAATTCCGAGTATGTCGCCAAAATTGATGTTCCTCACATTGCTTTAACCATGAACTCAAATGTGACCACGTCTCATGTCTGCCTTTGACAAGAGCAACATGTGGAAGTAAATTTGCATCGCAATATGGGGAATGGCGAGAGTTCGGTAGCTTATAATTTACTCTAGGTGATGAAACTGAAACGGTCACAGCACATGTGGTGTCGGACCAAAACATATCTCTCAAAGTCAATGTTTCATTCACAAAGCCCTGTCTAAACCATTCCTCCTCATAGGAAACATCTTTATCATCACTTATGTGGGCTACCACATGCAAATCATCATCTTTAGCAATATCAACATCAACCGCCGTAACCCGCATGCGTGCTTCATTAACAAGTTGACAATTCACAGGCCCCATATTCAATTTCCAATGATACACATATGTCGGTAACCCTCTGTCACATTTAACAAACGATTGGTTCAACGCACTCAGTTCAATATCTTTCTTGCGTAATAAAGCTATTCCTTCGGGTGTAGAGATCAAACAGATGCCAAGTTTACACATCAAATCACGACCCAACAAATTAACCGGACAACAAGTCGAAAACAAAAATGAATGTTTCACTGTACCGTTCACAGTGTCTATGCAAGACAACGGAACTGTATACCATTCTGTAGTTAAGGTTCCTGAGGCAGCAATGGATTCAGTGTATGGACCACTTAATTTAGGGGGGACAGGGCAACTATCCTCTTTCAAAACAGATACAGTGGCCCCAGAATCTACCAGAAAGTTAACTTTCCGTCCTTCAATCAGCAATGTCAACATAGGCAAATGTCTAAAAGGTTCAGACGTGAATTTAACATATGTCCCCTCTAATGGGACCATTTGACTTTCTATACGTTTTATCATGTGATGGATTTGAGCATGTATGTCGGAATGTGTTACATCACCCGTTCGTTGAGTAGCCTCTGTCCTGGTCCGTAAATCAGCCTCCCCCTCTCTGCCCGCCAGTCAATCGTATTGTAATCCGTGTCCATTGCGCGTGTTGTCCGGGCAAGAGTCTCTCCAATGTCCCGTTTTGCCACAGGTGAAACACTCGTTCCCCTCGTTCAGTGGTCGTCCATTTGTTGCATATTTCTGTCTCCGTGTCGACCCGCCTCGGTTCCCTCCACGAGTATAAGGGTTTCGGCCTCTGTGAGTGTCCCTCTTGCCATAAGAGTCTCTCCCTCTTTGAGAGTCCCTATGTCTGTGGAAGTCTCTTCCTCTGTGGTAGTCCCCATTCTCGTGGACGTAACTCTCTCTCTATGGGAGTCCCTTGTCTGGGTCTGGAACATTGTGATTGTGGCCTGCTGAACCTCTTCTACTCGCGCCTCAGTTGCTTTTTTCTTTGCCGCTCTCAGGCGTCTTTCCGCGTGGTTTGCATGAGCCACGATGACGTCAAGTTTGGCGATGTCCCACGTTACACACGTGTCTTTGACTTTTTCTGAAATATCAGTGTCCATTCCATTTAGGAAACAGTTTCTCAAATGTGCTTCCCACACGGTGACCTCAGGAACATTGATGTTCGTCGGCACCTCTATTCCTGAATGAGCATTGTGCAATGTGGTCAATCTTGACAAGTATTCCTGACAAAGTTCTCCTTCCTTCTGTTTGCAACCGTTGATTTTTGTCATGTCCAAGTTTAAAGGGAAAGCAGCGCGAATTTGATCGCATATTCCCATCATGGCCAGACAATATGCGCCGTTGATGGGATGGTTCCAATCCGGGTGTGCAAGTCTTAAATCCGTGTCTGGCCATGTCGTACTTATTCTAGAGAATTGTGGCCCAATCCTTGTCATCAGGAGACGTCTTAGCTCGTGGGTGGTCGGTCTAAAGTCTCTGCAGAAAGTTACCAAGTCAGTAGCCATCCTATTTCCCCCCACGCATCGGCAAATGAACCATCGCTTCCTTAATCTCTGACAAAGTCCACGGTCTCTGAACTAATACCGTATCTCCCCCAGCACCGGGCGCCTCGACCATGGCCATGCACAGGGTCGGCGGAGGCATGCCTTTCTCAGACGCACGTTGATATTCGTGACCCGATCTGGTATGATACGGAGACTGTTCATCTTGACGTTCGAAATCCGTCTCGTATCGTATAGGAACCGGTGGATAAAGTCCAACATATCCTGGTGGATTATCAGGGAGTGTCGGCGGTGGCGCTTTTTGCACTGTTGGCTGTTGACCCATGGTGGCCGTTTTCTGGGACGTAGTCTGCGGAGGCTGGACACATATCAGCTGGACGAGCTGTGACGGGTCACCCAGGAGATCTTGGCCCTCAGCGGCGGGGGCTTGTAGCGGAGGTCGAGGTGATGTCAGGGTCGTTCAGTCGACTGATGCGGAGACTGGTGCGGGAGCTGGTGCGGGAGCAGGCGGGGCCAGGAGGAGGTCTGAGTCACGAACCTTTAGACACTGAGACACAGGTGAAAATGTCCCTACTCTGACTGCTTTCTCCCTACACACAGATTCATCTTTCCAGTCTGCAAATGCCCTCCAGTCTGGCTTAAATCTGTGCAGTTTTAGAAGACAGTCTTTAGTTTCTTCCTCTTTAAGAGTAAGATTCGCTTTTAATTTGTTAAGTTGTCTGTTAGAAAAAGACCCTTCTTCTGGAAACCCACAATCCCGAACCCACACATGTAGTTGTAAAAGACAATTGCGACCATAATTCTGTTTCATGTAATTGATATTAGGACTTAAATGCGTTCCCAGACCATCAGAAGTCTTGCTTAGACCACAACCCATGTTTTACTCCGTGCAATTAAATTATTCACCAAATAATAAAGATGAACTCAAATCAATTACCTATTATAACAAAGAAAGAAACCAAACGAATATTTACAGATATCTTGAACTTATTGTCAATAAAAAGTAGACTCAGCGCTTGTCTTAACCACAACCCACGCTTTGTACAAAACAAAGGTATTTATACAATATTTACACTCGAGTTATTTCCGTTTCGCTGTCGAAACTTCTCCGTAACCTACGGAATGCGTACGCTTAGACCCTTTTCTCAAATAAGAATCTCTTCTAATAGTCTGTGCTCATTAGGCATAAAACCGGTAAAACTCACTCAGCGCATGGAGTCCTCTATTTGCATCTTTTGCACAATAGGCATCTAACGTCCGCCCTCAGCTAGACGTGGTTCAAATTAAATCACTAATATTTGGTAATAACCTTTAAACAAACTTTATCCTTTTGTGGCCCAACAACGTCGTCAATCCGAAAAGATCCTTGCTCACCTTAGATTCAAACAAACCCGCCGTCGGCAGCCTGAAGCGACCGTACGTGGATCCCCGGAAAACGAGCCCCCAAACTGTGATGGAAACTTTCTGATAGAGGACGTTGCAAGGATACAAAAGTTTGATAGTTTGTTAGATACACATTTATTGAACCTTTCACAAGAACAGAGTATAGCAATTATGAACACACGAAACGTGAAACAGACAAGACATACATTAACAGAGCTCTGATAGAAGAAGGTCCTGAACCTTCTTTTCCCCTCTCTATATATTTCGTTGAGCCCCCCCCTCGTTGTCCAGGTTTGGGGGGGGAAGAGTCTCCAAAAGGGCCTCCTTCCACATTCTGGTTTGAAGCGGTTCCAAAGGGGGAAAGGGGTTGGGGGGCTCCCAGACTCTTTGTCTGCGCACTTGTATTGACCGAAAAGGCTAGTTGATTAGCACTTTCAAAGGAGGGTGATCACTCAGACCTTTTGTCTACGCAACTGCATTGATAGGGTAAGCTAGTTGATAAGCACTCTCAAAGGAGGGTGATCACCCAGACCTTTTGTCTACGCACCTGTATTGATCAAGTCAATTAGCATTGACTGTGGGGAGGTGTTAACTTTGACCAGACTGTAGTAAGCAGTTTCCAAAACATCACCACAATTTATAACAATCTGACAGTACAATTATGGAACATCAGAATGTTCCATTACAGCTATTTTAATATTTTGAACAAGACGGGGGGGCCAACTTCACACAGGTATGAGGGAGCCATGAGACTTGGGGTTGGCAGGTGAGGGCCTTTTGCAGCCCATGTGCTTGAAAAATAACGAACTTAAAACAATTGCAAAGAAGTTCATCTGTCAGAGGTAAGATATAGCACCCAGTATTACACATTTATTTGGTAAAACACAATATTTGACCCAATAGACCCAATAAATACACTATATTACCAAAAGTATTTGGTCACCCATCCATCTGAACATTTGTATGGGTGACCAAATACTTTTGGTAATATAGTGTAAGTAACCAAGTAACCAATGGTTACATAACAAGTGGGCAAAATAAAGTTTTAAGAATAACTTAAAAACTATAGTAGCACAAATGTTTATTTTAACAGCACAAACCAGCACAAACCTAGCACAAACGATAGAGACCAGTTTGACTCGATTTGGAGGTTGACGGGGGGCTGAGTGACGTCACGTGTGAAAAATTAAACTTTAATATCTCTAAAACCATAATTGCAAACCAATTTATTTTAACAGCAAAAACCAGCACAAACCTAGCACAAACCATATATACCATTTTGAAGCGATTTGGACATTGACGGGGGGGGGCTGGTTACATAACAAGTGGGCAAAATTAAGTTTTAAGAATAACTTGAAAACTATAGTAGCACAAATGTTTATTTTAACAGCACAAACCAGCACAAACCTAGCACAAACGATAGAGAACAGTTTGACTCGATTTGGAGGTTGACGGGGGGCTGAGTGACGTCACGTGTGAAAATAAAACTTTAATATCTCTAAAACCATAATTGCAAACCAATTTATTTTAACAGCACAAACCAGCACAAACCTAGCACGAACGATACAGACCATTTTCACTCGATTTGAAGGTTGACGGGGGGCTGAGTGACGTCACGTGTGAATAATAAAACGGGAATATCTGTAAAACCATATTTGCAAACCAATTTATTTTAACAGCACAAACCAGCACAAACCTAGCACTAACCATACAGACCATTTTGACTCGATTTGGACGTTGACGGGGGGCTGAGTGACGTCACTGGCCAGAACATTTAATTTTGAATTACTCAAAACCCTTAACTGCACAAACGAAAATTTTTACGGCACAAACCAGCACAAACCTAGCACAAACGAACAGCAGTGCTATTTTTTTATTTTGAACAAGACGGGGGGCCAACTTCACACAGGTCCATGACCTGCCTCATAGACTCCCATGTTAAGAGTGGTGGGATAGTAACTAATAAGAAAGAACACTTTTTAGAATTGCTCCCAAGAGCACATTTCTTCACTTGTCAACACAAAATGCCTATGTAGACGTTCAGGAAGGGCTCAGCCTGCTTCACGTTAACCTGGTTTTATGATTGGAAACACGGTTTGGCCAGAAATCCTTCCTGTTCGAGGGGTGCTGTAAGCCATTTCTATCTGTCTGTTTAACTGTCAGCTGCAACTCATTAGTTTGTTACTTAGCAACGTGCTTGAAAGAGGAGAGACGGTGGCCACGAATGACGGTGGCTATTTTATGAACAGTACTTCATTTCACATTTAATAACTTTAATTGGAGGATATTTACTGGAGGAATCAAATTGGCTCTTTTTGTTTCGGGTGTATTTATAAACTGTACTCCAGCTCAACTCTTCCTCTCTGGCTCTAAGTCTCTAAGGTAAGCGAACATCTTTTTCAACTCTTTCGCTAGCATGCTATCTAAAATGTAGGTTTTTGACTTCTTTAACATTTGGGCTCATAGGTATTCATGTGTTTATCAGTCAGGATTTACAACTGACATTCCAACTAGCTGTGAAGATATGCTGTTTGCTAACATTAGCAACCAATGCTGAAATCAGCGCTTAAGCTAATTGCTAGTGCATCAGCATATGTTTCGCTAGCATGCTATATAAGATGTGGGTTTTTGACTTCTTAACATTTGGGCTTATATGTATTCATGTGCTTATCAGTCAGGACGGTGGTGGAGGGTTCTGGGGAGGGTAGTGGGGGGGGGGGGGGGGGGGGGGGGGTATTTGTGTGCATTTTGACCGTTTAGGGTCGTTTTCGGAAAGGGGGGGGGGGCGATCGGCATTCGCGGGGGGCGGGGGGGCTCGTGCGGGGGTGTTTGAGGGCAGGGTTCATGTGGTGGGGTCCATAGGAATCTAACAAGATATTGGGGAGGTGTGTGGGAGGTCGGGTTGATGAGCTATGAGCCTATTTGGGGGAGAGGTTTGAGAATTGCGATTAATTTACTTGCACTTTCAAGCGGAGATTGTGACGTTGCGGGGGGCTCGGGGGGGGCAATTTCGGAGGGGTTTGAGGCCAGAGTTAATGTGGTGGGGTCCAGACGAATCAAACCAGGTATTGGGGAGGTGTGTGGGTGGTTGGGATTGGCAATTCCATAGAGAAACAGTGGGGATTAAATACAGGTATTTTAGGAATTGCTATTTAAATTGTTGGGGGGGCTTGCTGCAAAACATTCATAATCGTCTGGATACTGGTTGACCTTGCAAACTATTGGCTAGTGTTGTATGGGGAGTCCTGTAGTCCTGTAGTTTATAGATGATTGAACCTGTGTGTCTGCTACTAAGTGATTCATTGCACTGAATGGTTTGATTGACAGTTCATCATTAAGTCATTAATGTACAGACTGCCTGTGTGTATGCACATATATGTATCTATCTATATATATATATATATATGTGTATGTGTGTGTGTGTGTGTGTGTATGTGCGTATGTGTATGTGCGTGTGTGTATGTGTATGTGCGTGTGTGTTTTTCTCAATTAATGTTGGATAAAAAGCACTGTTTTTGTTAGTGTGATATCAGAACTGTGTGACCTAGTGCTTTTTGATGCTAGCTTATTGCTGAATCCTGATTTGTTACATGTTTGATTGCATGTGGATTGATTTGACATTTAACACAGCTGTATAACTTTATAATGTTATCTGATATTTATAATGCGGTATCCTTTTGATAAAAGGTGTATTTCTAATACCAAAGTCATAGCCATTGATGGCCTAGTTTTGGCATTGGATGTATTTGGGTCATTTTTGAAAGCATTTAATCACTATTATCAAATTAGAACCAAACTTTTACTATGCTACTGAACTGTAATGTAAAGTGCTACCTGACACAGAGTGACCAATTGTTTACTGCTTGCTTACTACTTAAACTTAAACTGTGGCAGTGTGCTCAAGTGGAGCTGTCTTTAATCCTGCTGAAATTCGTGTTTACGCTACTACTAGTGCATCAGCATATGAACACCTGTTGAAAGCTTGATCTGTCACATACCTAAACAATGGTAGAAGTCATATTCTGAAAATTACTCAACCGTGTCAGTGATGTATGGGGGAGAGTCCTGGGCCAGAGTCACGCACACTAAAAATTTCTTTAGGAATTTGTTTCTAGTTATACTTATTCTTACGCCGTTTTTTGGGCTCAAAACACCTACCAGAGTTTTTGACGCATATACACAAAAGTTATATCAAAACGTGCGGCTCGGCCCCGTCATGTGTGCTATGATTTTTTGCCCAAAGATTGCCAAAAACCACACCAAAAAAATGAATGAGTGTCATGGGCGAGAATGTTTGAGAATGTTAGGAATTTTTTTCTAGTTTTGTATTTTGTTGTCCTCACACACATCGACTCAATTTATGATTATAATGAAAATTAAATACATCAGTGTTATTTGAGCTTGAACTGCGTGATAATTGTTCCATACACATCTTGTACAATGCAACTCAAATTTTAAATCAATATTCAGTGCTGTATATTTCTCTAATACTGTGCATATATCATATGTCAAAAACTGGAAATACAGTTGTTAAGCTCCCGCGCAATCACTACACTCATTACACTTCAGAATCATCGTCGTTTTTAATCGCCATGCAAGATACATAAACACGGAATTTACTACTGCAGTTGTTACCGCTTCTTCTCCGGTTCTGCCACTTGGCGCGGTCGCACTATTGTGTTGTTTTTTGTTTGCCTTCATTCACCTTGAAGAAGAATCACCTGCCAGGTTCATGAGAACGATACTAGATTAGCATTCATGAGGTCCTTTGCATTGACCATTTATGGTTAAAAATGGGCGTGTTCAGGGCGGGGTGCAATGATACTTAACGTACGCAAACTTGTGGTTAAGATGTGATTTATAAAGCGAACATTGCCTACAGGTGTGCGTGCGCACGGTTTTATAAATCAGAATTTTTGTGTGCGTACGCCAATTTACGCTTTTGGGCGTACGCACACTTTTAGTACGAATTCTACGCACTCCTTTATAAATGAGACCCCAGGTGAGTAAGCAAAACCAACGTCATCATTAGGTATAGCAAGTGAGAATGCTTTACCTAACCCATCGAAGAGTGACTGAATGCTCTTCAGGATTGGATGGCCCAAACTGCTATATTGAAATCTGTCTGGTGGACGTCTTGCTCTTGTTGATCTTCTCTTTGGCTGTTCAACTTCTGAGGCAGATGAATCAGAATCAGGAAGTAGGTTGTGACTGGAATCAGGTGAGTCAGGTTCAGACGTACTTTCAGCAGGTGAGTCAGGTTCAGCAGCAGTTTCGGCAGGTAAGTCAAGTTCAGAGTCTGGAGTTAACGGTTCAGGCTCTGGTTGTTCTTGCTGAATCTGAATTACTGGTTCAGGTGAATCTGGCATCGGTTCTCCAGGAGGAGGCATTGATTTAGGTCTTGGAATGTCGACGGTAGTGGAGAAACGTGTAAGTTCTGAGGTAGGTATGTTGTACCAATTTATTGGCAGGACTTCATCATCGGACCGTGATTCATTTTCAGGATCCGCTGGAGATACTGTAGGTTTGGCAGGTCTTTTGGGAGGTGTTGGCTGGACTTGGGAGGTGGCAGGTAAGTAACCACAAGGCAGGAGTAGATCTCTGTGCAGTGTTCTTGATGGCTTGTCTGTATGCTCGGGTTTGACAGTGTAAACGGGTAAGTCTTGCATAGTGTTTTGTACCTGGATGTATGCTATTCCTCATTATTATCCATGTCACACCACCTCTTCATAATTCAGTCAGTTCAGAGCACATCTTGCATCCATATTTATAGACTGACTCTGAACTAGAGCCATGAAGGGAGAAGAAGCGTGAAACTCATCTGGTTATCGGGGATTTTACGATCCCTCGCTGCTGATGTGAAATTGAATACCAGTGATTGCGCTCCTGAAGGCCCTTGTTTCGACCGCTGCAGTACTGTGCCAAGGTAGTGCAGCAGTCTCCCAACCGATCCCTCAGCCTACTTTAATAGGTTTCAAACCGTTATCATCCCTGTGGTTTATGATTCACACCACAAGCCTGAACGTCCGTGGTTCAAAGAGATGCATATCGCTGCAGTAAGCCTAAACAAGCCTGGCTACACGTGACACATCTTTGAAATACATATTAGAGAACGTACTCCATTAAAATTCATGGGAGAGATTTGGCTGTTTTAATTCATGCAATGTGCAACGCGGCAGTATAATAGGCAGTATATTTACATGCACGGGCGTATTTATAACACTTGCCAGTGTGAGTTGTGATACAAAGAAATGACACATAATGAGGATTTACTCCACGGGCTTCAGAGAGATTGATTCCTAGGAGAGCAGTCAGGGATGCATGACTGTCCATTAGAATGGATGTAGCCGTCCTAGCCGCACCAGACCATGCTTGTCTGACAGCCAGCAGCACCGTCTCATCTCGCCTCTGAGAAGATTGTATCCTGATCTTGAGTGAAATGGGGAGAAAGAGAGGAAAACAAATAATCTCGCAGATCACACCAAATATTCAGGTTGGAGCAAACGACTAGACTGAAAACATTTCACAAGGAATAATTATTTTGTTTGTCTTCATAAATCTACGAGAAATCCACACCATTGCAATTGATGGGCTATACCGTAAAGATACTTTGAATGTAGCCGAACACATCTGGAATATGGGAACTGTGTAGGACAAGACGAAAGAGATGAAGACTAAAAACAATAATGAATGGGCTACGGAGGATTAATCTTTTAGGCCGTACCGTAAACTCAGGTAGTTTTCACTTCCGTTTTCCCAACACGCAACTGAATTACACCTAAATGCTGACACTTCTTTATTAGATCCATGACTGACACCCACCACAAACAGCAATCAAAAACCTAGCCTGATGGAATGTATCGGTGATTATGAATAAATTATAACAAATCATGGTTGTCCAGTTATGGACGAACTTGCTGCAGTTCAGATGTCAAGGTACGGTATTAAGTAAGATTTGTGAATCAACATTGCCATTTGTTAGCGTTGTCTCCAACTGCCTTGTGTCCAGAGGCTTGTAGTATGAAAGTCAAATTTCACAAGGGAACATACACTTCCAAAAACATGTTATGCATGTTCCTCCGCCAGGAGGACACTTGTTGTTATTTGTTTTTAAATGTTCTTTTCTAAAACCTGTATATAAAAAAGTTTGACAGGCATGGTAACAACAAAATACTGTATACAGCTGTTGACGCAATAACCTTCCTGATTAAACTAAAATATAAAGAGTATGTCCGACAAAGAACCGCTGAATGAAAGGAAGAAAATAAATACTATTTTCACACATTGTTTTGTTTTTGTGTGATTAAACACATCAAATAAAGGTACAAATGTATGTAGAGGAAGGTCTCAACAGATTGAAAATGTCACAATATGGCCCAGGACATCTCAGGGCCTGGATTTAAATCAAAATATATTGATTATAGACATTCATGTTTATTGATCTTTAATGGGACACTGATTTGCTAGTGAGAAAACGGGTTGTGACTCAGCATCAATTAGACACTTTTATTCACCATGACTTAATATGATGCAAGGACAGTTAATGATTCACAGGCCTTATTTAATACATCCTATATTCTAAGATGGACACCAAATTGATAAATAAATGTGGATACATGTCTGTTTTACACACCAAATAGAAAGAAAAGTCCCCCCAAGACAAATGTTTAGCAAAAATCTGATTTTAGGTAAACATGTTAATCATAAATAATGTTTTATACTGGCATAGATTACAGGGATTACAGAAGGATAGTTTCACATTTTCCCAAATTGTCCTAATTTCTCCCATGACGGCATGACCTACATAGGTGGTTCTGGGCTGTGATCAAGCTGTCATGGTGAGGCTGAGAAGGGTCAATGTCCACTTATGTTGATTGGATGGTATGATAAACTCCTCTACCTCAAAACTCTGTAACTCAGGATGAGTGTACTGTATCAGTTTTGTGCCTTTATTTTCACATTTGAATGTAATGTAAATTAATGCTGCTTGGACAGCTCTATAACAACATGTATATTGGCTATGGTTATTTTGTACTCTAGGAAGAAATATTCATATTAAGTTAGATGCAGCTCATTCACATTCCATTGCGAACACACATGCAATCACAATCTTTCAAAAACAAATGTAGAAATAGCATTCAGACACACACTTTGGTGCACGTTAAGTTCCTCACAAGTCTGTCAGCCTCAGACGGGTCACAGTAGGACTAGACATCTGAGCCATCATTATTAACCAGTCAGACATGCTGCAAAGAGGAGGCTGTGCTCACGGGTTAAAGCCCCACAAACACACACCTGTAATAGCATATTCTGTTATGCATATTCTGATATGTGCAAGGCTTTAGCTCAGAATACATTTCCTCTCAGTCAGCACTGTAGACTGGTTGACATAGGAGTACCTTACGCATGTTACCTTCCCAGACAATGCCCACCAACGTTAGAGAAATAGGGGAAGAGGAAAGGCTTCTCTCCTTCACTGTCAGGTGAGCAAACAGTCAGGAAAGCATTATGAAGATCAGGTGACACAGATTTCACTGGCCCAAACAGGGGGCTTGCTATCATAAGGAATAGGCAATCTAGCTTCTGCTGATATCCCTGCTCTGTGCTCCCCTTCCTCCCTCCCTTCATCTCTCTCCACCGTCTCCACCGCTCCCCCTCGGTCCACCAAGTTAGGCTGTAACAGTCCTGGCAGGGAACAGAACGGCTTCTCCAGAACCTTCAGTACCCGCTGGACCTAGAGAGAGGGAAAAATAGAAGCATCAGGAGACAGAGAGGAAGGGACATACACAGATAAATATGGAAAGAGGAAACATTTATGGGTGACAATGGCTGCCGCTTCAATCCTTTGTTAGACTAAACATAGCAGACAGGAGGCTGACCTCTGAAAAGTCTCCATTCTCTGCTGCCTCTATTGCATTCTGGGCAATGTAGTTTCGGAGCACCACACAGGGGTTGGTGTTATCCATCACCCTCACTCTCTCTTCATGCAGGGCTGCTACATCGCACTGTCCCTCACACTCTCTGGCCAGCCGCTTCCTGAGAACAAGGAAGGAGAGAGAGACAACAGTGAGGTACTGAGGTAGGCATAGAAAGACAGAAGGCAGTCAAGGAAGGCAGATTCTGTTTTGACATCAAGACCAGAAGAATGCCTAATACTAGTCGTTCCTCATAGGCTTTTTCTGTAATGTAATTTTCTTTGCCATTTCGTTCAGATTCACTTCATGAATACACAAGGCTGCTCGCTAACCCCCAATCTATATATTCAACTCAACCACCCATCACTTTGCTCATTCTTCACACAACTCTCTACCATTTTCCCCTGTTTAACTTCCGTCCATCTACCTGTAGCTAGTGATCCAACGGCGCCAGTCTTCAGCCTGCTGGGCCTTCAGTTCCTCCTGGCTTGTCCCCATCAGATCCTTCAACCTGCTCAGCTTCTCCAGCTGACGAGACACAGTCCTTCTGTCTGAGATCATCTGGAACAGAGATGGGTTGCTCTGAGCCATAGACAGCAGCATGGCCAGTTCACTAGGAGAAGGATGGGTTGGAGTGGACAAAGGGTCAATAAACACAAGTTTATTTCCAACTTCAAAATGAAAAGTCACAACTTTTCATAAACGTGTTCACATATGACTTAAGGTTATTTTCTGGTTATGGTTCTAAATGAATATCCATCGACCAAGCACTCCAAAGTAGATTAGATTCAACTTTAATGTAATTACACACGTACAAATACAGGGTAACAAAATGAAGGACATGCTACTATTGGTTCTAAAGCAAACCCGTTTATATCAGTGGTGATTGATTCTCACCGTGGGTCCATGCTCGGCTTGTTGACAGCCTTGAGTTCCTCCAGGGAGGTGCACTGCTGGAGCAGGAGCTCTGTGGCCAGTCTGACCAGACCCTCCTCCCCATCTTCTCCTTCCGCAGGGATGGAGATTTTACTTAGGCTGCGGAAGGTATTAGTGAAATCGGCACCTACAGAGGAAGACGCACGTACACAATCACACCAACGGCACAGCTGTCAGGGCAAATGGAATGCAAATACTTGCAAGTTTGGCACCTACGAATGTGACCCAGGTGGTTTGCCTACCAGTGTTCTGCATGGTCTGCAGCAGATCTGTGACCAGCATCTCATCCTCCGGCTCCTCTTTCCTCAGCAGGCCCAGCTTCTTCCTCATGATCTCCATGTAGAAGTTGTTGTAGAGGGGCAGGTACTCCTCCAAGATGGCCACAGCTAGCTCCGGAGGCAGCTCAGGGGCCAGGGCCTCAGCCAGGCGGGCCAGGTTCCACTTGCAGATGGCCGGCTGGGCTTGGTAGGAGTAGCGGCCAGAGTTATCCGAAGCATTGCAGATGAAGTCTGGATCAAACCTGGGGCAGAGATAACAGACGATAAACGCACAGCCTATGACGCAGAGTTCAAGCTCAAGGCTGTAAGTCCCACAGTAGAATATGGAAGAGCTGCAGTGAGAGAATTCAGAACTAATGAATCAATGGTACGGAAATAGAGGAAGCAACAAGATGACTTGCGCCAAGTAAAGAAGATTTAACAGATTTTTCGAGAGAACAAAGCGAGACGTCCACAGTTAAATGAAAAACTCGAACAGAGGGTTATTGAACAGAGGGCAGCAAGTAGAAGCGTCTCTACAGTCACTATTCGAATGAAGGCAACTGCCCTAGCACGGGACATGAACACTGATTAATTTCGAGGCAGTCCTTCTTGAGGTATTGTTAATATGCACATTAACGTTTGAACAACGTTACCATGGGAGTGAACGAAGTTGACAGAACACTGATATAAAAAACGAAGTCGACTGTTTTGTTGACATTCCCTTTAACACTGCAGCATGAGTAACCCCAATCAAAAGTTTGACTGCAGTATCTTCTATTCTAAAATTCGGTGCACCCTATATATGAAAACTATTCTGTAATAGGCCATTCATTGAAGGTGCGCTTTATAATCCGGTGCGCTTTATGGTGCGGAAAATATGGTAATCGCAACAATTTGTCTGACCTGTCCATGAAGCCATAGGGTCCGTAATCCAGGGTGAGGCCCAGGATGCTCATGTTGTCTGTGTTGAGGACTCCATGACAGAAGCCCACACTCTGCCAGTGAGCAACAAGCCTGGCTGTACGTAGCATTACCTGCACCACACCAACACGCACAGTCACAAACAAAAACAGAGCAAGAAACATGAACATGTTGAACATATACTTGAATCAATCAACGGGATGGCCGTTGAGCGTGTCTCCAGCTATAAATTCCTGGGGATCCACATCTCGGATGACCTGTCCTGGATTACTAACACCTCCGGCCTGATCAAGAAGGCTCACCAGCGTCTCTTTTTCTTGAGAACACTGAGGAAACACCACCTGTCCTCAGCTGTCATGGTGAACTTCTACCGCTGTGCGATCGAGTGCATCCTGACAAACTGTGTTACAGTATGGTACGGGAACTGTACAGTCGCTGAGCGCAAGGCACTGCAGCGGGTGGTGAAAACCGCCCAACGCATCACTGGGACTATTCTTCCATCCATTGAGGACATCCAGAAGAAGCGCTGTCTACGTAGAGCTCACAGCATCCGACGAGATTCCTCACACCCCGCCCATAAACTGTTTGCCCTCCTGCCCTCCGGCAGGCGCCTCAGGAGTCTCCGGTCTAGAACCAGCAGACTGAGGAACAGCTTCTTCCCCAGAACTGTGATACTCCTGAACTCGACTAGACCCCCGCCCCCCCTATATAGCCCCCTCCCCCCTATATAGCCCCCTCCCCCCCATAGAACCCCCGCCTACCTATATTTGCACATTCTGTTTGTACATTTTGCACCACTTGCATATGTGAGTTGTTATGGCACTATCTGTTCATTTTGCACATCTGTTACTGCACCACCTGTACATTTTGTTCACTTTGCACATCTGTTCATTTTGTTCATTTTGCACATCTTCTCATTGCATCATTTGCACTAACTGTATATACATGCTACCCGATAATTTCTGCTTTGTAAAAAACCACTTGAATTTGTACATACCCTGTATATTCTGATTATACTGTTCATAATATGTATATTCTGAGTATACCCATATTTATTATATTCTGTTATTTTAACTGTTTTGCACTTCTGGTTGGATGCTAACTGTATTTCGTTGCCCTGTACTTGTACCTGTGTAATGACAATAAAGTTGAATCTAATCTAATCGAATGGATTTCTTTCATTTTAGGTCACGAGGACTGTGAATGTGACTAAACACAAAGAAACTGCAATTCCTAATAACCTTTGGCCAGCTATTGAGGATTTAGCAAGTAATTGTGGTCATACTTTTGCTGTATCAGATATTACTTAGAGGATTAAGAGGATAAAAATATCTTGGTCAGTGCTCTAGCCTTTGTTAATTTGAATAATTCCTCTGTTAGTTGAGAACTACCATCTACGTACACAGTTAATTGATATATACAATACCAATACTCATTTCAAATTACCCAAATTATCCACAGCAGTATACCTCTCTGTAGAATGCAACATTCCTCTCTATGCTGTCTGGGTGATTCTGCTGTATCTCTGGGTAGAAGGTTTGGATGACATAGTCCAACATCTGACCACGGATCTCCTCATGGCCGTAGCTGGGTCCCTGTCGGCCTGTGTACTCATCAGCCGGCTTGAAGATCTCAAAGGAACCAAACCTTACACCGAAACAGAGCGTTAAGAAAACAGACAGACTGAGACAGTACACAGACGGACATCCAGGAAGGCTGACAGGTTGAATCTGACCTGATGAAGGTGGGAGCGATGCGTAGCACAACAGAGCACCTCTCAGGGCGAGCATTCCCACTGTAGTAGACATCCCTGATTACACGACTGTCCGAGGTAACCAGTGATCCTGCTCGTGTGGTGGGAATTCCCAGGAAAAACATTGCCTCGCTGCACAGAAACTCTCTGATGCTGGAACGCAGCACTTTTCGACCATCCGCTTGTCTATGAGGGAAAAGTGTGGTGAAGAGGGGAAAATACTAGTTAAACTACGGAATTTATTTCATGTAAAATAACCCAGTAGGCAGGGATTCATCCAAAACAGGGTATGGAGCTGTCTAGCGAAATGTGTGATTAAAGTGTCTGTGAGGTTGTGTAACCTGGAATAAGGCGTCAATCCAGCTCCCTTGACCTGGATCTCCCAACGACCACTGGGATTCTCTTTCTGCAGCTCGGGGTCCTGATCTGCAGGAGCTTTAACCTCACCCAAGTAGCAGGCCGCTCCGTCACCCAGCTGCCCGGCAAACTGTCCAAACTGGTGCCCGCAGTAGCAGTGCGCTGCAGGCTCGGATCCAGGCATTATCTTGGAGCCGCTCAGGTATTCTGGGCCGAGCAGATCATTCACAACTTCTTCGCCATCGAGTCCGAGCAAAGCTAAAGCATTGTTAGATACCGCCACAAAAGTGGGCTTAACCAGAGGCTGGGGTTGAACTCTGGAGAAACATGCACCCTTTACCTGTTTTACACCAGGTTCTTCTGACGGATCAACAGGAAGTTTTCTGAGAACGACATTGTCAAACTCGAGGCGTTCAAGGGGTGAACGACTAACCGCTATACCCATATTTTCCATACCGACAGTGGACAAGTATTTGATCACAATTCCGCAGCGAATGCTGTTAGGCCGTGGCAGACGAAGACCTAAAGCAGCCATTCAATAAAGGCCATGGAGAATTTAGACTTAAATCTTCATCACGCGTGTCATTTCGTAACTCCAAACTATGAGCAGCAGTAGTGGATGTTTCCGGATGTTTCGGTGCAACCTTATTATTGGTCCTACCGGAAACGAAGAATAAACCAGGGCCCTGTCTCAATACCCGCACTACGCCCTTGCGCGAAGGGTTCGAAGTGCGTGGGCTACTCATTGAATGGAAATGTATGAAACACTCAACTGAGCAAACATTACAAACTGACTTTTTCAGGGGCAACACAAATCAAATTAAACTTGTTGACCACCTTACTTGGTAAGACACTTTACCGCATGAGCGGGCCGACCATAGACATGTATATGTACCATCTATTGTCTATGGGGCCGACCCATGGATGTATTAATATTAACTGGATACGGTATCGAAAAATGGCGGCCGTTGATTTCAATGTGCCGAAAAAGTTTTTTGACTTCCTGGTTTACTTCCGCGGTATGGGGAATGGAATGATGGGAGGCTGATGACGCTCTGGGGCAATGTGAACGAGCAAGTCGCGTTCTGGACAAGCGCTGCGCGCTCATGAGTGCTTGTGGAAGAGTTAATGACCGATAATGACGAATCTACACAATCAAATGATGGATTTATAGGACACATAAACCGATTATGTTTTTATAGTCATGGTTATAGAATATACGAGGTTAATTCGTTTTGTTTGTTTGTTTTTTAAGTTTAAGTAAGGATAAAACGAGTCATTTTAATTAAGGTTAATCTAAAATAAAAAATAAGGGATTCTCCACAATACAAGCTGTCATATTTATCAACCAAATGCCGGTAGTCAAATCTGTTTTGTCTATCATGGATCCCGTATGTGATATAGCCGACGAATTCTTGTCAGATTAAGTTCTTATCGTTTTATAGGCTATATCGCCACATTCAAACAGGCAAGTCTTTCGTTAGCGTTATGCTGGGCATGCCTCCTGGCCAATAACCCTGGAGCACAGAGGACAGTCATACAGAACATATTGACTTAACTACATGCACACACTTATGGCAATATATTCTACACATGTAGGACACAATAATGATGGCACATGTTCCACCAAAGACTAACAAAGTGATCCACCATGTCCTGTCTCCCTCTATTCAGGATCCTGACTATCTCCCTTTCAGACGGAGCTGGTGTGATGTGTAACAATGTTGTGTGCGAATCTAATAAATTACACATATCTCTACTGAAGTGCAAGTGCCATTATTCATGTGCATTGTTAAGTCGATTGTGCATATATTGTATACAAAACAATTGTCAAATATTTCCAAGGCTCAAACATATCTGTCCAAAGTACAAAATGTTTCATTTGTGATTACAGTCTGCATAACTGAGAAAAATAGTTTACGTAATTAAAATGTGAATTTCTTAATTAATTGATTGAATCTAATATGTTCCATTTGTATTTAATGCGTTGTAGTTTATACTTGCATCATCATCAGTATGCTCTGCCACGAATTGCATATTTACAGGCCATCATACTGAGACGGTTCAAACCGTAATAAAAGGTTGTTATTTACATTTTATTCATTTAGCAGACGCTTTAATCCAAAGCGATTTACAAGACAGCTTTCACAAAGAGCATTGGTCACTGAGCAATGTGATAGACCACGAACACAGTGGGCTTTTAGATTGTGAAACACACATCATGAGAACCAGTAAGTGCCAGGGAAAATCTATAAAAACATAACACAACGATTGCGAACAATAAAGCAAGAAAACAACACTGGTGATTCACCACATGGTGACCGACAAGTAGTTCTGAGCAACATTTGATTATATTATAGGATAAAAAGGATATTGAACTTCAGTCAAGGTGAGACCGAGACCCTGGTGGCACATCACCTAAAGTATCACATGCATGGTAAATAACTCAAGTGCAATAACTGTATATGTCTACTTAACTTACCTATTTTGTATTTGTTATACTGGACTTTATCGTGCCCCCCTATTGTTATTATTGTTATATTACACTGCAACTCTGTGTGCTGTACTTTACCCTGCTGCTGTTGTGAACTGCAATGTCCACCCCTGGAGGACAAATAAAGGTTTATCTAATCTAATCTAATTTTAGATTTTTACACAGCAGTGACACTGGCAGTAAGTGAAAATTTCATTACGCGTGTAATTTAACGCCAATATACATTTAAAATAGCATTTAGAAATACATGCCGTTCAAATATGAAACTTGTATCACAACTCTGTCTCGAAAAAAACTCACCCTGGAGTCGTTTAATTCACTTTTCCAACCACGTTTATAGCCCGGTTCAGAGCTGTCATTAAGCCAACAGGCATCCTCGTTCCCGAGACACAGCGAGACCGCGCTTGGGAGTGCACGCACACAGCTGTGACGTCACCATTAGAATAAGACTTTACGGGGGCTTTTCTGGCCTTTAGAACAATTGTAGACGTTTTAAAAGTCCATGACTTAAAAATATGGAATAAAAAGATTTGCAATTGATAGTGGTTACAGCTGTAGGTGTCCTGAGAACCTTTTTACAGGCTTCTCTTTTACTATTACGGTCTATGGGAAAAATGCTTTCTGGGCCCCATGGGTATTTTATGTTGCAATATCACGAGTGGCCACCGGGAAGAATCGGCACAGCTGCTGAGAGGCAGACCCGGGGCTTGACTGGCACCCCTCAGCGAGAACGCGCAATTGAAGGGCGCAAGGGTGCAAGTGCGGGTATTGGGACAGGGCCACAGATCGATGCAGGCTTCGTGGAAGTGCGGATCAAGGGCGCAGAGAGGGCGGGGCTTAAGACCTTACTGGAGAATTGGGACACCCCGCGCACTTGCACCCTTCAGCGAGATTGCGCAATTGAAGGGCGCAAGGGTGGAAGTGCGGGTATTGGGACAGGGCCCAACTGATCTCGTACAACGTGATGACGAAGCCAAAACGGGAGGAAATTAGGCATGGCTAGTAAAGTTTGTAAGAACAAAGAATATAACAACAATAGACAGAAGCATATTATGTTCTATAGTTTAAAAAAAGTTGTTCCATTCAATACAGAATTCGGGTTGAACATTTGGCTTTTTACAACGACAATACGGGGGTTGTAGACATTCATACAGTTCTCCATCAACATTCAAACTTGAACACTTGGGTCATGAGATACAGGTGTCTGATCTGGTTGACCACGATTGGGTACTTTTGAGTTCTTAGAATTTTTGTCTTGTAAGATGTAAGAAATGTCTGATTTTGTTAATTAACCAACCATTAAACCATGTTCATCAAAGTAGTTAAAATATAGAGTCAAACCCATCCCACACGTAAACAATCAGGTGTCGCACTCTGGTTTCATTAACCATGCTTTCAATATATTTATCCAGTTTATGAATGAAAAGCGAGGAATCACACTCCTCAGCCTCCCCGGTAAGGTCTACGCCAGGGTACTGGAGAGGAGAATCTGGCCGATAGTCGAAACTCGGATTCAGGAGGAGCAGTGTGGTTTTCGTCCTGGCCGCGGAACACTGGACCAGCTCTACACCCTCTACCGGGTGCTCGAGGGTTCATGGGAGTTTGCCCAACCAGTCTACATGTGTTTTGTGGATCTGGAGAAGGCATTCGACTGTGTCCCTCGTGGTGTCCTGTGGGGGGTACTTCGGGAGTACGGGGTCCGGGGCCCTTTGTTAGGGGCCGTCCGTTCCCTGTACAACCGAAGTAGGAGCTGTGTTTGCATTGCCGGCAATAAGTCAGACCTGTTCCGGGTGCATGCTGGACTCCGCCAGAGTTGCCCTTTGTCACCGGTTCTGTTAATTGTTTATATGGACAGAATTTCTAGGCGCGCCCAGGGGGCGGAGGGTTTCCGGTTCGGGGAGCACGGGATCTCATCTCTGCTGTTTGCGGATTATGTTGTCCTGTTTGCTTCCTCGAGCCGGGGCCTCCAGCATGCTCTGGAGCGGTTTGATGTCGAGTGTGAAGCGGCTGGGATGAGGATCAGCACCTCCAAATCCGAGGCCATGGTACTCGACCGGAAAAAGGTGGCTTGCCCACTCTGGGTGGGTGGGGAGCCTTTGCCTCAAGTGGAGGAGTTCAAGTATCTCGGGGTCTTGTTCACGAGTGACGGAAGGACGGAACGTGAGATTGACAGGCGGATCGGTGCAGCGTCTGCAGTGATGCAGTCTCTGTACCGGACTGTCGTGGTGAAGGAGCTGAGCCGCAAGGCAAAGCTCTCGATTTACCGGTCAATCTACATTCCTACTCTTACCTATGGTCATGAGCTTTGGGTCATGACTGAAAGGACAAGATCGCGGATACATGCGGTCGAAATGAGTTTCCTCCGCAGGGTGGCCGGGCGCTCCCTTAGAGATAGGGTGAGGAGCTCGGTCACACGGGAGGAGCTCGGAGTAGAACCGCTACTCCTCCACGTCGAGAGGAGCCAGTTGAGGTGGCTCGGGCATCTGTTTAGGATGCCTCCTGGACGCCTCCCTCGGGAGGTGTTCCAGGCATGTCCCACCGGGAGGCGGCCCCGGGGAAGACCTAGGACACGCTGCAGGGACTATGTCTCTCGGCTGGCCTGGGAACGCCTCGGGATCCCCCCGGAGGAGCGTGCGGTGAGAGAAGTCTGGGCTTCCCTGCTCAGACTGCTGCCCCCGCGACCCAGGCCCCGGATAAGCGGAAGATAATGGATGGATGGATGAATGAAAAGCATGCTTGAAGAAAAGCGGAATTACTTTATTTGGGATTTACAAGCCAATTATATTGACCAGCAATAGCAACATTATTAAAATACACTTCATGGGTGAACCCCTCTCATAACCAGGAGGATGAAAACTGGTCATAACCAGAACATGGACACACCCAGATCGTTTTTGAGATCTTCAAGATGCAACCTATAGAAATGTCATTAGAGACCGGTAATCAAACATACAGGCATATCAGTTTTTGGGTAAATCTGGACTACTGCAACACAGTGGACTTCAAACCCAAGAATAGTCTACAATGTACAGGGAAGACAGCAGAAGTGGACACAGATGAACATGAGAGCAGCAGAGTTCAGATCCAGCCCTCTCCACCAGAGCCGTAAGCACAAGGAGACTCCTGAGGTATCAGCCAGGATGCATGATGACTGCACTATCCTACCCTTGGACAGGATTAATGGTGGGTATCACTTTCTTATCACCAGTCTGTCATACTAGGTCTCTTATACTAGGAAGAAAAGTTTAGGGGCTAGTTTAAGATAGAATCTGCTCACCCAAGGCTGAAGTGAAAACACAATAAGGCATTAACTGCTCATCCCTGACCAACAGACCATCTCAATTCCATGTTAAACTCCATGCTATTCTACTGACCCAGTAAAATCAGATTAGACATGGATCAAAGCAGGGAAGTAGAAAAGGATAGAGAATCTGGGCTCCACCAATAACATAATATAAATGCTTTTCTTTACAAAGTGCATATTTCATTTACCTGGCCAGTATGAAATGTCACAGTGGGAGTGACATTAAGGTTCACAGCATGTCTGAAGATTCTTGACTCATTACAGTCAAATGGGTCCCACATGCTGTCAAGTCTAATATGACCCATCATGAGGCACGACTATACACCAGGTCTTTGTCATACAAAACACAGACCGGGTGGCTGTCAGTTTGATTCAGGTGGAAGCTTACCGTTTGCCATGTAGGGGTTACGGTACCTGATACAACCATTGTACTATACATGAACTGTTCCACTTTCATATGTCAGCGCACACATACACGCACACATTAATGCACTGTGCATCCACTAAATTGGATTACATGGATGTTTTTTATCAGTAACAAAAGTACTGATAAAAAGGTTAGAATGGAAACTGTGGGGAGCTCTTTTGTGGGGGCTTTTGTGGGGCTCTTTTAAAGCCATGGGTTGTGAGGGGTTGGTAAAGAAAGAGAGAGAGAGAGAAAGCGAGACGAAGAAGATCATGCTCATCTTTAGAGTTAAACATTGGTATCTAGGTCTAGCACTGATTTTTTAACTACTGGGGACTTTGAGCTACATTTGTTGCTTGGGATGACTACATAAATAAACAAGATTTTTTTTTTTAATGTTCAAAAGTGTAAAATGTACAAAATCCTGCTTTCACTCAAAATTAAAAAGAAACCCAAAAAAGTACCGTCAACATTTCTTTGGCAGTACAAAAATCCAGTTTCCATGGCAACATAACTCCAAGCCCTCAAAGTCCTGTATGTCCTTGCCATTGCCTTAGTCGAATCCTCTTTCTAGTCTCCTCTTCTCTTTAAGGCCATTGGTGGTGTATGCATTGTTTTTTTGTGTGTATTTTCATGTTGGTAGGATCATGTCAATGGTGCAAAAGGTTTTATGGGGCCAGGCGAAGAGCCGAAGTCAAGCAGCAGGTGGCCGAATGTTCTCCAGTAGTGATTGGACAGCAGGTAAGGACAACAGGGCCCTCCCCACGCCGCCACCAGCACGGTAGCATGCATATCCCAGCATTCCTAGCATCGCCCCTTTTAGCACGGTGCGTAAGACCCAGCCAAAACGAGACGGGGGTGCCACACTGGTAAGTGGTTAGGTGGTAGGAAGAGAAAAAGAAAATAGGTTATATTTCAAGTCCCTTTTATCGAAGGCAACCAACAAACGGCAACATATGTTCAGCCAAGAACCAGCTATTTCTATGTTGTTGTCATTCGAGTGTTGCACAAACTGACCTCATGATCTCGTGAATGTTAAGCTCCTTATCCCAGTTCCTCTCGATGCCAGGGACGTGGCCCATCCCCACCACGCCAACCACCACAGCAGGCACTTCTGTAGCCCCGAGACAGAGGGAGACCAAGGGAGAGAGAAATAGACTGAGGATCCATTCAGGAGACAGCATTACAGTGCCAAAGAGGGATTCTTTTAGACGTAACTTTCCTCAAAGAAAAGGGATCCAACCCATTAGAAAAAACACAAACAATGAGCAGCTCAAGTGAGGTTGATGTAGCTAGCTATTGGAGGTTGATGTGATACTGTGACAATAACATCAGTGTTTTAATATGTTGTCAACCATGCATCTGATCCTGCAAAGTCTATTGTTGTCTTTTCCCAGTGCAGATGGTTAACCATAGATAAATCCCCAAAAAGAAAAGATTTTGGAAGAAAATTGTGAGTTTAATTCTGTGCGGACAGATAAATTTGCTTTCAAATATGTAGCCTACCCTATGCTTGATATGTGACGAGAAATTATCAAACATAAAATAATGCTAAAAGACATTTCCAGAACAAACATGCAGCATTTGCTGAAAAATACAAAGATGGAGATGAGGTTGGGGTTCATGTGGCGTAGTCTGTTAGGGCGTCAGGCTAGTAATCAGAAGGTCCCTGGTTTGACCCCGGCCGTGCCAACATGACATTGTGTTCCTGGAAAAACTTGCTTCTGGGGAACGTTCCTGTAATTGCTGTAAGTCGCTCTGGATAAATAAATGACTACATGTAAATGTAATGCATGAAAAAGAGCAGTGTAACTTATCATCCAAGTGAAAGATTTAACTCCAACATATCAAAAGAAAAAAAATCAACTATCACTGAGTTGGAAAAAGAATCACCCCCTTGTTTCAGTATTTTGTTGAGCTACCTTTTGCTTTAATTACAGCCTTTAGTCTGTTGGGATATGTCTCTACTAACTTTGCACATCTGGACGTTGCAATATTTGACCACTCTTCTTTGCAGAACTGCTCCAGTTCAGTTAAATGTGATGGTGACCGTTTGTGGACTGTTGTCTTCAAGTCATTCCACAAATTTTCAATGGGGTTTAAGTCTGGGCTCTGACTAGGCCATGCAAGGACATTCACCTTTTTGTCCTTCAACCACTGTGTGGTCAGTTTTGCTGTGTGCTTTGGGTCATTGTCATGTTGGAAGGTAAATCTTCTTCCCATTGACAACTTTCTGGCAGAGAGCAGCAGATTTTCCTCAATAATTGCCCCATCAATTTTTTTCTTCTATCCTGACAAGTGCTCCAGTCCCTGCTGCAGAGAAACAACCCCATAACATGATATTACCACCTCTATGCTTTACTGTAGATGGTGTTATTTGGATGGTGAGCTGTATTGGATTTTCGCCAGACATATCATTTGGCGTTGAGGCCAAGTAATTCAAATTTTGTCTCATCTGACCATAACACCTTTTTCCACGTGGCCTTAGAATCTTCAAGGTGCGTTTTGGCAAAGCTCAGTCGTGACTGCATGTGGCCTTTCTTGAGGAGTGGCTTTTTTCTTGCAACCCTCCCATACAAGCCACATTTGTGGAGAATTTGTGATATTGTTGTCACATGCACACAATGACCAGTCTTTGTCATGAATTCCTGCAACTGCTTCAGAGTTGCTGTAGGCCTCTTGGTAGCCTTTCTGACCAGTTTCCTCCTGGCTCTCACAGTTTGGAGCGACGTCCTGACCTAGGGAGGGTCTGTGTTGTACCAAATACCTTCCACTTCTTAATAATAGACTTCACTGTGCTTCTAGGCACTGATAAAGCCTTTGAGATGTTTTTGTATCCATCTCCTGACTTGTGCCTCTCCACAACTTTATCCCGGAGATCTTTTGACAATGCCTTGCCACCCATAGTTGATTGTTTTCCTCAGTTGCACTACCAAGGACTGAAATGCTTAAGGAAAAGGAAAAGCTTGTTTCATGCTGAGCTAATCAAAATGACCACAGCTGATCACAGTTGAAAGTCAATTGGCTTTGTGTGCTATTGAGAAGGTGTTTAACTACACCTGGTTGGGTTTACAAGTCATTTTTAGGAGGGGGGTGATCCTTTTTCCAACTCGGTGAATTTTTTCTATTTATTTTATTTTTTCTTCCTGACAAGTTGGTATTATATCTTTCACTTGGGTGTTATACGTTGTAAATACAGCTGAATAAAACAAAAATATTTTTGTCTGTCTTCAATTCAGGCTGCAAAGCAACAAAATGTGATTATTTTAAAGGGGGGTGATTCTTTTCTATACCCACTGTATTTGTTTACATCTACATATACAGCTTTCAACATATATAGCTTTCTATAGGTGGCTATAGGTTAAAGCGTTGGGCGCTCTGGATAAGAGCGTATGCTTAACGACTAAAATATGATATAATATAATATATAGTCTATAAATACTATATATATATAAAACATAATGTATAATACAATTATATATATATATATTTTTTTTTATATATTATGTTTTATATATATAGTATTTATAGAAAGCTATATATGTTGAAAGCTGTATATGTACACTACCGTTTAAAAGTTTAGGGTCACATTGAAATGTCCTTATTTTTTAAGGAAAAGCACTGTACTTTTCAATGAAGATAACTTTAAACTAGTCTTAACTTTAAAGAAATACACTCTATACATTGCTAATGTGGTAAATGACTATTCTAGCTGCAAATGTCTGGTTTTTGGTGCAATATCTACATAGGTGTATAGAGGCCCATTTCTTGCAACTATCACTCCAGTGTTCTAATGGTACAATGTGTTTGCTCATTGGCTCAGAAGGCTAATTGATGATTAGAAAACCCTTGTGCAATCATGTTCACACATCTGAAAACAGTTTAGCTCCTTACAGAAGCTACAAAACTGACCTTCCTTTGAGCAGATTGAGTTTCTGGAGCATCACATTTGTGGGGTCAATTAAACGCTCAAAATGGCCAGAAAAAGAGAACTTTCATCTGAAACTCGACAGTCTATTCTTGTTCTTAGAAATGAAGGCTATTCCATGCGAGAAATTGCTAAGAAATTGAAGATTTCCTACAACGGTGTGTACTACTCCATTCAGAGGACAGCACAAACAGGCTCTAACCAGAGTAGAAAAAGAAGTGGGAGGCCGCGTTGCACAACTAAACAAGAAGATAAGTACATTAGAGTCTCTAGTTTGAGAAACAGACGCCTCACAGGTCCCCAACTGGCATCTTCATTAAATAGTACCCGCAAAACACCAGTGTCAACATCTACAGTGAAGAGGCGACTGCGGGATTCTGGGCTTCAGGGCAGAGTGGCAAAGAAAAAGCCATATCTGAGACTGGCCAATAAAAGAAAAAGATTAAGATGGGCAAAAGAACACAGACATTGGACAGAGGAAGACTGGAAAAAAGTGTTGTGGACGGATGAATCCAAGTTTGAGGTGTTTGGATCACAAAGAAGAACGTTTGTGAGACGCAGAACAAATGAAAAGATGCTGGAAGAATGCCTGGCGCCATCTGTTAAGCATGGCGGAGGTAATGTGATGGTCTGGGGTTGCTTTGGTGCTGGTAAGGTGGGAGATTTGTACAGGGTAAAAGGGATTCTGAATAAGGAAGGCTATCACTCCATTTTGCAACGCCATGCCATACCCAGTGGACAGCGCATGATTGGAGCCAATTTCATCCTACAACAGGACAATGACCCTAAACACACCTCCAAATTGTGCAAGAACTATTTAGAGCAGAAGCAGGCAGCTGGTATTCTATCGGTAATGGAGTGGCCAGCGCAGTCACCAGATCTGAACCCCATTGAGCTGTTGTGGGAGCAGCTTGACCGTATGGTACGCAAGAAGTGCCCATCCAACCAATCCAACTTGTGGGAGCTGCAAGCGTGGGGTGCAATTTCTCCAGATTACCTCAACAAATTAACAGCTAGAATGCCAAAGGTCTGCAATGCTGTAATTGCTGCAAATGGAGGATTCTTTGACGAAAGCAAAGTTTGATGTAAAAAAAAACTTATTTGAAATACAAATCATTATTTCTAACCTTGTCAATGTCTTGACTCTATTTTCTATTCATTTCACAACATATGGTAGTGAATAAGTGTGACTTTTCATGGAAAACACAAAATTGTTTCGGTGACCCCAAACTTTTGAACGGTAGTGTAGATGTAAACAAATACAGTGGGTATAGAAACGAATCACCCCCCTTTAAAATAATCACATTTTGTATATGTGATTGTTTGATATGTTTATATATAATACAAGTATAATGTTATCTTTAGTTTAAGGGTCAAGCAGCTTTGCAGTTCCAAATACATTTTCTTTCATGGGAGAGGGGCTAAAATGATTGACTTGACTTTTGATAAAGAAGGTTGCCGATCCCTGAGTTAGGGGGTTGGGTACACATGGCAGCTGTAGTACTCACTTTGGGCATTAGGAGGCGCCTCCACACAGCGTGCAGCCTGGCGGAGGGTGTGCGTGAGGTAGATGTCTCGCTCGGCCACAATGGTGCGGTGCAGGGCAGGGAACTCCCCTATCATCTCTGACATGGTCTGCTCCAAAAGGTCCTTCTGTTTGCACTTCTCAACGTCCTCTTTACTGCGAAACACACAGACACAGTGAGAGGACAGTAAGAGGTTAAACAGGTCTGTGTGTGACACACAGCCCAGATAGGAGGCTCTGGTTTTGAGGCCATTAGATACCTGATGGGGTCAGACAGGAAACACAGCCCCCATGCCAGTCTGGCCTTCTGCCACAGGCTCAGAGCAGCAATGGCCCGCTTGAACGTGACTGGTATGGGCCTGTCCCCCAGGTGGAATTTACAGAAAGGTACTCGGCCTGCCTAAGAGAGGACACAAGTGAGGCAGGCTGAAATAACTTCTGCTGGATACTGTCTCTGAGTATTAAGTTTCTATGTTTTGTGGTTTATTAGGTTTCTATGTTTTGTGGAGGATTAGGTTTCTAGGTTTTGGTAAGTGAGTATTAGGCTTCTAGGTTTTGGTGAGTATTAGGTTTCTAGGTTTTAGTGAGCATTAGATTTCTAGGTTTTCAGAATCAGTTTTAATCGCCATGCAAGATACACAAACACAGAATTTACTGTGGCAGGAAAGAGCAAACATAGAACATATTAGAGTAAGATCAAATAGAAGAAATTTTTTACATTAAATACAATTGAAAAACAGGGCACTAGCTGTACAGATGGGGGCATATAACTATAGCAAGTACGATTATAGGGAAGAATGGATATATATAGTACGGGGTGGGGGGGGTATACACAGTAGTGCAAAATCAAACTGGTAAGTTTAAAGGTGTCATATGCTAAAGGGGCTTGTGCAGAGTGCAGTGGGATTTCAGGATGGGGGTGTGGGTGTTTTGTAAGTGTACCAATGTATCAGTGTGGTCTCTCTCACCTCTTTGAAGGCCTCCCTGAACTCGCCTCCTGGAGCCATGCCCAGCTGCTCTGTGATGTGGGCTGACACCTTCAGCAGCAGGATCTGCATCAGGCCTGACATGACACCATTCTGATGGTGCCCAAGCACAATACCAACCAACATAACATAATTCATAGCGATTAGTGGAGATCAGATTTGCACATACTTGCAACCAACATGAAATAGTACATACAATAGTAAATAATAGTGAATACAATAAATGATACAGGAAGAAATACTATATGAAATAAAACTATGGAATTTCATGGTGTAATCACATAATATGTATTTTGGTGTGCATACACTGTTTGCTTGGCTCCTATTCCTGTAAGCATTAATGTATGGTGTTATTAGTTTAAGTGGCTGTTAGAATGAGACTGATTACAGTCAGTGACTGTGCACTCTCATCAGAACACTCCAACATACTAATTCAGGTTTTAAGGTTTGAACTCTCTCAGAGATGCAAAATCACCACTTCACAGCCAAAACCTGTGGTTTCCAATCTTCAATCACCTACCCCCCCCCCCCCCCCCCCCCCCTTTCATCTCTCGCTTAACAATACCTGACTCTTTCCCTCTCTACCACTCACTCCCATTTTTTTCTATTTTCCTCATTTAATTCAATTGCCCTTCACTCTGCTTGCTTACCACACCCCTTTACACTCTGCCCCTTTCTGTCTGACCTGTTTGATGGCCTGCTGGACTTTGTCCAGGTTGATGTCTTTGGCTTCCTTTAGCAAAGTCTTCTCATCTATCTTCAGCATGGACACTCTGTACTGGCACAACTCCACCACCACTACGTCTGGCTGCACCGCACGGATGGTCTGGGGAGAGATAAGCGATGAGGAGGAGGATCAGTATGAAGATCACGGAAGGACAAAGTGAAGCATCCTAAAAGGTATCCGCATGCGTGTGTCTCACCATGGCCACGTCATTTTTACTGCTATCGCTGAAGTGGGCAGTGCCCACCAGGTAGAGTAGACTGCCATCTGGAGCGGTCAGACGGGTCACCGTCTCTGGAAGGTCAGGGGAGGCCTGGCGTTTCTGGGCACGCACCTGCCACAACAACTCCACAGCCTCAGAGTCCGCTAGGGAGGCAAAGAAGAAAAAAAATTGGGGGGATGAAAAATAAATAAAAGGGATTGCCTTATGTAAAAAATAAAGGTCATGGATGACTGGAACTCCTCCTCGTCTCATAGTATCAAACAATTTAAAGACTCACTGAATTGCTCCTCCCTTCCTTTCTTCATTTTTTTCTCACTAGTGAGTTTTACCAAGAGTTTTTCCTTGTCTTCCTTTAGGGTTTAGGTTGGTTGAGGGGCAGTTCTACAGGCATATGTGAAGCCCTTTGTGACATTGCTTGTAAAAAGAGCTACACAAATACATTTTGATTTGACACCGATGGGCACAAACTGAGAAAGAATGAACACGTGAAAATTAGGAGCCAATCTCCCAATTTAAGGTATCCATGTTGCATACTAGCCCGACGGAACATAATCTCTGAAAACAGAAACTGAACACCACACTGACTGTGTTACATTTATTCATTTAGCAGACGCTTTTATCCAGAGCGATTTACAGTAAGCACAGGGACATTCTCCCTGAGGCAGGTAGGGTGAAGTGCCTTGCCCAAGGACACAACATCACACAGCCACAGTCAGGGTTCAATCTCACAACCTTCTGATGATGAGGCCAACGCCTTAACCACTGAGCCATCTGACCGTGTGTTGTTGTTCAGGTACTTACATAGCCCTGGGGGAAGACTAGGCAGGTCATCTTCAGAAGCATCTTCAGATGGACCTATTGACTCATCCTGATAGACAAGACAGAGGACAGAAGTTCTCAATTGTCATGTCACCTTCTGTTTTCAAATTATGCATATGTTATATAAATATGTGCTCATGATTGTGTAGCACATCTAAACACATTACGTTGCATTATGAATGTTTAAAGCACATTTAAAATGTGATAAAGAAAGCAGATTAATCAGAATTAAATGTGAAAGAATGAGCCTGCCTTTAATTGCTGATAGTGTGTGCTTAGTGGTTGTACAGCATTGAGTTTTCACTCATTAGTCTGCAATATGCTTTGAGACTGGTACAACCACTAAGCACACACAGGCGACCAATACCTACTTCTGAATTGTTGTCCTGGTCCATGGTTCAAGGCAGCAAATAAATTTTGCAGAAAGATGCTTTAACTTCCCAAAATATTTCAGAGGTAAATCAAGCCTTGAAGAAAAAACACATGCACTTTAGTAATCTATCTACCATTCATATTTACAATAAAGTAACAGGTATACAATCAGTTATTATGACATCAATGTAATCTAGTCCAGCAAGTACCACCTGGTACAATACGATAGTTTGACAATTGATGACGTTGCCTTAATGTGTATGTGTAACCAGGCTAGCCATATAAACGTGTTAATGTTTACACAAGCAGAATGCAGCAAATCGGTTATCCATTACAAGCAATAAAGCCAACTAGAAAACACGACACCATTAAAGCTGACACTGTGACAGCCAGTAAAGTGTCGCTAGATAAATACAGTACCTGCTCTCCTGCATCCCTTGAGAAAATCTCTAGCTGTTAGCTAAGCGTGGCCTGGTTCCGTGTTGGAGAGTTAACTAGTAATACTGTTGTAAGAGCTACGTTGCTAATAGTATTAGTAATACTGCTATCTAGCTTAGCAAGCTCGCTGACCAGATGTCCAGATGTGGCAACCCGTTCTAGATTTCGCATTTATATGACAAGCACGATACCGACCATACATTGTGTTACTCCTCACCGTGATCCTTTATTATTTCCAAGTTGTACGTAAATTCAGTCTAAATTAAATTGACGCAATATTCAAAAGGAAACCAACCTGTTAGCTCAGTTCGCTGCTCTTTGCCTTGGTACATGTAGTCCGTTCGTGGCCAAAGGTGGACCATGGGAGCTGTAGTCATTCAGATCCTTAGTTTTTGAAAAAGAGTCGTTTGCTACATAGATCAGATTAGATTAACCTTTATTTGTCCTCCAGGGGGTGGAAATTCACAGTTCACAACAGCAGCAGGGTAAAGTACAGACACAGAGTTGCAGGGTAATATAACAATAATGACAATAACAATAGCAATAGGCGGGCACGATAAAGTCCAATATAAAAAAATACGAAAATAAGTAAGTTAAGTAGTCCAGTTAAGTAGTCCAGTATAAAAAATAAGTAAGTTAAGTAGACATATAGACATATAGACAGTTATTGCACTTGAGGAGAATTACAGAATTGCAGTATTGCAAAAGAGTGTGCGTGACTCTGGCCCGGGACTCTCCCCCATACATCACTGACACTGTTGAGTAATTTTCTGAATATGACTTCTACCATTGCTTAGGTATGTGACAGATCAAGCTTTCAACAGGTGTTCATTTGCTTATGCACTAGTAGTAGCGTAAACACGAATTTCAGCAGGATTAAAGACAGCTCCACTTGAGCACACTGCCACAGTTTAAGTTTAAGTAGTAAGCAAGCAGTAAACAATTGGTCACTCTGTGTCAGGTAGCACTTTACATTACAGTTCAGTAGCATAGTATGGTTTTGGTTCTAATTTGATAATAGTGATAAATGCTTTCAAAAACTTAGAGTGTAAAATGACCCAAATACATCCAATGCCAGAATTAGGCCATCCATGGCTATGACTTTGGTATTAGAAATACACCTTTTATCAAAATGATACCGCATTATAAATATCAGATAACATTATAAAGTTTTACAGCTGTGTTAAATGTCAAATCAATCCACATGCAATCAAACATGTAACAAATCAGGATTCAGCAATAAGCTAGCATCAAAATTCACAAAAAGCACTAGGTCACACAGTTCTGATATCACACTAACAAAAACAGTGCTTTTTATCCAACATTAATTGAGAAAAACACACACGCACATACACACACGCACATACACACATACACACATACACATATATATATCTATCTATAGATAGATACGTATGTGCATACACACAGGCAGTCTGTACATTAATGACTTAATGATGAACTGTCAATCAAACCATTCAGTGCAATGAATCACTTAGTAGCAGACACACAGGTTCAATCATCTATAAACTACAGGACTACAGGACTCCCCATACAACACTAGCCAATAGTTTGCAAGGTCAACCAGTATCCAGACGATTATGAATGTTTTGCAGCAAGCCCCCCCAACAATTTAAATAGCAATTCCTAAAAGACCTGTATTTAATCCCCACTGTTTCTCTATGGAACTGCCAATCCCAACCACCCACAAACCTCGCCAATACCTGGTTCGATTCGTCTGGACCCCACCCCATTAACTCTGACCTCAAACCCCTCCGAAATTGCCCCCCCCCCCAGCCCCCCTGCAACGTCACAATCTCCGCTTGAAAGTGCAAGTAAATTAATCGCGATTCTCAAACTTCTCCCCCAAATAGGCTCATAGCTCATCAACCCGACCTCCCACACACCTCCCCAATATCTTGTTAGATTCCTATGGACCCCACCACATGAACCCTGCCCTCAAACCCCCCCGCATGAGCCCCCCTGCCCCCCGCGAACGCCGATCGCCCCCCCCCCCTCCGAAAACGACCCTAAACGGTCAAAATGCACACAAATAACCCCCCCCACAACCCTCCACCACCGTCCTGACTGATAAGCACATGAATACATATAAGCCCAAATGTTAAAGAAGTCAAAAACCCACATATTAGATAGCATGTTAGCGAAAGAGTTGAAAAAGATGTTCGCTTACCTTAGAGACTTAGAGCCAGAGAGGAAGAGTTGAGTTGGAGTACAGTTTATAAATACACCCGAAACAAAAAGAGCCAATTTGATTCCTCCAGTAAATATTCTCCAATTAAAGTTATTAAATGTGAAATGAATTACTGTTCATAAAATGGCCACCGTCTTCCCCTCTCCTCTTTCAAGCACGTGACATTTTCCTGCCACTTTTAACATGGGAGTCTACGAGGCTGTTCATGGGTGCTGCGGCCGAATTTTCGCATGTCAAGCTAAAACAATAAATCTGACAGATAAAGTAAAGCAAGTGTGAGGTAGAGGACACATTTTCCTACGTTTCTATGTATAAATTGTGTCTGCAGTGGTGCATTTGAGGCCATGGTAGTCGAATACGTTTTTTTTTTTTTTTTACACATTTCTCTCTCTTCTCCCCACTCTAGCGATGACATCACCACTCTACCTCTCAAACATTCTCGCCATTGACACCCATTCATTTTTTTGGTGTGGTTTTTGGCAATCTTTGGGCAAAATTGTTCACCAAAAATCTTAGAAAAATCATAGCACACATGTCGGGGCCGAGCCGCACGTTTTGATATAACTTTTGTGTATGTGCGTCAAAAACTCTGGTAGGTGTTTTGAGCCAAAAAAACGGCGTAAGAATAAGTATAACAAGTGAAGAAATGTGCTCTTGGGAGCAATTCTAAAAAGTGTTAGTTTTGTTTTCCTCCTGACATTTTCCTGCCACTTTTAACATGGGAGTCTATGAGGCTGTTCATGGGTGCTGCGGCCGAATCTTCGCATGTCAAGCTAAAACAATAAATCTGACAGATAAAGTAAAGCAAGTGTGAGCTAGAGGACACATTTTCCTAAGTTTCTATGTATAAATTGTGTCGCACGTTTTGATATAACTTTTGTGTATATGCGTCAAAAACTCTGGTAGGTGTTTTGAGCCAAAAAACGGCGTAAGAATAAGTATAATAATAAACGCTAGTAATAACATAGTGTGCGCCTTGCAGCACGCACACAATAATAAACGCTAGTAATAACATAGTGTGCGCCTTGCAGCACGCACACAATAAACGCTAGTAATAACATAGTGTGCGCCTTGCAGCACGCACACAATAAATTGTCATTGAACCATATTGCACTGCTGTTTTTCATGTTTGGCTCTATATCTATGCCAATTATGTTCTTGTGCTGATATGTACAGTGTAATCCAAGCCAATAATTAAATGATCAGTGATAACATGTAAAACACACCAAGTCACAACATGATTACACTTTATTCTCACATACAATAAACTCATTCATCTGTTTGACATTCAGAATAGGCCAAATATTTTCTTTGGTCCATTATTTCTGCACAGTATTGCAACATCTTCTGTGTTGTGAAATGTGAACTTGAAGGGCTCCAGGATTGTTTCCTTTTCTAGGTCATTCCACACCCTCCCATACTACCTTAGCCTGGTTCTCTTCCCCCATGCCCAGGATGCCAGGCAGGTCCACTTTGACAGAGAACAGTTCTTAGAATCAACCCACTCATAATCAGAATTTGTTTTAATGGCTATGTAAATTATACAAACACAGATTTTACATTTGCAGGGAAGTGCAACATGATAACATATTTAACAAGAACAGAATATTGTACAGTACAAATATGGTGTAAAAATGTCATCGGGGTATACACAGCATTACAAAACAGTGGTGCAAACACAGCAGTAAGTTATTTTAAGGTGTCAAAAGGGGTTTTGAGGTATTGTGTGCAAAAGTGGCATGTGCAGTGGGATGCTGGATGGGGGTGTTGGAGTTTGTGGCAAAGTCATTCCGAGTCCTTGGCCCTATTGAAGGGTGCAATGGCCGAAGGGTAGAAGCTGTTCTTATGGCGAGAGGTTTTAGTCCTGATGGACTGCAGCCTCCTGCCAGACGGGAGCAGCTGAAGCAGAGGGTGTCCTGGGTGGGAGGAGCCGGCCACAATCACCTCAGGTCCACAAAGGATGGTAGGTTGCAGGTCCACTCTGCTGCATGTCTTTAATTGTGAAGAATGCAAACTTAAATTGAGTCCTATGGAAAAGAAAAAAAGATGATACCATAGCTGCTGCACCAACGGTATCTGACCAATAGATATTGTGAAAAAGATTACCCCTTCCACTGGTGTGTCCACATTGGCAGGTCCACATTGGCAATGTCCACATTGGCAGCCTGCTTCTCTTCTTCCTGACAATATATACAGACAAGCAAAATGATGAGTTGTAATATACAAAACACAGGCTCCAAAAAGAAAAGATCCCATCAGTGTCCTCCTCTAATATCACCATCTAGATTCTAGACATTAGGTGGGGGCACATTTAACATTGTCAGGGGTCTCCAATCCTGGTCCTCGAGAGCCGCTGGCTGTCCTGACGGTTTTAGATGTTTCCCTGCTCCAGCAAACCTCCACATAGCTTGATAACAATACTTCATTAGAATCAGGGGCCCGTTTCAGAAAGGAGGTTCAACCAACTCTGAGTTTAAACTTGAAGTCCATCCATCCATCCATCCATTATCTTCCGCTTATCCGGGGCCGGGTCGCGGGGGCAGCAGTCTGAGCAGGGAAGCCCAGACTTCCCTCACCGCACACACCTCCTCCAGCTCTTCCGGGGGGATCCCGAGGCGTTCCCAGGCCAGCCGAGAGACATAGTCCCTCCAGCGTGTCCTAGGTCTTCCCCGGGGCCGCCTCCCGGTGGGACATGCCTGGAACACCTCCCGGGGGAGGCGTCCAGGAGGCATCCTAAACAGATGCCCGAGCCACCTCAACTGGCTCCTCTCGACGTGGAGGAGTAGCGGTTCTACTCCGAGCTCCTCCCGTGTGACCGAGCTCCTCACCCTATCTCTAAGGGAGCGCCCAGCCACCCTGCGGAGGAAACTCATTTCGACCGCTTGTATCCGCGATCTTGTCCTTTCGGTCATGACCCAAAGCTCATGACCATAGGTGAGAGTAGGAATGTAGATTGACCGGTAAATCGAGAGCTTTGCCTTGCGGCTCAGCTCCTTCTTCACCACGACAGTCCGGTACAGAGACTGCATCACTGCAGACGCTGCACCGATCCGCCTGTCAATCTCACGTTCCGTCCTTCCGTCACTCGTGAACAAGACCCCGAGATACTTGAACTCCTCCACTTGAGGCAAAGGCTCCCCACCCACCCAGAGGGGGCAAGCCACCTTTTTCCGGTCGAACTTGAAGTCTGAGTTGCCAAACCCCAAGGTGGGAAACTCTGGGTTTTCGGTTTCAGAACACCTGAAAAGAGTTAGTTTTATCAACTCTGAGTTGGCTGACTCTGACTTAAGCGTGTGCTCCGCAACGATAAAAAGCCATTATCAATGGAGCGAATATGAAAAAAGAAATTATACAGTGTTGGGTGTAATTAATTACTAAATAATCTACATACTGTAATTTAAAGCCTTTAAAACAATTCTGTATAAAACAAGAGTGGATGTAACATCAAATGTAAGTAGACCAAATTAGAAAGTAGACCAATACTTTCTAGAGATCGTAATTATTACATTAACCTGAATAGACTGGTTAAGGATGTAATTTGTAGTTAGTAATTAAGAACAGTTTTACCGTAAATTCCCAATTGTTACAAAATCTGAGGTGAAACTAGAAGAACAGAATTGTTTTAAACCTATTCAGTTAATATTCATGTATAGGTGCAATCCTGCAGGCATTAAAATAACGTTGCAGCAGATTAAGATGAAATATAAAATATATATATATATAGATTTAACTGCCTACATAAAATGTAAGAGGTCTAACTACAGTATGTTTAAATTGTTTCCATATAGAATTATATTTCCATTTATATTACTTCGGGTTGGGTTTTTTGTTGATCCCAACAGATTCACATGGTAATATCTGTCTTTTGGAGCCTCCTGTCCCAACAGAACCCCTGGCAGTTGTAAGTAGCCTACTCAATATACCATAGATTATTACAAATAGTGTTATGAAGTGTACTTTATGGAATGTTCATCTTTACAGGATGATGAGGATGAAGAAACTGTGCTGCCACAGAGGCCTACTGAGTTAATGTTAATATTATGTGTCTACACATCAAACAATGTACACATTCACATTTAATGTGTAGTAGCCTATATAATCTAAATGTATATCTATAAATGGTCATTCTAATCTCCCCCCCAAAGTGTGGAAGAACAGCAGGAGGAAGGTCCATCAACTTCTGGTGCACAGATGAACACAGTTCAGTGATTTACAGTAAATGCCACAGTTTCATTCTGTAGAATTTTAGAACTACATTATGTAACCCTAAATCCACTGTATTTTCAGTTGCCAATTAAAGAGTTGCATCGAATTCTTCTTTAAAAAAAAATCTAAAATCAGATCTGGAAATTAACATTTTGAAAGAAAAGCTAAAAGTGAGTGTATGGTCATAGGTGAATTCTGGGAAGTATTGAAACTATATTAAGATCTAACCTTTTTCATTTCTCTTTTTTTGTTTTAGAAAATAAAAAAACACCATATAAATTGCTGTGATTTTGTGTTTATTAATTTTATTTTGTGGTGGATATCATTATTAATGTGAAAAGACATTGTGGCATATCATATCCTTCCATCCTGGATATCTGCAGAGTTGATGGGGTCGTCCTCAGGATCTTGTAACTCTAGGGCAGGGTGTTTCTCCCCTCTAATTATGGAGAACAACACATTACACAATAATGTCACAGGCCCTTTCAGGGATGGTTCAGGTTCTGGGTAAGGAGTAATCAGAGTTTGCCAGCATGGGTAACCCCTATCTCCCATCAGAAAGCCATCCATCTCTCCTGTAAGAAAGTTCACATTGCTTTAGAGCTGCAAATCATTTCCCCTGTAAGTGTGTAGTGCATACATTGAAATATATAGGACATGCATTTACTTACCCCTTTCCAGTCTTTTACTCAAGGTTGACTCGATAAATTCTTGAGTCATGAACAGAGCCAGGCCACTTGGCCTCCACATTTGTGATTATATGTGCAGCATCACATATGATCTGTGGACAGTGCAAAGAATGACACATGTACAGTATTGTGATGTGTTTGACCATTAGAACCAGTAGGCTGCTTCAGTGCAAGGCACACTTTCCTGACCGCTCTGCAAACAGTAGCCTTACTAGTATTTTCTAGTAAGAATGGATGAGTTTGTGGATGTATCTTATTGACTCCAAAGAAAAACGGTACCGCTCAGATAAAAATGGAGATGGGAGTGTCAAAACATTAATTCTGGGCTTCAAAAATCTCTCCCAATATAAATGTAAATCTCGACGAATTAATACAGCCTCTTCATCTATAGGATTGTCAATAATAGAACATTGAATTCCCTTTGCTGCTCTCCTCGTAAAAAACGTGCTCAATGAATGAGGTGTTTAAACGTCGCCTCGTCTTCAAAAAGGGGAGGAGACTGAAATAAACTCTAAGTTTACCGAACAAAACCTGCTCCCGACCAGGTTAGGTTCATAGAGTTAGTTACTATGGTAATTGACTGAGTATAAATTACCTCTTTCAGAAACGGGCTTAATTTAGCCTATTTTCTTGGGTTTAACTTACCCCCCTTTCTGAAACTGAAAACCCAGAGTTTCCCTCATTTCAGAGTTAACTTACTCAGAGTTTTCACTTAACCCGCTTTCTGAAACGGGCCCCAGGTGTGCTGGAGCAAGGAAACATCAAAAACTGTCAGGACAGTGGTCCTTGAGGACCAGGATTGGAGACCCCTGAACAAAGTGATCAAACCACTCTTTGGAAAGTGATCTGCACACCTTTTAACATTCAAACTGGGACTAGACGTCCTTTGATTAACTGGTGTTACGCAAATGTGTATCTACAGGTTTTGGAGACAGACAGGAATCAACATTTACATCTGGAGGTCAGAGGTCCCTTCTAAATGTGAAATTCCACCCTCAGTATCAAAAAATACAAGTACCGATGGTGCAGAAGCTATTCGTATTCGTTTAGTTTACATACTGTAGTATACAACAGAGGTAGAACATTTGAGTACAAATGAGCCATGTACTCTTTCACATTTTGTACCCTGTATATTCTGATTATACTGTTCATACTGTGTATATTCTGAGATTAGATTCAATTTCATGTCATTACACAGGTACAAGTACAGGGTAACAAAATACAGTTAGCATCCAACCAGAAATGCAAAACAGTTATTAAAACAATATAATACATATAAGTATACTCAGAATATACACAGTATGAACAGTATAATCAGAATATAAAGGGTAGGTACAGATTAAAGTGATTTAAGACAAATGTATGATGCTACAGTATTAAACATGAATTACACAGAGTAACATAGTAACAGAGTATACAATTAGATTTGTAATGACTGTGTAATGACATTAAATTGAATCTAATCTAATTTTGTGACGATACCCAGCTAATGCAAGGAGAGTTTACAAAAATTTATTATAACGTTACACACAAACAAATGCGAAAAGTTACTTAACGTTATGCTATACATTTAATAAACCATGATAACAGCTAATGCAAGGAGAGTTTACACACATGTTTTGTAACGTTACATACAAATGCGAACGTTTAATAATCCCTGATAATTTGTTGATGAAAGTAAACTTTGACGTTAAGTAGACTTGTAACATTCGGTAATTATTCGGTAAATCATTAATGACTTCTATAACGTTATTATTTTACGGCACTTATATTGACAAGAAATCATGCATTTACTTTCTGTGGAAAATCTGCAATTTACCGCAACTAGGAAGAGATGTGGTCTGTGTCGTGAAATCCAGGTTTAAAGTCCTCACTTCCCCCCGCCGCCCCCCAAAATAAAAATAAAAATTAAAATAAATGCGTCACTTCCTGCCTTGGTGTAGAGCTGCCGCTCCGTAGAGCTGCCCCCCAGCAGAGGACTGCAGGCAGGTACCTCTTGGTGTTGATGAGGAGGTGGTTCGGCTGACACCAGTCTACAAAGTCTCATACGTCTATGGTTTGCTATTGGCTGCCAACTGATGGTGCATACCTCACATATACATACAGGGAACTGGGAACTCTAACAATACTATAAAACCAAGAGTGATGGAAGAAAACTATGTTATTTATAGTAAATGAAACCTTAAAAAATTATATTTAAGAATAAATGACTAACCTTTCATTGTTATAACTTATCGCAGTGTTGCCACTTGCTAATGTCTAGCAATAAAAACCCTGTATATCTATGGTGCACTGCATACTGCGACCTACTGGTCAGGTGAGTTTTGAACGAGCAGCTGGTGTTACACTGTCATGGCATTCATTTCAAGCAGAGACAAAAGTTTAAAATTCCACTACCGTACATCCAGAGGATCCAAAGTCATGTATAGATAACTTGGAATTAAGCAAGCCCAGACCCAGAATCATTGGTGGGATCATGTGAATGGTTAAGTGCGTTTAAAATATGGGGCCTCCTGGAGTCGACCAAGTGCAATCGTTTTTTGCAGTCATGCGCATCTGGACCTGTCACGTGACGCGTGCAAAAGCGCACGAGTACGCCTGCGCGCTGAACTTCGTTCGAGGAAGTACTGAAAGTGAAGAATATCAGGCGATACGAGTACATTGTTTATAGTTCACGGAAAGTAGTTGGCCTGTAGCGGAATTAAAATGTCAGAAGTGGACGATAACCCGTTTGCAGATTCGTCAAACGTCAACCCGTTCCAAGTGAGTCATTCTACCTTTACTATCCTCAAATTGCATTTAGAAGTTGCTACACTTGGTGTAGCTAACCAGTATGGAGCGTAGTCCTGCCGTAGCCAGGAAACCTGTATAGATCAGGGACATGGGTTTGGTTCGTTTTATAATGTTCGGACAACGTGGCATGATTGTCAAGAATTGACCCAACTCAGCTCTGGATAAGAGCGTCTGCTAAATGTAAAGATAATCGCTGTCATATATGGAAGGAGGGAATCCTCCCATCATGCCAGGAAAAGTTTACAAGTAAAAGAAACTGTAGTCGAGTGGTGGGAAATTCATTGGAAATCCAAACATTTGTGGCGCTGTCAGCCTTAATACGTCAGTGAACGGGGTCGTCAAAAGATCTACAATACGACCATGTAGTCAGTATTGTATTATTAAAGTTTGTTCGAAGACTTGATCGCTAAATAATAGCCTACCTTAACTAGAACTTTATCTGGTTTGTGTGTGTAGTAAATTACGGTGAAAATGAAACCAACTCTTTCCTGTGACATTTTGAACATCTGTGATGATGATGAACTTGCAATAAGGCTTTTTGTGGCCTTCGTCTTGTTATGAAGGAAATAAGAAGTAAATTACGCAACCACATAAAACTCATTCAAAATGTCACCCCCAGCTCAGAGAAGCATAATGTTTCATTTAATGAGCAGTTAAACGAATATGTTATAAGAGTGGGCTCCACTTCAAGAATGTTTTCTCCGTGCATACCTGTGGAGCTATATCTGCACAGGTGTTTTGATGGGATCCACAGCTGGTGACATTAAACAGACATTTGGTTAACCCTTGTGTGCTCTTTGGGCCAGAATGACCGAAATAATGTTTTCCGCGCACCCACGTCTCATCATTTAGACTAAGTGTATGTGCTGGTTTGAACTCGGACAAATCCAAGTCTTTCTAAAATAAATAAATATTCATTTTGCAGACTCTTTTATCCAAAGCGACATACAGCAAGTACAGGGACAATGCCCCTAAGGCAGTGGTTCTCAATTCCGGTCCTCAGGGCCCACTGTCCTGCATGTTTTAGATGTTTCCCTGCTCCAACACACCTGATTGAAGCTCAGCAGAAGCCTGATAATGACAATTTATTTGAATTGTGTGTGTTGAAAGGGGGAAACATCTAAATGGTGCAGGACAGGGGGTGTTGAGGACCGGAATTGAGAACCACTGCCCTAAGGCAAGTAGGGTGAAGTGCCTTACCCAAGGACAAAACGTCACATAGACACTGCTGGGAATCGAACTCTAAACCTTCCAATCATGAGGCCAAAGCCGCTGAGCCACCTGACTCCTGATTAATGTGCAGTAGGGCTGCACATTTCAGTCCCCAACAGGGTAGAACTTCAATGAACCTACTTTATTTGGGGGTTAAAGGTGGGGCCATTTCACCCCCCCATCACCCCCTTTCCGAGTTCAAATCCATACCATGCAAAACCCCCAGCAGAACTGTTGCACAATGAGCAGTAGTATACATAGGCAGACTTAGCCTAGCTACTTGTAATATAATTTTTGCAAAGCTATTGTTCATACTGCAACTCACGGATGTTACTTTGACTGTTTGCTAGCTGGGTGTGGGAAAGCCTGGATAAATATGAAGGAAATATGTGTATAATATGTGGAGTCAGATGGTTGTGGAGTCAGATGGCTCAACGGGTTAAGGCGTTGGCCTTGTGATCGGAAGGTTGTGAGTTTGAACCCTGGCTGTGGCTATGTGATGTTGTGTCCTTGGGCAAGGCACTTCACCCTACTTGTCTCGGGGGGGATTTGTAAGTAGCTTTGAATGAAAGCGTCTGCTAAACGAAGCATTATTTTTATTATTATTACGCAGTCATTTTAAGTTTACACTTTGGAGTCCCATAACTCTTTGATTGTTGTGGTTTTGGTTATGTACCGTATCTAACTCTTAAATGATTTGCATGGTGAGAATTTGAATCCTGGTCTACGCAGTGGTTATATGTCAGTCTCATTCCTGACTGCAGCAGGTGTGTCAACAGAGCCTGGTGACTAATAAACCTGGCAGAAGTTGGCTCACATGACATCTTCAGGAGTGACACACTTATCATATGCCCCAAGGGCTAGTCAGCTACATACTTGTTCCCACATGCATAGTGTTTCTTTATCAAACAGTCAGGCCTACTAATAGGGTGGACAATAGAACGTGTTTTTCCTTGCCAAGCTAACCAACTGTCAAGTGATTCTAGACAGTGATTCTAGGTACACATTGAATCGAACGTCTCTGACGTCATCTTTAGCCTGAATGTGGCTAAAAGCGAATCCTATGAAAATGGCACCGGAATTTTCAGGTCCAAGTCCTTTTTAGAGCTCAATAACTAGCGACTACTTGCAATAAATTAAAAACAAATATGACAGTTAGCATGTAGACACTTACACCTTAATTCTATCAAATGTTGCAAAAAATGCAACATTGAGAAAGTATATGAAAATATTGCTTATAGTTTTTGAAGCTTTGGCTACCTTTCATAGAGGGTCAGCACAACCGGGAGACATATCTTAAACGAAAGCTTAGGTTGTTTTCTTCAAAATAAGGTATGTTTAATCGATTAAAAAAATATACAAATTTTGAGAAAAATCTAGTTGAAGTCATGTTGATGAAAATCCCATAGGAATGCATGGAAATCTGAACGTTCTATGATGACAAAAGTTGGTTTTCCCCCTTGTAACCTATTTTAGCATATCAGCACAACTTTTTTACTTTCTGTATAGCTGGGGCCTGCAATGATACGCAATCTATCAAATTTGGAAAAAAATCGAAGGATCTACATTATATGTTTTGGCCTCTTGAATAAGACTTTTTACCAGCCTGTAACATCAGGATTGGAGTGCCTGAGCAGCTTGCGCGCTGGCTAGAAGCAGAGATGTGATGTAGAACAATGCAGAGCCTGACCAGGGGTCTCATTTATAAAGCTTGCGTACGCACAAAACGGGGCAGAAAATGTGCGTACGCCAGTTTTCACGCAAAGTCAGAGACAAACTTGGCGGTAGAATGTGCGGTCCTCCACGCAAACTATGACCCTCCCGTAAACCTACGCACTTTTTGGGGACAGTGGGAATTGGAGACACATACTGCAAAAAGTAAAAGTCGGAGAAGCTATAACTCGTAATATTTATGCATTTTGTTGTTCTCACACACATTGACTCAATTTATGATTATAATGAAGATTAAATACATCAGTGTTATTTGAGCTTGAACTGCGTGATAATTGTTCCATACACATCTTGTACAATGCAACTCAAATTTGTAATCAATATTCAGCGCTGTCTGTCTCACAATCAGATTGTCCTTTAACCGCAGTGTAGGAGGCTGAAATGCATGTAACTACAGAACACAAAGTATAACTAAATATATTTATTTAATACTGTGCATATATCATCATATGTCAAAAACTGGAAATACAGTTGTTAAGCTCCCGCGCAATCACTACACTCATTACACTTCAGAATCCGAATTCGTTTTTAATCGCCATGCAAGATACATAAACACGGAATTTACTACTGCAGTTGTTACCGCTTCTTCTCCGGTTCTGGCACTTGGCGCTGTCGCACTAGTGTTGTTTTTTGTTTGCCTTGATTCACCGTGAAGAAGAATCACCTGCCAGGTTCATGCATTAGAATGGTACTAGATTAACATTCATGAGGTCCTTTGCATTGACCATTTATGGTAAAAAATGGCCGTGTTCAGGGCGGGGTGCAATTATACTTTATGTACGCACACTTGTGGTTAAGATGTGATTTATAAAGCGAACATTGCCTACAGGTGTGCGTACGCACGGTTTTATAAATCTGAATTTTTGTGTGCGTACGCCAATTTACGCTTTTGGGCGTACGCACACTTTTAGTAAGACTTCTACGCACTCCTTTATAAATGAGACCCCAGAACCTGACAGATTCTCGGTGCCACAAAATCCAAGATTAAAGCGGTGGAATTTTTCAAAATTTTCGCAGAAAATATTTTTTTATGAGAAAACGTCAAAAGATAAATAAAATCTGACTTCAGATTAGTTTAAATTGGTTTATGTTGCATACGAATAGAAATTTCTTTTTCACAACATTTAAGAAATGTTGGGTATATCTGTAATGGGTTAGAAAAAGTAGTTCTCCATTGTGTGAAAAGGGTAAAAAATATGAATACATGTGATGCATCAGTAAAAAGGTAAAATAAGGGTTAGTTAATATAAAAATAGACACCCCTTTATTTTTTTGGGTTATTTGTACTAAATAATCTATTGAAAAAAGAGTAACCTAATAAGAAATCACTTTGTGAGTGTCAAGACACTTTTTGAATATGTTTATATTGTTTTGATATAAAGTAAAATTCTGGATGTTTGGAAGAAAGGAATGTCCTGGTGCAGAATAAATCCTGCGAGCGAGACTAATTAAAGTTTGCTTCGTGTCTCTTGTTTCTCAAACAGGGTTTATCACACCCTCTTGGCGACCACCAGGTCAAGGGGGCAACATTTCCACCCTACTACTAATGCCTAGACCAGGGGTGCTCAATACGTCGATCGCGATCTACCAGTCGATCGCGAAGGTACTACTGGTAGATCGCAGGGCATTAAAACGTAAACGCCCATTTTTTAAAACAGATTTATTGAAATATATAAAATCAAGTTTAACAAGACTTTGATATAAGATCAAATCTTATATGGATAGGTAAAATGCAAACGTAGACGTCAGCCAATTACCCTCACTATGACATTTGTCACTTGACTGACAGTCGGTTTGACCAGTCTGACCTCTGCGCATGTGCTCATATTGGCAAGTTATCTTCCAATTTACGACTTCTAAACTTAAGAGTATAAAAATTTGTGGGGAAGCTGGACCAAATAAATAGACTAAAATGTACCATTTCCATACGGAATGGGAGCTTTATTTTAGCCAATCGCTACATTCACGTGCAACCCTTTTCGGGAAGATGCTGACGTTGTTTCACTCGCATCAAAAATTGCAACACTGTTTCACCTGAACTCTTCTGGAGTGTAGGATGATATCCTTGATCCCTGTGTTGTTTTTTGTTGTTGTAAATAAACGTTATTGATTTGTAAGCAGGGGCCCGTTCTTCGTACGTCGCTTAATACATCCGAGATCAAATGACGCATCCAAGATGATTTCATCGTGCGAATCATGATCCGGCTAACTGGGTTCTTCGAACAAACCTGTTATGTATGATTAGTATCACTGGATACGATCATGTGTTGGCTTAAAAGGGGATATGTATTGATAGTAGAAACATTGATCAGCAACACTGCTATTGGCTGTTCAGCATGGCCAAAGAACGTGCCCACTTTTTCTCCCAATCAGAACAAGAGCTTTTAATGGAAGGTTATGCCGAATTTGAGTCGTTATTTAAAACGACAGGGAACACCTCAAAGTCTGCAAATGCCAGGAGAGTGGGCTGGCAAAAAGTAGCAGACAAATTAAAGTAAAAGTGAAATACAAGAAAATTCTACAAAATGATAGCCTTTAATTCATACTGTCTTTATTTTAAAAAGCCACTTATTTTTCCTCCCTTTTAAAAACCACTGTTAAATGAATGAATCATGTTTGTCTATTTATAACAGCCACAAAGAAAAAGGCTGCAAAAAACGGTATCTCTCAACAATTACACTTTATCCCACAATACCCGATTAATTTGAAAAGCTCTGCGAATTATTCTCCCACCTTCCGCAAGAGGTTGCTCGCGTATGGCTGCGACAGACTTCCCTATCTCCTCCGCTTATAAAGCCTCAATCTAATCTTGTTTACATGAAGTAAACCTGCTCCCGAGCAGGTTTGAGCTTACGGACCTGTTGCTATGACGACAAGTCTAGGATGAGCTTCGAAGAACCAAACGATCCAAGATCATGCCAAATCGTCAACAATCAAATCCAGCTAACTGAGTTAGCGACGTATGAAGAACGGGCCCCTGATTTCCTTATTTAGTGTTGGGGTTGTAACCAGCAATATGGGTTCACACAATTATGCAAGGTATACTAGCATATATGGTTCTTATAAATAATTCTCAATATATTTCTGAATAATTATATGTTGCGCAATTTTATAGTAGGTACATCACTGACTCGGTCATTTTGTATGTAGCTCATGTATTTTTATGATGTATTTTTCATACGATTTTCAGTACCAACACTGGAGTTTCCCTTTTACACCACACTGCACAATGAAGCCAATTCACTTTTAGAGTCCGCCCCATTCAGACGTTAATAAGTGTTTCATGTTTTTCTATTTTATATCAGAAAGAAATACATTAATGTATTTCATCTTAACTTTATATATTTCTATATGTCACTACGTATACAATCGGTATCGGTATAGGTGGTTTATTATACAATATTTAACTGTACACACTTCTATGGTTACAGTGCTGTTTAACCTCAGTGGGTCAATGTGTGTGTGTAAAGTTTATATAAAGTGATGTTGTTCTGTTTCAGGATCCTTCTGTCACACAGGTGACCAACACTGGCATAGACCCCGTGAATCTATACAACCCCTTTCCAGATCACTCCACCGTAAGTTTGTCCACAAAAATGTAATCTGTACTAGTGTAGCATGCTAGTGCAACAGTGAAGGTGTGTAACTCAGTGACTCGCATTTCAGGAGAGCTTAGCAAGGCCCACCATTCCTGCGTCCAGTGCTCCCTCCCAGCCTGCTATACTCCAGCCATCAACAGAGCCCAGTCCACAGGTGAGTTTCATATTATACTTTGGGGTCTATTTTGCTGGTATGGAAATGTGTGGAGTCATTGGACTTCCCACGATCATCCTCTTTTTCATCCCTCCATGTACTCCTTTTTTCCCCTCCTTTTCCTCCCCTCCTCTCCTACCTTCTCTCCCTCCCCTATTCTACCCCCTGCAGGCCACAGCAGCTGCAGCCCAGGCCAACCTGCTGAGGCAGCAGGAGGAGCTGGAAAGGAAGGCTGCAGAACTGGAGCGCAGGGAGCAAGAGCTCCAGAGCCGAGGCCCTACAGGTCAGAATCCTGCCACACACACACCTGCCGCCTCCAATCAATGTCTCTAATGGGAATATTACATCCAAATTCAGTTTAATGGGGTCATTCACTGGGTTTAAGGATATTTCACAGTCTTACTTAAGGTCTCTGAATAGGGTATGTAACTTTGATTTGCTGAAAAAGGCCTGGGTACTGTTTTACACACGCCCTGATGCAACCTCAGAAATGGCCCAAGAATGAAACATGCCGTGGTATGGTATGTCAATTAATAGTTGGTTTACAACTAGCAAAAATGCATGCACTGTCGTTATTCCTTGTACACCACCTCACTTGGACCAAACTTCTCCTCCCATGGCTTCTCCTATCTCTGCTACGCTGACGACATGCAGCTATACCTATCCATCCCCCCCACCAATCCAGGGATCTCATCTAGAATTGAGGCCTGCCTCACCAACATATCAGCCTGGATGACCAGACACCACCTCCAGCTGAACCTTGCCAAAACAGAACTTCTTATCATTCCGGCCAAACGCTTAATCACCCACAATCTCTCTATCACTCTGGGATCTGCAACAGTGACCCCTTCATCTTCTGCCAGGAACCTGGTAGTCACCTTGGATGACAAGCTCTCCCTCACAGCACACATTGCCGCAGTCTCTCGGTCATGTAGATTCACCCTCTACAACATCTGGAAAATCAGAAGAGAACCCGTCTGAACATTCCACCCAGCCGCTAGTCCAAGCGCTTGTCCTCTCAAAGCTGGACTACTGCAACAAAATGTATCAGCTCGCCCGGTTTTCAATCTACCTAGACGCTGCCATGTCACCCCGCTCCTCATCGCCCTCCACTGGCTCCCCATCATGCCCTGTATCAGATTCAAGTACTCATCAGTACTGACTTTCCGAGCAGTGAACGGGACTGCCCGAGCTATATCAGCTCTCTCCTCTGGCCTTACACCCCTACCTGTAACCTTCTGACAACCGTCTAGTGCCCCCCCCCCCCCCCCCCCCTCAAGAGCGCCAGAGCCCAACACAAACTCTTCTCTTGTCTGGCTCCCCAATGGTGGAATCAAGTCCTCACCTTCAAGAAAAGGCTAAAAACTCACTTATTCCGAGAATTTAATGGCACTTAGAAATATTACGGCACTTAGAAATATCATCTGTTGTTCTTGTTCTGAATACCTTGTCAATCCCCATGCGGAAACTCACTAGTGTTGCTTTATTGTTCGCGTCCCACAGGTAAGACTACTGTCCGTCGGAGGCTCACCTTAAATTTGTAATCTCTTTAACTAAATGCTCTTATAGCTCTTCCCTTGGCACTTGTTAGTTCTCACGGTGTATGTTTCATAATCTATAAACCTGCTATGTTTGGGGTCTATCATGTTGCTATGCTCAGTGACCGATGCTCTTTTGTAAAGCTCTCTCTTGTAAGTCGCTTTGGATAAAGGCGTCTGCTAAATGAATAAATAATAATAATAATAATAATAATGCTTCATTTAGCAGACGTTTTTATACAAATCGACTTACAATTTTAAGTACAGGGACAATCCCCCTGAGACAAGTAGGGTGAAGTGCCATCACATAGCCACAGCCGGGGTTCAAACTCACAACCTTCCGATTACAAGGCCAACGCCTTAACCCATTGAGCCATCTGACTCCCGAAGTGTAATGTGAATGTAAATGTATTCAATTATGAAAAGGTCGAATCGGTTTAGCAGTGAATGACCACTTTAAAGATTAATAATAATTGTTTCAATATCACATTTAACATTCCTAAGGAAACGCATGTGGTAATCTGTATTTATCAATGTACTCTTTGTTTTGACAGGGAAAGAAAACAATTGGCCACCTCTGCCATCATTTTTTCCCATCAAGCCTTGTTTCTACCAAGACTTTTCTGAGGATATTCCTGTAGAGCACAGAAGAGTCTGCAAAATGATTTACTACCTTTGGATGTGTATGTAGTAAAGCATAGCAAAATACATTGATGTCTCTACAGTTGTGGTGAAAGCATCACTCAATGAAACATACTGAATCCGGTGATTCCTCTCCTCCTGTCCTCATCCTCTCGTCCTCAGTCAGCTGTGTCACCCTTTTCCTTAACCTGCTGGCGTGTCTGGCTTACTTCACCACCAACTCAAACCATGGTGTGGACTTTGGACTCTCCATCCTATGGCTCATTCTGTTCACCCCCTGCTCTTTCCTCTGCTGGTATAGACCCATCTACAAGGCCTTCAAGTGAGTACCTGCGATCCCTTTTCCCTTCCACCACCACCCCACACTGATGATGACATGAGATTATCTGTTTATTTTGGGTTTCAGTCATTACTACAGTACCATCTGAATACAAGAATATCTTTATTACATAGATTTGTTTGTCACACCAACGTTCTTATCACACAACATAATTGAACTGATTGAGCCAAGATTGAATGATAACTGTGCTTTCTTCTTCCAGGGCAGACAGTTCCTTCAGCTTCTTCTCCTTTTTCTTTGTGTTTTTCTGCCAAGTGGTGATTTTCATCATCCAAGCAGTGGGCATCCCCGGATGGGGGAACAGGTGGGTGTGATGTCAGCATTAGTGTTTGTATCAGCATGTTAGCATTAGTGTTTGTATATGTATACAACGCATATGTATATATATTTCTGGGAAGTCATGTGGCTGAGCGGTTAGGGAATTGGGCTAGTTATCATAAGGTTGCCGTGCAAAATAATGTTGTGTCCTTGGGCAAGGCACTTCACCCTACTTGCCTCGGGGGAATGTTCCTGTACTTTTTGTAAGTCGCTCTGGATAAGAGCGTATGCCAAATGACTAAAATGAAATGTAAATATGTGTGTCCACAAAGTGACATTCCTGTATGTGTGTGTTACTGCATGGTTACTCACGGTTCGCAAGTCTGTTTGCACGAGTCTACAAGCTTCCCTCTCCATTTCCTGTCTCTTGCCATCTCTTTGACAGATACCTTGCCTAAGTCTAGACTGCTGGCTGTCTCTCTTCTGATGACCCCTTTGTAAGTCAGGTTCTGGCTTTCTCTTCACTTCCTTTCACTAACCCTTCTGTCCTCATTCCAATATTGATTCTGCCGCTTGAAGCACCCGATTGTGTCCGCTGCTTCAGTGTTCAGCTAAGTGATGAGGACAGACTCCCAGCTACAGCCTTTCTATATGGAGCATGGCTGGTTATTCTCAGACCGTGAGTCAAGTCTGCAGTTGTGTCCTCTAATAAGATGCATTGTTCCCCTCTCCCTTCCTTGAGGTAGACACCCATAGGAGTGGATGGGTAACAGAAATGTTTCTTCTGCATCCATGACTAAGGACTATCTTAAAAAAGTTATTAGGAGAAGATATTTTTTTCTCCCGGCATTCAAAAGTCATTTTTCCATCATCTTTCTCTCTTTATTTAATTGAGATTTTTTGTGTTTCTCTTGCTTATTACCTTGCAGGTAACAACACAGTGGTCTCTGTAGGGGGCCCACAGATTAATCTATTTTATAACCTGCAAAAAAGTTCACGTAGTTTGTAAGAATAGCATTCTGTGTTGTTTTACATATTTGAATATTATGTTCATGAAATGTACATGGCCAGGGGGAATGAGAAAATCTGTATGTAAAAGTGGATGAAGTAGTAATCTTTGACCCCTGGTTCCAGTGGCTGGATCAGCTCTATCTCCGCAATTGGCACTAACAAGGCTGTGGGAGCCATAATGATCCTGGTGGCCTGCTTCTTCACCGTCTGTGCTGTGCTGTCAGTCATCTTATTAAAGATGGTGAGTCTTCTTGGGGTGCATGTTACAGCTTTGAGTAGACACACACCATTTGTATTTAAAATTAGGAATTTAATTAGGGTTCCTCCGGTAGGATGTTATTTTTCTTTTTCTGCTTCATGAAATGGCTCAATAACTCAAAGTCATCAACCTGATATTTCAAATTTGGACCTATGACGGATCAGGTCACACACTATTCCCAGGAGGCTAGTGGCCTACATGCACCCATAGATGGCGGCATAAGCCACCGCCCAAGTATTTCCCCAACAGATATTTTGTTTAAATGCCTTATTTCTCATGGGGAATAAAAAAGCCTGAAGGACCCATAACTTGAACATGAATGTTCTTGTATCGGCCAAATTTGGGAGAACCTTCAAACCCCATTCTCATACTCATCCAGTCTTCTCACAAACCATAGATCCAATCAACTTGAAATTTGTTATAGAATTGTAGAACACATGTCTTTCTGTAGAGTGGTATGGAATAAGAAATGCAATGCAAAATGGCTGAGGTGTATTCATATAAATTTCTATTCACAAAGCCACAATAACTTTGCATTAAAAAAATCTAATATATTTTTGAATGATGGTTTTTCAAATCTTCAATATGTCATCATTCTGAAGTACCGTGTGGAATTCCACCTTGATATGATAAATGAACTTTTTTTCCAGTGAGCTGGGACAGTATACGGCAATGACAATGTTCGAATGGTTCTAATCAAACTGCAGCTTTTGGGACAGTTATCATTTTTATTATCTGTCTACTTAAACAGGATTCCTTTTTTACATAGTATCCAATCAGGAATATTGAGAATAGCTCAATGGGCTGGGGTAGGGACCTACTGAGTGAAAAGTTGTACATTCAAATCTTTTGAGTTTGAATCTCAATTCAGCCTGTGGTTGGACAAACATTAATAATTGTTTTCTCTCTTGATGTCCAATTCTTGATCTTCTACAATGTATATTTGTTAAATAAATTGGCATTTTGTAGAGTAACCCACATTGCTGCTAGCAGGTATATGTTAGACTTAGATTTTTGTCACACAATGTTTTATTGTTGTCTTTATTGCCAAATCTCAAGGCACTGAGTATATCAGAATGTGAATGTTGGCTTAATTAATCATGGATGATAACTGACTTAAAAACATGATCTCATTCAGTTTCATGTTAAATTACTTTTACAGGTTCACGGCCAGTATCGTCATACAGGGGCTAGTTTCCAAAAGGCCCAGCAAGAGTTCTCCCAGGGTGTTGTCTCCAACAAAACTTTCCAGTCTGCCGCAACCAGTGCTGCCCAGGGAGTCCTCCGGACAAACAACTAAAGCCACCCCCCGATCACCCTCTCTGTCCCCTCTAGCACTGCAAAAGCAACTAAACTGGGTTAGGCTTTCCCTACTATCATCCCGCCTGTGGAATGCCTCTCACTTCAGTTGTTCATGTTGAATTAAGGTCCCTTTGAGCCTAAATTTAAAGTTTGCAAGGTTCACATAGCTATAGTTGGGGGAGGGGAGGAAATAGATAAACCCACTTGTCTGCTTTCAGAATGGAAACAATGAAGTTGAATGGTTGAAATGCATCTCCATCCGTATCTGTTGTCTTTTACAATGTTCTTCAGTCAATATTTGGATGTGCACTTTTTGTTGTGTGTGTGTGTACCCATGTGAAAGTTGTGTCAATGCCTGTGTTTCTGTGGCCTTGATTATACAATGTAAAGAAGAAGAAGAAGATTATTTGTGTGTTTCAGAGCTCTTTGTTATTTTTTGTCTTTTAGTGTATTCTCTTTACATGTATTATTGTGGTAACCACATCTATTAGATTAGATTAGAAACAAGTTTAGATGTGAGGGCTTAATGTTACAGATTGTACTCACCAGTCTTTTCAAAATAATGTGCCTTCATGTTCACACTATTTCTGCATTTTACAGTCTGATGGCTCTTAATTCAAGAAATGTGAGGTATTTTGGTTTCTTTTTGTATAAAGTATGACTAGATTTAAGTAATTAAATTAATTCAGCTTGCCATTTGCGGCGCAACTTCACTTAATGGTAAATTAGGGTTAAGGCACAATACCTATTTTTCACTGTAACTCACTTTTAATAATGGAGATTTGACCAAAGCTTTGAGTGCCTCGGAGAAAATCTGTTTTGTCAGCTCTTTTGGTTCCTACAGCAAGCAAAGTTAGCTCTTGATGGGAATAATTTTTTTACTTGGATTGGCCACCTAACATGACATAACGAATAATAAACAATCCCAAGTCAAACTGTTTTTGCTTGGATGGATGCCATGCTGACAAAATGTACACTAGATTTGCCACTAACACAATGAGTATGTAAAGAAGCGGAAATGGCGGTTTGATCTTCAATATTTTTGCCTTAAGAGATATGTGCTTATCAGCAAGAATAGTTTTCAAATCAGAGCAGTGTTTTTAATTGACGGGTTGTGATAAATTTATTTCACAAATACTAGCAAGTAGACCAGCCCCTAAATTATTTGTGAATTGTTGTACATTTTTCCGTCTTGAATTTATTTTTATATCCACATTTGGTGTGAGTAAGTACAAAATAAAAGTATTGTATGTGACCTACTTAAGTAGAAACATGTAGGAGATATCTTGGTGATTCAGTATAAACATGAAGAATGTAATATCCATGCTATTAAAAGTTATGTGTCCATTTGGTTCAGTCATATTTGGTTTAAATAAATATCGATTTCTGTTAAATATGTGTTGACATTTCTGTTAGAATGACCATTGGCCATTTGAAAGGGTCTGTCGTCAGTGAGACGAATGCGATGGACAAAGCTCCTAGCGTCACCCAGGGGTGGACTGGCCATCTGGCATACCGGGAATCGTCCCGGTGGGCCGTTGACCCAATGTGGGCCGGGGCCGCGGATCAGTTGGTACCGGACCGTGGTCCACCGAAAGAAATACGAAAATTAATAACAATCTTTTATTTCGAAAAATTACCAGATGCTCTCGGTTAAATGTCGGAAAACAAGTAAAAAACTGACGTCTTTCAAGAGTACCTGGCTGCAGTCCACCACCGTGGGGCGGGAGAGTTGCAGGCACCACAGAGAGGCGACGGCACCGCCGTGGGCGATGAGTTTCCGGAGTAGTTTTTTTCCGAAAAAATTCGATAGAAGCGAGACTAATATACACTGCACTGCGTAATTGTACAACTTAGTCATAACGAAAAACAAACGGTGGGTGATATGAGTCGGGGCTCAATAGTGTATTTGTAGCCTACTACAAAGCTGAGGATCTTGAAAAGAGAAGGTCAAAATGCTGATAACTGAAAATAATGGAGGCTAGGAATAACAATAAAGTTATTACTGTTATTCATAAGCTTACATTTCGTAAGATGTCATAGGCCTATACATTTTATTGTGTACTAAACAATACTTTACTGCCTTTTCGTTATAATAATAATAAATTGTCATTGAACCTTATGCACTGCTGTTTTTCATGTTTGGCTCTATATCTAGGGTGATATCAGGTAAAATGGGCCATCAGGTAAAATGGGCCATTTAAGGTTTGGGGGTCCCAGCCCCTCTGGGATTTAGAGCCAATGACTGCAAAGGATTTCAAACTGTTGTCATAACTGTGCTTGACAAGTAACAGGGTATTTGATTGCTTAATGGTTGCTATGGTGGGCGGGGCAATAATTCAAACAAGACTGCACCAGAAAGCTGCATGGTAAGTAGCCTGGCATACCAAATCTAACTAAACTATTATAAGGATGATAAATCTATTTAAAAAAAAACATGCACATAAAAAAACTATGCATAATATCTGTCTTGATGGCATCAATCATAAACAATGTTGTTAGTTTGGTATATGAACATATTTTTTGAAAAAGTGATGTTTTTCTTGGTGGCCCAATTTACCTTAACCCACTGAGGTAAAATGGGCAACAAGGTTTCAGCTAAAATGGGCCATCATCTGTGTTACTCACAAACACACATACACATGTGTTTGAGTGTGTGTGGGTGTGTGTGTGTGTTTGTGTCACACCATGACCCCCACAACAGTAATAATGGTAGTAGATATTTTATTTACAGCGAGTATGGCAAACGAGAAGGAAGCGAGAGGAGAGGAGAGAGGGAGAAGGAAAGAGAGAGTAAGTGAGAGGAGGAGGAAGGATGAGAGAGGAGACAAGCAGAGGAGACAGGAAGTGAGAGAACAGGTGAGGAGAAAGGAATGCAGAGGAAATGAGAGGAGACAGAAAGAGAGAAAAGAGAGGAGGAGCAAGGACCAGAGGGGAAAGGATACAAAGATAAAACAGGGAGGGAAAGGAAGGCCAAACAATTACAATCTGTGGAAAGAGGAGAGGATGAAGGGGGCCTTAGATGAATACATGGAGGGAGTGAAGAAAGGAATTACAGTGAGTGTGCACCTCTTATCAAGAGCATGGGGTGTTCCGCGATCCACACTGCAAAGATGCATCAGTGGAAAGGTGACTGGCAGTGAACATGTGTCAGGGCGGAAGCCCTACCTTCCACAGGAGGCGGAAAGGGAGCTTGCTGCCACGCTCAAGACATTGGCGCAGAGGGGGTTTCCCTTCACAAAACGTGATGTCCAGAAAGTGGCCTTTGATTTTGCAGCCAAGAACAACGTATCTGGTTTCTCCAAGACAGCAGGGAGGGCCGGATATTACTGGTTTCAGAACTTTCTAAAGCGCAACCCAGAGCTTGGGATGCGCAAGCCAGAGGTCCTGTCTGCAGCACGGGCTGCTGGACTCAACAAAGAGGTGGTTAGCCAGTGGTTTAACCAGTATGAGAGCCTTTTGGTCGAGCTGGGTATTGAGGGCACACCGTCACATATATGGAACTGTGACGAGTCTGGGCTTCAGGATCAGTTCAGTTCGACAAAGGTCGTTGGACAGGTTGGCCAGCCATGTGTGGAAGTGTGTGCCGGAGAGAAGGGGGAGACAACAACTTGTCTGGCAGCGTTTAATGCAGAAGGCACATACAGTCGAACAATAATTATTTTTAAGGGGAAGCGTGTTCGTTCTGAGTGGCTACGGGGATGCCCGGAGAACACCAGCGTAAGGTGTTCAGACAATGGCTGGATTACCTCTGACCTCTTTCTGGAGTGGGGTCAAATGTTCATTCAGTCCCTCCCCAGGGATGACCCCAGGCCCCACCTTCTCCTCCTTGACGGCCACAGTAGCCACGTCTATAACCTGGAGTTTATTAAGCTACTGAAGAGCAAGAATGTGCACATCATGTGCTACCCTGCCCACACAACCCATGCGCTGCAACCGGCAGACAAGGCCCTCTTCAAGAGTCTAAAACATCACTGGGACCAGGAAGGGAGGAAGTGGACAAGGATGATGGCTGGGCAGAAGCTGTCAAGGATGGAGTTCTTTGCGGTGTTCAGCAGGGCTTGGGCAAAGGCTGCCACTATTGAAAATGCCCAGGCAGGGTTCCGGGGGACAGGAATGTTCCCTCTCAATAAAGATATTCTCCCCGAGACTGCTTTCGCCCCCAGCAAGACCACCGAAAGACCACTACAATCCACTCTCCCAACCTTTGTACATTTCGTTCTAAATGTGTTCACACACACACACACACACACACACACACAAACAAACACACACACACCACTGACATCACTTTACTAATCTATGCTATTCCAAAATGAACTTTTTTTAATTGAACATTTGAATATAAGGGTTTGCACCCAAAATGAGGTTTTCTTTTAATGGCACATATGAATATGTTTGTTTAATGCAGTTTAAATGTTATGTGGCTGTATAAGCAACTGTGTTTTAAAATTAAAATTGATGATAAATTACTATTTCCCTTTGCAGTTTCACTGGCCCATTTAACCTGAACAGCTGGCCCATTTTACCTGAAACTGCTCGTGCAAAAAAAGTTGGCACAGCTGATGTTTCAAGAACTGTAGGGCCGAAATAATTATATTAAATTACATAATTTCAACACAAACATATAAAAAACAGTCATAAGTAATCATAAAAACACATGGAAAAGGCATATATGTTGTTGTATTATTGTCCCAAATGATTTACCAAAAAGTGGCCCATTTTACCTGATATCACCCTATGCCAATTATGTTTTTGTGCTGATATGTACAGTATAATCCAAGCGAATTATTACATGATCAATGACAACATGTAAAACACACCAAGTCACAATATGATTTGACTTTTAGCTGTTTAACATTCAGGCCATTATTTCTGCACAGAATTTCCACATCTTCTGTGTTGTGAAATGGGAACTTGAAGGGCTCCAGGATTGTTTCCTTTTCAAGGTCATTCCACACCTTCCCATACTACCTTAGCCTAGTTCTCTTCCCCCATGCCCAGGATTTCAGGCAAGTCCACTTTGGCAGAGAATAGTTCATAAAATCAACCCACTCATGGTCAGAATCAGAATCTGTTTTAATGGCTATGCAAGTTTAACAAACACAGAATTTACATTAGCAGGGAAGAGCAACATAGAACATATGTAACATGATAAGAACATAATATAATACAATAAAAATACGGTGTAAAAAGGTCAGGGGGGTATATATACAGCATTGCAAAACAGTGGTACAGCAGTAAGTAATTTTAAGGTGTCAAAAGGGGTTTTGAGTGCAAAAGTGGCTTGTGCAGTGGGATGCTGGATGGGGGTGTTTGTGGCAAAGTCATTCCGAGTCCTTGGCCCTATAAAGAGTGCAATGGCCGAAGGGTAGAAGCTGTTCTTATGGCGAGCGGTTTTGGTCCTGGTGGACCGCGAGGGGAGCAGCTGAAGCAAAGGGTGTCCTGGGTGGGAGGCCAGTCTGACTGGAGACCTCAGCCAGATTTTTAATGAAAATATATATAGATAAGCAAAATGGTTAGTTGTAATATACATAACACAGGCTCCAAAAAAAAAAAGATCTCATCAGTGCCCTCCTTTAATATGTCCATCTAGACATTGTTAAAATTAAATAAACAGGGAAATGAAAATGCCGGTTTCTGACCTGAAACGGATGGAACCCAAACAAATGTACAATTTTACCTCATTAATGTTATCCACCTTCCTTTTCATCAGCCTAAACACTGGCGGCACTTCACCTCGCAAGAGGGCTTTAGATGAGAGATGACCTGTGATTGCGGATTTTGCTCAATAGCTTAAAGCACACATTTCCTATCTGCAAACCACTCAAAAGCAAAAACTTGTCAATTACATATAAACATAATAGGCTCACAATTACATAGGTTCAAATGTTAACTCAGGGTTGATTACATTTCTTGGTTCAATCCAAGCCCCCTGAAGTCAGAGCGTCAGGCAACTTTTTCCTGTTCTGACAATGAGCTCGCCCGCTGGGTTGTCGGTGTCCAATATGTATCTGAGCTGATTATTGTTGAAGAGAAGTAAATACAATCATAACAAGCATAATATTATTAATTATGATATGGGAACATGGGTGGTAGAGCTTCAAGATGAGAAGCACATATGTCTGCTCTTGGGCAGGATGAAGGCCCACCCTTTGAAGAGTGTGGTCTTCAGGGGGTGGGGGCACACCTTTTAGTGGTCAAAGCACTGTTAGAAGATTGTGATCTGCAGGGGGTGGGGGCACACAGTATCTACAGGATTTAGGAGACAGACAGGAAACAACATTTACATCTGGAGGTCAGAGGGCCCTTCTAAACGTGAAATTCCTTCCTCAGTATCCAAAAAGTACTGATGATGCAAAAGCTATTCATATTTGTTTCGTTTATATACTGTAGTATACAACATAGGTAGAAAAATAAAAAAGTAAAAATAAGCCATGTACTCTGCCACATTTTGTACCCTGTATATTCTGATTATACTGTTCATACTGTGTATATTCTGAGTATACTTATATTTATTATATTCTGTTGTAATAACTGTTTTGCACTTCTGGTTGGATGCTAACTGTATTTCGTTACCCTGTACTTGTACCTGTGTAATTACATTAAAATTGAATCTAATCTAATCTAATTTTGTGACGATACCCAGCTAATGCAAGGAGTTTACAAAAATGTATTATAACGTTACATACAAACAAATGCGAACAGTTACTTTACGTTATGCACTATACATTTAATTATCCGTGATAACAGCTATTGAAAGGGTAGGTAAAAAAAAAAATGTAACGTTACATACAAACAAAGCGATCAATTAGTTTACGTTATGCACTATACATTTAATAATCCCTGATAATTTGTTGATGCTAACCGCCATCAGTGAAAGTAAACTTGACGTTATCAAATTTAGCTTCATAACAACTACCCAAGTAGACTTGTAACATTCGTAAATATTCGGTGACTTCTATAACGTTATTATTTTACGGCACTTATATTGACAAGAAATCATGCATTTACTTTCTGTGGATAAAAATAAGCAATTTACCGGAACTCGGAACAGATGTGGACCAAGCCCCGGGTCTGCCTCTCAGCAGCTGTGCCGATTTTTCCCGGTGGCCACTCGTGATATTGCAACATAAAATACCCATGGGGCCCAGAAAGCATTTTTCCCATAGACCGTAATAGTAAAAGAGAAGCCTGTAAAAAGGTTCTCAGGACACCTACAGCTGTAACCACTATTAATTGCAAATCTTTTTATTCCATATTTTTAAGTCATGGACTTTTAAAACGTCAAAGATTGTTCTAAAGGCCATAAAAGCCCCCGTAAAGTCTTATTCTAATGGTGACGTCACAGCTGTGTGCGTGCACTCCCAAGCGCAGTCTCGCTGTGTCTCGGGAACGAGGATGCCTGTTGGTTTAATGACAGCTCTGAACGGGGCTATACGTGGTCGGAAAAGTGAATTAAACGACTCCAGGGTGATACAAGTTTCATATTTGAACGGCATGTATTTCTAAATGCTATTTTAAATGTATATTGGCGTTAAATTACACGCGTAATGACATTTTCACTTACTGCCAGTGTCACTGCTGTGTAAAAATCTAAAATTAGATTAGATTAGATGAGATAAACCTTTATCTGTCCTCCAGGGGTGGACATTGCAGTTCACAACAGCAGCAGGGTAAAGTACAGCACACAGAGTTGCAGTGTAATATAACAATAATAACAATAGGGGGGCACGATAAAGTCCAGTATATCAAATACAAAATAGGTAAGTTAAGTAGACATATACAGTTATTGCACTTGAGTTATTTACCATGCATGTGATACTTTAGGTGATGTGTCACCAGGGTCTCGGTCTCACATTGACTGAAGTTCAATATCCTTTTTATTGTTTTGGTCTAAATATATTAAAGCCCACGAATAGACCAGGCAAAGTGAAGCTGGCCTCTCTTTTTTGTGCCTTCTTTTTCATCACACTGTTCACCCACTCACAAGTCTGTTTTTTTAGTTTTGTTATGTTATGTTCGTTATATTGAAAATAGTTCATGTTCAGTAAAATCTAATTATTACTTTGAAAAGTGTTGAACTATTTAATTATAAAGCCTTGCATATGAACACCAAATTATGTTAAATAAACCACACAACGGAATTTGTATTTATTTATTCAGTAACATGTGGCTCAGTATAGGTTCTGACATCTCACTACAGGAGAAAACAGTGTTTTAGGGTTCATTCATTCATTTTCTTCCGCTTATTCCCGTTAGGGGTCACGGGTGACTGGAGCCTATCCCAGTTACTTTCGGGCCGTAGGCAGGGTACACCCTGGACTGGGGCCAGCTAGTCGCAGGGCTATCACACAAACATTGACAGACAACATAGAGACAACCATTCACTCGCACAGTCATACACTAGGGACAATTTTTTCCACAATGCCCAATTAACCTACCACATGCATATGTGCCTAAAACATGCCCATGTTTTAGGGTGGACTATAAAAATATATCAGGCTAGGAATTACACTTAATGTCCAGGAGGTCCTTCCTCCAAACTATATCACGTAGCTGTTAAAGAAACAGAGAAGCTGCATAACGCTAACGAAAGACTTGCCTGTTTGAATGTGCCGATAGCCTATAAAACGATAATTCGTAGGCTATATCACATACGGGATCATTGATAGACAAAACAGATTTGACTACCGGCATTTGGTTGATAAATATGACAGCTTGTATTGTGGAGAATCCCTTATTTTTCATTTTAGATTAACCTTAATAAAAATGACTCGTTTTATCCTTACTTAAACTTAAAAACAAACAAAACGAATTAACCTCGTATATTCTATAACCATGACTATGAAAACATAATCGGTTTATGTGTCCTATAAATCCATCATTTGATTGTGTAGATTCGTCTTTATCGGTCAAACTCTTCCACAAGCACTCATGAGCGCGCAGCCCTTGTCCAGAACGCGATTTGCTCATTCTCATTGCCCCAGATGGTCATCAGCCTCCCATCATTCCATTCCCCATACCGCGGAAGTAAACCAGGAAGTCAAAAAACTTTTCGGCACATGCGCTAGGTGAGCAACTTCATTGAAATCAACGGCCGCCATTTTTCAATACCGTATCCAGGTTAATATTATAGATCCATGATGTGGACACACTGAAATCCAGGTTTAAATGTCCTCACTCCCCCCCCGACAAAAAAAAACAACTCCGGAAACTCATCGCCCCATGGCGGTGCCGTCGCCTCTCTGTGGTGCCTGCAACGTTCCCGCCCCACGGTGGTGGACTGCAGCCAGGTGCCTCTCACGTCTTTGGGAATCACTGGCTAGCTCGCATCGGACTACAGTGGACTCACTCCCCCCCTTTCTAATTACATTAGTGCCCAGGATGAACTCCTCTGTTTGACCGAGAGGCACCTGGCTGCAGTCCACCACCGTGAGGCTGGAGCGTTGCAGGCACCACAGAGAGGCTAAAGGCCTATTTATGCTTCTGCGATTTGTCGCACGCACTGCTCCGCCGACCATCGCCGACCCTCCCGCATTGCCCATCGCGCCAACTGCGCGTAGCGTTGTCGGCGTCGAAAGCGCTGTGATTGGTCCGCTCAGAACGTGACGTAGTTTTGTAAATAGTTGAGATACGTGTGTTGTATAGTTTGAGTGCACTTTTTGCCGTGATTTGCCGCAACTTGACTTTTTATAATACATTTATACATACTACAATGCATATTGTTGTTGTATTGTTTTAGTGCTGTGATTTTTTTAATTATACTTTTTGTATTACATAATACATAAGAATAAAACACACAAGTTTGTTTTTAAACAGTTGTTTTGATATTTATTTTCAACACACACAGCACAACACAGTTTACACACTATGCATAGTTCACAGTTTATTATCACTCATTGAGTGTGCTTCGGGACACCATCTTGAAATTCGAATCATTGGCCACCACTTTTCTCCACTCGCCAGGCTGTATACGGCGAAGAAGCTCGTCAAATCGGCCCGCTAAAGTAACGAAAGTGCATTTGTTCGTCCAGGTCCCTCAGTGGGTGAACCAGTGTTGCAAATTCACCCGTTTCCAGCCTCGAACGATCGTACAGAACCTCCGCAAACGTCTTCTCTGTCGCCTGCGCTTCCACATCATTTGCAAAATAAGCATTTGCTCTTCGATAATGAGCAAGGATTCGGCTATAACCCTTGAAACCACACAGCCACACAACCCTGGTGGCAGGGCGGTGAATTGCAGAGTAACGCGGACCCTCGACGCAAAACTTCGAATGCTCAACCACCGCGCCGCGCCCCACGCGCAACGTTTGACGCAGAAGCATAAATAGGCCTTAATGCACCGCCGTGAGGAAAGGAGTTTCCGGAGTTGTTTATTTTTTGTCTGGGGGCGGGGGGAAGTGAGGATATTTAAACCTGGATTTCAGTGTGTCCACATCATGGATCTATAATATTAACCTGGATACGGTATTGAAAAATGGCGGCCGTTGATATGACAAAATAATTCATCCATATCTAAGGCGCTTCAGATTATGAGGCGCAGTGTCGTTTTTTTATGAAACATAAAGGCTTTTAAGTGCGCCCTATAGTCCGAAAAATACGGTAATACTATTTTACAGATTATCAAAGTATGGTATTTAGTAAGAGGTTTATCTACACGCTGTGGAAAGATTACTGCAAAACTAGGGCGTAGGAACCGGGGGGGACGGAGGGGACGTGTCCCCTCCAATGTTGGAGACAGGCGCATTTGTCCCCCCCAAAAATTATACTGCAAAATATTTGATTTCGAAATGTTTTACTTGTTAGCTTTTATTTTGAAAGCGCAACACAGCGTCTTGTCACCGGCCCCATGAATGGTTTTGTGTGCCCCCCGCGGAGCCTTTAAGGCAGCGCAGGGTTGGAGGTTAAGGCATTCACGTTGGAAGTGCCTTCGAATCGCTACCTAGAAGGCTAAATTAAGGGCATAAAATAATTTCGGACACCGGCCCGCCTCCGTCCCCTCAACCGCTCAGAGTGTTTGAGATGCGGGTGTCTGCCTACTAGCGACAGGTCAGAGAGCCGTGAAGATGAAAAGACAGCAGCAGCTCAGTTTAAATGATTTCTTTCTCCAGGGCACGAAAAAAAAGAAAGGAAATGTGAGTTGGTAATACTTTTGCCCAGGAGGGTAATTATAGTTTCTGTCTAACGTTAGACTTATTGATGTTAAGATGACAACATCTAACTAGTACACTCTTCTTGCTAGGTAAACGTTGTTACTATGACCGTTACTAGCCAACGGTTGCTGCTGGCGAAAATTTGGTGGACTTTCCATTAACGTAAAAGACAAAAAGAGATTTGATTTAAGATAACTGTAAAAAGAACATTATTTTCCTATTACAGTTTGTCTCAGTTGCTTTGGTGCTTTTCTCAGATCAGAATGAACATTCTCATAACTATTAGTTCAACCTCCGCAACATTTAGTCATTTGCCAGAATGATTTACCTATATGTTCAGTTACAATATGTCCTATTATATTGTTCCCATTTGTGCACAGCTCTACCAAAAGGTGTTTTGTTCTGTTTGTTCTAAATAAGCGACTGAAGTATGAATTTAAACAATAAAATTAATTACAAACATGATTTTAATATTGCACTAGCTTTCACATCAGTATTTATCTATGCCTTATTCATCTCCACTGCTTTCATATTAGAGATCAGATGAAGTTCAGCTGGACATTCACAGTGAGGGAGATGCAGGGAAAGCCAGCACTGCAGAGTTGCAGGTAGGTGCTACAGTATAAAGTGAGGTGATGTTAGGTTGTTGATCATGAGAGGAAGGTTTTTACATGATAAGAAGTGAACAGGGTTGAATTTAAACAATAAAATTACAAACATGATTTTAATATTGCACTAGCTTTCACATCAGTATTTATCTATGCCTTATTCATCTCAACTGCTTTCATAGAGATCAGATGAAGTTCAGCTGGCCACTCACAGTGAGGGAGATGCAGGGAAAGCCTGTGCAGAGTTGCAGGTAGGTGCTACAGTATAAAGTGAGGTGATGTTAGGTTGTTGATTATGAGAGGAAGGTTTTTACATGATAAGAAGTGAACAGGGTTGAATTTAAACAATAAAATAAATTACAAACATGATTTTAATATTGCACTAGCTTTCACATCAGTATTTATCTATGCCTTATTCATCTCCACTGCTTTCATATTAGAGATCAGATGAAGTTCAGCTGGACATTCACAGTGAGGGAGATGCAGGGAAAGCCAGCACTGCAGAGTTGCAGGTAGGTGCTACAGTATAAAGTGAGGTGATGTTAGGTTGTTGATCATGAGAGGAAGGTTTTTACATGATAAGAAGTGAACAGGGTTGAATTTAAACAATAAAATTACAAACATGATTTTAATATTGCACTAGCTTTCACATCAGTATTTATCTATGCCTTATTCATCTCAACTGCTTTCATAGAGATCAGATGAAGTTCAGCTGGCCACTCACAGTGAGGGAGATGCAGGGAAAGCCTGTGCAGAGTTGCAGGTAGGTGCTACAGTATAAAGTGAGGTGATGTTAGGTTGTTGATTATGAGAGGAAGGTTTTTACATGATAAGAAGTGAACAGGGTTGAATTTAAACAATAAAATAAATTACAAACATGATTTTAATATTGCACTAGCTTTCACATCAGTATTTATCTATGCCTTATTCATCTCCACTGCTTTCATATTAGAGATCAGATGAAGTTCAGCTGGACATTCACAGTGAGGGAGATGCAGGGAAAGCCAGCACTGCAGAGTTGCAGGTAGGTGCTACAGTATAAAGTGAGGTGATGTTAGGTTGTTGATCATGAGAGGAAGGTTTTAACATGATAAGAAGGGAACAGTGAAAAGTACAAACATGATTTTAATATTCCACTAGCTTTCCCATCAGTGTTTTTCTATACCTTATTCACCTAACCTTAAAGGGTTGTAGTAACTGCAGTCTTGTAGCATTGGGTGACATTGTGACTGTTTTCCTTTTAGGGTGTTCAGAGCAGGGAAAGACAGCTGAGAGACACTGAAGTCAGGGGACAGAGGACAGAGTCATATCAGCCACATCCAAAATTCATTGACACTCAAGTTCTGTCTAACAGAACTCTCTCCTTCCAAGAGCGGTGGTACAAGGACTTTCCCTGGCTAGGCCAGTGTTTTTCAAACTTTTGTGCCACGGCATGTTTGACACTGAAAAAAATCACATGGCACGCAAACGTCCCCCCCAATGTTAAACTCCTTCCTACGCCCCAGCTGCAAAGTGTACAATTCTGTTCCTCACTCAAAATTGTCCTTTTTATATTTAAGGAAAAATGTCTAGTGGTCTCTTAATTTTTATTACAGAGCTATACACTTTCATATATCATCAAAGTAGGATAACTTGGATGCTAACATTGTTATATTTTTCTCTCTCTAAAGGATGAGTAGGGATGCAATGTTATTGAAGAAAACCAGAGTAGCAGAGGAAACATCAGCATACCTGGTCAGGACACATGTGGGAAAGACCCTGTGCATCAGTTAATGTAGTGTTTACAATGCTTAGACTATCCTTTCTGCATCTAGCATCTGTGTTTGTAGCAAAGGTGTGGGACCCAGCTGTCTGTTTCCCTTCATCCATATGTCTCAAGTCATCTTGGGGTAATATGCTTACCGCCATGACTACCCTGAATTATTGTGGCCAGTGTCCAAATACCCTCAAATTACTTTTAAATCATCATTCTTGAATATTACACTCCTACAGTTTTCAGTTATGTGTAGAGATTTCATATTTTATACTCTTGTTGACTCTTATCATATTCTTATACTCTTACTCTTATAAACTTGTTGGATGTAGGAATCAATGTGTATCATATTGGAAGTAAAGCAGCTAGATGGAAACATTCCTAATCAGTGTTTGGAAAAATGTATATTGCCAGGATATGTAGCGTGGCTACTGAAAATGTGTATGGGAAGGGCCAACTACATCTAAAAAATCTAAATGAGAATCAAAATGTTATAATTACATTGTATCATAGGGACAACAGCCTGTTTGAAACCGACAGAGGTATCCACAGAAGGAGGAACTCCATCCTTTCCAAGCAGGTCAACTGCTTATTGGCAAAATAAAAAAATATTATGAGAATGCAGCGCACCAGGATGCTGCTCTCTGAAACGCAGAGAGAGAAAGAGAGTCTGACCTACATCCCAACTGAACTTGTCAGGAATTATGTCACCAGATTCAACAGCATCCCGACAGAAGACTTTGTAATAACAACTGTACTTTTACTATGTTTTACTATGTTTAGGGTGACATTTTATCCTAGGGACTACCGTTGAAAGAGAGTCTTGTGGTTAATTCTGTCATATTTACCTGCAAATGTGGATTAATATGCACTGTCCCCTGAAATAACTAAATAAAATAAATAAGACATCTTTGCAGCAAAAAAAGAAGAGTGGCAACCAAGCCAGTACCTCTGACCCGATCACGTTCTCAGCTTTAGAATATGCCACTACAGACCCAGACTCAACAACCGCTGCAGAGAACTGGAACCGCGTGTTGTCTAGTACGTCCTTTGACTGGAGTCTGGAGCTTGAGAGCGGTAAAGGACTGGAGGCTTAGAGTTCAGATGCCAACTTGCGCAGCTTGAAAATCAGATCTCCCTGCTAGCAGGACAAGCCCGTTCAGCATGAGGAGTTCCGTCCATCTTCTGAGATGATCAAGGTTTGGCCAAATATGGAGAAAGAACTCCCATGATCTCAAAGGGAGGCAAGAACCCATGTGAAACCATAAGAGGTAAAAAAAAAACATGCATTTCCCCCCATTGTCTGACACTATCTCTCCTCACAGCAGACACATCCTCCCATATCACTATCTCTCAAAACATATGCACATCCCACCATTGCTGACACTCTCAAAATACATGCACATCCCCCCCCATTGTCCGACACTATCTCACCGGAAGCACCTGCACATCAGCCCCATTGTCTGACACTATCTCACCGGAAGCACCTACACATCCCACCATTGCTGACACTCTCAAAATACATGCACATCCGCCCCCATTGTCTGACACTATCTCACCGGAAGCACCTGCACTTCAGCCCCATTGTCTGGCACTATCTCACCGGAAGCACCTGCACTTCCGCCCCCATTGTCCGACACTATCTCACCGGAAGCACCTGCACTTCCGCCCCATTGTCTGACACTATCTCACCGGAAACATATGCTCAAACCCACAATAACACCCACCTCACCGGAAACAAAGGTCAGCAAAGGTCACCAAAGGTCACGACCTGTCACTTTGACATAAGGTGTGTAATATATCTCTCTTGTACATATCATTACACAAACATAATTGGCATAGATATAGAGCCAAACATGAAAACAGCAGTGCAATAAGGTTCAATGACAATTTATTCCTATTATAACGAAAAGGCATTGTTTAGTACACAATAAAATGTATAGGCCTATGACATCTTACGAAATGTAAGCTTATGAATAACAGTAATAACTTTATTGTTATTCCTAACCTCCATTATTTTCAGTTATCAGCATTTTGACCTTCTCTTTTCTTTTCTTTCTGTTTGTTTTTCGTTATGACTAAGTTGTACAATTACGCAGTGCAGTGTATATTAGTCTCGCTTCTATCGCATTTTTTCCCTTGCGCGTCTGACTTGGAAAAAAACTACTCCGGAAACTCCTTTCCTCACGGCGGTGCATTAGCCTCTCTGTGGTGCCTGCAACCATAGACATGAACCCTTTATGATATCTATGCCTGCAACGCTCCAGCCTCACGGTGGTGGACTGCAGCCAGGTTCTCTTGGGAGAAACCACAAAGCCACACCCCCTGGTGGCATGGCGGTGAATTGCAGAGTAACGCGGACCCTCGACGCAAAACTTCGAATGCTCAACAACTGCGCCACGCCGCACGCGTAAGGTTTGACGCGGGAGCATAAACCTTTACTCATGAGCAAACACAAACGGAATCTGCAGACTTTTTTCTGGTTTTCTGCGGTGATTCAGGAGGAAAATCTGCAGAAAATCTGCGGAGTAACTTCTTTTCCTTTCCTCTAGTACAATAATTCATGTGTTTAAAGCAAAAATAGCAACAGGCAAAATACTGTAATAAGATTTCCTAATGGGGGCCAACCAGGGGTGGACTGGGATAAAACTTCAGCCCTGACATTTTCTGTCCAGACCAGCACTCGTGCTACTTTAAAGGGATAGTTCGGATTTTTTGACATTAAGTTGTATGACATGCTCACCATCAGCAACAACAGACAGACCTCGGCTCACAGGATGCAGTGGGGGAAAAGTCACTGCTGATGCACGACACTGATGCTGAGGATGTCATACAACTTCATGTCAAAAAATCCGAACTATCCCTTTAAATAAAATCCATATAAGGAGCTGCCACGCTGACGACATGGAACCCATATTAATCATTAGTCATTTGGCAGATGCTTTTATCCAAAGCGACTTACAGCATGTACAGGGACATTCCCCCTGAGGCAAGTAGGGTGAAGTGCCTTGCCCAAGGACACAATATCATGTAGCCCCAGCCAGGATTCAAAATCACAACCTTTCCATCATGAGCCCCCCAACTTAACCCGCTGAGCCACCTGACTTCCCTGTATGTGAGATTCCAAATGTGGATATAGTGTATCTGACAAACTGTGACCTCACTGGAATGAAAACAGCATTTTAGCTGACAATATAAAGGTAACCACAGTCTCAGAGAACTCTGATTCAATCACTGCTCAATACTCAGCAGATAGACAGAAAGCTTTAAGGGCCAGAAAAGCTGCGGAGAACAGGAGAGACCAGGCAAGTGTCACTGAAGAAATGTGCGTGTGTCCCCTGGGTACCTCTGATATGCCTATAGGTGCAGGGGTTGGACCTTGCTGCTTCGGGACTTTAACATTGACATTCGATTCAAAAAAGGCTTAGATAATGTCATGGCTGACGCACTGTCTAGATCTTGGGGTCCGGTGGGGGGACAGGTTTGTTCTTAGGTGGGGGGGTGTTATGACCCGGGGTCATAAGGTGAAGTGTTGGGCAGGGTCAGGGTCACCTGAGCAGGGTCACCTCATTGCCGTCTGTCCCACTCTTAAGAAAAGACGGTCAAACCACCATCTTCAATCGGCTTCAACCACACTGAGCAAATCCAGGATGTGGATGTGGTAGATGAATATGACCAAGATTTCAAGCCATTCATTACACAGGGTTGTGTTTCTCTCGAAGGTTTAAATAAACCAGTTCCAATCACTATTCTGCGGGACACCGGTGCAAAACAGTCCATAATGTCTGAAGTAGTTCTTCCCTTTTCGGCTCAGTCGTACTGTGGTTCCGACATCCTAGTATGGGGGGTGAAGCTCAGTGCTGTACGTGCGCCTTTGCATTTTGTCCAGTTAGAGTCCAAGATTGTGTCAGGTAAATTCAAAATTGCTGTGAGACCAAAATTGCTGATAGTTGGGATTGACTTGATCCTCGGGAACGACCTAGCCGGTGGTAAGGTTTTTCCGTCCCCTGAGGTAATCGAAAACCCAATTGCAGATTTCTGTATTCCCAGTTCTGTTGCGCCCGGCTCACCGCCTTTGTTCCCTGTGTGCGCTGTAACCCATGCTCAAGCCCGGAAACTTGGAGACGTGGTGGATCTCAGTGACTCATTCCTGACTGCCTCTGATCCCACGGTCTCTCTCTCAGATGCCAAAGAGACTGTTTTGGTGGACCTTCAGCCTGATGATAGAACTCTGACTCTTGTAGTGGACAAGGAACAACTAATGAATGCACAGAAAACTGATGCCACTTTATCCCCTTGTTTCCTGGTTACAGATCAGACAGGTAATAAGTCTGGATCCTACCTCATAGCGGATGGGGTTCTGATGCGCCGCTGGTCCCCTCGTGCTGGTCCAGCATATGAGTCTGTCACTCAGGTAGTAGTGCCACAACAGTTTTATTTACATGTGCTTAGTTTGGCTCATGGCCATACTAGTCTGGTCATTTGGGCATTAGAAAGACCTATGATTGCATCCTCCGTAATTTTTTTGGGCCTGGCCTTAAGTCAGTTGTTGGGAAGTTTTGCCGTTCATGCAGCACCTGTCAGGTCTCGGGTAAACCGAACCAAGTAATCCCTGTAGCTCCGTTGAAACCAATTCCTGCTGTTGGAGAGCCATTTGAACATGTAATCGTTGACTGTGTGGGCCCTTTGCCAAAAACCAAGTCTGGAAACCAGTACATCCTCACGGTGATGTGTGTAGCGACCCGTTACCCTGAGGCTGTTCCGTTGCGCACCTTAAAAGCCTGCGCCATTGTAAAAGCGCTTGTCAAATTCTTCTCCACATTTGGCCTTCCCAGGCGCATTCAAAGCGACCAAGGAACAAATTTCACATCTAAGGTTTTCGCCCAAGTCATGGGGGAGCTAAATGTGACCCACCGCACTTCCAGTGCTTATCATCCTGAGAGTCAGGGGGCGTTAGAGAGAAAAAGTATGCTCCGATAATGCATCTGAAAAGTATGCTCCGCAAGTACTGTGCTGAGACAAGTCGTGAGTGGGATGAGGGATTACCGCTATTGTTGTTCGCTGTAAGGGAAACTGTGCAGGAGTCTTTAGGTTTCAGTCCAGCCGATTTAGTGTTTGGCCACACCGTGCGTGGCCCTCTACGCCTGTTACGTGAGAAACTTCTCGCAAACAAAACTAGTTCGAGTGACAATATTCTGGACTACGTTAGTTCCTTTAAGGAAAGGCTGCATCATGCATGCGGTTTGGCCTGGATGCCCACCTGGCACACTTGTCTGATTCTGCCAAGTCTGATATTGGCAGGCTCATACAAAGTTATCCAACACTCTTTGGTGACATCCCTACACAAACCAATGTACTATATCATGATATTGACGTGCAGGATCATCACCCGATAAAACAACACGCATACAGTTAATCCGACAAAACGTGCCATGATGCACTAGGAGGCAGGATATCTACTTGAGAATGGTTTTGCTGTGCCGAGTACCAGTCCATGGAGCTCTCCTTCGCTGTTAGTTCTGAAACCTGACCAGACTTCACGCTTTTGTAATGATTATCGCAAGGTAAATGCCATTACTAAACCAGACTCTTTCCCGCTTCCGCGTATGGACGACTGTGTCGATCGGGTGGGTTCAGCAAAATTCGTCACTAAACTACATCTCCTAAAAGGATATTGGCAAGTCCCCTTGACCCCACGCGCCTCTGAGATAAGTGCCTTCGTCACCCCGGACCATTTCTTACAGTAAACAGTCATGCCATTCGATCTGAGATGAACACAGTCCTTCATGGTGTGAGTAACTGTGAGGTTTACCTTGATGATATTGTGGCTAATTCCTCTAGCTGGACTGAACATGTGAAAACTCTTTCTGAGATTTTTGATAACCTGTGTAAGGCGTCCCTAACCCTCAATCTGGCCAAATGTGAGTTTGGGAAGGCTGTTGTCACCTATTTAGGGAAGGTGGTGTTACAAGGTTGGGTCTGTCCTGTGACTGCTAAGGTGCAGGCCATCATGGATTTCCCTGCTCCTCAAACACGCCGTGAGCTCCGCCTTTTCTGGGGATGGCTGGGTATTATCGTGGATTCTGTAAGAACTTTTCGGATTTAGAGGTTACACTGACAAGTTTAGCAAGCCCTAAAGTTGCGTTTCTGTGGTCAGACAGATGTCAGTTTGCTTTTGAGGCCATTAAAGCTCTTCTCTGTAGTGCACCTGTCCTCGCTGCTCCAAATTTTGTGCATCCCTTTAAACTAGAGGTGGATGACAGTGCGCTGGGGGTGGGTGCAGTGCTCCTCCAGGAGGATGAACGTGGCATCGACCATCCAGTCTGCTACTTTTCCAAAAAGCTCAATAGACACCAGCTAAACTACAGCACCATTGAAAAGGAGGCTTTGGCCCTACTGTTAGCATTGCAACACTTTGAGGTGTACATTGTGTCTAATCCTGCACCGACCCTTGTTTTCTCCGACCACAACCCCCTCGTGTTCCTAACTAGAATGCAAAATAACAATCAGCGCCTTATGCGCTGGTCCTTGCTGCTTCAGGACTTTAACATTAACATTCGGTACAAAAAAGGCTTAGACAATGTCATGGCCGACGCACTGTCTAGATCTTGGGGTCCGGTGGGGGGACAGGTTTGTTCTTAGGTGGGGGGGTGTTATGACCCGGGGTCATAAGGTGAAGTGTTGGGGTTATTGGTGTGGTGCAGTGGTTCATCCCCGCCTAATGGTGGTGCTACCCCCCTCTGGCTCTCTCTCTCTCTTCTTTCCAGGTGCAGCCGGCCGATTGGGTGATGGACTGAGACTGGAGTTATAAAAAGGGGTGCGGCTGGAGACATGCGTCCTCTTCTCCTTCCCGTTCCCAGACTGATTTTGACATTGCTTGTGACACTGTGAAGTGGTATTGATGTTTTATGTCTGAATTTTGTGTTAGCTGGCCTAAGCCTAGCTCCCCATGTAGTGGTAGGGGTGAGTAGCTCTTTTGGTTTAAATCTCTGTTAATTTGCCTTTGTGTTTTTGGTACGGAGGCAGGTTAGAAACCTGTATTTTGTTTTCCTTATTTTGGATTAGGCAAGTTAGTTTTGGTTAGCATGTTTTGTTTGTTGTTTTGGGCGATACTCACCCTGAAGCCCTGCACTACCCTAATTAATTAAACATTGCGTATTCTGTCTGTCTGGAATCTCTGGGGCCCGTTTCAGAAAGCGGGTTAAGTGAAAACTCTGAGTAAGTTAACTCTGAAATGAGGGAAACTGGTAAGTTAAACCCGAGAAAATAGGCTAAATTAAGCCCGTTTCTGAAAGAGAGGTAATTTATACTCGGAGTCAGTTACCATAGTAACTGACTCTATGAACCTAACCTGGTCGGGAGCAGGTTTTGTTCGGTAAACTTAGAGTTTATTTCAGTCTCCTCCCCTTTTTGAAGACGAGGCGACGTTTAAACACCTCATTCATTGAGCAAGTTTTTTACGAGGAGAGTAGCAAAGGGAATTAAATGTTCTATTATTGACAATAGGAGGTCCATCCACAGTATTAAGGTGCAGGTACACTGACAGCCTACTGGTTCTAATGGTCAAAGACATCACAATACTGTACATGTGTCATTCTTTGCACTGTCCACAGATCATATGTGATGCTGCACATATAATCATAAATGTGGAGGCCAAGTGGCCTGGCTCTGTTCATGACTCAAGAATTTATCCAGAGTAAACCTTGAGTCAAAGACTGGAAAGGGGTAAATAAATGTATGTCCTATATATTTCAATGTATGCACTACACACTTACAGGGGAAATTATGTGCAGCTCTAAAGCAATGTGAACTTTCTTACAGGAGAGATGGATGGCTTTCTGCTGGGAGATAGGGGTTACCCATGTTGGCAAACTCTGATTACTCCTTACCCAGAACCTGAACCATCCCTGAAAGGGCCTGTGACATTATTGTGGCATGTGTTGTTCTCCATAATTAGAGGGGAGAAACACCCTGCCCTAAAGTTACAAGATCCTGAGGACGACCCCATCAACTCTGCAGATATCCAGGATGGAAGGATATGATATGCCACAATGTCTTTTCACATTAATAATGATATCCACCCCAAAATCAAATTAATAAACACAAAATCACAGCAATTTATATGGTGTTTTTTATTTTCTAAAACAAAAAAAGATACATTAAAAAGGTTAGATCTTAATATAGTTTCAATACTTCCCAGAATTCACCTATGACCATATACTCACTTTTAGCTTTTCTTTCAAAATGATAATTTCCAGATCTGATTTTAGAATTTTTTTATAAGAAGAATTCTATGCAACTCTTTAATTGGCAACTGAAAATACAGTAGATTTAGGGTTACATAATGTAGTTCTAAAATTCTACAGAATGAAACTGTGGCATTTACTGTAAATCACTGTGCACCAGAAGTTGATGGACCTTCCTCCTGCTGTTCTTCCACACTTTGGGGGGGAGATTAGAATGACCATTTATAGATATAAATTTAGATTCTATAGGCTACTCCACATTAAATGTGAATGTGTACATTGTTTGATGTGTAGACACATGATATTAACATTAACTCAGTAGGCCTCTGTGGCAGCACAAACAGTTTCTTCATCCCCATCATCCTGTAAAGATGAACATTCCATAAAGTACACTTCATAACACTATTTGTAATAATCTATGGTATATTGAGTAGGCTACTTACAACTGCCAGGGGTTCTGTTGGGACAGGAGGCTCCAAAAGACAGATATTACCATGTGAATCTGTTGGGATCAACAAAAAACCCAACCCGAAGTAATATAAATGGAAATATAATTATATATGAAAACAATTAAAAATACTGTAGTTAGACCTCTTAAATTTTATGTAGGCAGTTAAATCTATATTTATATATTTTATATTTAATCTTAATCTGCTGCAAGGTTATTTTAATGCCTGCAGGATTGCACCTATACATGAATAATAAATGAATAGGTTTAAAACAATTCTGTTCTTCTAGTTTCACCTCAGATTTTGTAACAGTTGGGAATTTACGGTAAAACAGTTCTTAATTACTAACTACAAATTACATCCTTAACCAGTCTATTCAGGTTAATGTAATAATTACGATCTCTAGAAAGTATTGGTCTACTTTTTAATTTGGTCTACTTACATTTGATGTTACATCCACTCTTGTTTTATACAGAATAGTTTTAAAGGCTTTAAATTACAGTATGTAGATTACTTAGTAATTAATTACACCCAACACCGTATTCGCAATAAACTTGGATAAGCACTTCCGGTTCTGTTTGGGAGAAATACGCTTCCCTTACGCCGTTTCCATGGTGAATCCTTAAATCTACACTCCATTGATAATGGCTTTTTATCGTTGCGGAGCACACGCTTAAGTCAGAGTCAGCCAACTCAGAGTTGATAAAACTAACTATTTTCAGGTGTTCTGAAACCGAAAACCCAGAGTTTCCCACCTTGGGGTTTGGCAACTCAGACTTCAAGTTTAAACTCAGAGTTGGTTGAACCTCCTTTCTGAAACGGGCCCCTGGTCATTTGAGTGTTTGGTAGCGGAGGGGAAGGTTTTCTTTGGTTTTGTTCGTCCGGTTCCCCTAGGCCGGACGTAACACAGTCAAAAATTAGATTCAGACACTTTTATTCAATAGAAAACAATTTACTCTCTTAAGAATATTCCATAGAACCTATTCAAATTCGGCTACATAAATGTGTAAAAATAATAATACAGAGATGTAACAGGGAATGGAATCTAAAAAAGGTATAACTCTGAGCATATGTACAGATTAGGATATTTCAATTAATTATGTCATAAATAAATAGGTAAATATAGTGCAAATTCTTATTCATATTTAATAGATATCTGAAACAAAATGATTTTAAAAGATTTTAAATAACCTAAATATATAATGAAGTTGAACCACAGGTTTGTTTTATGTACACTGGAAAAGAACATCTTAATTTAAGATTAGAACAAGGAAACCTGAATTAATTAATTTGTCCAACAAATAAATCAGGAACAACTGCATAAATAAATATTGTGCAAACCATACATAACTTTAAATAATCATTGAACCCCCCTGCAATTCTACTAGTTTATAAAGAACTTGCATTAACAATCAATAAAAGAGAAAGTAACAATTGGCTTACTCATTTAAGCATGAGTTAACGAGCAAGTAAGATTGTCAATCGGTCGTTCAGTCAGTCAATCAGTGAAAAGGTTAATCCTGCTGCTGAGTGTTGAATTTTGCAATGAGCATCATTTTAACATTGTTTTCTGTAAGGCGCCGTCTGTACTGTGTAAGCAGCATGTTGTAGTGTGAGAAAAGTCTCTCAACATCCACTGAGGTAGTGGGGAGATGGAGGTACAATGCTGCAAGTGGGGCAAGAGTAGGCATTCTGTCCTCTCTGGTGGCCCACTACTAAACAGGACTGACCTCCTCAGCGTCACTTTTGTCCATGTGGATGTAGCGGTGCCATTCCTCAGCTGACACGCACGTAAGGGCAGGGGCTACCTGGACATATTTTTTCTCACACCAGCCACCTTTGCTGGGTCAAACACTGGGAGGGCTTTGAAGAGCTCCATGCTGGGGTATGACGCCATCACATTCTGCAACTTTGCAGAGCAGTCAGTCATGGTCTTCTGGAAGAGCTCAGTGCAGGCAGCACGATCATCCTCATCCACCTCCCTTAGCTTTTCTGTGGTCCCGGGATGCCAATCCTCAGCTCCTACAGTGCCATAGTCAAACAGCATGAGAAGGTTCTCCAGTTGACCATAAATAGTGGCAGCAGAGGGGTTGGAAGTCTCCTGCAGTTTGGTGATGGTGGTCTTGATCTCAGTGCTTGAAGGGGCCTTTAAAGTAGCTTATTTCTCTTCTAATAATAAAATAAATTTTCTGATATAGGGGGAGGGCCGAGAGGCGTTCAATAAACTGCTACACTGCTGGGTTCAGAATTCCGCAGATTTTTCGTCTGAGCACCGCGGCCGCAGATTCCGTGCGTGCCTGCTCATGAGGAGTTTCTCCAGTATACTGAGCCTTCTCTCCATGGTAGGGCTGTCAGCAGAGGTAGACGGTGTCGGAGGCTGAGCATTACCGAGGGGCTGCGACGAGAGCTGTGGAGTGTGTGGTGGCTGCAGTGGAGGCTGTACACCGCATGGAGGCTCTGAGCTGATATTCACCCCCATCTTATTCACACCCACCGCTCGAATTCCATTATTACTCATGCTGTTTTTATGAATTTCTCAGAGTGGTACTCAGTCTGTACCTCCGGTACCTCTGCGGCTGTCCATTTTTCTATGGTTCTAGAGCGGAAGGTGAGAGCAAGGTCGGAGCTCGGGCAGTTCCTAATAAGCATCCTCGTTACCTCAATGGACAGGCCATTCTGCCGCTTCCCTTGTCCCTCGAGACACGCCACGGCAACGTCAGCAGCACGGTTGAGGCGCAGCCAATAGTCATAAGGGTCTTCCTGTGAATGAGGGAGGATTGTATAGAAGTCCTGGAGAGGGAGAGATGAAAACTGTGCACAACTGAAGTGCTTCCTCAGAAGGCTGTAAATGGACTCAGGATTACTGCTCACGTCAATCCCACTAGATTTAATGCCCATTTTGACAACGTCTTTGGCTTTGCCGTGTAAGTGAATGAGAATCTCTTCACCTTGCTCCTCAGTAGTCAGGCCTCCTTTCCTCATGAAGGTCCGAGTTCAATCCATTCCTCCAGTGTAACAGTGTCCAACGAGTCCCCTCTGAACGTGGGAGTGTCCTTCACTTTTCTCTGACTCACTACGTGGAGCTGAGACGAGCTTGACAAGTCTTGAGCCGGAGTGTGACTGTTAGCGTGCACACCAGAGGCATGCGAAGGGTTAGACCTACCTAAGTGAGCCCCGAGACTGTCAGCTAGTTGTTGACCAATGTGCTGCACAATGCTACTCATCTGACCTAAAACGTCATGTGAAATATCTGGAGTAGAAGTGTAGGGGTTGTAATGGCAGTTTTCCTTAATGGAAGTGTAATTGAACCTTTCACAAGAACAGAGTATTGCAATAAGAACACATGAAACAGACAGAACAGACATGACACACACATAACAGAGCTCTGTGACCATTGTCTCTTGGAGAACGACGAATCTCCAGAGAGCAAGGCCCCGAGCCTACCCCCGGCACCTGTATATATAATACCCCAACAGTTGTGAACCCAGACGTTCTTTGTCTCCAATCTACTATGGGTGTGAGGAGCAAACCTTTGCCAGTTGGTCATCACCTCCAAAGGAATGTTGTCTCCAAGACCTTCTGTCATAATTTGCATTGATGGAATAAGCAAGTCATCGTCCTGTCTGGGGGAGGTGTTAACCTCTGACCAGAATGTAACTTGCCATAAATCCATGCAGTTTCAAAACATCAACACAACTTATAGAACATCAAAATCTGTCACCACAGGGTCCTGAGAAACAGGGAAGCCATCACGTTGAGTGTGAGTGTCGTGAACTGCTGTACTAGGAGCTGCCATCCCCACACCTCTACCCATAGTGGCGCTAATGTTAGGAAAAGGAATAGGTGTCCCCAGTAATCCTCTACTCCGTCCTATACTAACCGGTGACTAACAACCATTAGGCTGTGGGCTAGCCATGGTTTAAAAGAGGAATGAAAAACAAATAAGGACAGTATGAAAAAGAAAAAGAGAACCCCACACAAAGTACTATACTATAAACTACAACACCCTAAACCTACTCACTTCAGCACCACACACACTACAGCATGCCTAACTACCATACACACATTACACTACATATACTGAACTACAATTAAATGAACTATATAAAATACACTGTAAAACTGCAAATTAAATGGTCCAAACGTTAAAACTGCTTTAAACTCCAAATATAACTCTTTAAACTGGGAATATAAATGTCTACACACTGTATTTATGATCAATAAATACGCTCAGCTGACACGTAGATAACTTGATGGCGGGAGGATGACGGCAAGTCCACCGGTCCGAGGACGTTGATCTTCGACCAACCGAAGCACGGGATTCACGGCACCAATGTTACAGTACTCTTCTGTCTGCGTTGTGTAATTCTTGTAGTAATGGACTGTCCACACCAGGACTGCCGTCAGTGCGCTTTTATTCTCTGTCTCTGGTAAACACATTAACATGAGTACAGTCAATGGGATTCCTGGATGCCCTCTCGCCCACTCCTCTTCCCAGCATGATACAGCAAGAAAGGGAAGAGTTGAGGTATGTAGCGATATATAAACGCGAACACAAAAGATGGGGAGACAAGAGGGACAAAAGGCTACAGAACGGAAACACCCCGAGATGTACATGAAAACCAAAATCTAAAACGTGTGTAATTATTAACAAACGTACCCAGAACCAGACAAATACAATAATAGAAAATAAATCCCATTTATGCAGGATTTAACTTGCACAAATAATCAACTCCGTTACACAGACATGCAGCAGAGTGGGTTGAGGCCAACAAAGAACTGTTCTCTGCCAAAGTGGACCTGCCTATAAATCCTTTGCATGGGGGAGGAAAACCAAGCTGAGGCTGCTCTGCAGTATGGGAGGGTGTGGAAAGAAGAGGTGGATGACCTTGAAAAGGAAACGATCCTGGAGCCCTTCAAGTTCACATTTCACAACACAGGAGACGTGGAAATTATGTGCAAAAATAATGGACCAAAGAAACTATTTGACCTATTGTGATTGTCACACAGATGAGTGAGTTTATTGTGTGCAAGAATAAAGTCAAATCATGTTGTGACTTGGTGTGTTTTTTATGTTGTCGTTGATCACTTAATAATTCGCTTGGATTATACTGTAGATATCAAGAGTAAGTGTAGTATTTAGTGGATGTTGGCAGCCAGGACCTCTTGCCTTAGTGGTAACATATGAAAAGGATCAAAGATAAACCGAGCACAATGACAAGTCTGGGATAGTTGTGTTATATAAACTGACAAAACACTAACTGTGTGTGAAGGAAACTTTTCTAATTGAGGACGTTGCACGGACACAAAGTTCAGTTGTTTGTTAGATACAAATTTATTGAACCTTTCACAAGAACAAAGTATTGCAATAAGAACACATGGAACATGAAACAGACTAACAGACATGACACACACACAACAGAGCTCTGTGACCATGTCTCTTGGAGAACGAGAAATCTCCAGAGAGCAAGGCCCCGTTCTCCTGAAAGGTCCCTGTATATATCTTGTGAACATCAAACAGCTGTAAACACCCCCTACTCCATTGTCCTGGTCTGGGAAGGTGATCTAATATTTCTAAAGAGCATTGTGTCAAACAACATCTGCCAGATGGTCAGGACCTCTAAAGGACCTCTACATCGACCAGGGGTTGAAAAAGCCAACATTAACCAAGCTAAATCCCCGGCCCAACATCAAGGTTGGTGAATTTAGCATCTATAACCTGCTGGTATTGAGAGAGCAGGTTATCTGTGGATAGAGCATAACCAAGACTGTATGCCTATGCTCCCCCTTCTCTCTTCCAGTTCAGACAAATGAGGGTGAAAGGGGCAATTAACCCTTCAACATGCCTTTCAAAATGCCTCCTTCAATTTTGTCAATTACTACTTCAAAGTGTTTTGACTTCCAGAAACAGGGGGAGCGGAAAGGACGGGCGACTGAGAGTGTCGCTGAGATGAGTGGCCATCTGACCAATGTGAGGAACACCGTTCTGCAGGAGGAACAGATAAGATCCTGTGAGACTTACCTGTGAGACTTACCTCACCACCGCATCATGCTAATCACTGCTCGGACACGCTAGACTGACTATGTATTGTGTTTTATCATTCTAAGTGACCTGGATCGACCAGGGGGTGTAAAAGCCAACATTCACAAAGCTAAAGCCACTGCCCAACATCAAGGTTGGTGAAGTTTGCATCTAGAACGTGCTGGTATAGAAAGAGCAGGTTAGCTGAGGATAAAGCATAACCAAGACTGTGTGTTTGTCATTTTAGAGAAACTCTGGATTTGATGATAACATGGCTGAATACACGAGCAAGGATGGGTCAATTTTTCTTCCCACTAACATCACATGTGAGTGCAACATCAAGAGATCATTAACAGATTAAATGTAAATTACTGAAACTGATTCTGCTTTTTTTTTTTACCAGCATCTCCCAAAGTTTCGCAGACAAACTCAGATTTATCTGTGTTAGAAAAGCGTGGTTGTGAAGTACACATGGACAGCTACTCTGATGGAGACTTGCACACACGCTTGTCCAGTCCTACCCTGAGCGACATAGCCGTGGATCTGATCGATGACGTCCTGAATGAGCTGAAGATCACTCCAGACGTGGTTTTACGTGGCGACATTGTCGTGCCCGAGTCTAGCAAGTTTGAGCTAAAGCTACTGCCCAACATCAAGCTAAAGCCACTGCCCAACATCAAGGTTGGTGAAGTTAGCATCTAGCACCTGCTGGTATAGAGAGAGCAGGTTAGCTGTGGATAAAGCATAACCAAGACTGTGTGTTTGTCATTTTAGAGAAACTCTGGATTTGATGATAACATGGCTGAATACACGAGCAAGGATCCGTCCATCTTTCTTCCCACTAACATCACATGTGAGTGCAACATCAAGAGATCATTAACAAATTAAATGTCAATTACTGAAACTGATTCTGCTTTTTTTACCAGCATCTCCCAAAGTTTCGCAGTCAAACTCAGATGTATCTGTGTTAGAAAAGCGTGGTAGTGAAGTACACATGGACAGCTACTCTGATGGAGACTTGCACAGCGCTTGTCCAGTCCTACCCTGAGCGACATAGCTGTGGATCTGATCGATGACGTCCTGAACGAGCTGAAGATGACATGGTGAAAAAGATCGCCAGCTCAGTTTCCTTGCAGGTGTCAAAAGTGGCGAGCAGGATAGGCACCCCTAACCATCATGATGCCCCTCCCTCACAACACATTTAATAAACGTGTGTTAAAAATTACATGTGTAGTAATGCGATTTGGTGCTTTTCCGTATTTGATAAATCAGATTTCCATATCATCCACTGTCAGTTCCCCGTAACTACAAATTGACAAGATACATTTCCAGTGTACTTGTGCTTATGTGATACCCACTGTATCCTGTGATCGCGCAGGTGTCCACGTCACGGATCAAGTTTTTAAATGACACTGGCTGCCAGCACAACCACAGTCAACCTTTTTAAACCTAGTCTAGTAGCTAGCTAACAGTTGTGAACAGATTCTAGGCCGCAAGGAAAGGGAATTAAACATAGAATATTAACGGGTTTACTTGTACTGAGGTTAGTTAGCCCGGCTAGATAGTGGAAGGGTTCTGACCAGTGGCCTTTTCTTTGCGTTCGAGTAAGTAGATACACCTACACCTAGATGACTAATCTAGTTAACTAGAAACACTGTCTCCTTATTACAGTTACCATTAGATCTAATCATCAGAATCAGAATCTGAATGGGGGTTTATTCGCTATGCAAGATTAACAAACATAGAATTCACTTTGGCAGGAATGAGCAAACATAGAACATATATGTGGCATACTAATAAAATAAAATAAATGGATACAATGTAAAATACACTACAGATATGGATACAAATAATACAAGTGAGGCAATAGTACAAATGATACAGGTAACGTGGAAGTACAAATAACATAGGTACAGTGTGGAATGGGTATATATAGTACGTGGGGGGGGGGGGGGGGGGGTATATACACAGTAGTGTAAACAGTGGTGCAAAATTCACAGTAGTAAGTTTTTAAAGTTTAAAGTGTTGTGTGCTAAAGTGGCAGAGTGCAGTGGGATTCTGGAGGGGCGGTGTGGGTGGGTTCTTCCTAAAGTCCACAACCATCTCCATTGTCTTAAGAGCATTGAGCTCCAGATTGTTCTGGCTACACCAAGTCACCAGGTTGTCCACTTCCCACCTGAAGTCAGACTCGTTCCCATCAGAAATGAGCCCGATCAGGGTGGTATCGTCCGCAAACTTCAGGAGCTTGACCGATGGATGACTGGAGGTGCAGCTGTTTGTGCACAGGGAGAAGAGCAGGGGGAAAAAGGACGCAGCCTTGAGGGGATCCGGTGCTGATGGACCAGGAGTCATAGACTTGCGTTCCCATCTTAACGCGTTGCTTCTTGTCGGACAGGAAGTCTGTGATCCACCTGCAGGTGGGGTCGGGCACGTTCTGGGGCATGGGGCTGTCCGATTGTCCTTCGAATCTACAATAGAATTCGTTCAGGTCCTCGGCCAGGCGGGAGTCGTTGGTGGTGGGTGGGGCTCTGGGCTTGTGGTTGGTAATTTGCCTAAGCCCCCTCCAGACAGAAGCAGAGTAATTTGAGGAGAATTGGTCTTGCAGTCTCTTTGAGTAGAGTCGTTTCGCGTCTCTGACGCCCCTGCTGAACAGCTTTTTCGCCTCCTTAAATCTGTAGCGGTCGCCAGACTTAAACGCCACCTCCTTCTTAGACCTCAGACTTCTGAGTTTTGCAGTAAACCAGGGTTTGTCATTGTTGTAACTCTTATCCAGAGCGACTTACAGCAAGTACAGGGACAAGTAGGGTTGAAGTGCCTTGGAGGTCGATGTGTATGTCCCATCCGCTGCCATGGCTGCAGCACACATGACATTCCATCCAACTTCTTCTGCTCTGGCCCAGTCTGCTATGACCCAGTCTGCTATGACCCAGTCCACAGGTCCTTTAGATGAGGTGGAGAAACTGGAGGTCCCCCAATTTCTTAGGTCCCCAGCAGCAGCACATTGAGAACTGCACTCCTCCCATCCGCTTCCACGGCTGCAGCACACATGACCTTCCATCCAACTTCTTCTGCCGGCCACATCTTTCCTGGCCCCGGATGCAAGCGCTCGGTAGCCAGGGCTGGAAAGAGAGGCTGGGAGGACATCGTCAGCCACAATGTTGACACAAAGGTGGAGGTCATTCCTAGCGAGAGGAGGCGAATGGCTGAGGTTTCTCGTCATCATGCGTGACGGAGGAGACTCCAGCTGCTACCCTCCAGACTACATGTTTTACTGACCTCTAGTGGCAAACTCATAATCCACAGAAATAATACACATGCTATTTTTTTCCAATAAACATTTATTGGATCAAACCACAGGATCGTTCTCAATCGTTAAATATTAACACATGTACAGTCATGATGAATGTAAAAAAAACTGCTCCAGGAAAGGGCCACCTGCAGTCCCCTCATTCAGTGCCTCATAACACGTCTTTGTCAGTTGTCTGACAATGGAGAACAGAGAATAACACAAGAGCCAAGACTACTTAGCTAGCATCACCAGTACTCAGTCAGTATCATCATCCTACTGCCTCTTCCTCAGCAGCCTCCTTGGGCTTTTTCTCCGGCTCCTCCTCCACCTGCACAGCCCACAAAACCCCCGAGACACAAGTTAGCACAACAGCTACCTCCAGACACTACATTACAGCTGATGGCATTTACTGAGTGTCGCGAATTGCCTGCTCATCCAGGTCTATGTTCATGCTGAGCCGCAGCATGCGCTCTATCCTATCTCCGTAGGCCTTGGTGTCGGCCAGCTGGAAGCCTGAGCGTAAGGTGGCTGTCTCACCACGGCCACGTCTGAGGCCGTCTGGTCCTCAGGGTTCTCCTACAAAACACACACAAACACGCTTTGGCACTTGTTCAGCCTAGCTGCTTTTCAACAGGAAAAAGCATGTAATTCCTTTGCATTATAAGCATCATGTCTCACCATGTTTCCTGACCAGCCGTACTGGCTGGCGACCAGATCGCAGGGGGGTTTAGTCAGCCTCTGAGAGAGAATAACCTTCTCGATCTATACATTTAAATTTATTCATTTAGCAGACGCTTTTATCCAAAGCGATTTACAAGGGAGCTTTTACAAAAAGCATCGGTCACTGAGCAAAGCAACGTGATAGACCCTGAACACAGTGGGGTTTTAGATCGTGAAACATACATCATGAGAACCAATAAATGCCAAGGGAAGAGCTATAAAAGCATAAAAAAGATTGCAAACAATAAAGCAAGAAAGATCTATAGAAACCAAGGAAGCACCAAAGGAATACAAGTTGAAACAACTTTTTATCAACTCACTCACTGTCAACCCTCGTTTGCCCTTTCAAACAACTCTCTGATGTGTCTCAGAAGTTAGTGCCTGGTTTGGCATCTCACCTTGTCTTTTAGTGGTTTCTCCTTCATCCAGGTGGTGAGAGACTCAAAGTCCTTCTCCAGCTCCTCCCTGTTCTCCTTGGCCTTGTTGCTCTCCTCAAACTTGATTCCCTCCTTGGTCACGTTTTGGAAGCGCTCCTCGAAGGGAGAAGACTCAGCCTGGAGGGAGGGAAGCAAGATCCTGTGTGACCCATGGGAACCTGAAGCAAGGAGCAGATACCTCTCCCTTCTCCATTTACTCAGAGCAAACACTGTTGCTTCTGGAACCATTGATAAATAACTTCAACACTTCAGCTTCACTGGTTCGTTTCAACACACCTCCTTCCTGCTGGTTCCAGCCATGAAGTAGATCTTATCCTGCCTCTCCTTCATGCGCGCCGTGTACTGCTCCAGGCTGGCCAGCACCGTCTCGCTGTTGGAGGTCTGGAAGCGCAGCAGCTTGGCCAGACGAGTCCTGTTGGAGTGGTCCTCGATGTTGGGGCCAAACTCCTTCCAGAACTTGGAACTACTTCGTTCAACTACGTAGAAGAACTTCCACTACTCGTTGTAGCGCTCTTCTGCGATCTTCTGGATCATGTACAGGGTCTTACGCACCAGCTTCTTGCGGATGACCTAAGAACAAAAAGACGGTTGAGAGGCTTTGCACTTCAGAAACCTTGCATGATTTTTTACGCAAAAAGCTTTCCGTTCCAGGGTGAGCTCCTCACCTTGAGAAGCTTGTGCTGCTGCAGGGTCTCCCTGAACACAATCAGTGGCAGGTCATCAGAGTCCACCTGGTCAAACAGCATCACTAAGTATCACAGGGTCTTGCCTCAAAGAATGAATAAAAATGCCTATTCCCAGTTCCTAAACAATGGTTCAGCCATTTATGGATGTTTCACTCACCACTCCCTTGACAAAGTTCTGATATTTGGGCATCATGTCATTGAAGTCATCTGTGATGAACACTCTCCTGACAAACAGCTACAAGAGAGACAGACGTGTTACAATGGATGTTACCAAGTGCTTATTTAATGTGGGAATGCCCAGTCTGCTCTGGCCCAGTCCACAGTTCTTTTAGATGAGGTGGAGGACATGGAGGTCAATATTTATGTCCCCAGCAGCAGCACATTGAGAAGCGAACACCTCCTATCTGCTGCCGTGGCTGCAGCACACATGACCTTCCATCGTCAGCCGCAATGTTGACACAAAGGTGGAGGCGGATGGCTGAGGTTTCTCCCCATTGCGTGTGATGGATGAAACTTTAGCACAGGCGTGTCCAAACTACAGCCCGGGGGCCAACTGCGGCCTCAGGTTCATTTTTTATTGGCCCGCAAGAAATTTCATGAATAGAATAGAATATGGCCCGCACTTCAGATTTTGCCTGAGTGTATTGCACTTCTTAGTTTTAACACCAGGGAGAGCTACTCTTGGTAGATGCGCTCCATTTTCTTATATGCGTTTATCTTGTTAACACAGTGTACACGCCGCTGTGTCATCTGATCTCATCTGATACAGATTTGCTCCTTGATCAAGTGACATTTGTCAATTTTTTGGCATGATTGGCGTTGAATCAGCACCGCAGCTGGATGGCCCGCTTTACATACCCAGTGCAGCTGACAGTGGTGTCGTTAGCCCTGGGTGTCCGGGGCTTTAGCCTCGGATGTTTTATGAATAGCCCCGGATCAATTTCGGATATTATCGTTTTAAAATCTTTTTTTTTTTATATGAAATGTTTTTGTTACAAAAATTATAGCCCCGTGATAACATTCGCTAGCTAACACACTAGCTTCAATGCTAACTTAAAATTAAGTGCCAGGTGCTGCCGCCACAAGTTCGAAAAACAAGTAAAAAACTGACGTGTTTGGGAATTGCTGGCTAGCTCACCTGCACCCCCCCCCCCCCCCCCCCCGTCGACAGATCCTTTGCCGTCACGTCTTCCGAGGAGGAAGCAGAGACTGGGGACTTCGGGGCGGACCCGCCTATCACCCGGGCTGAAGTCACTGAGGTAGTCGATGGGCTCCTTGGTGGCAGGGCTCCGGGGGTGGACGAGATCCGTCCTGAGTACCTGAAGTCTCTGGATGTTGTGGGACTGTCCTGGTTGACACGCCTCTGCAGATCGCGTGGCGGTCTGGAACAGTGCCTATGGATTGGCAGACCGGGGTGGTGGTTCCCCTATTTAAGAAGGGGGACCGGAGGATGTGTTCCAATTACAGAGGAATCACACTCCTCAGCCTCCCCGGTAAGGTCTACGCCAGGGTACTGGAGAGGAAAATCCGGCCGATAGTCGAACCTCGGATTCAGGAGGAGCAGTGTGGTTTTTATCCTGGCCGCGGAACACTGGACCAGCTCTACACCCTCTACCGGGTGCTCGAGGGTTCATGGGAGTTTGCCCAACCAGTCTACATGTGTTTTGTGGATCTGGAGAAGGCATTCGACTGTGTCCCTCGTGGTGTCCTGTGGGGGGTACTTCGGGAGTACGGGGTCCGGTGCCCTTTGTTAGGGGCTGTCCGTTCCCTGTACAACCGAAGTAGGAGCTGTGTTCGCATTGCTGGCAATAAGTCAGACCTGTTCCGGGTGCATGCTGGACTCCGCCAGGGTTGCCCTTTGTCACCGGTTCTGTTCATTGTTTATATGGACAGAATTTCTAGGCGCGCCCAGGAGGCGGAGGGTTTCCGGTTCGGGGAGCACGGGATCTCATCTCTGCTGTTTGCGGATGATGTTGTCCTGTTTGCTTCCTCGAGCCGGGGCCTCCAGCATGCTCTGGAGCGGTTTGATGCAGAGTGTGAAGCGGCTGGGATGAGGATCAGCACCTCCAAATCCGAGGCCATGGTACTCGACCGGAAAAAGGTGGCTTGCCCCCTCTGGGTGGGTGGGGAGCCTTTGCCTCAAGTGGAGGAGTTCAAGTATCTCGGGGTCTTGTTCACGAGTGACGGAAGGACGGAACGTGAGATTGACAGGCGGATCGGTGCAGCGTCTGCAGTGATGCAGTCTCTGTTCCGGACTGTCGTGGGGGAAGAAGGAGCTGAGCCGCAAGGCGAAGCTCTCGATTTACCGGTCAATCTACATTCCTACTTTCACCTATGGTCATGAGCTTTGGGTCAAGACCGAAAGGACAAGATCACAGATACAAGCGGTCGAAATGAGTTTCCTCCGCAGGGTGGCTGGGCGCTCCCTTAGAGATAGGGTGAGGAGCTCAGTCACACGGGAGGAGCTCGGAGTAGAACCGCTACTCCTCCACGTCGAGAGGAGCCAGTTGAGGTGGCTCGGGCATCTGTTTAGGATGCCTCCTGGACGCCTCCCCCGGGAGGTGTTCCAGGCATGTCCCACCGGGACGCGGCCCCGGGGAAGACCTAGGACACGCTGGAGGGACTATGTCTCTCGGCTGGCCTGGGAACGCCTCGGGATCCCCCCGGAGGAGCTGGAGGAGGTGTGTGCTGTGAGGGAAGTCTGGGATTCTCTGCTCAGACTGCTGCCCCCACGACCCGGCCCCGGATAAGCGGAAGATAATGGATGGATGGATACATGCACTCCTGTTATTAAGTCCGTTCAGTCTGTTAATGTTGATAACTGTTTCAAATGAACGTTAATACCTGTGTTGCTAAGCCTAATTACTTAAATGACAAGCTTGAAAGGTACTCGTCCCATTTTCCCTCTTTATAGTTTATTCCCTAGATCTTCTAAGAAGAAATCTGAGGCTGCTGTTCTGAATTTTTTCTTTCTGAGTAAATCAATTAAGATCCATTTATGGGCAAGATGTGGAAAGATTCATATTTGAAGACCTGCTTTTTTCAGTTCATTCAGCAAATTGTTGTCTTGACTAAATACTGACCCATCCGACCACTAGGTGTCCTCTGGACCCAAGGCTTCAAACTGCTAGTTATCACAGGTATTCACAGTATACACTTACATACAGATTTTAAATATTCTTTATTCCACATATATTTGTTCAATATTTATGCAAACACATAGCGTGGCACATGTGGTGACCCATCAAAAGCACATCACAGACAAACAAAATGTTGGCATGTGTATAAAATTGTGTATAAAATGTCTTGGTGTTCCGTATACACTATGAATGACAATCTTTTTTACTAAACCTTTTTTTTGTTTTGTTTTTTACAGAATACACTCTAAAGTAAACAAAAAAGCCTAATGAAATTATTGAGTAGATAACGGAATTAATACAATGAAAACAGAATTATTACAAATACAAAACACGTGGCAGATGATATGATTGTAATAAACATGGAAAATATAATAAACATATAATAAACATATTCTTTACACAGTTAATCCTCTTATTTTCAACAGATAATAATGTTCTTGTCAACCCATTTTAAAGTATGCAACAGTTAAACTTGCTAGTGTGCTGGTATGCCATCTAGAATTCCTTTAGCATGCTGTGCTGGTGTTGGTTTCTGTTGTGTTGGCAAGTACTGTGCTAGTGCGACTGTTGGTTTGCTAACTCTGACTCAATCAAATGTAAACACGTCTTCATCACTGGGATTTGTGCAATTCAATATAATTACGGTCATCTTATAAACTCTTGCTAAGTGATTCACTTACAATCCAGTACATTGAAACTGAAAATACATATTCATAAAAATACATCACAATTATGTTTTTCTTCATAAAATAAACATTTTTTTTATGGTGCAATATCACATTTGTGAGTGATGAAAGCCCCTTCTGGCCGTGCGACTAGGAGGGCTGGTCCATGTCTAGAATGGGACTGAGGGTCTCTAAAGCTGCTGTGTAGGCAGACGCAACAGGTGCCATAAGAGATGCAGGTGTGGACAGAGAGGCACTGATTGGTGGCTTATGGATGAGAGGAACCGTACTGTGTGGATAACAGGCCTACCGATCCACCGCCATGTTGTGGTGAAGACGACAACGCTGCAAGTCCACACAGGAACTCAGGTTCGCTTCACTTTCATCCATTCATACTCCGAATTAAATTCAAAATCCCCAAACCAATTTGCTATCACTATTTCCTTTGAAATTTCTAATTTTATACTTCATCAAAATAACATGAAAATGGGACTAAACTAAAACACTGGTCTTTCCTACTGATTGGTTGAGTCTGAACCGGTTCTATTGTCTTGATTGACTGCATCCAAACCTGGTTAGCAACAGGACCTTTTCTTTTGGGAGGAGCTGTTCACCAGGATGACCGTCTTCTCTTTCTGTCTGTCTTCTTGTTCCTTCAGGACCCTGCAACAGGAGAGGAGACACGGGAAATGGATATTCACATAGTAATCTCGCCTAGGGCTCTAAATAAGGTAGAGACATTTCTGATTTCTGCTGAATTTCTTAATGTCTATGTTCATCTCTGTGCTTGTAACGCTGCTGCTAGTTCAAAGTTCATTTCTGATTTCTGCTGAATTTCTTAATGTCTATGTTCATCTCTGTGCTTGTAACGCTGCTGCTAGTTCAAAGTTCATTTCTGACTGCCCCCTCATATATGCCTGTCTAGAACCGGCCCTGTTCACACCCATTACAGTATTTACAGGATTACTGTATTTCATCGGGTCTGAAACAAGAGTGAGGCTGTTTGCTGGTACAGAAGCAGGACAGGTACTCACCTGGCCAAATGCACCATGGAGTCGACTACATTGTACCCAGTGCAGGCGCTGCACTCGTAGAAAATGAGTTGGTGGTCCTGTCAATCACCACACCGCGCCATTATCACCAGAGAAGAAAAGCAACAAGCACAAAGTCAACATGACATGATACTGGGACGGCACACATGATTGGTCAGCTGCTATTGAACCTTATTCTCCACTGCAAACACACGCAGACCTTGGCTAGTTTCTTTCCTACTATGCTCTGGACCTCTCTTTCACTCTCTCTGTCTGTCTTGTTGCCCAGCAGCATGATGGGAATGTCCTCGCCTGCTCCTTCCTGTGGTCGGGGAGGGAAAACAAAAGAGAGAGAATGGAGGGAGAGAAATGGGAGACAGATGAGTTGAGCTACATCCTAGTAGATCTTTTGAGTCATCTTCCCAAACTGAGCGAATGTTCAAATGTTGTGTGTCTCGTTTGTTACTGAGTGTTGTGTGTGTGTATGTGTGTGTCACCTGTACACTGGTCAGCCACTGCCTGACAGCTGTGAAGCTTTGCTCGGATGTGATATCGTACATAACAACCACGCCATCTGCCTTCCGGAAGAACTGCTTAGTAATGCTGCGGTACCTGCAGAGGAGGAGGGGAGGAGGGGGAGGCAGGGGTGGAGGGCACCGACATGAAGGAGAAGCAAAATAATGGTGAGGAGAGGTGGAAGGTAGAGAACACAAAGGGAGAACTTGTTCTGTTTACACGCATGCACAACACGGTTTAGTCTCATCTTATTTAATAGCAACACAATACTTACATTTATTCATTTAGCAGACGCTTTCATCCAAAGCGGCTTAACAATACTTTCAAACCCATTTCTTTCCTGTTTGCTAGCATCCAAGTTCTTCAATTATTCAAAGCGTCTGCTAAATGAACATTTTTTATAGGGTTCCAAACCCTTTAGTTATAGTACTTGGAATTTCCACACTGAGAGCTTAGGGCAGAGAAGTCGGTTAGCTGAAGAGGCGTGATGTGCCTGCCTTCTCACTCCACTTCCTGCTCTTGTTATCAGTCCTCACCTCTCCTGTCCTGCTGTGTCCCACATCTGTAGCGCCACCTGGCTGCTGTCTACAATAATGGTCTTTACACTGTAGTCTATCCCTGAAGGGAGGAAAAAACAAATCAGCAATCTGATGTTTATGTTACATTTTACACACCGTTACAGTAACAGTAAGCTACAAGACAGACTCTGCTCATTGTTGATCATATCAAAATCTCAAATGGGTCTGTGACATAATTTGTGTAACAGAACTCATTGAGAGACTTGAGAGGGACATTGAGAGAATAAGATGTCAAATTGGAAGATAAAATGACGTGTCAAAAATTGACTTTACAACAAAAGTAAAGATGAATTTGAAAAAAGCAGAAAAGGAGATGTTTCATCTACACAGTCTGAACGCAGATTTGAAACACCAAACCATGCATGCCATTACTCCATAGTGCTGTGCATATCATTTAGGTGTTGGGGTCCACTGGAGCCTGCAGGCCAGCCATTAAGGAAGCAGGTTGAGCACATTACAGGTGAGATGTGAAGAGTGGGGTAAAGCAACGTAGGGTGTAACAGCAGAGGGTGTGACTTCACAAGCCAAGTCATGTGTTTCTGCCTGGCAGGCTGCCAGAAAGACCTCAGCAGGCCCCACCAACACCCTGAACCAGCTTAACCAACTGGTGCATCTTGACCAAGCCTATGACCATTTTGATTGTAATTCATTTACATGTAATCATTTAGTAGACGCTAATATCCAAAGCGACTAACAGCAAGTACAGGGACATTCCCCTTGAAGTACCAGACATTATAATATACGTGCCAGGACAGGACTGACAATACAGTAAACTGATACCTGACCAACACAAGTCCACTACTCCTCAGCATGAAAGCCCTTGGAGCTGTGATGTGTAGGCCACATGTGAGCCATGTCAATACCACACACAGTCCAAGAATGTCTGTCTCTCAGGCACAGTCCATGCCTTAGATCAGCTGTAATCAGCTTTTCACAAGATGTTGAACAGCATTTTTGAATTGAGTGTGAGGCTTAGCTGGGAAAGGTTAGGAGGAGGGCCACATGGGCTGTGCCTGGTGTGTTTGTGTCTGCATGATTTCAAGTGTGTGTGTGAGTGTCTATGTGTACTGACCCACAGTGGCAGCGGTGCCTGGGTAGAATAAGTCATCACAGAAGCGTCTGAGGAGGGAGGTCTTCCCAACGCTCGAGTTGCCCACCAGGACCACCTTAAAGAGCCGGTCAGGGGGCAAGGAGACCCCCTCTTCCTGGAGAGAGAAGGTGTGAGGGGTGGGAGAGAATGGAGAGAGACAGTGACAGCAAGCATGAGAGGACAAACAAATCCGAGCAATGAAAGCCTGTGCCATGAAAGCTTGCAATTTCTTAATTTGAAGTAGACCAAGCTAATCTTAGAACCACGACCGATCCTTAAACCCTTGGGGTGATAAGCCGCCAGCTCTCAGTGAGGGCGGTCGCAAGGTCACAAGCACACTGAACTCTCCCTCTCCGAGTGAGAAAGTCAACAGCTGTGACTGACTGTTCCTATAACTGCCTATAACTAGTCGAGCGGAAAAACTCCATGGCCAAATTAACTCTTTGCTCTATGAAGTGCAGTCAATCTGGGCTAGAAGGCTAAACACATGGACAGATCATCAGCTTGCCTCTTGAACACAATCCTATATGAGGACCACTGTAGACCCAACTTCACCCATCTGATGCCTGCATGTGTGCCAGTCTTTCTGTGTGTCCTGAATGTTCCTCAATGTATCAATTTGTCTGCATGTTATGAATCTGATAGCACGTGCTTACATGCTGGACCGTCTCCTTGCCAACGGGCTGACCTCGGGGGGAAGTGGGCGTGGCCCTCTCTCCATTGCCCCCCTCGTTCTCATTGGCGGGACCAACCACGGTCATCTCCAGATCTGTCTCCTCGCCCTCCTCCTCTTCCACCTCCACCCCCTCCTCCTCCTCTTCCTCTTCCCTCCAGTCCCGGAGCTCAGCATGGTAGTCATCCTGAAGGAGATAGGGGAGGTGGTCCTCCTCGATGGAGATGATTCTTTGGAGCTGGCGTCGCTGGGGGGGCAGGGAGGCCTGGCCCCTGCAGACCTCCTCCTCTAAGCTGTAGCCAGTCCCCCCCGCCATGCTCCTCTTCATGTGGGAGGCCACATCCTCTTCTACTTCACTGGGGGGTGGAGGGGGGTTGGGGGAGAGTATTAGCCACATGGTCTCTGGCAGCAACATCTGACAAAGTAAAGACTGATGGAGAGAGCTGATCGATACGGTTCACTCTACTCTGTGAGACCACACTTGAAAGCATGTTCCTCCTTTCTCAGACGCTCCATCATTTTCCATGAAATACTACTGGGCTAAAAGGATGCTTTTAAAGTAGTATTAAGAAATGTACTGCAGGTTGGTTAGATCTTTCCATGGCTGTGCTAGACTGGTCGATGTACCTTCTGAAGACCTGACTGTCCATGTGTTTCACAGCATTGGATCCAGACTTCTGCTTCCATCCTGGTTTTTTAATCGAGTTTATGGGCTTCAAGGAAACAAGATCAACGTAATTAATGACCATTCAGGCTCAGTAAGTTGTACGTTCAGGATTTCTGAGAATGATTTCAGAGAATGAGAATAGTTACAGACTCAAGTTTCAGTGGGTCAAGGAACCTCATGAATATCACTTTTTGCAAACCTTTTCATTAGGCTCACATATAACTACCATGTAAAAGAATTGCAATACCTACAGTACGCATAGCAACTGCTACGTTGGTACAATAAACTTCATAATGGTTTTGATGTTCAAGAGAAATTCATCATTCTGGGAACTGTACATAAAGTACATGTCTGTGCTGTGCACAAGCATTTTACCTGTTGGATCATATCTCGCTCGTCTCGTAAATGCTTGTTCATCTCTCTGAATGCAAAAACACAAATAAAAGGATTTATTAAATCTTGGACCTTGTATAATTTATTCTGTGGAGAATTGTGTGCATTAGATTCACTGCGACGGTATATAACTGCTTAAGTGTGTATTTTTGTTGGCTGCTTCCAGAGCTCCTCCCACACTGCTCAAGGACTCAACGTCCTTGTCGTGACCGACTCGGAACAAAACCGTCCTCTTTTAAACACACGAGCCACTCGAAGTGACATCATGCAAATCGTGTATCAGGCTGTCGTTTTCTGGGAGTCTGAATACTGCACAGTCAGTGGGGTTCAGTCTGACTCCTAGTCAGGATGACTGACGTGTAATTATTTTTTTGCATCAGGTGTTTGAGTAATCTGTAGCAGTGATGAACTGTGTTCACCTCAGGAGGTCCAGTTGTTTCAACAGGCTGGCTCTCTCTCTCTGCAGTCCCTCGGTCACCCGGTACATCTCCCTGAGATGGACAACGATAAACATTCATGGAACATGCATCTTTTTCTCCTCTTTACACTAGCTGTACAGTACTTGACCATTTTTAATTGGTGGATATACTGGGTAGTGGAATCAAAGCCTTGGTGTGTGGTGATGCCATGAAGTGATTCAGAAGCGTACATCTCCTTGTCGTCATGCAGGCGAGAGGCCTGCTCCTGCAGGAGGTCCAGCTGCTGCTGGGCTGCCTGTAGCTCTTGACTGGTGAGCTCCAGGTCTCGGGCCAGATCCTCGTTGGTCTGCTTCAACATCACGTTCTCCACCCTGGTCACATGCTGCTCGCTGTGCAGGTCCCGGCATTGGAGCTCCAGCTGGATCGAGGACCAGGAGAGCGTCAGGATTGGGGTCGCGATGAGGTCATGGGGTGGTCAAGGCACGGTCAGTGAAAACAAGGTCAAGTCAAGCGGGAGAAAGATTTGCCCGGAAATGTTCCTTTTATCCAGAAAGCTTAGGATTTATCTCCCACACTCGAGCGGGAATGAATTGTGTGTGTGTGAGTGAGCACATGTGCATGTCTGCTTAGGTCTACAGTATGTGTGAATGCAATCAATCGTTTGGAAACGAGAGCTGTGGCAGCACTCTGAGACAAAGCCAGCGTTGAGCGGTAGTTTGCCTTCGGTAATTAATCGTAAAAGTTTGAGAGCGGTTTCGCCAGACTGAGGCGTGACAGTGCCAATTAACACTTGTTTGTTGATATTAGGCGCACGCTGCAACTTGTTGTTAGAGCGGGTTGAAAGATGGAAACAATCAGCATTTAGGCAACACTTCAGCGTTACTCATGACTGTGACATAAGCAGCTTGGGGTGGTAACTGTGCTGGGAGAAGAAGCGATGTCAGTGCGTCTAGGGATCAGCCACGTAAACATCACCAAAGCAACCCTCAGTCCTGACTCCTGGAACGCTCGCTTCCATCTGAAAGATGGACGTGTGAGCAAAACTACGAATGTGTCAAGCTGTCGCCGTTTTTAGTCCTTTCACTCAGAAGTTCGGACTGAAGTCAGGTTGGTCTTTGGCAGGGCTTGGTGCCTGGTGTTCTCACTCTCTCTCTGTTACCCTTTGGCACTATCCCTCCCTCTCTCCCTCTCTCACCCTCCTCTGTTTCTGGAAAAGCTGCTCCAGCTCCCGCTCCTTCCTGGTCAGCTGATCTTCCAGGTCGTGACTGTGAGTCAGGAACCTCTCTGAGTCCTACAGCACACAGAGGAAGACAGGGAGAAGGACAGTTCAGGACGGCCTGGAGAACAACCTAAGGCCTGGACTGGACTGTGGATCTCCCTGGGCCTCCGTCCAGCAGAAGGATCAGGATCTGATCTACCTGCATCAGGATCCGGTCCTTTTCGGTCTTGATCTGCTGTTCCATCTCTTCGTAGAGTCGCTGGATTTCGTCATCATGCGTGGCTGCTTTCCTGTTCCGGAAGGAAAATCAGCGTCAGCAGGCTCTTCAGGTGTGCATGTTAACGTTAGCTGCAGTTAAGATCTACACTCTCCTTCATCAGACACACCGGGCCCCAGCAATTTTTTTTATTGAGGCCTGATAGGTCTTCTTCATCTCTCCTGTGCTATGAAGCTTCCATGATAAAATTACCAACACTAGAATCGTTATTTTGTTTTTTACCTCACCAGACCCACAGGCCAATGCCTGTGCATCTGATGCTAAATTTAGTTAATCGCCCATATTTTGGGATTATTAGATTAAAACACATTCCAGTAATTTTACTTGTCTACAGAAATGTTCTTTGTCAAAATACAAAGCATGAACATTTCCAAAATATGGTAGGGGGACATTACGTGCTTTGAAAGAAAAACCTGTAAAGCTGGGAGGTTGGTAAAAAATGTCCATCAAAAGGTGCACTGGAGGTGCAATGTATGGAACTCTTACTAAGAGGAAAATAAAGTGTGGAAAAAGATATGACAGAAATGAAATTCTATTGACAGTCATTTCATGGTAAAACCATAGACGCAAACGAACAATAGAACTTTCAGTTTCGGAACTTTTCAGAACCTTTGAGAGTGTGCTCAGAGTTCTACCTTTTGAGGGCGTTTTCCATCTCCCTCTTCTCCTGGTTGACCTCCTTGATCTGGAAGGTGACCCGGGCCAGGAATTCTTCAAAGTTTGAGAGGAGGTGAGGCTCATCTTTCCTTAGCTGAGCCCACAGGCTGCGCACCTCACCAGGCCTGAGTAGGCAAGAGAGGGAGGGAAGAGGACAAGAGGAGAAAAGGATGAGAGGCAGACACAGGAGAGAGGCAGAGGTAGAGGAGTAGAGGATATAGGGATAGGAGAAGAGGGGAGATAAAGGAGGTGGGGGAAAGGAGATGTGAGGAAGAAGGGAGAAAAGGAGGACGAGACGAGACAGAAAGGGAGCAAATTAGATGTTGAGGCTTAATATGAGACAAGCGTAGAGCTCTAGTTTGTTGTCTGCATGACCAAGGCAACAATATCAATATAAAAAATGACTTCCTCTCTTTTCATTTGGTACATAAAATGTCAAGGACAAGTTTATTAGAAACAACTAAAGCAATGTATAAAGCCAGAAAGGACAGAGGTTCCTAAATCCTAAAACGAAATCCACATGTGGTCAAGATGTTCCTGGCATTGATAACATGATTTCCATTTTTTTTTTTTTTTTTTTTTTACTGATGCACTAGCTGGCAACCGCTACCAAAGTATTTGCGTCAGCGCACAGGTGCCTGAGTCTCTGAACCTAAAATTTGACAGGAGGCACTAGGCACGTTTATATGGAGAAAACCTTTGACAGGGGAATGACATTTTGATGTATCGAGTGCAAAAGGTTGGTGTACAATGTGATGTGATCTAAATTGTCAGCATTCCCTTCCATTTGTGCACTGGGCTTGTCAGACAGTCAATAGGATGTGCTTCTTTTTCTGATATTTGTCCACACCACTGTTGACCTTTACAGAGCAGTTGTGTTTGCCAAAGGTGGGTTTGTTCCAGCACTAGAACAGACCCAGCTGTGGCTCTGCTAAGCCCAGAGTTTAGAATGCCAGACCAGAGACAGCAGGCCAGATTCCAATGTCCACAATGTCTGGTGAACTGCACAACAGCTTCAACAACATATATTGCCTTTGCTTCATGCTATCCCATGTAAACCCTTCACAGCTAGGAAGCATTTTTTTTTTTTTTACAACATCTTGCAACATCTTGCTCTCGAGACAGAATTGAACGCTGCAATCAACTTTTAGTTGGTTTGTTCAGCTGATTTCCACACAGCTCCACACTAAGACAACAGTAAAGGAGATTTGGGCATTTAGCTGAAGGAGGGGCAACAGCTTCTAAGTAAACAGCCCAGGTTGCCACACACCATGGACAACTACAGATGCAGATATGGACAAGGATAGAGATGTGCTTTATTGGCCTGACAGCTGGCACTGTAATTATGGGGGCAGAGCCACTGGTTTCCTGACAGTGCCAAAACAAAGGAAGTGTGTTTCAGTAAAGCACTGTACAGTATATTCATACGGCAATTAACACTCAGATGTTTTCACCCACTCCTCAAATACGTTGCTGGCTCCCAGACTGTCCATCAGCATGCAGAAGTGCTTCTCCTCATCATCCTCACTACCCGCAAGCTGCTCCTCCCACTGGCTCTGGTACAGGGTCTCTGCCACTGTCTCGCAGGGGCTGGCCTCCCCCATTCGGCCCCCCGCTGATGGTCTCTGTCCAAATATAAACTCACCTGGAGCAAAACAGGAAGGGTCAGACAGGTTCTGTTTTTAGCTAGCTGGATTCCAAGAAATAGCAAACTGTAAGTTTGGAACCTACTGAAGCCAGAGGAAAACTCGTCCAGTGTAAGGTATCCGTTGCCGTCTAAGTCCAGAGTGTCGAACACATTCTCCAGCTCGTCTGCGCTCAGCGGCAGCTCTCCATGGAGCCTCTGAACAGAGAGGAACACAGGTAGCAGTGACATCAGCGTGGCGGCTGAAAGTCTTTTAGCACAGGGTTAATATGACAAATACGCAATGATCTTGCACAACCGACACTGTAACAATGCCATTAGTGATAAGGAATTCAACAAATTTAACGTTCCCCATTCCATCTCTTCAACATCCGACACAAGCAGAATCCACGTAAAACGTGTTGTTCTCATTTTCCTTCAAATCTAGGACCCATTTTACATGTACGTTTTGTATGGTATCTTAATGGAGCTTTGCAACAAAGAGTATGAAATGTGTGTGTTGTGTGTTTAGTGTACTGCAGCTCTACAGCCGTTCCAGACACTGATAAAGTACTTTGGTGTTCTGATACCACAAGATGGGTAAACAAGGGAGAGCCGGTGTTTCACTGCTTGTTAAAGCTGTTATCAATGCGGAGCACAGGCCTTGGGTCAGCGGTCGCATGGTTCACGGTTTGGACATGGTGTGAAACTGTTGACAAGTTGGCATCAGCACACAAACGGCATATCTAAGTATCTTTGCCTACGCTTGAGTGGCAACATGAAAACGCCAACCTGACCCATTGCAATTCTACCTGACAATAACCCAAAAATTGCCATTTGTTGCCATGTGATACTTTAATAATGACAAATGATGAAATAAATATATAATCAAGCCAATGTATTTCCCTAGACTACCATGGCAGATACCCTATCAGAATATGAGCAAAGCTATGCTTATTTTCAATACTTTTACCGTCGATAAAAAAAATATATAAACAAAAAAACTGGACGTCCAGCGAGCCACATCGCTAATCTCCAAATAATTTCCATAACCATGGGATCAAAGAGGTGTTCCTATTGAACATCCCTCTGAAGTGCATGGGCCCACGAGGGCCGCATCAAAGAGCGTCCACAACAGACGGACGCGAGAAAATCTGCACAATAATGCTGCTGGAGGAGGCGCCGAACAAAAGCCCCCGGCCCCCTTTCTTTCATGCTGGAACAAGGTGGAGCTGAAACTTTAATAAGTACCTCTCTGAAGACAAGGTCCGGTCCCAGGAATCGTGTGAAAGGACCAGGTGGTGTTCTTCTAGTCTGGCAGACTAGGCCTACATGTTATGGCTGGTATTAGGATGCTGACAGACACGGACTGTCTTTATTGTTTGTAAGCTGAGAAGAGGCACTTGCATCATTCATGTTATATAAAAATAAAATTTAAAAAACAATGCTGACCTTTATGAAATAAAAATCATAAAGAAAAAACGGTTCTTTTCAGAGCATTCCCTTTTTTCCCTGCACTTCCCATGTGTTTCTGTGGCAAAACTCTTCTAATGTAATAGTCGAATGTCTTCTTACCTGCATGTCTCTGCGTGTGATGAAGCCCTTGTCCTCGATGTCACAGATCTGGAAGAACTCATGAGTCTTGTCCCGGATGGTGCTGCCCTCAATTTCCCCACCTCCATCACCTGAGAGCCCCCAGCGAGCCCCCCTGTTGGCCCCATCAGGGGGGTCCTCCCTGTGTCTACTACACCTGGATCCGGGGGTTAAAGATGCAGTATAGATACTGGTGGAAGTTGCCATTGGGGTGGGTGTGTGGCCTGCTTGTCTTTCTGTCTGTCTGTCGGTGTCTGTCTGTATCTGTGTCTGTCTGTCTGTGTCTATCTGCCTGTCTATCTCTGTATGTCTGTCTCTCTCGGTCTGTGCCTCCAGATTTGCTGCTCTGCTCGTTAGTCTGTCTGGATGCCCTAGTCTCCTCCTCCTCCTCTTCACATGTGTGTGAGTGGGCTAGGGACAGCCAGACAGCAGGGACCCAAACCCAGGGCTCTCTCACTCAGCTCCAGCCTCCGGCACATCACAGGCTCTCAGTGATGTCATCGCTTGTCATCTCTTAGCAACTGCCTCTCCTTAATTAGTGGATAATGCCTAGGAGGAGAAAAAAGAGGCCGATAGGTAACAGGGCCGTATGAATGTATAACCTTCATATGCATGCTTGTTGTCAGAATGTATCTAGTCCTTTGTTTTATTACTTGAAATTGTACTAATAAAGAGTTTATCTTCATGCCTAATCAGAATAACGAGAATACTGTATTAAAGGAAGAATGGTACTGAAAGGCATAAAAACTAAAAAAGGCTCCAAGAAGGATGAGGGATGACAAAGAAGAAGCCATTATTGAAAGACTGCAGGGAGTGTCACAGCACAGCCTGAATTAGGCTGCATGTAGCCGTCTAGTCTACACATAGAAACTCCCCAATAGTAAACACACTCACAACAGATGGTTCATGTTTAATTGCCACTTTAATTGGACAAGACCTAAGTTACGCCTATATCCGGGTTAGGCATTTGATTTTGTAATTCTTCGGAATGAAGTGATCAGGAAAGAGACTTTAGAACCCAGATCAAAACTGTCTGTTGTTTTGAAGTTCATCTAGCTTTCTGTTTGGGTGGGTGAAGTGTGTATTTGGCAACAGACTTAAGTCATGGTGGGTTAAGTAGTTAAGCAAAGGAGTTAAGTTAAGTAAGGTTAAGTAAAGAAGTCAAAACTAAAGAGTGCACTAGTGTGGAAGACTGCCTTCAGGGTCTGTCCCCTCAATCGACTGGCCTAGCCTCCAGACTGAGTCACAGCAGAAAGACAGCAGACAGAACTCACCCACACGTACAAACACACCAGCTACCATCTGCACGGATGCAAAAGCAGTCAAACAGTCGCATGTGAAAATGATGAAGCAACCACAAACCACTGCAAAAGCACCCTGCCCTTTGTGAGAGCGGAAAATTAGGTCAAGATCAAGTTTAAATGAGTAACCCATAGCTTAGTCTAGCAATACACAACAAACTGACTACCATTCCAACACAAGCACACAGGAAAAAATGAGTTGGCAGAGGTAAGCAAGTGCTTCTTAGCTGTGCCAGCCTAAAGAGTGGCACAGTGGGTATACCAGCTAGTCTCCTGGCTTCTAAATTGTGTAGACTAGAGGTAGGTACTACAAACTCCTAACTTGAAATAGTCAGTATCCCTGGGTCATTTAAATGGCCAGTTTAGGGAAATAGGCTACAGCTTGTGGGCCTAGAGTTTTGAATACTGCATCTTATCTGTTAGAGCGTCACTTAGACAAGAGGGCAGACTATTTAGAATGTACTGAAGTTTAGACCACACAAAACAAAGACTGCAATGCAACAACTTTACATTTCTTTTAACTTTTTTCCCTGTTTGAAACCCAAAGTGTAGAAGGCCAATTCTATCACAGTCCCAACCAGAATAAAAAGAACCATAACAAACCAGTTAACAGAGAGCAAGTCTACAGCCAGGCATTCTGTAAGAAGCTTTTAAATCAGAACAAAAAAAGTAAGGTATGTTGTATCTCATAGCTTGATGGTCAGACCGCACAAAGCTACCACTGCTTCATAACAGGACTAAGGCTAAATGAAAAGTGTTTCTGATGAAAGGAGCTGTTTTGGTGTCACTCACCAAAGTGAGTGTCACAAACCCCAAATGAAGTGTTTTAGGGGGTAAGATGTCAGAGTACTATTTAGAAGGAAAACAACGTATTTAGACCATCGATTTTTCAGTTATACTTGCAAAACCTCGTATATTCAAGTACACGTGTAGTAACAACTACACTTCCTCATCACAGTAAGTAGCTTTGACTTCCTAAAACATATAGAGTGCTAGTTTCTAGAGCTAGATCAGGTCTAGATATATCACATCCGTTACTTTCAGACATCAGACAACATACACACCTGCAGCAACAAAAACACTAAACAAACGATATGATTATAGGATGCAGATTATTTTACACTGGTGTGATCAAAGTAACTAGGGGCTACAAAACTATCTACCAGGCCTGTGTTTATAAACTACCATAACGATATTATTGTTCTCGGAAAAGCAGTGACATGAACCAGATCTGGGATTGACAGCGAAATAAGTAAATCACTTACCATGAAGTACATGCAATCAGTTAAAAGTGTAAATCATTTAAATCAGCTGCAGTTGCGCTGCTCTTCTCAGTACCGGAATGTGACTGACACTTAATCTCCGGTCATGGGAGGAACTACAGTGATAAAACACTTACATCGTCTGGATCTGATCAATATCAATTGATCAGTACTGACTTCACCGGGAGCCGAACCGTGTGTCACGGCAGGGCACGTTCATGGGGCCACGTAAATCAAATGTTGGGATTAAATTATTGATTTGCGAAATGTAATAAAGATCATTGTTCTCATCGATCCTCGCTCCTTGGCCAGATCCGTGCCTCTTACAGTGTTCGATAACTAACCACTAGATGGCAGGCTTTAGCTGGGACCGAGTTGTGTGCAGCCGTTCAATCAAGCAGCACCTGCTGTTGGAGCGACCCAAAAACAACAGCACTGCCAAAAATGTTTAATTAAATTATAGATGCAAAACTGATGTTAATGTTAGTTGTACATCCACATCGTTTGTAAAAGATTTGTCTGTTTTTGGTTCAACCCATCGCAGGTTATTAGTGTTTTACCAGACGAGCGAGGTGCACTAAGCGCCAATGTGTTGTCTAATCAAGTAATCATGTACAGAATTTTGTATTTATTATTTGTATTAAAAACTGCCAAGACGCAAATGGAAGTCATGATGTCACTACTTCCAAAAGTTAAGCGAGTCGTCTTTTAAAGGTAACGGTGTGCATAAAACACCGGGTCACATCAATGTAATCTGCGATTTTAAACCTGGCAATCCGCGTCTATTCATTTTGCAGCGCTGTCCCCGCGGAAGGTTAAGGTGTAAAGATATTCCGATGGATCTACCAATTGGTGTGTGTGTTACAACGAGTCCTGTGCAACAACCCCCCCAACTCACATCATTTGCAAAACGTTCCCTGTACCAATGTGTTGCTGCCATTCCTCAGGCTTTTAACAATTTCACCGTTGATAGATCTGAACCAGTCTTACTGATTTTCCTATAATGTAGTCATGGTTGGCATGCGTTCATGCAGCAAGGCCTAAAAACCTCTTGGTGTTTTCCTAAGGGCTGCATGCAGAGTGGGGTGCTGCTATCCACACTTTTCACAGTCTTATTGTGCAAGACAAGCTATTACACGCTCCATTTTCAGCCTGGCTGCAGATACTGGAGTGGAAGTCGAGGTTGCCAGATTACTTAGTGATATGGAAGCAAATCGGCCCCAGTACCCATTACACCCTTGTCACCAATCCATCCCCAAAGCCTGGGTCCCATTAAGATTAGCAGACATAAATTGCTGCTAATTGATTAGTCAGGTTGCTAGGCTAAGCTGGCCAGTGTTGGTACAGTACTTACCCGTACAGTTGGGATTTCCACCACCTCCCCTGATTTGGACGTCAGCCATATACATGATTGCACGTAAGTACCACTTCTCAAAGGTCTCTCCCCCGAAGAACATGTGGTTCCCATTGCTCTCCAAATGAGCACACAGGCCACTCAGGCTTTCCAGTTTCTCATCTCCCTCCCAGAGCTCTGCCCTCTCCAGTGTTCCAGTGCACCAGTAACTACAGTTGCAGTAAGGGGTTTAGCCTGCCACAGTGACTATTGGCGTTGTCGGGTTAACAACCCTACTGTATTTTTGACAAAAATGTTTCAAAGGTTTACAATGCCTTAATTAGCAACGTATAGTTGATCAGATTCATGTTTAATCCAACATTCTGAAGAGTGTGCGTGATCTCGTGGCAAACTGTGATGGAGGAAATCCCCTAAGGGTTCCTTTTTCAGAAGTGAGCTTTACAGCTCGGTGCAGATGATTTTTCAGTTAGTGTGCCGCTTTTAACTGCCTGAGTGCCTCAAAATCCTTTAATTTCAGCTACCAATCATAACCTGGGCAAGTGAAAACATTATCTTTTTTTGGCTCTCAAGTCCCTTTTAACATCCCATATGAGTTTAAGCTCCTTTTCAATGGCAAAGAAAAGCCAGATTTGGGGCCTGTGCAGCTTCAAGATAAATGTTGGATGTAGAAATGAATTGCAGGTGTTATTTCAATCATATCATGGACCTGTTTTTAGTATAAATATGTTAAAGCTTTTGTGAAACTGAACTAAACCTTACCTTGTGTTTTTTGGCCATCAAACTACAAGCAAAAGTGAAACTTAATCTACTCTCTTCAGACGTTAACAGTGTATTTTTGGTTCACACTCTTCACAGAAAGTTCCCCCTTGACATCAGAATGTATTCAGAACATTGTACAGATCAACTAGCAGTGTTGGAATGTCACACTAAATGTCAGTCTTTTGGCAGTTAGTATCACAGTGTAATCACTTCAGACTTCTCTTGCAGTTTTGCCAGACTTTGTTGGCCTGGCTCGAAGAGTACCATGACTGGTTCTCCACAAATAACTGAACAGCTCATCGGTGGCTGCTGTTGCATGATTGGAAAGTTGGATGGTATGAACGTGTGGCTGGTGATTGGGGTCGTAGTTCAATCCCATTATGCCCCTCAGGAAGTATCAGAACTGCCTGCATAGCATCTCACCATTGCTGGATCATCCCAATGACATCCGGCAGTATTTGCAAAGCTACTCTTCTTCTCTGTGCCATTTGGTGTGGAAAAGAGACGGTGTTTGAAGAGGAGTGGGGAGACAAGTCACACATTTTCATTAGTGAAAGGACATCTGATGCCTCCCCCTGAAGGACTGAAGGGCTCCTGAAAAGTATTGCCGGCTTAGCGAAACTAGCTGGAAATGTGTTGTTATTTAGTTGGTACTGTTTTTTTTTATTGAACAAATGCTACAAGGTGGCATGTCAATGTAACGTGGCTTGAGCAAACTAAAATGATAGAACTGAAAGGTCTTGGAACACACAATACAGAATGTATATCACTTCCTGTCATCTAGTCTCTGTAGACTCTTTACATTGCTTCCTCCTCTCCAAGCTAAGTCAAAGAGTCTCCTTTGACATGGAACTGCATTTAAAATCTAGGCTCATGTAAAAATGAAATTCCCTCTCTACTGTTAGTCTTTATAGCCACGGCCATAAATAACTGATTGTTTTATGAAGCTGAGGGAGAGCCAGGTGAAATAGTCTCCATTCAGTCTTAGGGGTGTCAGATGGCTCAACAGGTTGAGGCGTTGGCTTCATGAATGGAAGGTTGTGAGATCGAGCCCCTGCTGTGGCTATGTGACTTTGTGTCCTTGGGCAAGGCACTTCACCCTACTTGCCTCAGGGAGAATGTCCCTGTACTTTCTGTAGGTCGCTTTGGATAAAAGCGTCTGCTAAATGAATACATTTAAATGTTAATGTAGAGGTCGGTTGAAAATTGTATTTTAATCACTCCTGGTCTTGCCTCATTAAGGTTCTGCCGGGTCCAGTTTGACAGGTGGCTGTCAGAAAGTTTCACCCAGGTCAGTGTTAAAAAAAAAATATATTACACGACTGCACACATCTCCTTTCTTCTCTGTCAGAATACATATGTAGCAGAGACCACAACGTCATACCAACCAGGCATGACAAACCCAGGCCTGGAGTCAACTGGTCCAATGCCTGAACAAAGGATTTCCCTAACACAGACAGTGAAGGAATTACAAGCCAACGCTCACAGGCCGTGGCATAACTACTTCACAGTCAAGAGGATTTCCAAAAAGACAATAACTCATTGGATAATAAAAGAACGTCAGGAACTGTGTGTGTTAGATTCAATCCCAGGTCTGACCTGCCTCACATCTCTCTGACCCCTCGGTTATTTCCACTCAAGTCAACATCAGTTCATGTGTGGAAAACTCAAAGTTAATTAATCAACCCATATATCATTTAAGAATGTGCTTGTGGACGCTTGCTCTGTCTTGTCTGTGATGCACTCAGGTTATCAGGACTTCTGTGTGACTTAATGTAGATGTAATAATGATGTTTAATGTAAACCCCTTTCTCCAAAACACAAACAGATCATTCTTAGTATTGAAATAATCGTGTATGACTAACAAAATCACTCATTGATAAAGTATTGCTAGATATGGATGTCAAACAGAACCCACAGACATCTGGAGAAATCCAACACTGAACAAGGACCCCCCAGTGAGAGACAACAGGAGGCTGTTGTCTCAAAGCCCTGAGCCAATAGACAGAGGTCACAGCACAAAGACGAACCCCTTGGTTACGGTATAAAACACAGAGAACAGACATTGCTCTTCCTCTTTCGTCAGGACCATTCTGAGGAACAACCTCGGGTGGTCTGTATATTGAGCAACCTCTGGATTTACCTGAACCCCCTCAACTGAACCAAGGACCATCAGGGAAGTTAAGGAAAACTTCCTTTGATTTCTTGGACACCACACGGAAGATCAACTCTACCTCCTCTTTCCACGGACCTCACCTGAGAACATCAGCTAACCACCGTCTGAGGAGAACCCTGAAAGCGATACCTGTGCCTTCCCTGATTTGATCAACCAAGGAGGACATCAGATACTTTCTTCTGCAACTAAACGTAACTGGCTAACTTAAATTCTTACTTGTGAACTTTGGCATAGTCTGTGACGGTAAATGTGCTAAATAGTGAATCTCCTAACCTCATGATAACCAAGCTTAGCATAACTGTTCTTTTGTCGTACCCCGGCCTTCCTAACCCCTCCCCTCCTTGTCTGCCTTTGTCCTTCACATTTGGTATAACACACTGTATCAATTATCCAACTAACATACATAGGCTCTAGTATTTGTTACCATCAATTCATTTGCCTGAAATAAACCTTTGTATAAACTTCTCGTTATCGGATCTGCACTAATTTTAAGGAACTGCATGATTTCAGTTTATGAGACTGATCATTAAGAGGCTATTATTTGTTCATTAATCCACAAGGTTTTCCTCAATCCCTTTACAAATATTGCGGTGGTGCCCCTGTTTTATTCAATAAGGCAAACAGATATGAGATAAAATTAATTAATAGATTAATACCATTAATTGCAGTACCCTTTTCTACCAGTTAGCTTACCCGTTAGCTTCCCCCGCTACACAGTGTTATTTACATTTACTATAATTTACAATAACCGTAAACGTGACATTGTATGTCTCAGTGTATTTCAGATTGCATCAGCAGTGTTGTTGCATTTTATGACTTTCCTTTATAACATCTTTTGGAAATGAAACCTGACAAATAAAACGCTTGAGTTGGCTTTTATTAGATACAGCTACCTGTTTCTAATAGATTAGATTCAACTACCTGACATACTGTCACTGTAGATAATTTATTGGTCCAATTATGACATATAATTTCTCAATGGTACTGTTGTGTCTGACTTCAAAGTGACATTTATTTGAAACATTTCCGTGAGTCATGTTTCAGTATATAGGTTATTATGTGTAGGTCCATCAGTGAAATCCACTTAAGCCCAAGAAAGGTAGGAGAGGGACAGTTCCTGCTTAGGAGATATGTCAGAAAATATATACTGTATATGAAAGAGTAAAGATGAGGCCAATTAAACATAAGAGGCCTAGTAGTTAAATATAGAGGTACAATTTAAGTGGGATAGCAAGTATCTGCTTGTGTGCACTATAAACATTGTTGTGTCAAAAATAATATCACATTTGATTGATATAGAGATTTCGACACGTCCATCTGTCTCGATTATTAGTATGAAACATCTTGAACTGATTCTGTCTCCCTTGTAGTCAGCAGTCTGTCAGTGTTTCAGTGCTCTATAGTTAACTCAGTTGACACACCAGAGTCTGACAAGCCTTCTGTTCTAATAGGGTGTGGGTGATCACAAATTTAAAAGCTTGTCATTTCTCTTTTCCAAAGAGCACTGCATAGAAATTCGGCTTACATCTCAGGGTTTTTGGATGATTTATTTGGTAACATTTAGCCAAAATAAATACTTTGTAAGATCCCCCCCACTCTATGGAGTAAAAATGTCCTGGAAACTCCGAGGTGGGGTTTACCTCACCTCACCACTCCAGCAGGAGAAGAAAGCACTCTGGGTAAGGGGTATTTCCAGACTTTAGGAGCTGGTTTCCCAGCCTAGATCTGAAACTATTTCTATCATACTCTTTTTGATGATGGAGAATCTCTACTGAAAGGGATTTTGAGTATCAGAGCCAGAGTTTGCAGGAATGTATTTAGTAGAACAGTTTTGTAATGCAGTGTCCTTGAAGAAGTCATCATCATGATTTTTTTTGTTGTTGCTCTGACTATAGAATAAGAATGGATGTGCATGTACCGAGATGATTTCGTGTGCTGAATTGTATACAATTACATAGATTGAATGTGGTTATGTTTATTCATGTGCCGTAGTGAATGTCTGAAGACAGCCTACACACAAACTTTCTTTGGCCATGAGACAAGCTGGCCACGCATAATGTTTGCAGGCTAAATATTTACATCTCATTTTTTCGACTGCACAGATGCAAACAGAACAAGAACATGAACTTCAGCAAAGAGTATTACTCACAGTTCCCCGACTAATTCTATCTTGACTTATCTTGAGAATTCTCAGTTAGACCTCGTTGACTGTCATAGCATTTTATTTCATTTCACAAGCTGTACAGCCAAACATTCGCGCAACGCTCATCGATCTTGTTCTCTCCGCTCTTGTAGTGGATCACGTGTGGATTACACTGCAGTCTCCATACTTTTAGCATCGCCCTCAAACTTAACAAGAGTGTGGTAAGAGCTCCATCTCCCTGGGGTTCCCAGGGAATGTTTTGAATGCAGAGGTATAGCTTCTTCTTCTACAGCCGGCCTTCCTCTGATTCTTTCCACTCTGACCCACAGTAACCACAGCTGCCAAAACCCGCCATCTTTTTTTCCCCCATGGAGAGAGAGTGTGCAGGACTGAGAATAGTGCAGCTGGGACAGCATTTGCAGCAGGACTTCACAGCCTTTCGGGTCATGGAGAGCATGACAGTGTTTGCTATAGGGAGTGTTGCTCCTGCTTGATCTCTGTGTATAGTTGTCTGAAGATTCTCTAACTGAGCGATGTGTGGTAGGCCAGGCAGCACAGATTCTCTGCGGCACCCAGCTACCTGTGTGGTACTGGGAGGAAGAGAGAGGGTCAGAGAGAGACACCGAGTCGGTGAGAGAGAGAGAGGCAGAGAGAGAGAGAGAGAGACCACCCACTGATGGTAAAGCTGAGTGGACACTGCTGTCTGCATGGGTAGCAGGCATTATGTTCAAGAGATGACTTCATGTACATTCAGATAGCTCCAGCCAGGCTAGGCCAGGCCATGCCAAGGTCTGAAAGCCAAGGCCTCAGACTTAGAATTAGAGATCCAGCGAATCGCTTTACCCCCAAACCTCACCTTATCCAAGGCCAACACGTCCACTTAAATGTTGACTGTTTTATTAAAATAGTCTTGGAGAAGTCTACACTGTGCTCTGTCAGCATAATTTCCATAATAATTCAGATTTGTCATACAAGGATAAGGGGTGGTATTAGCTGTCTCCCTGTGTAACTCCCCCTCAGCTTCAAAGGGCTCACCTCAAATGTGAACCTGTACATCCAGGTTAGGAATTCTGCAAAATGTTTCAATGATGTTGAATTACTTCAATGTATTTAATCTGCACTATTCCAACAGGGTTTTAACTGTTATTTATTTATCAGTTTAACGAGAACACTGTTAATGATAAATACATTTATCCAAATATGTATTTCACAGGGAATGTTTTGTTATTCACACTAGTCATGATTTAGCATGCTGCCCTTTTGTCCAGCTGAGAACTTTAAAGATTATTTAAAACAATTCTCTATTGTTTCTATCTATTAATTCTTGGCTGGGGACTTTGACCATAAATGTCAACCAATAAGCTGTAACTCAGGACTTTTCTGGATGAGCTTTGTGAAAGAGGTACGCAGTTTATAGTGGAGAGAGTTACTCCCGAGTCTTTCTCGATCCTCTACTGCACCTTGGAGACAGAGCTGGTGCGCTCCCTATTCCCTGAGAACCTGGCTCCTACGACTGAGGAGAAATTGTCTAACTCTTAACCCCAGACGACCTATCTTGGAGAAAGCGGTTGTGTTGTCATTCTGCACGTGGCATGGTTCCGTCTCAGTGGAGGCCATGTTAGTGGAATACCAGAGGGGGGCACACTTTCCCTCCTTTCAAGCCGGTGTTTCTTCAAGCAGTCATCTCTGACCTGCCTGTTGTCACATAAGCATAGTGATAGTCGGAGTAAAACAAAACACTGTATTTAACTAAATAACAGTTATTTACATCCCCCAGCTTATCAACAGTGTTTTATCTTTGACGATGAAAGAGATCTAATACACTGTCCTGAACTCACCTTGAAAGCTTTACATACTGAAGTTGAGAAATAGCATGAAAAAAGCTGTTGGCAGTCAAGGGAGGTGGGAGAAAGAAAATGTATCTGTGCGTACCATGTTAGAGTGTATCCAAGAGCTACTACCCAGAGGTAGCTCGGACTGCATCCTAGTGCATGTGAGGAACATCAACCTCAGTTAATCCAATTTCACGAAACAATACAAGGTGGTTTGATCTTGGACTCCTGGTCATCCAGTCCAGCAAAATAAAAGATGTTTTTGTTTGCTATCTGGATGGCAACGGTCAGAAACCACAGACAGACTTCTCCTCCCAGCCTTGAAGTGCGTAGTATGGCTGAGATGGGTATAGAACACGGTGTACTTCAGAATCTATTATACATTTAAAGGGAATAATATATAAAGTGCTGTAAAAACTGCATCACAGTGTACTATGTATTATTTTATTTGACCTGAAACAGACAATAGACAAGAATTTCTTAGAGACCACTCAGTGATTTTCATCGTCCAAGAGGTTCATATCTCAGATTACCACGGTGTTATAGTCTTTCAGAAGCTGCCGGAACTCCATTTGTTTCAGTCGGTTACTTTGCCAATTTGAATTAGAGGCATTAAACACTAGAACCGAGTGAACATAGCTCAGTTATCATCTGTAGCCAATTAAATCGGTTTGATTTTCCATGCTGATTCACCTGCTTAGATGACCACCACTGCCTGGGCTGATGCATCGCTCCTCTAAGGCTTTGACTCCGGTCCAGAGAACCAAATGAGGCATTTCAAACATACGTCTTACCTTGAAGTTATATAAACGAAGTGTGTGTTATGGGTGTATTTGGGCATCCAATGAAAATATGTCAGAATGTTCAGTACACGACCAACTCCCTACTAATCCTCTTATATACGCATATATTTTCATTCCATGATGGATGAAATGTTCTCGACCGCAATTGTGGTTCCAAAAGTTGAATTTAGGGCAGAGATGTTAGCAATATTAATCACGCTGCATGTTGTTAGCTTGTCCTCAAACAAGGCTCTGGCTTTGGCAGAAGGAACACAAATACTGGGAGAAAATAAATTGCATTACCAGGAGTGAACGCAGCAGGAGTCAGTTTAGACCTGATCAGCAGAAATATGTTGTTTTTCCTGTACTGTATCTTAACATGTCCGAGTCAGTAGGTCAGAACAGCCGCTGTGATTCTTGCTGGAGCGAAGCTTAACTCACATATTTCATGGGTCTGTTGAACTCAGTCAGCCGGTGATTCTGCATTTACCTCATCGGAGGTTTGTCACGTTCCTCTGCCATGGATGCACATAAGTAATAGCCAAAACTTCATACTATTTGAGGTTATTATTATTATTTATTGTTTTGCTGTAACTGGACCACCTCCTGCTGTATTTCATGTTTGTATCTCTGACTGGTCCAGTCACTGATTTCAGCTCCCCTGTTCTGAATTAGAGATGCTCTTCAACATGCCTCCGTGCTGCCATATAGAGCACTTAAAATGTCCACTTCCTTGGAAAATAGCTGATAATACCAATGCCTCTATGCCGAAGTCATACTTTACAACCTCTAGCATTGTGGCTGCTGGATCCAACCTTGGAACTGACATGTGATCTGTCTCAGCCTCCGTGTGAGACACCATGTTCCTGCGCTCATGGCTAAGTGTTGCAGTTGGAGAGACCTGAGGCCCAGGTTGTTTTTTTTGTGGCTGGTGATCTTACCGCACCTGTTACTTGACTTTCTATGATCCCTTTAGACATGGTTCCCTGCTCTGCCTCACAAAAGTTTCCTCTTTCCTGCCTCATCAACAATCAGATGGGCCAAGGTTAACCAACTAGGCATTCTAAAGAAGACATTTGCTACCAATAAGAATTATAAGCGTATCTTTCTTGAAATACCTAGCTTAATTGTGCTGTTTTGTACATATATTGCAAATATATTGCTTTCCAACTAGCCACTTAGTTGCAAGGTGATGAGCAGTGATGCCTGCTCATCACCTTCACAATAGTAATTCACTGATGAAAAGTTTGATATTTTACAGAAACGTTCTTCATACTAGAACTTGGAACTTGGAGAACCAACGGGGCCATTCTGGTGGAGTTCCAGTTGAACATGTGTTTCCAGTCTTGTTTTTTTATATTTTTTATTATTGCTTTTTTCTATATTTTATATAATGGAAAATGCTCTTGAAAGAGATAAGAGATATCAAGCAGACTGAAACAGCATGAATCAAGTGTCCTCTTGTTCCAGGTGGAAATCTGGTGGCCATCTGCTCCATAAATCCCCTGTACCTGGGTGGAGAGAAGAGGCCAGGAGTGACTACACCTTCCTGCTGGGCCCGTCTGTACAGAGAGATCCTTCTCGTAGTCGTTGTTCAAATCAATACCTTCATACTTCAGAGTCACTGACATGTTGATTACTGTTGCATAAGATCCATTGTGTTGTTCTGCAGCCCCAATATACATTTCAAGTGTGATCTCTACTGGTAAATCATGCCAACAAGCTGTTTATTTTAAGACATAGCTCACAAACTCCAAACACCTCATTAATGTCTGACTGCTTTTGAACAGAAAGTCCTGGGACTGTTCGCTTAATGTTGCCAAGTAATTCAGTAAAGTGACAGTAAAAAATCTGTAACATACTTCAATTTTGGCTTCCTTTTCAAGACATCACCAGGTTGACTTACATCTACACTGTCAGTGTGTGTGTGTGTGTGTTTAAAAGAGGCCATTCACCCTACAAAACCCTTCTAACCCATCCCGAAAGACTCTCTTAGGTTTGCAGATTTGTCAACATATTGAATCCACCTATAACACCTTTCACTTGTAGGAGTTTAACAAGTGGCCAGATGTGTAAACATATTTATTTGTGATTCTATATTCTGCTATACAGAGAAACCCCCCCCACACACACACACACACACACACTTTTTGTGATTAATCAGGTAGCCAGTCGTGTGTGTATATATATATTTTTTTCATTTAGTAAACATTTAAGTCAATTCCCCTGTGTAATATTTCCCCTGTGTAATATTGCATTTACTCATTAAACTAAGCGGTCTCAGACTCCTACAATAACAAAGAAGTCCCCTGAGGTACGGAACTGCTGTAGTGAAACCCCACTGGATCTGAGCACATTCTGAATGTATGAATGCAATAAGACCTCTGTTTTTGTTATCTTTCCCCTATTTTCCTGAAGTGAGCATTGGGCTGAAACAATGCCAGATTGAACCCATCCATCAGCAGAAGTATAAGACCAGGAATGTGTTTGGCCAACTCAGATCGACCTGTGGAGTGCTGAGCTTTGCTTTGCACGACAGCTCTTTGTGCATCTAAGTATTATGGGGCTAAAGATGTATTTGAAAGGACCCCAGCCCATGTGATGAATGAGCAGCAAAACATAAATCAAATTAGATTCAGAGCCCCTGTGTTCTTGAACAGAACTACTTACCACACCAATGCTTCACTCCCAGGCTAATGTTCTGTTTATTTTGTCTGTGCCAACTGTCCTTAAAGAGGTTATTAATGATGAGACTGTTGCTTAAAGGGGAATTGAACATGAAAATACTACAAGACTGCCTATTTTTCTCCATGGAATACACTAACAACTCCCAGCTCAACTCAACTTCACACAAGGCCTTGGCAGTGTCCTTGTGTGTGGATCACCAGCTACAGCTGGTAAACCTGGAGTTCCGGCAGTTTCTCATGGCCAGACTCAGTGGCCGTCAGTTTGGAACAGGATGGCTCAGCAGTCTGCACATTCTGACACATGGAGTCCATGCACATGCCAGCATGCATCCATGTGAACTTGTTTGGCTGAATGCTCTTATAGCTCTTCCCTTGGCACTTAATTGGCTTCTCACGATGTCTGTTTCATAATCTATAAACCCGCTATGTTTGGGACTAACGCGTTGCTATGATCAGTGACTGATGCTCTTATGTAAAGCTCTCTCTAGGAAGTCGCTTTGGATGAAAGCGTTTGCTAAATGATTAAATGTAAATCTAAAGCCCTGTGCTTGTGTGTCTTTGGATTGTGTTCTGTCAGTGGTGTGTCTGAGGCCTTTTTTCGAGCCTTTTTTCTGATGCAATATCAGTCTTCATGTCCAAAAGACCTAGAATTCCCTTACTCGTCCCCCTTCTCTGCACAACATTGCCTAATGTTCTGCACCTACAAACATGTTGCCCAATTTACAGTGTCTGTGACCTAAATGCTGACTCAACGTTTTTCATCACTGTAAGAATTTTAAACCAACCGTGTTACTGTGGGTTCTCTCTGGGCACGTCACGTCACGGCAAGACATGCATGTGGTAGGTTGATTGGACACTGTGAAAAATTTACCCCTGAATGAATGTGAGAGTGAATGGTTGTCTCTATGTTGTCTGTCACTGTCTGTTTGATAGCCCTGCGACTATCTGGTCCCAGTCCAGGCTGTACCTCGCCTAAGGCCAGAAAGTAACTGGGATAGGCTCCAGTCAACCGTGAACCCTAATGGGAATAAGTGAATTAATGAGTTTCCACTAGCAGCGTTATTCGCGTGGTTGTGTCTGTGAGAGCTTGTGTCAGTTAGTGGGTGAGTAAATCTGTGATGGCATGACTCTGATGCAGTCAGACTGTATCCACCTGCTGGTAATCTGCTGTAGCTGTACAAAACTGTATTAATCGGCGAGTACTAATTCATTTTTCATTATTCTCCCGGGTCCTGCTCAAACCGAACGTCGGCGTGCTGAACATCAGGAAAGAAAACGTAATGTTCTCAAAACACCAGCGAAGCTCAGATGGAGTCTTTCAGTCGTCACGATGCGAGGACCTGCACGGCGGGCGTGCCCTCAGCTTCAACGTCCTGTCTCAGGGGCCGCTGTACCCCGCGCACATTTGGATTCAATCTACAGAGTGCGTTTCAGTGTTGTTAGACAATTATATTTAATACTACGTTCAGTTTTTGTCAGGGTGGTCATGTTGTCGCGGAAAGAGTTAGGCACTGGATCCGATGTCTGGGGGATTTCTCGAGCAATGTTTGCGGTGGGCTCCATCCCAGCTGTGGCTGACAGGACCAGGGCTGTAGAGGAGGAGACACCCCCCCCCCCCGCCCCCCTCATCCCCTGGGGCTCCTCCGCTAGACCAATACCCTGGAGGATGGATGGGGTGGAGGGGGGCTAGGCCTGTGGGATAGACAACCACATACATACACATACGACGTCGAATAATTGTCTCTGGTCCACTACCTGTTAGTAGGGGGAGTGATGAGATCTACAGCAGACTTGTCTCTCTTAACCGCTGGCTGGCTTGCTTCTGCATGGAGCATGATTTAGGATTCGTTGATAACTGGTCTCGTTTCTGGGCCAAACCTGGCTTGTTGAAAAGTGACGGACTCACCCGAGCTGGAGAGGTGCTTTTCTTTTGTCTAGAAACATTGAAGCTAGTTTAGTGCAGACCTGACATTCATTAGAACAAGCCAGTCTACAGTCTCTTAGAGAGGCTGATAGGTCTGGGGCGATGTGTGCGGGGCCCGATAGCTTAGTTTGTAGTGTAGCCAGTGGGGTTCCTGATGTAATTTTTTCCATTGAGACAGTGTCGGTCCCCCGCTACTTAAAAAAAAATATTCGGCCTGAAATTGTTAGGAATTATTCCAACCTATCTTATGTACAGCCTTGTTCTGCTGTTGTTAGCGCTCCTAAAGCTGCTGCTATTAATGTTATATCTTCAGAGGAAGCATCTAAGACTAAAGCTGTTGTAAAGCCATACTGGAATATTGGACTCCTAAATATCAGATCCCTACCCACAAAGGCTGTTTTGATTAATGATCTGATATCTGAACGTAACCTGGACTTGATTGGACTCACCGAAACCTGGTTAAAACCCGATGAATATTCTCCTCTGAATGCAGCGTCACCTCCGGATTGCATGTACTCGCATATCCCTCGTGTCTCTAAGAAAGGTGGTGGTGTTGCTATGCTCTATAAAGCTAGTTTCAATTTAAGGCTAAAAGCTCTGAACACATTCAAAACATTTGAAATAATTTGCATGAAGCCACCAACTACACTGAAGAGGAATAATGCTACCATTCCGGTCCCTCCACCCTCTTTTTGTATAGCCACGCTGTATCGTCCACCAGGTCCTTACTCCCCTTTCCTGGAAGAATTTGCTGAATTTTGTTCGGATCTTGTGATGTACACTGATCACATCTTAATTATGGGTGACGTTAACATTCATGTAGATGACCCAAAAGATCACTTAAGTAAGGCATTCAATGCCCTCATAGATTCTTCGGGGTTCACACAGGTAGTTTCCGAACCTACCATACTTTAGACCCCATCCTCACAATCCTACATATTCAGATCATTACCTTGTTACTTTTAGAATGGACCTTTGCCAGAACCTAGGAGGTGCTATGCACATTTCTAGTAGCCGTCACATAACTCCAACTACAACTCTGGAAATGGCAAGTATTCTACCTGCTGCACTAGAAGCACTTGTTGCATCAGATAGATCCCTGAATGATAAAACTAGAGATCTGAATCTAGCTCTTAAGTGTTCGCTGGACTCTGTTGCCCCTCTCAAATTGAGGAAAAGGAAGGATAAGAAACTTGCACCTTGGTACTCAGAGGAAACTCGAATTGGAGGTCTTCCGCTTGGCCTGGAAGGACAGCCTACTGGACTATAAGCAAATCCTCAATGAGACCAGATCAGCATACTTTTCTAAGTTGATCAGTAAGAACCAGCACAATGCTAAATTTCTATTTGATACCGTTGCAAAACTCACGAGTAAAAGTATACACAGTGAGAGCACGGATCTTTCTCCAAATGAATTTCTGGAGTTCTTTGACAACAAAGTCTATGCAATTAGGGACAAGCTGCAGACTAGTCGTGGCCAATTCACCATGAACACTGAATATTCCTCTATACCAAGCATTCTTCATGTTCAGACTCTTCGGCACTTCAACCCTATTTCTATGGAAGCATTCATAAAACTAGTAGAGTCGTCAAACCCGACCAGTTGTCTTCTTGACCCCCTTCCTGGCAAACTACGCAAGGAACTCTTGCCTATTATTGGACCACCTATGTTGAGTATTATTAATGAATCTATTGAAACTGGCCAAGTCCCTGAATGTTTGAAAAAAGCTATTATCAAACCTTTACTTAAAAAAAAAAAACTTGGATCCTGGATGTCTCTGCAACTATAGGCCAATTTCAAACTTGCCATTTCTCTCAAAGATTCTTGAGAAAGTTGTAGCACATCAGCTCACTGAACATCTTACCGTAAATCAGCTATATGAACCTCTCCAGTCTGGATTCCGTTCTCATCACAGCACTGAAACTGCACTAGCTAAAGTAGTCAATGATCTTCTTCTCTGATGCAGGCTCTATCTCTGTCCTGATTCTTCTTGACCTAAGTGCAGCATTCAACACTGTCGATCATCAGATTCTCCTGGAACGTATGGAAAATTATGTTGGAATTTCTGGAATTTCACTTCAGTGGTTTAGATCATATCTATCTGATAGATCACAGTTTGTCCACTATGATGGCCGCTCATCCAGGAGCTCCCTTGTGAAATATGGAGTGCCACAGGGTTCTGTCTTAGGCCCTTTGCTATTTTCTCTATACATGTTACCTTTAGGAAATATAATTAGAAGTTTTGGTGTACATTTTCACTGCTATGCAGATGACACCCAGTTATACCTCTCCCTTAAGCCTGACGAACTGCCTCATGCTCTGGAAAAATGTGTCTCCGGGATAGGAAATTGGATGTCAGCAAATTTTCTACTTCTGAATTCTGATAAAACAGAGGTGCATATATTTGGACCAAAGAAGTACAGGAACAATCTATCCAATTTTACCCTAGACTTAAATGGCTTCAAAGTCTCTCAAAGCCAGCTGGTAAAAAATCTAGGTGTCACAATGGATCCTGATCTCTCATTTGAGCATCATATCAAGCAAATTACCAGAACTGCATTCTTCCATCTCCGTAACATAGCTAAAATAAGAAACTTCCTCTCAAAGGATGATGCTGAAAAATTGATACATGCCTTTGTTACATCCCGATTGAATTATTGCAATTCTCTGGCCTTCCAAATACCTGCATACAAAACTTACAGCGGGTGCAAAATGCCGCTGCTAGGCTACTAAGCAGGACTAGAAAGTATGATCACATAACAGCTACTCTTATCTCTCTACACTGGCTCCCTATCCAAGCCAGGGCTGATTTTAAGGTTCTACTACTAACCTACAAATCTCTACATGGATTAGCACCACTGTACCTCTCTGGCCTTCTTGCACCTTATCACCCTGTAAGGACACTAAGATCCAAAGATGCTGGCTATTTGGTGATTCCCAAAATTAACAGAAAAACTGCTGGAGGTAGGGCTTTCTTATATAGAGCGCCTCTTCTCTGGAACAAATTACCTGTTTCAGTTAAGGAGGCTGATACCGTCTCGACATTCAAAGTTAGGTAAAAAAAAAAATATTCAGTCAGTACTACGACTGTTAAAGTGTGTGGATGTGCTGGGTTAGTTAGTGTGAAGTTATTCAATATCTGTTGTACTGTGAAGTTATTCAATATTTGTTGTAATATGATAGCGATCTCTTGTTTCTGTTTCTGTCTTGGTGTCTAATGGCGCTTTTCCACCGCATGGTATCAGCTCGCATTTTTGGCGTTTCCACCGCAGTTCCATGGTACCTGGTTAGCGGGTACTTTTTTAGTACCTTCTCGCTCTAGGTACCAAGCGAGCTTAAGTCGAGCTAAAAGGTGACGTCGGCAGACGGCCGGCCATTGATTGGCCAGAAAGTGTGACGAAGTCACAAGAGCGACTTAAAGCAACAGCGCCGCAGCTAATACTTATTACTATCAGATACAGTCCATTACACCAACAGTCTACAAGCTTTTTTAAAGTCAGATAATTTACAAAAGACTAGTTCGTCAACATGGCTAAAATTATAATGTGGGTTCTGTCCACTTGTGGGTTGCGTTGGTGTTATTTACGTCGCGTACAAAAATACGTCACGGCCTACGTCACGCCCCTTTCGCCGACGACCAGGAAGTACTATTTGCGGTACTATTTGCGGTGGAAAACCACCCGTGTTTACTACAAACCGAGTCGAGTCGAGTCGTGCTACATTTGCGGTGGAAAAGCGGCATAAGGCTGTGTCAATAGCCCCTTTTTTGGGGTCTTTTTAATTGCTGCATTAGCCCACACTGACCGGTGGGGACCTCATCCTGAATATTGCTATAACTGTTAGCTGTTCCTTGCACTCTCTAACATCTCCTCTACTCCGTCTCACTGTCCTCCCCTCCATACCTCCCTTTGGTATGGGGGGACGGAGCTCTCAGCACTTGCGTGGTCATCGGCCAATGTTGGACCTGGCACCAGTGGACATCGATCTGAGATGGTCTTCCAACCCCGTATTTGGTCGCCAGTCGGACGTCAGTCTCCCTGACGAACAAGGAGAGAGTTCCTGGTCCTTCTCCTCATCCCCCTGCGTGTGATGCTGCGCCAATCATGGGCCCAAGCCCAGTGACTGCCTAAATTGACTTTGTGCAACCTAAGACCCAAGTTGAGCATTGAGTATTGATGTTTCAACAACTTGTTAACTCTCTCTAGAGTTATGACTGTTTTAGCCTGTGTTCTGCTCTTCACTTTCTCCAACCGTCCCTGGAGGAGGGGATCCCTCACTGAATTGCTCCTTCCAAGGTTTCTTCCATTTTTTCTTCCTAGTGAGTTTTTCTGGGAGTTTTTCTTTGTCTTCCTTGAGGGTTTAGGTTGGTTGAGGGGCAGTTCTATGGGCATATGTGAAGCCCTCTGTGACATTGCTTGTAAAAAGGGCTATACAAATAAATGTTGATTTGTTGATTTGATGTATCATTACCTCCTCAGTGTTCAGGTCAAATGAGTTCAGATGGAGAACACTACAGCTCTGTCTGTCTCGGGGTGTCAGACCGTTTGGGAGAGGAGAAATGTGAGGTTGAATGGAGTGGAGGATTATACCGTACCTATATTCGGAATTAGAATGTGCTGAGACAGAATACAGGGAGGTTGACAGTGTGTGTTATTTTGGATGAAGAATCTTCAGTCTGAATATCACTTTGTATGTTTTAGGTCCTGGAAACTCTACATGTCACATTTACATTTATTCATTTAGCAGACTTTTTTATCCAAAGTGACTTACAGTAAGTACAGGGAAATTTTTCCCTGAGGCAAGTAGGGTGAAGTGCCTTGCCCAAGAGCGGTGGGGGTGGTTCCCAAAAGACTGAAGTCATGTACCATACAGTACACTGATTTTAAGTTCATGTAAAATATATCCCCTATATGCTTTATATATGGTGAAACTAGGCCTACCCTATCATTTTGATGACAGGTATCTAAATATCTGACCTCTTGTCTCCACATCTGACTGGTGATTGTCCTTTGTTTGAACATGGCAGAATGACACGTGACAAATATTTGTATTTAAGAAATTACATTGGGGCGTTAATTTCTAAGCATGGCCATGTTGAGGGGCCTTCTTAACCCGATGGGTCGTAAGGACAGATAAGTCACCTGAGACGGTTTGGTTGGTATGTCAGACATGTTCCGCCATGGAACAGCGAGATCCCACAATGTGAACTGGTGTTGAACTTTGTCTAACAGCGCGGATAGAACACTAGGTGCAATCCAGAGTAGTCCTGTGGGTTAGGGGAGTTTTCTCTTGTCATGTTTTCAGTTCATAAACACTTGGAACCAGGGAACTGGTTTATTTAAGCCTGCTGGAAGTCAAATAGATCCTCCCCCCAGTGCCTTAATAGTCATCATATATCCTTTGAGTGTCTATGAGGAACGGTGTGGGGGGGGGGGTGAGCTCCACAACATGAAGCACACTAAGATCCAGAGAGACTTATAAAATAATCATGATAGCAGGAAAGTTGAGTTACATGACTTCCATGATTGTGGGCTGAGGTTACAAGCAGAGAGCTGCACGTTAGGGCCTATGGTCGTTAGAAAACATGTTGAAGGTGGAGACCATTGGCTATAATATTCACAGCTTTGAGGTCTGTTTGAGTTTGTCCTTGTCGAGGCTTTTCTTTTGTAACGCTCTTGGAAGTCACTTTGGGTAAAAGCGTCCACTGAATGGATTCATGTAAATAGAGGAAAGGGATTGTACAGGTTTTTAGCCTTTAATCCTTGCAATGGCATGGGAAATGTTTAAGTTATGGTTCCTGTATGTACAAGCGCCTACAAGAAAGACGATGTGCTATATTTCCACAGACCACCTGCAGAAGTACGCACACCTGCATTATAGATTTCTGATGTGTATTTTCCTCTGTTTTTGTCGTATATCTTGTTTTAAGTGTGTTCTCTGAGCGCAGTGGTCACACAGCATCCAGCTATCCCACAGCCGTCTAAATTGGGCAGTAAATCAGAGCGGGGATCACTCAGAGTGCCGGCTGAGATGCAGTAGCCTGTGTCCTTACTGGCAAACAGCCCAAGTCTCCTCTCTCAGTCCTCTGGCTTGTCTTAATCACGATCAAGGACAGACAACACTTGCACTGCAGCCACCCACACACACATACACATGGACACACACACACAGAGAAGTGTTGGATCTGAATCCGAGGTGGGGTGAGACTGAGTCCAAGGTCGAGTCGCACTCATTAGTCCACACATCGGACGTTTCCAGCAAGGCCATCAGCTTCTCATTCTCCCCCCCGACCCTCCCCTTCAGTGACAGACACGCTCTTTTGCCTGTGTTATAATTAGATGTAATTATAGATCCCATTGTAACTGCTTAATTACCGTTCCTCTATCCGAGAGCCAGGCATTGGTTGCCTTCAGTTTAAATGTCATCAGGATGTAGGATCTGCGAGATCAGACTTTTACCTTGGTTGATGTTAATATAAAATCTCCAGGACTCCAGGTCCATTCTTGTGTGCGAAAATTTATTATAATGTCCGTATAATTAGGAACAAGATGGATGACCTACAGACAAAACAATAACCATGAGAGGATATCATCATAATTCCTATTTATCGCTAATGAGCCTTACTTGATGTGCTGAACTGGCACTATCTGTAGCACTGCCGCACACAATTGAAACAGGATTTTGGTGCAGGCTAGTTATTTGCTTAATAATTAAAGCAATATATTGTACTCATGAGTAACTCGCACTTGAAAGAGCAATATAAAACTAATTCAAACAAATAAAGATCGAAGATTGTGTATGTGACACATAAGCAAACATGCTAATTAGTTCACAGAGTATGGCAGCCAACGCGTATCAGGTTTTCGTCAAGTAGTACCCACTCTCTGGGACACAGACTGACCCAGATTCTGGGTTGAAGACCAGAACACCAGAATACTGTGACTCTTTTGTGTGAATTGGAATGCTCTCTGCGCTTCTAAGAGGGGAGTCACGTGGCTCAGCGGTTAAGGTGTTGGGCCAGTGATCAGAAGGTTGGGAGTTTGATTACCGGCTGTGGCTACATGATGTTGTGTCCTTGGGCAAGGCACTTCACCCTACTGACCAGCTGGAGCCCACGTGACCGCTGGAGGTGCCTTCGACAAATCCCGCTGCACTCCACGGACACTCCTTTCGTGATGTCCTCAGCTTTACATATCGGCCTGTTCAATGCACGGTCCATTTCAAATAAATCTTTCTCCTTAAATGATCTCTTCACAAGAGAAAAGCTGGATTTACTCTTTCTTTCGGAGACATGGCAGAGAGAGAAAGAGTTCATTCACCTAAATTAACTCTGTCCAGCTGACTGCTCTGCCGTGGGGAAGCCCCGCCCATGTCGTCGTGGAGGGGGTCTGGCCGTTGTCTATAGGGACAGTTGTGCTTGCAAAGTGACACAGACCCAGGATTTTGCTTCATTTGAGTCCCAGATGATAATAGTGGGTTCTTCTAACCCGTTTTACTGTGTGTCCATCTACCGTCCTCCTGGTCCTGCTGCTGGGTTTCTGAAGGACTTTAGTGACTTTTTATCCTCCATGATAAAGTTGGAATCTGTTTTAATCCTTGGAGATTTTAACCTTCACATTGATGACAGCTCATCTTGTTCTGCAATGGAACTTTTAACTTTGACTGAAGCTTTTAATTTTGAGCAGCATGTTTTTGAGCCCACGCAACAGAAAGGCCACATTTTAGATTTGGTTTTTACACTTGGCCTAGATATTTTAAATGTGTCTATTCATGACGTTCACTTGAGTGATCATTGTCTTGTTTTGTTTGACCTGCACTTTAGCCCTGAGTCTAAACCTGTAGAAGTTAGGTCTCGGAGGCGTATTATCACTGCCAATACTGCAGATGATTTATCTGCTAAGTTTGACCCTCTCTTGCTCATGGGTTGCCTTGATGTGGACAATTTCATTCACAATTTTAACAATCTCTGTGTTAACATTCTGGACCAGGTGGCTCCTGTTAAATCAAACCTGTCTATACAAAATAAGAAGTGCCCCTGGTCAAATGAAGACACCTTGAGTCTGAAGAGACTATGTCGAAAGACTGAGCGATTGTGGAAATCCACTAACCTTGAGCTGCACAGACTTCATCTCAGAGATCTTGTAGCCTCGTACAACGACATGGTCAAAACCGCCAGATCTGAGTATGTTCGAAAACTGGTATCTTTAAACAAAAAGAACCCTAAAGTATTGTTTGACACGATTAATTCTCTTGTATGTCCTGCTGCCCCAATCACCCCTGTTTATTGTGAAGCGGATAGCAATGCTTTTCTGAGATTTTTTACTGACAAAATTAAGTCGATCAAGGAGAAAATCCCGCCCCTTATATGTGGAACCCCTTCTGTCATTGAGCCTGTCTCCAACTTGTGGTCCTCATTTAAGTCAGTATCCCTAAATGACATCTCAGCACTGGTGACCAAGATGAAACCATCCTCTTGCCCATCCGATATCCTTCCCTGTAAGCTTTTTGCCAAAGTGTTTGATGTGATTGCTCCCTGGGTTACCAAAATGGTTAACCTCTCTCTCACTTCTGGTGTGTTTCCCGATACATTTAAGCATGCCATAGTGGAGCCTCTACTTAAAAAGACAGGTTTAGACCCAACAGACCTCAGTAATTTCAGGCCTATTTCCAAGCTGCCATTCCTGTCCAAGATCCTAGAGAAGGTGGTCTCTGAACAGCTGTCATTCTTCCTAGATCAAAACAACATCACAGAGAAGTTTCAGTCTGGTTTCCGCAAGCACCACTCTACTGAGACAGCCCTACTGAAGGTGTCCAGTGATATCCTGATGTCCGCTGATTCTGGTAGATGCACTGTTCTGGTTCTCTTGGACCTGTCCTCAGCATTTGACACCATTGACCACCAGATACTGCTGAGAAGACTGAGGGATGAGGTAGGACTCTCAGGGTCAGTTCTACATTGGTTCTCTTCATACCTTTCTGGACGTAGCTTCAGTGTCACAGCAAACCAGATGAGATCTGAGTCGGCTGATCTGGTATATGGAGTCCCTCAAGGTTCAGTTTTGGGTCCTGTTTTTTTTTTTTGTATTTGCTCCCCCTGGGAAGAATCATTCAGAGATTTTCTGATGTTTCCTTCCACATGTTTGCTGACGATATCCAGCTGTACTGCAAGTTTAAACCAACTGAGTTCCAGAGGCTTGATTCCTTAGCTCTTTGCTTAGCAGAAATTAAGCAATGGCTAAGTGATAACTCTCTCCAGTTAAATTCAGATAAAACTGAAACACTGGTTATTGCCCCTGATAAATTAATTCCAGGGATTAACCAGTACTTGGGTGACCTAGGCCAGTCTGTGAAACCTAGCCTAAGAAACCTTGGTGTTATCTTTGACAAGGACATGTCATTAGTGCAGCACTGCAAGCAGCTAACCAGGAACTGCTTTTTTCAGCTGAGGAACATCTCTAAACTCAGGCAAATGGTGTCACAAAATGATTTGGAGATGATCATTCATGCGTTTGTGTCTTCACGTTTAGACTACTGTAACAGTTTGTTTTAATGTTTAAACAAGAAGGAGCTGTCTCGCCTGCAGTTAGTGCAAAATTCTGCAGCGAGAATTCTGACCTGCTCTAATAGGAGGACCCACATATCCCCTATTCTAAAAGCTCTGCATTGGCTGCCAGTGCCCTTTAGGTCAAATTTTAAAATTCTGGTCTTAAATTTTAGAGCTTTACATGAGCAGGCTCCATCCTATATTACTGATCTTATTCAGCCTTACACCCCTGCTCGGGCTCTGAGGTCTGTGGAGCAAAATCTGCTAATGGTGCCACGTACTCACTTACGGACCAGAGGTGACCGATCCTTTCAGGCTGTTGCTCCCAAGCTCTGGAACGATCTTCCCATCTCTCTGCGTTCAATAGAGTCTGTTGACGCATTCAAACGTCAACTAAAAACCTATTTATTTGTGCAGGCTTTTGCTTAATTTGTTCTTGGTGCTGCTATGTTTTATCACTGTACTGTAATTGGCCTTTTAAATGTATGTATATTTTTTATCGATATTTTTATGAAATTTTAATCTGTTGTTTGCTTCCCATTGTAAAGCGCTTTGTGACCCTGGTCTGCGAGGGGCGCTATATAAATAAAGTTTACTTACTTACTTACTTACCAACATCGTCAAAGCTATTTGTCATCAGAGGAACATTTAGATTCACATTTTGTCATTTAGCTTACACTCTTATCCAGAGCAACTTAAAGCACATACAGGGATACATACCCCTGAGCCAAGTAGGTTGAAGTGCCTTTTCCAAGGACACAACGTCATGTTGCCTCAGCTGGGAATCAAACTGCCGTCCTTCTGATCACTAGTCCGACACCCAAACCACTCCCATTATGTCTGGTGGCACACACACAAACACACACACACACACACACAGACAGACGGGTGTGAGATGAAAAAGCCTACCATAGATCTTACTGACCTTAACCTAAAAAAAAAACAATGTGGTTTATCCTGGTCAGGGGCCAGAATCAGCACCTGTTTGCCTCATTGAAGCAATGAAGACCTATGCTGTAGTCTTTCAAACTGAAACGTATCTGGATATTTTCTGAAAAAAGAAAATAAGTAAAGGCTGGCCTGAAAACAGACATGTATATGGTGTTCGACTTCTTCTGCCAATTGAGAATAAAGTTGACAGTGCATTACCTCCCACATGTGGTTTAGGACAGGTTCTGGGTGGAGACCATTACAATCTTTTTACCTCGTCAAATATTTATATGGCCATTTTAAGAAAATGACAAAAACATTAGTTTGAGAATTTAAAGAACTTTGTGGATACAATCTTGGTGGGTTTCCATTTTTTTAGGTAGGAAGAGTACTGAGAGAGAGCGAGAGAGAGAGAGAGAGAGAGAGAGAGAGAGAGCGAGAGAGCGATGGAAACAGGGGTGAAGTCTAAGTGTCAGACAGTGGAGATTTTCTCCAGATGATGTGAGTGGGGATAGTGCAGATATATGGCTGAGGATTTGTAATGGTAGCATGAGGGATGAGAGAAGCGGGACCTCAGAACTTCCTCCTAGCCAGACCTCTGGTCTGATCCACTGGGCCCTGGTCCATTACCTGTTCCACGCTGGCAGACAGAGAGCAGGCAAAGATTGGAACCTAATAAAAAAGCATTGTTCTTTTTTTTCCATCAACACTCGCTGGCTGTAATATCCAAAGCATCTCCTGACTGCCCTCTGGAAGCTTGTGAGCCCAGAATGTTTGTGTGTCTGTGGAAAACAGCTTCTTCCTGACAACCACCAACACCCGTGTTTACACTCAGAGCCTGCTGGGATTCCATTCTCATGATGGCTTCAGTGAATGACAGTGAATCAGCGTGTGCTGTGGGAGGTGGACTTTCACCAGGGAAGAGACCTCAGAGCTGGGCCAGCCTTGACCGCAGACCAGCCCGTAGGGTGGGGAGAGGGAGGGCACAGGAAGGACCCTTGCAGCTCATGACAGGTAGAGGAGGAGAGACGTTAGGAAGGTACGCACGCACAGAGGAAAATCGGGGTTCAGGCAATCAGAAAGGGAACACATTTTGAGAAAGAAAAACATATTCTTGACATTTAGTCAAAGAGTCAAAGAAGGTAAGAGGCAAACGCACTGGACTCCAGTCAGGCTGAACTTTATGTGTGTGGGTGGGGTGGTTGGACTAAGGATCAGTCAGATTTCCACTTCTGAGAAACTGGCCACATAAATAAAACAGCCTTGATTAGAAACTCTTCAAGATGTCCACATGAGGCTCAGAAGGGCCACTTGGGGCCTTTCGTCTTCACATCTTGTAGTTTGGTCCTGGTGTTAGCGTGCCTGCTTGTGCGTGCCTGTGTGCAAATGCACATTTGTCTCCTTTACACCCACGTACCTGTTGCCTAGAGACCAGCAGTATATCCTCATTCTGCCGCAGAAATAGAATGCCACATCACAGAAACAAACCCTGCCACTTCCTTATCCCACAGTCAACAGGAAGACCACAGGAGGTTGTGAAAGATACCTGGGACATTTACAAGCCCTCACACAGCTGTAATGGGAAACAATGCTTTCTCTTCTGCATCTCCTGGAATTTAGTAGCTCGTGGAAATATCACTGTGAACATGCTGGATGCAATTTTGTCTTCTAAGCATTTCTTCTCTTCTAAAGTTTCCATGATGGAAGCCAAATTGTGACAGGGATCTGGACTTCATTCTGGTTGCAAAATGTTGAGTTATGGACCAAAACAAATTTGGTTTAAAGAGTTGACTATAGTGCACAGTCAGCCTGTAGGAAGGCCCATGAGGCCGGTGAGTACCACTTTCTCATCTGGTCTATGCTTTCCACTGAATATAAATACTGCAAATGCGGAAAATGGTATATGTGTATGACATTTAAAAAAAATCTTCAGAATAATTTATTTACTGCTACAGGTCAGTTATAGCTCCAGATGGGGCTGCTGAACACACACACTCACGAAAACACACGCACTCTCATAAAAACACACACACACAGTCACAAAAAACACACGCACATACAAGGCACCCAAAATTATTTAGGGAAACAATGTAATCCAGTATGTGCAGTGGTATTTGTCAGTGTTTCATTCATAGAGATACTACAGTATCTAACTGTAGGTTGTACAAAGGTTTGAACTTTCTCCTTCATCTTTTTCGCTCCTAACGTGGTTCATGTTCGTATGAGTCTCACAGGGAAATAAGCTTTTTGCTTCATAATGATACTTCATAATGACGCTTAACTGATGACCTATTGATTGATGTAACTGGGCCCTGAGGTACGTCTGGCCTGTACCCTGTAATTACTCCATCATATCAGCTCTACCCACTGTTAAAGAGAGCATCCCAGGAGAACTGTGTATATCAGTGGCTGAGAACAGAATCAATTGGCTGCTTGCAGTAAGTATGCTTGAAGTGTGTCTAAGAATAGAATATTCACCCAGCATTTTTACCTGAGCGAAATAGACTGTCTTAGATTAGGTATATTGTATTTTTTGTACAGTATTCTTTTTACTTCTTTTGATTGCTTGTAAATGTCATTAGTTGTTGGACAATGCTTTTCATTAAAGCTCAGTTTTTCCTATATAAATATTTTCTGTGTTTGATGTTTATCCTGTTTTTCTGTTCTCTTTGACATGAAATCCCCCTACGGAACAGTACTAAAGATATTATCGAAGGTTCTTAACATTGTAGGTTTTTGTGAGGTCTCAACAACAATCTTCCAGCACCAGTGACGTTAAATCAGCCTTGTCCGATTTGGTCCTTTTAAAACAGGACCTGTGCTGGACCTGTTAAAACTCTTGTGGTGTACTTGAAATATTAAATTGAGTGTAATAATATGTTATGGAAGTATGGAAATATTTGATGTAGTCTTGGTTGTGGTATTGTGATCTTGTTCAATTCAGGCCTTGTTTAATTCTGTTCCTCCATGGTCTGTGAGCTCAACAATACCATTCTCCAGTGGGAGAGATTCTGTTAGCCTGTTCCAGATGCTCTAAATTTACACCTGTCAGAGAAAGTTTGGAATTTGGAACTCTCAAAGGCATTACAAATACTTAACAGTCAAGTGTTATGAAATAAGCTTCTAAATGAGCCCCATAAACTCATGTAAAGGCCACTAAACTTATGTTATATGTTACTACAGAGAAACATTACTTTTAAAAGGCTTTGAAAACCCTTCAACAGGGAAAGTTTCAGTTGTTGTGAAATAAGTTACAGAAGTGTCCCAGTGTCTTAATAGTGGTTGTTTTTGTCATAGAAACCCTGCTAACTAATACGCCTTAATGAAAGGGTTTCATCCAGAAACTGATCTAACGTTTCCCATCATCCATCACTCCTAGTACGTCAGACTAATAAACACAGGGGTCACCTGAGGCCATTTCCAGCCCGTCAAGCCTGACAGTAACTAATACTCCCCACCAACATGTCACTTCCTCCACAGACTCTCTCCTGTGCCACTAATCCTTGTTCACAGCACTTGTTCACCAAGGCTCCAGCGTGGCTCCAGGCTGGGAGGTATTACGGGCTCCCCGAGGCTTATGTCCATGTCAATCCTGTCTCCCGTCTCAGATTCATAGTAGCACGTGGACGCAGTATCTCTCCATCCCTCTCCTTTCCTCCAGGCCGAGGCAAAGACCGCTACAGCGAAGGGAGAGGGGAGCAGAGAGAGGCGTCAGAAAAGAAGGGAATGGGAGCCCGCAGGAGTTTTGATGTTTATTTGTTCTTAATCTTGACCGCACTGCCTTAACTAGCCCCCTACTCCCCAAAGACCCGCTCCCCCCAATAAAAGATTAAGAGCCTCGAGGGCTTGGGTACAGTCATGCCATTTTCCTTGCTCACTATAAGCGTGTTTGTGTGTGTGTGTTTGTTATCCTATGCAACAGAGTGTGTCTTTGTCATTCGCGCGTGAGAGAGAGAAAAAAGAAACCAACTTGGAATCATTAGCATGCCAGGGATGGCTTCAGCGAATTAGCATTCAGTAGCTACAGTGCCTCACCAGTGTTCTCATTCCGCCATAAATCTATTAGCGTGTTTTCAGCAGCAGGCTAGTCCCTCTCGGGAGACATCAGAGCTACACAACGGAGAAACCCCGCAAAAACACGGGTGCCATCAACTTTAACATCCGTCGGACATTCAAAGTGAGCTGTTTTAAAGAGAGCAGTGCTACTGAAGGATTGAAGGATTTTACATTTCAACTATCACAGTCTCAAAAATTTATTTCCCTGACCCGAGGTTTAATCCTGTATCAGGAACAGGAAGAGGATATAAGGATGGAGACGGAAGGAGATATGAAAGAAGCGTAACCCTCCTGTGAAATCCTTGAAGTCACATCAGCCAGAAGCCTCATCAACTATGTTCAGCCTTATTACCCATCCTTAGCTCACATCATTCCCCAAGCTGCCACAGACTTTAGCTTTAATCATTGGGGTGGAGCTGAGAAGTTGGCAGAGTCGGCATTATGTGTGGAAATAACTTTTTGTTATTTGGTCCGCTTCAGTTGTGTTATTTGTGTGAAATGGCATTTACAATCTCTCTACCTCTCTCATAACCGATTCCTCTCAAATGTTTATATTTCTCTTCTGTCCTACTCTAAGGAATATAAGCCATCAAGTCCAGCCAGTCAGACAACCTGCTTTGACGAGAAACCACAACACTCTCAGCCAATCGTAAACAAAGCAGAGAGAGGCTGAGAGAGTGAGTTGAGACGAACCAACACACCTTTCCTTCTCGCACAACTGGTGACGCAAACAACCTTCTCAGGGAGTCAGATGGCTCAGCGGGTTAAGGCGTTGGCCTCATGATCGGAAGGTTGTGACCCAGGCTGTGACTGTGCGATGTTGTGTCCTTGGGCAAGGCACTTCACCCTACTTGCCTCAAGGAGACTGTCCCTGTACTTAACAAATTTTTTGGGGGATTAAAAACATCTGCTAAATGAGGTATTATTTGTATTATCTTCACACAGGGCAACGTGGGACAACCGACAAGATGGAAACATCTTCTCGCAACACTTCAGAAAACCAGAGCTGTGTGAAATGCTGTGATGCCCTCAGATAAGGATGGAAAGGACAATGTTAGAAGCTTTTCCGAGTTTGTGCTTATTATGGGATTGCATGTGGGTCTCCAGTGTGGGATGTGGAGACAGACGCTTGCTATGACAACGTTTTACCCTGATTTACTTGAGCAGGGAGGTTGATTCAACCGTGGAGAAACTCTACAGTGGTGTAATTTGATTATGTGCACGAGTCAGAGCTGAGCTCTCCTAATTGTGCAAATGCTGGGGTGGAGAGGGGTGTGTTGGAGATGGACAGGCCGTTGTGACTTTACTGGGGGACGGGGCTCTGTGATAATGCTGGGGAAACAGGACTATGTGGCAGTGGGGTTGTGCTGGAGGGCCAGGGCGCTGTGGCTGTGTGGGGGAGGGGGGGTGGGGTGAGGATGGGGCGGCAGGGTGATGTGGCTGTGTGTGGGGGGATGAAGGTGGGGCGTCAGGATGATGTGGCTGTGTGTGTGTGTGTGTGTGGGGGGGGGGGGGGCGGCAGGGCTATGTGGCTGGCCTGAGAGAGTACGAGGCCTGGTCGTCCATATATCTGCGGAAAGTGTGCCTCCAATCTAACCCCCAGAAAACTTGCTGTTATCCCCTTTCCTCGGCTTGGTTGAGAGGGAAAATGGCATTTTGAGCAGGCCACAGCATTCCTCTGGGCATGCCTATGTCTACATAGCATAAACAGATGGGAGGTCTTGGCCGGGCTGGAGAACAGACTAAAGCTACCCGTGGTTAAGCAGCTCTAAACTGTTGCTGAGTTATGTGAACTGTGAGAGATTGTACGTCTCCTCACCAATCTGAGGTGATACTTTGCTGAATCAGCAGCTTCAAGGGATCCAGCATTTTATTCGCAAACCTGGGGGAGAGAGGGTCACTTATTTTCTAAATCAGATCCCTTTTTGTGAATGTCTTTAGAGTTCGACTTAAAAAACAATCTCCCGTTTTTCAAGGTGTAGGTTTGCATTGCTTATCGCTCCCTGTGCTCTACACCTCCCTGTCTCCTCTCTACACCACCTCTCTGTCCTCTGCATCTCTCGGTTGCCGGGGATAATCGTGGTGCTTCATCTTGTCTGACGACAACCTTGACCTTTACCTTTGTGTTGGAAAATGCGTGCAGGTGCGGCTCACTGAAGCAAAAAGCTAACTGATTCTCTTAGCGCTGCAACCCCCCCCCCCCCCCAAACCAGTGGCACAGCCTGCAGGATGGAGGCTGACTGTGGACATGGGCCAAACTGACCTATCCCCCCCCCCCCACACACACACCCACGCACTTTACAATATAAGTGCACATACTTTAACGGTTGGGAGGCTGTCGGTTCTGTGAAGATATGACAGTCCGCGCTGCGTGCATGGGTCCTGGAAAGAAAAAAGAAAAAAAGTGATTTAACCGTGACTCATACAATCCAGCTTCCTCTGATTCCACCCAGGGAATAAAACAGAATTCATCCCAAAACTACCTGGCTCATAAACCACAAGCCACCACTCTCCCGGTCAGAGATCAAGACAGACCTATTTCCTGCAGAGCTGTGAAAAAACAATCAGTGTACCCAGACCCCTGTTGGTCGTCACAGTTCACAGTCCCACTGCGAACGTTGGAAGCAGGGATGACTTTCTCCATACGCCTGATACAACCGTCTTAGAATGACTAGTGGTCATCGGAACCCTATTCATTCATTTCCCTCATCAAAACTGAGCATTTGTCATCTAAAGACAGAGATGTTTGACCGATGTTCTTATCAGGACTGACGCTCATCGTAGTGACGGCAAATGTGAGAGTCCAGTCACGGCGCTTTTAAAATCCAATTGTTTATGCTGACGCATCGTCACGGCGGTGTGAGTGAGATGAAGTGTGCGTATGCCTGTACTGTAGGTGTGCACGATTCATTTTAAGTCTTCACCCATGCAGACTTATCTATGAACGATTGCTGTTGATGGCAGTATTCCTGCTTGCAGCAGCAAATTCAGCACTTCATTGCGCTCTCGGTTTATGGATCCATCTATCCATCACCTGCATGACCGCCTGTAACATAGCAGCAGAAATGATTTAGAGCCTGCTAGTCAGGGCTTGGTTTACCACAACCTTATGGCCGCCCGATATGCAGCTTTGAATGTGGAGAAGTGGTGTTGGGAGCACAGCTTGCTGAGCATACGAGGATGTCTGATAGACACAGGGGAGGATGAACACAAGAAATACGACATGGGATGAAAAAAAACTGTCATATCAAAAAAAACTGTCATATCAACAAAAAGTAACGCTTAAAAAATAAATAATCTGTTCTCGCATAGAGGTCAGAGGTAGACAACCTGTTGTGAAAAAGGTTCCTTGACAACCTAACCTGTTTGCTGAGGGATATTGAATTTCCCTCTGAAACCCTGTGCCATGGTGTTTCAACACTTTTAAGCCTGGGATGGAAATATAAAGATGGAAAGAGAGAGAGAGTGAGAGGGAGAGAGCTATATAGAGAGAGACACACAGAGAGAGACACACACACACAGAGAGACACAGAGGGAGAGAGAGAGAAAGAGATAGAGAGAGAGAAACAATTTGAGATAGGAATGAGTGGGAGTCCTACATTTTCCATATCCTACTCGAATTCTGTTCAACTGTAATGACATTTCAATTAAGTTGATGCCTCCTACGCGAGAAAGAGCCCTCTACTGGACATTAACGGTCCACCCCCCCTCCCCCCACCAAAAACACTTGATTTCATAGCCTGTAAAGCCTAGATCGTAATAACTACTCAGCAAGTGTCAAACTTACTTCAACCAATATGGACTACCAGGCAAAGAACGCAGCCTAATTTGTGAGAGAACACCCGCTGCCATTAATAATTTGGGGCGAGTGTCTTAGCTCAGTCAGGATCGTAAAAAAAGAGGCTTTAACACAGGACTCGTGTCCGGAGCTTGGCCAGCTCCTCTGTCTTGAAGGAAAGGTACGCGTTGAGCGCGCTGAGTTCAGCATCCTGCACCACTGTTTGCAGTCTACTACTGTGTATATACCCACCCCCCCCTTGTACAAAAAATACCCATTCTTCTCTATACCCTCTCACTTTAGTTATATTCTCCCCATCTGTACAGCTAGTGCCCACTTTTATGTTATTTGTATTTTATATTACATTTTCTTTATTTTATTTTATCTACCCTTATTATGTTGCATATATGTTCTATGTTTGCTCTTTCCTGCCATAGTAAATTCAAAACAATAAATGTTTGTATATCTTGCATAGTGAATAAAACTGATTCTGATTCATTGTGCGGTGCGCACAGGAGGAGGGGCAGTGCGCCTGCGCACAGGCTCCCTTGCCACACGCGGCTCAATCTCTCTCGGTTTATCCAGCCGCCGCTGCTATGCATCAGACCAACAGTTCCGCTGGAAAGGCGTGCAAAGGCATTCATAGATGGTGGCGGTTTTGCTGCTCTTCGTGTCGCATCCAAACGGTCTCCCTCCAGCTCAAGATGGGTTAGGGACGGGGTCCGGATTAGGCAATTCACTTTCAACACTACGAGGATGGGGAACCGGAATTTCGTTTTTTTTTTTGTTGCCACAAAACAAACAAAAAACAACGTACTGACAAAGACGGAGATAGAGAATAGAGATAGTGTTTGATTTTCTCGGCTGATCTTCTTTTGTTGTTTTATTTTATTTCCTTGCTTTTCTGTTTTTGGAGAAATGATTGCAGAATTGGTTTGCAGCGCCGTGGCTTTGGTCCTGTACGTCAACACCTTGGGTGCCGATTTCTGCTACGATGACAGGTAGGTTTACATCTAATGCAGTGATTCTTCACCTGGGGTTCGGTGAGTCAGTCTCAGGGGTTCGGCGGAGGTCAAGACACAAATCCGACTCGGTGATGACTTGACCCATTAAGAAGGGTACGGTGAATGTGCATATGGAACTGGTGGGATTCAGTACCTCCAATAAGGTTCACAACCACAGATCAAAATTAATGAAGCACGCACTCCCGACATCACGGACACCGCGTCAGCCGTGTCGGACCTGAGGTCACGCTGTCAATATAATCAAACGGAATCGTCATGTCTAGTTTAATCCAGGGAGTATTTCTGTGATGTGTCGCTGTGTGGAACGGCGTGCTCACAAATCTGTTGGCAACGAGGTGGCGATGCTGTGGCTCTGCCTTGAGATCGCAATGCCGGGGTAGGGTCAGTAAACACCGATCTGGATTAAGTTGAGTCCCGCATTGTTGATTAACGTGGTCTGCTCTTCTAACAAGCAAAATAATGAAACAGCAGCGGTGTTTACAAATGTCGTTAACTGTGTACACAAGGCCGACACATTGTGTTAAGTAAACACTGAATGATACATTGTGCCCGCCTTAAAAATGCAAGTTAGAAGTTGTTTCAAGTGAGATCATTAGGCTTCTTTAACTTCTTTTAACCTTGCTTTGCAATACAACATGTAACATGTTTTGTTTGTTTGTTAAATAACAGTACCTCGATCTCACCTCAGAATAATAAAAACATTGCTGTACAGGTTTCCAAATTGTCGACCAATGCTCATGTGTCCTATGCTTTGAAAAGTGTAGATTTAAATCCACACGATAAATACTTAAATTTGAGACATTAACATAACTTTCAACGTTCTGTAATCCCGTCTAATATCACCAACTGCATTGGATTTGTGATTGGTATTTTGGCAAGTCAGTGATATAGCACTATAGTCTACTTTCTGTTATGCACTGGACTACTTGCACTTCATATTATAGTTTTAGGAGGATTCAGACATGCATGTATCCAAATGCATCCTGGTTCCAGCTCACTCATGACTTATAATGAATTAATATGACTCATGAATATTTAAAGAGAAAACATTTCCTCCCCAGACCCAAATGAAGTCATGCTGTTCTTAGTAAGGTGTGGCCGTTGAAGCCTAGCCTATGGGCTCCTGGGTTCAGCCTGGTTTATGGGCAGTTGTTCAGCCTGGTTTATGGGCTGTTGTTCAGCCTGTGTTTGTTAAACAACATCAGCACAGTGGCTATGGAATCCTCTTTCTCATTCCAGGGTTCCCTGTAATATACATGATCATACTGGAGCAGAAGTGTTTTGCTGTGTCGTTGCTCTGCTTCACTGTGGCAGGAAGGATGACGTCGATGGTGTACACAGGCCTGAGGATCGCTCATGTTTACAAAGGTGTTGGGACTCCATAAAGATGTCAGGGAGTTGCCGCAGTATGAAGAGATAATTCGTAAAAAGAGAATATTGCTGACTGACTGGATGGATGACTGACTGACTGACTGACTGGCTGGATGGCTGACTGGCTGGGTGGCTGACTGGCTGGCTGGATGGATGACTGACAGGCTGGATGGCTGACAAGCTCAAAGGCTGACAAGCTCGAAGGCTGACAGGCTGAATAGCAGACAGGCTGGATGGCTGACTGACTGGAGGGCTGACTGGCTGGATAGCAGACAGGCTGGATAGCTGACGGGATAGATGACTGACTGGCTGGATGGCTGACAGGCTGGCTGACAGGCTGGCTGGTTGACAGGCTGGCTGACTTAGCGAGGGGTTATCCTGCAGACTAGGAGGCTGCTGCTTAGAGACTGTGATGTGGCAGGGGGCGGACGTGCCTAACCACCCTGCGTCCCCTCTCTTCCTCTGGCTTCATTTTCATGCCTTTATTTTTGACTCGCCTTCTTTGCCTTGCTTTTCCCTCGCTCTCTCAGTCTAGCCATTTAATTTAACTTACAGATATTCCAACTGAGAAAAAAAAAGAGATCTTATCAGACAACTGGGGTCAAGACCGACTTTGACATCATAATAACACCCCAGAATCGGGTTTATTCGCAATGCAAGATTATCAAACATAGAATTCACTGTGACAAGAAGAGCAACATAGAACATGTATAGGAGTAAAAAATAAACATGTACAAGGTGGAAAGTGGGCACTAGATATACGGGGGGGGGGGGGGGGGATATAACTATAATGAGTTAGTACAAGAAGGATGGGTATATATATCGTAGGGGGGGGGGGGGGGGTGGGTGTATACACAGTAGTAACTTTGACACATCTTCATCTTACGCTGTTGTACATTCAAATCTGTTGTTGTATTGTTTATTTTAGACCTGCAGTTGGCAGACATCGGCCCTTTCCCCTTGGGGTTTCCACTGTTCGATGCGTGTGCGTGCGCATATGTTTGTGTTGCATCAGAATAGTCATGGTTCGTGGTATCGTTCAGCTTGTATGGTTGTCAGACCTCAAGGGGTGTACAGGTTAAATTCACAAATTGGCTTCTCAGTTAGACCAAATTGTTTCATTGTTGTGGAATAACAGCGGTGGCATTATTTCAAATATGTAGCTTGTGGTGTTTAGCCTTGAAATGATTTATAAACTAGACAATTAAGTACTTGGTTTGTTGAATTACCATTTCAATACCCCCAACCCTCCAAAAAATAGACTGTTCCCAAAATAGTTTTCCAGGGGTGGTGTCTATGTTCCTGTCAGATGAGATGTGCCCCTGGTGTGTGATCAGGTGCAGTGGAGTCCATCTGGGACGACTCGTCTAGATTAGAGGCAGCCTCGACACCCACGCAGCCCGATGACTGTCATACGTCACAAAGGTCATTTCTGTGTGGTTAACGGCCCTCGCAACTGTGGAGGAGTCGGGAGAAAGAACAGCGGTGGGGAGAGGAGAGCGAACAGATAAATGTCAAGGCAGAATTATCACCCAATCTTTGGGACTCTATAAACATGTCCCGTCTCTGATTTACAGTCTGCGGTGATGACCTGCTAATTCTGTGGTTGAATGGTGACTGTGTTCAGGTTAGAGTCACCTGTATGCTATAGTCCATACGGTTTAGTTTTGTCGACAAGGAGGAATTTTATGGAGAATGAATTTGTGAGGCTACTTGTGGGATAGGAATCTGTCATCACGTTGTTTTGGTCATTATTCTTTGTGGAGTTCATGGGTTGGAAGGTTTGGAAAAATTGTTGGAGTAAAAGGTTGATATTCCCCTGTGGATGTTTTGTGTCTCGCCACAGTAAATTCTATGTTTGCGTGAACTTACATGGCAACAGAAACCAATTCTGAATGACTGGTGAGCTAAATTGGATTAAAAGGGTGATTATTTCTCCTCAGGAGTGACAGGACATATCAAACTATAATTAATCTCCATGTTTGATAACTGTTTCCTAAGTAGCTTTAACTAGTATTAATATCCTTAGCCTCTAAACGTGTCTGCGTGTGCTCGTCCATGAATTGGCCTGCAGCAAATGCACATAATGGCAATCAATGTAATTATAGCGTCTAGATCTGTAGAATTTGTAATGCTTCTGGTCAGACAGATCATCAAAAATAACTTAAGCTGGCTTGACCTGCTTGAGTGGTGCTTCCTCCCCTGCTGTGTTCTGAGCCAGGCTAGCGTTGTGGTGATGTCAAGAGTCTCGAGCCCAAGGGCGTCACCTCAGTAGGCTAAGAATCTCCCCCATCTCTCCCTGTAATTACTACCCTTCAGTTGGACTCGCTCCACGGCAGCCCCCCCCCCCCCCCCCCCCCCCTCGCTCTCTCTTGTCTTCCTCTCTCTGTCCCTCTCTCTCCTTCTTTTTTCAGATTATATGTGTGGGGCTTCGAAGGTTTTCTGGCCGTAGTGGTGGTAGGTTTTGAGGTGGGCTCTGATGGGGTGTGTTTTGTTGATGTTGAGTGGTGCTTGGACATAGATGGAGACATCAGGGGTCCAGATGACATAAGGCTGAAGTTGAGAAGCCATCTCAGAGATCCACCAACACGAGAGAGAGAGAGAAAGTGAGAGAGAGAGAGCAAGAGAGAGAGATAAAGAGACAGAAGATAGAATACTGTATCCATAAGTTGCACTGTATGATATAAAACAATGTTTTTTGCTTAATATATATATATATATATATATATATATTTTTTTAAAACCTTTACACCTCTCTATTACCAACTGTCTCTGGAGGAGGGGATGCCTCACTGAATTGCTCCTCCCAAGGTTACTTTATTTTTTTTCTTTAGTGAGTTTTTCCCATGTCTTCGTTGAGGGTTTAGGTTGGTTGAGGGACATTTATATGGGCATATGTGAAGCCCTCTTTGACATTACTCGTAAAAAGGGCTATACAAAGAAATGTTGATTTGATTTATAACTCCATCATTCCCAACTCGGGCCAGAAAAGTACATATCCTGGTTGAATCTCTTGTATTCATCAGTGCTGTCCGGTGATATCCGATATTATTTCCTGTTCATACAAAGATACCAGGTGCTAAGGGAACTGGTCTTGTATTGAATCTAGATCCAGGCCAGATCTATCTATAGCTTATAGAGAGTTTAGCTCGGATCCAACCGCAGATACTTGCCTTCACTTCTCTACATAATTCTTTTTCCCAGTAGATATGGAAGTAACTTAAATTGTATGTTATTTCCCCCCTCACCACAAAGGCAAGATAACGGAGGCTCTCTAAGGCATATTTGTTTCTAAAAAGACTATTAATGAGAGGTTGTGCAACGCTTTCTCTTCCCTGCATGCCCTCCAAATTACTCGAAGCATTTTAGGGGGGAATCAGTTCAGATTTAGGGCATGAAAAATACTTAACAAGACGTGAAGATCGTCATTTTTCTTACTGTCAACATCTCCCAGAAATGAAGCAGAATTTTCTTTAGCTTTGGCAATATATTTTAGGCACGATAAAAGCATTGTATTCCCCCATATCTTTAAGTCTTCTGCTTAGATAAGGAATATGACCTCGGATAAGTACACACTGAAAAAATGAAATATATCATTTCAGAACATGATAATATGTTGTCTTGGTGCGCTGTTATACGGTTTAGTCACTGTGGCTTGTGAGTGACAGGCCAGGGAGAGGGTTTACAATGTAACACCTAGCTGTCCAGACTGTCTCTGGGGAGACCTCTTCTCCTGCCCTTATACTCTGGGTCACTGAGTTTCACTTTGACTTTCAACACTTTGGAATTAGCTCCCCAGGGAGTGAGAATGTGTGTGTATGTGTGTGTGAACAGTGAGCTACTGTACAACTATTTGTTGTACAGCAGGGACCCTGTTAAGGTGCGAGTTCACCTCCATCTGCAGTCTTCCTCCCTTCTTCCGGTCCCGGCCATTACTACTTCTATTTGCAATATTTATGCAATTACATGCAATATTACGTGCAATACTTTTATAATGTGCAATAACTTGGTTCTATGTCACTTATGGCAGCAGCCACCACACTTAACGCTCGCTTACTTTATATATTATTTTAGTATTTGATTCACTTAGATACTGATCTTCATATTTGTATAGGATTCCTTGTATCTTGTCTATTTGTATTTTGTATTTGTTATGAGTTAAACTGTTACCTCAGTTAACTGAGTGCTGCACTTTACCCTGCTGCTGTTGCAAACCGCAATTTCCCTACAGCGGGACAAATAAAGAATTATAAAATCCAATGTAATCTTCACCTGCACTCACTCCCTTCTGTCCAGCTGTCTGAGATGGCCTTGTCCATGTCACCCAGTGGAAAAGTGAAAGGCAAATCTCCTACAGACTTGGGATTGCTGAAGCTGACAAGAAAGAGCCATTAAAGAAATTGCCGAGTGCCGAGCCAATTCTGAAGAGAGAGTGAGGTGGATGACCTGCTGCATGTGACTGACTGATTGCTGAGGGGCTGTGGGGTTGTGTGGGGCAGACAGACAAAACAGGTAGGCAGGCAGGTGGAGGCAGACAGGCAGTCAAGCAGGCAGGCAGGCACCAGCCTGACCAGTCACCAGTCTTCTTTGCAAGGAGAAGAGGAGTGTGTGGCCATACGTAGTTGGAGGGTTTACTGCTCTGGGCTGCAGTGGGAAGCCCGCGGTAGAGATTAACTCGAGCATGCAGCTCCACAGTTTAATCTGTACCCTGTTTGCCATTTCACAATCTCCTTGCTGGCTATTTAATTAAAGTCGAACAGCTTATCTCACAGAATGCATCATGTGCTCTGACGCGCGCACACACACACACACACACAATCTTAATCACCTCAGACACTAATAATTGAAGATTGAATCATATGGCTCTTGCAAATCCTATGCATGGCCAGTATTGCATGAAAAAACCCTCAACACTACAACACAGTAATGTGGCATAAGCAGTTAAGCTTGAGAGCTGGTCTGGGTCTTAAACAAAAGATAACGAGTAATTAAGATACTTGTATAGGAGCGCTAGGGTCCTTATGGCACAATTAATGCAGATGTCTGTTGATGAGGCTGCCTGTGGGCCCTGATTTCAAACAGCATGTGGGACGTGTTGCAGTCCCCCCCTCCATCAACGCAGAGCTCGGAGGATGATGCGATTCCATCAGGGTCGCTGCAACCGGTATCCCTGCTCCCTTCAAATTAATGGGATTAACAGGACTACTAAGGATGAGGCGGGTCAGGCGCCAGCACAGAAACCAATCCATTAGAACCACCCCCCCCCCCTAAAAAAACTTGCCCGTTGCAAATTTCGAACAAGGATGCTACAGTTTGATGCTCTTGGAAAAGACACCATCATCCCACCCACCCCTCTCCCCCCCACCACCATCAAGCCTTTCCATCTCGGTGACCTTGTTCATTCACACACTGCACTGGCCCTGTGACGCGGCCCTGACACATCCCGGCCTTTGTCCATTGTGGAGGGCTGGAGGGCCTGGAGGGTTCCGAAGGTCTTGTATTCATCCAGAGCTAATGAAGGGGGCCTTACTGCCCCGGGGGGCAGAGCAGGGGCTGGGACAGTAAGGTGCTCTGAATGTGTTGCTCTGTTGTTTTTGGGGAAACAGAGTTGTGAGTGAAGACGCGGCACCTTTTGTTGACTTGTTCAAACCAACTGGGTCAGGGTATTGTTGGCGTGTGTGGCTCAGTTAACGGGCAAGACTGGAAATAGAGTGGTTCAGCCCGCAGAACGCCTTTCTCTGGTGCCAGTTCATCAGTGGGTGGCATGGGTGAAGGGAAGGAGGAACAGAGGGGTGCACAAAGAGTTTGGAAACACAAATGTATAAAAAAATCTTAATAAAAGCTTACCTTGAAATATAAGATGTTTATCCAAAGTCCTGTACTAGCTGAAGCATTGTTTGCGAAACACTTAAAATGGCTTGGCCTGAGCCAATGAAAAGCATAGTTTGGAACAGCAGGGATAAGCCCAGTTTGTTTGTTTTCACTGTGTTTCTCTTTGTGGTGGAGGTGATCGACTGTAATCCCTCCAGTATTTTGTTTCTCCTGACTGTGGTGAGTCACATGTAGGACATTCTCCCTTTCTCCTGTCCTCCATATTTTCCTACTTTGTGTAGTAGGCCTACATTCTATCTCGCTGTGCCTTCGCTTCTACATCCTGTCCTACCTCTTTCTAACATCCTGTCCAGCTTGCTGTAGGCTGTCCTCGTTTTCCAGATTTGGTCAGAGGGGGATAGCAGGAGACCCGTCACTTCGACTGAGTAAAGAGTTTTCCAACTCCAGAACAGGCTGACTGATGCTGTACATTTAGTCCTTCAGGAACCCCCAGGCTCCACTGAAGGAGGAAGCTACCGTTGAGGACGCTGGTCCCTGCTCAGTGATTTACCTGCGGTCACTGCTTGATCCCCCTTCGGGGGACCAGGGCTTGTTTACGCCCACTCAGACAGCACTGTCACAGAGCTATGAATAGAAAGAGCCGTCTGACGGAAAGTGCGATTCCCATCTTTCATCATGTCGAGGGCAAGAGTTGACTCTCCCCGCAGTAAGCTTGGTTCTCTGGGGCTGCTCATCAAGCGGTCGTGTGGGTTCTGAGGGAATGAAACTGGAGATGCTTGGACATGAAGTCATTTCGAAAGCCAGCCTCATCTCAAGGGTCTCTTCCCCCCCCCCCCCCCCCCCCCCCCGCCCCCCCTTTCTCCCCAACTCACTACCAGCTGGTTGTTACTTGAATGTTTTCAGGACCCATTTGAGGTTTTCTTTTGTGTGCACTGCACTATACAATATGAATCTCGTTTGGTGTCAATTGAATTGTTTCTCATCCAATTCGAATGGCTTGAGCTACAGGCACATCTGACATTTATCCAGATGGAGACTGGCATCTGTCGGAGAATATTATATTTCACCCCCCCAGCTCTCTCTTGCATTCCTTTTGCTCGCTTTCTCAAAAAACAAATTTAACTTTTTTCTCTTTCGCTATCTCATCTCCTCTCATACCGTGAATGAAGACTGATAACTGTTAGTACCAGCCAGTGTTTTGAATGCGAACACCAGGAGTTTGTTTTCACTTTGCACTGATCCGTGAGATCTCCAACCATGCTGTTTCTGTTCACCTTGGAACTTTGCCTGGTACTTCGCCCTCCATGGTCCATCTAGACGAGTGAGGTCTTTCTCCCAGGCTTGGGGAAGACACCAAGCCAGGTTTATTTTCGGAGTGTGACTTTGAGGAGTTGTGTGTGTGTGTGAGTGAGGGTGGGAGTACGTGCTGGTTCTCCTTGTCCTCTGCCCCAGAGTTTGAGTGGGTGAAGTGGAGGGCTTTCAGCTAGTCTGACACACTAATGAGACTTCCTAAATATGCTCTCAAGGAAAATAAATAGGCATCCGATCTGGTGAGAGTGTGAGGGAGGGAGGGAGGCTGGTTGTTGGTTTCCCCGATCTGTCGGCACAGGGTGAGCATGCTCACATGGAACCACATGCCTATTGGCTAGCGTTCATGAGTTTGAAAAACATCTGCGCTCTGATTGGTGCTTTACACATCTGTATGCACTCAAATGTTTGGACTTGACTTTTGAGTCCTCCATTAAGGACAGAGTAGGCAACATCCAGGGCATTCAAGCACACATGTACACCTGAATTCCATTGAAAGTCCGTGGAGTATTTAGCTTGATGAGATCTCACCAGCTAATTATCTAACCGCCTCTCGCATGACCTGAGATTTCCTTGTCCTCTAGACTGTCGACTACTTCCATGTCCCACCATACATCTAGCACCCTCATCGTTCCATGGTTGTGGCCTTCCTCATCACCACATGGTAGAACCATTAGCCAGTGTGATTGACTGGTTTGAGAAGAGAGGCCAGAGGCCACCTAAACTGCCCTCATCAGCAGAGGACGCTTGAGAGGTGGTTCTCTCTCTCTCTCTCCCTTTCTCTCTCCCTCTCTCTCTTGCTCTCTCTCTCTCTCTTTCTCTCTCGCTCTCTCTCTCTTTCTCTCTCTCCCTACCTCACTACGGTGTAATTCACAACACATCCCCTGTGCTCTAATGTGGAGTGCCCGTCACTCTTTGACCGCCGGGTCTGAAGGCTCTGGCAGCTGGACCTATAGCTGTCGTACATCACTGCGTACGGCGGCCGCAGTGTGGTTGTCCAGCCCCCAGCTCTGAGGCACACCCGTCTCTCCCACGCTTGCTTTGTTCGGACGGACCAGATTGACAGCGATGACGTCAGCTCTCCTATGAAAGTCGGCATCACCTAACAACGGTCGCTGATTAACACATCGGTAGGCGTCCCAGTTCCCTAGTGCCGCCCAGATGGCTTGGCCTCAGAGATAAAGTACTGCATTCCACTTTAACTCTGGCCCATTGCTGTCACCAAGCCCACTCTGACAATGAAGCATATCCATAATGGAATCGAGAGGGTTTTCCCTTTACTACAATGCCGCTATAATGCATTATAAATGCCTCCCTGGGCTGGAGATGGGCCCGAAAAGCTGGGATCTCTCATTTATTGATGGTCGATGCACAGGAGGGAGGCTAAATATTTGACTAGCACGAAGCAACGAAAGTGCACCAACCCCTCAACACCGCCCCCCTCCCCCACCACGCAACGGGTGACCCACAAGCATGTGTTCTCTGACATGCAAACATCAGAGAGGTGTGTGTGTGTGTGTGTGTGTGTGTGTGGGGGGGGGGGGGGGGGGGGGGGGGGGGGGGGGTTGTGGCTTGTCTTTCCCTCCGCGGGCCTTATGGGGAGAGACGTAGGAGAGGGACTGATTGATACTGTGTGTCGTGAGGTGCAGAGCTGGCAGGGTCTCCACTGTTTGTCTGCACAATGGGATTTTAAGTGTTGCTAATTTCCTTAACACTGATGGTGGAGTGAGAGAAGGGGGTTCGTGATTAAAGGAAAACATGCTTCCAGATTCGTCTCTGTGTTCTGCCAGGGTTCTGTTACTGTTTTCCCAGGTTCTGTTCTGATACGGGACAGCTGGGCCAGACAGATAATGGGCGTTCTGGTTCTGAAAGGACCTGAGGAGGAACGTTTAATGAGTAGTTTTTTTATACCTGTCCATGAGCCAAATCAAAACCCTTGTTTGTTGGGTCATTGTGCTTCTAGTATCCGAGTCCCACCTTAAAAAGTTACAGTTATCGCTGCTGTCAATTTTGGTGCATACATTTGTAGTGTGTTGAAATCGATAATTAACTATCCAGGCTTCAATGGTCAACCAGCAAGGTCTTGTGTTGCTCGAGAAACAATGAGACTGGATGAAGAATGTCCTTATTTAGGAGCCAACAGCTGTTTGATTGAACATCTTGGAAATGTTTCTTTGACATAAAAGCATTAGTCATTGAACTAATCGCCTATTGGCAGTTGCTTTCATGAAAGGTTTATGTATTACAGTTTTTATCTTGACTATCAACCGGCCAGCACCACGACAACCTCTTAATTATTTAGGATTTAGCTCATAACGGTCTTTGTGAGACGGGGTAGCTCCAGTTCTTCGAGAATGCTAGCTGCTGTAGTTCATAGGATCTAGTGGTTGCAGTGTGGGCAGTCCTAAAAACATGAAGGGGGCGGTTTCACTGTTTGTGTGACAGATTCTCCTCAGCTATGCCAAGGTCAAGATGCAGGATGTCACATCTACGCTTCTGTCTTACCTCAGAAGGCAAACAACCGTTCCTCCCTCTCGCCCTTCATTTGAGCCTGATTTATAAGGAAAGTGCTGTCAGAGGGAACATGTTCTCCCGGGAACATAGGTTTTCAGAAGTCAACTGAGATCAGAGGTTCTCACAGTATGACCTGTCTTCTCTTGTAGGATACTTGACATTGTTTGGTGGTTCCGCCCCATTAAAGTCGCTTTAATCATCGTCTGGGATCAGATGATCCAGGGTGGGGACTAGCAGTGTGGACTGGGCTACACCGTGCAGTCGCTAACCTGATCAGAAGAATGAGGTCTGCTAGATGCACCAGCTTAATTAGGTGTTTCTGGAAGGAACAGAGAACTGGAATCTTAGTGAAGCTAATGTTCTGGGCAGATTCGTCTGCCTTTGGAGAGATGGTGGGCGACAGCTGCTGCTGCAGAACTGGGGCCCAGCTAAACCAGATTAGAGCTTTAAACCCCCTGAGAGACCCAGGTCTTGATCCCGGTTTTAACCCTCTCTTGTGGCTAAAACTCTATTACTCTGCTAAGACCCAAAGGGCTTGAAGAAGGCAGAATCCTTGTGTTTTCGTTCGAGGGGAAGGGGGTATTTGGATCCCAGTTTCAAACGCAGAGGCTCCAGAGAAAAGTGTTGTCACGCTCAGAGCTGCAGCGAAATCTCACTGTGACTTTACAGCATTAAAGCAAGACTGGATAAGGATCTTCATTATCATTCTCCTCAGGATTTATGGCCTGTATTCTGTTTGTCTGCAGAAACATGCCCAGATATGACAGAAGCCATGTTTATTTTTGCCCGACCAAAGATTCTTCAATCTCGGGGGAGCGAAGATCTGGGGGGGGGTTCAACGAGGAAATGAGGAAGATGTAAAGCCGCGTAGCCAGGGAAATGTTGTGGCGTACATCAGGGCATGGGTCGCTCCCCCTTTCACATGCTGGATATCTGTGATGCCGCATGCAACTGTCGTTGAAAACAAATCAGATGATATCTCTATTTAATCAAAAGATAGCGTCGATCTCCAAGTCAAACTGTTTTCTCAACATGCTAGTGGGTCTGACAGTCTGCGCCTGCTTGCATTCGCAAGATTGGCCAGCCGACCCAGCAACCACTGTCACATAAAGATCAGTGCTGGGTGTGTGCTAGTGATCAGTCCTGCCTGTGCTGTGGCAGCCTGTGTCAGATCAGGGCCCCCATATCAGTTAGTGGTGCTGCTGCAGTAGCAACTATAGACGGATAGCGGCGTGGATCAGATGGTGAGGCAGGCCAGCTGGGGCCTTGTACTTCGAATCAAGATCAACCTGCCCTGGATTTCTTTGTTACCCCCGATTCACTAATCCTAACAACCAGGGTCCTGCAAAACCTGTGTCTCGACGGAAGTTGACAAATAGTTCAATCAACCCAAGTATTTCCAATGTAGAGACGCGTGCATTCACAAGAAAGGGACGGTGTTTGGATCGTATGTCCAATTGAAAACATGGACCAAAGGTCTCAGCTATGCTACTTGCACATATTTCTATGGGCAAATGGTCCCCAGGCCTTCTGTCACCTTCCTGGTCAGCACGACCGGCCTGTGTGTGCTTGAATCTGGCGGCAGGAGAGACACACCGAGACCGTAGCACCACATATCGGGACTAAAGCCACCGCCCCACAATCTGGAAGATGGGTGTCAGGTGGCTGAGCGGTTAGGGAGTCGGGCTAGCAATCAGAAGGTTCCTGGTTCGAACACCAGCTGTGCCAACATGGAGTTGTGTCCGTGGGCAGGACACTTCACCCTACTTGTCTCGGGGTAAGTTGCTCTGGAAAAGAGCATCTGCTAAATTACTGTCAATTATGTAAATGCTAGATGTAAGATGTTTAAAACCGATGACAGAGAATGCAATCTAACATGCATGACAATGCAATGCTGTTACGTCAAAGGAACAGCGACGCATCCACAGAGACCCTGATTATTCAGACTTCATCATGCTGTAACACGACCCTCAAGTAGACATGGCTTGCTTAATGGTGTGCGCGCTCATACTGAAACCCAATCGTATGGTTTTGGTGTGGTGACTGATCACAAGCTAATCAAAGAAAGGCATTTGCGTTTTTGTCTTCCCTCTCGTCCGCGGACTCCCTCTTCTCGGCTTGGCTGCTCATAAAAGGTCAACAATGCCAATATTTACATTTTGATGAATGCATTGCATGCTGAACGTCGGGCTCTGCAGTCAACAAGCGCCATGGCTATCTATCAAGTGTAAACTCCTTCGTTCCACCAGAGTCCTCCCTCCAGTGTACTGCAAACAAAAAATTCAGCTGTTTCATTTTGAAACAGAACAGGCATGCCTTTGTCATTGAGTGATTGTGTGCGTGTTAGTTGTGCTGTGGATTCAGTTCCATTGAGGTCCTTTTTTCCCTCCAAGCAGAAAATGATCTTACCTTCCCACATGGAAGCAGGGCAGAGCACGAGGCTGGTAAGTGAGTTTAACTCGGGTGCAGACTAAGGGTGGCCCAGGATTGCAGATCAATTAAGTGGATGTACTGTAGAGCAAACCATTCAGACTGCTTTGTCATTGTAACGTGCAGGCTTTCTCTGACGTGGTGATATTATAAGACAGACCATATTTTTGCACAGCCCATTGACTTTTACAGACATGACCATGTGGTTTTCTGTACCACAGGCCGGAAATCATTCTTTTTAACTCCCGTCATTTTAAGAGATATCAAGGTAATGAAATGCAATATGAACCCTGAATGGAATGGCATACATTGAGCACGAAGGAAAGACATGTGAATAACTTCTCATCTCAGCAGTCTTTGGAAGATTCTCGACATCTTTCCAGCCCAAAGCCTCAAGTCTAGTCTGAGTCTGGACCAAGCTGTACTAGAGCTTAGGAGAATGTTTTGTGTCTTAACCTAGTTTTGGTAAATGTGTTACATCTGCTGAGCTCCAGAAAGGCTCTTAGCAGTGAAATGGATGAATGGGGGACTCTCTTTCCCCTAAGCTATTCAATTTTTTCTGCAACAGTTCACCCTCATCAGCCTCCAGTGGGGAGCAAAGCTGACGAATCACCGTGATGACTGCCTTGAATTGATGAGCTAAATAAATCCAACTACATGCTCTGGTCCTCCAGGCAGATGGAATCCCACATTTCCCAGTGTTCTCCTCCTGTGTGTCCAGGTAGAATACTATACCTGTTAAAATTGTAAAAATTTGTATTTTTTGGGACAAAAAAAGGTAGCTAGCTAGCACTAGTTATCGAACAACTGAAAACTTGAAATTGTAGGATGTAAGAGAAGGGAGTGTTCATCCTACATAAGAGTAGGATGAATAGGCCTAAATACAAAACGTAGTACCTAACAACCAGTGTAGCGATGAGGAATGTAACGTCTGCAGAGCAACAGATGCGTTCTTGCATCTGAATGGCATTTTGACGTCAGGTAGGACACGTTTGAAGGCCCTTAAACACTTTTAGGGTGTGTTGGAGTTACTGTAAAGCCCAGCTAATGACTGAACGTCTGTCCTGCTTTTGATGTAATCCATCTGTGATGAAGTCTCATTCCTTTTAGGATTTTCCATTGCTTCCAGAGAGCTCATCCATGGCAGATTAGGTTCGGACTAAATCCAAATGGACTGGGATGTCTGCAGCACTACAGAAGCCCTGCAAAGGATTATGGCTGGCAAGACTGCACTCTGAGATTTAGGTTTAGGAAACGTGTGTTTTAAGAAATATGAATCAGGCAATAAAGACCCAGATAAGGAGCGATGACCTCAGATGAACTTCGCCCTCAGAGATGGGAGTTGCAGCCTGGATTGAATTGTTAGTCATACGGTTGTGTTTTCCCTCATTGTACTCAAATACCTACTTTATGTGCTCTAATTTGCCTCAGGGGGGGATGTCCCTGTACTTGCTCTGGATAAGAGCATCTGCTAAAATAACTACATGTAATTTGCTAATCTCTCTCTCCTTTCTCTTTGGGTTAATGAGTGTGTACTCATGTTACTCCTTCCCAAAAGAGATCAAGGCTGCAGGGTGTAAACAGTTTGGGACTGGTGCCTGTTCAACCTGGCCAAAACAGAGCTAAAGCCATGTTCTATCCCATTTGAAAGACAGGGTTTGTGGGTAATTAAGGGATACAAAGGGATTGGCTCTGTAAATCGCTCTAAGGACTTCTTACAATCAACAATGGCCCCAGTAATTAGAGATTGTCAGGGTGATGAGAGTTTCTTCTAGGGGAGATCCTCTCTGTTTCTGGATCGGCATGTTCTTACACAAGAAGGTTTTCTCGACCGCACAGCTGGATGGTTATCACTGCACACCCTTAATCTCGGAGGATCGGCTTGGGGATTGTTGATCAAACTGGTTCTGCTGTGTCAGGGGGCTGGTAATCCTTTCACCCAGTATGAGCAGTCTTGTATTCTTGCGTTAAGCTTATCACACAAAATTCCAAACACTTAAACCCAATTGGCCCAGTGGACCAGTGCATGGTGATGGTGTGTTCCTGAGAAGGTAGTTTATACCCAGCCGAGCCACACAGCCTGTGGTTTATGAGCTCGTATTTGTGAGATACCAGAGAGAGAGTTTTACTGCAGGATTCCTCAGGGATGAGTGAGGCCGTTTCATATGCCTGCTCTAAGACGCACAGACCTCCCAGTCGCCAGTAATGAGGGCCATGACCAGGTGTTCCATGTGGTGTGGAACGGTAAGCAAGTGATGTTAGCAATAGCATTGTTTATTAGCTTGTTAGCTTCCTGTCAAACAATAGCCCCACTGTCTCTTTCTGACTGTCAGATGTGAATTTGACTAATTTGATCATTTGTATTCTCCTGTTGTTATATCCCACTCCATACAAATTCTCTCCTGAGGAACCTCATGGTGTTAAAAAAAAGAAAAGTGCACAAATTTGTATTTTAATTAATACTTTAACTCGTACTCATATCTGTAACTGCAGGATTTTGTGTGTCTTTTTGTCTGTGCATGTATCTATCAGTGGCACTGCATGAAGTTCCTCTAGCAGGCTGGCTCAGGACCTAAGGGTATGCGCTATTAAGTGTGAAGTTCTGTGGATGAGCTGCAAAAAATAAATGTAAACTTGTTTGTCAGCATATTGAGTTGTCCTAAGCGTTGGAACCATGTAATAGTCCAATTTAGTATCCTCCCCCTTTCCCAGATCACAAAAAACATTGCGATCAAACGGGTACTGCACAAGCTTCCCATAACCCATTACCAAAACTGACATAACCAATATGAGATATTTGTCATTTTCTTCTCGTCAAGCATTCTAGTGAGCTGTTTGCAGCCCTAGAACAAAAGAGTATCCGAGATCCAGCACAGCTGGAAGGAACACATAAAAGAGCTATTAATTGTTTCCAGTAGTTGCATATCCAATTCTTTAGACTGGTACACATGGTGTATTCATTAGATCCCTTCTGGAAATATAGCTGTAGTATACAGCAAAGGCTCCGAGCCAAACACTCTCCCTTTACTAATGTTGCTCGAAGTTTGCTTCAGTAACATTTCGTTTCTGTAAACCCTACATACATTTAGCATAAATTACAGAGCATTTTCACCGTCCATGATTTGCTGGTTGGTTGTGCTGCTATCCGATAAATACAAGTCTTAAATTGCACTTCTCGCACATTATTATAGAATGGTTTTACGTTTTGATTTTAGCATGGGTTGATTTGAGTTAAAAACAAGGCCAACGAGGCACGGAACGTCACTAGATTCGACGTAGGTTCTAGTGTCTGATGTAGCATGGACTTTTCTGGGCGTTTTCTGTTGCTTTTCAGATGAGGAGGGAGACCGTTACCGCGGCAATGCCAGTTCATGTGTAACATGAGCATCGCTCTTACCACTCCCCGTCCTGACTTAGGATGTGTCACGCACAACCACATGAAAGGATGGCCTTGACGTCTCTCTTTTGGACGATATAGGGACGAGTTCCGCAGATGGCACCATTGAGTTGATGGCCTCTCAAGCTCCATCATCCCTGGGTTACTTTGACGAGATCCAGTCCTCATCCCAAACCACCATTCTATATATATATATACACACACACTATTATATGTGGGTGTGTGTTTTCAGCACAACTAACATTAAATAGCATTCCTTTGTGAGTTTTGGATGGGATGGAAGGGATGGTACTGTACTGTGAAGGTCTTTCCTTGTCAAAAGGCACTGTGGTGTTCCTAATCCTATAAGCAATTCCTTGGCTTTATATACTCACATCAAGTGATTCGGCGAGTAAAAAAACTCCTCCTTGACAGTGTACTAAAGGAACGGTAAAGCTGTTCCCTCAAGATGAATCGCATTTAGCTGTTTTTCTTTTTCTTTTTTTCCCTCCATACTGTTCTAGTTTTCCACGCCTGCTCTCCCAGCCCTGGCCGGTCCTGCGTTTTGGGACCCAACCTGCCTGTCTTTCCGCCCTGGCACTGTGGCACTGAGGGAACTCATTAAACGATGATGGTTGGGGGGTGGGGGATGGTAGGGCGGCGGGGGATGAGGGGGGAGACACTCTGCCTGACAACTCTACCTTTCCCAGACACACAGGCCCTTCTGCCGTCATCATAAGAATCCCACTGTGTGTGCTGGGTTCCCAGTGGGGGTGTGGTTAGTAGGTCACTGTGCCAGGGTTTGCTCCTGGTATGTCTGAGGGGCGGGGTGGGGGGAGGGGCCAGCGGCGGGAAGACCACACTGATGTCTTGCATGCTAGTCTGCCTTGAGTACTGCAGCCTCTCTTGCGCCGTGTTCTAGGTGGAGGGAAAAAGCCCACCCCCCACCCCAGTTTGACCTAGAATCTAACAAAGGGATTAAAACCCACATCTAATCTACATCCCATGAATGTAGTTGTTAAGAGCATTCAAACCCAAACACTGACATATTCCTAATCTGCCAGCCCACACCATAGAATATTACAGCTTTTCCATTATCAATGGTAGCCTTCATTAGAACAAAGAAACAAATCAGTTTTAGGAGTTGAATTGGGCCACCTGCGATAACAAATGAGTCTCTGTGAAGAGAATTCCAGAAGGACCGCCTTCTGTGTTTCTTCCTGCGCTGTTATTATTATTATTGTATATAGGTTGCACATGATCTATTACTGCAGGCGCTGTGTGCTGAGAGTGCACTGTGTGTTTATGAGTTAGTCTGGCTGCCATTTTACTCTGATATGTCGCTTCATTACTCAGACCAGCGCTTGGAGAGGCGGCGGAGTTCACCTCCCAGCTGGATCCGAATCCCGGAGCTTTGCTTTCGGCTGTGCTTACATTCGCGTGTCACTTCCTTATCTCGGAACAGAGGCGGTTCAAGGATAAACGAGCCTAGAGATGAGGGGAAAGGGTCGTCCGTCAAGCCAATCCGGAGAAGTCTGCTCCTGGATCGGTAGAGTGACTTGTTTTCTTCAGGAACTAGGAGATATATTCCACACAGGAAACCAGAAAACAGACCGATAACTCCTCTGCAGTAATCGCTTCTCCTATCGACGTGTTACGTAACGCACAGCCAGGGTTGCTATCCACTAAACAGAAACAGGGCCAAAACTATGCAGAACATAGTAGCATTGCTTGTGTTTGTGGGTTCACCAGCCCCAGCCTATCAGCACCTGGGTGGCCAGCCATCTTCCTGCTCTCTATCATTTACTGTCTGTGCCGTTTTCTTCTTTACGGGCCAGCACACAGTAGATCTGTTTAACAACAAGCTTTTTACTACCATATACAAATAGCATCCACACATGTACACACACACACAGACAAGCTGGAAACCCAGTTTAAAGTCATAACTATGGTGAAACAGCCTGTGCGTATGGCAGAACTTTCCAGATGTTGCGCTGTTCAAAATCACCCAGTCTATTTTTGGACTTGTTGATTTGACGTCTTTCCCAATGCCACTGGGAGACATCGCTGAGTCATATCATGTAAGTTCATGGGCAACACTCAGATGACTTGAGGGAGATGTCCTGCATTTCTGCCAGAGGATTTGGTGTTAACCTGAAAATAAGTGTTTATTTGCCTTCTCCTGACCCTGTCCTCCACTACTCTGCATTCTGTCTGTGACTTTGAGGGTCATGTGGCGCAGTGGGTAAGGGCATTGGGCTGGTAATCAGAAGATCCGGCTGTGGCAACATGACTTTGTGTGCAAGTCACTTCACCGTACTTGCCTCTGTGGGAATGTTACCTGTACTGGCTGTAAGTCGCTCTGGATGAGAGCATCTGCTAAATGATTCGATGTAAATGTCATGTTCTTCTGTGAAATTAGCGACTCACTGCAGCTCTATTAGCGGCTGTAGCGGCATGATGGGACTGTGTGTGCTTGCATGCTTGCGCAAGCGTGCGTGTGCTTGCGTGCTTAGCTCGAAAGGCACCGGCCTTGGTGAACATGAGAGCAGAGAGCCTTGTCCGGATCCTGCCTGCCCGCCTCCCCTGACCCCTCTCATCCTCTTTAAGCAGCTCGTAATACGGCAGGAAGCCTCTTGTGTAAGGGCCTACACGGCCAGGCGGGTGACAGGAGTGACGTCTGCTGGCTGTCCTTCTGCTCTTCCAGTCCCATCCTCCTTCCCCCTTCCCCTCCCTGATCTCTGATCCCCAGGCTGGGAGAGCTGGGCTGCTGACCTTAATTCTTTAAGGGAAGGTTTCCTGAGCAAGGCAGCTCTCGCTGTCTCGGCGACTGACCTGGAAACAGTGAGGAGTGGGATGACGCAGAGAGGGGCCGGGATGTGTGCGTGCGATCTGATGAAAGACGGCGCTCCCCCATCTGTTTCCTTCAGTGTCTACGTGAAAGTGTCTCACGAGGAAGGGGCACTGCAGGCATTCTTATAAGAGCGGAAACATGGAAGATTTTGGCTGTCTTTTTGACATCGGGAGTGGGGGAGTAGATGGTTTGACTATATTCTGATTTGAAGTGCCGTAGCCATCGGAATTCCAGTGTTCATGGCAAAAATACCTTTCAAGTGTAGTTCCAATTCATAATGATTAACCATTGTGTGCGTTAATGAGCTAACTCATCTCAGCGCTAACGAGTTTACTTTGACGCGAAAGACGACATTCCTGCGGTGCACTCGCAGGAACGACGCTCGCTCTGTAGGAGGACCTCTGTCCTCGGCGCACCAGCCCCTCTCCGACCTTCCGACCCTTCCCCCTGTCCTCTCTCCTCCATCTGACCTCTTTATCTCCCCCTCCCACCTCTCTACCTCCTACTCCCTTTCTTTGGTGTACTTTTGTCCTCCTTTTGTCACCTCCGTCACCTGTCACCATCATTGTTCCCTGAAGAAGCAGAAGTCCACAAATACCTCCCCCCTTCAAGATCTCTGTCCTCGTAGGTGGCTCTCTCTCCTCTTCAGTGGTCCTTCTTTTCTTTCTCTGACGGTATTTGTCCTTTTCCTCTTTCTTACCGGCCAGGAAGGGCAGCACAGGGGGCATCAGCCTGTTCATTGAGGGGGCGTGGCAGCTCGCCTGCTGGGGGTGATGATGGACCACACATGGTCCTGCCTCAGTGGTTCTGTAAGGCCCAGCCTCCCAGTGTGGGCCCGGGACCAGCCCTGTTCCTGCCTCCCTCCCTCCCCAGGCGCTGCCCTCCCTCCCTCTATCCCCAGTCCCTGCCCTCTCACCCTCCCCAGGCCTACGTCTCCCTCCCTCTCCAGTCCAGGCCCTGTGTGTCCCTCCTCATCTTAGGCCCAGGCACAGCACTCTCTCCCTCCCTTCTCTCAGGTCTTTGTCTGGGCCATTCACAGGGCTGGCCCATGAACACAGCAGCCATGCTTGTTCTTTTGTCCACTTGGTTGAGAGGCTGGTCCCTCTGCATCGCCTCCCTCCTCTTTGTTCCCTCCACCTACAATATGCCCTCGTATAAACACACAAGTATTTCAGAAATTCCACGAATGCTGTTCTGTCTACTGGTGTGAATGTGTTTAAGTAGAGCAATAGAATAAGGAGGTATTTCATTTTCTTGTAGCTTTTTGTAATGTGTTGACAATTAAGGCTGTGTTGAGTTGGGTTAATCATGTGGATAAATTACTTGAGATTTTACGGGTTTTTGTGTGGGTAACAGTGGTGGAATAGTCATTACTTTGAGTGTAAAGACTTCAAGTTTTGTTGGGGGGGGTCGAAGACCTTTCATGGGGGAAAGAAACACCATGCTACCATAGTGGACGTAATGACAGACTGCTCCGTAACACCCCTGCTTGAGACAGTCTGGGTCCCTACATCCCTGACCACAAGAAGCCAAGCACACACACCCAAACCAGGAATTAAGGCTTGCGATCTGGAGACTTATGTCCCTGTTCTCTGCCGAATAAAAGAGCCAAAAATGTCCTCAGAAGTCTGGAAATCATAATAAACACGTCTGCAACATAATATATGCCCCTCCACCGTCTCTCTCTTCTAACATCGCCAACAGAGCTCCCATAAATCCCTGTACATGTGAAGGGCTTATTATGGGGCTTGGCTGGATGGAGGAAGCTGTTTGATGTGTCACACACATGTTGGGAGACATTTTTTTTCCGCTCTTTCATGATCCCGGGGGCCATGCTAATTTCGAAAACTTCTGTTGAGTCCTACAGCCCTCCGAGGGGGCCCGGGCCGCTCTGCTGAAGTCACACGAGACATGTGCTGCGGACGCACGCAGCGGCCTTAATGACATACCCATGCTTGATATACGACGTATCAAAGTCAACATGCTGTCAAGATTGCGACAAAGGGCATTTCAAATCCCTTGTCAAAGTTATAATTCAATAACTTGGGGAGTTGACGTGGATATTTATCCACCAGCGCAAACCGAACTGACGAGAGTCGCTCTGACTGAAAAGGAGGTGGAGGGGTTTCCCATGATGCACCGCAAGTGCCGCAGCAGCTGAAAAGGGATGAGCAGAATCAAGTGTTTCCAATTTGGCTGAGGCGAGTTTATGCTAACAGCGTTAGACTGCAAATCACCAGCAATTTAGTCTCAATAATAGGTAGGTCTGTTCATGCTACTGTCTGTAACAGAAACATGTTGCTCTTAGTATAGTCAGTAGTTTGGCATTGTACATGCCAGCCGTATGCCTCACCCTAACCATATGGGCTCCTGCAGTGCTGGTGCTAATTAAGGAATCCACTTTGTATAAACATCAAATGAGCGTGCTTGAGATTGCGAAATACCTCCGTCCTTAGGCTGCGTAGGCAGAGCTCCTTGATAAGAAAACACGGTTGTGTTTAGCAATGAGTTCAGGGTGGGCGTGCTACAGAAAGTAGTTTATTACCATCCACCAGACTTCCTGAGAAATTGGTCTTTCATGTCTCACTTGACTTGAAATTGTCCAACTTTATCAAAATATCCTTTATTTTACTTTGTATTTTGTATCCATGCAGTTTCCAGCTGTACTCATGGTAAACTTGTAGCACCTTATATCAAGGGAAGAAAAGGAGGGAACAAAGAGATCAATCCAGCCAATCACGTCACGTGCCTCTGTCACCTGCAACGTCATTGGGTCAGCGGTCAAAATCTCGAAAATATCTGGATTTCCCTTCACACAAAATACAACCCATTTGATTCCTGAACTCCAGGACTATCCTGTGCTCTTACCAAATCTCCTAGCAGATCCCCAGCTGTTTGCAGGTCGTTGAGCTGTGAATCTGTTTGGCTGATGAACCCTCCAATCAGAGGATGAGATCCTCAGGCCTACCCATCAGACAAACCACATTGATCTCATGCTATTGATTCCAGCGTGGTATTTTCCAAGGATAGTTCAATGCTAATGATGTCACCCAAACAGTATTTAAGCTTTAAGCACTCTGTTCACATTTCATTGAGTCTTTCTGTAACATAATCTATATTAATGTCCTAACAGAATGGGATCTTTTATGGCCCAACAACCATAAAGAGGCCTTTGCACATAATAATTTCCTATGAGAGAGAAATTGCTTATTTAACAGGATTATGCTTGCTGTTGGAGTACAAACTGGTTAGTGAATCGATTGAGCCAAGAAAAACGAACTGGGTAGAATTGCTCAGCATTGCCTATTGACTTCTTAAAATGGATTGGAAAGTGAAAATCCATGTTAACAGTGTCCTATCCGTAGCCTGTCCTGACGTTCATTGTCAGACCCCGGCGTTGTTCATTTGTTGTCATTCCGACATGGAAGGATTCACTGTGTATAAATGGAAAAGTAAATAGTGAAATCAAACAACAGTAAAACCGGGGAGGGAACAAGGAAGGGCCGTGCAGTCTGTGTGATTTGGTGGCTATAAAGTCTGAAATGCGTAAATGAGCTCCTTCGCAAAAATGCAAATTGACACCATGTGGAAGACAAAGCATTAAAAACGCTTAAGTGGCTATTTGGGTTCCTCTTAGACATGTTTATAGGATTACCGAGCTCTGCAGTCTCACGCAACAGCAGCAGCAGCTAAGGCTGGATGAGGTTCTAGGTGCATGTCGGAGGAACCGGGGCTAACCCTGGAGAGATACAGCACAGGAGAGATCCGCTAGACCAGCCCAGGCTCTCCTCTGGAGTAGGGAGAGCCTTGCCGTCCCTCTCCTGGGTCTCTCTCTGGGGGAGTTCTCCCAGCACATGTGCCTTCAATTAAGGCCCGCAGCACTAATGGTAGAGGACTGGAGCGTACGGATGGGTGGGAGGGATGTGAACACAGGCCTGCTGTGATTAGAATCTAACGCCATCACAAAGAGGACATTGAAAAGCCCCCCCTCCCACCTTTTCATTTACATAATGAACATGTCCACATGCGGATGGTTCCTCCCATATGCCACCACTCAATTCTGCGGTCTCCCTGGGTTACGGTGGGGGGAAGAAAAGGCACGGAGACATAGTGCTGTGTTTACAAAAAGGATTCCATTAGAGAAGGCGAATGTTTGTGAATAATGACATGCAATGGCGGAAGTGTTTTTTTTGTTGTCATGGGTTTCAAGATGGTTGAATTTCAATCAGTCACGTTCCCCCACGACGGTAACCCAATCACGTTGCGGGTTTTCTGGACTCTTGAGTAAGAGGACAGGCCTGTAGGAGAAGCCAGTGATTCACGTGCGAGACGGTTCCTGAGGAGGTCAGAGTGTTAAACCTGTCTTCTCCTTTCTGCTCGGCTGGCATCCTGTCCCTCTCTCTCTCCCTCTATCTTCCTGCACTCACGCTCCGGCCATAAAACTTCAGCGAGAGGAGGGTCAGTAGTGGCGTGCCATGGCTGGGCCCAGCCTGAGTATTGTTGCGGCCCGTAAAGTATCCCTGAAGTCGGGCGTGGGGTAGGCAGAGGGAAGGCCTAACCTGGGCTTGGTGACACGTGTGCTTGGGGACACAGGCTGCTGGTAGAGGCCCAGCGTTGCTCTGATAGTCTAGGCTGCAGCTTGCGTCCGTCTTGGGAAAGCGCGCCCTATCTGTCCATCCCAGAGTAATCCTCTGGGTCATCAACCCCTCAGCCCAAGTGATTAAACAGACCTGCGTAAGGGACTGGATGGTGCCTGCACGCAAGCAGTTGACAGAGAGAGAGAGACAGAGAGACAGAGAGAGACGGAGAGAGAGAGCTCTCATATTAATATTCCATGCCCATGGGCGAGGGAGAGAGGGGAACTTCCTAAACACGGGGGGAACAAAAGTCAAGACAAATTTATTACAGTGCGTCCAGAAAGGTTTCAGCGTGACAAAACCACCCCTGCGGAGAGGAGGGCTGCTACTGAGAGGCCCCCCAGTGAGGCCTCTGCTTGTCTGGTGCAGCATTAGACATGGGTCACACTGGGGAGGGAAGAGGGAGGAGGAAGGAGGGAGGGAGGCGGACCTTGAAACACTTGCCAGAGTAAGCCGACATAGTTTAACTGATAAGTAAAGGATAAGAGTTATCTGATAAAGCTTATTTGTCTGAATCTCCCTGTATTAAGAGTCTTAAGTGCTCTGCGGTCGGTAAATTCGGTCACTAAACAGATTCAGTTGAACAATTGTCCTCTTTGTTAAACCAAGTTAAATCGTTTGTGTATAGGGGGGTACTTGATCACAATCTTAAAATGCAGGGCCAATGGATCGTTACAAACCTGGCAGGGTCCGATGTGTGTGTGCATGCGTGTGCTCGCTCGTGTATAATGCATACACGCACCAGGAGGAGGGCGTCCAGGTTATATCCCCTAACCACTCCTCACCTTCTCCACCTGCCCACAACATGGGTCGGTCAAGCATTGCTCCGAGAAGGAAAATATGGAGCAGGAGATTTAAATGGAAAGGGTGTTCATGGTACCATGTCCCAGTTCAGCAGCAGCAGCCTGGTGCATGCTGACAGATCGATGAGATGTTATAATCAGCCTGTCTATCCTCCAGCCTGCTCTACCGCCTTCGCTCTGCCCCTGGACAAGGCCTTCATCCCTGGGAGGGCCTCTGACCTCCACGCAACACCACATGTTAGCCCTGGAAACAGAAACTGCTGAGAAACTATTGTTGATGCAAGTTAGAGAACAAGTAGAAATGCTTGTTAATCAACATGTTCAGTCACTCGCTGAGGAATTTACTTGGCAAAACTTGCTCATAAGAACACAATTAGTTTGTTTTGGAAAGAAGGCTTGTGTCGGTTCCTGATTTTGTTGGAATGAGATATAATTCTGGCATTTCGTGACTTGGCCGATTTTTACCACATCCCATTTATATTGGATCTCTAATGGAATAATTAAACATTGTCTCTTGGAAGAAGTTTCCCCTTCACTAGGTATACCATGCAGGCCAATATGAGTAGGTTCTAAAATATTATCAGGGTATTTAGAATAGGCTAAACATGCTAATTACATTTTATTCAGGACATCGCTTCTGTCTTAGTTATGTTTGTGAGGCATTTCCAATTGGCACGTCAATGTTCACCATAGAGATCCAAGGGATTCCTCCAAAAAACGAGGCAAGATCCAGGAATTTTCCATCGTGTCTTTGTCTCCCCCCCCCCCGCCCCCCCCCCCCATTACAAGAGTACATCATGCATATCCCCCCCACACACAAATCCCTCCTTTTCTCATTTGCAACCCAGGGTACATGGTTATTGATCTGCTAGTATGCCCATGGGAAGAAACCCTAGACAAAGGAGCGGGGGACACTGCAGAGTGGACCGCCAAGAGGCCTCTGTGGGCATTCTGGAAATATGGCTGGTTTCTTTCAGATACTGAAACAGCGTGATGACACATACTTGGCACCGTCCAGATCACTCTCCTCTTCAACGCCAGCGTTGTTTGTTCTCCCTCTTATTCACATGCTGGCATAAATAGACAGACAGCTATTGTCGATTGTTTCGTGGAAGACCGCATTGCCTCGATCGTCTTTCTGTGCGAAAGGCTTTTCGAGGCTTGCAAAATATAATTTGGATTTATGGTAAAAATAGAATTTTCGGGAAGATGTGAAGGGAATGCTGGGAAAGCTTTTCACCTCGTTCTCCCTTTTTTTACGTGCCATCCCCTTTCTCCCCTGTGGTCAACCTTTCATCTCCTCATCTTAAATGCATCGCTAGGTTTTCCTATTCTTTTTTCCAATCTAATATCTCCACTGCTGTCTGTGTCCTCTGTCGCTCCTCTGACCTTTCCCATTTCCGCCAACGCGATTGGAAAAGCCAATCAATCTTCAATCTGAGATGATCTTTAAATGTGGCCTCCTACAGTCCCAGGAAATTCTGTTCTTCACCAAACCATGCTCATGTATTCATCTCCTCCGGGAACAGCGTGCCACAAAAGAACGGTTAGCGAGACCACAAGCATTGCCATTTTGTTCTTCTTTTAGGACTATTTGAGGACTTTTTTTTCTCCCTGCTACATCAACCTTTCCTCTTGAAACGATACAAAAACACATATTTATACTGTCGAAGTGGATGACTTTGTTATAGCTCCTCGTTGTTTCTGCTGATGACAGGCAGGTGTGATATATCCAATAGCTTCAGGCAGCACCGTATATTGCAGTCTCTTGGCTGACAGCTGTATGGAAACTGAACCTCTGAAAATACTTGGGAGTCGGTGATATGAACACCAGACGCTCGTCAGATGGTTTGTTTTTCTGGATGGTGGGATCACACATCATTGTTTGGATGAAGTCATGTGGCACTTGTCTGAAAACACTGAGGTTACGGACTGCCTTCAGCTCCACTGTGAGATCGTGTCTCTGTCTACCGCAGCCGTGTGCAGGGTTATCTATTGTAAGCAGTGAACTACCCACAGCTCTGTCAGCTGTCTGGCTCCTGCAGGATCTATGGTTTCTTTCAGAATGTTTCACTGATCTTTGACAACATGGACCCCACTACTGTTTGTTTGTTGAGGTGAACTTGGAAGAATGAACACCTTTCAAGGGCTTGGCTGGATGAAGGGAGGTTGCGCGGAGAGGAGGATGCTGATTGCTTTCTGCGGAGGGTCAAAGGACATTGGGGGGGTGGGGGGGCGGGAGACAATTACAATTTGAGGGGATTTGAGATTAGGAGGGGGGACGGGTAGTGGTGGAGGAGGAATTTGGGTCTGATATCTGGTGGAGGAGGACGGTGGTGGTAGATAAGGGATTCTATACGAGGGAGCGGGGATTCTGGGAGCGATCGCACGATCCTCTGGGACTCGACAGGCAGGCGTGCGGTCGGAGCAGGAATGTGCTCCCGGCTGGAAAAGGTTTGCAGTGCGCGAGAGGTCCTGCCTGCTTTGGGCTGCCGTCTGCTTCCTCGCCACAGAGAGAAACCCAATCTTCCTTTTTGCTCCAGCAAGGCTGAAGCTGCCTGGGATGATGTGGCTCCTCCATCATAAGGACCTTCTTGGATGAATGAGCATGGCCTGGGCTGAATGGGCTCACCCTGTGAAGCCTAACAGTCAAGAAAAAGACACGCTAAGATATATCAATGTGCTAGACCAGTTGTGTCAAACTTGTGCTATGGAGGGCCAAGAGGGTGCAGGTTTTCACATCAACCAAGCACTACTCCAGCTGATTTCACTAACAAGCTTCTCTGCTGAATGAAATCAGCTGGTGTAGTGTTTGGTTAATGAGAAAACCTGCACCCTCTTGGCACCAGTTTGACACCAGTGTGCTAGACTGACTATAGAATTCCAGTATATGGAGTTAGCAGCAGCTGTGGGGATGCGACTTTAAAATGTCTTGCTCTCCCCCTGCTTTCTGAATCCCTCCATCTCTTTCTGTGAGTGACTGTTAATCACAGAGCGACTAGCATCCCCCCCCCCTTTTTTTTGCCGTAAAATTGCTGTCTGAGAGGTGAACGTTCGGCGGCGGGAGTCAGGAAGCCGCGGTGCTTGTAGCGGTTTGACAGGCAGGCTTTGATCTCCACCTCTGTCTCTGCTCCAGAGCCCCAGCGGTTAAGATGCAATACACACTGTTCTCGTTCTCTTCGGCCCCACCACAATGAACAAACCGCAACGGACTATGAAAAAACAGCACACTGCTCAAAGATGTAATTGAACCCTAATGCTTGTTACGTGAGCGTCTCGCGGTTGAATGAAGATTTTACTTGACAAATGGTCCGGAGAAAAGAACCCGGCATATCTGAGTCACAGACCCAGCAGTAGGCCTGTAGCCTGGGCCTCAAAGACTGCAGGCATCCTGCAGTCCAGCTCTGCCCTGCTGGCGAGAAACCAGAGCTGCTTCTTCATGACATCCAGCCACGTACAGCAGTGGACTGCATGGTGTCCACAAATCTACCTCTGCCTTCCTGTGGCTACATGCAGCAAGGACAAAGTGGCCTTTATTCGTGTCTCTCAGACAGAGGATCAGCCGTCCTTTTTTTGTCTTCACTGAGATTAGTAGGCTTTCTCCTATTGGCCCAGGATGAGGTGCTTGTGATGAATTTGACTACTGCGTAGTGGCTGTGAAGTGTATGTAGACTCTTATTCAATTAGGCAAAAATACAATAGTCTTGATTTCTCCTTGATATTGCTCTCTGTTTCTCTCAGTTTTTTTTCTCCATATTTTTCTCTCTTCTCTTCCACTTCCTGTTTAGTGCTTTCTTTGTCTTCCTTTTGTTGTTGTGTTTGTACGCTTGTCTGTTTGCTTCTCTTCTCCTCCCCCCTCTCCTCCCCCCTCTCTTCCCCTCTCTGTGTCTAATTGCTTGAGCTAATGTGGCCACCATGGGGGCTGATTACATCCCGGAGTGTTATCACACGTGTCCTGTCCCATCCATCAGGCATGGTTAATTACACGCCTGTACCCAAGCTCACACGCCTGTCTCCAAGGAGATGCGTCACCTCCGCGCTCCAGACAAAGGGAAGCGAGGTCTGTTTTTGTACCATGCTGCCAAGAACCGAGGAACTCCTAGACAACCTGCCCCTGGTGGGACAAGGAGGAGCAGGTCTTCCCCTCTTTCCGTGGTCCCTGTTTTTCCATTGGTCCTCCTGTCCCCGCTGAAGGCTGATGTAGGACTACCAGGGTGGGGCAGGAGAGAGGCTGGAGAGATCCCTCTTATCAGATCAACGGTGCCCATTCTGTCTGCAGCCCCTGCTGCTTGGAAATCCCCAACTGCAAACATGTTAATCACCCTCCAACCCTCAATCTTCTGCTTTCTCAACCCATTGTGGTTGCGGCCTGTTTTTCAGATAACTAGCTCTCGGTTGCAGACAAACGTGCGATTGACAGGTCTGATCCCTCAGTCCCCATGCAGCTTATATGGTGGCCCCCCCACCTCCCCAACCTCCCTCCCCCTCTCTCTGTGTGACTATTCGTGTTGGGGCAAGGGTGGGATGAGTCCACAGCTGTCAGTGTGAACTATGGCTATATTCATTTCCCCCGGCTGTCTAAGTCTCAGGCTTCGCTGCCTTCAGCATCTGTGCCCGCTCTCAGGACTGACCGTCCCTATTAAAGCTGCATCTTACTTCATGTTTAATATTGGTGACTGGACATGCTCCAATGATGCTTCATGTATTCTCATGAACAGCATGTTCATAGCCTCAAAGTGTTGTGCCCTTCCCCTCTGAGAAGCAGAATCCGGAGTTCTTATAGCAACGTGACTGAACGACAATGTTTAGGTACAAATTAAAGATTCCTCTAACACCCCCCCCGCCTCTCTTTCTGCAGCCGTGCAATCAAAACCAACCAGGACCTTCTCCCAGACACCCCGTGGATCAACATCTTCTACGACGACTTCTGGGGCACCCTGCTCACGCACAGCGGCAGCCACAAGTCCTACCGCCCGCTCTGCACCCTCTCCTTCCGCCTCAACCACGCCCTCGGAGGGCTGGAGCCCTGGGGCTACCACCTGGTCAACGTGGGTCTGCACGGGGCTGTGACGGCGCTGTTCACCCGGCTGGCCTGCCTGCTCCTAGGGGAAGGTCTCTGGAGCCTGCTGGCCGGGCTGCTGTTCGCCTCCCACCCCATCCACACAGAGGCCGTTGCCGGGATCGTGGGCCGGGCGGACATGGGAGCCGCCCTCTTCTTCCTGTTGTCTCTGCTGTGCTACGTGCGTCACTGCTGCCAGCGTGACGGAAGCCGGGTTGGGGCCAGCGTGGAGGGGCTGTCCTCGGGGAGGCTGGGAGGGGCCTGGCTCCTGGGTTGTTTGGGCTGTGCCGCCTGCAGCATGCTGTGGAAGGAGCAAGGGGTGACGGTGTTGGCCCTGGCCGCCCTCTACGACGTCTGCGTCTTCCACCGGCTCAAGCTGCGCCAGGTCATCGCGCTCCTCCGCTACAAGGTAAACAGTTAGTCCAAGCTGTTGTCCCTCCGCGGGTCCCTGTTTCCTGCCTCCTCTACCCTGGCTGCCCCCAGTGGCAAACAGAAAGAGGATATTCACTTTTTGTGTTTGCCTTTCATTAGGATGTGATTCGGAAAACATTTCTCCCATGTATGTACAGCTGTGGGATTCGTATGGAGCTGTTGTTTACACCCCCCCCCCCCCCCCCCCCCCCCCCAGCTATGCTAGTTAAATACACACGCTGTGGAAAGAACAGCGACCGTACGTCTCCTGTTTGATTACTTGAGGTCCGTACTGTTGTATACACTACGCGCTCGCACAGCCGTAGTCAGAGTGACCCTACGGTCCTCCTCTCGTCCTGGTTTTGCTGTGCGTTTAACAGCAGTGGATTGTGACCAGGGGCTGTGTTGGTGGACTAAGACTTCCAGTCGGTCCGGTCGGACTGTCATCTGGAATGCACAATTGTTTCATCTTGCGCTAACGGTGCGATTAAGTCCAATTAAAAAACACTTAACTAGTAAGCGAGTAATCTCAGCCACGCTAGTTGGATAATGATCGGCTAATGATGTGTCTGTCAAAAGTAAAATGAGTGTTATTGAGACAAATGATGCTACGATGAAGCGCATTTTAAATTAGTTTAACTTAAGATTAGGCTTGGAATTTATAAGCATCTAAGTGTGTGTGTTCAATGAAAAACTACAAAGAGCAAAACTGAGAAGCAAGATCTCTCACAAAGAGTCCCCGATTCAGTTTTTCTGTTGAAGCAGACCAGCCATCAACAATAGTTTTAGTTTTTTGCACAGAAGTGTTTAGGGTCTGTTCACTGGTCATTTGACCGCCCCTGCTCCCTGCCTGTCAGCCCTCCCTGTAGCAGAGGAAGTCCAGAGGGGCTGATGGCACTGGAACACCTTGACTATTAGTAAGACTGGGGTGTGCTGCAGAAAGAGAGGGGGACAGAAAAGGGGGGTGGGGGGGGGGGGTGGGGGTGGGCAGAAAAAGAGGGGGCGGCATATGGAAAGAGGGGGTGATGCAAGGAGATGGGTAAGATTGCTGCAGAGTATAGCCTACAGCCGACTGTCTCTCCGTGTTTGCACGGAGCAGACCGCAGTAATCGGTCCAGCCTGCCAATGGAGGGCTCTTGGGGATGGAGAGAGGCAGGTTACACAAGGCTGCTATGGGCCTGGACTCATCTCAGGTCCTGGCACATTATATGTGCACCAGATTCACTCCCCATTGCCAGTTTCCATTTAGATGTGATTGATTTGGAGCCCAGCTGAGGCCTGATTGGTCAGTTGTGTGCAATAGGAGCTGCCAGCACCACCCTAGTTAGCATTAGTCTGGTTTGCGTAAACCACTCGTCACGACTGATCATAATCAATAAGAGATTCTCCTCAGGGCGAAATGGGAGTGAGGCTGGTTTTAGTGCTGGCTTGTTTCACTGGAGAATGGATTTCAGGTCAGCGATGAGTGTGTTTTACAGTGTCAGTTTGGATAACGACAGGGCAGAAAGCAGCTGTGTTTTCTCCAGGCCAGGGGTGATGGACTGACGCCTTCAGGACCAGAGATGCCCCCCCCCCCCCCCCCCCCATCCTATTGGTTGTGGTCCTTCTCGCTTTCTCTTGATGACCGAGCTTGCTGTCATTTCACAGCGTGCTGTGAATCAGTCAGTTACACGCTCACTAGGTTGAATGTCTGGTTTAGGTGTGCTAAGTTAGTGGTTAATGTTAGAAACGTAATGCGGTGAAACTGCATCAGGGGACTAGGGGGAGGGGGGGGGGGGTTGGGCGGAGGTGGTTTCTTGCAAGAAAGCATTTGGAATTTGCTGAATGACCAGTTTGTGTCGCAAGCATTTGACAAGCGAACATGCTCACCATTATAATGTTGCGTAGCATTGTTCAAATGATAGAACCGTTTCTTTGCCCTGGAATACGCTGATGCCCTGCATTCAGTGTTTCATTTGAGCGGAGGGGGGGGGGGGGGTTGAAGAGAAAGAGAAACGGTGGGTAGAGAGAAAGGCGGAGTGAGAGTGAACCATGGCAGGGAGAAGAGGCCAGCGAGTCAGAGTGTTCTGTGCAGTAAGCGAACGAGCACATGTGGGTCTGCAGCTCTTGGCAGCGTCGGGTCCCAGGGCTCAAGGGAGGTTTTATTGAGAGACCTGAGAGAACTCTTGGAGGGCTTCCGCCTGCCCTCGGGAAGAAAAAAGATAAACTCCCAACAGCCAATGAAAGTCAGCACTCACGGAACTTTCTAGAGCTGCTGCATGGTTTCTGTCTGTTTAATCAACTGATCTGGGGTTTTTGATAACTAACAACCTGTTATCCTGCCCCATAAACATTAGCGCAGGCTCATTTCCTTTCACACACCGTCAAGGTGTCTGTGTGGATGGGAAAGTATCCACAGTTTATGCTGGGGGAAATCCTACAGCTTTATTTAACTAAGCTGAAGGTGCACAGTTACAATGAGGGATCCTGTGAAATCGCGCAGCTAAGACACGTACTGTAGGCTACTAAAAACTCACAGATTTGTTTATTCAAGCTCCTCTTTTACACATGCTCATTTTCACATGTGGCCTTTGAATATAATTGTTATGTTTATAAAGGCATGCTAGCTCCTACCAATACTAGTATTCCAATATAAGACATGTTGGCAGAAGCTAAATGTGTCGTGTAACTGAGCTATCTTTATGTGGAAAAAAATTCTCTTTATGAGCTCATTTTCTGCGTGGGACTGGTTAACAGGCTCATTTTCATTAACAGATACTGAAGGTAGATACAATTAGTACTCCTAGTTTGGCATTTGAGTTGTGCTATTCAACATGATCTCACAATGTTGATTCATTAATGCGGTGCAGTAAAACCTCTTGGCATCAGGGTTGTTTTTCCACAACACGTTTCTTTGTTGGTGAGCTATAAAAAAAACAATGTTTAGACAATTGTGTGACATAGTTCTGTAACTAGTGAGCTGGCGAGACAACATATTGTTTACCACATGGTTTTTGTGTAAGTATACTTTGGGTAAACATTTTATGCGACACTGAAATTAGAATCGTTTTCGTTTGATGAATGGCCCCGATTTAGTTTAAAAGGAGTATTTCAGAAAGCTCTGCAACTTCCGAAAGTTGCTCCCACATAGTGCGGCTTTCCCGGTTGAACCATCTAAAACAGGCAAACATTTTTGTATTGCCTGAACAAGAGACTGTGTCCAGTAATCTCTCGTAGATTTAGGTGATCTACTGCTTCAGGGTGAGCCTTGTCCGGAAGAGAAGGAAGCAAGACAAGATGCTACTGACTCCAAAACATGATGGCCTCCACCAGCAGGCTGCCAAAATGGCCTCAGTCTGTGGTGATTCACCTTTCCTATCACAGTAAACAGAAATGTCCTGTTAGGACACAAGGAAACCAGCCTGAGAGAGGTCTGGCTAGATCCCTGCATGGCACCAATGTCTGACTGTTACATGTCGCAAACACTCTTCATCACTCATACAGTAGCTCTCCATTAAAGGTCTGGGCCAGTTTGGAAACCATCTGTGGAGCTCATTCATCCACGTTGAGCTTTCCTACCCCAGACCAACACCGACCGTCCGAGTATGACAGCAGAATATCTGTCATGCTTTGTTCCATCAACACATCATTTCACACCTGCCACATGGAGCAAGGACACGGTTTCTGTGCTCCTAACGTGTCTGTGGGGGGAGGGGGGGAGGAAGGGGGTGGGGCGTGACCAGTTTAGCCCAGGCAGGCTCAGGTGGTCCTGGAGTTGGTGAGGCCACAGAGATCCATCAAAGACAAGGATGCAGAGCGCATGTGGGATGTGTCGCACACCCAAGGATGGAGGCCAGAACCTGTGGTGTGAGTGTTTGTGTGTGTGTGTGTGCGCGCACAGTCAAAGAAGCATGCCCTTGCAGTGTGATATGTTGTAGTGAAACACAGCCATCCAGCTTCACAGATGGCTCCTCCATGCTCTAATGGCCGTTGTCAGCATGTGATGGAGTGGGCCTGGTGGATGCAGCCCATCTTCCTCCACCCACACCTTCCTCCCACCTGACCATCCCCCAGCCTCCCCCAGCTCACCTTCCCTCAGCCACCTGCCGCTCATGTTGGCCCCCACCCGTCCGGATGTGGAGGAGTGCCAAAACAGTGCTGCGCCAAACATCGGTGAGGTCAGCGCGAGTTCCCAGGATGCCTCCTGTTCTCTCCTGCCCGGCTACAGGATGCGTGGCGGGGCCCTGAGCATGATGGGAAGCGACGGTGCTTTGACAGGTCTTGGCCAGCTTCCATTCGTCAGAGATAAGACAAGCTGACACGCATGGTGTCTGTGACAACCTAACACTCCCGACCCTGACCCTCCCTGTAGCGCAGAGAGAGAGTGAGAGAGACACACAGAGAGACACACAGACAGAGACACACAAAGAGAAAGAGACGCACAAAGAGAGAGATAGACACACAGAGACAGACACAAAAGAGAGAGAGACACAAAGAGAGGGAGAGAGAGAGAGAGACAGAGAGAGAGACAGAGAGAGACAGGGCAGGGACAGAGAGAGAAAGAGAGACAGAGAGAGAGACCTAGAGATAGAGAGAGAGAGACACAGAGAGAGACACAGAGAGAGACGCACAGAGAGGAACAGAGAGCGAACAATGGAGCAAATGTCAGCAGTAGGGAACACAGAAAGGAACACATCTGTCTAAGCTGAATACTGACCTATTGTTTAACAATGACTTGGATCTTCTCATTCAGGCCCACTCCTAGTGTAGTTTGATGGTTAACAAATAGCATGTCGGTATGTCTTCTTTCAAAGGATTGAAAATGCCCTTAGGTTAATTGGTTTTCCAACATAACGGCTTGTATTATAGAAAATCGCTGTTTGGAACTGAAAAGCAATTAATCTTTCTATACATTACGAAATTTGTTTTATGGCTTGATTGAATTATTTCATCACAATCTTAAATTGTTTAGGGTTCCCTTTGTCCTTTTGCACATGTGAGTGTAAAATGAACAAGCCAAAACAAGCTCCCTGTTGAGCAGCAGAGCAAGATATTTCACTTGACATCCCAGGGTCAGAAGCAAGGTTTCTTCTTTTTTTCTCTCAGTGAACCATGAAGCAGTTGTTCTATTTTTAGGATACTGTGTGTCCACACAGTTCATATCTCCCTGTACTGTACATCATTATTTACAGCTAGAACCTCCCCAATCATCTAAAAGACTTGTAGGTATGTATTATAATATGAAGTGACACTTTGACCACACAAGGTAAGAAAAACATATTTAGAAAATCAGGGATTTCTCTGATGATTTCTGATGTCATCCGATGCCATATAAGGCTTTCTGGGTTGCCAGTCTGTAATCCCACCCTTTACTCCAGACCCAGCCTCAGTCCCACTCCATACCGCTTCAACAGACCCAGCTTCAACCGAGTCATATCTGGTCCTTCCAAGATGACGTACCACGTCAGAGTAGGCTGACCGGCCTCTAAGCACAATAATGAATAACTGGGATCTTAGTCCAGTTGACAGCTATGGAATACTCAAGTCTGTCATTAGACGTGTAGAGTTGAGCTCCCCGTACAGACGTGAAAGATGGAGTGATCGTCCACATCTGCTCTCCATCTGTCTTCTCTCTCTTCTCTCTCTCTCACACACACGCACACTCTTATGCTCTGTTACTTTCTCACACTCTCTTGATCTCCCTAACTCACTCCTACTCTCTCACACTCTCTCTTTCTCTCCCTTGCTCACTCTTCTTCACCCTCTCTTTTCTTTTCACTCTCACCCTCATATTTTGTTTGTTGCTAAGTTGCAATTATTGTCCCCAAACATTCAGCTGGCAATTTGGCATAAATCGTCTTTGGCCCAGACTATTTCTCATATTCTCCATAGTGACACACTGGAATGATTATCACAGCGGTATAGCCAAGCCACAGCGGACAGTCTGCTTGTAAACACCAATACAAATTGTGGAAAATCTTCCCCCAGTAACAGACAGCGTCCCACCTCTTCAGCAGATTCAGGACCATCTTTCACTCGAGGGTTTCGCTCTCTCAGCCTGATCAAAGGTTTCCTTTATAAGCAACACAATGTTTACATCTCACGCAATTAATCTTCATGACACAGGGCGGGTATATTATTTTCCTATTGATATTGTGAACACCTTACTCTGTTTATTTCTTTGGACTGAAGCGCACCTTCTCAATATTATTCTTAGTTGGTAAATCTACAACGCAACTCTTTACTCCTCAGTCTTTTTCCTCGACGGTCTCTCTAACGTTTTATCCCTTTGCCGTTGTGGGAGCGCGGACATACTTGTCCTTCTGTGCGGCAGTTTGTCTTGAAGACTGCAACCTTCCTCATACATGGAAAGTGTTGAAGAAAGTGTTTTGTCCGTCTCTTCATAAACTGAGTGACTAAATTAAGTTTAGTTCTGGATTTTTATAAATATTTATCACTTTGCAGATAGGGAGAAAAAAACAGACCTCTGACAATAAATGCCAACACAAGGCTTAGGTCTCAATCATGTCTCTCTCCGCTCTGAGAGCTGGAGGACCATCTTTTATAAGGCACAAGAATGTAAACATGGATAGTGACAGTCAGGCAGTAGTGACAGCTACAACAGTCTCAGAGAAAGTGATTCACAGCTCCCAACTCATGACCACGCTCTGACTAGAGATCATAGTTGAAGCTCTCTTTCAGGCAGGTCTCTTTCAGGTGTTTTTTCTTATTCAGAATGCGGTTGAGTTATTGTCAGGTACCGAGTCTTTCTGTCTCTACATTCCCGTGACCCCACTCTTCTGCAGTACTGCTGGCCTTCCCAGATTACATAAACACGGGCAAGGAAAGAGGACGATTTGAGGGCTTTCTGTTTATTTTCCGAACCCTTATTGTGGTTTCACTCCATAAACGTTTCTGGTGAATTATTTGTGGCCTTAGGCAAGGGTTTTCTTTGTCTTTTCGCTGTTTTCATTTGGTGTCTTTGAACCTTTCCCCTTTTCTCTGAAACACCGTGGTGAATATCTGCTACTGATAAAGATATGCAAAGCTGTCTCAGTTGACCTTGTTTCAAGGGACTTTGATGAATTGCGATTGACGTGATCTTGAATTCGCTGCCAGAAGATTCCGACCCTGCAGTCAGAATTAGGCTGTCAGCGATTCTTCAAGCCAAAATAATGTCTGTACTCAACCTCCTAGATTGTTCCAGTCAACCGTTGTATTACCCTCTCATTAATATCTAGCATTAAAGTCAGGTTTGCTTTATAGCTCTTATAATCTGAAATTGCAGTCTAAAATTGACCAGTGGAATATATTTTCTATGATTGGCTGTTCCCAAGACCTGTGCTGGGTGTCCGAATTCAGGTTGAGAGGTTAGTCTCATCTCCAGCCTTAGGCACATGGCTTCCTTCCCTTTGCCTCTCTCCCTACATCCCTCCTTCTTTACTGGCTGCCAACAGTTCCAAGCCAGACTTAGCCTTACCTTAACTCTAACCCAGAGAGGGCTTCTGCAGTCCCACTTACCCTAACTCTAACCCAGAGAGGGCTTCTGCAGTCCCACTTACCCTAACTGTAGCCCAGAGAGGGCTTCTGCAGTCCCACTTACCCTAACTCTAACCCAGAGAGGGCTTCTGCAGTCCCACTTACCCTAACTCTAACCCAGAGAAGGCTTCTGAAGTCCCACTTACCCTATCTCTAACCCAGAGAAGGCTTCTGCAGTCCCACTTACCCTAACTCTAACCCAGAGAAGGCTTCTGCAGTCCCACTTACCCTAACTCTAACCCAGAGAAAGCTTCTGCAGTCCCACTTACCCTAACTCTAACCCAGAGAAAGCTTCTGCAGTCCTAACTCTAACCCAGAGAGGGTCTTCAGATTGCTGCGGCTGATTGTGGCTGCTGCTGACCTTCCAACCTGGCTCAAATGTCTTTGGCAAGAAAATATCAATTTTCACAAATAACGTGTGTGTTTGGTGCTTGAGCATGTGTGAAATATGTGAGACGGATGATTACAGGGAACCGTGTACACATGGGACCGTGCAATCGTCTCTGTCTGTGTGTGTAGAGCTTGAATGAGACCGAGAAAGATAGAGGTTAGTGCTAGAATCCTATGGGTCACGTACAAGGGCTGCTATGGGGATTTTCGTAAATGAGACCTGACCATCCGAACATCTGCTGGGGTCCTCTCAGGGTATCTAATATGGAATCCTCTCCATGCCTAATCACACCCAGAAGCAAAGATCAAAAATTTGCTTTGCTGGTTAACTTGTCGTGGCTTATCATCTTGATACCATTCATTTTGTTAGGTGGATGCCGGGTTGCTCGAAGACCTGCCGTCTTTTTCGTAGTCCCTCCATCAAAGCCTTTCTCCTCTTCTGGAAATCGGTGTTTTTATTCCTCTCATCTTTAATGTTTCACAGTCAATACATGTCAGGTTTTATCTTTAGCAGATTCCTGCTCCTCTTTGGCCTGCTCCCAGCCTCTGCCTGGGCTGGTTCCATAACTGACGCCTCCCCCTCCCAGGTGATTGGTGGATTACGGGTTCCAGAGTCAGCTGATGGTGTGCGCTGTGCGATGAGATCATTCAGGTTAAACGCTTTGAACAAGAGCACTGCACGAGCAGGTTCCTGCTGAGGAGGTTGACCGTTTAAACCCGGAACACATGTGGTCCTTGACCCTGACAAACATGGTCCACGTGAGGTCAGGTCACACTTAGTCATGTGTAGGGGGTGATTGATTTCAAAGTTCTGACATCCTCCATGTGTCAATTTTACGACAGAGTAAAAACCAAATGCCTGTTTTTACATCCTTACAACCGATTTTTGATTTCCACCTCACTCCTGGAACGGTCCCTTCTGTCCTCATTCGGTTTTACTACAGTTCCAGAGTAACTCGCTCTGTCTTTCTCTAATCATGGGGACAAGATTATTCAAGGCAGAACACTCCTCAAGCTCTGCCCTATTTCCATAACGAGCCAGAGAATTTGGTGACTTAATTGGAGCGTTTGGAGATTCATTATATCCGGTGAGTGACTGGACATTGTGCTCTTTTCCCTGAGAGAAGTTCAAGTTGTCACAAGTGGAACAATTGGAACTATCTTGGATAGACAGAGAGCTGTTCCTAACTCTCAACACATTAAGGAAGTGATACAGCTCCAGTTCTTATCATGTGTTTTAGGCCCCGCGTAGACAGAACCCTGTCCACATGACTGATAAGGGTTGAGGTTGGAGAAGGGGGACTCTGGTTGTGGTTTACCTTCATGCGATATGGACTTACACATTGTTATCATGTAACCTGCATGCTGGGAAAGTGTCACAGTAGTTTTTTCTTGAATGCGATGTGTGTGTCTCACCAGCCATCTGCTGCTGATGGTGGGATCTCTGGAGAGGGTCTGGGTGATGTGTTCAGGCGGAGCTTGGGAATTATTTATCAGATGCAGGGGTGTGTCTACGGGAACGGGATAGACAGGGGGTCTCTGGGGTCCATGACGTGTGATGGATCTGAGCTTGTTGTCCGTCCTGAAGGACTGTTCTGCATTTCTATTTGAATGTGTTCTTTTATTCACAAAGCACCTTGTAAAGGTGGCTTCTTGTCTACCATGTGCAGAAGGCCTGGGTTTCATTCTCGGTGGGGGTTCGAATCCTGGCAAATGCATTGAATATGTGTGCGCCTGTGAAATTACCCCAGTAGGGGACTAATAAGGGATCATTTCTAAATGTAGTAGGGTTGTTTTATCCACAAGACCTTCATCCTTCCTAGTCCTTTTAAGAGGGATGTTCTTGGTTGATATTGGTTTTGGTTCAATGCCAGGATGAATGGCTAGGTCAGACCAGGGTACAGCAGGAACTGCTTAGTAGGTGGGCAATCCAAGGTAACACAAAGGACCTCAGCCTGTCCAGATTGGTACTGGGCAAATTAGTATGGGGCCATGTGTCAATGAGTGAGGGAGATGTGGGTTTCAGTGTGTGTGGGTAAGAAAAGACAAAAGAAGAATTGCCACAAATGATTTATTTTTCTTTTGAGAGCCCATTCCAGACCTGGAGTCTAATCAATGGCACAGCACGTCTTTCTCCACTCACCAGTTCCTCTCGAAAACCTTTCTGATTGAAATTTCTTCCCGCCCGTTTCCACCCTAGAGTGTTTGGAAGAAAGGCGTGCGAAGAGAATAAACTGAGTTTCTGTAATTAGTCTATTTTGCACTTCATCTCCAAGGATATTTTCTTCACATGCCTGCCTCATAAAAGAGCCAATTGTTTCAGTTCTGAACTGATTGAGCCTGAAATAAAATGGAAAAGAAAAGGGGCACACAAAGGCTTCCTGCCTCCTACCGGGTTGTGCTAAACCACTTATTTCAAGACAAACTGGATTATGGACAAAAGGGACAAAGCTGAAATGCTCAGGCCCTCAGCAGAATAGGGTCGGGGCCCTCGGACCCCACGCTGGGCCCCGTAATTGAACTTATGCTTTTGAAAGGCAGACATTTTTAATGGGAGGCATATTAGGGAGATGCTTGTGTTTGTTTGCTTAAAGAGATCATGGTGACAGCCCCTCAGTCAGCGTACGCCGGTCTGCAATATGCTGAACCTCCCTGTCGCTGTTAGTGGGACTGCTCAGCCTGAAACAATGCCAGTTTGTTGAGAAGATAATAGCAAGGGCCAAGGGCCACACATGTTTTCCATGGAAATGTTAATAAAGGTCTGTTCCACGTTGTCGAAACTGCCTTAAGGCTTGCATTTAGCCAGGACTATCTGCCGACATATTGTATGCAAATCAGAAGCAGGCAGTGTGGTTGTGCTTTGCAGGCATGGCGATCAGTGTCCTTGTGTAACACTGCAGGGCAGGAAAAGAGTCTGGATGACTCAAGTCAGTTGTCACAGGGCCAGGTAGTCTATACAGCTTGTCTAGAGCCGTCTGTTTGCTCACAGCCAGCTGAGACTCACCACTGTTGTCCTTTACCTGAGCAAACCCGCTCTCTGCTTCTGAATGGAGGGGGTCAGATGGCTCAACGGGTTAAGGCGTTGGCCTCATGATCGGAATGTTGTGAGATCGAGTCCCCGCTGTGGCTATATGACGTTGTGTCCTTGGGCAAGGCACTTCACCTACTTGCCTCAGGGAAAATTGTCCCTGTACTTACTGTAAGTCGCTTTGGATAAAAGCGTCTGCTAAATGAATAAATTTAAATGTAAAAAATGCTTCTCCTGGTGGGTGAGGGTTTGGTTTGGTTCACGGGTAGGCTGCCGCGCAGCTTATGGTGGGGTTAGAGTCAGCTAAATGGGACTCACGCCCTAGTTCCATCTCATGGAGCTTCTCTCTATCCTCTCCAAGCCACCTTCCCCTTGGCGGGGCTGGAGGACAGGGCATCTTAAGCCCGCTAATTAGGGAGAGCCTTGCTGTGGAGCCCCTCCTTCCCCAGGGTTTATTGTGTTTCCATAGAAGATGGTAGGGACTTGGACTGAAGGGAAGGTATCTCCAAAAAGAGTTAAGGCTGAGTGGTAGCCTGCAGTGTCCTGCCCTGCAGTGTCCAGTGCCCTGTCCTGTTGTAGAGATGCTCTGTGGCTTCCTGTCTCCGCCCTCCTTCCTGCCAACCTCCTGATCCTCCACGCCTCACCCCCGAGCTAACCTCAAACTCCTGGGAGTAGAGTCGTCAAAAAACTCTGTGGGTTGAACCGCCGACCTTTCCGTTGCCAGGCAACAGAGGGAACCTCTGGAATAGAGAGTGGTTCTTCTCCAGGTGCTTCTGACATGGCTGACCTTACACACGGTTTTAATGGGGTCCTCTCTGTTCAACACAAGGCATCAGTGGATGATTCTACCCAGCAGGCATGGCTTGAGTTAGCATAGGTGTATTTCTAGGTATAAGAAACATTAAGTAGAACAATAATGCATGAAATCATGAAACCTTTTTCCCTGTACCTGCTCCTCCTCTCTCTTCGTCAGTTCTGTTCATTAGTGTGATGAGAGGAAGCGTTGCCCCCTGGTTCCCCTGATCATACATGCCTCTGCGCTCTGAATCAATCAGCAAGGACAAAAGACAGGGCAGGAATTGATAGGCCAGTCCCAGAGCAGTACACCATCATAGATGTGTCATGTCATTCCCCTAGGCCTCCAAAGGCACACTATAATAGATCGATGTCAGTCCGTGTCATCGCGGTTTAGAATCGATGGGATTTCCCATGGTACCTAGGGATACGGGTACACATCTTAGCAGGAAATGAGTGCCGGGTTGGATATGCATATATAATATGTGTGAGTTTTTTATGGGGAGATGTATGAAGAGTGATGGCGATCTCTGGAGTCTTTTTAACGCTACAGGCTCTAGTAGTGAAAGGCTGCCTGACTTTTTTAATTTACACTGAGAGTTGGTCTGTATGTGTGTGTCTATGTATCTGTGTGTCTGTGTGTGTGTGTTAATACACATTGTGTGACTTCAGTTCCAGTGCAAGTGTGGGGCAATAAGGAATGTTGACCTGCATGTTCTAGCTAGCGTTATTGTTAAAAGGAAGCTATAAAGATTTTTAGCACGAGAAACCTTTCCAAAATAAACACCGTAAGAAAGGCTAGTTGATCTTAATGGTGGAACAGTTCTAGTGGGACCAATATAGCCCCAACTCACGATCTCCCCCAGCAAAGTGTAAAAGATTCAAACACTCCATAAATACTTCACGATCATTTCCGTGGGGGAATTCATAAAGGGTTTAATATCTTGCCTGTAATGCAGGTAAGAGTCGTCTGCAGGGTCGCACCTTCCAGTTTACTCTGACTTTATGTTGGCCAGGTGTGCCGCGTGAAAAGATGACAGGTTACAGGTAATTGAAAAGTATCATATGACCTGAGGTCCACTTGTTCACAGTTGTAACAATAACTTAATTCAACTGTGGTTGTTTTGGTCAGTCACAGGGCCTATATTCCCCTAACAATGAAATTGACTGTTAACTGATATCTTCCTGTACAGGGGTATTTATAACCAGTTTTAACACCCAGAAATGAAACAGTTATAGCGAAAGTCTTTCATTTTTTTGTTTCTGGAAACATGCTCTAAAGCTGTTTAAAACTCTTGGCTGGCCAAATGGTGCATGAACAACAGTTTTAGTTCCAGATTGCATTACACAACCGTCCACTTTTTAAGGCATTCCATTAGGTAACTGTTAAATCTTCTGTTGTTGCAGGTGACGTGAGGTCAGATATCAACTTTAATACGCAGTCTCACGCTCAATTTACAGTTTGGAGCAAAATCCAGCTCAGACAGGTCCGAAAATCACAAACCAACCAGAAAATGATTTTGGCACGTTCGCTCTCCAGAAAGTCGCTAGCTCCTGTTGTCAGTGTTTTTCCGGGCCGCTGTCTCAGCTGCGTGCTTGTGTTTCGTCTCTTCCAGCGGAGAAACGCCCACCTGCTGCTGAGTGTGTTGCTGTTGGCTGTCTGCGGAGCCGTCCTGCTGGCCTGCCGGCTGTACTGGATGGGGAACAAACCCCCTAACTTCTCCAACTCTGACAACCCTGCCGCCGACTGCCCCTCCCTGCTCACCCGGACGCTCACCTTCCTCTATCTGCCCGCAGTTAACCTCTGGCTCCTCCTCTGCCCTGACACCCTGAGCTTCGATTGGTCCATGGACGCCGTGCCCTTGATCAGGGGCTTTGCCGATTGGAGAAACCTTCACAGTGTGGCCTTCTACCTGGGCTTGTTCCTCCTAGCTTGGATTAGCCTACGTACTCACCAGGCCATGAGCAAGGAGACCAATGGCAAGGCTCACTCTGTGACGAACGGGAAGTCTGCCACTAACGGCCACAGCTACCACCCCCCTGAGCAGGAAGAAGTGAGCTCGCACCAAGAACCTCCCGCCTCTCACGTCCAGAACGGTACCAAAAAGCCCCACGCGCCGCCCAGCACTCCCCTCCCCACCACGGAGAACGTGGTGGTGTTCTCCATGGGCCTGCTGGCCATCCCCTTCCTCCCCGCCACCAACCTGTTCTTCTACGTGGGCTTTGTGGTGGCAGAGCGGGTGCTCTACATCCCCAGCATGGGCTTCTGCCTGCTGGTGTCGCTGGGGCTGCGGGCGCTGTGCGTACGCGTCCGGAGGCGGTCAGCGAGGACGCTGTTGCTCTACTGCAGCGGCGCTCTGGTGCTGCTGCTCAGCGTCAAAACCGTGCTGAGGAACCAGGACTGGCAGAACGAGGAGATGCTCTACAGGTCAGGCATTTACGTGAACCCTGCCAAAGGTAAGGTGCCCGTGCAGGCCGGCCTCACACACACACACAGACACACCACATTTACATTTAACGTTTATCAGACGCTTTTATCCAAAGTACAGGAACATTCTCCCTGAGGCAAGTAGGGTGAAGCGCCTTGCCCAAGGACACAACGTCATGTAGCCACAGCCGGGAATCAAACCTCACAAACTTCCGATCGAACGCCTTAACCGCTGAGCCACCTGACTCTCTGGCCAGGAGTCCACACACAGGACCATACGCACACACACACACTTAACTGCATCCGTGTTCCCTGACAGACGCTCGCTTATTTATATATGCGTAGGCTACATACACACACACGTTCACACATACTCACAGGCAAATTAGCACACAGCCTCTTAGCAATGTTACATTATGAAGTGCCTGGTGTTGGCATGGGGCTTTTGATCATGTGACAGATCGTGTTGCCGTGCCTTCTCACACAGCCTGTCGCTGCATCAACACTGCATAATGGAACACGCCGCAGCTTCAGAAATATCTCACTCCTGCAACCCTCCCAGGGTGAACTGTGGGCCTTGTTAGCCCTGCGCTTCGACACATTCAGATGGGCGGAATGAAGGACGTTTGTAACGATCTAACCAGAAAATTTCGAATTTCTTCTCTTTTTTTTGGTTGCTATTAAGAAACATTCATTTGCAGGGGTTTATGTCATCCTATTTTCTGACCTTGAAGTTCAGTATCACTGAGGAGATTTCTTGTGATCTTCATGCTGGCCTGGGGCAGTAAGGGACAGAGTTAAGACACCACATCTGGTCTGGAACCGGAGCTCATTTTCCTGTCCGATTTCTGGGCCAGAGCTGATGAGACACGACAGCTGTTTGTCGCGGGGTGAAGAGAGGAAAGACAGGAAAACAAGAGGGATGTTTACAGAGGGAAGGGGGGCAGCAGTGTTGTGACTGACCTTCTCCCTCCTCTGCCAGCCTGGGGTAACCTTGGAAATGTCCTGAAGAACCAGGGCAAGATGGAGGAGGCAGAACAGGCTTACAGGAACGCCCTGTACTACCGCAGGAACATGGCGGACATGCTGTATAACCTGTAAGTGCGTTCACCGAACCGTCTTCTACCTTCTCTGTCTGTTCTGTCCTAGAAACTCCCTTGTGTACAGTATGTGCGTCCATACAGGTCGCTGTGTGAGTTGATCCCAGCTCTTCAGACAGAGAAAGTGCACCGCTGTACTCCCCCGGGCATGCTTTCTGTCACAGTGCTGTGATTAATCCTTGTGGGTTGTGGTTTTCGGGGTGGGGTTTTATTTGTATCCTTCGATTCATCCATGTACACTGTCCTTTCTTGTTGCTCGAGTTCACCTTACTGTATCTCAGAAGTCGGACCGGAAACTTTGTTCCAGGCTACCCTGAAGGGCAGACGGGCCACTGACTTTTGCTACGTTTTTCCACATGTCTCTCCGTAGGCTTTTGTCTTTCAGGTTCAAGCGTTTGTTTCTGTTTCAGGGGTCTCCTCCTTCAGGAGAACAACAAGTTCTCTGAGGCGCTGCGCTACTATAAGATGGCCATTGGAAGCCGTCCAACTCTGGCTTGTAAGTACAGCGTCTTTCTTTATGGACCATCTCAAGCTTTTTAGGTTGTTGATGTTTCCAGGCAACGGGAAATGGGCTGGAGGGTGAGAGAGAGTGCAAGGGGGGGGAGGGTTAAGCCAAGGTGAAGACAGAGCGGGTGAGGACAGAACAGACAGCAATCGCTGTCGCCCAGACGGGCTTTTGATGACGCCCCCGTGTCACTGATTAAACTGTGGCTGAATTCCATTTATGAATTCAGGTCAGGGCCCCTCTTTTACCATTCATCTCTTTCTCTCCCTCCCTCTCATTCATCTCCTCTCCTCGATTTTATCTTTCATCTTTTTATTGAAAAAGCACTGTTCATGCCGCTGTTAACGAACTGCAGCCGATCATTCTCACAACTAGTAGTAATCAGAAGTCGTATTCATATGAAGATGAATCACTCTCCCAATGTTCTGGTCATGTGATCAACCATGATATTCTGATAGCCCTTTCACAGTTCTCCCTTCCTTGTCATGCAGAGAGTAATTATGATCTTAATCAAGATGATGATTAAACTGTAATTTTCACTCAACACTCAGCTGTCTTTTACTGGCAATACCCTTCATTGATTTAACTAAAGTGGTGGTACAGTTTTGTTGGTGCAACCACAAGCACGCTACCTTTCAACATTCTTTTGAGTAACCCGATCAGAGTTGTTCAGATGGTGTTATTGACGTTAGAATGTATGAAGCTTCTATGAGCATGTCATGGGACCTTTTAAGATGGATATGGGGCAGTAGAGGAGAAAGCTAAATGTACAGCGTACTGTACATCTTACCATGGCAACCGCTTCTGTCAGTGACAGCCTATTCCGTTGTCACTCAAGCACATCCAGTCTAGAATATATATTGGCTTAAAGGGGATGTTCTGGGGAAAGATTTTTTTACAATTAGTCATGGACCTCTTTCTCTCTGTCTTTTTTTCTTTCTCTTTCTAACCCTCCATCCCTCTGTCTGCCTTGCTCCCTCTCCCTCCCTCTCTCTGTCCTTCTCCCTCCCTCTCTCCCTCCCTCTATCTCTCTCTCTTTCCCCCTCCATCCCTCTCTCTTTCCCTTTCCCTCCCTCCCTCTTTCTCCCTTTCTCTTTCCCTCTCTCTCCCTCCCTCTTTCCCTCTCTCTCTTCCCTCCCTCCCTCCCTCCCTCCCCCTAGCGGCCTACCTGAACACAGGCATCATCCAGATGAACCAGGGCCGTCTAGACGAGGCTCGGAGAACCTTCCTGACCTGCGCCGACATCCCTGACGAGAACCTGAAGGACCCCCATGCCCACAAGAGCTCTGTGACCAGCTGCCTGTACAACCTGGGCAAGCTGCTACACGAGCAGGGCCACCAAGAGGTAGGCTGGAGGGCCGCAGGGGGCCACACTGCCCAAGCAAGAGGGAACCTGTCCAGAGAGAAGTGACAAATGATTCCAAACTGACCGCTTGTCTCCAACTTCTCTCTGATGTCTTTCACAGGAAGCCATTTCGGTGTATAAAGAGGCAGTACAGAAAATGCCAAGGCAGTTTGCACCTCAAAGTCTCTACAACATGATGGGTGAGTCCAGTTGTGCACATTGAACCATGTGTCCTGCAAACCTGATTACAGAGGGATTGAAGGAGATGATGGGGGGGGTTTCACCGGGTGCTGGGCTTGTTTGCAGCGCTGCTGTAAATCTGCTGTTTGCTGTGTTTAATTTCGCTCCATCAGGGCTCAGTCAACCCTCGCTCCGTCCACAGTTCGCAGCATTCAGCGGCGCTGATTGTCCCAGGTCTGAGCCTCTCAGTTTGTCTGAAGCATAAACTATTCCCCTGAGGTGGACTGGCGGTTTGAAAGGAGACTGTGGATTTCAGATGGTAGACTATTGGTATATCAGGTAGATCGCGGTTTCTAAGCTTGTAGGTTTTTTAAGGTGCTGTGGCTTCGGGCTGTTAGTCTTGAGGGTGCTCTATTTCCCAAAGGTCTTTCAAAGTGAGCAGCGGGGATTCGACATTCTCAGAAACACACGTGAAGCAGCTTCAAAGTCTGACTGTTTAGTGGCAGCTCAGCATTCCCATTGAGCCCCCGATGTTGGGTCTTCTAAAGTGCATTAACACTGATAATTCACTTCACGCTGCAATAATAACCCGAGCACTCGAGTTACAGTCATGTGAAAACAGCTGCGGACTAAGTTGTGACTTTTGATTGGGAGCAAAAAACAATAATATTCTATTTCAGGTGACCTCTGCTTCCCCTCACATTCTTATCAGTCAAAAGCCATTCAGAGCTTTTTCAAAGCCCCTCTCTTTCTGTCTCTTCCTTTTTCTCTATCACACAGACACACACACTCGTTCACACTCACACACAATCGCTCGCTCCCTCACTCACACACACACACACACCCTCTCTCGTTTTCTCTTTGGAAAAGTGTAATCCCACCCAACTGTGGGCCAACCAGTGGAGTCAAATGAATCTTGACAGAGGTGCTGAGATGTGTCACAATGTCAGTTTCAGAGCTGCCCGGGCTGTGGTAGGTCAACAAAGCAAAAGGCGCTGGGTGGTGGAATTTCGGCTCCTCGGATTAAACTCCTGGAGGAAACCCTCTGAATACTTGTCAGCTGTTCATATCTGTTTACTAGCCTAATCAATCTGCTGCTTATACGAGGGAGACAGCAAGAGGAAGGGCGAGGCGGGTGGAGTTTGATTCCCGTCCGATTTGGGAGTCGTCTGCTCTTTGCGGGTCTCCCGTCCCAGTGCACCATGGAATGTTCTACCCCACGACGGTGGTTTCCAATTCCGTGGAATTGTCACTTTGGATTTTGCGTCGACCATGTGAGCATGCCCCATGTGACCATGCCCCTATAATCTCTAGTTCTACTCCCTTCCCCTGATCACACACATTTGTGCTAATTGATAACATATTTATAAAAAGAATTCACTTGATCTACAACTACATGCTTGCTTACATCTGTTGAAACAATCTCATGGTTTAGCCAAAGTGTAGCCTTTGATGCATATTAGAGTCGCACTAGTCCCTGAATGATAGTGGGGTCTCGATAATATCAGAGGGCGAAAGTTCATCGGTAATCACCACCTGCTGGTAATCTCAGTCCATTGTCAGCGAACTGATTAGGCTCAATCCTCCACCAGTCTAGATTACATGTCCTCTAATTATCCGTGGGTGCGGAGCAGGAAAAGGGACGTGTGTTTCTGTGTTGATGTAAGAATCCTAGCACGTGCTACGTCCTCTGGCTCGGCTGGTTTACACTAAGTCATTACACTTCCAACATTGTTTTGGCTTGTTGTCCCCTATTATCGGCGCCCCTCCGAAAACGAGGGTGGGAGGAAAGTAGAGAGAGCTGTGTTTAGTCAGGTGGAAGGAAGGATCAAGAGCTGTGTCATCAGCTCCTTATCTCTCCATCGCCACGGTGAAGTCAGACAGCTTTGCTCTCATCGCTGGCCAGCACCGAGCCGCAGCGTCACAGCCGCGGAACATATTTATTTTTAAATAACCCACTCCACTCTGCATGAACGGTTTGTTATCGTGACTCAGGGCTTTACATAAATAAAGCAACTAATGGTGTTTTGTTCTGACAGGATCTCGATGAGTCGGTTTTCATCGCAGACGCTGAAATTAAATCGTCAACTTATCCTCGTGCCTGACCTCAGCGGAGCTTTGTTCATCGAATTCAATCGCGGGCTCTGGGTCGAGCTGGAATGTCTCCCTGCTTGGTTTTCCTCCCTTCATGTCGTTTTTTTGTTTACATTGAGTCATTTAGCAGACACTCCTATCCAAAGCGACTTACAGCAGGTACAGGGACATTCCCCCTGAGCCAAGTACGGTGAAGTGCCTTGCCCAAGGACACAACGTCATGTTGGCGCAACCGGGATTTCGATCTCGCCACCTTCTTGTTACTAGCCCGATTCTCTCAACGCTCAGCCGCTTGACTCTCGTTCCAACACGAAAATGGGTGGTTCCTCAACCTTTGACCCCCCCGACCCCTGACCTTTGCGTTTCCTCCACGCTACAGGAGAGGCCTACATGAGGCTGAACAAGTTGTCTGATGCGGAGCACTGGTACAAGGAGTCACTGAGATCCAAGCCAGACCACATTCCAGCTCACCTCACCTACGGCAAGCTACTAGCCGTCACGGTAAGCCTCGCCTCCTCTCCTCATCTCCCTCCTTCTCCTCTCCCTGGTTCTCCTCTTCCTGTGTGTTCGGCCCCGCTTCGCACATCTCTCTGCACTGCTTCCACATCAATGGAGTCTCTCCTACATTACGAGCGTGTAATAATAATAATAAATGTAACCAATCTGTACTTAACTTACTCATCTAAATTACCTGTATATAACTGCTTCTCTTGCACTACTGATTGGATGCTGAACTGTATTTAGTTTCCTGGTATTCATTCATGCGTACAGACAACAAAACTGTATCTAATCTAATCTAGTAGTACGCCACGAGGTGCATGAGCTCACAGTGACCAATCAGATCCGTCCCCAGACACAGCAGGGCCAGGGTGGATTGAGTGGATTGGGTGGGGATGAAGATGAGAGGAGGAGACATGGCAGCGTTAGATGGGGATCAACAGGATGGGGGTGTCGCCTCCCCCCCGCCTCTCTCGGGCCAGAGTCGGGCCTCTGATGGCAGGATGCACGCGCGTTCAAAGGGCCCTGGAAGCTAGGATGGGCTCTGGAGCTTCCTAGACTGACTGGGCCCTTCCTGCTCACGTCTCTTTTCATTTCCAGCACGGAATCTGAGCTCTCCTTAAGTCCCCTTTCTGTTGAGGGGTTAAAGGGATCCGGCTCAGATGGTAAAATGATACCCTTCTTAAATCCCTATTTGGGGCATGCTGCAGTTGATGTTTTGTATTTTCTTTCATTGTGGATACCAGTCAATATATCATGATTCATTAGAGATGATTGGACAGTGTGCTTAGCATGTACAACTTTAGCATTATCAAACTGCAATTTCCTACATTTACATTTCTACATTGACTTGTTCCTAATTAATTAAACATGAGTCTACTGTATATGCTGGTACAAAAGTATACTTAAGTAAAAACATATCGGTACATAATAATGGTTTCAGTAAGTATGTGAATTTATGAGATCTGTACATTTTAAGTACGAGTTTAAGTAATTTTAAGTAATGCGAGGCATTTATACATATATAAATGCATATATTTTAAGCATGCCAGACACACACACGGCTCCTTACCACACCATGACGTAGTACATTTCATCTCCTTTACACACAAAAGATTATCTTCATCAGTCTCCATGAATTTCCTCACAAGGATATAATGGTTACAGATGGATGGTGGATTGTCCTTATTGCCTTGGGATCCTCTCTGTCTCAAAAGATTTAGTAGTTTAAAAAATGTCTTTAGGTGGCGGCTGTGAAAGATGCTTGGTTAGCTAACGTGAATTGGCCTCTAACGGATCCCCTGGACACAGGGACATATTTGAAACTGACCTTTGTCTGTGCAGAACTCTGGATAAACAACACAATCCAATATACAGGAAAATGTGTTTTACACTTGAGTTGATTCACTTTTTTTCACTGAAGCGAAATAGAACTCACTGAGGCATGAAGGTGATTTCGGCCTAAGCAGGACTTATCAATTCTCCGAAGCAGGCAGGTGAGAACAGAGATGCACGTCGGCCTCTCTCTCCTCCCCTCACCTCCCCTTCTCTGAGACAAAGAAGGGGGGGAAGAGTCTTTCTGACAGGTTTACAGTCTTGTTAGCCTTTACACAGACAGGAGCTGAGACCTCAGACTTTTGAGATCCAGGGTAAAGATAGAAATCCTGTGCTCATGCTTGGAGAGAGAATGATGGGCGCGAACTAGGAGTGTTATAAAAGCCACCGAACTGTCAGCACTCGCCAGCACACCATTAAGCTGTCCTGTCCCCCAAAACTAATAGTTTTGCCTAAAATTGGAGTCAGTTGGCTCAGCGAGTTAAGGATCCTCATGATCGGAAGATTGTGAGTTCAGTTCCCGGCTGTGACTATGTGATGTTGTGTCCTTGGGCAAGGCACTTTACCCTACTTGCCTAAGGGGGATTGTCCCTGTACTTAATGTAAGTCGCTCTGGATAAAAGCGTCTGCTAAATAAATATCAGGGTCAGGGTTGGTAACAAGCTGTGGATATTGATGTCGTCCTCCTGCTGGGCAGACCCTGCTGCACCTCTGGACACCCTGGGGGAGGGGGGAGGGGTGGCGAGGCTCGTGATGAATGACTCCCTGCTGGTGCCAGTCGAATTGGACCCGAGTCATTTCCTGGTCTAATCCAAAGCAGGATTCATTCATCAAGGCCCCACAGTCACAGCTTGAGAGCTCCTGATAGAGGTGGCTTTGACTGCATCTGCTCAGCATCTGATGCCACCTGCAGATTAGAGGGTCAGCACTAACAGCCCTGCCCATATGGGAAAACAAAATATTAGATGCATACAGCAGCGAGCTGAGCTGGGGAGGGGAAGGGGAGAGGAGGTAGGGGAGAGGGGAGAAGGAATGGAGGGGAGGGGAGAGGGAGGGGAGAGGGAATGGAGGGGAGGGGAAGGGAGAGGGAGAGGGTGGGAGGGGAGGGGAGGGGGAAGGAGAGGGGTATGGTTATTGGGAGGTTGACATTTACCTATTGGCCTTCCAGAGGAAACTGGTTTGGCTGACTTTCAGATATTTCCAGTACGTTGTCCATCTCACCGAATAACCTCAGAGATAACAGATTTCAGGCAGACATTTCAGCTACTAGTATTTTTCAGAGGAATGTAAGCCAAACCTGCATACTAACCAACAGCAACTGAGCTGAGGTTGGGTTTGACAGGCAGAACAATTCGATAAGTAGACATAAAGAGGCTCGGGATGATTCATCTTCCAGCCGGGCAGCAGGAGATGACTCGGCAAACACCTCCGTAAGAAAATAAACCAAGAAGAATTCAAACACAACATAAACAATGAATGTGAACATTCATTTTTACATTGTTGAGTTCCGCACGCCCCTTCGTCTAGAGAGCTAGACTAGACGGCTCTCATCCCTTCTCTGTTCTCCATGTCAGCTGTAACAACGGATTATTCCGGCAGCTTTCCCCTGTCCTCTGTTATGTGTTGATGTGAAAACACACTCTGAGCTTAGAACGGCAAAGCTCCTGTGGACGTCTCTCCTTTTTCTTATTTTTTACCTTTTTTTTTCAGTGTAAACATAGAAATGTATTCGGTTTCCATGGGTCGATAATATATATATATATATATATATATATATACACTACCGTTCAAAAGTTTGGGGTCACCCAAACAATTTTGTGTTTTCCATGAAAAGTCACACTTATTCACTACCATATGTTGTGAAATTAATAGAAAATAGAGTCAAGACATTGACAAGGTTAGAAATAATGATTTGTATTTGAAAAAAGATTTTTTTTACATCAAACTTTGCTTTCGTCAAAGAATCCTCCATTTGCAGCAATTACAGCATTGCAGACCTTTGGCATTCTAGCTGTTAATTTGTTGAGGTAATCTGGAGAAATTGCACCCCACGCTTCCAGAAGCAGCTCCCACAAGTTGGATCGGTTGGATGGGCACTTCTTGCGTACCATACGGTCAAGCTGCTCCCACAACAGCTCAATGGGGTTCAGATCTGGTGACTGCGCTGGCCACTCCATTACCGATAGAATACCAGCTGCCTGCTTCTGCTCTAAATAGTTCTTGCACAATTTGGAGGTGTGTTTAGGGTCATTGTCCTGTTGTAGGATGAAATTGGCTCCAATCATGCGCTGTCCACTGGGTATGGCATGGCGTTGCAAAATGGAGTGATAGCCTTCCTTATTCAGAATCCCTTTTACCCTGTACAAATCTCCCACCTTACCAGCACCAAAGCAACCCCAGACCATCACATTACCTCCGCCATGCTTAACAGATGGCGTCAGGCATTCTTCCAGCATCTTTTCATTTGTTCTGCGTCTCACAAACGTTCTTCTTTGTGATCCAAACACCTCAAACTTGGATTCATCCGTCCACAACACTTTTTTCCAGTCTTCCTCTGTCCAATGTCTGTGTTCTTTTGCCCATCTTAATCTTTTTCTTTTATTGGCCAGTCTCAGATATGGCTTTTTCTTTGCCACTCTGCCCTGAAGCCCAGAATCCCGCAGCCGCCTCTTCACTGTAGATGTTGACACTGGTGTTTTGCGGGTACTATTTAATGAAGATGCCAGTTGGGGACCTGTGAGGCGTCTGTTTCTCAAACTAGAGACTCTAATGTGCTTATCTTCTTGTTTAGTTGTGCAACGCGGCCTCCCACTTCTTTTTCTACTCTGGTTAGAGCCTGTTTGTGCTGTCCTCTGAAGGGAGTAGTACACACCGTTGTAGGAAATCTTCAATTTCTTAGCTATTTCTCGCATGGAATAGCCTTCATTTCTAAGAACAAGAATAGACTGTCGAGTTTCAGATGAAAGTTCTCTTTTTCTGGCCATTTTGAGCGTTTAATTGACCCCACAAATGTGATGCTCCAGAAACTCAATCTGCTCAAAGGAAGGTCAGTTTTGTAGCTTCTGTAAGGAGCTAAACTGTTTTCAGATGTGTGAACATGATTGCACAAGGGTTTTCTAATCATCAATTAGCCTTCTGAGCCAATGAGCAAACACATTGTACCATTAGAACACTGGAGTGATAGTTGCAGGAAATGGGCCTCTATACACCTATGTAGATATTGCACCAAAAACCAGACATTTGCAGCTAGAATAGTCATTTACCACATTAGCAATGTATAGAGTGTATTTCTTTAAAGTTAAGACTAGTTTAAAGTTATCTTCATTGAAAAGTACAGGGCTTTTTCTTAAAAAATAAGGACATTTCAATGTGACCCTAAACTTTTGAACGGTAGTGTATATATATATTCATTCATTCAAAATCGGAACAAAAAAAAGAACACACAGCTTAACTTTCCAATGGTGTCCTGGTTTGTGTTTCTCTCTCTTTCTCTCTCTCTCTCTGTCTCTCACTCTCACTCTCTCTCCTCCACATAATGTTGTGCGGGCTACACACAGTTTCTGAGTGGTCGAGCGAGTGTTATTTGAACAGATATAATTGTGTAATGAACGAGTGCGCGGCCTCAGCCGTCCGGCCGACGGGTGCCAAGCGGGACATTGTGCGCTCTGACTGTAAACCTTTCTCAAGAAAGGGTTGAAAGAATAACACCCATACATGTGTTTTATATCCGCTTATTAAGATTCAGTGTCCGAGTAGGTTTGTGGCCGGGAAGGTTTATTAATTGAAATGAATGTGGCAGAACTTGAATCAGATAACGACAGCTTGTGTCACTGCTCCTCACAGGGCCAGAAGACGGAAGCAGAGAGGTACTTTCTGAAGGCAATCCAACTGGACCCAATGAAAGGCAATTGCTACATGCATTATGGTGAGTGACTATGGCTGTTTTTTCACGTGTCTTCGCCGTTAAGGTAAGCAAACTGTCTGTACTGCGTTGTAGAGGATCAGTGACCGATGCTCTACTGTAAAGCGCCCTCTTGGAAGTCGCTTTGGATAAAAGCGTCTGCTAAATGAGATACATGTAAAATGTAAACGTATGCCTGCACACACACACAGACTCACACACACGCACACACAGACTCACACACACACACACTTTATCATCCTCCTGCCAGTCAATACAGGATGAAGAAAGGGAACTAGGTTTCCCTCCGTCACCCTAGACATGCTGCTGTGCTCCATTTGAGTTTTTGCATCTGCTGTTGTGAGAAGTGTGTGTGCGTGCATGTGTGGATCTGTGCATGTGTGGATCTGTGCGTGTGAGGGTCTGTGCGTGTGTGGGTCTGTGCGTGTGTGGGTCTGTGGGTCTGTGCGTGTGTGAATCTGTGCGTATGTGAATATGTGTGTGTGGGCCTTCCAGTGTATTCAACACACCTCGTTAGATCCCCTTGCATGCATCCTCAACCTAGAGTGACTGCCCAGTGAAATACTTTCCTGGACGTTTAAAGGGGCTGCTGTCAAATATTCCTAACCACTCCAATAACGCGGAGCTGATTCAAAGAATCTGATCTGCTTCCATGGCTGTGCTGACTGCGTCTCTGAAGCCCCGTCAGGGCCGTGGCGGGCTCCGCACCTCAGGCCTTCAGCGCAGGCTTCAGTTTCCTCCACAGCTATTTAGGAAAGTATGCTGGGTTTCGCCTAGTGGGTTGTGTCTACTGGTCAGCTCACCAAAATCAACACAGGATTATGCATGTCTCAACTTGACCCTCCCTGGGAGACCACCTTGGGTTCATCCAGGGTCTCATATCCAGCCTGCAGAGAGGGGTCTAGACCCTGGCTGGGTGCAATCAGCTGCATCTAATACGCATAGACATGGCCTACTTGCCAGAAACACCTACAGGGAGACTAGCTATGGCTTCAAACCGTCTTGATGATAGCAATGGGCTGAGTCAAGGCCAAGCACAGACGGGGCAACGTGCTTGGGTCTCGTGTTTCAGCCGATCGTCAGGAGGAAGGACACGGCTTTATGATACAGCGTTCTTTCTCTCTCTCTTCCCCTCCTCTCTCTCTCTCTCCTCCCCTCCTCCAGGTCAATTTTTACTGGAAGAGGCTCGTCTGCTGGAAGCGGCGGAGATGGCGGAGAAGGCAGCACGTCTGGACAGCGGGGAGTTTGACGTCGTCTTCAGTGCAGCGCACATGCTCAGGTGAGCCTTTCAGAAGGGAAGGGGAAGCACCCCCAGGGCCACCCATAACTGGTAGTAGTTATTCATCCTCCGACACTCAGTCCAGTAGTCACACTCCAAGCAGGGAGGATAGGCTGTTGATGGAGGGGGAGTGTATGGAGGTTGGAGAGTGTGCAGTTGATCCCCCCAGGATTACAGCCCTCCGAGGCCGGAGTGGTTTATTTGACATGTGTAGAGATCCCCCTCCTCAACTGCTGTGCCAGCCAGGGAGCTCCTAGACGGAACTCCCCACCCCCCCTCACTCTTTCCCAAATGCCTTCTCTCCCGCTTCCTCCCTTTCTGTCCCTCTCCCCTCCCTACCTTCCCCCTTCCTCTTTCTGGCTCATTCATGAAAAGCAGCTTCCAAACCAGAGCAAGGTACGCCTCGTGACTCTGAGTCAGAATTCTCCTGCAGGCTGCAAGCTGTTGGTGTATTTCAACTCAAGCCGCGAGTGGAAATGTGTAAATAGAGCCATGTGCCAAGGTACGGTGTGCCACACAGACTGAGGGCGCTAGGCGCCAACAATATTATATTCCCTAGTTTGGAGATTTACTTGCTTTAATCCCTAACAAGTGAGGGAAGTTATTACTCTCAAAAGCCGTCAGTTCGAGCCTACATGTTTAGAATTGCTCCAGTCCTGCAGAAGGACGTTTAGCTCTTCACTCGATTTGACTAAATCCATAAAGAAAACATCTTCATACGGCGTTTGCAGCTTGCGTCTGCATTCATCTGGTGCCACACTAGCACTGATCCAGGGTGATGGGCTCCTCTATGGCCTGCCTCTCCGCAGGGAGCCCCCTCCGGGGAGACCCCTGGCAGCTGAAGAGGACCAGGGGCCGGGCTCCTGCTCCCCGCTCCCCTGCTGGCAGGGAGTCTGGCTCTCTTCTGGAGCTCATGTTCTTCATGTGTTTGTTTTGGACGAAGACATGGAAAACACTCAGTTGGTGGGGATGCAAGTGAAATGGTGTGGGGGAGGATTGGAGGGGGGGCGGGGGGAGGACGGAGTAAAGGTTAGCAGAGGGAAGGTCCTCTTAGATGTGCAAACATCTCTCATTGCTCTCTGGGGCCTCTGCAGTCTTGGACAAGTTTGCTTCCTTTCTCCGTTTCCCCCAGTCTTCTTTAAACAATCAGCACGTTATTCCAAACGGACCGCAGAGTGGAAGCCGTTGGAGGAAGTGGAGGCCGGTGTGGGGAGGGAGGGCCGCTTGAGTGCTCAGGCCCAGGGGGAATGTGCTAATGCTGGTCTTTTCAGGGCCCAAGGTCCCCTGAGAGCCAGACTGTTGACTGTGTGATGCCATAACACTGCCTGCCAAGCGCAGAACATCCAGACTGAACACAAGGTCGTTAGTTTGAGCAAAAAGCGTCTCGTCGTTGTAGACTGAGATGTCAGCTAGCGTTAGATCTACTCTCAGATAACCGTCTGGGGCTGAGAGGGGCTGTTCTTCAAGTTGACCTTAGTTGTAGGGATCTAGCCAGATTAATGATTTTTGAGTCAGTGGGTCTGTATATCAAAACATCTGTATATTAGAGTGTGTCTCTTTTTTCCCCAAGGGTTAGTGCTGGTGTAGATTGTGTGAGGTTTGGGTCTAGAATGAAGGTCCGTGCCGTTTTAACTGTTAGCTCTTTTAGTTAATTGTCCTTTGCTCCGGTTAAACCTTTATCCCTTTCAGATTGGGAGGTACAATCGCTATGGTGACTACAGAGCGGCCCCCTTCCATCAAACATCCAATAATATGTTTAGAAATGTGATAACGATATTGTGGAATTGGATTACTGTAACTCCCAAGATATTCTTTCTTAAACACTATTATCTACATTTTATTCTGGCACATAAACACACAGTTGTGGTTGGCAGACCAAGACTGCAGAAATCGGGTATGTTTAGTAGCCCAAAATAAAATGCTCTTGTCACATTGACTCACATCAGAGAGAGAGAGAGGTCAGGAGGGAAGCCGACATTCTGAACGGACAGTGAATGTAAACCTGCAGTTGCGACAATCTGCATCCACATTTTCTTCATGTCTGTTCACACCAGAGCCCCCCTTCATTTCCTTTTGACACCACAGCGGGACTTAACCCCACGAGGAAAGCATAATAATACATTGCTGTCCAGCCACTACTGTTGTAACCTAACTGCAGCGGTCACATGTGGAGCTCCAGGATTTGGAAGCTTTGAACAACCAACAAGAGTATCGAGTATCTTTTTTTCTTTTCTTCTTCCCCCGACCTCATTTGTTTTCCCTGCGTATATATTTCGATTGGTCTTTCTCAGCCTTCCACCTGTCAAATATGTCGATTATCCGTTATTTTACACGGGTAGATTATCTCCATTGGTGAATTATTGGTTGTCCAATGTTACGGTGACCCTTCTCCCTGGGGGCTTCTGGAGGACTGCCTTTTGATAGGGCCAGACTTCCTTAATGAAAGCTCAGTTCAGACAGGCTGGCCTCCCTTTTATCATTACGACTCAGGAATCTGGAGCCAGCTCGTGTTGGGCCTGGCCTTGACTCTGTCAAAGTTAAACTGTTTGCAATGAGACAATTGCTACCATCAGTGAAACGCAGCTGTGAGCTGTAAAATTATTTTTGATTTATAGGGGTATTGATAAACGGAAAAGTATTTTGGCTGAAGGGAAGGGAAGAGTCGTGCGGCCAGGTAGAGGGCATGGAAGCAGTTGTGTACGTAGATGTGGAAGACATTCCTGCTTGGACGAAGGCTTTTATAGCACCAACTACAGACAGTAAATTCCTTGGGTCCTCGGGGATGAAGCAAGGAGTCGTTTGTCCTGATGTCTTAGGGAGTCAGGTGGCTGAGCGGTTAAGGCATCGGGTTAGTAGTGTTGAAGAAAGTGTTTTGTTCGTCTCTTCATAAATGGAGTGACAGTTCAGTTGAGTTCTGGATTTAATAAGTATTTAACAACCTGCAGATTGGGAGAGAAATGACCAGACCTCTGACCAAAAAATCAAGACAGTACAAGGCTCAGGTCTCAATCGTGTCTCTCGCGAGAGGACCTTCTTTTATCGAGCACAAGAATGTAAACATAGTGACCGTCAGGCAGTAATGACGTTACAACAGTCTTCAGAGAAAGTGTGTTCAGTAGTGATTAATATCAAATTTCTTCCACAGTTGTCAGACGGTTGCTGGTTCGAATCCCAGCTGCGCCAGATGACATTGTGTCCTTGGGCAAGGCACTTCACCCTACTTGCCTCAGGGGAATGTCCCTGTAAGTCGCTCTGAATAAGAGCGTCTGCTAAATGACTAAATGTAATATATTGTCTACCTGTAGTCACTGCCAGTTCTATTATTGGACTTGTTGGCAGACTGTTTCCCTCATACTGGGAAGGAAGAACTCAATTTCCCTGATTCCAGTCTAGACTGTTCACATATTGTCCAAAGTCCCTTCATCCAAGCATCCTTTCCCACACTTCTGTCTCATGAATCTTTCATCCATATTGCTAATCATGAAATATAGATCCAACATCTTCCTACCAACCACCATCACTGATACACCACGGACCATAAGGGACCTTAATAGTCTTTGAAGTGGTTTATTGAGAATGAATCTGTGATGCATGAGAAATATAATGATCTCTGTACAAACATGAACTAGTCGAAGATGGTGACCTGATACTGAGGTCAACGTCATCAGCCTGTTAACTACACAGAGCCTGCCAACAGACTTGGGTTTGTTGTCAGCCTATGTGATTGGCTCCAAGTGTCTCCTGCTCTGCCCCTGGCCCACGGTGACCAGTGAACACACAGAGGTCAAGGTCTTCCCTCTGAAGTCAGAGCTATAAAGATGACTGATGGTTGCTTTCCGTGTGTTTTTCTCTCTGCAGACAGGCCAGTCTGAATGAGGCAGCTGAGAAGTATTACGGACGAGCGGCCAGCCTGAGACCCAACGTGAGTACCGTGCTAATGACCCTGTTATTACTCACCATGATGGACGCTCAGCTGCAATCACAGGCTGGGTGGCTGTCCCAGCAATCAGCAGCCTTCAGGCTGGCCTGAACGCTCTCTTACAATGGCCCCCATTGTGAAGGATCAAATCAGAAAGACTCTCGCTTGCTTGTACCCCAGCTTAAAGGTTTGTTAGTGAAACATCAATCAGAAGCTTCAAAGAACAGGCGGGTGTAATTTGATGGTGGGAAGAGTAATGATAATAACACTTAGCTATGGGGCTTTGGTGACTTAAAAACAAGTCGGTTTGGGACCTGGGCTATGTTGAGGTTATTTGAAAGCAAATGTAGAACTTGTTTGTCTTCCAGTGATTCATGGGTATACAGGTTTGTGGCGTTTCTGCTATATTCCTGATTAGAAGAAATGACTTCTTGAGTAGCAAAGGATATCTGGACAATGTCAGACTACTACAAGTTGTGCTGAGCCAGTTTAAAATGTAGCACAAAACTTTTAGTGCAAAATACAGTTTACACTTTGTGTTAACCAAGTGGCTCCCACATCAATCCTATTTATTTGTTCGTGCTGTTTAAAAGGTTCGCTGATAAACATGCACATTATCCAGAGTTCTTCCTACGTGAGGCGAGGTTTTAATTCCTAATCGAGTACCACTCCCAAACTCTCCTACCGCTGGCACAGCCCTCATTATCCTCATTTGAAAAGAATACATTACCAGTTAGAGACACCAGAGAGACCAAGGTGAACCAGAGAGCTCATATCCATAAATCAGCAACATTAATATGATTAATCCAGATCCCTGATGTGGAGAAGAGGCTTCTACTATAATTGTACTGCAGACAGTCTGCAGTTGCTCTGCTTTGTAGTGTCGGCCATTTGGATACAGGATTTACACAGGTTATTCCTCTTGGATTCTGAGAGGTAGAAGGACCTTTCTTTTTTTAAGGATTAGTCGGTAAATCTTCATCTTACACGCGATTTAGACTTTCCAAACGTCAACGATGACTGAAAGTAAGCAGAGCGTCATAGCTGTTAGATTGTATTTGGTCTTCCCAGTGTCCATGGCCATTTCTGGAAGATCATCCATGGAGCTTTGTTGTTGAGCTTTTCTAAACACTTCTGGTGTCCAAGCAAACAATTGAGCTTGAGTCAACTTCAGCCAAATATCATCACTTTGGATAAGGAAGACCGTTATGATCGAGAACCATTTTCAATCTTCTTTGGAGTGAATCTTTGTTCTAGCAGGACTTAACTTGAACCATGTTTCTTGTCAATCTTTATTTGTCATTCAACACTATAGTTTAGTAAGCTGTTGGCTCGTGCTTCTTAAGGGCTGGCTTTTATTAACGACACTTCTTTTCAGTGTTCAACTGCAATGCTGTGTCGCTCCATCCTGCCAGTGGTTTCCACCAAAGTTACTGGAGCCTGACAGAGGTAGTCTCCCAGCAGTGGTCCCCCTAAAACAGCAGCATCTGTGTCTGCTAGTCCCTACCTCCTTAGATATGCCCTACCTGGTATACTCTGAGGATTAAGTAGGTTTGTTACTGGCCAATCCCCTCCCTCCTCAACTGTACATTCATGGTTTAAAGCAGCTGTTTTCCCCTACGCTGATATACTCCACATCTGTACTATAACTGCACGCCAGAGGAAATGGAATGGCCGAGATACTTTAGGGGAGAGAGGGGAGGCAGGATCCAGGGGTCAAGGGTTAGGAGGGAGAAAGAGAGAGAGACGGTGGGAAGGGTTGGGAGGCTGGGGAGGAAGGTGTCTGGAGGGGGTCAAAGTTGGGGAGAGAGACTGTGGGCTGGTATTTGGGATCTGATGCTTTAACCGAGCTGCACTGAATAGGAAAGCAGGACAATCTCTGCATTTGCACTACGTGGACATATGTTCAATATAATTTTGAACATATTTAAAATATACAGTGTAAACATATCAACTGTTTATACTGATGAATTGTTTCAGGATCCATTCAAAGCCAAACAAAGTAGTGGACTAGGGAATCTATGAGGAGGGGTGTTTTTGTTCCTCTATGCGGCTTGCGGTTTGCTGACCTCTGAATGTCGGAGCGTTGAAACCAGAGCCAGCACCCATGGTTCCGATCCTCTGTGGTCTGAGTGACTCCTGCACCTCTGAATGCTTCAGTTCCACTGCTCACAGGCCATCTCTGTTGGTGTTCTGCTAGGGCTTTCACCTCAGAAACAGTAGGAAACCCTCCTGCTCCACACAGGAACAATAACACACGTGGAGCCCATATATCATAATACGTGCTGGTGCTCGCACGGATGTGTGCCCCTCTCAAATCATATTTGAAATGTTAAAAACGGATCTGTAGCACAGATCACATTTTACAAATTGGTCCGGGCAACTTGATCTTCACTTTAAGGGGTTAAATAAAGGCTAATATATCCGGGTCCTAGTTCAAAGTGGCCTCTTAGCTCAAATCTGGTTGCTTGGGGAGACAGATTGCTCTAGCTTGGGGAGCGTTTCTATAATTGTGTAGTTCTGTAATGACCCCAGGCCAAAGTGACGTTACAAAAACAGGACTAAATCAGAAATGGTCTACATTTTTGTCTGACAATTAAAGGCTCAAACACATTTGAGTCAGCCATAAGTGGGAATTTCGGCCATGCCAGCCTTTACTTTGGCTAGGAAGTCTGTAGCAAATGTGTTATTTTATGTCCGTCAAGGGGTGAGAGGGGCCGCCTATGGGACAACAGCATCATTCCTGAGGCTGTTTTGATTTATTAATCAATTTAATTTCCCCTATGAGAAGAGAAGCACTGTTAGACATATTGTTCCCATTGAAATTCTCATGCATGGCACATCACTCATCTGACCTTGACACTGGGAAAACAGACACGATGAGTGTTGTAGAGCAGGCCAGCCCAGAGCTGATCTCCTACACAGCGCAGTGTGGACAACCTAAGGAAAAGACTCAAGGCAGCGGAGGGCTTGTGGGTGTTTGTCTGTCCACGCCCTCAAGGATTACAATGATGACATCACCGGGTCAAGATCAGGGTGACAAAGGTGTGACTGGTATGTTAGGTCAAATGGTTATCTATGTCCTCGGGTTTGAGGCAAACACAGCTCTTTTTCCTCTCCGTTTGGCAGTTGGCTTGTTGTTGGCAGCCAATGACAAGCGTGTACTCACGCCATAAACGCACAACTTAACAAGAAACCTTGTGAGAATCCAGAAGAACACCAGTATTTCATATTATTGAAATACAACCCTATTGTATTAATAGGGTTGCATTGAAATGACATCTAACTTGCATTTCATACTATGATCAAACACCCTGCTATAGTATGTGGCTGTGGACTAGTACAGTAGCTGTTAGTGCAGAGGGTAATATATTTTCCAATCTAAGGGTTGAAATGGGGATCAGATGTAGACTCTCTCTGGGTCACTGGTGACTCACGAACATGAACTCTCGTACAGTAAACCCTTCTGTTTTCTCGTCCTGGTGAGTCACCCTTTGACTGGCACTGTTTCTTTGAATGCTTCGAACAAGGACAGCACTTTCTTTTTCTTTTCTTTGTTTTGGTCTCACACAGGCAAGTCTTGAGGCTAGGCCAGTCAAATATCACGCCAGAATTGTGAAACTTTGAGGATGAAAGGATATCCTGTCAAAGTGGTGTGAACACAATTTCAGAGCGATTTGCAACAAGGGCTGACACTTTTCTCTTTGTTTACACTTCAGACACTTCAGGTTTGATCAATATTTACAGTGGTCAATAGGAGACTGTTACGCAATCTTCTTCAAGGAGTACCCCCTGTTCAATCATGTATAAGCTAAACGTGTAAATGGATTCAAACAGAATGTAGATATGACACTTATTTGAATTTTTTATCTCCTAACATTCACCCATGGCTGCCTCATGACATTCCAAGTTCTGAATGTTCTAAGCAGTGGAATGATCTGTCTAAATAGATATTTGATAGAATTCCCTGTTGCTTGTACTTTGTATATTTTTTTTAAAACTGTTACTCTGAGTGCTGTACTGTACCCTGCAGCGGTTGCGAACACCACTGCGGGACAAATAAAGGATTATGTTATCTTATCTGTCAAAGACCACTTTGCTTCCTTTTTTTCTCCCTTCAGTATCCTGCAGCCTTGATGAACCTGGGAGCGATTCTCCACCTGAACGGTAAACTACAGGCTGCAGAGGCCAACTACCTCCGAGCCCTGCAGCTGAAGCCAGACGACACCATCACCCAGTCCAACCTGCGCAAGCTATGGAACATCATGGAGAAGCAGGGCCTGAGGACCACAGGGCCCTGAGGCGGCTGCAAGCTCAACAGCCTAGCCCACCGTCTGTGCACCAAGCTTGGGGGAGGATACTGCCCCATCCCCCTGCTTGTCTCTGAGGAGCGATGGAGGGAGGAAGTAAGGAGAGAGGGTCAGCGTAGGCCTTGACTGGCATCCGCCCCAGCTCTCCCCAGGCAAGAAGGAACTCTGAGGGGCTGGTCCTTGTGAAGCACGCAACACTTGGATGCCTTTCTAGAAACCTCCTTCACAGGACCTGTGATTCTTTATCAGAACACTTAACTTGAAGAAGGCCATAGATACATACTTGAAATCTAGTTTTTTTATAATTGTTTCATTTTGATGAATAAATATGTCGTTTAGGGCAAAGTCTGTCCAGGGGCAGTGCAAGTTTCAAAGCTGAAGAAACGATGAAAGCCCATGAACGTTCTGAATCTGAAGGAAGAGCAGTACATTAGATATTATTTCACTTCTACAACCACTTAATGAAGTATTGGTCAAAACTTCTGTGCACATAAGTGGAAGATGAGGCAAATAATTGGAAGTAACAGGATTAGTAGCTTTGCTTTGACCATTAACTCAAAATTAGGTTATAAGGCAATATTTCTGGAAACTGAATTTAATCAGCTGAATTGTTTCACATACTTCCTATGTCAAACCAATCCATATCTTCCATATCTTTAAATTTAATAGCAGCGTAGGTAGCATGTTGTTGAAGAGTGATTACAGATAAAAGGGAAACAGATTCAATTGACTTTTGATACCTTTTTAACTAGAAAATTAAATAATCCCAAAGTAATTTTAAGGATTTTCTTTCTTTTTGTATCCATTAATGTACACGTGGTGTTTATTTAAGAAAACTTTTGTAATTGTCAGTTATTTTCTGTTTTGCCTTAATATTCGAAGGTGCACAACTAAACAACATTAAACATTAAGCTAAATGTAGCCGAGATATGAACTCAATCTTTCCCATGACTCCATTGAGCTTTGAAGCAGATTGGTACAGTATGATAACTTGCTCCTTTGCGTGCAACTGGTGTTTCCTTGGGTACTAAAGCTGCTCTTAGAGGTTGGGTACAGTCAGATGTTATGAACTAGGTACTAGTGTTCACCTGCTTCAACTGATTTAAGGTTCAGCCGGTCTATGAGCAGAGAGAATGGGCTGTTCTCTTCCAGATACAGACTCATGTGCAGATATCTGATGAACATTAGAAGATAAAGACCAAAACAATCTCTTAACCGGTTCTCGTAACCAAATAGCAATCTCTAACCCAAGCACTCCATTTTTATAACGATGCACAGCCATAGTATGTCTGAGGGAAACCTTAACTGTAATACTTTTTGGTCATGTTCATTTTCTTGTATTTGTTTGTGTAAATTAATCGTAATATATGATTCAAGAAGCGACAGTTGCTGGTGTGACAGATCTGCAGTCAGACTTGAGGAGACTCAGGAGGCTGAGGGCTCTACAAGTCTGGTTTAGGTCCTGATCGAAAGTAATTGGAAGCATTTTGCCCTTACCTCTTCCTGAACTAACATTTCAGTTTTATACATTCTTTCTATTTTGTTGTTGTCAGCATATCAAAACACAGTTCATTGATAGATTATTTTACGTACATGGGACTATTAAAAGTCCTCTTATGGCATTGTATTAGGGTGTCGGAGGGATGTCCATCTGTCCTCAGACAGATATCTGCCTTGTCTATGTCTTTACTACATATGAGTTATTTATTTGTGATATAAACCAGCTGGAACTGTGTTTCAAATCTGTAATTAAGAAAATGTTCAGTAACAGTCCATCACAGACAATATGGTGCAACTACAATTGACCCTTTTGGCTAATACCTAAATATACACATTCATTTTTTAATTTTATTTTTCTTGAAGGAATATTTGAGTCAGATTATTTTTTATAACCCTTTTGAATGGGATTAAATGAAGGATAGGATCTGTACACTTCATAAGTGGTCTAGTACAGTGCTTTGTAAAGAGTTTGTTTGTATTCATGGAAGTCACGTTGTTCCTACAATAACATTAAAACCCCTCCACCTGTTGTGTACCTGGTGTCTGTCGATAGGAAAACACTAGTTATTTGGTATTTCACAAGGTTTGATGATGGGTTTCAGTACAGTTGGCTGTGAGTCTATCAGTTGTGGTGGTTGTGACTGTGTTAACACTATGATGTACATGGCTAAAATCACCCCTTTGGATGTAACAGTAAAAGTTTTAGTCGGATAATCACCAGTCCTTTGTACAAACGCACACACATCTCACATCACTTTTCTCCTTTCTCTTGTGTCTAAACTGTTCATGAAAAAATTGGTGTGACTGAAATCGGAAGCGTTTAATTCTATGTCTCTGCTCAGGGATTTCAAAGCAGTGGGTTATTGCAGAATATGGCTCACAGAGCACTCAGAGAGTTTAGTAAATTAAAGTGTTATTTTTGGAAAGTTGTTGTATTTGTATAAATGATCACAATTTGTAGCCTTTCCTTTTTGTATTACGAAAAACAAAAACAATGTGCCAGAATAGACTTTCCCAATGTTGCTTTTCCACAATAAAATTGTGTTCTGCTTTCATCAGTCTGCTAGTGTTCTTCTTCTCCAGAGCCTGCCTGTCGGTTCTGCACAGTAATCCGTACTGTCCGTACGCTTATCCACCCATGGGCGTCGTTAGCCCTGTTTTAATGTTCTCGTCGTTAGCCCTAAAATGTTCTTCAGCCCACCTAAATAATTATCGGGATTATTTTGGGCCGCCGATGAAATACGATAATTAATAACAATATTTTATTTTGAAAAATTACCGGATGCTCTCGGTTAAATGTCGGTAACTTGAACGTCTAACATGTAAAAACGAAAAACGAGTAAAACAAGACGAGACGGACGTCTTTGGGAATCGCTGGCTAGCTCCCCCCCCCCCCCCCCCCCCCCCCCCCCCCCCTCCCCGTCGACAGAAAATGCCAGGGGCTAAGCCCCCCTTCTCTTTCAATCCTAGAAACGTCCCTGTATCCACCTCTTATGACTAGCGGATCCCAGACTTAATAGGGTGGTCTAGCATGCTGTGGAACAGGTTTTACACCGCATTTAAAGTTTTCCAGCAAATTTGCTAAAAAGTGTCATAAACTCAGCTCAAACGGATCTCGTTGACTTTCATCTTTCGTTCGACACCAAGAGCCATGTAAATATTACCACATGGTAGAGTAGCGCAGTCTGTACATCTGCTTGGTGTGTTTCCTTCTCCGTCGCCACTGAAGCCCCGCTGACAAGCAGAAGGCCCTACCCTGAGAAGGAAGAGGTTAGCTTTGTGATGGCTCTCACATGTGCACCGGCCCTGGCTGCTCCGCAAGCTGAACTCGCCATGGGGCCCCGGGGTTACTTATTGATTCGGAATGCGCCAAGGCTGTGGACTGTCCGTTCCATTTGGAATTTCATTTCCAGAACGCAGGTGTGCCTCTCTTATCTTGAATAGTGATCAAACATGCTAGATAGGAGGGCTATGAAAGCACGCACCAAAATCAATCTGCCTCTTTCTCAGGCTTTACTTTTAACAGGCACCACTGTTCCTTTCCCTCACAAATTCCAAACATATCATCTACTGTCTTGCATGTCAAATATATGTAATATACACAGATTTCCAGGACTTTTGTTTGCCTGAAATCTTAGTTCTCTGGTAGAATCTACCTTAAACAAAAGTGGTGGGATAGAAATGTAAACAATCATCTCTTTTTAAAACAATAAACCACGTTTTAAAACAATTACCAAGAATATTCATTCACAGACCCTAAATTCTAATGCAATTACAGGGACTTTGCTGAACCATATGAAGCGTTTTTAATTCACTGAAAGACTGCACTATAGCTTTATAGTTTAGGATAAATCACCTATTTAGTTTCTCCAAAGGGTACGCTCAGGCAAAGCTGGATGACCATCACAAAACCGTTCTCCAAAATGTTCTCACCAAAAACCTCTTAACTCCCCCCAATATTTTCCATCACATTGATATTCACATCTCATACAATCTGATTTCCTGCTGCTCTATCAATAAATGCACATTTTTATCAGCGCATTAAGCATTAAGTCATGGATTCCCTGTGTCCAGCACCCAAGGAAATAAATAACATCTGTCTTGCATTTCCCTGACCCACTTCATCATGTTACGATATTGCCTCTTGCATCCAGGAGCGCCCCCCGCTCTGGTGAAGCGAGGTCTTACCGTTTCCTTATGAGGGTATTTTTCCTATTATGTTGTTATATGGCAAATCTGCCAGCTGTTATCAAGCAAATATTTTGCGGAATGTTCCGTCGACCTATCGCGGCTTTGATCTGAGCGGCGTGGGCCAGGCGCTTGAAGCGAATATGCCGAGTCTTTGCAGCAGATCGCTATGCGTGACGCGGCAAAGTCTTCCTCTCTGGATTGCAGAGCCGATGTTATTGCTTGATAGAAGAAGCATTAAGATGAGGATCATGTGGAAGATGCCTGACTCAACAATAGGGCACCTACCTCTCCAAGACACTGTTTCATATTATTGAAGAGGGCTTCTTTTTTTCTTTTCTTTTTTATCTCTGAGAAGGAAATTGTCTTTCCTTCTTTAGTAGTTTGTTCTAGTGAGATATACAGTATACGCTTCAGGTATCTGTGCTGTAACCAGGCTGCTGCTGTAGACTAATTAAAGAACCCGAAGGTCCTTGGTATTTATAGCACTGGAGGTCATGAGGAAAGATGCCCCTTTTTTACCGTATGCTTTAAATCGTAGTGAGAGGTTTGTGAAAACCAAAACATATATATTTGAAACAAAAAGAAACTGTATGGACACAGTCCTAAAAACTTGTGAATCAAGTTTGGTCCAGCCTAGGATGCAATAGTGACAGTGAAAAATACAGCATACCATACTGATGCTGTACATTCCTTTCGAATGGCATACTTTAGGCCTCCATCTGTTGAATAATTAAATGACACTTTCCGTACATTAAAAATAAATCCATATAAGAGCAGAGGAGAGTTAAGAGTCTTAACTCCTGTATCACTATATATCAGAAACGGGCACATGTCCTGAGTTCAAACCTAAACTGATTGACCACATTGTTGGAAACATGAAACGTTCAGAGTAATTTGTTTTTGTATCTATGCAGTCTCTCCCCCCCCCCCCCCTGCAGTTTTCTTAAGACCAGCGCTCTTCTTTTTCTCCACACGAACACTTTCCTCTCTCTTTCTTCCTTTTTTGTTCTCTCTCAGTCCCCCTGTCAAATTTGCACAGACTCGCACTCACGTGCACAGCAGGAACCCCTGCGTGCTTCCCGGTGTGAGAGGGAGTGACAGTGAATCAAACCGAGTAATCGCTTTCCTGCTGATGCTGTGACCTGCTGAGATGCATAAACCTTGTTTGAATACCTAATCATTTATTCCAGGTGAGTCCCACTTTGGGGCCCTTTGTTAGGGGCCGTCCGTTCCCTGCACAACCAAAGTATTGTGTATTGTGTTCCCTCGGGAGGTGTTCCAGGCATGTTCCACCGGGAGGCGGCCCCGGGATAGACCTAGGACACGCTGGAGGGACTAGGTCTCTCGGCTGGCCTGGGAACGCCTCGGGATCCCCCCGGAGGAGCTGGAGGAGGTGTGTGCGGTGAGGGAAGTCTGGGCTTCTGGGCTAAGCGGAAGATAATGGGTGGATGGAGTCCCACTTTGAGACAATTCATTATTAAGGGTTTGAGATTCTATTAACATTACATTGACATTAGTAATTTAGCAGACTCTCTTATCCACAGCAACTTAGATCGAGCATAGGGACACATTATGCAGATCTGTTTTAAAAGGTTGCTTTTAAACAGTTTCGGTAGTCAAATATGTGGATTTTCATCCAGTTAAATAAACCAGGCAGATGCTCGGTCAGTCTAACCTGCAGGCAATCCTCAGCTCACCTCTGACCCCCTGCACTCAGGGTTGGCCATGACTCTGGAGGCTGCAGCCACACTCCCAAGATCCCTGCCTCTTCGGGGGCACGGTGGCAGAGCGGTTAGTGCTCTCGCCTCCCAGCAAGAAGATCATGAGTTTGAATCTCGTGTTCGACCATGTTCTCTCTGGGTGGAGTCTGCATGTCCTCCCTGTGTTACCGTGGGTTCTCTCCGGGCACTCCGGCTTCCTCCCACCGTTAAAGACATGCACGTGGTAGGTTAATTGGACATTGTGACAACAGAATTGTCCCTATTATACAGAAAAAGTAGGAAAACATCAACAACAACAAAAAGATCCCTGCCTCTTCAAAATGTCCGCCTGGTACTCCAGCCCACATGCAGCCCCACAATGCCCAGGGGCCTCATGAACACCGGGGTCACCGGGGCCAGCGCCGGAGCAAGTTGGCTGCTGATCACAACAGCTCTGTGACTTATTTTCCTTCTTTCACTGTAGTTATTTAAGACTACAGTTATTTCTGTATATATTTTGTACATATGTTTATTAAGGCGTGCACGATAAAACCCGCCACTTTTCCGGACTTTTTCACTGCCTCATCTGCAACTTTATTTACTTTTTGTGTCGCGATGTGTGTCGGATCCACGCTGCCTCTTGTCCGTATCGCCTACAGCAGAGATCAGCTACTGCAGTTGAACAAAGGCGTGCCTGCCCCTCCCGGAGATGTACATCATATTCCGGCCGAAATACGAAGACGGACTCGCCGAGGCAAAAAAAGCCGGTCGGAAGGTACAAGAGAGAAAGGCATGCTCGCGCTCCCCTCCATCATCATGGGGAACGTGAGATCGCTCCCTAACAAGAGTGACGAGCTGGCAGCGTTGATCAAACACCAGCGGGAGTATAGAAAGTGTGGAATCTGAGACGTGGTTAACCCCTCAAATCCCAGACTCTGCAGTCGCACTGGATTACTTTCACCTGCTGAGGGCGGACAGAACGGAGGGCAGTGGTAAGAGGAGAGGAGGAGGCCTGGCTGTGTTTGTTAATGAGAGATGGTGCAAGCCAGGACACTGTACAGTGAAAGTGGAGATGTGTAGCAAGGACATCGAACTGCTAGCGGTTAGCATGAGGCCCTTCTACTTGCCGAGGGAGTTTACACAGGTTATAGTGATAGCTGTGTATGTTCCCCCCTCTGCTAAGGCTGACACTGCCTGTGACACACTGCTCTCAGTTACCAGCGGACTACAGACACAGCACCCACAGACCCTCTTCCTCATCTCTGGAGACTTCAATCATGCTCCACCCTCGTCTGTGTTACCAACTTTTACACAGTACGTCACCTGCACTACCAGGAACAATAAGACTCTGGACTTGTTTTATGCCAACACCAAGGAGGCTTTTTCTGCATCCCCCTGCCCCCCCTTGGCAGAGCTGACCACAACATTGTCCACCTACAGCCTGTGTACACACCCTTGGTGCACAGACAGCCTGTGGAGCGGCGTGTGTCGAAGAGGTGGACTACTGAGAGCGAGGAGGCTCTGAGGGACTGCTTTGACACCACGGCGTGGTCTGAACTCTGCAATCCACATGGGGAGGACATCAATGCCATTACTGACACTATCACATGCTACATCAACTTCTGTTTTGAGAACACCGTGCCCTCCAAGAAGGTACGGTGCTTTGCTAACAACAAGCCATGGATTACCCCTGACATCAAGGTTCTTCTGAAGGAGAAGATGAGAGCTTTAAAGTCAGGGGACAGAGAGGAGCTCAGGACTGTGCAGAAGGAACTGAGGAGGATGATCAAACAGGGCAAGGCCAAATACAGGAGAAAGATGGAGGTTCAGCTTCAACAGAACAACTCGAGGGAAGTTTGGCCTGGCCTGAAGACCATTTCTGGGTTCAACGCACCCCTCCCCCAGGCTGAGAAGGATCTACAGTGGGCAAACGACTTCAACTTGTATTACAATAGGTTTAATGACTCACCCATTGCCCCCCCCCCCCCCCAGCTGCTGCCTCTAGCCCCGTCTCCTGGTCAATGCCCTCCTCCCCCATCAGCCCTGCCTGCACCTGGCCACACCCTACATTCCATGCATTCCACTAACCCATCACAACCCCATGGACTCTCCGTCACCCACCCCCCGTGCTCCCCCCTAGTTTTCTCGCCCGGCCAAGTTAGGAGAGAGCTGAGAAAGATCAATGCGCGAAAAGCAGCTGGTCCGGATGGAATTAGTCCCAGGTTCCTGAAATCCTGCGCGGACGAACTGTGCGGGATCATGGGGCAGGTCTTCAACCTCAGCCTCAAGCTGAGCAGGGTACTACTGCTCTGGAAGACCTCCTGCCTGGTACCAGTGCCTAAGACACCGCGGGCTAAGGACCTCAGAAGCTTCAGGCCAGTGGCTCTCACATCACACATGATGAAGACACTGGAGAGGCTGATTCTGGGCCACCTCCGCTCTGAGGTGAGCTCAGAGATGGACCCGCTGCAGTTCGCTTACCGACCTGGAATCGGGGTGGACGACGCATTGATCTTCCTGCTTCATCAAGCTCTCACCCACCTCGAGAGGCCTGGCAGTGCTGTGAGGATTACCTTCTTCGACTTCTCCAGCGCGTTCAACACCATTCAGCCAGTGCTTCTGAGGGATAAGCTGGTGCGGGCTGGTGTTGATGTACCCCTGGCCGACTGGACCCTGGACTACCTCACAAATAGACCCCAGTTTGTGAGAACCAGGTATGGTGTGTCTGATCTCCTGACCTGCAGTGTGGGAGCCCCACAGGGGACGGTGCTTGTGCCCTTCCTCTTCACCCTCTACACTGCTGACTTCAGACACAACTCGGAGGGCTGTGTCCTGCTCAAGTTTTCCGATGACTCCGCCATCGTCGGACTGATCAGTGACGATGATGACACGGAGTACAAGCAACTGACGCAGGACTTCGTAGACTGGTGTCAGCCGAACCACCTCCTCATCAACGCGGGCAAGACCAAGGAGATGGTGGTGGATTTCCGCAGACACCGACCTCCCCCCCCACCTGTGAACATCCAGGGAATGGACTTGAGAGAGTGGAGTCCTATAAGTACCTGGGTGTTCACCTGAACCACAAACTGGACTGGACTCACCACACTGATACACTGTACAAGAAAGGTCGGAGCCGGCTGTACTTCCTGAGGAGGCTGAGGTCTTTCGGAGTGCAGGGGGCACCCCTAAAGTCTTTCTACGACTCAGTGGTGGCCTCTGCCATCATGTACGGTGTGGTCTGCTGGAGCAGCGGCATCACTGAGAGGGAAAGGAAGAAGCTGGACAAGGTCATCAAGAAGTCCAGCTCAGTCCTGGGCTGCCCTCTGGACTCAGTGCAGGAGGTGGGTGACAGACGAGTCCTGGCAAAGCTGACAACCATGCTGGACCACGAGTCACACCCCCTGCAGGACACACTGTTCGCTCTGGAGAGCAGCTTCAGCAATAGGCTGATTCACCCGCGGTGTGTGAAGGAGAGATTCCGCAGGTCCTTCCTTCCTGCTGCTGTCAGACTGACTATTACCTTCACTACCTCACCACCGTGCAGTATTACTGTTTATTACTCTTTTATTGTATCTTTATCTGTATTATATTTTTTTGCTTTTATTACTTACCTCACTCACGTGCAATACTCATGTTATATTCATATTCTGTACTAAGTGCAATATTTCTACTTAACTTGCTTATTTTTTGCAATACTGTAATGCTGTAAATCTCCATTCTCCATAACTGTCTATATGTCTACCTAACTTATTTTTTCATCATACTCTATCATACTGTAATTCTGTAACTCCTCTGGAACAGTGCCTATGGATTGGCAGACCGGGGTGGTGGTTCCCCTATTTAAGAAGGGGGACCGGAGGATGTGTTCCAATTACAGAGGAATCACACTCCTCAGCCTCCCCGGTAAGGTCTACGCCAGGGTACTGGAGAGGAGAATCCGGCCAATAGTCGAACCTCGGATCCAGGAGGAGCAGTGTGGTTTTCGTCCTGGCCGCGGAACACTGGACCAGCTCTACACCCTCTACCGGGTGCTCGAGGGTTCATGGGAGTTTGCCCAACCAGTCTACATATGTTTTGTGCATCTGGAGAAGGCATTCGACTGTGTCCCTCGTGGTGTCCTGTGGGGGGTACTTCGGGAGTACGGGGTCCGGGGCCCTTTGTTAGGGGCCGTCCGTTCCCTGTACAACCGAAGTAGGAGCTGTGTTCGCATTGCCGGCAATAGGTCAGACCTGTTCCGGGTGCATGCTGGACTCCGCCAGGGTTGCCCTTTGTCACCGGTTCTGTTCATTGTTTATATGGACAGAATTTCTAGGCACGCCCAGGGGGCGGAGGGTTTCCGGTTCGGGGAGCACGGGATCTCATCTCTGCTGTTTGCGGATTATGTTGTCCTGTTTGCTTCCTCGAGCCGGGGCCTCCAGCATGCTCTGGAGCGGTTTGATGCCGAGTGTGAAGCGGCTGGGATGAGGATCAGCACCTCCAAATCCGAGGCCATGGTACTCGACCGGAAAAAGGTGGCTTGCCCCCTCTGGGTGGGTGGGGAGCCTTTGCCTCAAGTGGAGGAGTTCAAGTATCTCGGGGTCTTGTTCACGAGTGACGGAAGGACGGAACGTGAGATTGACAGGCGGATCGGTGCAGCGTCTGCAGTGATGCAGTCTCTGTACCGGACTGTCGTGGTGAAGAAGGAGCTGAGCCGCAAGGCAAAACTCTCGATTTACCGGTCAATCTACATTCCTACTCTCACCTATGGTCATGAGCTTTGGGTCATGACCGAAAGGACAAGATCGCGGATACAAGCGGTCGAAATGAGTTTCCTCCGCAGGGTGGCTGGGCGCTCCCTTAGAGATAGGGTGAGGAGCTCGGTCACACGGGAGGAGCTCAGAGTAGAACCGCTACTCCTCCATGTCGAGAGGAGCCAGTTGAGGTGGCTCGGGCATCTGTTTAGGATGCCTCCTGGACGCCTCCCCCGGGAGGTGTTCCAGGCATGTCCCACCGGGAAGCGGCCCCGGGGAAGACCTAGGACACGCTGGAGGGACTATGTCTCTCGGCTGGCCTGGGAACGCCTCGGGATCCCCCCGGAGGAGCTGGAGGAGGTTTGTGCGGTGAGGGAAGTCTGGGCTTCCCTGCTCAGACTGCTGCCCCCGCGACCCGGCCCCGGATAAGCGGAAGATAATGGATGGATGGATGGATGGATGTAACTCCTCAAGTGCAATAACTGCAATTGCAGTGCAATAACTGCAAAATACTGTAATTCTGTAACTCCTCAAGTGCAATAACTGCCTGCATGTCGACTTAACTTATTTATTTTGTATACTGGACTAAACCAGACTACTTGAATTACTTATTTTCTTATTTTCTTTTATATCTGACCTTATCGTGCCCGCCTATTGCTATTGCCATTGTTATTGCTATTGTTATGTTATTGTCATTATGTATATTACCCTGCAACTCTGTGTGCTGTACTTTACTTTGCTGCTGTTGTGAACTGCAATTTCCACCTCCTGGAGGACAAATAAAGGTTCATCTAATCTAATCTAACAACGTCGGAGAAATAGCAGGAAATAGCGCCCTGGTCACAGCGAGACACGATTGTGTCTTGGCTGCAGTGGTGGTATGGGGGTTTCCCTCTGCTCTGCTCGACAGCCCTGTGCATTACTGACACAGTGTCTGTTATGAGAAGCAGCAGGTGCGGCCGGGGAGGCTTATGAAGTGGGCATCAGGATTGATTAGTTCCAGCCAGGGAGACGGATGTAGGGATCCAGCAGAGACTGTCAAAACAAGAGGCGCTCCTCCAGACTCCCAGGCAGCTGGCCTTTCATTTCAAGGGAAGACGGAGGGCCTTGTGGAAGGGGAGGGGCTTTAGGGAGCGTGCTTGTTATGGCCCCAACCGTAGACTCCTCATAATGAGGGCATCTGGGCTGCATCTGTCCTGCAGGTGTGCCACCTGTGCTATGGTCAGTGGGACCTACACATCTGTTACTTCCAAAGAAGACAGTGGAATTAGACGTCTCCCCAACCCTGACGCTCTCTTTAACCTTACTTGGACTATGTTGGAAACATGTGGTGAAAAGAAGATAGCGAGAACGTTCTCCAGAGTTGTTTTGGTGTACCCGGAGAACCCAGTAACCGTGTGTGTTATCAGTTGCATTGATAGTTTTTTTTTTACATTTTATTTTTCTTCAATGTCTCAAAGAATAACTTGTCTGACCTTTTCTGTTGTCTTCGCGGTCTGAAAAACAGTGTTACAGAAATAAATATCCTCTTTGTTTTTACCATGAAGTTGTATATACATTTCATACGCGATGAATTGAGCACTATTGCCTATTGAAAAAGGCTCCCAAAATGTGTTCTGAGTAGATATTCATCAAACTGCCTTTTTAGCACCTTGTGTTTAAAACCGAGCCAGTCACGTTGTAAAGCCTCTTCCTGCATACGGTGTTAAACTAACTGTCTGGGTCGTGGCTGTGTGGTTTGAACAGGAGCCAGCACACCTTACGCTGCCCTTCATCATACATTTAGCTGCCTTGTGAACGCACACAAATTGACGGAGAGGCCACGATGGTGGGGGGGGAAATGTGGAAGGTATTTTAGGAGTGTACGTCTCCGGTTCTTTGCCTTCACTCCCCATTACGCTCATTAACGTGCTGAAAGGGGACCTGCTATTTTTGTGAGGGTGCTGCCGGTCCCTCCTGGACCCCCAGAGTGGAACCGTACAGCTCGTTATTTATCCAGAAAGTGGTAGGATGGCTGATTGGACTCCTCAGAGACCCATTAGAGCCGACAGCTTGTCCTAGCCCAACACTGCCGCCATCCATCATGCAAATGTGGAACGCGGACAGTGCGAGTCTATTCCAGCCTGTCACGTTCAGAACTCTGGACACCTGAATGCAAAGAGCCCCACCGAAATAGAACACCGGTTGGGGTGAGCGTGAAGGTGCAACAGGCCTCATATCAGAGAGAGCTCCGCTAGCCAGCTTTGACACCCCGTAGCCCTGCCCTGCTCCTCGGCTTTGTGCGGTAGCTGACACAGGTAGTTCTTGGATGCAGAGCAGGCTGCATGATATTCTATCCCCGTCCCTCTGGTGAAGGAGGTAATTTGCAAATGGGCTTCAGAATGTTGAGCGCCAGGGTTCCGGGGGCCCCTGACAGTTCTGATAGGAATTCCGATGGAAAGTTCTCAAAAATCTGTGGTTTTGGATGAGGACCAGTGGGTCTGGAGAATTATGGAGGCATTTCTGGCTGATATAAACAGCCAGCCTTGTAGTTCTGCAATGTTTCTGGTTGACTTAGGGAATAGGCTTTTGCTGATAAATAGGATTTTTCAGAACGACAGGGAGTTTGTTCGCAGTCACCTTGTTGATAGCACCTTGTTTTCACACATGCTGGCGATGATGTGCTCCACTTCGAATTGACAACACCTACCCTTTCAGAACTGGACTCAAGGATTTCCTTTCACCATTTTCCACCATCTCAAAATTTCTCCAGTCGGCAACAGCAAACGTTTGAGACCTGATAAGCGTTAGTGTTGCCATTCTCTTGAGATTGGAAGTGGACTTGCGGAGGGGCAGAGCTACTATGTGTTCACTGTGTGACATCGATGGAGCGCATATTTTATATTTAAAAATATATAATTATTTTTTATTGTACAGGAAACATCTACAATTGAAACATTAACAGGACTGCAAAACAGCGAGAGACTGCAAAGTCAGGCAAAGTGTCCACATTTTATTTATATTACAAACATCCCATAGTTTCCACACTTGCCTGATTGTAATCAGTGCCTTTCACTAAAAAAAATTGTATCACGGTTTGATATCTCCATCTCTGCAGTGAGGAGGGAAAGAGCTTCCACACACTGCTGGATAGAATGGCCCAAACACAGGCCTGTATCAGGCACGCCAAGCTACCGCTCACACATCAACCGACGTGAAGCTCCACATCAACCGACTTGGGAGGGATTTCAACAAGGCTCAATTGACACTAACTGTGACAGTTCTCATAGTTGTGTAACAGCTGTGGGCCAGTTTAAAAAGGATTCATTATTTTGTAAAGGAAGGAAAAGTTGAGAGCCATAAACAAGATTCCTTCATTTTCCTTGATACAAATAAATAAATAAATGGAACACCCACGATGATATTTTCCATTTTCGTTTAGTCAAAATATATTACTGTATGCATTTTTGGGAAATATAAATCTTGGCATTGTATAAACATGATTCAGCTTAATGTTCGTCACAGTTTTGTCTAAGTGGGAAAAGTCCACATCCTCGCTATGGAATATTTCTCAGTAAGTCTTCTTCTTTCTTACTTTACTGTACAGTAGGTATCATAAAATCAGCCATTAATAAATTTTTACATGAACATGTGAACTTTAATGTAAAATGTTTGGTATTTTCAAAATGTGTTGGGAGGGAGAGTGTCAGAGAGCACCCAAAATCTTGGAGCAATAATTACTTATGAACATATTTGCCCCCAAAATAAGTTAAGTTCTGGATTTAACTGTGCTGTTTAACTGAATGTGACTGGTGGTTAACCCTACTACACTAGCCATAAATCTGTCAGTGTAAAACTAGCTATATTTCTTCATTTGAGTGCTACACTGGGGTTGTAAGAATAGCTGCTCTCTCTACACCATCAAGCCCTCTTATGGAATGTTCAATGACTTCCTTGAAAATAGATAATTTTTCCTTTAGAGATCTTTCTTACAAATAGTCTAATGTAAGAGATAACGGTTGTTTGTTTCTGCTAGTGTGTGATGGGCATGACTTACTGGAATCACTCATTAAACAAACGGTTCTAAAAAGGTTTCAGGTAAAATGTGAAAGAAATCGGAGTTTGGATTCAAAATCTTTGTACTTGAGTTTGTCTTCCTCGCAGGACCCTCCGAACACAAACCATCATTTTAAGAAGTATGAAATAAGTTTTTGTATTTGTAGGTGTTATCCATTAAGGAATGGGGACCTTTATTGTTAAATCCCTCATTGGGACAGGACCACCAATCATTGGTGCTTAAATGCATAGAACAGGATTTCCTGTAGACAGAGCTTATTTTATAGAGTTTTGTTCTTCAAGGTCAAAGAACTTGGCCAGACACATCTTGACAGCAAATCTGGGAATGGAGAGACAAATGTTAACATGTTAAACGTGTGAAAGATCGCCCATAGAAGTCCTTTTAAAAGGCCCGCTCTGCTCTAGACGTTCTGCATGCAGTTCCAAATGTGGTTCGTCTGAGCAAAACGCCATCCATCCAACATGTGGAACACCATAGGGAGTTGTGTGGCTCCTCACTGTTTTCTGGAAGCTTCTTTCAAACCAGCGTAAGATTGCCTTCAAGCAGTGGCCTGTCTAAACAGTCCAAGGTGCATGCTCCAGTCTACTCCATTGCATGTTTGATAAGTATGTCAAATCGAATGTATGTGTTCTTTTCAGATATAAATTAAATCAGAGCAAAACGTGAATCCATATCTAACCATGCACTCTGTTGGTGAGAAACGTAACTCTTGTTTTGCCATCTCTGTGGGATCCGTTAAACTTGCACACTTCAATGGCCAGACATCAGAAAGGACGCACAATGTTTCAATAACGGCCGTCTGTTGCTGAGCTGGATCTTTATCAAAGCTATCTGTCAACATGCTCTCGTGCATAATACAGTACAGAATACTACAGAATGTCTGACATTCACAACTGGACAAGGCGTAGGAAGTGTGCTCACTTTCAGTATACCAGAGCGACATCATTTCTTTACTGACTCACCGGTGGCTCTCGGTGTACTTTCAAAGATAATGACATTTATATTAATGCGATCTGAGAACCGTACAATTAACATCAAGGGGTGCTGTTGTATCCACACCTGCAGGGAACTCTTAGAGGTGCAAACACAAGCCTCCGTGACACCTTCGTGACCAAATAGGTTCAGCAATAGACCGAACATTGTTAGTATTTGTTCATTGAAGTTGATCAACTTTTTCTGCCTCTAACAAGCACACGTGATGACAAGAGTCACATGATGCATAACGCTATAGGACATATGTTAATACACCCAGGGAGCTGTAAATCTGAACTCTAGCAGAGGTTGAGTAATGCGTCTTGATTTAAGTGACCTACCAGTTGTTGAACCCCTGACCTGAAATACATTGTCCAGAGTTGTGTCAGGGCGAAGCGAAAGCCAAAAAACGCTCTTCGCAATTATACACGGCCCACAACTTCCTGGACGAGATCATAAATTACAGTTGTTTCAGTTAGCTAAAACACTTGAGTTAATACAAGATCAACAGCAAATGACCCTTCAAATGAACATCTGTATACCATATACACAATGCTTTCCTCGGTTCGTATACATCATGGAGGCCACATGTGCAAGGTACCTCTAATGATTCATGGCTAGAAAGAGGCCTTATGAACACCCGATATATAAGCAAACTGAGGACCAGGATGGTTCGAATAAGTATGCATATGTGTGCAGTATGGGTAATGCGCTGTATTCAGTGATATGGAAGCCCAAAACTTCTCACAGACAGTGTCTGTTCGTTTGACCTATATAGGTAATTGAACATGGGGCCAGCCTTGTAGCCGGACTGAAACAAATGTACTAAATGATTCCAGTGACTACTTCATATTCTTTGCACGATCTAAAAACATTTTCAGAATAAATCATCATGTTTAATTGCGACAAAGGAGACGAGAGAATGGTCTCCATCTGCCCCGGCCAATACAGGCCTTCCTCTCTCTTATCCCTCTCCACATGCTTGAGGTTTGGACCATAAATAAACCAATCACAAGGAGATTATCTTACAAGTGAACATTTTGCAAACATTCTGGTACATCTGAGGGCTTGGATTCGGATGGCTGATACAGCAAGGGTTTGTTTCATGTTTTCTTTAAACTCAGTAAGAAGGTGGTGTGCACAACACCAGTGATTATGGATTTTTGCAGTGTAATCATGGTGTAATCACAAACTCTTTTCCACTGTCTTAATCCTACGTCTGTTGTGTGGATGTTTTTGGCATGACTTGCTTGTTTGTACCGCAGGAAAATGAGCTGAGGTTTGTTTACAGGTTGCAGAAGAGCTTTAAATATTTACAAGTGGATGTGCTGGATCTCAGTATATGGCATGCAGCTGAGTTAGCATACATTTAAAATACATTTAAAAGCTTAGTAAATAGCAGGGGACTAAGAGGAGGAAAGTCAAAATATCATCATTAAATAATTCACCCTGAACTGGAGTAATGTATTATCCCAGCATGTCCTGTGGTGGTGGGGGTGGTGTGAGGCAGGGGCATTGTGTTCTATACAGGAAGCTCTTGTCTTCTGCACAAATTCAACCCTTATCCACATCTCATTCATTGCACACAGCAATAGAGGGGAGACAAGCTGACCGCATACTGTGGATTTTTTCTCACTCCCACAGTATGTCATGGGTTTAGGGTCTTCTTCACCATTCAAGAAGACTGTTAGCTGTCTTTTCAAATTTGTTCTCTGTAAAGTAACTTTTCAAAGAACAATACTTTGATTCTGATAGCATATCAGTAGACGGGGAAGCGGGCAGACAAACATGGGTTTGGCTTCTTCATCAGAGCAAGTCTTTTCCCATTGGTTTCCAATGGTGTGAGCACCTCTGTTGTTCTAATCAAGGTATAGCGTAATGGACAGTCTTAGTGACATCATTGCTTTTCAGACCCGGGCTGTGTACATGAACTTGATCATGTTTTCCACGTTATGCCTTCAGTCTTGCCTAGATTGACAGTTATATGTGGGAGATCAGTGTGGGCAGTGTTTTAATGATGTGTACAAAACAGCACACCGGGACTACAGGATTCGCATTCCAGTCATCTCATGGCAAGACCACACCAACACTGGCATGGCTGAATTTCAGGCCTTCGTTAACCCAACTCTGCTCAGCAAGACTCTTCAAGCAAAACACTTTGTAGGTTTGTTGTGTGGAGACGATGATGATGAAGCTCCTCTACTCAGGTAACTGAGTTTGACCATGATTCACTTGTTCATTAAAACACACTGACTGTAATATCGAGTCTTTGTGGATTCTGAAATGGATCAGAGCACAATATTCTGGCAGTGGTTGAAACTAAATACAAGTTTATGGACATGGCGTTTGGCCTTCCTGTGCAAGTTTGCTGTGGTGAAGTAATTGATGCTGCATATAGTAAGGTTTCCCTTGGGGTCTTCATCAATCATCACTTTCCTCATTGGAAAATAGGACTTGGCAGAACAACATAATAGCAAAACAACAAACCACACTGTCACAGCGTCCCAAATTCATTCGCCGATAACAAGCCGAAACGAGAGGCATCCAACTATAACAATGTATCCAGCATTTTAGGAGGCTTGACGTTGTATAGTGAGAGCCTCGTACGCTAACGAAACTGAAAGCGAAGACAAATGAATAAAATCCTTTCCTGTTCGATCATTTAATGACAGTTATACGATGCTGCACCTGGGTGGGTGAATTCCAGCAAAAGTCTTAATTGACTTTGTCATTCATCACAGACTCTGTAGTCCAACAAAAGCAGCACCTAGACCTTATAGTGTGTTTGGTTTTCCATAACTTCGAGACGAACCCTCCGGAGCCTGTTCCTTCATCGTGAACAGTGTTTAGCCGTTACACTTAGACTCGGGGCCCTCCTGAATGATTCTTAGCAGAAGTTCTCTTTATTGCAAAGTCAGGGTGAAAAGTAAACATTTTAAAGTCGCTGGGATTTCGAGGGAGATCTCTGAGGGGCTATTTCACATTCTTCACCGGTGTTTCTAATTGTTGATTGTGGGACAGAAGTCCATGCAGCAGAGCGATTTATGTGGTTTATCTAAACGTGCTCAAACAATGGAGGAACAAGAACAAATGGTCTTTCTCATCAAATAATAAATTTGGAAGACAGACAGATAATCCTTGGAGAGCAGAGTAGGTCTTTATGAAGGTCGAATTCCAATTTCTATCATTGTAACATAGTGAAAATGGGCTCGATCATAAAAATTCAGGGAGATTGCTGTGTGGTCCTGTTGTTAGTGGATCTTTTAGATACTGTGTCTTGTTAGGTTATTGTAGATACTGCTGGTCGGGCCAATTATAATTCAAACCCTCTGAATAGGTTTCGCTGTCCCTAAAACAAAGACCCGGAGACAGCTTGAGTTTTCTCATTCAGGACCAGTCCCGCACCCCTCATTACATCCTGATTCAACCACTTCACAAACTCACTACCATTTATTCCAGAACACTGGTAAGTACAGAGAAAGAATTTAGAATGTGAAAAGATTCCAGTCCTTAACAATCTCTTGAATACTTTTGGTTCTTGCCCATAGGGATCTGTACAATTTAACTACGAGGGTTCCTGTGGACTTAAATGGTGCACCAGAGCTATGTAGCTCAGAGTGTGGGAAGATAAGTGTAATAACTTTCGCCTGAATGGGCCCTTCACTGGTAAACATCCAGCTAGTCGTTAAGAAGCATCAGCCAACCAAGCCCTCATTGAGAGAAGCAGGCCTGCAGGAGTCTCCTAATGAGGCAGCCTGCACGTCTCCAGCTAGCCGCCGATGCTAACTGCTGTGTGTGGACCCCATTCTCATGACTGGAGGCCACAGCCTATACCAGCTGTTATTATTCAAAGTGAAAGGAAGCCACAATTAATGACGCCATTATGCTAATCTTATTGCAGAACAGCTTGCCCGCATCCACTCCTCCAAAGTGTCAGTCCTGTTGAAGAATGTGTTGGAATGAAAGGAAGGCCCCCCACAGAATTAAACTATTCATCCTCCATACTTCAAGGTGTACGCACTTTCTGATTGGTTAACAAGAAAGCCAGGACAAGTAGAACATCCAGATATATTACAAATCATGCACGAACTTGATGGGGAAAAGAATTATATAATACTATAACAAACCACATACTTGCGGGTCTGTTCTTTCACATTAACCCCACGGTGTTCCATTGAGGATGGAGGCAGCCAATTTCATCTCCTTTGAAAGGTGAAACCTACAGAGAGAGTAGGTCCATTATCTTGTCAGTCAGTAGTGTCAGTGAAGACTGGTTCATGCATTCATCCAACTCCAGCGCCCTCTAAGCAGAAAACCCTCAAGATGGATCCAGTGCCGTCTTGAAGAAGGCATATGGTACACATCATTTCCCTCCATGGTGACAAATGGCTATTTAATGGAAGGGAGGGCCCAATTTTGTTCGCAGTTGCCACAACAGTTGCACGCTTTAATACCAAGGAAGAAGTGTGTATTTTTACTGCCTTTGCTAGTATCTTGTAATAGAGGACTATTTTTTTGCAGCATAGATGGTTTCCATTGATTTCCATTCTATGCAGACCATATACACTATGTCCACATCTAGTTGCTGAAACAATAACATCACCCTAAACAAGCTAATTAACATAGTTCCCCCTTTGAAATCGCATTATTTACCGTGCAAGAATTAGTTGTTTTCCCTTCCTCTTATCTATTACAGGGGACCCAGAGCATGGTCTACAAGGTGTATGGAAACCATTTAGAATCGGATTCTTGACTGATGTTTATTTCATTGTGTTTGTGAGTGGAACACAGCCAAGGCAGAACCACTTCACTAACAATCACTGTCAGCGAAGTCCAACAATAGCTACCCAGAGCCCGACTGTCTGCGGACAGAAGAAATGAATACTAACTACAGCCAGACAATTCAGCCTGTCTGTGTGAGGGTGGTCACTGTGGGGAAATTCAACTGACGACTTTACGGGTGATCTATCTCCTCAGACAATGCCAGGGTTGGCTAAATGTCTGCTCTTGTCATTCACCTGCCAGAGTATGACAAGGACAAAAAAGAGAGCGAGAGAGAAGGGGAACTTCCAAATGGCCGGGTTTCATTCTTCCATGGAGACGCTGATGCAGGCTGCTAAGGGACAACACTGGAATTACAAACGGGCTAGTGTGGTGTTTGTATAGTGACGACCAAGTCTTAGCATATTTACATACTCTTTGCCTAAGACAGAGAAATATTTACATATGTTAATAGGATGCTGATTATACGGCACTGCTCCTAAACTGTGTTCATTGTCTACAGATTCGCAAAATGTTTTACATCTGTGAAAAGATTTTTTAAATAGAATGAAATGACTATGGCTGATGTATTTAGGCATAGTCCAGCATTTGTGGTCTGATAAATTACAATATATTGCAGAAATATTGGATTTCGTCACTGCTTAGTGTCCACATTAATTAGAGAATCGTTCCAAGAATAACATATTGCATGTATGTGATTTATTGGTGTGGAAAATGTAATCCACCACATGCACAGACTATTAATTCTGTCCGATATTATGTAAAATATGATTTGTTAAAATCAGTATATGGAATAGTTTAACAAGCCTGATTTACGTCATCCACACATGGTTCATTATTAACAATTAATTTATCTTGCTCAGTTACAGATTGCACTGATCCCTCCCATGTTAGTGTAAATACTCAGATACTTCTACCGTAAGGTACCAGATCTTCACACGCACATCTCCACATACATCTCCAGCTGGATACTGCAGTGAATCAGGGATACCCGAAAGCTCGTAAACTAAAACAACAGATCCCAGATTGCTCTTTGTCTCAAACACCACTCACATTGAAGTGAGTATATCCAGGAGATGTGCTTTGGCAGTAGTATTTTTCCTTGCACAAATACAAATGAGACGTCTGAATTGCTCTACGTGGTCAAAATAAGTACAACCAATGTTTAATCTGGTGTGACGAGTGTCCCAGATGTTGTTAAATTGCTCTTCACAGCATGTTTCCTAACCTCTCTTGTCCATACCGGGGATCACGCTTGAGGTACTCCTGTCCAGAATCATAAACACTGATCTAGTCAGATGTGCCATGCGTGCGTGGGTGGTGTTTTTTATTCATAAATTAAACTCAGTTACATGAGGTCCAGCTTGTACATTCATTATAAGTGGAAAACACGACCTGGACATCCACAAAAATGAGCTCACATCCTGTCCCAGCATGCCTCAGTGCCACCTCCTCACTCAGTCAAAGCTATGGGTCACAAAAAACCCGACCAAGTGATTATTTTTTTCACGGCACGTCAACTGAACACCACAGCATTTATCATTCTATACCCGGAAGGAGGAAATCTAAGCCTAATTAAATTTAACGTTTGTACCTGGTGCGCATGTGTTGATTCTTAACGCCAGCCAACAGTGAGGATGGAAAAGTCTTACCGAGTTTTTATTTGAACTTTAAGTCCTTCTATTTATTTTCCTAAACATCCCTGAAATGTAACACATGCTGGTTAACCTACTGGCATTTCTACTTGGTGCGCATTCCATTTATCATCCACCAGATTAGTCCGATGTTTTATTGGCCATCTGAGCTAAAATCATCACTATTCGTCTCCTACCAAAACCCTTTGGTAAAACAACATCTCTCATATGTAGTAGCTATAATCTCAATTGCACAGCTGATCTCCAAGACATTGAGCCCTGCAATCTCATCACGGTTGAAGGAAAATGTGGTGGTTTGGGTGGCTGTTTTGTTGAATGAGCTTCTTTTCTTCAGGTCTGTTGTGGTTTTACATAGCACCACTTTTAGCCTCCAGTGTGAGCAGAAAGCCTTTAGTGTCGAATGTGATGAGGTCTCACCCACACACAGGGCCTGTGAGGACAGAGCTGTCAGTCATCTTGTCAACACAGAGAGGGCCTCCAACTAGACTAAGGGGGGGAAATCAATACTGCACCTCAAGTTAGCGCTGCTCATTTTCTATTGTAACATTTGTTTTCCCATGTAGTACAGAAGCTGGAGAAGTTTTACCAGATTGCGAAGAAGAGGTTTATCTTCTAAACCGTCCCCTGCAAGTGGCTTGTTTTGAGTTCCTCCTCTCCCTTGTAAACTGGCAGTCTATTTTCCAATAAATGATAACCATGACATTTCAGCTACGTCCGCCACAACTAATGTCAACCTGGGGTTATTATGTGTCTTATTGTGTCACGGACCATTAATCTTCTTAATTGAATAAAGATGGCGGAACTGCCAGTTTGAAAAAGGACATGGGTGTGTGTGTGTGTACAGGGTTGGGATTTAATGTCCAGTGTGATTTGTGGAGGGGCCAACACCCTGCTTAAGACTGTGTGTGTGGCGTGTCAGAGGACAGTTTGCAAGGATGCCCTTTTCCCTACCCCAACAGAATAGGGAGGGCAAACACCATCCCATCGCACTGTTTTAAATCACCAAGCGACCAAGAGACAGCAGGCCAAGGGTGTAAGGTAGAAAATTGGGCCGTTTTTTAGGAAACCCTAGAATAGCCCGAGCAGAGAATGACGTGTAGCAGACTTCCGGCTCTGGTACAAAAGAGCCTCAGTAGGCCAGGCCAGTGGTGAGAGGTGGATAAGTGAGTGTGCGCGTTTGTCAGAGGGGAAGGCTAAGCTGTGTCCATGCTGAATGCACCCATTTATTTGACTAATTAAAGGAAAAGCGGTGTGGAATGTGGGTCTGAAGCTCTTTCAAGATCCATTAGTGCAAAAACAACCGCTGTAAAAGTAGTGTACCTCTCACAGACTGAAAAAAATACTGTTAGCTCACTGGACTGTATCCGTGAATAGGACGAAGATGTTTATTTTTTCTCCGATGAATACATTTGAATTATACTTTTAAAAGGTCATTCCAAAAAGAGATGTGTAGAACAGTAGCAATCACGTAGAAATAATGAAGCCTCCACACACACCTGTGCTGAGACGCTACCAAGATCATGTTACATCCTGATATGCTCCTTCCCTGGCAGATGTACCATCATAGGGCGGTGTACCATCATAACGATGGTGAGGACGATGTCAGACCTCTGTCCTGAAAGGAAAATCTATTATCCAGCAGGGGCTGCCCTGACACAGATGTTAGCAAAAGCACCACCATCTGTCTCACCGTGGGCAATGCCAGACTGTCTCACGGTGATTAGACCTACGTTGGGCACAGTCACACTGTGCCAACGGCTGTCAAACAAACCAGCTGAGAGGCCGTTCACACGGAGGGACACATACCACGTTCCTCAGAACAGTGATGTATTTCAGTTATTGTGGATGTGTGTGCGTGCCTGCCAGCTACTGCACATTGTTTAGGGTTGTGCCCCCTCCCCGTCACTTGTGGGGTACTGGCACAGCAGGCTTCATCAACATGTGATGACTACAGTTTGGTGATTGATGAGCATTTCAACACCTTCAACCTCACCAAGCTCCCCATCGCAGCACTGCTCTGCCTGGGGGGAACTTTAGAGTTTCAAATAAAGCTTCCGCATTTCACCAGAGTCTTTTATATATAAGCCTCTGGCTGTGTGGGCATGTTTGAATATCTGTAAACTTGTCTTTAATTCATTTATGGCTCCCTCTTTTCCTTCCTCAGCGAAGCCAGACTGAACCGGTAAGCTGCATTAAAAAAGTTATTATGAAAGAAAATGTATCCTCCTTTCTCCAGTCCTCCTATCTTTTCGGTGTCAACAGTAGGTGGCTGGAAAGCTTCGCTGTGTCCAGTTCCATGACACAAAGCTGGCCAAGAGTGACCAATTTAAGTGCGGGATACCGTGGGGTTTCACATTGTTGCTGGGCTGGACTGGGCCGGCAGATTTCGGCCAGAGGTAATCAGTAGCAGCTGCCACAATAACTAAAGTGGAGGGGGCATTCCTGCATGCCCGGCACTAAACGCCTGGTCAGCTCTGAGGAGGATGTGGCTGGGGTGGCAGAGATAGTGGTGGAGGAGAGGTTGGGAAACGCTCGCTCATGTTGAGAAACTAACATCCTCATGGGCGTCTAGTGAACACGCAAGAAAGGAGGCCATTTTGGTTATCCTGGAAGTTGTGAATGGGGAGAGCACAGCAGGGGTGAATTGAATGAAAGGAAACCACGATGGCTGAATGGAGGTAGATGAGGCAAACCACCCGTATTGTCAAGCCAGCCTCATCAGTCATTCTTCGGCCTCTCTTTTCTACGGTCCATTTCTTTTTTCAGGGGAGGGCCATCATTGACTATTTCCGGACCACAAGCGGCAATTTATTCTCCATATCCTCTTTTCTGGGAACTAGGAAATGACCAGGATATGGGACGAAGGAGGGGAAACATCTCAATCATCCAGACCAACATCAAGTGAATCTTCGCTTCCTTCATCTTCACCAGGACCTTTTTTCACGTCTGGGTTGGAGAACTTTGGTGACCTCTCTTCTCTACAGCTCTCTCAGGCAGCCATGTATACTCAGCATGAATGAATAACCCTCACTGACCGGGATGAAACATGTCTGATCTAAAGGAGAATGTCGATCTTAAGATCTGTCCCATGTGTCCACAGCCGGAATAGAGTTGCTGGGTAAAGAAAATAATAATTTCACACAGCAATACAGCAATACCTATAACGCAAAGTCCATGTCCGAAGGATCTGTGTTGAATGTATTCTCTATTAACTAGAGAGCAGCACAGTCTGCTCTACATCTTCAGAACACCATGTACCTAGCCTCCCTCATGCATTAGAAATGATAATGAACTGTGTTTGGTGGTGAGGTTTTCTTTCATGTTCGGATGGAGGCACGCTGAGAGGGAGCAGTCTGTCTTTTTCATGATGGATTGAAACCAGCTGTCTCAATTAAAAAACGAAAGGACCACAGGAAGTTGTCCGCTACGTTTACGGTCTTGGTCCAACCCCAGAACATGCCCTCTGTTTCTCCATTGATCTCATCTGGTCACAGTGGTCATAAAGCTGGACCCTCCAGACTCTATCAAGTCACCGCCGTTTACTCCTGACATTACACACGGCACATCTAACACACACGTACACAAGACGACCTTTCTTTTGCGTCTATAATGGCATTTGCAAGCCATTAACGTTCGTTTTGAACAAACCTGAAACTTTTTTTTCTGAGGTCTGTCAGAACTCGTTCACCAGCTGGGCGGGATGTTGACCTTTTGACCCTTTGAGTTTTTTACTGACAAAACCTTTGTTGTGTATGATTTTACCTCACTTGCTTCAGATATAGGTGCGGGCAAGAAGACTGTCTCATCTGGTGCACGAACAATCTAGGGACATCCATACTGAATGTGATGAATGGAAAATTGCTAGTATGAATAGCAAATGTACTGTACAAACACATATACACAAGAACACACAAAGACACACACACACACAAAGCACTTTATCAAAGAGATTTCGACCAGGGGACCTCCTTGTGACTTGTATGAGTGGTTATATCTAAACCAGGGATACAAAGATAATATAGGGAATATTAAGCATTAAGCCCAGTCTTCATAAGTAAAATTATTTGCACAATGCATTTATTTTTATATTCCTCATCAAGTCATCTTTGTATATTGGCCTGCTGGATATTGAATGGCTGGAGTGGAGTCAAGCTTCAGTTTAAGAGGAGGACTTTATAAAGGTTCAGAGACTCATTTAGCTGAGGTGTTCTATACATAATCCAGTGAATTCACATGTGGTAGGACAGCCAGTGGGAACAACTCAGAAAACAGTAATGCAATTCAAGCAAGTCTATAATAAATACCCAAGGAAAGCACTGAGACAAACACATGCATGCTGAAGTCACTTCGGTCACAACATTCCCTCTTTCATGACTCGGCCCACATTTTAGTACATAATTATAAATTTGAGCCCACTTTCATGTTACTGAATGATTTTGGACGAATAACTTAAGTCTTTATGGCCCCATAAAAGTGAAATGAAAGAAGAAGAAAAGAAGAAAAAAGAAAATGTCCTATTTCATCCTGGAGGTTAGTTTGCGATAACGGTAGCCTTCTGTTTAGTGCGCCTCTCTAAAACAAGGGTCTTACTCCCAATGAGAGTCCTGCCTGTGTTTTTATTTGCAAGAGAAGCCAGTGGCAATGAAGCACAGAGAGAAAACATTTTGCATGGGGGATCAGTGCTGAGAGAACATGTGGAACCTTCCGGTGCCCTGCTGTTTATTTCAGAAAACCTGAAAGGTAAAACCTGAAGGTAGATTTTTCTTTCTTTTGGATCAACCAAGCAACTCACATGCCGTACTAGAGTGGAGAATTGAACACCAGCAACACTTTTTGGGATAGAATGTTTTACAAGAACATAAAAACACTATTAGTTCAGTTCAAAAACTGTAGTTCGCTCTTTTGAAACGTTGAATGATTTATGTAAAAGTACAAAAAATGGGAGCCCCTAGCACTTGATTCCCTTTCATGATCTTAATTCAAGAGTAACTTTAGACTGTCAGTCGCCTCACAGGCCAGCCTGCCTCAGCTCTGATATTGCTTCAGACCTGGCACAAGCACACTTTCCACAGTTTGTATTCATTTAGTTGTGTAGGCTGTAGCCATACCCTAATCAAATTATGTTTTGGGGCTAGATACTTAAATAAATATTGGTATTGCCCTCAGTGTGAGTAACCAATACATCTTAAATGCTGCGGATGAAGATTTAAGTGATTCAGAAGGTCTTCAACAGGAATCCTTCAGCATAGTTCTTCTTCCTGTTCCTCAATTTCCTACAGGAAGTAAGGCCCATAATCACACAGTGCACCAATCAGTCCACCCAGCAGCAACAGCAGCATCAGGAGTAGGTCTGACGCTCGTGTGGTGGACCAACATGTATACCTGCCTGGAGGTGCTGCATTTAGCAGATAAAAAAATATCCTGTTGTGTTCTGTCTTATTCCACAATATGCGGGTGCTGGAACCTACGTTCACAACCTCTAGGTTGTACGGCAAATCTGTATCATGGTGATCTGTGGAGCTTAGGGAACACTGTATGAGGATTTATTCTTTAACGGTATCACAAAATACGCATTCGCCCTCTTTCCTCTCTTCTGTGCACGGCTCGACCCCTGTTGATGGTATCTGGCTGCATCATCATCGCTCACAGTGCACCACGCAAACACAATTTTATCCTGTTAGCGGATTTAAAAAATACGCTGGATAGATGAAGACAAATTCCTTTCATATCTCTTTCATAACAAATCCTTGGAAACACCTCATTCGCCGGGTCTCATCTGTCAGAAGTATTGGCCAGTCATGTAGGATTATCCTTCTGTGGCTGACAAAGGCCCTCTGGCACCGAAATCTCAGCAGCCATGATCTTTCCCAAAACATTAAAAACATTCATCACTGGAAACGAAATAAGACAAGTCCAAAGTGGACTTGTGGAGGTGAAAGATAGCTCATGGGTTCCTTTCACAGGCCTATGGACGGTCATGCTCCCATTTAATACGATACTTGTACAGAGGAGCGCTGCTCTGATTGGTTGCATCAATTTTTATGCGATCTCATTCAGGGGCTTGTTGATCTCTACATGTTAAAGGCGTCTCTTGATTACGAAAAAGAGTCTAGACGTTTCAAACAACGCATTTGTGCTTTTCGCAAATGTGGGTTTCAGAAAACCTTGAAGCAAACAGAAGATATAGGAACTTTAAGAATAATTTCTCATCATCTAACAAATGTTTAAAACATGCAGATTGTTATGACATTCCAATCTCCTGATGTGGACTGAAATACCCATAGGAGCTTCCAGGGAGAAAGTGGAAGATGTTAAATCTTATTTCTGGATTGTAATTCAGTTTTGCAAAAGCAAGAAGGGAGAGACAAAACTCTTAAAAGCACAGCCCTGTCTAAGCCACAAGAACGCAAGAGAAATGTGTGTTTCCAATTATATAAAACCAGCTCAGCCATAGAGCTCTTCATTTAGCTGCCTGTCGTGGAGTCTATGGGACAATTATTCTCTACAAATCACAGTGCTGTCACTGTAATGCTCACACAATGTTCTAAGATTTAGGATAGGACATAAAAATGCGACGAATCCTGAACCCTCGAACAAAACTCCAAATCAAAAAGGAAAATCACAATTGAATAATCATTCAAACGAGATATGGATTACCATAACGTACAAACATTATAAAAAGCTAACTGATATGGGTTTTAAGTGAAGAGTAAAAAAACAGATTTTAAGAAGTTAGGTAAATAAAGTGCACTTTAGGTGTGTTATCTCCTATTGGATGAACATGAATGCCAAATAACTACTTGAAATTACTCTGCAGAATTCAGGTGTGGATCATATTCCAGATAGAATAGTTTCAAATGCAAAAAGTACAGTAAAAAATCTGGCCTCCTCAACTGCTAGGGGATGAACAAAAGCTTTAGTCTCTTGTGACTTAAGGCTGCCTGTTTACCAAAACATGTTTAAATTAGAAAGTGTCTGTACTTAGACACTTCTGTACTTTACCATGGGCATGTGAGACAGCAAAACATGTTTTTTTTCTGCTGTCTGAGAGTTTCTTAAATTACAGGAACATGTTCAACAAAACGACGACGGGATACATGTAATTTAGAGAATAAGATGGTTTGCCTCTGACAAAAAAATGGATTTGTGAAGCTTTCCGAATGATAGTAAACCACTCAAAGGGCATGCCCCTCTTGTTGAAATCTTTCCCAGACTGACAGAGAAAGCGCTTCTTAATTGTTTACATTATTACAATCGCATCTCTAATCTCACATGTTAAAGGAAGAACGTTGTGTTTTCACGCCTCTCAGGCCTTTGTGATGTTGTTGTCCTTTCATCCAGCCACAGGGTGTCCTCAGGGTCCTGGGGGCCCCATCATGTCTCTTGGCTGTCAGTCTGGGACAGCAGCCATCCTCCCCAGGGTGGACAAGGACCATCCGTACCCTCGGGCTTGGAGCAGACATGCTTCCTACTCGCTCTCCAACTTCCTTCTCCCTGCCGGATGGCCCAGTTTTGGTGTTGATGTGGGGATACATGAGGAGAGGCGGGGGGCAGAGAGGAGAAGGAAGGGGTGTTTGAAGGGATATTTCCTTTCACAGCTTCCTCTCTCGTCATTTTCTCCTCATTATTGGGATGTGTGGTGCCAGCCCACTGCTTATCTTCTCCAGTACTAAATATTAGATTCAACTTTAATGTCATCACACACGTACAGGGGATTTAAAAACGGATTTAACGAGACTCATACAGCAACCAAGTAAAATAAGTAGAACTTTCAGATTGTAAATGTTGACCAAAATCCACGTTTGGAAAGTTGTTTCTCATTACAAACAGCAAATACGTTTCTGCTTCCTTTTCCCAGCCACTAGCATCATGTCGTTCACATCTCAACACCAGTGGCTCGTTCCTGTCCACACCTCAGCGTGTGTCTCCGTGCCCTTTGGACGCACACCGAGGCCTCTCCTCTCTCCTTCCTCACCTCTCCCACATTCTCCACACGCCTCAAGAAGCTCTTCGTCTCAGACCTACAAGTGCTCTCCGCAGACGTCCAGCCAAAACAGCAGGCGAGCTGCCGCAGCCTGGAAGAAACCTGGACCTACGCTGCCAGCGAATCGCAACCAGTACTATATACTGCCCATAAAGACTCTAGCAGATTCTTTATACCAGAGAGCTACAACACACTGGAAAACCTCCAGAAACCTTCAAAGAGTACTTTATACCACAGAGATGATCAGCACAGTTGAGGTAGGGTGTGCTATAAGTCACCCTTGCTATCCAGAGCTGTGCTCTGTAACGCAGAGTTCAAGTAAACAACACAATCCAAGGGGCCTTCATCTGTAGCCCAAGTCTGTAGATGCATAATGATTTTGCTCTTCAGGGTTCGCTGACCTTGTTTTGAGATCTTCGTTATACTGATCTTGTAAAAATAAATACTTCGATTTAAAAACCCCAGCGGAGCCTGAGATAAAACCTGGTGGTCCTCCCCAGAAATAATTAAGATCTATCAGTTAGTAAATCTAAAGAGACTCCCAGGAAAACAATATAGAAAACTTGCAGACAGCTAATGTATACAACAGCCAGGGCTCAAATGGCTTTCCTCCATTAAGATTCGCAGCATTGCTCTGTTTGGTCCGTTGGTCCACTCGCTCACGATGACTAATGAGCCGAACTAGTTTGTTATCCAGAAGGACTGCGGTCACACATAAAGCTGTGCTGGATCTCGTTCCTTTTCCAAGTAAAAAAAAGAAAAATATCATTAAAATCTTATGGGACACATGGTGGATTCACTCAAGCAACCACGGTGCTGACCCATTCGACCGCAAGATAACACACGTGCTCCAGCAGGAGTTATTGTGGAGATTTGAACGCGTTGCTATTTAGGAGGAAGGCTGCAAAACTTTGTGTGCGTGCGTGTGCGTGTGCGTGCCATCACGTGTCACCAACGATTGACAATATTCGTTACGTGCAATAACTTGGCTGTATGTCAGCAGCCGCCCCACTTAACTCGCACTTAACTCTCACTTACTTTATATATTATGTTACTATTACTTACTTTACTTTACTGTACTTTATACTCTTAGATACTTATCTTTTACTGTTACTCTGAGTGCTGTACTGTACTCAGCTGCTGTTGCAAACTGCAATTTCCCCGCTGCGGGTCAAATAAAGGAGTATCTTATTTAAAGAAAGTGGTACAGCATGTGACTCCTGGCCCCGGGGCACCTTGACCAAAGCACTAGTGAAGATTAGACCAAGGTCATATTTACAGTAAGAAGACTTGAGTTTAATAAGTCCAGTCTTCAGTGTGGTCCATTAGAGGTGAAGTAGCTAGGCAGCGGTTGAGAAGAGTTCTAGAACACACAATCATTATGCAGACTTGACACCAAAGGTCACAGGCAGGAAAAAAAACAAAAGGCAGCACTAGAATAAAAGACAGGCATCTTCCTCTATTTGGTGCCAGCAAAAAAACGCACTGCTTGTTTGGCAGTGGGAAAACTAGAAGTGCTTATTTTGGATTTCCGCTGAATTAAATCAAACATTGAAAATCCCCACTAAAGGTCACTGTACTGTTGGCAGTTTAAAAAAGAAAACGGTAAAGGAACCTTTTTCCTGATAAAAAGTAGGTTTGTACACCTTGAGGTGTTAAGTCCTAACATACAGAAGCTTCACCCTCGTTGTTCTGCTCTCTCCATTTGGCATCCAGAGGGTGAGCACCGTATTCTTAGTTTCACTTCTAAGTGGTGGTTAAGTGGGAACATTGTGCTTTCTGTGGTAACATGGCAGCATGATGACTGTAATTATGGCTGCTCCACCATAGAGTTCTTTTGTTTTCCAGTTTACTGCTTCCTACAACACATGAAATATCTTCGCTGCGGGGCACTTTAGAAATGTCATCTCTCCCCCGCTGCTTTACCTTCCAAATAAAACAGTGTGTGTAGAATGGTTAAGAAAACTTTTATACCAACTCTGCATACGTAATATGGGTTGTAAACATGTACGGCCTGGCAAATTTCATGAACCTTTTCCCTATCAATAAAACAGGGGAGAGAAAGTTTGATGTCATCGGACGCCTACTTCTTCTACTTCAGATGGTTTAATGGTTCTTTTTGTGATCATATCAATGTCAGGGCAACCCTGATCCTCTAACCCTCCATATTTTTGGAATCCTACTATAATATGAACGTAAGATTAGACTGAAACCACTTTTATCTTTGCTTAGATCTTCACATTTCTTCTTGTTGGAAAGGCAAAATATTGTACCATATTGTTATTAAACATGTGGGAATAGTTATGGAGAGAAGAACACTGTAAAGGTTTGCAATTGAAATGGATTTGCAGGGCATCACGTGAGCTATGTTCAGCTCCCTGTACAGCCAACACAAACCAGAATCAGAAATCTTCAAATGTTCTTTTCATTTTGTGGGTACAGGAGGTTGTTAAAAAAAAAAAGAAAAGAAAAATAAATGCTCCCAGTAATGTTATTTGCAGGAAATCGAAAGCTGAAAAAAAAAATCATCACTCATGCATTTTTTTCATTTTTTTGTTTAACAAAGAAATTGGTTAAATAGGTCAGCCTGAATTTGTCATACAGAATTACTTAAGCACTTCCCTAATAATCAATACACACACACACACAAGAATGTGCGCACACATCCTTTGTGACTAATTAACTTTCTTTTTTTGTTGTTTGCTTTGGCTGGCTCATTCTTCCTTGTTAATCAAGCTTGGAAAAAGTGTCCCTGTCCAAGTGTCCAACATCAAGACGGTCGGTGATGGTATGAAAACAACACAGGTTGTTTTTGACACGATGGGTTGGAGCTGAACAACCGCAGAGAGATAGATGTTGCATTGTTTCAGTCACAGAGACTTATCAGAGAGCTGGTTGGTCAGTCTGTTAGGTGTAACACTCAGGCACGCTCCTTAGAAGCTGCAGGAAAAGCGGCAGGCTCCAGAGAGCCTTGCCCCAGAGAGGCCAGCCCAAGATAAGATAACCGTGTATTGATGTAAGAGTTACTTACAACCCATCATTCGCTGGACAGGCAAAGCAACAGCAGCATTTCATGGTTCATTGGTTAACACGAAGGTCACCGAATAAGTATAAAAAATTGCGGAGGGTGCAGATTATGACATGGACCACCCAAGGGTTTATGCTTTCTACTATATTTATTAGATATGAGTCTTATAAAAATTTTAATGAGCGTAAAACATATTTATTACTCCCCATTAATAATGTCTTTGCTGGATGGGCCGGTACTGTGGTGGTAAATGTCTTCACTGAGTCAACACTGAGTCATTCCAGTAACCCTGAGACAGCAATGAACCCTCGCAGGGAAATAAGGAAAGTCAGAGGCCCAGTTCTGTTGTTGCTCCCCTTAACCAATCAGAATCACACGCTGACCACAGTCTCCAATTTCACCATTCACACATGCATGAGTTTTGATGTTTCGCAGTCTGCAAAACATTAACTACTCTTACGATCGAATTTCCTGCTGTATGTGTGATCCAACCAAAAGCCTTTGAGGTCATCTGAAGCTGCGGGTTTACAGTAAACAGTGCTTACATGGGACTGTAGAATTTGCCTGGATATGACGCTAAACTCTTTCTTTAAAACCTTTTTCTTTGATGACAGTTCACCATTGCCAGTTAGGAATTAGTCAGGAATTAGTCGGCACCACTGGCACATCCAACTGTTCCCTGGCCTGAAAAACACTCAGGCTTTGATAAAAGAAAGTAATTAGATTAGATTAGATGAACCTTTATTTGTCCTCCAGGGGGTGGAAATTGCAGTTCACAACAGCAGCAGGGTAAAGTACAGCACACAGAGTTGCAGGGTAATATACATAATGACAATAACATAACAATAGCAATAACAATGGCAATAGCAATAGGCGGGCACGATAAGGTCAGATATAAAAAAATAAGAAAATAAGTAATTAAGTAGTCTGGTTAAGTAGTCCAGTATACAAAATAAGTAAGTTAAATTGACATGCAGGCAGTTATTGCACTTGAGGAGTTACAGAATTACAGTATTTTGCAAAGAGTATGATAAAAAAATTAGTTAGGTAGACATATAGACATATAGACAGTTTTGGAGAATGGAGATTTACAGCATTACAGTATTGCAAAAAGTAAGCAAGTTAAGTAGAAATATTGCACTTAGTACAGCACGATAAGGTCAGATATAAAAAAATAAGAAAATAAGTAATTAAGTAGTCTGGTTAAGTAGTCCAGTATACAAAATAAGTAAGTTAAGTCGACATGCAGGCAGTTATTGCACTTGAGGAGTTACAGAATTACAATATTTTGCAAAGAGTATGATAAAAAAAATTGTTAGGTAGACATATAGACAGTTTTGGAGAATGGAGATTTACAGCATTACAGTATTGCAAAAAGTAAGCAAGTTAAGTAGAAATATTGCACTTAGTACAGAATATGCCTCTCCGTGAATCGCCACCTTAACGTGGTGGAGGGGTTTGAGTGCTTGGATGATCCTAGGAGCTATGTTGTCGGGGGCATTATGCCCCTGGTAGGGTCTCCCAAGGCAAACAGGTCATAGGTGACTAGCCAGACTAAGAGCGGTTAAAAAAAACCCTATGATGACAAAACCAACGAAATCTGTTACGTCGCCCGGATCGGCGACTGCCAGGCCCAGAGTGGGAGCTTGCAGGCGAGTGCCTGGTGCCCGGGTCTTTTCCCATGGGACCCGGCCGGGCCCAGCCCGAAAAGGCGACGTGGGACCACCTTCCCGCAGGCCCACCACCCGCAGGAAGGACCGTAAGGGGCCGGTGCTGTGTGATTTGGGCGGTGGTCAGGGGCAGGCGCCCGGACGACCAGGGCCGCGGACACAGTCTCTAGCGCTGGGGACATGGAATGTCACCACGCTGGCGGGGAAGGAGCCCGAGCTTGTGCGGGAGGTCGAGCATTACCGACTAGATATACTCGGCCTCGCCTCCACGCACAGCTTGGGCTCTGGAACCATTATCCTTGAGAGAGGCTGGACTCTTCATTTATCTGGCGTTCCCCGTGGGGAGAGGCGGCGGGCTGGCGTGGGTTTGCTTATAGCCCCACAGCTCAGTCGCCACGTGTTGGAGTTTACTCCGGTGAACGAGAGGGTCGCGTCCCTGCGCCTAAAAGCCGGGGACAGGTCTCTCACTGTTGTGGCGGCCTACGGGCCGAACAGCAGTGCAGAGTACCCGGCCTTCTTGGAGTCTTTGGGAGGCGTACTGAACAGTGCGCCGACTGGGGACTCCGTCGTTCTACTGGGGGACTTCAACGCCCACGTGGGAAATGACAGTGACACCTGGAGAAGGGTGATTAGGAAGAACGGCCCCCCTGATCGGAACCCGAGTGGTGTTCTGTTTTTGAACTTCTGTGCTAGTCACGGTTTGTCCATAACTAACACCATGTTCAAGCACAAGAGTGTCCATCAGTGCACAGTGCACGTGTCTTCTGACCTGCAGCCGTGTGTCTTGGACACTCGGGTGAAGAGAGGGGCGGAGCTGGCAACCGATCACCACCTGGTTGTGAGTCAGATCCGCTGGCGGGGGGGGAAGTTAGACAGACTTGGCAGGCCCAAACATATCGTGAGGGTCTGCTGGGAATGCCTGGCGGACCCCTCCGGGAGAGCTTCTCACAGAGTCCGGAGTTGTGGTCGCAAGGTTTCTGGTGCTGGTCGCGGCGGCAATCCCAGAACCCGGTGGTGGACACCGGAAGTAAGGGATGCCGTCAAACTGAAGAAGGAGTCCTATCGAGCCGTTCTGGCTTGTGGGACTCCCGAAACAGTTGACCGGTACCGGCAGGCCAAGCGTGACGCGGCTCGGGTAGTCACAAAGGCAAAAACTCGGGTCTGGGAGGAGTTCGGGGAGGCCATGGAGAAGGACTATCGGTCGGCCCCAAGGAAATTCTGGCAAACCGTTCGGCGCCTCAGGAGGGGGAAGCAGTGCTTCACCAACACTGTTTACGGTGCGGGTGAGGAGCTGTTGACGTCGACTGGGGATGTTGTCGGACGGTGGAAGGAATACTTTGAGGATCTCCTCACTCCTGCCGTCACGTCTTCCGAAGAGGAAGCAGAGACTGGGGACTTCGGGGTGGACCCGCCTATCACCCGGGCTGAAGTCACTGAGGTAGTCGATGGGCTCCTTGGTGGCAGGGCTCCGGGGGTGGACGAGATCCGTCCTGAGTACCCGAAGTCTCTGGATGTTGTGGGACTGTCCTGGTTGACACGCCTCTGCAGCATCGCGTGGCGGTCTGGAACAGTGCCTATGGATTGGCAGACCGGGGTGGTGGTTCCCCTATTTAAGAAGGGGGACCGGAGGATGTGTTCCAATTACAGAAGAATCACACTCCTCAGCCTCCCCGGTAAGGTCTACGCCAGGGTACTGGAGAGGAGAATCCGGCTGATAGTCGAAGCTCGGATTCAGGAGGAGCAGTGTGGTTTTCGTCCTGGCCGCGGAACACTGGACCAGCTCTACACCCTCTACCGGGTGCTCGAGCGTTCATGGGAGTTTGCCCAACCAGTCTACATGTGTTTTGTGGATCTGGAGAAGGCATTCGACTGTGTCCCTCGTGATGTCCTGTGGGGGTACTTTGGGAGTACGGGGTCCGGGGCCCTTTGTTAGGGGCCGTCCGTTCCCTGTACAACCAAAGTAGGAGTTGTGTTCGCATTGTCAGACCTGTTCCGGGTGCATACTGGACTCTGCCAGGGTTGCCCTTTGTCACCGGTTCTGTTTATTGTTTATATGGACAGAATTTCCAGGCGCGCCCAGGGGGCGGAGGGTTTCCGGTTCGGGGAGCACGGGATCTCATCTCTGCTGTTTGCGGATGATGTCGTCCTGTTTGCTTCCTCGAGCCGGGGCCTCCAGCATGCTCTGGAGCGGTTTGATGCCGAGTGTGAAGCGGCTGGGATGAGGATCAGCACCTCCAAATCCGAGGCCATGGTACTCGACCGGAAAAAGGTGGCTTGCCCCCTCTGGGTGGGTGGGGAGCCTTTGCCTCAAGTGGAGGAGTTCAAGTATCTCGGGGTCTTGTTCACGAGGGACGGAAGGACGGAACGTGAGATTGACAGGCGGATCGGTGCAGCGTCTGCAGTGATGCAGTCTCTGTACCGGACTGTCGTGGTGAAGAAGGAGCTGAGCCGCAAGGCGAAGCTCTCGATTTACCGGTCAATCTACATTCCTACTCTCACCTATGGTCATGAGCTTTGGGTCATAACCGAAAGGACAAAATCGCGGATACAAGCGGTCGAAATGAGTTTCCTGGGGTGGCTGGGCGCTCCCTTAGAGATAGGGTGAGGAGCTCGGTCACACGGGAGGAGCTCGGAGTAGAACCGCTACTCCTCCACGTCGAGAGGAGCCAGTTGAGGTGGCTCAGGCATCTGTTTAGGATGCCTCCTGGACGCCTCCCCCGGGAGGTGTTCCAGGCATGTCCCACCGGGAGGCGGCCCCGGGGAAGACCTAGGACACGCTGGAGGGACTATGTCTCTCGGCTGGCCTGGGAACGCCTCGGGATCCCCCCGGAGGAGCTGGAGGAGGTGTGTGCGGTGAGGGAAGTCTGGGCTTCCCTGCTCAGACTGCTGCCCCCGCAACCCGGCCCCGGATAAGCGGAAGATAATGGATGGATGGATGGATGGATAGTACAGAATATGAATATAACATGAGTATTGCACATGAGTGAGGTAAGTAATAAAAGCAAAAAAATATAATACAGATAAAGATACAATAAAAGAGTAATAAACAGTAATACTGCATGGTGGTGAGGTAGTGAAGGTAATAGTTATAATAATGGTAAAGGTGTAGCACATGATACTGGCTATGGACAGCAGTATTTAGTGATTATTGTTAAACAGTCGACAGCAGCAGGAAGGAAGGACCTGCGTAATCTCTCCTTCACACACCGAGGGTGAATCAGCCTATTGCTGAAGCTGCTCTCCAGAGAGGACAGTGTGTCCTGCAGGGGGTGTGACTCGTGGTCCAGCATGGACCATTAATCTCCATCAAATATTTGCTTGTTTGTCGGCGCTAGTTTGAACTGTTCAATGTTAGTGGTCAAAATGTAAATATGCCGACAATGCATACAAACATATTTACTTATTTATATTTATCTTTACTGTACTCGTATTTATTTACTTGCAACATATTTATATTTAAACTTATTATACTTGTATTTATTTGACAATGCAACATATTTATTGAAAGTTTATGACCCAGCGAAGGTCAATGTGGGACTGTCTGAGGGTGGATGTACGGAAAAATCGGATCCAAGCAACTCCCTGAACAACACGAGGGCAGAGCGGAGCGTTTACGTGGCGGCTGACCCCAGAGAGCTACATAAGTACCTCTTCACTGAAACCTATTTGCATTCCTCATTATCATCAGTACAGTAACTCACTCAGGTGTAATGAGTCTTTAGAGCGGCGATCCCTCCTGGCGCCACACAGGAAACTCCTCTTGGGGGGGAATTAGAGTACCAGAGGTAACCCTGTTATATAAATGGCATCATAAGATGAGAATAGGGAGGATGGATGAAAGGGGGGGGGGAAGAGGAGAGAGGGGAGGGAGGACGATCAGCGTTTAGCGTTGGACTATGATTTCATTACAGATGCTTTATTCAGTACAAACAACGCAGAAGAGGACAGAGCAGCGAGCCGATGACAGAGCAGACAGCCATCCCATCCATCAGCTCCAGACCTCTGGTGTCATCTGCTCCCATGACAGTTCCCGCATGCACACGCTGAGACACAAGTCATGCAAGCGCGGACCCACACGTACGCAGCCACACGCACAGACACGCGCGCAGGAACGCACACGTGCAGACCCCCCCCCTCCCGCACACACACAGCCACGCACGCGGACACGCACGTACGCCCGCTCTTCATTCTTAATAGGACACTCCTTAAGTCTACTCCCCTCTTGAACTGTTTCTCTCCTGACACATACCACTGACTCCAGTCTAAAGCATTGGCGCCAAGCGCACAGCTGTGAAAACAATCATTTCACGTATATTTCCCCAATTTGTGGCCTTAAACTCCTTTCATATTAAACGTCCGTGTTTCGGCCCGGTGGAGGGGCCGAGGCGATGATCAGACAGACATGATAAGACTCCCTCGGAGCTGAGCGGAGGCCAGAGCACACCTGCTATGCACACATCAGGGATAGGATCACTGAGGAGGAGTACCCGGAGGAGGGGAAGAGGAAAGGAAGAGGAGGGAGGGAGGGAGGGAAAGAGGGAGGGCGTTGAGGTCGAGGTTGGGGTAACAGAGAGGAGGAACGTAATGCAGAGAGGAGATAAGGGAGATCCGCCATCCGCATGCTGTTATTAAGTGGATTCGAAAAAGTAGATTGGCTCCAAATGGAATTTGATTGGGAATCTAGTTTATTACATCATTGATCCCTAAGGACTCGGACTCTGTGGCTTAGAATGTCAATCCAGCCTTTTGCACTGGTTGCTAGGACATTTCATGAAGTTCCCCATGAACTAAATGTTACATTTACATTTAGCAGACGGTCTTATCCAGAGCGATTTACAGCAAGTACAGGGAGGGTTGAAGTGCCTCGCCTAAGGATACAACATCCTGTAGCCACCGCCAGGAATCAAACACGCAAACTTCCGATCATGAGCCCAATGCTTTAAACGTTGAGCCACCTGACTCAAGGCCACCTGTCGAGGCTTTCAGAGTGGGTTTTGAGTGTGTATGTGTACAGTATGAGTATGAACTGGTGTACTCTTGCACACAATTGTGTGTTTGGCTGATTCATCCCAAGTTTTAATGTGAGAAAACCCTGCATGGCCATTAACTTAGGGATTTCATCTTTGGCCAGTGCAGTGAGGTGGGACACCGGCCCAGACCCCAGCTCCCTGCTGCAGCAAACATCATAACCCTTCTAATGGCCATGGACCGAAGCTTCACAGCCTGGTAATGAGCCTCAAGGCCGCTTGCTCTGAAGCCAGAGCTGTTAATACTCTCTAACTAAGAGGAGGAAACATTCCGTTCGTTTAAGCGGTAGAGCTAAACAGGTTGTAACTCGCAGCATGTTCTGGAAGGTCCTCAATCGAAGGAATAACGTTGACGAGATTTGAAAGATTTATTTTTAATAATAAAAGATGTTATGTCAGCGACTGTTTGTGCTGAGTGGTCAGGTGGAGACAGCAGAGGCACAGATGCATGAGACAAGCAGGAGAGGTGCGTGGCAGAAGAGGAGGGGGTTAGAGATGAGGGAGCCGTCTGGGGCCTGGTCAGTGACATCTGGAACGCCACAGTTAGTGGAGGGTAGTTTTGGGGCAATTAATCCAGGACCTGCAGCAGACGTTTTTAGACGTTTTGTCCGGCTAGGTGTTCAGGATAAACAGTGTTTCGGATCATTACATGGTGCATTGCAGACACTGTATACAGCCCGTCTTCTGAAGCAGCTTATCTGCTTGAGGCAAATTCAAATCCACAAGACAATTATTATGCAAATCCAAAAGACAATTACACAAGCCAAATATTGGTTCAATATCTTTTAGAATTGCTGTCCACAACAACAGCAGGGTACATTAACATCACACAGAGTGGGTAAAATGGGTAAAAATATAATATACTATCAAAAATGGAAAGTCAAGTACGAGGTTAAGTGGGATGGTTTCTGTCTCGAATGAGAAGTGAGGGACATATAGAAGTTATTGAACATAAGAATATTGCTTGAGACCACCATGGGGGAATATTGCACGTTGACTCTAAGAACAACAAGAACACAAGTAGAGAGAAGATAACATTGGAGAGAAGAGAACGTTGGAAGAAAGGCATCGGAACGTTGGAATGATGACATCTTCCATCTACAGCAGGAAGCTCTGCATATGTGTGATCCCAGGCCTCATGGAATGCTGCTATTGTTTCCTGGATGAGGTTTCATTTGTAACAGTTAAACCATCAATGGAAACAACTGTTAATTTGTCATAGTAATCCAGAGAGCCCAAGCATGTTATTTGATGGCCTGTCATAGAAAGTAATGTTTCCACTGTAATCCATGGGGCTTGCTTGTCTTTTCATGTGACTAATTGCAGAGATGATTTGTCTGTCTGTGAGGAACATATGTATTTTGGTTTTGACGGTCATGCTCAATGACGTGTGATTACATGCGGAGAAAGATTGGTCGGAGTGTCCTAAATGCAGGGGGGTCGATAGTAGGGTTTAGAAACAGGATGTTGGAGGGGTCATAAATGGAATTTGGCCCGGGGACAGAACACTGGAGCAGCGACAGATGGGCCATGAAGACAGAATCTGTGCAAAGCCAGAGAATGAGGTCCGGTGTAGTTATTCAGTCAGGGTGTCGGGCTAGTAATCAGAAGGTACTTGGTTCAAACCCTGGCTGTGTCAACATAATGTTGTACCCTTGGGCAAGGCACTTCTCCCTACTTTCCCCAGGGGGAATGTCCCTGTACGTGCTGTAAATTGCTCTGGATAAGAGTGTTTGCTAAATGACTAAATGTAAATGTAGTGCAGAAACGTCTGATATTTACTTTTAATACCAATAGCGCCATGCAATATGGATCATCCCTTTATCAACATTTGTGTCTGCAGGGGGGTTTGAATAAATGCATATTTGTTTCATATGTTTTGCTCAATGTACCCTGTTTCTCTGGATCATAGTTGCTGTCCTTGTATCTGCTTCACCCTGGTGGATATTAAATGCTATTGCAGGAACACAAGCTAGACGTCCTCTGATTTTCTTCCTGCTTAAGCGTTGGGTATTTTGAGTGGCTGTTTAACAATTAGCATTCCTGTTTAAGTGATTGTTTATATACTTTCCCCATTACCTATTGCAAGCATTGCTAGACTTGGCAAATAAAAGTTCCTACAATTAAAATAACTAGGTTTTGGAACACACTAATCTGTGGGAAAATATTCCTATTTACAAGACGTGTCAAACATCACTCCAGGTTCCAGTGGGTGTTGGGGGGCCATATAGTACCGGTATGGCCAAATGTATAGGTGTTATGTAAAACAGCTTACTATCGTTTATGAATGTATCTTCTAATGTAATTATGACAGCTAATAAGGCTTATAGGAGCTGGGTCAGCACACAGGGGTGTGGACACACGTGCGTGTGTGCGGCTCTCTGGGTAAACGCACAGCGGCGGCTCCCAAGGCTCTGAGGACCTATTCTCCTCTTGGAAGGTATATTTTCTGATACGGATCAACTCTCTTTCCAGGATATTGCCTGAAAAGGTGAGCCACAAGAGATGGAGTTTCCAGATGTATTTGTTCTTCCATGGTACCTTCAAATATCCTAAACATTCATCTTAAAAGAGCACAGCTGGAAGTGGCAGCAGGCTAGCTTGACACATGCTAATGTAGAGTGTCTTTATTAAAGCAAATTTATTTTCTTGCATACGCTGAAATATTCCTTCTTTAGAAGTAGTCTTTCTCTGAGCCATTAACTTTTACGGTTATTTCTTCAACTTGATTCTATCCATATTCATGTCTAAGAAACGTTTGCGCCTATCTGTCCTGCAATGACACAATTTTGTATCTTTTTATTTTTCTCCAGCTATTCAACCTCAAGAGTCTTCTCCGACAAACAGACTTGGTGTGTAAAATATGGTTGCTTGAGACAGCCACGAGGCCTCGCAGGATTAAAATCCAACAGCAGATTATTTGAACTCCTGTCAACTGTTCTACTCCACTGCACCTCTGCAGCACACACCTTGCATAAAGCCAACAAGGCTGTCAGACAAGCGTGCTTTTAGGAACCACAACTCCCAGAATGACCCTGCCGGTGCCAATTCCACAACCCTCGTATTCCCAGGCCAGGGAGAACCTGGTGAAGGCTATCCCACACAAGATCATCTGCCTGCTAGCCTGTGGAGGGCGGGACTGCCGCTATGAAGGGCCAGCATGCTGGAGGCCTGGTCAGCAGGTCATCCAGGGACTCTTCTCCTCCTGGTGAGAGAGAACAAGAGGGGGGGAGAGACAGGGAGAGAGGGAGAGAGAGAGAGAGGGAAAGATAGGGAAAGATAGGGAAAGAGAGTAAAAGAGTCAGAGAAACAGACAAAGAGCTCTGTTATACTGCAGTTAATAACCTCCAACTGTTGACAACATTGTGTTCTGCTCTCAGGGTAACTGATGACATTGTAGCCATGACCCGTCCTTCCACTCACCTTATCAACAAATACAACATCATAGAGCAGTTCAAACGGTAAGCCCATACTTGCTTCCAAGCCATATACACCTATATGGATATACAGGGTATCTGTCAGTGGCTGTGTCATAACCCTGATCTTGACCCTGTGACCTTCCAGGTTAAACATCAAGTCCATCATCAACATGCAGCTTCCAGGGGAGCATGCTTACTGCGGCCCTTCCCTGGATCCTGACAGTGGCTTCACCTACTCCCCACAGACATTCATGGAGAATGACAGTACGTTTATAACAGGGGTGTCCAGTCCTGGTCCTCGAGGGCTACTGTCTTAGACAGTTTTAGAAGTTTCCCTGCTCTTGGACACGCAACTCTAATTACCAGGCTTCCACAGAGCTTGATAACCACCCATTCATTACAATCAAGGACCAGGATTGGACACCCGCTGGCTTATACTGCTACACAACTGTACATCCACAGTCTACACTCTGCTACATTGCATTCACGTTCTCAGCTTGTGTGTTATGTTGGATGTGACAACATAAAACTGGATGTCTCATTTCGGTCTTGTCATTTTTAAATGATTCAATTCATACTGGATGCAAACACGCGTATGCTAACTGTCTGATTTTTTGTGTGTGTGTGGGTGTGCACGTGCGTGTGTGTGTTTTAAGTTTTTTTCTTTAACTTTGGCATGCCAGACTTCAGTGTGTCATCTCTGGTTGGTATGATGGATGGAGTGAAGGTGTTGGCGTTTGCTGTGAAGGAGGGGAAAGTAGCTGTTCACTGCCATGCAGGCTTGGGAAGAACAGGTGCGTGTGCAGAAACGTGTGTGTGTGTGAGTCATGTGGCGTAGTCGGTTAAGGTTTCGGGGCTAGTACTCAGAAGGTCCCCCGGTTCAAACCCTGACTGTGCCAACATTACGTCGTTAAGGCAATGGGCTAGTGATCAGAAGGTTGCGAGTGGCTACATGACAATGTGTCCTTAGGCAAAGCGCTTCACCCTACTTGCCTCAGGGGGAATGTCCCTGTACTTGCTGTAAGTCGCTCTGGATAAGAGCGTCTGCTAAAATGACTAAATGTAAACGCGCAAATCCAGTTGAGTTCCTGAGACGTCCTCTCTGATCGACAGGAGTTCTGATAGCCTGTTACCTGGTCTACACCCTGCGCCTCAGCCCCAGCGAAGCTGTCCAGTACGTCCGCATCAAACGGCCACGCTCCATCCAGACACGTGCCCAGATCAACCTGGTGTTTGACTTTGCCCGCCTGCTGGGCGCTCAGCTGGCCCAGTACCCCGACCTCAGCCTGCGCCACGGGGCTCACTTCACCCTGCAGCTCTACCTACAACGCCAGTCCCTCCTGCTGCACGGCCCGGAGGCCCGCACCCTCAGACACTTACCCAAGGTCATCGCTTGGTGAAAACACCGTAAAGCAGTGGTGTCAAACCATGTGCCTTCGAGGACCGAGAGGGTGCAGGTTTTCACATCAAACCAAGCACGATTCTAGCTGATTTCACTAAGTGGTGAAACTCATTAGTAAAATCAGCTGGAGTAGTGCTTGGTTGACACGGAAACCTGCACCTTCGACGGCACATGGTTTGACTCACAGGCTGTAAAGCTTCGACTGCGATATTAATCCATATCTCCATATCTGATTTGTGACACAGCTGGTGTACCTGCTGTGTCTGCGTCTGTCCTGCCTGGCCCTTGGCCTTCCTGCCCAGACTGAGGTGCATGCAGAGCTGGAGAGGAAAGCGGAGGTGCGGGCCCTGGGCTGGGCTGTGAGGGAGACCCTGGTGGCCAAGCAGTACCTGCCCCTGCTGAGGGAAGTCCAGCGGGCCTCATGGCTGGGCTCTCGCCTCACCTCTGTGTCCTCCTGGGACGAGCCCCTGGGCTTCCTGGAGAGGAAGAGAGAGGTGCTGCTGGACAAACGCAGCTACAGCGACTCAGACCTCTGCAAGATCGCAGTCAGACAGGTGAGACCGGATTGGACACTTGTACTTCATAGAAAGTTGTTGTATAACTGTCTAACTGTCTAACTATTTTCACTAGGATCTGGAGCTGGGCTCTTACTATGAACCCCTGTCAGGGACTGGGAGAGTATGGTACGGCCTGGATCAGATCAAACCAGATCTAAGGCCTGTCAGCCCTGACCCAACCACGCCATCTGTTGGTCACTGTGACAACACAGAGCGCTCACAAAGACCAAAGCCCCCAGCTGGTAGTGGGGCAAACAACAATGACCAAGCCAAGAAGTCTAAGTGCGCAGCCAAAAAGACAAAGGCTCTTCCAAAATTCAGCTCCAACATTGAGGTAAACTTGCAACAATTATAAAGATAAACACTGCACTGTGGTTCCTGTGAGAACTGCGTTGAATTATGAGTTTGTGTGTGCATGGTCCTGGCTAATGCTGGCACACCCCCACCCCCTATCCCAGTTACCCAGGACTCAACGCAAGTCAGGACAGGCTTCAGTGGCTCGTGCTGTTGCCAAGGCAATGGCGGACCAGAACACACCAGGGGAGACTGTGTTACAGAGGGCAGCTCTGATACAGGTGGTTGCCTTTGCAAACACCCTCAGTTACTTACATAACACATTCTCAACACACGTTTCGATCCACAGCCCCCGGAGAGTCTAACCTATTTAGCCACTGTCAACAGGAGGAGCTGAACACCAGTGAGTGTGGATGGGCCCTTCTGGTGACCGAATCCGATCCCAAAGTCCTCAGCTGTCTACTGTGGGCCTGGCTGGAGAAGCTCAAGGTCAGCGGGCTCTGAACATGATTGATAAGCGAGTGATGCTACTCAACAACAGCAGACATGAGTTTGAGGCTGTGATCTAAGATAAGATAAGATAATCTTTTATTTGTCCCACAGTGGGGAAATAGCAGTTTACAACAGCAGCAGGGTACAGTACAGCCTTTTACTAAATTAAAATATAAAAAAACCAGTAAAAATACGAAGTACAAGATAAACTAAGTTATTGCACGTAAAGAATAATTGCACGTAGTAGTTAAGAACATCATTAAAGAATATTGCATGTAAGAGTTCCATACAATTGCAACTACACTGCAACTTCTGCAATTTCCCCACTGTGGGACAAATAAGGATTATCTAATCTAATCTACTACACTGCAACCAAGTGTTTTTCCTCCCAATCTCTCGCAATCTGTCCATCTGTTCTGTCTGTTGTCAGGAACCGGTCCTGAGTACAGAGGACATCTGTCTGTTGTCCTCAGGAGCCCCATGTACCAACCTCCATGTGCTGCTCAAGGTAACTAGCTAGCTAGCCACATTCGTCCAAGTGCACGTGTAATGGGTGCCAGCTAGTAGCTGCTGTGCAAGTAAACCTCACTCTGATCTCAGAAAAGGCTCTAGTGACCAGTGCTAGAATTTGCAGCTTTTAGCCTCCTTGTTAGAGCGTCCATCTCCAATGCCGAACACCCCGGGTTCAAGGCCTTCGCACTGCAGTGCGGACCGAGTGGACGTAGTTTAAGGGGTTACAGACATACAGTACAGGCCAACAGTTAGGTCACACCATCTCATTCAATGCGTTTTCTTTATTTTCATGAGTATTCTTGCACACTCTTGGCATTCTCTCGGTGAGTCATTAATCATCATGAAAATGAAGAAAACGCATTGAATGAGAAGGTGTGTCCAAACTTTTGGCCTGTACTGTACGTACAAATGTACTGGTCTTATTCGGCTACAGTTGTAGCCCTACGATTTGATTCTGTGTCGTTTGTCTCTTGTCCTACGATCTGGCCAGCCGCAGCAGCACACCATCTCCTGTCTGTTGAGGTGTGTGGGTCAGGTGACCTGTCTGTGTCCACATAGAGAGGATGCTGTACTGCAACGTCTGATGCGGGCGCTGATCAGGGTTAGTGTTCAGCATTGATGACTTGTACACAGAGAGGCTTACACTTCGGATACTGTCATTGTCCCTTAGCCTGACTAGGTTGATTATTTTCAGACATTTTAAGACAAGGGGTTGGATGTCAGGGAGTTAGGTGGCTCAGCGGTTAAGGTGTTGGGCTTGTGATCAGAAGGTTACGAGTTCGATTCCCAGCTGTGTCTACGTGATGTAGTGTCCTTTGGCAAGGCAATTCACCATACTTGCCTCAGGGGAATGTCCCTGTACTTGCTGTTAGTTGCTCTGGATAAGAGCGTCCGCTAATTGTAAATGGATGTATGTTCCAGGCCCTTTTTTAATTGTTTTATTATTATATTACATATTGGTTCTCTGTTTGCTCCTTTCTGCAAAAGTGAATTATGTATTTGTAAATTATATATTGCATAGTGATTAAAATAGATTCTGATTCTGATGTGAATACTTTTTCTTGGTCCTACAGCGCCCTCAAGAGGAGTTGGAGAGCCATTCAGCCCTGATGAAAATCCTAAAGTGTAATATCAGAGATACACTCTACAGCAAGAACTCTCTGACACAAGCTTGCAATGACGCTGTCCCATCATCAAGCGCAGGGAATAAATAGTCCTCCATACCTGCATCAGGCATGGTCCAGGCTTAATTTGACTGGCCTGCTTTCATCGTGCATGGCTTAGAAATCACACTAAGGATATTATTACAATTTAAAATGATGATAAACAATAGACACAACTGATATTTATGAATAAGCATACGTGTTCATTTGTATTTTCACTGATAACTGAAAAGTCATATTTTTTTCCCATTTGTAGCATAACTCAGAAACATCTCCAAATGCCCTGATGTTGAGTGATTCCACAATCTTTGTATTAAATCAATTTTTACCTTTAACATGGCTCATAAATCATTTTAAGTAAACTTATGATCAAAGCTTAATACATCTACATTTAGGACCAGGCCAGTTCAATATTGTAAGAATGTGTTCCTACATGATGGTTGAAAACGAGATCTCAAAGGGATCTACTTCCAAGCCCAGGGTAACAACATCATTAAGAACAATGTGTGTAAACAAGGTGATGGTGGTGGTGTTGATGTTTATCAGTCCAGCCCAAGGACAAACTGAATCCAAGTTTGTATTTAATTATGACTCCATGGGCTTTCATAGATCCCAGTAGCTTATAATCAAAATGTGGGACAAGCATACAAACACGTTTTTCCCATTCTACGATCGTGTTAATAGTCAACTACTATATTTAAATGCTTTTGCCTGCCTACCAAAGTGTCATCTCTATGGAAACGTTGTCATAGTGAACTGGAGGCGCAGCCGAGTTAAAAGTTTAGTCTTGTGTTTGGTCTCTTGTGTTTCGGGGAAGGACTTTGGAAGCAGAAGAGACTTCATCAAATCATTATAGGTAGGGCTTTTAGATTGCTGTAAGGTAGCTTAACGAGGTGGCTCTAAAAATGACTAAATGTAAAAGTCATATGGAATTACAGACTGTACTTATTGGGTGGTTGTAATGTAAAAAAAATAAAAGTAGGCGCGCCTCTAATGCCATCGATCAGTTAGTAATGGGTTGAACTTCAAAAATCGATAACGGGACTCGGCTTTGATTTGTATAAACCTATTTATATAATAGCTTGATCTCAATTGGGGTTAAATAAATAGTTGCTTAGTACATTGGATGACAAAGCAGACAGTTTAAAAAACGCTGTTGGAACGAGTTTAGTGTGATTCTACAAATCCTATACGTGCTGGATCGGTGAGTTATGGTTTTAGTAGGCGAATGTTGATTTTAATGATCAGCAATATAATAGGTGCCACACTGGGCTAGTTTGAGGTATGGGTGTATATTTTCAACACAAGCTCATTTAGTAGCCTGCCACATTTGCGCAACATCGTTTCAGCTGATTTGACAGTTCATCTCGGAAGAAGGGTTTGTCTACATACTTGGTTCTATTTTATTCTGAGCTTCTATTTAATTTAGCTTCATATTTTATTGCTAAAAAATATATAACTTACTTTAGGAAATTATTTTCTTGTGCTTTCCTTTAGATAAATCATGTCAGGTAGGGATGTTTGGGTTGGGTCCTGGAGACCACACAAGCCCCGAGGCCCCATAGCTGCGCTCTACAGCAGCCCTGGACCCAAGTATGCTCTTCCAGGGGCCACAGGTACACTTATCCAACCCTCATCTGCCTTGTCATCTGAGAAGATCGACTCTCTATTGTCTAACTCCTCATATGACTTTTCTCTCTGAATGTGCTGACAGGTATAAACTTTCATGACCCCAGGAAGCTAAAAGGTGCTGCGTTCAGCTTTGGGACACGCCACCGCCAGTACTCTTCGGACTGCTCCCCTGGCCCAGGTTATCTGGTCCCCTCCAATATCACCAGGGTGGGTCGAGATGGAACTCCAGCTTACTCCATCTACGGCAGGCCCAAGGACATCATGCTGTTCCAGACCCCAGGGCCAGGTCAATACCACAGCAATGCACACATCCAGCTCCACGGATGCGCACACACGCAGCACGCAGACATCATTTTTCTCTGGTGTTGTAGGGTGTTACTCCCCAGAGAGGGCGGGAAAGTCAGCCCACTACTCTGCTCCTGCCTACTCGCTTTCTGCCAGGACCAAAGGATTTCATAATGACCAGACACCAGGTAACTTCCTGGCCCGTATCAATGTGGGTTATATTGTGGACCGTATGCTACTGTAATCATTAGCCATTCCAAAATCAATGTCTTTAGTGTGAATAGCCATCTTCTCTTCTCTCAGGACCTGCTGCCTACATGCTGCCCTCTGTGCTCGGGCCAAACACTGTTAACAAAACGTCAGCCCCAAACTTCTCCCTCCGCGGACGCAGCAGGATTGGCGGCTTCCATGAGGACCTGCAGAAGGTTCGTTTGATCCCTCAAAAAAACGACCTTGTGGCCTCATGGGGGAGGGGGAGGGGGGTTCTGACTGGTGCTGGTGACAAATGGATGTTGTGTGCCCAGTAGACTCCTGGCCCAGGGACTTACAGAGTGGTGGACCCCTGCACCTACAAGCACAAGCCTGCCCATTTCAGCATCACAGGCCGTAACAGCATGCCTGGAGACACCACCAGAAAACCGGGCCCTGGGGCATACCATCCTGAGGAGGTAAGTTACCTTCTGACGGTGTTTCTAACTACCTTCCATGTGAATGTCTAGGTACTACTAGCTGCTTATTTTCTATTTGCAGGTGACTTTCACAAGGGTCAAGGCTCCTAGCTTCTCTTTTGGAGTCCGCCACTCTGATTTTATAGCACCACTTATTGTGGATGTTGCTGAATAAGTACCTCTTCATACCAATTGCCATGCTTCTTTTACCTATGAATAAATACGGTATCAACAATACTCTGCACTGACAAATAATGATTTATTCTGATAATCCAGATATCATATGCAAACATATTAACAGTAGTTAGTGCTGAAGAGTGTTGTGCCAAGTGTATGTCAAGGATGAACAAAATCTGTGGACCTTGTCTATTGATATTCATTAGATTGTAGTTAATTATCTATAAGAATAATAAAGGAAAAGAGAACCAACACAAATTAGGAATTGTTATCTGAAGTAAGGTTGTCACTGACAGTATTAAAACCATAATGACAGAACTTGGAAACAATACCAAATACGTAGGTAAATCGTTGATCCCTGGTGTCTTTTTCACACAAGAACATTATGACCAATGTCCACTAAGTTGTAACATTGCAAGCAATTAAGAAAGCAATGGCATATCATCTTTTTGTCTGTTGACAAATGATTTTTCATCAGGCAATCTGAAGGACAGACTTCCCAATAGGGGGCCTTTAAAGCGTCTTTTCGTTGCGTAGGAACCAGGCAGCTGCTTTCCCCCAAACATGTTGCTACTCCAAGTCCAAAGACATCCAGCAAATGTTCATATATTCCACACGTTTAGTCATCTAGGTGTTGTTGACGTTTCCTAAATTTTGTGTTTTGTGCTGTTGCTACGGTAAAAAAAAAAAGTAGCTGCCCCAAAGCTTGCCGGTTTGCGAGCTAATCTCTCAAGTGAATAGAGCTAGCTAGTTATTTTAGCAGTCGTAATTAGCTATCTAACAAGCTATTTCTAGCTATCTGGCAGCTATAGTTAGCGTTTTTGACTAAGCGCTGGTTAAAACGGACCAAGGGAAGACAAACGACAGCTACGGACTGAACATCTGTCTGAAAGAATGGCGGGAGACGCATCTAGCATCTCTGAATTGGATCAAGAGAAGTACGATGCGGACGAGCAGCTGAAGATCATCTGCCTTGGAGACAGTGCAGTGGGTAAATCCAAGTAAGTCACGGCACCACCATAGCAGTAAATAGGTGTGAGCTGGCAGTGATCCCCAACCGTGGTCCTCAACCCTGGTCCCCAGGGCCCCACTGTCCTGCATGTTTTAGATGTTTCCCCCTTCCAGCCCACCTGATTCTAATTAATGTTCGTTACTAGGATTCTTCAGAGCTAGATAACGACCCATTCATTAGAATCAGGTGTGCTGGAGCAGGGAAACATCTTAAACATGCAGGACAGTGGGACCTGAGGACCAGGGTTGGGGACCACTGAGCTAAACAGCCAAAACAGCACACTGACACTTCAACGTGAGCGATCATAATGTGAATTAACACTGAATTAACATCTGATTTCACAGTGCAGTGTCCTCCTGGCCCAAGTACCGTGTAGTTCAGCCCACTTTGTTCTAAATGTATTCCATTTTGATCCATTTTGATGTTCTTGTCTTGCAGGTTGATGGAGAGGTTTCTCATGGATGGATAGTATCCTTTTCCATGTTGGTGCTGCTGCAATATGCGCGATATAGATTAGATTAGATAAACCTTTATTTGTCCTCCAGGGGGTGGAAATTGCAATAACTGACCTCTCTACATGGGGTATCTGGGAAACAGCGACGTCTGTATGTCTCAGATCAAATGTGATGGCCTTTAGTGTGGTGCATAAAACCATTGTTAAATTAATCAATATAGTCTCTATTTAGTTTGAGCTTGTGCTCTCTTCTTTGAAGGACTGCCCTTTGACTCGTTTTAAATGTTCTAAATGGAAATCTGGGGTGTGTTATTGTATTCCCTAACGCATTTTCTAGTCGCCCACACCAGCTGTCAACCTATGCACTCACTCTGTACAAGTACACCACCACCATCGATAGCAAAACTATATTAGTGGGTAAGTAGTCTTTCTCCAGGGTCATAAGGATTCCTACTTGGGGACCTGTTGCCCTTTTTTTGGCCTCCTGTTGCAGAGTTCATAGTCTTGTGTTCCCCTCAGATTTCTGGGACACCGCAGGTCAGGAGAGGTTCCAGAGCATGCACCCGTCCTACTATCATAAAGCACACGCATGCATCATGGTAAGAGTGTGTTTCGTAGTCGTATGAAAACTGCCCACCTGACTTCTTTGGGTGCTATGTTGAACCACCAATGACCGTTGGGTTGTGTGTCCCAGGTGTTCGACGTCCAGCGGAAAATCACGTATAAGAATCTGAGTACCTGGTACAAAGAGCTGAGGGAGTACAGACCAGAGATCCCATGTGTGGTGGTAGCCAACAAAATAGATGGTGAGTTATGTCGTCTCTCCCCCCCCCCCCCCCATTTCATTATGTACAGAGGGCAAGTCAACTGGGGTCGAGGTCCCTCTCAAGTGCCTTTTTTTCGTTGCAGCCGATTTGAAGGTTACTCAGAGGAGCTTTAACTTCGCCAAGAAGCAGGGCCTTTCTCACTATTTTGTTTCCGCGGCTGACGGGACCAACGTGGTGAAGGTGAGGGTGACGACCCGCTCTGCATTCACGCTCAGTTCCTACTTCACATCCAATCACTCTCAGGTTGTTGACTAACCACTTGTTTCTCAGATGTTCCGAGAAACCATCAAGATGGCACTGCAGTACAAGCTGAACTCTGGGGACTTCATGGATGAAGTTATGAGAGAACTAGAGGTACGGTGTCCTTCTTTCTAAGTATTAAATTGCCTATGGTCGTTTGACGGTTTCCTGCACGGCAAACGTTTAGTTTCCTGCTTGTCTTTTATAGTAGTAGCAGATGTTTAGTCTTGTTTTTGTACCACATGTTTACCACATTTTTTGTATACAATATTATACAATTTTGAAACGCTAGTATTTCCGAACTTGCAGAACATTGAGCTTGAGCCGAAGAAGGAGAAGACTTCGGAGGCTGTGGAAGCAGGGCTGAAAGCAGAGAGCCCCGATTCTGCATGACCCCAAGTCTGTCCCACCGTTTCAATTCAGTCCTGGACCTCCATTTCCCCCATGTTTCATTGCTGCTTGTGCTTGAGCCGTTGTCACGCTGAGGTTGTGGACATTTCATCCCCATGGTGCAGCCTGGGCATGGTGCAGCCAGCCATGTCCTGGTTTCCCAGGACACTATGGACAAATCTTTTGTGAAGTAATTCCTAAATTATGGAGTTTATTTTCATGTTTTATGTTGTCCTGTATGTATGTCCTTTCTGACTTAACAGTGGTGGGGCCACGCTGTCACTCACAGCGAGCAGGGTTTAGAACAGTTTGTTTAAACACGCACTGAGCTGCCTGGCTAATAATAGCCTCGTACTGATGGTAATCCATGGCCTGCTTCACCCGGGGCTGAATTCAGTCTCCCTGGAGCGTTCTCCCCTTCCCCCTGCCCCTACCCCATCACCAGCTTCTCTCCATCCCCTCTGCCCGTCCAGGAAAGGTGGTGGGAAAATTAGTCCGTGGTGTAGGTTCAGGCCTTGATGTTCCGTAGAAAGCCTTGACTGTCTTCTTTTAAGAGGACACTAGGACGATTCCGTCTCATCATAAAGCGTGACGCATGCACTCACACGGTGTGTGTGTGTGACTTGAGAGCAAAGTGAACCTGTGAATGTGAACCATCTCTTTGCTTCATCCTGTTGGATATCATAATTCTTTTGCACTGTGAGTGGTTCTGTGTGTGCAGTGACAGTAGGGAACATGTGCTGGCTGCTATGGCTGCTCTACACCCTACACTGGAAACCCCAGAGTTTTGTCGTGTTGTGTGTTATCGTGAAACAGCCAAGGTTCGATGTAACCATGGGATCGTCTTAAGAGGATGTGTTGGTGTATTTTAAGCCGTATGACTGTGGTTAACGTCCCCTGCTGCTGTTGTAGACTGCAATGTCTCCTCTGAGGGACAAATAAAGGATAATAAATAACTAATACAATATCCTATCCTACAGAAAACCCTTGTGAAAAGATCCAGACTTTAATCAGGAGTTGGACACGCCTGCCTAATACATTCTCAGCCTATTATTGGCATTGTATGTGGCTCATTACTCATAAATTACTCATTGATACTTATAAATTAAGACTTTTTACGTGAATTAAAGTTCTGTCTGAAGTTATCTGGCAATATCGAAAGCATCAGCTTGTTCAGACATTTTACGCGTCCATTTCATGAACTGCCGACACACGTTAAAATAGTCACCCCTCAAATGTATTATCTTGTAATGACAGCTACCACGATGTATATGTGTCCATCATGTTTTACGATATACAGTACCACAAATCCCATAATATGTAATTGTGTGCTTGTGGTTGAACTACCGTTTAGTGTTTAAGAGACCTTAGTGGTCAGACCAAAGTACCGACTGACACTCGATGTCATGTTTTTTATTATAAATTTATTACATAAGATAACAAACATAGATATCTGTGGTGGAGCTATCACAGTGTCATCTTTGACCTGGTCGTATCCCTCCTCCCCACCCCCTCCTCCCTTTCTGGCTTCGAACGGACGCCAAACATGAAGGCTGAAAGGAAATATGCCGACACTTTATACACCGTTGGAACACGGTAGAGTAATCCCAAATGTTAATTAGTTTTTCAAACCCTGATCCCGAACTTCCCCTTGCATTTACCCCAGCAGAATGCACATGTGGGATCAGGGTTAGGAATCGTGTGTGTGTGTGGAGTCGTACACATACGTGTAAAACTATTCACGTTACTTCAGCCCACCAGAGCTTGTTGGGAGATCTGCTAAGGAGAGAAAGAGGGATCCTGCAGGACTACGATTTGCCGTCACAGTGATAGACCCACCATATTAAAATTCACAGTGCAAACAAGGAGAAAATTGACATTAAAAGTAAAACCCCTTTAATGATGATACGATCGCCGGATCCAGAGGGTCGCCAGATCCCGGTGGATAAATCAAACTTAAGGATCCACCACTCCCTCTACCCATCTAGATTGTGCTTTGTTGATTAGAAAAGATTAGGTTCGCCGTAGCTCAACAATTTGATTGATGTGTGTTGTTTCACTAGGTTCTATAGTGTTGTTTGCATACGAAACTGTGGCAAACTCACAGAAAGGGATCAACCTGTATCGCTATTTGAGTGTGTGTGAGAGTGTATTTGTATTTGTGTGTGTATTTCCGAATCAACTAATCAATTAGTCAAGCTTCATAACAACCTTCAACACAGTGAAACCAAGCAAATACCTTGTTTATAAATAGAAATGTTAATGCAAAGCTTTTAAAATCAGGATTTATCTGGTTATATCTATCTATCTATATATATATATATATATATATTTATTATTCCTTTACAAAACATAAAAATGACTGTATTCCCACCTCAAAAAGGTGCTGTACATACAGTGGAGGAGCTAAACGAATGTCTAGTTCTCAAGATTCCCAGGAGATGGCACCATATTATTGAGTCTAACAGCTCAAGAACATTGTAACTAAGGTAGTCCTAAAGCAAAGAGAAATAAAACAGACAGTTAAAAGTTCGTATTTTTGGCACGTTTTTTTCTTAGATTTTCTTCCTCTTTAAACCACCTCACATAGCAATATCTAAAACTCGAAATTGAAAGTCTGAAAAAAAAGAGTACAGCCAGATAGCATGAAGAGGGGAGCGCATCACTGTGTCAGGTGATGGGGTGTGTCTGGCGGGGTCACACGTCCATCACTATATCAGGTGATGGGGTGTTTTGGGGGTCACAAACACCCACCACTATCAGGTGATGGGGTGTGTCTGGCGGGGTCACACGTCCATCACTGTATAAGGTGATGGGGCGTGTGTGGGGGTCACAAACATCCACCACTATCAGGTGATGGAGTGTGTTGGGGGGGGGGGGGGGGGGGGGGGGTTCACACACCTCCACCCCTAAATGTGAAATAACCCATTTGATTAATTCACCTGTCACCAAATCATTTTCTTCTCGTTTTAATAAAACACACACTCCCAAACACACTCGCAAACACACACTTTCCTAATTCCTGTATTTGACAAAATTTCTAAGACAATATAGGGTAGTACAATATTTGAGTCGGGCCGTGTTTGTGTGTATGTGTGCCTGTGTGAATGTGTTAGATTGGGGTGACTATGAGAACCCATGTCAGGTATTTAGAACGTCATTACAGTAAGGCTACAGCTGACTAGCTCCTAAAATCGATACCTTTATGAACTGTCCTTCAAATATAAACACACAACAAATGTTATCGCAAGTGCGCGCACACTCACACACGCTCACACACACGGATGTTTACATGCACACGTACATGTACGGTGGAGAGGGATGATTCGATGGTTCGAGTTAGTGTCCAGATGTGCTTGGACAATGGGAGGCTTTAATGTTAGCACCTTGTTTTGTGCAAATCTTCCCCTAGTTTATAGTTCAGAGTTCAAAAGTTGAAGAGTTCATAGAAAGAATAAAATCTTCTCACCTTTCTCACAGGTGGTTAACTATGCATATATGCCAAACATTCATATATAGATCTATATATTTTTTGTTTTTCCAAAATTTATATGAAATCTATCATATATACATTGCTTGTGATTAATATAAAAAGCTAATATTTGTAGTTTGTTCATATTTACAAGTGTAATTACTCTTTGTTGTGTTTTTTTTTCTCCTAACTTTCACTACAAACGTCACGTGAGTGTAAAGACATTTTATACATATTATGTTCCACAAGCTACAAAAATCTACCCACAGTGTAGAAGAGGAACACGTCAACAAACATCCAAACAAAAACCAGAAACCAGAAACCAATGCCCAAATGAGCCCTGGGGGCAGAACACCGGGGGCAAGGTCAGGCGGTCACAGTGAGCCAATGAGGGCTATCCCTCCTGCTTCCACACTAGAGTCAACCTTCCACCACTATAGTCCGATCCTACAGCCATCCGTGACCTGGTGAGAAGGTGCTGCGGTGTGCTGGAGGAATCACCTGGTGCTCTCTCAGAGAAACACAGACCTGTGGGTGACTGCTGCCCTGCAGGTGCATGAACAGCCCCCACTGTCTCTGACTGTCACCAAGGGCAGCCAACGGGAATAACATTGTTGATCGTCATGGTTGAGACCTCTCAGATGACATCCCATCTCCTGAGCCAGATGGACAACAGAGAGCCAGTGTTTGTATAAAGGTACCAGCTATGCTAGATGGGAGAGACCTGGTTATCCAGTGGGGTAATTTGGTTGGGGAGGGGGTTTAGATTCAGAGAGCGAAGTTAACTACTTTCAGTCTACGGCTGGCTATGAAACATATGAACGCAGTGTGGTGGAGGTCCAGCTGTTTGGCCAATTTGAGTGATAACGATCTGTTGCCGAGGCAACAGGGATGGGAGTCGATTTAGGTCACATGCTCACATTATGGGATGCCCTTGAATGTGACGGAAGACCGTAAGAAAACAAATTACAAAACAAACTCTTTCCAAAACATGATGCAAACTCTCATGCTACTTTTCAGGAAAGGGTGACCATATAAGGGAGGTTCAACACTGGTTTTTATATATAATACCATCAATAGTGTTTTAGTAAAGTTGTATACTTATGACAAAATGTCATTTTCATATATATATACTTTTTCCTTTCAAATATATATGTATATAACTGGTAGAAATGACTTAATTATTGTCTGAATGAATTGAAAGTGTTTTTCTCTGTCTTCTTCTTTAAGTAGAAGACAGGTACAGTTGCATGTATTACATTTCTTCTTTGCAACGTTCTGTCTTTTCTTCTCAAAGCTATGTAAGTACACATATTATTTATACCTATAATATTCCCTTTGGAAACCCAAAGCAAAATTGTTTGATTATGAAAAAAAGCCACTAGTGTTGGTTAAACATTCTCCAAATATTATAGTTAGCACAGTCAGTCCGTGAGAGGGTCCCGTGGAGGGGTTCTCCGAATGGTCTCCTTGGCGGAGCTCCACTTCTGGGCTCAGACAGCTGAAAGATAAGAGCAGGCAAAGAGAACTGTGAGAGAACCTGTTTCAGAACCGTGTCACCACGGTGTCCACAGTCCTGCGTTCGTCCGCTCCTGATCTCAGTAGAAATATGTCGAAAGGCAACTGAGTTTTTTGGAACCGTCTTGTTTGCTTATTTTCCGTCAGAGCCTTTCCCCCCCCTCTCCCCCTTCACCGAGCGCAGGAGGGAGAGAGTGGGAGAGTCAGAGATAGAGAGGTAGGATACAGGCTACCAGGGCCCCAGGGTGCCCCGCGTGACCTTTCACGAATAAATACGTATGGGATTGGATCCGTTTGGAACTCGTGTATCGACCCAGTGGTCTGAGGTCTGATCTGACTTATTCTGATTAGCCGCAGGCAATGATGTGGGCAGCAGACAAGTGGGTAACGTGCGATAAATGACTATAATTGAGTATCGAGCGCAGGGTGTTCTTTTAAAACTGTATCCAAACACAAGAAAATAAATGGAACAGGAATCGGTAGGGCCCCCAAATATTGCCAATAGAGTAAAAAAGGGCTTGTGTCTCTCTCTTTTCTTATCTCTCCCCAATTCTCTCCTCTTACATTTCCTGTCTCCTCTCCTTCTCCTCCTCTGTCTCAAGGCAAGGGTCAGCTCTCCAGCAGCTGTTTGAGAGCTCGTTCGATGTTCATGCGGTGTCCAACGCGTGTCACGCCTAACTCGGCAAAATCATCCTTGGTCAGAGCTGGGAGATGGGACCCCTCAATCTCATGTTCCTGGAAGCCTGCTCTGTGCTCGCCCAGGTTAATGCTCTCTAGCCAGTCCCCCACATCATACTTGTTCCACAGGTGGAGGGGCTTCTGGTGAAAGGGCCTGAGAGCCAGGAGAGGTGAGCCCAGCCCAGGGGAGTGAGAGGGGGATGGAGATGGGGAGCGGGACCGGGCGCTGGAGCTCCTCATCACAAAGCGAACCTCCTTAGGCTCATGGGGCAGGCTGAGGCTGGAGGACTTGAGGATGGTGTGGGGAGATGAGGTGGGAGAAGTGGGCAGGCCGAAGCCGGTGAGTCGCCCAAGCGGATCCCCCCGATCCGGGGAGCCTGAGCCTGGGCTTGGTGTGCGTCGTGTCACTGGGTAGCGGCTGCCTGGCCGGATGGTGTATGTGGTGCCGTAGCTTCTCTGGGAAATGGTGTGTAGCTCTCCTAGACTGCTGAAAAGTCTAGAGGAGGGAAAGGGACAGAAATACAGAGAAACCAGGATATCAAAGAAAGAGACATAAGGGGACAGAGAAATGTAAAAATCCATTAGAATAAGATGGATTTGGTCTGACGCTCAAGGACGATGTTGTTTTGGAACCCCTCACATCAAACAAACCAAGACGTGTAGGCTAGGGTTAGTGACCGTTAGTCAGTGCAGTCTACATTACACAGCACCGTCAAGAGAAACAGCCTCACTTTGCTATAAAGGCTATGTTTGAACGAAATACTATATTTTTTCCATCTCAAGGGACATTTGTAACCCTGGGATTCTCTCTCTAACTCTCTGTCTGGCTCACTTTTTAAATCCCGTTAGGAAAACCTGATCAAAGTTTTCATTGGTGCATGGCTATTGTTTAGTCTTTGGGGGGCCGCTAACGCTAACCTCTCTGGAGTGTAACAAACATGGTTCAGCAAAGGAGTCCCACTTTCCCGATTTGCTCTTTCCCTGTAAAACTACCATAAAGAAATTACTGATTTCTCAATCGATGTACATTGCATCATGATTCAAGATTTTGGTGTATCATTCTGGCTCTATAAAATCTTTCAGTCTTTCCACTTTCTTTCTCTCTCTCTCTCTCTCTCTCTATCTCTCTCTCTCTCTCTCTCTCACACACACACAGTTATCTGACACTGTTTTCTAAGCCATACAATTGAGTTGTGCATGCAAAGAGTAAGGGTCACATCTCTACTATTCTACCAGGGTAATGGAATGGATGGTTACTGAGAAGAAACTAGCGAGGGCAAAGTAAAACAAACAATGTCTGTTACGACTTTTGAATCAGTCACAGCACTGACGAAAAGGCGAACGGTGCTGTTCCCACCCCCCCCACCCTTCTGAGCCTGGTAGCATCGGGCGCCGAGTCACTTAGAGTTTGCACCTGCCTATCACCGCAACACGAGGAGGCCTGCTTTGTATTGTTCTGTATTGTTTTTTTTTAAATCTATGGCCTGATCGACCGTAAACAGTGACAGGTGCAAACGTCTACCGTCGTCCGTTTCGGGCCTATGGGCCATGAGGCAGAGGGCACCCAACAGCCAACAGAGAAGAAGCGAGCGAGGTTGTTGTGGAGGGCACAAGTGGTGTTGGGGGGAGTGTGGTGGGGGGGGGGGGGGTGACAGTAGAAGGAGTATTTTGTTTTTAGGTGAGCTTAGTAAGCACCAAAACACATTTTGTGTTAACATGCAAGTTCCTGTCCAGATAACGGTACGTGCGTGTTTTCGTCAAATGGCATGATTTGTATTTGCTGAATGGGATGAACATGGGTGCTGGGCAGGATGTACGGACATGACTGAGTCTAGGGACCCGAGTGAGATGAGATGAGCTCCATGCGCACTTACACAGTTGTCCCGCCCTCCTGGGCGCACAGTCAGATCTAGACCAATCAGATCAGAGCAGCAGGGCGGAGCATGCAAGGTGAGCAGAGAGAGAGAGAGAGAGAGAGAGAGAGATAGAGAGAGAGAGCAATGGGAGAGAATGTTAGCATCAGTCCATGAGATGCAGCCTGCAAGCCAGAACTAGCTTCTGTTAAACCCAACTCTGTCGCCCTTGCCTTGCCCGTGTGTGTGTGTGTGTGTGTGTGTGTGTTTGGGTGGGCATGAGAGATTGAATATGGCTAGGTGTGTGGATTTGCACATGCCTACATGTGTATGCATATGTTGGGCATGACAACATGACAACAGAATTTGATTTAGCATGACCTAGATCTGGTCAGCAGGCTACATGAGAGAGAAATGAGCACACTATTTCACATCTCAAACACTGAACAAAATAAATAAAGTATACAAAATAAAGAAACAAAGGAGCAATGGCAAACATCTCCTGACTTGACCTCAAATACGTCAACCTTTTTAATCTCGAGAACCAGTTTTGTTTAAAAAGTATGTGAGCTTGTGTGAATACAGTATGTGTACATATCAGGGGTCTCAAACTCGTGCCATCGAGGGCCAAGAGGGTGCAGGTTTTTGTGTCAACCAAGCACTACACCAGCTGATTTCACACAGTAGAGAAACTCGTTAGTGAAATCAGCTGGCGTGGGGCTTGGTTGACACGAAAACCTGCACTCTCTTGGCCCTCGATGGCACGAGTTTGAGACCCCTGATATACAGTATGTGTGCATCTGATTATTAACACTCTAAAGGTAAATACAAAACTGTATTACCACATTCATAAGTATTATAATACAGTTTAATCATAGCTAACAGTGACCATGTTGTCTTTAAAGCAAAACCTTGGAGAAAACATTAGTCAGAGGACCGATGCCATCCTCAACATGATCACTGAGGAAAAAAAAGGAAACAACTCAAAAAGACGAAGTGGAGGGAACAGAAAATAACCACAACTCTCTGAACCCACAATCTTTGACATTTCACACAGCATGAACAAATGGTGGATGTGAATAGCACATACAGAATAGAAGAATGGCTGGCAGTGAGGGAATCTGAATGGAAGGCACTGAGCGATGGCGTTACCATCTCAGTGAGATGAATCAGATGATGACAAGGCCTCTGCTTGAAAGGGTGGATGGTCTAAGCAGGAAGTGACAAGGTTCACGGGAAAAAAGATCGGAGAGAGAGAGACACACAAAGGGTCTGTTTCATCTGCATTTCATCCGGATGTATCTATCTCCACTCAGCCGGAGAGAGGGGTGCACCGCGGCGGTAATGGCAGAAGTGAGAGGGACGTGCGATTGATTGGCTGAAGTGTGGATGAGTGTTACCGAGCAGGAAGAGGGCCAGTCGGAATGATGGCTCTCTCATAACAAGGTGCTATTCTGTACCCTCTCAGACACCCTGATAATGCGAGGTGGCAAGATATCCTGCGATGGTGTTATGACCTCTTTATGTAATTGCGATCGATGAATGTCTTTTGAGATTGCAATACTGGTCTGCACTTTAGGAAGCAGCATGTTAGCTAGTGAGCAAGGATGTCGGGAGCCAGCGTAGTTCTACGCTGGCAACGACTTCTGCTGCGAGTTATTACGATGATTTAGGACCACGTTGGCGCAATCTAAAATGCTTTAAGCCTTTCTCCCCTAAGTGGTTCTCCTCAAAACAACTTGCTAAATTGTCCAACCTACATGCTTAGTCACATTGCAGAGCACATCTGTTCTAATATATTCTAGAAATATATCCTATTTCAAACGGCTACCGCCATTACCATTAGAACTCTACATACAGGTATAATGTGGGTATATGTGGGTTAAGCATGTGCACATTTGACAATCTACCTGTACGTGTCTGTAAATAGGTGGAAGTACAGATTGTGTGTGTGTGTTTGTATATGTGTGTTCCTGAGCACCTTCGCCTTAGCTGGCATGGAGGAGGCTTTAACAGTACTGAACCTAAAGAGCATGAGATATACACACCACCCTGTGTTAGTGCTGCTGGCCAGAACCAGAGCCACAGGGGGGTGGAGGTCAGGGTCAGGGTCAGCCTGGCCACTAGAGGATGCTATAACTGCCCCTGGTCAGTAGGGAAACAGGCATGGGTGTGGGGGAAGCATCTCAGTGCTCTTACATTGGGAATCAGGCGATTAAGGTGGTTATGAGTTCGATTCCTGGCTGTGGCTATGTGATATTGTGTCCTTAGGCAAAGCACTTCACTGTACTTGTCATACATTGTCATGTACTTGTTGTAAGTTGCTTTGGATAAATGTCTGCTAAATTAAAATTTATTTTGTGTCTTCCCTTACTGGTCTTCTACACCTCAGTTCTCCATGTGACAGGACCTTATGCTACCTTTATTGGGTTCTACTTTATTGGGTTCTACAAATACAAGTCCTGAAATACAACTTGATTAACATAGACGCCAGCAAAGGAACTTGAATATTACGCAACGTAAGAGCAAAGGGCGGGTGAAATCGCTCTGCCGCCGTGAAGCGTGTCTGAAGCTCAAAGCTGTTTGAGCTAAACCCTCTGGGTGGAAGGGGATAGGGGAGGGAGTTGGAGGGGGGGGGGGGGGGAGGAGGAGGGGAAAGTTGAATGTGTTCAAATACTGTGAGAATACATCCTTCCAGTCGTGTGGGTCAGCGCAGCTGAATAGAGCTACTCTGTCCTTTAAGCTTAGTTTATGCTCCCGCGTCAAACCTTACGCGTGGGGCGTGGCGCGGTTGTTGAGCATTCCAAGTTCTGCGTCGAGGGTCCGCGTTTACTCTGCAATTCACCGCCATGCCGCCAGGGGGGTGTGGCTGTGTGGTTTCAAGGGTTATAGCCGAATCCTTGCTCATTATTGAAGAGCAAATGCTTATATTGCAAATGATGTGGAAGAGCAGGCGACAGAGAAGACGTTTGCGGAGGTTCTGTACGATCTCTAAACCGGTTGAGGCTGGAAACGGGTGAATTTGCAACACAGGTTCACCCACTGAGGGACCTGGATGAACAAATGCACTTTCGATACTTTTGAATGTCAGCGGGCCGATTTGACAAGCTTTTTCGCCGTATACAGCCTGGCGAGTGGAGAAAAGCGGTGGCCGATGATTCGAACTTCACGATGGTGTCCCGAGGCACACTCAATGAGTGATAATAAACTGTGAACTATGCATGGTGTGTAAACTGTGTTGTGCTGTGTGTGTTGAAAATAAATATAAAAACAACTGTTTGAAAACAATCTTGGTGTTTTATTCTTATGTATTATGTAATACAAAAAGTATAATTAAAAAAATCACAGCACAAAAACAATACAACACAGAATATGCATTGTAGTATGTATAAAATGTAATATAAAAAGTCAAATAAAAAAAATCACGGCGAATAGTGCACTCAAACGATACAACACACGTATCTCAACTATTTACAGAACTAGGTCACGTTCTGAGCGGACCAATCACAGCGCTTGCGACGGAGACAATGCGACGCGTAGTTAGGATTTTTTGGAGGAGCCTGTTCTGCGCTGTCTGCGGAGCAATGCGGGCGACGCGTTGCGGGAGCATAAACTGATCGACTGATATCTCCTGGGGGGGGGGTAAGGGGAGAAGGATGCACGTCACAGTATTTGAGCAGAGCTTGGTGCCTACTGACGGAGGAAAGGAAGGTTCTAGAAACTGGTTCTTGCTCCAAACCCAAAGGAAAGTGTATGAGAGATGAGAAGTAGCTCTTAAGGGTGTGCATGCCTCCAGGTCCTGTGTTACCTTGTTTGCACCAACGTGTACCCACCAAGCAAGCATGGAAAACAAACACACACACACAAGCACACACATACACGGCTAAAATTTCACAGACTGATTTGATTTAACAAGGACTAGGTAGAACTCTAAGTGAGCGGCCAATGCCGTAACCGTGGAAACAGGTACTCCAAGTGGGCCACTAGCATTGTGATCTATTGAGTCATCTACTTTGCAACCTAGACCCTGCTTGGGGACATGCACTTTATGAACACAAACCTTTCACTCGTCACAATGTACCAGCTCTACCCATGGAGTACTGTTGTGGTCTACTGTACAACCCCCAGAAGAACAAAGGGGTCCTGGATATTTCAGTCAGTCATTTTAGAGATGAACAGAGATGCAAACAAGGTAACAATTGACGTCAGGATTTGGATGATAGAAAAATTAAATAGAATAAGACACAAGAAGTAAAAAAAGGGGTTATTCCATTTACATGGGATTAGTTGATAGGCTTGTTAGGAAATAACAAACGATAAGAAATGAACGTTGGTTTACCCTAGAGGCTACAAACTTAAGGTTTACTCTCTTCTGGCTCCTTTTCACATCTGTAGGGATACAAAGGACTTTCAGAGCAGGAAACAAACACAATGACACTTTGCCGCCAAGCGTACTTCAAATGAGCAAAAAAGTTGCCATCCTCACTCATGTGTCTTCTCGCTGCCATGTTACTGTAGGTGGGACCAGGGGAAGGTCTACGATGGGAAGCTCTGGCACTGCAGTCTTGCTACATGCTAATGCTAGCCCTGCTACATGCTTATGCTAGCCCTGCTACATGCTAATGCTAGCCCTGCTACGTGCTAATGCTAGCCCTGCTACGTGCTAATGCTAGCCCTGCAACATGCTAATGTTAGCCCGGCGGGTCTGTGGTCTGCTATGGCCTGTCTATACTTACCACTGTTGAGGATGGGGATAAGCATAGATTATTTACCATAATATACCTTTACCATGAGGGAAAGCAGATCATGTATATGCATAAATGTGTATACACCAACACTTGTAGGTGGTGGGATCACTACCTGTATTGACTAGAGCCTCTACAAAGCAGGACATTTTGTACAGTAGGAACAAATGTGTTGACATGATAACATTTTAAAGCCCTGTGGTAACAAAACCACTGGCTTTGCTTCCCAGTATTAGCCAATACTACTCTACTCTACTCTACTGTTCATCATCCATGACTAAAGCATTGACTGGAGCCTAGAGAGGTAAGAGGAACAGAATCAAGATAAAATATGCAGGGGGAGGGTGGGGGATCGGGGATGGGGGTAGGGGGCGGTGGGGGGACTCACTGTGTGCGATAACAGCACAGCTGCATTGGTTATTCAAGGTAAACATATGAACATGGCAACTGGGAGTCGTAAGTCTCTGGGATAGAATGCGATGATCCTGGGTTTATCAGCATTTACTTTATTTAGACTTAGTCGCATACAGCTCTATCCAAAGGCAATAACATCACTCCTCAGTTCTTGTTCTAGGTGGATGTGGCTATGAATTTGGGAACGTATCCAAGGGCAATGTCACCCATTTTATACCATTTTAATTCAAAATTCAGTGTGGAAAGCAAAACAGCTAAAACTGTTTTTGTGTATCTACAAATTTCAAGGACGTTTAGCTCTCCTGTAAATGTTTCTTCTTACCTTGCACCCGTAACGGGCGACTTTCTCCCAGGGTCCAGAGACGCACCCAAAGGCTCCTCTCCCAGTGATCTCGTGTCCTTGTTCAGTTGCTGGAGTCTCGAACTCAGCTCCCCCATCACAGATGGTTTCCCTCCTTCCTCGCCTCCCAGTCCCAGACCTAACCCCAGCCCCAGTCCTCCCAGATTCCCCAGACTACCCACCCCTAACCCCATCCCGGGGCCTCGAGGCTCTACAGGGTCTCCCCACAGCTTGGATCTCCTCTGGAAGAGGTAGCGAGGCCTGCTAGGAGCTAGCCCAGACATGGAGGCTGAGCCCAGGCCACTGGAGCCCAGTGCAGTCCCCCCGGCCGCGGCTACGGCCAGAGCAGCAGCCTGTTGTTGTGATAGCAGCTCGCTGTCGGAGCTCTGTTTCAGCAGAGGGTCCCTGAAGGTCACAGGGCCTTTACTGCCTCCTATCTGGGACTTGAGTCGGGGCTTAGGAGGCACAGGTGGCTTGTCCAGCACGAAAGTCTGCCCGTCGGCGTAGGAGGTGTGTGTGGTGTGTGTGTCGGCAGGCTCGCCGCTCTCCGAAGACAACGTGGACATGCTGGAGACGGTGGAGACGGTGCTGGTGGTCTCCAGGTGATAGTCTCGTTCCCGCTCGCTGGAGCTGCGGGTGTCAGCCTCCTCCACGCCAGAGTCGGCTGCAGAACCAGACTCCCCCATGGGCGGAGGCTCCAGAGGCTCCGAGGGCTTCCCTGAGACGGCTGCCCCACTGGGGGTAGGCTGAGGGTGGGGAATCTGGGCCTGGGTGGGGGTCAAGCTGGGAGTGGTGGCCGAGAGGGTCAAGGGTATAGGGGTTGTGAGTGTGGTTGGGGAGGTGACAGGTTTTGTTGTGGATGTTGGGGTTCCCTGTGCCTGGGCTTGCGCTTGGGCCTGGGCTTGGGCCAAGAGTCCATTAGCAAACTCGTTTGGTGGGGGGACCACCCCAATCTTGCGCAGCTCCTCTCGGGTTTCTTCGTCACTGGACGACAGCATAGCAGGGGGCAGTGTCACTGTGTAAGGCTCCACATCCTCCTCTGAGCTACCTTGGACCAAAGCCTTATCTTGGCCTGGACTGGCTGCTGTCTGGTCCTGTGGCTGGCCCTGTGGCTGGGCCTGTGGTTGAGTCTGGACTTGGGGTTGAGAGGGTGTTGGGCTGGGGGAAGCAGCTCGGGGACTAGAGGGTTTGGTGGGATCAGAAGTTGTTGAGGTGGGGGCCTGATCCAAGCCAGGCCCAAGCCCTACTGCCTGGCCATTGCTGGTAGCATGGACCATGATGAGGCCTGCCGTCTTCTGCTGAGAAGTATCCATGATGCTGATTAACATACTCTTTTTATCCTCTGTCCTCTTCTCCTCTTTCCTCTCCTCTGCTTTTCCCTCCATTTCCTGACGGTGGAGGGCAGGTGCAGGCGTTCCCCACTGGCCCTTACCGGCTCCAGCCCCTGGTCCCACCCCACCATAACCCACTACCATGGTGCTGTGGGGGGGGAAAGGAGGCGACCCTTGCCCCCCTTCCCCCTGCTGAGACTCTTTGGTCTGGGTGTCGCTGAAGAGGCCAGGCCGCTCCTGCTTAGTCCTGGGCTCTGGGCTGCTGGCTGGGGACTGGCTCTGGGACGTCAGCGCCCTCTCCCTTGCGGCCAGCGCAAGAGCCAGGGGTGAGTTGGGGTCCAGAGGCTTGCCCGTCAGAGGGTGAATGAAGGTGGTGCCTCCAGGGGAGGGCCGGAGGGCCAGCGCTGGGGGGGGCAGCTGGCCCAGCTCTCTGGTTAGCATCCGCTCATCAATGGACCGCGACTGAGTGAGGGAGGGGGCCTCAGGGTCGGGTCCAGACCCCCCTTCCATGGTCCCCACAGACAGGAAGACAGTTGATTTCCTTCGCTCCTCCAGGCGGCGCTCACGGTCCTTCACGGCTCCGGCGATGGCTGCCGCGAACGGGCCTTTCCCCTGGAGAAGAGCTTCCCCCTGGGCGCGTAGGCGCTCGCGCTCTGCCAACAGCTGCTGCTGGTAGTAATCTGCACGGCTGGTGTGTGTGTGCGTGTGGCCGTGTGTGTGCCGGCCAGCAGGGGAGGGATCTCGGGAGTGCCCGGCAGCTAAGGCCAGGCTGGCTTTCTCCTGGGCATCCTCCACCTGTGTCACAACACACAGTTTTAACCACACCTACAGCTAGGGCTGTAAACATACCGTACAAGCAGACAGTACTATACATTCAAGTCATGGAAACATTCTATTCTATCGATATCCAATTAAATCGATATCAATGGTATCCTCGTATTATGGATCTATGCACCTTAAAGCGGCTAGTTGACTAATTAAAGTGGACTTGTATAAAGATTTCTTGGACCCACCTGCAACTGTTTGACAAGTGGACTTTTCTTGCGCTGGGGCTTGGTGGGCGTGTACAGTCCAATGCTAAACTGCCCTACATTGGCGTAGGGGTTGTCTATCACCCGACCTTTCCGTTTGATTCGCTCAGGGGGCGTGCCGCTCGCGGAGGGGCGGGGTATGTCGGTGGGCTCGACGGGGAGATGGGAGGAGTCTTGCAGGATGATCATCGAGCGCGCCTTCTTCTGCCGGTCAGCATGGCTGAAGCTCTGGCGGGTGGCCGCCTCCGAGGGCAAGTCCAGAGAGGACGGCTTGAAGCTGGAGCGCCCCCCCGGGTCATGACCTTGGCTGTGGACCCTGGTGGGCGGAGGGGGAGGGCAGAAGCCTGGGGGAGGGCCTGTGTCCAGGTAGTAGTGGGAGGGGGGAGGCGGGGGTGCTGTCTGCGGGGGAGGCGGGATGGGGTGGGGCTGGGCGTGGTCTCGCAGGCTGTCTGTCATGGAGGAGCTGCGGGGGAAGTGGTGCTCGGCGGCCAGGGCGGATAGGCGGTCCTCCTCAGTTGCACCTGGGAGGGGCGGGGGAGGGGCGAGGGAGAGGCAGGGGAGGGGTGAGGGTGGTGGCGGGGTTGGGGGCACATATTAAAGCATTTTATCGAATACAAAACTGCGTTGCGGTCATCTTCCGGAAAGCTCGGTAGCTCAGCTAGTTGCACAGTGAAATAGCTACATCCAGGTCTCACCAAAGGACTTGGTCCTGGACATGCCTCTGGGCAGCTGCATGTGACCTCTCTCCATTCCTGGGTGGAGACCTCCGTGCAGAGTCATCCCCTGCCTCTCGAACAGCGACTGGAACGACACCACAAGGCCCCCCTTTCTCAGTACACCCATATCAGAACAGGAACATCTTAACAAGATCCAACTCGTATGACTGATTCCACCCTGAAAATGATCAGGCATGTTGTGCGTGCGTGGAATGTGTACGCGTGAGGCGCGCGCACGTGTACCCACGCTGATCTCCGCGGGCGTTATCCTCCTACTGGTGGGCCTCTGCTTGACCGTGGCAGCCCTGTAGTCCACCTCCGAGGGCTGGGCTCTCAGCATGGGCTCCTGGGAGGCCAGCATCTCATCCAGCCTCTCTACAGGAGGAGGGGACAGTGTCAACACGGCCCCGCGCCAACTCTGATCTCTACAGCCTAACGCATGTTAGCAAGCACGCCCCCGGCAAAATGTCAAGGCGGGCCCCAGACTGTCCTCTTGCTACACAACAAGCAACAGCATTCCTCCGTCCGACAAACATTCACCATCACAACACTGAAGGCTTCGCTGGAGCGCTGCTATCGCGGTGACGTGAATCTGCTGACCCCTCGCTCAGCCCCCCCACCCCCCCGACTGACAACATTCACTGACGGACATCATTCAAGGGTTAGAGATGGGTTCAGATGCGGTGAAACAGCAGTTGAAATGGCGATGAAAAGTTCTAGATCACGTTAGTCAGATATGAAAGAGAGCTTGAAACCCTGGCCATTACAGGGCGAGATGACCGCAACAAGTGGGGAGGGGGGGGGGGGGGTGAAGTGCAGCGAGATGAATGACAAGCTTGTGTGTGCGTGCATGTGCGTGGGTACGTGATCATGCGTTGTCTTGGTTGCTCTAATCAACGCTGCTTAAATTGACAGGGATGAGGTGAGGTCATGTCATGTCTTGGACGCCGATGAGCTCGGCGATGGCGTCTCGCCTCAGACTCACCTCCTCTTCTCCTCCGAGCAGAAGCTTGGCGAGAAAGAGAGAGCGTCAACAGAGGGAAAAGCAACACGATTACGCCGGCCGAGTCACAGAAATAACAGCACACAGTCGGGGTTCGAGAGGAAGACATGCAGCGACGCCACTTGAGCGAAGACAAATTTGAAAGAGAGAAAAGAGGGAGAGGGAGGAGAAACAGAGTGGGTAGCGCGTGCGAGCGTGACAATTATTCGACTTACCCAGTTCTTCCAGCTCAGCCGTCATGGATTTGGAGCGTAGGGTCAGGGTGGTGCTGGGAGCCCTCTTGGGAGGCGGAGGGGCTGTGAAGAAAAGACAGGGTGAGGATGATGATGATGAGGGGGAGGAAGGCCCCTTGGTCTTGCGGCTCAGGGCTCTCCTGGCGTCCCCCAGGCGGAGGCCCCATCCTGGTTTCGCGGCTTTCATCTGGTCAAACTGAGCCGAGCTAGAAGCCTCGCACTCGGCCAGAACCTTGTTCAAGTCGCGGTTGGCGCCGAGCTTCTTCATGCTCTTTCAGCGCGTGGTCTCGCGGGGGGGGGCGGGGGGAACGGCTTGGATAAAACGGGCCAGGACGAGCACTGGTTTGGACCTGCCTGCTCTCTCACATGTTGCCCACTCGGGTGTCTGTTGCTGTCTGTCGCTCGGCCTGTCAGTCTGCAGTTGTCTCTGTTGGTCCCTCCGTCTGTCTGGTTGCGCGCCAGGAGAACCCGTCCCCATTGAGACAGCAGAGGCTGTAGAGAGGCTGCCGCAGTCCTATTTGAAGTACAGCTTGTGCGTTCTACCCTCCCGTTCTCCTCGCCTATGCGGGCAATCACACACTGTTCCCCCTTCTGCAGGCTGCAGGGAAAATACGAGAGCGAAGAGAGGGACGGAGACAGCCATCTCCTCGTCTATCTACCGAGAGCTGGGATATGGCGGGAGAGCTCAGAACTCAGAGCTCCGCACAAACATGCCTGAGTTCCACCAGCACAACCGCACACCTGCGAATACGCACCAACACCCTCAGAATCAGTGGCCAATGCGGCCCCTCGCCGGTGGAAGAGAGACAGCGAGACAGAAAGACAGTGAACAGAGACAGAGACAAAAAGAGAACAGGATTCAACAGTTTGCCTCCCCTGCGGAACCTTCGGTCACCGATGACACTTCCGAAGCCCACTATCTCAAAGGCCCCCTCACTTTGACATGCTGCCGCCTTATATCATCACCGAAGCATCCTCTGCAGATGGAATATCGTAACGCTATCCAAATTCAAATCTCAGCAGTATCCTCAACAGGCTCACAAAGCGGCAGATTGTTTAGCAAAGCACATGCTCCCATCCTGAAAACACACCGTTCAGCATTCCAACCCTTCCCAACCTGCATCTACTGTAAACACCCTGGAAACAGTCGCTTAACAAACCTCTCCGTCTTCAAACAACACCCCCAAAATAAGGTTCCAGACGACTGTCTGCTCTGCACGCGCCCTCGTGGAGCAATAGATCTGCTAACCCTACAGCGGACGGTTAACACTAGCTGTTCTTGCGCCATCCTGGGCAGAGTCCAGAGCGTGCAAACATCTTCACAGATTCACCGGGCAACACAGCTATCTACAGCAGAGGAGGAGAGTGGGAGATGGATGGAGAGAGGGTGAGAGCAGGAGTATGAGAGGAGAAGGAACGGAGAGAGAGAGAGACAGCGAGGGCAAAAGAGAGGGGGATGCTGTAGCTGTAATGCAATGCCTAATTCAAACTAGCAGCATAGTCACCATGGTAACGGTGGCGGTAGTAAGGCCTAGGTTGGTGCAGAGCCACAATATATGTATGTGTGTGTGTGTGCATGTGTAAGAGATAGAGAGGAGCGTGTGTGCGTGTGCCAGGTAAGTTACAAACTGCAGAGAAAATCCGACTGGAGGAGCAGAGAAGAACTGAGGGAAGTCTGCAGAAGGGACAGGGATGTCTTCAGACGGCAAGGATAGCTGCTTCAACACCCAGGGGACACACAACTTCGCTTAGATCTAGCAACTTCTGTCCATCTAAAACTCTCTGGAGACTAACAGGTTCCCATGGTTTAAATCCCCACATTCTGCTCACATCCACAGGGACATACAGTGTCCAGTGCTGCACCTGACATACAGTGTCCAGTGGAGCATCTGACATGCAGTGTCCAGTGCTGCACCTGACATGCAGTGTCCAGTGGAGCACCGCACATGCGGTGTCCAGTGCTGCACCTGACATGCAATGTTCTGTGGAGCACCTGCCATGCAGTGTCCAGTGGAGCACCTGACATGCAGTGTCCAGTGGAGCATCTGACATGCAGTGTCCAGTGCTGCACCTGACATGCAGTGTCCAGTGCTGCGCCTGACATGCAGTGTCCAGTGCAGCATCTGACATGCAGTGTCCAGTGCTGCACCTGACATGCAGTGTTCTGTGGAGCACCTGACATGCAGTGTCCAGTGGAGCATCTGACATGCAGTGTCCAGTGCTGCACCTGACATGCAGTGTCCAGTGGAGCACCTGACATGCAGTATCCAGTGCTGCACCTGACATGCAGTGTCCAGTGGAGCACCTGACATGCAGTGTCCAGTGGAGCATCTGACATGTAGTGTCCAGTGCTGCACCTGACATGCAGTGTCCAGTGGAGCACCTGACATGCCGTGTTCAGTGAAGCATCTGACATGCAGTGTCCAGTGCTGCACCTGACATGCGGTGTCCAAAGCTGCACCTGACATGCAGTGTCCAGTGCTGCACTTGACATGCAGTGTTCTGTGGAGCACCTGACATGCAGTGTCCAGTGCTGCGCCTGACATGCAGTGTCCAGTGCTGCACCTGACATGCAGTGTTCTGTGGGGCATCTGACATGCAGTGTCCAGTGCTGCACCTGACATGCAGTGTCCAGTGGAGCACCTGACATGCAGTATCCAGTGCTGCACCTGACTTGCAGTGTCCAGTGGAACACCTGACATGCAGTGTCCAGTGGAGCATCTGACATGTAGTGTTCAGTGCTGCGCCTGACATGCAGTGTCCAGTGGAGCACCTGACATGCAGTATCCAGTGCTGCACCTGACATGCAGTGTCCAGTGGAGCACCTGACATGCAGTGTCCAGTGGAGCATCTGACATGTAGTGTCCAGTGCTGCACCTGACATGCAGTGTCCAGTGGAGCACCTGACATGCCGTGTTCAGTGAAGCATCTGACATGCAGTGTCCAGTGCTGCACCTGACATGCGGTGTCCAAAGCTGCACCTGACATGCAGTGTCCAGTGCTGCACTTGACATGCAGTGTTCTGTGGAGCACCTGACATGCAGTGTCCAGTGCTGCGCCTGACATGCAGTGTCCAGTGCTGCACCTGACATGCAGTGTTCTGTGGGGCATCTGACATGCAGTGTCCAGTGCTGCACCTGACATGCAGTGTCCAGTGGAGCACCTGACATGCACTATCCAGTGCTGCACCTGACTTGCAGTGTCCAGTGGAACACCTGACATGCAGTGTCCAGTGGAGCATCTGACATGTAGTGTTCAGTGCTGCGCCTGACATGCAGTGTCCAGTGGAGCACCTGACATGCAGTATCCAGTGCTGCACCTGACATGCAGTGTCCAGTGCTGCACCTGACATGCAGTGTTTAGTGCTGCACCTGAAATGCAGTGCTCAGTGCTGCACCTGACATGCAGTGTCCAGTGCTGCACCTGACATGCAGTGTCCAGTGGGGCACCTGACATGCAGTATCCAGTGCTGCACCTGACATGCAGTGTTATGTGGAGCATCTGACATGCAGTGTCCAGTGCTGCACCTGACATGCTGTGTCCAGTGGAGCACCTGACATGCAGTATCCAGTGCTGCACCTGATATGCAGTGTCCAGTGGAGCATCTGACATGCAGTGTCCAGTGCTGCACCTGACATGCAGTGTCCAGTGGGGCACCTGACATGCAGTATCCAGTGCTGCACCTGACATGCAGTGTTATGTGGAGCATCTGACATGCAGTGTCCAGTGCTGCACCTGACATGCTGTGTCCAGTGGAGCACCTGACATGCAGTATCCAGTGCTGCACCTGATATGCAGTGTCCAGTGGAGCATCTGACATGTAGTGTCCAGTGCTGCACCTGACATGCAGTGTCCAGTGCTGCACCTGACATGCAGTGTCCAGTGCTGCACCTGACATGCAGTGTTCAATGGAGCGCCTGACATGCAGTGTTCAGTGCTACGCATGACATAGTGTCCAGTGCTGCGCCTGACATGCAGTGCCCAGTGCTGCGCGTGACATGCAGTGTCCAGTGAAGCACCTGACATGCAGTATCCAGTGCTGCACCTTACATGCTGTGTCCAGTGGAGCACTTGACATTCAGTGTCCAGTGGAGCACCTGACACCTACAGCCGCACAGGCGTGTCAATGGTTTTTACTCTTTAAATAAGCAGCATAGCCTGGTGTAGCCACCGTTTCCTGGTGGTGTAGCAGGTGGGGTGGATGCCACAAATAACGCTGGACCCTGTCTGTTAGTTCCCATGCATATCAAGGTTTTTGACTCCCCAGAAGGACATATGGACAGTATCTCATGATCTGAGCACTGCCCACTGAACACTGCCGGCATATGATCGCCGTCTCACTCTCTCTCTCTGCTACTGACAGATGTCTGCTCTGAACAACAGAGAGAAATGAAACAGCCAGAGTGAGAGAGAGAGAGAGAGAGAGAGAGAGAGGCAGAGAGATAGAAAGACAGAGAGAGAGATACAGACAGAGAGAGTGAAAGAGAGGCAGAGAGAGAAATAGAGAGAGAGCGAGAGAGAGAAAGAGAGAGAGAAAGAGAGAGAGAGACAGACAGACAGAGAGAGAAAGCGAGAATAGACAGAGCAGGAAAGCTGGAAAGCAGGAGAGACTCAGCACTACAGCAGATCTGTATCTGGTGGAGATGGAAGTAGGTCAGCGCTTTCTCTTCCCAGACTCCACCTTTCCATCTTCCATGGACCGCCAGCATGATGCTACGCACACACGAACACACAAAATCATACAGGCTCCCGAGGTCGGCGTGCCAGGACTGTGTGGGAGCTGAGTAATGATCAGATGTGGTTGACATGGAAACCACATACATTTACAGAGGAGAAACATGGTGAAATCACCTTGACGACCGAAATCTCTCTAGATGCGGGCCCGTCAAGTTTCACAGCAGTCCCCTCAACAATGAGGCGTCTGTTCACACCGCCATGCCGGCCAAACCAGTCGACGAGACGGACGTTCGCGCTTCGAAACTCTTGTTGCAGCTCGCAAAATCACCCGGTTTGCCTCTCCCCCCCTCCCCTCTCTATCCATCTTTTCTCTCCATCCTTACCCTCCTCACATATGCCCCCCCTTCTCCATTCATCCATCTTTTCTCTCCATCCTTACCCTCCTCATATATGCCCCCCCTTCTCCATTCATCCATCTTTTCTCTCCATCCTTACCCTCCTCACATATGCCCCCCCCCTCTCCATTCATCCATATTTTCTCTCCATCCTTACCCTCCTCACACATGCCCCCTCCCCCAGCCCCCCCCCCCCCCCCCCCCCCAGCCCCTCAGCGGCTCACCTTTCTTTCGGACCACCTCCTCCGACTCGGGCTTGCGCGTGACAGAGACCACCTTCATCAGCAGCGCGTTGCCCCCCTGACGGATCAGCGACACCACCTGCTTGTGGCCCACCTTCACCACGTTGACCCCGTTCACCTGGTAAGAGTTACATTGAGTCATTTACCAGACGCTCTGATCCAGAGCAACTTACAGCAAGTACAGGGACATTCCCCCCTGAGGCAAGCAGGGTGAAGTGCCTTGCCCAAGGACACAACTTCTTGTTGGCACGGCCGGGATTCGAACTCGCAACCTTCTGACCGCATTTCCTAACCGTTCAGTCGCCAGACTCCCGCTGTAATTTTCTCACGTGGCATAGCTGAAACCCCCCCCCACCCCACAAGACGGTTTTCGGTTGCCCCTGGTTACCTCGATGAGGAAATCTCCGGTCCTCAGGCCCGCTCTCCAGGCCACTCCCTCCACGTCCACAGACTCCAGGTACTGCAGCGCAGGGAAGGCTGGGGTGGGCGTGAACTCCTCGATGGGCGTCTCGGCTGGGCAAAAACAAACACACAAGCACCTGTTTCATCAGAAACTGTGACGCCTCTACGTGGGCTGGCTGTAAACGTGGAACATCAAGGTCTGTGGAAGAGTATAAAAACGAGACCTGTTCATTAGCGTTCTGAAGCCAGATTGGACCCCCCCCTTCCACCTTTAAATGTTTGTTTAATCTTGAGGGCTGGAGCATGCGTGCACTTTGGTAAATCGTTCATTCAGTAAACAAAAACACAAGCAAACAGTTTGACACAGCTGAAAGGTCAATGGTGATCTACATGGGGGGAGGGGGGGGAATGTGTCTTCTCCAGTTCACTCCAACGTTGCATCATGGAATAAAAGGACTAAAGGGATGAGGCGAGACCCAGATTGAGAGAGAAAGAGAGCGAGACAAGGTCGCACTTGTCAGTTCAGCGGGGAGCGCTGACTGGATAGAGCTGCCTCCAGGCCTTTAATGCACACCTCGCCCGACCTTCTGAGAGGAGAGGGAGGAGAGAGGGAGAGAGTGACAGAGAGAGAGAGAGAGAGGGAGATAGAGAGAGGGAGATAGAGGGACCATGGTGGACTCGTTTCACGAAGCACAAAGTGGTCCAACGCTCCAGACAAGGTGCCGGTGATGGGGTTGCCATGGTAACCCGCCGAAAGCACGACGCTGGCACCTGCGCTCGTAAGCAAGCGCTTGAGTGCGTCTGTTTACGTGTGCGTGAGGTGTCGGCGGCGAGATGGGGGGGTGGCAGGGGGGTTGTCGCTCTGAAGATTAAGATAATGACCGCGGATATGAGGACAGAGAGAGCAGGGGGGAGACGCAGTATTGGGAGGGAGATGATGAAGAAGCGACCAATATGAAAGAAGAGAGGGAGTACAAGACGGGGAGAGAGAGAGAGAAAGCGATGGAGAGAGATAGAGCCTCCATGAAAGCTGAGGGCCATGTGTGAGGAACAGATGGGACAGGGAGCTGACAGCTCATCCAAGAATGACGCCACCACAGGGGCTAGACACACACGCGCATGCATGCACACGCACACGCAAGCACACAGAGCAAGGGGGGTTGGGGGAGTGGGGGGATGTTTACTAAGCCAGTCATGTTGTTGACTCAGAGACAATAGAGAGAATTAACCGTGTACAGTGCGACTCGGGAGGACAGGACTGAAACGGCGGTTCATGGACTGCCGATAACCCTCGCTCTCTCCCACACACACACACACACACCCACACACACACACACACGTGCCAACACACAAATGCGCTCACGCACACATATGGTGCTGTATGTACCCATTTGAGAGTGAAAGAAAATGCCTGTGAGAGAGGAGAGACGTGCGAGAGAGAATGAGAGACGGGGAAAGCAAGAGAGAGACAGGGAAACGCGAGAGAGAGAGGGAAAGAGACAAGGAAAAGCAAGAGAGAGACAGGGAAACGCGAGAGGGACAGGGAAAGAGAGAGAGAGACAGGGAAACGCGAGAGGGACAGGGAAAGAGAGAGAGAGACAGGGAAACGCGAGAGGGACAAGGAAAGAGAGAGAGAGACAGGGAAACGCGAGAGGGACAGGGAAAGAGAGAGAGAGTGACAAGGAAAAGCAAGAGAGAGACAGGGAAAGTGAGAGAGACAGGGAAAAAGAGAGAGAGACAAGGAAAATCAAGAGAGAGACAGGGAAAGCGAGAGAGAGACAGGGAAAGAGAGAGAGAAACAAGGAAAAGCGAGAGAGAGACAGGGAAAGAGAGGGAGAGCGCTCAAATCACGCCATACCTTTGGCACCTCGCAGGACAAAGCCGAATCCCTCGTTTTCTTTCTTCTGGAGTACGGCGTTCTTCTCCTCTATGATGTAGTCACTACAGAGGAGAGAGAGAGCAGGTGAGACTGCAACACCATCCTTCCACAACGCCAGAGAGAGAGAGAGAGACAGAGAGAGACAGAGAGACAGAGAGATAGAGAGAGAGACTGAGAGAGACAGAGATAGATAGATATATAGATAGATAGATAGAGAGAGAGAGAGAGAGAGAGAGAGAGAGAGAGAGAGAGAGAGAGAGAGAGAGAGAGAGAGAGAGAGAGAGAGAGAGAGATGGGGGCAGCTTCAGACACCCACAGGGGCTACAAGTGACTGATGGGGAGGTGGGAGAAAAAGACAAACGCACTCATGATTGCGCGCACACACACAGTACCTGTACCTTCTGATAACCCAATCAAATTAAAAGCTTATCCTAGCTCAAGGGGCTCCCATGGGCGAGTGACCTGCCTTAAGCATGTGTGAAGCTATGAAGGTTTGCTTTTATTTAAGGGGATTTTTTTGACCGAGTGAAAGCGTACTGTCAAACCACAGCAGATCAAAGCGTTCAGGTTGGAACCCACTGCAACATAATCCTGCAACAGCCCAGCAAATCAGAGCACAGCCGAGACGCCGCCATCAGAGAGCACCGTTAGCCTTAGCCCTTCCATCTCCTGCGTCCTGGAGCGTGTGAGTGCGTCAAAATATCGCTCACTAACTCCACAAGATCTCCATGAAAGAGAAGACTCCAAGTTAAGCCACAAAGGGTGGGAGACAGCAATTCGGGCTCTTTGAAGCAACAACTCTGGTCGGCACACCAAGCCACACTCTTGGTTAGAGGTTTGTCGTTTACTCTCACACTTAACCAGGGCGGACAGAGACCCTGCCAGCCTGGGTGGGATACCCCGGAGATGCACTGCTGATGGGGAAGGAAGTCAGATATTTGGCTGAACAGGGAGAGACCACTGCAACGCTGGCAGCCACAGAGGAAGAACCGACTCTGAAGGCCACATTGGTCTCATCATCTCCTGCCCTGTCCAGATACTCCTTTCCTCTAGATTAGATTAGACAAACCTTTATTTGTCCTCCAGGAGGTGGAAATTGCAGTAAATCTCTACAATGGGTGTCTAATCTCTACGGCACCTTCGTAATTTCTCTCAACAATGGTGCCATGCAGTGACTTTTAACAGGGTATTTTTACTATTATATTATATAATCAACTGCTTGAAGAATGTAAGATGGCATTTTGTAGACTATGTCCAATAGCCTACAGCTAAATCCAGGCGTTCCCAACGGACGGTAATGAATCTTGATTCTGGCATTCACAACTTCAGCTCACAGACTAATGTTGCCGTGATATCATAGTTCTTCTATTCAGGCAGGTTGGGGGTGAGGTTTGTGTGATGCAGTGACTCATTGTGTTTCATTGTTTAACCGGTAAAGAAAAGTGGCATGACTCAACAAAGTAGGGAGGACGGTGGCTAAGTGATTAAGGCGTCTGGTCAGTGATCGGAAGGTTGCGATTTACGGCTATGGCAACACAACGTTCTGTTCTTGAGCAGAGCACTTCACCCTACTTCCCTCAGGGGGAATGTCCCTGTACTTGTTGTAAGTCGCTCTGGATAAGAGCGTCTTCTAAAATGACTTCATGTAAATGTTTTACCAGCAAGCTCAAGCTCAAAATCTGCTTTCTCGATAGTCTGCCCTGTCCCTGTATCTCTCCGTTACCGTCTCTTTCTCTCTCTCTCTCTCTCTCTCTCTCTCTCTCTCTCTCTCTCTCTCTATCTCTGTCTCTCTGTCTCTGTCTCTCTCCCCCTCCCTCCCACTCCACAATCCTCGACCAGCCCACCACACAGTGAGTAAACTGGAACTTGCACCCTACAGAATGACCTCCCTCTAGTGGCAGGACAGAGAAGTGCGTGTCGGCCTCTCCTCCCATGTCTACTGTATGCTCACTGCGGGATGCTGAGGTATTTACTCAGTCCAATGGCATACATCAGACCGGCTTTCCGCTGAGGCAAAGTGGACCGAAACAATGGAAGCCCTCTCTCCCACTCCGGCTCCCTGCCTCCGAACACGGCACTCTGGCATTTGGAGGGAATTTACATCTCAACGGCCTCACCCTGCCTGCTCAGAGTACACGGCTGATTTAAAGAGGGAGGGCCCTTAAGGGGGCATTGTGATAAAATGTCACAGGGAGAAGACGAGTGGAAGAAAGGATGTGGCAGAGAGCGAGAGAGAGAGCGAGAGGGAGAAAGCGAGCGGGAGAGAGAGAGCAAGAAAGTGAACGAGAGAGACAGAGAGGAGGGATTCAAAAGGTACAGCCTTTTAGCGGCTACGCACATAGGCCAAGGCGGGAAGAAGCACAGACACCAGGGGCCTCATGTACAAAGACTTGCATGGATTTCCTACTGAACGCAAATAAAATACATTCAGATGTATCAAAGTGTGCGTAGGCATGGATCCAAGCACGTTTCTTTTGTACATCACATCAACGTGAAATTGAGCGCACATGCAGAGGTGCCGAACTCCTCCCTGTCCACGCCTCGATTTAAATATTACAATGAATGTAAATAGGCCCTGGACCTGCAATTTCCACCCCCTGGAGGACAAATAAAGGTTTATCTAATTTCCCTCTTGGTCCGATCAGATAAATCAAAATGAGTAGAGGGAAGAAAAGAGTAAATCAGGGGCTTGATAGAAAGCTTTGCAGCTCTAATTTCAATAAAATAAAATAAACATTTGAATGCGCAAATGCCCAAATGTACATTTCGCTGGTTTACATAGACAATTAAACGAATAAACTATTTACGCACCCATAGCCACCCATCGCGCACCGCGCCAGCCTCCAGCATGTTCCTAACAATGCTGTTAGTCAGAATGAATGAGTCATGCCACGGTGGCCACCTTGCCACGATTTTAGTTAACTGCATTTACGCATCACATATGATTTGAACATTAATGTAATTAAAATGTTTTCTATTAACATAAACAAATTAATCCTGTGATGGCGCTTTTATAGCAATGTGTGTGCAGTCAATATCTCCGATAACCTTAGGGAAACCGGCTATCGTTGCTAATTGCGTACCTTGTTAACCGAAATCGGCTTATGAGCCAGTTATTGTTTGCAAGTAAATCCTCGCGTTCCCTAAAATCTCGCTCACGTCGGATTGCACCATTTGCAAGGTCCTCAAACAACGCGAACGCTGCCATTGTTAATACAATTTTCTTCATCACATTGCGCATGCTTTTATATTCAGCTATATGATTACAAACGCCTGGGTGTGTAAATTGTTCATAACGGTGTCTCTGATGTGCACATCACTTGACTGTTTTCACATTATTAACAGTTTCCCAGCATCACCTCTAAGTGTCGCCAAAGGAACAATAGCTGTAGAAACGTGCGTACGACAGCTATGAAGCTGGCGTGGGGCACCACACATTTCCACGGTCATTTCACGTTTGATACATCTGAACGTGAGCGTGGGAAAGGACGTACGCAACGTTTTTGTGCGTACGCAACCTTTGTACATGAGGCCCCTGCTCTCCTGCAGGTGGCAGCAGGACTCTTAACACCATCCCCCTTACCAGGCCCCCCGTCCCCCCGCTGCCCTTCCATGGCTGTGGCTCGTCAACGCCTCGTCCTCCGCTGGAACTTTGCATGAAAGAAAGCCCGGCTGTGTGAGCATGAGGGGGGCTAAGCAGGAGGTGGGTGAGGGGGGGCTCGGTGGGGGGCTCCGGTGGCAGCGCAGCCAGATGGTGCGAGGGACACGGGACGATTTCAGCGGGACGAGCGAGCGGCGTACCTGTACGAGGTGAAGTTGTCGTACGATCCCACAGTGTAGTGTCGGAACAGTCTCTTGGTGCGGTCCTCTCGTGTTTCTGCAAAGCAACACACACGCGCGCGGGTTACATTAACATGTAATCATTCAGCAGGACGCTCTTGTCCAGTAAGTACAGAGACATTCCCCCCTGAGGCAAGTTAAGTGCCTTGCCCAAGGACACATTGTCATGTAGCCACAGCCGGGAATCGAACTCGCAACCTTGCGATCACTAGCCCAACGCCTTAACCCGCTGAGCCACCTGACTCCCTACACACACGTATGTTTGTTATTGTGTCACCGCCATGCGTCGATTACGTCCCGTCAGGAACATTAGGGAGAGCGCAGAGGCACAGTGAGGAGAGAGAGGGGAAGCTGTGTTGGGTGTCGTACAGGTGTAGGTAGAGGTAAGTGAGTGTATGTAACTGTCTAAATCGGGTGGAGCTGTGACTGTGTGGGTGGATATCCTGTGAGACTCTGGACAGGGATCGATGCCCCCTACACACACACACACACACACACAATGTTCTCCTTCTAAACTGCAATCTGCTGACTGCAGGCCTTGAGATCCTGTCAGGCCACACAAACTCTTAATTGGACAGCGTGTGTGTGTGCGCGCGCACATTTTCTGTCGTTAGTGTCCACCTTTTTCTCCGCACCTCTTCTGCTTTCTCCTTCACCTGGTGCATCCATCTGTCAACTCTCTCTCTCTCTCTCTCTCTCTTCCTCTCCCTCCAATAACGTTGTTATTTGATGTGAATAGACACACAGGCCCTTTGTACTGGCCTTCATTAGAAATTCATTTTCTTCTCCGCTGACCCAGCCCTTGAAGCCCAGCCCACTACACAGCCTTCCTCTCAACATGTGGCTGTCCTCGCCCAGCTTCATCCAGTAGCTACCTACTGGTTAAATACAGGACATCCCATCTTGGCCGGCCTTGTAACACTCAGCCAGAGTGCCAGGTGACCTGGAGGGCAGCAGGTCCAGAGGCTGGATCAGGGAGGGCTGGCACTGGCAGACATGGGTCAGATTCTGGTCATAACCTGCATGCAGTCCCCTGCGCTTACCAGGGCTGGTGTTGCCCTGGTGGCAGGGCTGAGGGCGGGGATCAAACAGATGTTCTTGTGAGTTGAGGGGGGGGGGGGGGGTATCTGGACATGAAACCCCGCCCTTTACGTTCCTCCCTCACCTCGCTCACATGCATACGGACACATGGATGCTGAGTGATGGTCGCTCCACACAAACATATCAGCAGGGTCACATGAGCTAGGGGTCGTGGTTTAAGGTTCCAAGGGCCATTTTTAGGTGATGTCAGGTTTAGGATTCAGGTTAGGGGGTTATGAAAAACAGCACTGAACTGCGGGTCCTCGCAAGAATAGCTAAGTAAAGTTGTGTGTGAGTGTGTGGGGGTGAGTGTGTGTGCGTGTGTGTGAGTGTGTGTGCGCGTGTGTGTGCATGCGTGTGTGCGCGTGTTTGAGTGTGTGTGTGTGAGTGCGTTTGAGTGAGTGTGTGTGCGCAGGGCAGTAGTAGCAGATGCAGTGTAAGTGTGTGTAATGGAGCTCATTCATCACTTGTGTTGTCTGCTCTCTCCAGCCCAGCAGCATCTAAAGGCTGGGCCCTGATAGCACAGATAACCTCATCTCCACCACCATCCATCACATACACAGAGACAGAGAGTGGGAGAGACAGACAGAGAGTCTGAGAGAGAAATAGACAGAGACCAAGAGAGAGAGAGTCCGAGAGAGAGACAGAGAGAGAGAGAGAGAGAGAGAGAGACACACCGAGAGACAGACAGAGACCGAGAGAGAGAGACAAGACACCGAGAGAGAGACAGAGACCGAGAGAGAGAGACAGACACCGAGAGAGAGACAGAGACCGAGAGAGAATGAGCGCCTGAGACCGAGAGAGACTGACACCGAGAGAGAGAGAGAGAGAGAGAGAGAGAGACTGAGACTGAGACCGAGAGAGAGAGAGAGAGAGAGAGGGGAAGAGTAGATGAATTAAAGTGACTGACGTCCGTATATATTAAAAGCATGTGATCAACATTCCTGGGCCTGCTGTTCCCCACAGGGCCAGACAGACGGACACAGGTTGGGACCAGACGAGATTCAAACCGCCGTGACTTAGTGTCAATCTGGACCCGAGTTTCTGGGTCCGGGAGGATGTCGGTGGGAACTATTATGGGATGGATATCATCTGTATCTGATTCGGTGGCGACAGACCATAGTGTGTTGAGAATGAGCCTTCATTAAGTGGGTTTTGGCAGGGGTATCTTCCCGAGGCTGAAGACGGCTTATCTGTGGAGCGCCAGGCAGATGGTCATCACGTCGGTGAAGACGACGAAATAGGCTGCGCCCACGTTCGAGGCAAAGTTGGCTGTGGCCCAGGGAGATTTCTCTTTAACCGAGAGGGCCATTGATCCTGGAGGAAGGGGCGGGGAGAAGGGGGGAGGGGGGGGGGGTGGAGCGTTCAGTCCCAGGTCTGCATTGCTGCGCGCGTCGTCTTCGTTCGCTCTCCTCGGGGTGCAAGGGGCTCAGCTGTCCTTGTTTGAAGGACAGCAGCGACACCTTCGCCCCCGCTCGCTAACGGGCGCACACGGGTGCGCACCACATAACTCTTCGGCAAACCCTGCAGAATGAGAATGAGCCGCCGCTGCACAGGCGAAGGAGCGCCCCTCCGGTGACATCCCCTGGGGAGTCGGAGCCTTCCCAGCCCTCCCAGCGCCAGGAAGAAAACTGTTGTTGACGACAACAGGCGACTGGTTCCATCTGGTTCAGGATTGTGCAGAAGGACTGGGGCTTGTCAACCAATCCGAGCCCTGCCTTACAAAGAACAGGCCGACAGGGTCCAGGGGAGAGGAACGCTTTGAGAGAAGAGGAAAGCAAAGAGAGAGAGAGAGAAAGACAGAGACACATAGAGACAAAGAGAGAGACAAAGAGAGAGACAAAGAGAGAGACAAAGAGAGAGACAAAGAGAGAGACAAAGAGAGAGACAAAGAGAGAGACAAAGAGAGACAAAGAGAGAGACAAAGAGAGAGAGAGAGAGAGAGAGACAGTCGTTGGCACAAACACCCCTGGCCAATCACTTACAGTGTGATTTCCGCATTCCCCTGTTTTCCGAGTCTCATGAACTGCATGTGTCTCTGCCCAGCAGTTGTCAAAACACACACACACACAAGGTGTGGTTTTGCTGAGCTGTGTCCCCATGTTAACCTCAAGGCAACCTCCCCTTTCTGTCCGTGTCCTTAACCGGGCCGGGACAGGTGTGTCTGGTCTCCAGGGACAAACACGACAAGCTGCTTTGTACGTGGTCTCTGACCAGCGATCAGACACACTTCCTCCCTGTACCTGAGGTGACACTATCATGTCACCCCTCCCGCACCATCGCCACACCTCCAGCCTCCTGTCACCACACGCACATAGGCAGTCCGACTGAGAACGTGGCCTCTGCCCTTCAGAGAGGCAGAGACAAAAATCCAGACGCGGATGTCAAACCCGGCTACAGTCTAGGGAGACGGGAATCTACTCATCTACGCATCGCCGGTCGTACACTCGGTAGGGCGGAAGGCTTTTATCCAGAGCGATGGACAGAGCGTTTGGAAGGTACGGCAAAACATGAAGAATCAGGGGTGTACTGTGAAATAAATAAATACAAATTCATTTAGCAGACGCTTTTATCTAAAGCGACTTACAGCAAGTACAGGGACATTCCCCCTGAAGCAAGTAGGGTGAAGGACACAAGATCGCATAGCCACAACCAGGAATCAACCTCACAACCGTCCGATCATGAGGCCAATACCTTAACCACTGAGCCTTCTGACTACCTGACTCCTTTTCACGGTATTCCGGTGGTCAGAGTCAAAGAACAGTCTGTAGCCACCGGGTCACCACATCTCACCCACCAGGGACGGTGAGCAAGATTGTGGCACTTCTCAAAGTTAGAACACCCAAGTAGGGCGTACATGTAGATTGCATGTAGATTGTGTGATTATTACACATTACAACCCCTAGTATTAGTATGACCCTAAGTCAATAGGGTTTTATCTCACAACTATTTATCTCCTGACTTTTTTTATCTCAAGATCCGTATATATTGTATCCCAGCACTCTTATTTTACTTCCAGCCTTTACCCCTTGTGTGCATTTACTTACTTATTTTACCCCTATTCCTTTATTCCTGTGTGCACTCTTCTACTCTTTTACCTCACACCCTTACCCCTGTGTGCTTTGACGAGACTGTGTGCCGTTGTGACTAAAGAGTTTCTCCTCTGGGACTAATAATCTGAATCTGAATTTGATAGACAGCAAAAAACACACCCCCTTGGTTAGGGTAGAGAAAGGACAGATAAATTGAACAGACTCCTTTAAGACAGTTTATTTCATTTCCTTTCAGTCAGATACAGCATTAGGGAAATGTTATAATTATTCTCTGTCCTTCTCCTCTCGCACGATGTGATTAGTGTTAAGTTCTTTGAGCCCACTGCAGTGGTCAGGTCAGGATGGAGCTGAACAACCTACTTCCTCGCAGATGGAGAATGAGGATGATTATCCTCACATAACAGATCCACCCTCCTTCAGCGCTCGCTATTCAGTTTATAATAGGATGACTGTACCTCAGATTAAATGGAACGTCGTTCATGAGGAGTTCAAATGGAAGACGGTGAGCGCAGTCCAGGGTGATGGAGAGGACATTAGGGAAAGGCAACTGGATAAGGCGGGGAGGGGGAAATATCCACAACAAATTCGGAAAGGATTAGATTTTCAGTCCAGGTGTGTGTGTGTGTGCGTGTGCATGTATGTATTAGATTGATTATTCTTGTAAAGACCCTCACGAATCATAAACGTAAGAAAATGTAACTTACGGAGGCATTTTCTTGAGTTCAAGTGGCTATCAAGAGCTTTGTAACCCGTACAAAGCTCTTGATAGCCACTTGAACCCAAGAAAATTGTATGGTATTAGGAGGTTGAGAAAGATAAGAGATAAGAAGATAAGAAGATTTTAGGGTAAGGCTTATCATTATTGTTAGGGTTACAAATACATCAGGAGTTAAGGATAGTTTTGTGGTTACGGTTAGCAGCAAGAGTTTGAATGTAATTATTTATTACGGTTATCATTAAATTTAGGGAATACGGGATTATGAATGGAAATTTATGTGTGTGTGTTTGTGTGTACACTGTACTGTGTGTTTTTGTGTCATCAGCTGAGGTTGGGATAAAGCCTGACAGAAGAACACTAGTACAGACAGCAGCACAGACAGTGCTTATCGTCGAGGGCAACAGAAGCGGGAAGCACAATAAGCCAAGCTTGATGAAAGGGTGGATGTCGTCTGTGTGCAATACCTAAAGAGGACTGGATTAATGAACCTCATCTGTCACCACAGAGTGTCTAAGAGTTAAAGAGAGAGAGGGAGACAAAGAGAGCAAAAGAGCGAGACAGAGAGAGAAACAGGAGAGAGAGAGAAAGAGAGAGAAACAGGAGATGGGGAGAGAAAAAGAGAGGGTTACGGTTAACAGAGTTTGGATTTAGGTTAGGTAGGGAGCGAGAGAGAGAGATCGAGAGAGATAAAACGGTGAGAAGAACTAGTGAAAAGTGTGCTTTCCAGGTGTGTTCTACATACAACTCCACTGTGTCTGAGTAGTCAGAAGGCGTGGAGGCATTTTGATCAAAGTAGCCAAGGCTCCAGCAAGGAGGCGAGCGCAAACACACAAGCTCTCCAGAGAGCTTCTCAAACAGAAGAGCACTGGAGATGAGGGGTATTATCGCCCCTTCTGAAAGGCACAGTTCATCCGCCTACAGCACGGCTGGGTATCACACTACCTGTCTGACTACCTTAGGACCATGATCTGTCAGGGAAACCTGCTTGATTTCCATAGAATAGCTGACTTCAGGGAGAGGGAGGGCGATGAGCAGGTGAGGGTGGAGAGAAGGACGTGAGGAGGAAGAGTGCAGGTGAAGAGCGAGGAAGGGGGGAAGGGGGGAAGGTGAGAATGAGATGGCTGAATGTGAGTGTGATGTTGGAGCTGTGAGGTTGGCTGAGATGCAGATCCCCACATGTTATTACAGAGCGGTTAGGAATGAGCCCCAGAATTCTGCATCTGTTCCAACGCAATCCCATCAAAAGTATCCCGGTAAATCGTAATTTACGTAAAATATATTGGAAGGCTACAGCATCTGCACATTCTGTGACAGAACTATACAGTAACAGAAGCTGTCATTAACTGGAAAGGTGCAATATATTGGATACATTTACATCTCGTCATTTAGCAGAAGCTCTTATCCAGAGCGACTTAGAGCAAGTACAGGGATGTTCCCCCCTGAGGCAAGTAGGGTGAAGTGCCTTGCCCAAGGACACAACATCATGGAGTCACAGCCGGGAATCGAACTAGCAACCTTCCACTCACAAGCACAACGCCTTAACCGTTGAGCCAATCATCAGATACCAATCAGCAGTCTTCTATGAAGACCCCTGGTCTTGTAACCCATCGACTGATGCTAATGCCGGCTAGCTCCTATTTTAATAAGCTTGCTAGCTAACGGTACATTACATTTACATTACATTTATTCATTTAGCAGATGAATACGTTGGACTGCTGCTTTAGGAGCTGCTGCGTCTGACGCTGACTTACCGCGGTGGCCTCTGTGACACACGGAGTAGGCCTGCTCTGCCTTGACGACGGTCACCACGCCATTTATCCTGCTGCAGAACACGGGCAGATCTGACACAAGGACAGGACAGCAGTCCATCTCTGCCCACGCCTTCCCACCTCTCCTGCAATTCCCCCCGGATAACTGGCTCGGCTGCCCCTGCTGCCCGGGCATGGAGACCCCAACAGTCCTCCTGACCTCACTCCTTTCATTCACCACTGAGGGCCATGGTGGGTGACCTTTTACAAACGTCGTGAGCCCCTCTTTCCGGCACCTTTTCTGTCTCCATCGCGGAGATGATAGATTTCCTTCCGACGCTTCTCTCCCTTCTCGGAGTCTCTGTCAACGGCGCTCGTTATCGCAGAGAACTAGTCTTTCTCCGAAGCTGAACTGTTTCTCATCTCACCTTGCATTTTCTCTCGCTTCCCTCCTGGTTTCTGAGCGGTGTGCGCGTGTGTGTGTCGTGGGAGAGGCAGACATGGCAGAAATGGCTGAGACCAATGCCTAAAAATACCTCCTCTCTCCCTCTCTCCCCGAGCAGAGAGGATTTCAATAATTAAGACAACAAGAACAACTACAAAAAAGATTTGACATCGAGCTGATACAACATTACCGTTGCCTTTGAGGGAAGGTCAAGCGTTAACACAAGAAGAAACACACACACAGCCTGGGGCAGGGGAAAGGGGATGATTAGCCATGCTCAGTAAGAGGGCGGCCATGGATCTTAGGTTAGTTAACCTGCTTTCCATTTAGATGGCAGACTGCCTGTGTGTCAGGAATAACAACACTGGCATGGATCCATCCTGATATAATCAGACCTTTTTCGAAGGTCGGGCTAGTGTGAAGTGTAATGTTCAGCTTTTTTTTATTTTTTTTATAGATGGATCACATGATGTCACTCCTCTGTCTACCTGCGAGCATCACGGAGTGTGAAAAGTCGTACCACCGTGAAATGGATCTGGCCTTCATGGAGAGCAGTTCAGTCACCCGGTGTTTGTGTTTATTTGTTTGGTGTCTGGGTGTGTATGTGCGCCCCAGCGTGAGGGCGGTGCGTGTCTGCGTGTGGTAGGCGCACGAGCGACGCCCCCCCCCCCCCCCCCCACGCAAAGAACGCACGCGCGTGTCTGTGGGCGACTTTCGCCCAATGCGCTCCTTGTCAGAAGTGATTTGTCTTGCGCCCCACTTGCAGCCGGCGCTTCGGCTTCGAGTCACTGTTCAAATACCACCACCATCCATTACGATTTCACGGAAGGCCTGCTCGCCGCGGTGAGGTGTGCCCGCGTGTGTGCGCTCTCATGCGGGCGCCCGGCGTGCCACACTCGACCGGTTCCTGATGAAAAGCGCGGATAGCAACGATCACTCAGATGTGTAACAGGCACAGGCCGAACCCAGGTTGGCGCTCAATGAAAAAAATGACGTGCTGCGGTGTCACTTCAGGAGACAAGGTTGTTTTGTGGGGTTAAACGGGATCACGACCCCCCCACAGAATCAATGTCAACGACGCTGACTCAGCGACCGAAAAAAAACTGACTCTAATCTCTCTCTCTCCCTGTCTCCTTTCCCTCCTCCTGTTATCTCTCACTCGCTCTCCTACGCTCACTCTTTCTCTCTCTTTCTCTCTCTCTTTCTCTCTCTCTCTTTCTCTCTCTCTATCTCTCTCTCTCATAGATCCGCCGTCTGGCTCCGCCTCTGCACGGCGAAAATGCGGCGCGGTCCCATGTCGTGCCCCTCCTACACATCGATCCGTCTTTAACCAAGGAAAATGGGATGTTGTGCCTGGAGGAGGACTTGTGGTTTGACAGCAGGCTGTTCTGCTTGCGGAAAGAGAGCGGAAAGAAAGACGATAAAAGGAGGGGAGGGAGAAGATGGAGATCAGCCTTCTTTAACGGAGTAAAATGCCAGAGCAGGGTGGGATTCAGTCACTGCTCTGGGGTCAGTCTGCGGGGTTGTCTGCGTGACAGAAAGCAAAATAGAGGAGTGAAGAGAGAGAGCGAGAGAGAGAGAGAGGGAGAGAGACAGAGAAAGAGAGAGAGAGAGAGCGAGAGACAGACAGAGAAAGAGAGCGAGAGCGAGAGAAAAAGAGAGACAGAGAGAGTCAGAGAGAGAGAGAGACAGAGCGAGAGAGTAAGAGAGCGAGAGAGAAAGAAAGAGAGAGAGAAAGAGAGCGAGAAAGAGAGAGCGCAAGTGAGAGAGCAGTTAGAGAGAGTAGTTAGAGAGAAGAGCCTGATACGGTTTAAGGTCAGTCTGGGTCACTGAGATGACTGCCAACTAGCGAACATACAGTGCCTCCTGTCAAGCGGTGTGTCAGGAGACTGAAACATCCAGCTTAGCTCTTATCAGTCAGACACTCACCAGGGACACCAGCATTTTTATTAAAATCTTAACGGTAGGCATGTGTTAAAGATGCACTGAATACAACCGTGTCTCTGAGAAGAGTCGCTTTACTCTCTCTTTCCCCCTCTTTTCTCCTCTCTTTCCCACTCTCTCTCTCCCTAGCTCTCGCTCTATCTCACCCATTCTTTCTCCATCCCCTCTCTCTTCCTCCCCCCTCTCTCTTTCCCCATCTCACTCTATCTCACCTCCTCTTTCTCCACGCTCTCTCTTTCCCCCTCTCTCTCCCTATCTCACTCTATCTCACCCCTCTCTCTCCAACCCCCCCTCCCTTTCTCTTTCCCCTCTCTCCCTCTGTAACTTCCTAATGGATAGGTTTGAGTAAAACCCATTCAGGGGTTTATGGCGGCTGGTGGCTGTTCATATGGATGTGACTCATTCACCAAGCGGAAGCAGAGGGTGGAGGCCACAGGGAGACTGACGACGGAAGGATGAAGAATGGGGAGGGAGAGGGCGGAGGGGAAATGGAGAACCATGGAGGACAAGAAAGACAGCATAATTGCTGACAATTTACCTTGTACCACACCACTGTAACATTTCATGCTTGACAATACAGAATATAGTTTGTGTGAGTGTGTGCGTTTGTGTCTGCGTGTGTGTATGTTGGCAGTAATAGTGCATGAGTTGCTTGAGGCAGTGTTTTAGCAGGATTAAAGAGAAATAACTAATTTGCGGCTCATTCCGTAATTTACTACGTTCATATTGACACAAAAACAAGCGCGCGCTTGTGCACGAGCACAGAAGCATTACCTCCTGAGTAAGTACATCCCATAAACGAGTCATGCGATGCGGAGGGTGCCCACGTGGGGGTATCCCGTGCCAGCGAGTTGTGGAACACAGAATTCGTGAAATACACAACCGCTTTCAACCACCGCAAGACGGAGAGTCCGTTTAAACAGCGTGGATTCAGAAGATGAGAATGACACAGAACGTGTAGCCCCCTTACCCCCACCCCTCCCCCCCATCCCCACACCCCCTCTACCCCACACACGCCTATCCCCACACACACACACACACACACACACACACACACCCCATCTTCACACCACTACTAGCAGCATTACTTCTCTCAGTGAAGCCTTAATGGATTAAATCCATATATAAAATTTTCTTTGTTACCCTTCTTCCTCCCCATCAGCCCCATCCCACGCCCTCCCCCACACACGCCCCCCCCCCCACTCCCATCTGTCTTGTGGGTGTAGCAACAGCCGTTAAAGATGGAGGACTGTCCCCAGGTAACAGAGTCCAGAGCCAGGATGGATCAACACACAGTCAGTATACATGTCTAGTGAGAAAATCACAAACAACCACTCCCTCCCTTCCTCCCTCCCTTCCTCCCTCCCTCCCTTCCTCCCTCCCTTCCTCCCTCCCTCCCTCCCTTCCTCCCTCCCTCCTTCCTTCCCTCTCCCTCTCTCCCTCTGTCTCCCCCTCTATCTCTCTGTCTCCTTCTCTTTGCCCTTCACTTTAATCACGTTTATCCCACTCTCTGGGTTCTCATTCGTCTCTCTCTCTCCCTTCTCAGGGTGGGGGGGAGGAAAGAGAGAGTGGGGATAGATAAAGAGGGATGGCACGACTCAGGGGTGATGTATCGGAGGCACAGAGGGAGCGTACGTCAATACAGCATCAACACACAAACAAACACACGCGCGTGCACACACCCACACCACACACACTCGGCACACACACAGGAGAGCGCAGTATTGTTTGGGTTGGTTAATTGTAGACTGTCTCTCTTGGTTCAGTGGGCTGAGACATATTGCCCTAACTGTCAGCGACACCTTCGAGGGTACCTGCTCATAAACAAGAGTGAGTGTGTGTCTCTTGGTGTGTGTGTGTATGGCCACGAACCTGTGCATCTACAGACGTGTGTTGCCTACCTTTTCATCACTGTTGAGAACGCCCTGGAACAAATTTCTAAGGAGGTCCATGTCGCTAACACTTGTTCGGATGGCACAATTTCAGCCCCGGATTGGCCTCGCCGACAAGTTTTTATGAATTGCCGACCAAACGGACGAAATCTCAAGCGAAATCGGTGCTCGTTTCAACGCGAGCAAAGACGCAAAATGAGAGAATCTCCGACGACTCGCCCATGTCGGTGAGATTTTTGGCACGCTTAATATCTGGACCCGTCAGCGATTCTTCCGATAGTAAAGTCATGCAGCGTGAAAGCTTCTCCCCTCAACCCCTTCGTGCAGCATGCATGCGGCAGCAAATGAATGCCGGCCAGCATGTTCATGCAGTGTGAAAGGAACAGCAAAGCCAACCGCTTCGAAAATCCGTGCAGTCTGAACGCGCCTTCTGATGAGGAACTTGGTAGGCCAACATCCAGATGATGAGGAGCAAGAGATAAAAACTATCTGTTCAAACTATCCCATGAAGTACACTCCACATGTGTTGAGCTGAAGGAGGGAGAGAGAGAGAGAGAGAGAGGGATGAAGAAAGAGGGGGGAACGAGGTAGGTAGACATGTTTTATGATGGAGGGGGGGAAGTATCGAGGACTTTTGGGGATTTATGAGACAGCGGTGCGCTCTCTCTCTCTCTCTCTCTCTGCCTCCCTCTCCCTCTATCTCTCTCTCTCCATTTGTACTTTCCTGTCTTTAAGACTATCCTCCCCATCCTTTCCACTCGCCACCTCCCTCTTCCTCCCCCATCTTTCTCACAATGCATTTAAATGGGATGTTTAGCCTCCCTCTCCCTCCCCCTCCCTCCCTCCTCCACACACCTAAACGAAAGAAAGAGATGACAAACAGGGTGCAGACATTTATCAATAACCTCTGCTCCACGCAACCGCTGAAACACCACACAGCCTGAAACACACACACACAACACAACGCACACCACACACTGTGGACACCACCCATACACATACGCACACAAGGCGCACACTATATGTTATCCTCCCCTATGAAGAGAATGTTCGAGAGCTAGAGTGCGTGATGTCATTGCTAGAGTGGAGAGGAGAGAGAAAGATCAGTGAAAAAATGAAGCATGTTTCTTCAGCAGTGGTCTCAACAACTCAACAACGTCTTCACACAAAACGGCATGATTAAGGGTGCCTGGCAGCGCCCCTCCAGCAGATGGCGCTCTAGGCGACCGCCTATGTCGTCTATGCCAGGGGTGTCCAATCCTGGTCCTCGAGGGCCGCTGTCCTGAAGGTTTTAGATGTTTGCCTGCTCCAGCACACCTCCACAGAGCTTGATAACGAAGCTTCATTAGAATCAGGTGTGCTGGAGCAGGGAAACACCTAAAACCTTCAGGACAGCGGCCCTCGAGGACCAGGATTGGACACCCCTGGTCTAAGCCGAGAGCCGGCCCTGAGCTGATTAGTTGCTCCTGGTTGCTTGGCAACCTCAACCTGCTTAGGCAGACGCTGTGAGGTGGCCATTTTATAACATGATTTGACATTTAATAACTTTGATTGGAGAATATTTACTGGACGAATGTAATTGGCTCTTTGTGTTTCGGGTGGATTTATAAACTGTACTCCAACTCAACTCTTCCTCTCTGGCTTTACGTCTTACGTCTTTTTCAACTGTTTCGATAGCTAGCATGCTTTTTTTTTTACTTCTTTAACATTTGGGCTTATAGGTATTAATGTATGGTATATGATGTCAGTTTTCTGTCTGTCTCAGTCAGGATTTACAACTGACATTCCAACTAGCTGTAAAGATATGCTGTTTGCTAACATTAGCGACCAATGCTGAAATGAGTGCTTACGCTACTACTAGTGCATCAGCATATGAACACCTGTTGAAAGCTTGATCTGTCACATACCTAAGCAATGGTAGAAGTAATATTCTGAAAATTACTCAACCGTGTCAATGATGTATGAGGGAGAGTCCCGGGCCAGAGTTACGAACACCCAAACCCAAAAAATCTAGTTTGTAAAGCTCTCTCTTGGAAGTCGCTTTGGATCAAATTAATGTATGAATAATAAATACAAATATTCATTTAGCAGACGCTTTTATCCAAAGCGACTTACAACAAGTACAGGGACATTCCCCCTGTGGAAAGTAGGGTGAAGTGCCTTGCCCAAGGACCGAACGTCACATAGCCGCAGCCAGGAATCAAACTCACAACCTTCCAATCGTGAGGCCGACGCCTTAACCCGCTGAGGAAATGTAATGTAAAGCATACAAACTGTACACACACACACACTACAAGAACCTTTTCCCTTTTTTCCCTTATTGGACTTCGACCAAGTCGCACAGCCTCATCGTTTGAGTTGTTTGTCCCAGGTACATCCTTTAACACACTGTTATATGGATCACCGATAAAACTTGATGCTACCATAAACACAGCGCCTGCTACCTAATCAGAGCGTAACGGGGTGTCGGTCGAAGGCCTGGTCTAATACGGCCGGCCTTCCGTACCGTTACCGTCCTCCGAATGGCGTTTTGGCATCTACACCTAACCCCCCCCCCCCCCCCACCCCCACCCCCTCCATCCCCCGACACTTTCAGCCTTGCACAGGTTCCACAGTTCCACGGACAGCAGCCATAACCTGGAACCGTGGAAAGGTGAGTCCCACGGACGAGGCCGTACGAGAGGATTTTCAACCGTCGGAGCGTGTTGCGCTGATGCCTCAGCACTGAATTCGGTGTATGCACGAGCGTGTGTCCTTACCTAGTCGAGGGTCGAACTGCCTCATCTGAACCTCCTCCACGCAGTCCGCCGGGAACCATCCGGTCCTCCCTTTGACCGTGCCCTCCCAGAAGCCTCCTTCTCCTATACTAAGCACTGAGAGAGGGAGAGAGAGAGGGAGAGCGACACCGTTAGTGAGAGAAACGACGTGCGCTGCCCGTAATCTTGACTGCAAACTGTGCTCCTGGTGACGAGATGCTGTGCTGTGCTCTGAACTTGCTGGATATTCCCTATTTCCCTGGTGTTTTACGGTAAAGTTCTAGAGACATGTGCGATGCCCTCTGCGGTAATGGATGTCATGGTCGTAAAAAGGGCTGTACAAATGATATTTAATTTGATTTCAAGTTTGAAGGCATGGAGGGAAGATGGAGAAAGAGTGGGAAAGAAAGAGAGACAGGGAGAGAGAGGGAGACAGCGTGAGTGAGTGAGTCTTGAGAGAAGCACATTTCCACAACACTGATTCATTAACTGCGGTTCAGAAAACCCTGATGATGACGACTAAAACGAAGTCAGTTACTTCGCCCGGATCGGCGAAACCGGGGCCCCACTCTGGAGCCATGCCCAGAGTGGGAGCTCGCAGGCGAGCGCCTGGTGGCTGGGTCTTTTCCCATGGGACCCGGCCGGGCCCAGCCCGAAAAGGCGATGTGGGACTACCTTCCTGTAGGCTCACCACCCGCAGGAAGGACCGTAAGGGGCCGGCACTGTGTGATTTGGGCGGTGGTCAGGGGCAGGCGCCCGGACGACCAGGGCCGCGCACACAGTCTCTAGCGCTGGGGACATGGAATGTCACCACGCTGGCGGGGAAGGAGCCCGAGCTTGTGCGTGAGGTCGAGCGTTACCGACTAGATATAGTCGGCCTCGCCTCCACGCATAGCTTGGGCTCTGGAACCATTATCCTTGAGAGAGGCTGGACTTTTCATTTCTCTGGCGTTCCCCGCGGGGGGAGGCGGCGGGCTGGTGTGGGTTTGCTTATAGCTCCACAGCTCAGTCGCCACGTGTTGGAGTTTACACCAGTGAACGAGCCTGCGCCTAAAAGCCTGGGACAGTACTTAACAGTGCACTGACTGGGGACTCGCTCCACAAGAGTGTCCATCAGTGCACGTGGCACCAGGACTCTCTAGGCCGGAGGTCGATGATCGACTTTGTTGTCGTGTCTTCTGACCTGCGGCCGTGTGTCTTGGACACTCGGGTGAAGAGAGGGGCGGAGCTGTCAACCGATCACCACCTGGTTGTGAGTCAGATCCGCTGGCGGGGGGGGAAGTTAGACAGACTTGGCAGGCCCAAACGTATCGTGAGGGTCTGCTGGGAACGCCTGGTGGACCCCTCTGTCAGAGGGGTCTTTAACTCACACCTCCGGGAGAGCTTCTCACAGATCCCGGGGGAGGCTGGGGACATCGAGTCCGAATGGACCATGTTCTCGACCTCCATTGTCAATGCGGCAGTCCGGAGTTGTGGTCGCAAGGTCTCTGGTGCTGGTCGCCGCGGCAATACCAGAACCCGGTGGTGGACACCGGAAGTAAGGGATGCCGTCAAACTGAAGAAGGAGACCTATCAAGCCGTTCTGGCTCGTGGGACTCCTGAAACAGTTGACCGGTACCGGCAGGCCAAGCGTGCCGCGGCTCGGGTAGTCACAGAGGCAAAAACTCGGGTCTGGAAGGAGTTCAGGGAGGCCATGGAGAAGGACTATCGGTCGGCCCCAAGGAAATTCTGGCAAACCGTTCGGCAGTGCCAGTTCGCCAACACTGTTTACGGTGCGGGTGGGGAGCTGTTGACCTCGACTGGGGATGTTGTCGGACGACGGAAGGAATACTTTGAGGATCTCCTCAATCCTGCCGTCACGTCTTCCGAGGAGGAAGCAGAGACTGGGGACTCCGGGGCGGACCCGCCTATCACCCGGGCTGAAGTCACTGAGGTAGCCGATGGGCTCCTTGGTGGTAAGGCTCCGGGGGTGGACGAGATCCGTCCTGAGTACCTAAAGTCTCTGGATGTTGTGGGACTGTCCTGGTTGACACGCCTCTGCAGCATCGCGTGGCGGTCTGGAACAGTGCCTATGGATTGGCAAACCGGGGTGGTGGTTCCCCTAATTAAGAAGGGGGACCGGAGGATGTGTTCCAATTACAGAGGAATCACACTCCTCAGCCTCCCCAGTAAGGTCTACGCCAGGGTACTGGAGAGGAGAATCCGGCTGATAGTCGAAGCTCGGATTCAGGAGGAGCAGTGTGGTTTTCGTCCTGGCCGCGGAACACTGGACCAGCTCTACACCCTCTACCGGGTGCTCGAGCGTTCATGGGAGTTTGCCCAACCAGTCTACATGTGTTTTGTGGATCTGGAGAAGGCATTCGACTGTGTCCCTTGTGATGTCCTGTGGGGGGTACTTCGGGAGTACGGGGTCCGGGGCCCTTTATTAGGGGCCGTCCGTTCTCTGTACAACCAAAGTAGGAGTTGTGTTTGCATTGCCGGCAATAAGTCAGACCTGTTCCGGGTGCATGCTGGACTCCGCCAGGGTTGCCCTTTGTCACCGGTTCTGTTCATTGTTTATATGGACAGAATTTCTAGGCGCGCCCAGGGGGCGGAGGGTTTCCGGTTCGGGGAGCACGGGATCTCATCTCTGCTGTTTGCGGATGATGTTGTCCTGTTTGCTTCTTCGAGCTGGGGCCTCCAGCATGCTCTGGAGCGGTTTGATGCCGAGTGTGAAGCGGCTGGGATGAGGATCAGCACCTCCAAATCCGAGGCCATGGTACTCGACCGGAAAAAGGTGGTTTGCCCCCTCTGGGTGGGTGGGGAGCCTTTGCCTCAAGTGGAGGAGTTCAAGTATCTCGGGGTCTTGTTCACGAGTGACGGAAGGACGGAACGTGAGATTGACAGGCGGATCGGTGCAGCGTCTGCAGTGATGCAGTCTCTGTACCGGACTGTCGTGGTGAAGAAGGAGCTGAGCCGCAAGGCAAAGCTCTCGATTTACCGGTCAATCTACATTCCTACTCTCACCTATGGTCATGAGCTTTGGGTCATGACCGAAAGGACAAGATCGCGGATACAAGTGGTCTAAATGAGTTTCCTCCCCAGGGTGGCCGCGCGCTCCCTTAGAGATAGGGTGAGGAGCTCGGTCACACGGAGCTCGGAGTAGAGCCGCTACTCCTCCACGACGAGAGGAGCCAGTTGAGGTGGCTCGGGCATCTGTTTAGGATGCCTCCTGGACGCCTCCCTCGGGAGGTGTTCCAGGCATGTCCCACCGGGAGGCGGCCCCGGGGAAGACCTAAGACACGCTGGAGGGACTATGTCTCTCGGCTGGCCTGGGAACGCCTCAGGATCCCCCCGGAGGAGCTGGAGGAGGTGTGTGCGGTGAGGGAAGTCTGGGCTTCCCTGCTTAGACTGCTGCCCCCGCGACCCGGCCCCGGATACGCGGAAGATAATGGATGGATGGATGGATGACCCTCACACACACATACACACACAAAAACACACACACAACTTATTTTACAATGGTTGCTAGGATACGCCAGTGTACTGTCTCGTGGTGTTGCTGGTTGATTGAGAGAGTCTGAGTGCGGTTCCTCTTCGTAGAAGGGATGACCGCCTCTTGAGCTCTTCCCCTCCGCATCACATCACCACGACCCTGAGCCAACCAAGCCTGAAAGTCACGGCCTGGATCCAGTGCTAAACTACAGGCAGAAATAAGCGATCTTCGCACTGCACCAACACAGCTCTGGGGGGGGGGGAAATGACTGGTCAAGATAGGCAAGGACACACGGACATCATCCTTAACTTTTCCACAGCGGAAAAACCCCAAGCACTGATCAAGACTACAGAAATCAAGCCAATTAGCAGCCTGTCAGTGCATTCATGATAAGGTCGGCAACCACGCGCATGCTCACACACTCTCAAACCCCACAGCATCGTAGCTTAATCCTCAAATTGCTGACGGCCAACATCAACTAATATCTGAGAGAGCACAAACATGCATATGACACACACTCAAATGCAGACGCACACACAGAACAAACGCGTTTTCACATGGGTTCAAACAGGCACACATCGCTGTGTTAGCGATCAGTGATGACTTCTCACTCTCTACACTCTGCCACTTGGCTCTGGTGCTTGCCAAGCCAGTGTTGGCATGACAACTGTCCTCGGGAAACAGACGTTGACTCGGTGGCAGAATGGCAGGAAGGAACTTTAAGTGTGTGTGTCTACACGGGTGAGTTTATGTGGGAGTATGTGTGTTTTGGTGTGGGTACGTGTGTGTGGGTCTACATGGGTGTGTTTATGTGGGAGTATGTGTGTATTGGTGTGCGTACATGGGTGTGTGTGTGTGTGTGTGTGGTGAACAAGCGAGCATCATTAGTGCTGTCTCCTCTACATCCTGTACCCAGACTGCTTTGGGGCCACAGCCAGAGAGGTATCGAAAGAAAAGCACTGAACAGACAGAAAATAAAGAGAGAAGAGAGGAGAGGTACAAAGAGGGAGGGGGCAGACGGCCAGAAGGCAGAAGAGGAGAGCAGATCGTTCTGGGGAAAGAAGAGATGTAAGGACACCGGTGAACACATTCGAGGACAGTAAGAAGGCCGCAGAGTGTTACTGACTACAGAAACAGCCTTCCTACAGAAAGTGCTTCCAGCCAGGCTGAACAAGAGCCTGCTGCAATACCCAATCAACACCTCTGTAGGGATCTGGCCCTTCCCACTCCAGTTCATCTGAGCCTAGCCTAGTCTATACACCAGGGGTGCACACACTTTTTCAGCATGCGAGCTACTTACAAAATGACCGAGTCAAAGTGATCTACCTACCGTATTTTTCGGACTATAGGGCGCACTTAAAAGCCTTTATTGTTCTAAAAAAAACGACACCGCGCCTTATAATCCGAAGCGCTTTATATATGGCTTAATTCTTTTGTTTACTGACCTCTAAGCAATTTTTGTGTGGTACAAGGCGCTCACGGTGCTAAATCAAAATGTTTTAGTACGACTTTGGTAAACTACAAAGCTGCACCGCTTGCAGCATTACGGCTACCATAGCCAGGAGCGTCGCGGAGTAATACATACTGTGCTTCACCATAATATAATTCGACTGATTTATCTGACTGTTTTTTTCCTGCTTAATGCGCCTTATAGTTCGGTGCGCTTTATATATGAAAAAAGATCGAAAATAGACCATTCATTGACACTGCGCCTTATAATCTAGTGCGCACTATAGTGCAAAAAATCGGTACTATAAAATTGTGCAACATATAATTATTCAGGAATATATTGAAAATTATTTATAAGAACCATATATGTTAGTATACCTTGCATAATTGTGTGAACCCATATTGCTTGTTACAACCCCAACACAAAATAAGGAAATCAGCTTACAAATCAATAACGTTTATAAAAATAAAACACAGGAATCAAGGAGGACTGCCAGTGGCACCAAATGAAAGAAATAAATTATTAGCCACCCCCCTTTGACAGGTGCTAAGCATCCATAAATACAGTGGGTGGTGCTCACTCTAACCTATAGGGTTGTAACAACAGGTAAACCTACATGACGTTAGATGCCAAGCCTCACTCAACTTGGAGTACTTTTCCTCCGTGAGTAAGCTCCAGAATTGTCCATGAGCTCTGGCCTTCAGCTCAATGTCGGCTTGTAGTGTCAAAATATCATCTTCCACTCCAGAAGAGTTCAGATGAAACAGTGTTGTAATTTTTGATGCGAGTGAAACAATGTCAGCATCTTCCCGAAAACGGTACTTGCACATGAATGTAGCGATTGGCTCGAATAAAGCAAAGTCTTGACTGCTGTCCTGACAACTGGGATTTTAGTTCCTTAACCTTTCTCCTTCTCAACTCACTTTTCGGATGGAAGTTAGTGTCGTTTTTATGTACAGTCCAAAAATGCCGCTCCACAGTCCCTTTTTCGGTATAGCGACTGCAGTCTGGCAGATGAGGCAAACGCCCTTTGAAAATGAAATAGTGAAAAAAATTCAAACTCCCATTCCGTATGGAAATGGTAAGTTTAGTCTATTTATTTGGTCCAGCTTCCCCACACATTTTTATACTCTTAAATTTAGAAGTCGTAAATTGGAAGATAACTCGCCAATATGAGCACATGCGCAGAGGTCAGATTAGTCAAACCGACTGTCAGTCAAGTGACAAATGTCATAGTGAGGATAATTGGCTGACGTCTACGTTTGCATTTTGTCTATCCATATAAGATTTGATATTGCTGTTTGTAAGTCTTGTTAAACTTGATTTTATATATATTTCAATAAATCAGTAAAAAAAATTAACAAATAAAAAGGGGGCCGTTTACGTTTTAATGCCATGCGATCTACCAGTAGTAGAGTGGACAGACCAAAAATTTCTTAAATGTTTTGAAAATATTTTTGTTTGCTATTCGTATGCAACATAAGCCAATTTAAACTAATCCGAAGTCAGATTTTATTTATCCTTTGCCGTTTTCTCATAAAAACAATTTATATGCAAGATTTTTGAAAAATTCCACCGCTTTAATCATGGATTTTGTGGCACTGAGAATCTGTCAGGTTCTGATCAGGCTCTGCATTGTTCTACATCACATCTCTGCTTCTATCCAGCGTGCGAGCTGCTCAGACACTCCAATCCTAATGTTACAGGCTGGTAAAAAGTCTTATTCAAGAGGCCAAAACATAAAATGTATATCTTTCGATTTTTTTCAAAATTTGATAGATTGCGTATCATTGCAGAACCCAGCTATACAGAAAGTAAAAAAGTTGTGCTGATATGCTAAAATAGGTAACAAGGGGGAAAACCAACTTTTGTCATCATAGAACTTTCAGATTTCCATGCATTCCTTTGGGATTTTCATCAACATGACTTCAACTTGATTTTTCTCAAAATGTATATTTTTTCAAATGTATTAAACATACCTTATTTTGAAGAAAACAACCTAAGCTTTCATTTAAGATATGTCTCCCGGTTGTGCTGACCCTCTATGAAAGGTAGCCAAAGCTTCAAAAACTATAAGCAATATTTTCATATACTTTCTCAATGTTGATTGCAACCAACATTTGATAGAATTAAGGTGTAAGTGTCTACATGCTAACTGTCATATTTGTTTTTAATATATTGCAAGTAGTCGCTAGTTATTGAGCTCTAAAAAGGACTTGGACCTGAAAATTCCGGTGCCATTTTCATAGGATTCGCTTTTAGCCACATTCAGGCTAAAGATGACGTCAGAGACGTTCGATTCAATGTGTTTGCTACCTGCGCTCTAGAATCACTTGACAGTTGGTTAGCTTGGCAAGGAAAAACGCGTTCTATTGTCCACCCTACCAGTAGTACCTTGGCGATCGACCGGTCGATCGCGATCGACGTATTGAGCACCCTTGGTCTACACTATCCTAACCCAGCCTAACCTAGCCTACACTATTTTAACCCAGTCTAGCCTACAGTATTTTAACCCAGCCTAGCCTAGCCTACACTATCTTAACACAGCCTAGCCTAGTCTACACTATCTTAACCCAGCCTAGCCTAGCCTACAGTAGCTTAACCCAGCCTAGCCTAGACTACACTATCTTAACACAGCCTAGCCTAGTCTACACTATCTTAACCCAGCCTAGCCTAGCCTACACTATCTTAACCCAGCCTAGCCTAGCCTACAGTAGCTTAACCCAGCCTAGCCTAGTCTACACTATCTTAACCCAGCCTAGCCTACACTATCTTAACCCAGCCTAGCCTAGCCTACACTAGCTCAACCGAGCCTAGCCTAGCCTACACTATCTTAACCCAGCCTAGCCTACACCATCTTAACACAGCCTAGCCTACACTAGCTCAACCCAGCCTAGCCTAGCCTACACTATCTTAACCCAGCCTAGCATAGCCTAGCCTACACTATTTTAACCCAGCCTAGCCTAGCCTAGCCTGTACTATCTTAACCCAACCTAGCCTAGCATGAACAGTAGCACCTCTGCGGCACTTCTCCACAGGTTCACGTGGGCTCATGATCACCACACAGAAGAGAGAACAGAAGCCACGGGAAGTCAGCACCAAGTCTGCTCCATCTCTCTTGGCTCTCCAGACTTTAAATGGTGCTGATCCATCCTGCGACCAACCATCTGCACATGCTAGCGCTTACCCACACCTGGAGGCACTCACAACTCCAGACAGGTCCAGGACGAGCGCCCGCACCAGCTACGCCTAACAAAGCCTCCGGATTCTCACCCTGAGCAGCTATTGAAATGCAACAATGCCCGGCATTGTGCAGTTACTTTCATTATGGCACACACAGACAGGTCCAATTATACCCTCATAAAGATTGTGGAGATGATGGGAGGATGGGAGGAGGGAGAGAAAGAGCGAGAGACACTTCTAGACATGCTGAGAAGTTAGAGAGGTAGTCATCATCGAATATGCAATAGGGTTTTATGGGTACGGTTCTGGACGGATGTAGAAAGGCCCGACTATAGGGCTACGATCCAAAGCGATGCGGAGGGTAGATGTGTGTGCGTGCGTGTCGGTGTATGAGAGTGTGTGTCTTGTGTCTGACGGTGCAACGTTTGAGTCACGACTTCTGGTCCAAAAATAGCATCAGGGAAGATGCAGAGCTATTTATACTCCACGCACACCCTGCCTAAGGCTTCACTGAATCTCCACCATGTGGGTGTGTGTGTGTGTGTGTACGTCTGTGTGTGCGTGCCTGCTTGTGTGTGTATCTGAATGTGTGTGACAACCGATTGAGGTAATTTGAATTCCAGCTCAGCTTCGCTCTATTGGTTGGAGCTGAGTCATTCACAGTCTCGCTGTTCCCCCTCTTTCTCTCTCGCTCTCTCTCTCTATGTCTCTCGCTGTCTCTGTCTGTTTGTCTGTCTCTCTGTCTGTCTCTCTTCGCTCCTGATTCACTCTTTTCTCTTTCCGTTTCTTTCATACACTCCAAGAAAACGACCTCCTCCAACACACACACACAGATATGCAATTAGGTATGTATTCCATGTGCGAATGCCAAACTGCGAGGTGCGTGTACAAAATATAAACGCGCGTGAGTATGTGTGTTCCTGGACTACAGTGCCTGCAGGAGGTCAAAACTGCTGACTAAGATTCCCCCCGAACACAAGCGAGCGCACGCGTGTGTCTGTGTTGCCATAGCCCGAGCGAAGCTCTTATTAGATTCCGAGCCCTGCATGCTTTATTAAATCTGGGTTCAATCCCCTAATAGACAGAGCTGAGAAGCATCTTCATGACACGCACACGCAAGCCACAGCCCAGGGTTTAGGAGCCTGCAGAAGACATGAGGGGGGCGGGGGGGTGTGCAGCGTTCATTCATGGAGCTGTTTGACAGCAGACCACACAGCTGTCGAGGAGGTGGCAGCTCCCTGGAGAGTCAGAGAGGGCCGGGGCAGTGGAGGCAGGATCAGTGGTCTGGGATTGAATATAAAGGGGGGAGTACAGTAGTACAAGAGACAGAAGACAGATCAAGGGTGGAGGGGAGTGGGTTGGTGGGGGGGCTGCGAAGGGGAGGCGGGCGAAGAAGGGACGGATGAGAGTCCAAACTGAGTGGACCTGGGGGAAAAGATGAGTGTGCGGGTGAAGGAAAGAGGGAATAAGCGAGCAGAGGAAAGGATAGTCACGCGTGTGTGGGGCGTCTGTGTGTGTGTGTGTGTGTGTGGGTCTGTGTGTGTGGGTGTATGTTGTTCTCACAACTCCTTTAGCTAAGAGAGGGCTGAGGAGTGGTGCAGTCCCTACCTCATCAGTATTCAATAGAGATAGATAGAGAGAGAGAGAGGGAGAGAGAGAGAGAGAGAGAGAGAGAGCAGTACTGTTTGATAGCAGGAAATGTAGTAGAAAAGGGGGGGAGAAAATTAAGTGAGGGAGAGAGGGAGAGAGACAGTGGAAGGGAGAGACATAGAGAGAGCTTTATTTATGAATGAGAGGGGAAGTAGACAAACGAAAAGAAAAAAAATTAAGGAGAGAGAGTCGGCAAGGTATAGGATGGAGGGAGGAGGAAGGGAGGAGCTGACAGTGGGAACACTTTCCTTCCTCTGCCTTGAAGGATCCACCTATTTACCTCCCATCTCTCTCCCTCTCTCTCTCCACCTTTCCATGTCTAATAACGCTTACCTTCAGCCTTTCTCACTCACACGTTTTAAAACCAAGTTTTATAATAAAAGAAATGCTACAGCCATCTGCTGTATTGAATGATCCTGATAGTTGCACAATATTTTTTACATGTGCATATATAAATGTAATATTTAAAAGTATTATATTTCATATATATTATATATAAAAGTATATATGTATTTATTTGGACTTCAACCTGTTACTCTGGATGCTATATTGTACCCTGTTGCTGTTGTAAACTACGATTTCCCTACTAAAGGACAAATAAAGGATTTTCTTATCTTATCTTCACACACAGAACATCTCATGACCTCAATACTAGGACATACAACCTGAAAATAAGCTTCTGGGCTGATCACTGTGCATGTAAATAAGATCTTAATAAGTATCTATTTGATTGACTGTTACACAAGAGATCAATAGGATGTAGATTGCGGACATGTCACAATTGGAGTATTGGTTTTTTCAAGTAATTTCTCATTCTGTTAATCTGTTATTGATCAGCGAGTCGATGTGAAGATATAAGGTTTGCACGCATCGTGTGGATACCTATATATTTAACTCATGTACAATACACAGTCATATGGTGCACCAAGACCTCATCCTCAAGCCTTCTCATATACTGGTCCTCACCTACCAAGTACATTTAGTAAATTTCCCCCTCTATTTCCTTAATGCATTTCACTCTCTCTCCCTTTCTCTCTCTCTCTCGCTCCCTTTCATTCTCCCTCTCTGTCTCAGTCCCACACACACATACATGCACACACAACATAACGACTGGGCCAGGGATATTGGGCCTGTTGCTGAACACCATATGGAGTCACTACAGGATCTCACAGCCACACTCCGACTGCAGTGGCAATCTGACACGCACACGCACGCACACGCGTGCACAGCGACATACACTGCAGATACACAGCTCGGAGCTACGCGGCTCCATTGTGTATTCGTGTCAGCGTCCATCCATCCATCCATCCATCCAAAGCTTAAAGGGCCGGACTCCTGCCGCACCGTTTCATGTTTATTCATAACGAGCGCGCCCGCCGCTGTTACGGCCGTGTTGGTAATTAGCAGTGCGCGGGTCACGTGCGCGCGCGTGGCTCTCCGTACATCACTGTAATTAGCCATGTGGTAAGCAAACATCGCTGGGCGTTGCAAATCAAAGCCCCCCTGAAACCTTGTTTGTGGGGGAGCCTGGGTGAGTGTGTGTACGGTGTACAGGGTCCTCAGCGTCACGACCTTCCCAGGGAGGAGGGGACTGGGAGAAGGTAAACGGCTCCCCGTCATGGGGCCTGGAAGCTTACCAAACCCTGTAGGTCTGGATGGGAACGCCAGCGCAGGGTCTTATACAGAGGACGACTGTGCTAAACTACATCGCGGAAGGATTTAGGCCGCAGTGCGTACCATGCGTGTGAACGCGCGCGTGCGGGAGCGCGGGGGTGTGTGTAGGGTAGAGGGACAGGTGGTGCGGTCTGCAGGGTGTGGGGGTTGAGTGTGGGCGGGCCTTTGCTACATGCTGCGTTTCTGATTGGGCAGTGAGAAGGTCATCTGTGGAAAAAGCACTCTTCCCTTAGGCCACTGAACTGACCAGCATAAATGCATAAATATACACACACACACACACACACACACACATAATACGGCATACAAACATTTATCAGTGGAAATGAGGACTGGTCTTAATAAAGCGCATGCCCCCTTGACCCCACTTACCCAACTCTGTAATTTCTCCTGGGGAGAGAGGGACAAATGAACACTCTCAACACACACACACATCCCCCCACTCAAACACTATTAGCATTTCCCATCACTCTGCCCCCTCAGGCACACAAACACACTGGTCTTAATGCAGCCAGAAGTAGCTCTCAGTCTGGGAGAGAGAAGGGGAGAGGGAGGGAGAGGGAGAGAGAGAGACCAAATAGCATAAGCCAGCTGTAGGGCAGCCATTGAGAGTATGCATATACGAGTGGTTGGTACAGTGTTACAGTACAGGACTGTGGTCTGCATATCTGCTACTGATATTTATACGTTTGCAGTTACGGCTCTCCTCCATAAAACAACAGAAGCCAAGCGTAAACACTTATGTCAAGGATATTTCAAATACACGTTTCAGAGGAGAGTCAGGTGGCGGTTAAGGTATAGGGCAAGGGATTGGAAGCTTGCAAGTTCAATTCCCGGCTGTGGCAACATGACGTTGTGTCCTTGGGCAAGGCACTTCACCCTACTTGCCTCAGGGGGGAATGTCCCTGTACTGGCTGTAAGTCTCTCTGGATAAGAGCATCTGCTTATTGTAAATGTATAGACAAATGTAGGATAGCGCACAGCCTGAACACTCTTTTGTCCTCTTTTATGAGGACAGTTAACCTGACATACTGTTAAGTAAGGTTTCACCAGTACCAGTGGATGTGTTAATGTCATGGCAACACTGCGGTACCTCACTGGAAGGCATGCTGGAGAGAGGCAGAGAATAGAACAGACACTCTCCACTCTCATTCCCAGTGTTCCAAAAGGCAGAGCGGTTTTTCTATCGGTTGTGTGTGACTGTGGGTCTGTGTGTGTGTGTGTGTGTGTATGTGTGTGTGTGTGTGTGTGTGTGAGAGAGAAAGGAAGAGAGAGAGCAAAAGAGTTGGCTGTACAGCTAGTGGAAAAATACTTCAAAGATTCTGCGTTTCTAACTTGTAGCAGGTAGATTTAAACAATAAGACCGGCCAAAAAACTGCCACACACAGAGTTTCTAATTAGTTAGCCTCACGCTCTCTGCTGGAAGCTAAGAATGGCACAGAGTCTAAATACTGCACTTAGAGGAAACCTTCTCCCCCTGGGAGGCAGGGAGGGAGACCAGGCATGGCTGAAGTCAGGGGAAATAAAATGGCTAATTCTTGACATTGTTCCCCAAAACGTGTCAGGACTTGATAGTTTCTATTTGTAAGGAGCTGTGTGATTTCTTTGTTATTTTTGTTATTTTTGTTATTTTTTAAGATGTGATGTGCTGAGCACCTGTTGCTTGGTTACCAACAGATGCATTTTAATCTCAGTAATAGCCTCTGCTGTCAGCTCGAGTTGTGTTTGTGTATCTTTACAATAAAGATTTACAATAAAGATGCAATGAAAGTGTTGATCGACAAACCACCCCAACACACACGCGGGGTCACACACGCACAGGCACACACACTACACACACACTACTAAGTACAGCGGTAAGGACAGATGCAGGGCATGGACACTAAGACAGAGTCACGTGGAGCAGTCGGGTTAGCGTGTTGGGCTGGTAATTAGAAGGTCCCTGGTTCGAACCCCGGCTGCGTCAACATGACGTTGTTTCCTTGGGCAAGGCACAAAGGCACAACGGGTGCGGTGGGGGATATCCCTGTACTTGCCGGAAGTCAAACTGAATAAGAGCGTCTGCTAAACGACTAAATGTCCGAACGATCTTGTGTTGTGGTGGAAGTAGAGGGCTCCACACTGCCACCTCAGCAGCACCAGTGACCCAGCATGCACCAGGGGCCTGCACCTCAACATCCTGTTGGTGCCCGAGGTTCTTATGAACCGCTCCTCTCCAAAGATCTCAAGTCATAATGGCTGTTCTTACACACTGGATTTAACCACTGTCGACCAGTCATAACCTATTACCAGTAGGGGTGTGTGTTTGGCATGTGTGTCTATGTGCGTGTGTGTGTTGACGTGTTTATGACGCTGGTGCAGGAATACTCCACTGCCCATTGCAGCGTTGATATTCTGCACACACTGAGTGCGGCTAAAGCCCATGAATCATGTTCGCGAATGTCTAATCCCAACGTTATTTGTGCTGGTTTCATTTTCATGGCTGTCCGCAAGATTTATAATGGCATTTGGTGAGATGCGTGTTGGGTTTGCGTATACGTGTGTGTGCGTGTGGGTGTGTGTACATTACACTATGTGTAATACAAGATTACGGAAATGTGTGTTTGTGTTGCCTGGTGCCTTGACCGAGGAAAGCTTGTCCTTGTCTGTTACTGTGGTGACAGTAAATGGGCTATTGAGAGATGTCAATCCTGGTGATGAGATCAGATTGTATCAATGCGAGTGAGGGGATGGGTGGAAGGTTGAGAGATAGAGGGAGATAGAAGATGGATAGAGATAAAGGCAAGATGAGAGGGCCGAGGTGGAGGTAAAAGCTTTGGATAAAAGCGTCTGCTAAAGGAATCAATGTAAATGTAAAAGACCTTAGGGGGATGCCATAGGCTTACATACGGAATGACCATTCACACAAGCCAACACACACAACCCCTCTTCGAAACACGCACAAACCTCATTGAGTTTCTATCAACGCCTATTGATTTAGGCACACACGCGTGCACACGCACAAACCTAACCAATCCGAACGCGTCCCTGCCGATGTGTGTCACCGATGGCCACCCTTTGGCGAACAGTGAAGGATGGACACATGATGGACTGGAGCACAGCTCAACACAGTGAACTAGACCATTTAGACATGATGGGATGTCGGCTGCTATGGAAACCCTGAAGAGCAACACCTCGGGACAGAGGAGACCATGGCTGTGTCCGAAATCACTCCCTCATTCCCTACTCCCTACTCCCTACAAAGGGAAATAACTGTAGTGGACTATATAGTGAGTTCAACAACAAAAAAATTCGGACACTTCTCTTGGCGCCGGTAATTACGTCCTCGCTGTTGCACAATTAAAACGCGATGCATGATGGGATGTCTTGCTTCGGTTAGTGGCCATTGGATGTTCACTACTTTTTGCGGTGAATTGCGGGATACATGCAGTGCACTATATAGTGGACACTAAAGATTTGGACACCACTACAAAATGCACCATGTGGCCTCCTTCCTAGTCACTTCTTATATGGCCTCCTTCCTAGTTCCTTCCTAGTTCCTTCTTCCTATTTCCTTCTTATGTGGCCTCCTTCCTAGTTCCTTCTTATATGGCCTCCTTCCTAGTTCCTTCTTATGTGGCCTCCTTCCTAGTTCCTTATTATGTGGCCTCCTTCCTAGTTCCTTCTTATGTGGCCTCCTTCCTACGCGTCGACCCTCACAGGAGGACATGTGTTGGCTGTTACAGCCACTCCAGGTTGGGGCGGCTCTGTGGCTGTCAGGTTCGCACGGACGGCTCGTCAGACCGTGGCTAGCAAGGTGCCGAGGCAGACAGTGATGTCATCTGCTCCCAGATTGATGGAGAAGCACATGGGTCCAGCGGGAGACCAGCCAGATGAAGTGACTGATTGGAACAGTGGGATCCCACACCTCCTCTGACAGGGGGCTCCTATAATCACTGTCTCATCCTCCACGACAACCCCCTGCCGCTCCAGGAGGCAAGCCAAACCGAATATCAGAGACGCCTCACCTTCCCCCTTTTCTGCCTCGCTATCTGCTAGGTGGTGAGACCCCCCCACCCCCACCGCCCCACCCAAAAAGGATCAGAAAAGATCGACAGAGCCAGAGATGGTAGGTGAGATTGGCCGTCCCAAGACACGACTCTTTAAGAGTCGCACAGTACATAAACAAACTGTTCTGTTCAAATGGTCCTTGAGGGGGTAAACATAATCTCATTGATTTGTTGTGGAGTAACAGTGTGACTGCAGCCCCTGTGCTTGTGGAGCTTGTTAGTTGGTCCCGTACAGCTGGGACCAGCACAGGCATGGTCACACAGAGTTCCGCTAACCTAGCAGGGGGCCTGAACACTCCATACAGGGGTTCTGGAAAGTTTAATGGTGTTCTTGTTGAAATACAACTATATTTCTGAATAATGACATATACCATTTTCTGTTGAAAAGAGACAAGAAATCAACTCCAATAATTGAGTTATCTTCATACCCGCAACACTATTCAACAGAAATATCTAGATGACAGTCCTACGAAACATAGACAAATGATTATCGGTTTACAAGGGAACAATGGGTGCTTTCCAGTCAAGGAATCTTTCTGTAACACATCAGAATTTCTGTGAAATGTTCCTGCAATACCGTTCCATCCTGGACGGGCCAGTATGATTAGTACAGAGACATCAGATTTCTAGAACCAGTAGCTAGCTATGCTCTCAAACCACACCGGTGTCCTGGTTTACCCCATCTCAACTCCTCATGAACACACAGAATTCTGCAGCTTGTCTCCTACTTCCCTCCCTCCTCTTCCACTTCTTCTCTCCCCCCCCTTTTTCTTTCCCTCTCACATTTCTCTACTCTCCCTCCTTCCAATCTCTCAGCATTCCCTCTCCCTCCTCCCTTCCTTTCGGTGTAAATGAGCCCCATGACTATTAGCAACTCATCCATTAATGAAATGATGTAATGCATTATGGATCAAAGCATGGGTTGTCTCCTCCGACTTATCTTCGGGACCTTGAAGGACCGGTCAGTACATTCAGCTAGCACGCGTTACAACAACCACAACAGCGATCAACCAAAGGATTGGCATCCCTGTAAATAGCCCGGACCACGCTGCAAGCTAACAGCAGTCCCGGTCACATGGGTCAACGCTAGGCACAGATGATGTGATTGGCTGGCAGCACCAAGACATATTGTCAGACCCCTGTGTGCGCGCGTATTTGACGGGGTGTTTTCTGGGTGTACGTGCTTGAGCCATTGAGGACCCAAACACGCAATAGAGGTGTAACATATGACCTATACACACACCACACACACACACAGAGCCATGTCAAGAGGGAAGGACCACCCCGGTGTGTGTGCACACGGTCACACGGACACCCCCCACACCCCCCCCCCCCACCCCTGTGTGAAACCGCACACCTCACAACGTCGCTAAGGCAACCACTGAGGAACTGAGGAGTGGGTGTGTGTGTGGTGTGTGTATAGGTCATAGGTTACACCTCTATTGCGTGTTTGGGTCCTCAATGGCTCAAGCACATACACCCAGAAAACACCCCGTCAAATACATCTGTGTGTGTGGCAGGACCGTTGTCACAGGTTCCAGAAGTCATCTGAGGGCAGTGGAGTTGGGGGAGGAAGGGGGCGTGTTTGGGGAGGTGTGGGGGGTTGGGGGGAGGGGGCACACTGCAGGAGGTGAGGAGGTCAGACAGGGAGAGGGAGAGAGACAGAAAGACAGCCAAACAGACAGACACACAGAGAGGGTGAGAAGAATGTGATGAACTTTACCTTCCACATCATTAGAGTCATACTCTGCAGTGAGGCATGGATGGAGATAAAAGAGGACACACACACGGAAACACATGAGAAGCATGGCCACTGGTGGCCTACAGGAAACACACACATAAGCTGGCGGAGCAACAAAAACACAGTCATCAGGCATTAGCAACACAATTCATGGGGAGATGAGCCGTGGAATGTTCCCTGAATCGGTCTGTTTACATTTATTGTTATTTAAAGGCCTGCTCTCTACCAGGACCTGTACAGTAGAGACTAACTTTGACTTTGTTAGGGATAAGAAACCGACATAGAAGAGCAAAATGCTGCACCCAACGTTGTGGTGACAACAGGGGTTATGCCTCTACCAAAGATGATGAGCGGGAATTAAAACATACTGGAAAATGAACTGTGGTCTGTGTCTTCCTATGGGACCAGTGTGTCTAGTCCTGTCTCTCCCTACCTCGTATCTTCAACATTGGTGTTGAACCAATGGAGGTTTTCACTTCAACCAAGCACAACACCAGCTGATTTCATTAAGGGGAGAAACTCATTAGTGAAATCAGCTGGAGTCGTGCTTGGTTGACACGAAAACCTGCACCCTCTTGGCCCTCGATGGAACGGGTTTGACCCTACGGGTCTACAGTAACAGCAAGCTGACTCAAGCGGTCACAGCTGACCTCATAAAACAATAAGAGTCCAGGTCAGGCACCGATGCTTCGATGATTTTGAGATTTAGTAGAGTCAATATCAGGTGACACCAGGTCATACCAGGGCTTACCTTTGACCCGCTCCCCTCGGTTCAGCTGGATCTCGCCCTCTCCCTGAGGGGTATAGGGCTTCACCACGATGAAGGTGCGTCCCGGGACGGCGCTGTAGAGTTTCCGTTTGGGCCCGCGAGCTCCCGTCAGCGCGGGAGGAGTGTGAGGTGGCGGGCTAGGGTCCCGTTGCACACTCCCAGGGCTGTAAACAAACACATATGTTACCGTGGTAATGCCAGGGAGCTGGTAGCTGAAGCCCGTGGTCACCGACATGTTCGCCAAGGGGACGGTAACCCCGGCACACCCCCTGGTTGTTACGGTGATGGGGGTGTTTGTTATTTTTTTCTAAGAAAGCCCTTGTCTGTCGACCGGTCAACATTCAACAGTCAAGCCGAAGTATGTGGGAGAGTCATGAGAGGAGAAAGCACTCCTCCTCCCGATCCCCCCTCTCCCTCTCTTCCTCTTCTTTTCCCCCTCTTCGGTATCCTTCACCTCACTCCTTCGCAGCACACACACTCCCCCAGCGCCTCCGTCCCTGTACTCCCCAGAGTCCTATCCGAGACGAGAGCAACAGCATTAACGATCAACGGGAACGGCAGCAAGAATTCTCCTCCTCGCTTCCTCTGTTGGTCAGATCCGTCTGGAAGAAGCCAAACATATCCACAGTTCAAGCTCCAGCAAGAAGCTCCCGTCCAAGGGGATGACAGACCCCTTCTCCCCCCCCTGCCTCAAGGGCTTCAGGCCGGGCTACAGATCGCGCCGCCTCTTCCCTGGCTCCTGGTTCTCCCGCTGCAGGGGGAGCGAGGCTGGGTCTGCTACCCCGACTCCTGCTCCTTCTCCCGGGAGTCCGTCTGCCTCGCCTCTCCCCTCCAACCCCCTCACACACACATGCTCGCTCGCACACACTCACACGCGCTCTGGCGATACCGCTACCGCTGCTGGTTCCTCTGCGCTCGTCGCTTCCCCTCCCCTCTGACGGCTCACACACACTCACACACCCTGAGCCCTCTACCAGCATTCTACCAGCACGCACACGCACACACACACACACACAGACTCAAGCAGCCCCCTCCGCTGCTGCTAACATTACACCTCCGCTAGCATAACATACGCCACCGCCAGCATGTCGCTTACACACATCACCGGCAACCGCACACACACACGCGCACACACACACGCCCACAGCACGATTGATCTTCCCCCTGCCTGCCTGCACGTGTGCACACGCCATGGTTCCCCGAGGCAGGTCGTCTGTGCGTGTGTTCGTGCGCGTGCGTGTGCGCGTGTGCATGCGCAAGGTTTCCAGAAGGACCGGCCAGTCGGTTTAATTGCCGACAAAGCTCCGCCCCCTGTCCCCCTCCTTCTTTTCGCCTTGTGTCACCTTCTCCACCCTTCCTTTATCTCTCCCCCTTCTCTCTCGTCTTTTTTTCCACCCTTCCTCCCTCCCCTTCCGCCAGAGTCGACTGTTGAATTCTAATACAGCAGAAGCCAGGCTCCTCCTCGCCCTTCATTCATCAAATCGGCTGCCTGCTGGATCTGCTGGAGCCGCTGCTGTTCCTGGTCCATCCAGCATGCGTGTTCCAGGGAGGGGGTTAAGATCCCATCCCGCTACAGGGCTACCTGTGTGCATCAGCCACACACACCAGCCGTCCCCTAGCACACGTACACAGAAATGCAACGGTTTCTGAGGCTTCGGTGCCTCTTCCCAGCGGTAACCTGCTTGATCATCGTGCCAGTTTGTGTGTGTGTGTGCTGTGAGGGACATGTTTACGTTTCACTTGGCCGGGCTGGGCGGCTGTATAGCAGGTTGCTATTCTGGATCTGAGGAGGGGCGGGGGGAAACTCCCACCTCCCTCCATACCTCCCTCCCCTCTTTTCTAGCTCCTCTCAGCCCTTCCTGCACGTAGCATCAATCGCTCGCAACCTTCATTTAAGCCACGTCAACACATCTTAACATGCATGTCCCCCTTCCCTGCCTCAGACCCGTGCATTTCCGGAAAGCTCTCCTCGTTCACTTTCCTCTCATGTTTAAAGTATATATATATTTGCTTTCCTTTTCCAATCAGTCATTTTCTCTATCCCTCTATTTTCTCTCAATCAGTCCCTCCATCTCTCTCTCTTTCCTCCTTCCAAGCAATGGCTTGTATGACGGCTTTCCAATTCCCACAGGGGTTGAGGGGCTTGAATGAGTCCTGCATGTTAATGCCAGGACCAGGACACACCAGCACACCAGCAGCAGCAGCAACAGTAGCAACAGCAGCATCGCCAGCCGGGACAGGGGGGGATGAAAGCAGGGAGAAGAACAGGAGAACAAGAGACGGTCGAGCGAACGAGACAGAGGACGATGACGACGGCTGAGAAGTCCATTGAGAGGGCACGGTATTTCCATGAGCACGGTTGCACGCTACACCTGTCAGAAAACTGCACCTACAACATACAGAACCAATGGCTTCGGAAATTAATTTTGCTTCATTGGAAGCACGGACCATTGACCTAACAGAGCTGTGGGTTGGGTTACATGGGGTCTATGGTGCGTCATATGACTGATGAAACTGACAGAAACTTGATGTCCAGTCGCATGTCCATCTTCCTTAACCCCTCTCCCCCCTACACAGACACACACACAGTGATTCCGAGCAGCATGACTTTACTGTAACTTCTCATTTCTCTGCTCAGCTGGCCTTGTTGAGGTGTGGGTGGACATGATTGCATGCTGACCCCCCCATCCCTCCCCTCCTCCCTCCCTGCCTCTTCTCCCCTCCTCCCTCCCACACTACCTCATCACCTCCCTCCCCCCTCCCTACCTCCCCCCTCACCTCCTCCCTCCCCTTCATCCCCTCCCTCCCTCCCTGCGCCCCTCCCTCCCCCCTCACCTCCTCCCTCCCTTCCCTTCATCCCTCCCTACCTCACTGCCCCCCTCCCCCCCTACATCTTCCACACCACCCTCATGTCCCGCAGCCTGTCTCTGCGTGTCCTCCACACCACCCTCATGTCCCGCAGCCTGTCGCTGCGTGTCCTCCACACCACCCTCATGTCCCGCAGCCTGTCTCTGCATTTCCTCCACACCACCCTCATGTCCTGCAGCCTGTCTCTGCATGTCCTCCACACCACCTTCATGTCCTGCAGCCTGTCTCTGCATGTCCTCCACACCACCCTCATGCACCATCCCCTGCTTTATTGGCAGGATGCACAAGTAGCCCTTCTCAATCAACAGTGCATCCCTTTCGTATGTGTCAAGAGTGAGGGGGGAGAGAGTGAGAGAGAGAGAGAGAAAGAGAGAGAGAGAAAGTATGTTCGAGGTAGTTCGGCTTAATCAGGTGGGGAATAATGATCGTTAGAGTTCAGAGTTTGATGATGATTATGATGGCTTGGAGAGATGGCTATTTGTGGCCTTTCGTGTGGGAAGGCCACCCTTTTGTCTGACAAGAAAATGTTTTTTGTGACATGTTTTGTCTCAAAGCTGCTTACTCCGAAGCCCCGACAAAAGGAACATTTATTAACATTTTGGTACTTGGAGGCTTACAGTAAGTCCGTTTTGCTGTGCGAGACAGGCCTGCTATCTTGACAGTAGGCTCAGGGCCTCTCATTGGAGAGCGTGAGCCAGAGTCACGGTAGATAAGGAGCCAGACTATCTTCTATATGGAGATGCAGAGATAGACGTGCGGAGAGCGAGATAGAGAGATACGGAGAGAGGGGGAGGCCGGAAAATATAAAAAAAGAGAGTGACAAGGAGAAGCAGACGGAGAAAGAAACCGACAAGGAGAAAGATGGGAGAGATGGAGAGAGAGTGAAAGGGGGAGAGAAAGAGAGAGACAGACAGACAGACAGAAAGATGGAGAGAGAGGGAGAGACAGAGAGAGAGAGAGAGAGAGAGAGAGAGAGAGAGAGAGACAGAGAGAGAGAAAGAGAGAGACAGAGAGAGAGAGAGAGGGTGCATAGACACATCCTGCCCGGTCCCGGTGCTGACCTGCCATTCATCTGGAAACATCTAAGGTGTGACTCAGTGGAGAAGACGCAGAGCACCTGTCTAGGGCACCGTCTTCAGCCCACACGGCTGAAGCTGTAGAAGGCCCGTCTAGGATCCCCAACACCCCCCCCGGAGAGCTCATCCAGTCTGTCACCGCTGACCTGGCGATTGCTGCTCACACCATTTAGTCAGGTTTTCATCAAGTCCGTCCCATCAGCCACATTTACATTCAATCATTTAGTCAGACGCTCTCATCCAGAGAGACTTAAACAAGTACAGGGACATTCCCCCCTGAGGCAAGTAGGGTGAACTGCCTTTCCAACGTCATGTTGGCACAGCCTGGAATTGAACTCGCAACCTTCCGATCACTGGCCCATCACCTTAACTGCTGAGCCACGTGACTCCACCTAATTACTAGCTTGACTCCATAACTGACGGCGCCACATGATTCCCAGTTACTTGTCGTCTCAATTGTGAGGCTGGATCCATCTTCTAACATGGAGAGATTGGCAGGTTTCTATAGCATGATCAAGGATGCTTGGTGGCAGTGCGGTTAGTGTTCTCGCCTCGCAACAGGGAGATCATGGGTTTGAATCTCGGGCCCGACCATGATCTCTCTGGGTGGAGTCTGCATGTCCTCTCTGTGTTACTGCGGGTTCTCTTCGGGCACTCTGGCTTCCTCCCACCGCATGTGGTAGGTTAATTGAAAACTGATAAATTGCCCCAAGGGAATGACAGTGATGGTTGTCTCTATGCTGTCTGTCACTGTCTGTGTGACAGCCCTGCAACTAGCTGGCCCAAGTCCAGAGTGTAACCCGCCTAAGGCCCGAAAGTAACTGGGATAGGCTCCAGTCACCCGTGACCCCTAACGGGAATACCGTATTTTTCAGACTATAGGGCGCACTTAAAAGCCTTTATTTTTCTCAAAAAACGACACTGCGCCTTATAATCCGAAGCGCCTTATATATGGATTAATTCTTTTATTTACTGACCTCTAAGCGATTTTTGTGTGGTACAAGGCGCTCACGGTGCTAAATCAAAATGTTTTTGTACGACTTTGGTAAACTACAAAGCCGCACCGCTTGCAGCATTACGGCTACCGTAGCCAGGAGCGTCGCGGAGTAATACATACTGTGCTTCACCATAATATTATTCGACTGATTTATCTGACTGTTTTTTTCCCGCTTAATGCGCCTTATAGTCCGGTGCGCTTTATATATGAAAAAAGATCGAAAATAGACCATTCATTGACACTGCGCCTTATAATCCAGTGCGCCCTATAGTGCAAAAAATACGGTAAGCGGCACCGCTAATAAGCGCTAAATAATGAATGAACACAGCATGATCCGACCAGATCTGGGGTCTCATTTATAAAGGAGTGCGTAGAATTCGTACTAAAAGTGTGCGTACGCCCAAAAGCGTAAATTGGCGTACGCACACAAAAATTATGATTTATAAAACCGTGCGTACGCACACCTGTAGGCAATGTTCGCTTTATAAATCACAGCTTAACCGCAAGTGTGCGTACATAAAGTATCATTGCACCCCGCCCTGAACACGCCCATTTTTTACCAAAAATGGTCAATGCAAAGGACCTCATGAATGCTAATCTAGTATTTAATTCTCATGAACCTGGCAGGTGATTCTTTTTCACGGTGAATCAAGGCAAACAAAAAACAACACTAGTGTGACAGCGCCAAGTGGCAGAACCGGAGAAGAAGCGGTAACAACTGCAGTAGTAAATTCTTTGTTTATGTATCTTGCATGGCGATTAAAAACGAATTCTGATTCTGAAGTGTAGTGATTGCGCGAAGCTTAACAACTGTATTTCCAGTTTTTTACATATGATGATATATGCACAGTATTAAATACATATATTTAGTTATACTTTGTGTTCTGTAGTTACATGCATTTCAGCCTCCGACACTGCGGTAAAAGGACATCTGGAATCAGGAATCTGATTGTGAGACAGACAGCGCTGAATATTGATTTACATTTTGAGTTGCATTGTACAAGATGTATATGGAACAATTATCACGCAGTTCAAGCTCAAATAACACTGATGTATTTAATCTTCATTATAATCATAAATTGAGTCAATGTGTGTGAGGACAACAAAACACATAAATATTACGAGTAATCGCTTCTCCGACTTTTACTTTTTGCAGTATGTGTCTCCAATTCCCACTGTCTCCAAAAAGTGTGTAGGTTTACGGGAGGGTCATAGTTTGCGTGGAGGACCGCACATTCTATCGCCAAGTTAGTTTTTTATAAATCACTGACTTTGCGTGAAAACTGGCGTACGCACGTTTTCAGCCCCGTTTTGTGCGTACGCAAGCTTTATAAATGAGACCCCTGATGTGTACCTTTAGGCATTGGACAAAGACAATATATGTGGCTGTACTGGGCCTCTGTCCCTCCCTCCTATATTGATAAATCATCATTGTCATGGATCCCAGCTTACGTCTCAGGAAACAACACACCTACAGTATTTGTTTTGGTTGTTTGTGTGTGTCTGTGTACTAGATTATTTCAAATGACATCCTTCTCAGAGGAATTATTCTTATCTCAGTAGGACAGAGCTTCCCTGCTTTTAGAAGCACGTGTCCAGCAGTGTATATTGTGTTCAGGAGTTCATAGAGTGTGTGTGTGAGTGTGTGTGTGTGAGTGCATGTGTGTGTGTGTATGGTCAGGTATTTTTTTCTTCTCCAGTGTCAGTGTTCCAAACACAGTGAGAGGATTAGCAGCCAAACAGATCAATGCTAGCTGATCTGTGTCGCCTTTTGATGATGCGGATTATAATGCGTGCCGATCAATGTGGTTGGGCCGCGTCTTCCTTTTGATGTGGATTCTCCACGGTGGACCCAGGAGAGGCTCTCAACGCTCTCCCTCTCCTTCATCTGTCTCCCGGCTCTCCCATTCTGTCCTGTCCTGAATCCACCCCCCAACCCCCTTCCAGCTCCATGTATCCCCGTCTCCCTCAGCCCTTTGGCTGCTGTAAGACACCATGGCTAATCTACACTCCGACAGCCTGTGGTGTGACAAATTCAGAAAGAGAGGAGGAGGAGGAAGGGTGAAAAAACGAATGAGGGAGGTGGGGAGAGAGAGAGAGAGAGAGCGAGAGAGAGGGAGAGCAGCACAGGGCGACAGGTAAAAAAGGGTGACAAGGAGAGCTCCCGGTAACCATCCACTGACTCACTGGGGACCAGAACTTTCTCCTGTGATCTGGCAGCCGTGTCTCTGTCCCCAGACCTCTGGCTCTCTGTGCCCGGAGCTTCCTCCATCTCTCACCTCTCACCTGTCTGCTGCCTGGTTCCCCACTGCTGGGTATGCTGGAGTCATGACAAAATGGATCGCTGGTGTGGGAGAGGAAGTGATGGTGAGTTCCACAGGAAGTGTCTGCCAGGCCAACTAATTTCACACTCCCCTGGTACCCACAATGCCCTTGCAGTAACCACAGGCGCAGACAGACGGTCAGAGAGAGCAGTGAGAGGCAGGAGAGAGAAAGAGAGAAAGAGAGAGAGAGAGACAGAGAAAGAGAGAGAGAGAGAGGAGAGAGAAAGAGAGTGAGAGAAAAAGAAAAAGAGTTCCTCAGCTCGGTGCCATTCAAGGACACTCGGTGCGTCCATGAGGCATCAAAGCCGAGAGTGCAGAGACAGGCTGCTCCCCCCGTTCCGAGGCTGTCCGTGTCCCTCCCTCTGTCCCGCCGAAGCACGTGTACGTCTCAAAAACGGGTTAGCTACCTCCAGGACGTCAGTAAAGCCATGTAGGCCAGGACGCAGCAGAAACCCTACCTCCCACTCTTCAACACCACCGGCTCTCTTCAACTCAACCTCCAACTCCACTTTAGAATGTTCCGGGCTCAGAATGACCCCTGCAGTGGGACGTCAACGCTGACTAAATGTCAAGCGCCAGACGATAAAAAGCTTTATCTTAAGGGACATGTCGTATGACAGAGATACTAGATAAACACTGTAAGCACGTGGGAAAATGGTGTTTCACCAGAGACACAGATCTGCCCTAGAAAATGCTGGCGTACGAATGCCACTTTTTTTTGTTGCTCTCGGCTTTGATGGATGGACTGAAGTGACAGGGGAGTATTACAGGAAGACAGAGAGGGCTTGGGCTGTGTCTGTAATGCAATTCCCATGTCAAGCATCAAACCGCTTCACATCTCGGCGAGGAGCAGTCGGACACTCACACATGCAGGCACGTGCGCGCAGGTACGCACACTCGGCTGTTGCGTGCGTGACGCATCGCACCAAACCGTTCATAGCACAGGGATGCGTATGTGAGGACCTGAGTAAAAAAACGATTTCCTGTGCCTAGGGGGCACAGCAGAACACAGCGTGCCCAAGCAGAAAGAAAACGGCATGCTTCAATTCTAATGGAAACGGGATCAAACGAGACTTTAATAAACACGTGTCAATTTGTACACACACTTACCAACGTTCTTGGACGTGAGGGCAATCGGATGCAGTTTCGTGATTTCATAGGAAGGTCGCGAACCTTGCAGAACACACACCCATACTAAACAGCAGAGCAGCCGTGTGCTGCGCCCCAGCAAGCGGGGCGCAGCGGGGCGACTTACCCCCCCCAAGTCCTAGCTTTTAACGTGCCGTGGCAAATGGCTTTGGTCCGATGCCTAATTAGAGAAGGTGGGCACACACACAGACACAGCTCTACTCAGAGAGCCACCCCACACACAAAAACATCCCCCCCCCCACACACACACACACTTTTTGTCAGGGCTCTCATTTTACGTCCTCCCACACATCGTCTCCAACCTCCACACCTGGACTCCCCCCCACCCTCTCCACGGCGACCACGACGCAACAGCAGAACCCACCCCCCCATGCCCCCATCCTCCACCCGGACTGACCATTCTAACCAGCCCCCCCCCCCTCCCCGTTTCGCTCTCACCTGAGCCGCCCCCGGGGGGCGTGGCCATGCGGGTGTCCGTGGCTGTGCGACCTCCGGGTGACGTGCCTGCCGTCGTCCTCGTGCCCATGGTGAAGGGAGGGGGAGCGGGAGTGGGACGACCTGGAGCTGCCTGTGCTCTGGAGACTGCTATCCGGCATCTCCCCGTAACGGGTCTGCAAAACGCCCGCACAACGCAGATGTGTCACACAAACCAGGAACGCAAAATGACATGAATACTCAAGGTGAGAATTTACATGTAATCATTTAGCAGCCACTCTTATCCAGAGCAACTTACATTAAGTACAGCAACATTCTCCCTGAGGTAAGTAGGGTGAAGTGTCTTGCCCAAGGACACAACATCACATAGCCACAGTCGGGGTTCGAACTCACAACCTTCCGCTCAGGAGACTGCACCTTAACCCACTGAGCCATCTGACTCCCACGCATACACTTACACACACGCACACACGCACCTCTCCCAGACTTCCGTGCTGCTGGCCCAGGGCTGGCAGGCTGCGAAGGGAGGGGACAGGAGAGTGGCCCTGTCGACTGTGAACGTCCCTGGGACCCTGTTTGTGACCGTGGTCCCCGTTGAGGTTGTTATCGCTGGCAGAGCGGAGCAGGGAGCGAGGCGAGGGCATGGCGCTGGCCAGTACCCGGCGCCGGTTGGTGTAGGAGGGAGTCTCCCTGAAAGGCACTGGGACAGGAAGGAGGGACTGGCATTGACAATCACATTTGCATTTAAGTCATTTAGTCAGACGCTCTTATCCAGAGCGACTTACAGGCAAGTAGGGTGAAGTGCCTTGCCCAAGGACACAACGTTATGTTGACACAGCCGGGGTTCGATCCAGGGACCTTCTGATAACACCGTAACCACTCAGCCACCTGACTACACGCTCAGCGAATTGTCTATCAGAAGAGGACAACACACAGTGAAGGAATGTGGACCTGATGAGCACTCAGATCAGAACAGATGCCGACACCGATTTTCTATTGTTTTTCTATTGTTCTGGTGTCGGCGCTATGAAAAACCCTTGCAGCTGCATGGGGACTGAACTCCACTATGGTCAACGCTTCCAGCGGAAACCCCTCTCCCGAACACTAGATGGCAGACTTTTACTGTATGTGTTGAGAGACAGACAGACGGACAACAGCATGCAGAACCCAACCCAAATCCCTCCCTCTCTTTCTCCGCCACACAGTCAACCCCGCCTTCTACATCGTACTGCATTTTCCCGCCCCTTATTCTCTTCCCATCTTTCTCTTTTTTCCTCTTTCCATCCCCATGACACTTGCGCTGACCCCTCTCCATCTGCTCCTCTGCGTTGAATCCCATGACCACACAGGCTCCTCCCGTAACCCCGTATCAACATGTCTGCCAACTCACCAACATCTGATGCTTTGTGGATCTTTATGATTTCAGCCAGATCAAAATTTCCTGCTATGATGGCCACCTAGGAGAGGAGAGGTTCAGACAGAAGGGTGTTTGGAGATTGAACACTGTACACGACACGTCACATCCTTTGAAACCTCCTGAAAACACCTTTTCATTTCCCATATTTACTCTTAAATGTAAATAAACAAATATACATTTAGCAGACACTTTTATCCAAAGCGACTTACAGTAGTTGCAGGGACAATCCCCCTGAGGCAAGTAGGGTGAAGTGCCTTGCCCAAGGACACATTATCACATAGACACAGCTAGGAATCGAACTCACAACCTTCCGATCATAAGGCCAATGCCTTAACCCGCTGAGCCGGCCTGACTGTGAAGGACAACTGCACTCACTGCATACTCTGTTTTCATAAGGAGATCGCTTCAGAATGATAGTGTCCTAATTTAACCCTTCCTTTTTATCCATTATCCTTTTTATCTGCCTTGACATTTCTCTACCCCTCTTTCCTGTTGCTCTGGTTGGTCAGTTGTAGCCGAATTGAAAATCTTGCGCTCGCTGTGAGGTATATTATCATTGCTTCCTACAGGTACACTATTCATGTTCATGTTGTTTCTTTGTAACTTATTTAACTGAACATTCTTGTGGTTTTTCCCTTTGGCACTTGTTTGGTTTCTCACAATGTATGTTTCATGTTTTGGCTACCTGCAATGTTTGGGGCTTTTTCATTGTTATGTTGGCATTCAGTGATCTAGGCTCTTTTTTGAAGCTCTCTGTTGGAAGTCGCTTTGGATAAAAGCGTCTGCTAAATGGATTCATGTAAATGTAATGTCTCTCCCTTTCTCTCTGTTTCCCTCCCTCTATCTCGCTCTCTCTGTTTCAATCTCTCTCTCTCTCTCAGTCTAATTAATATTTCACACATCAGAATTCCTTTATTAGGGGCTGTTTGCAGCAGCTGGTAAGCATGGCTGTGTAGGGCTGTTCTCTGATGCTGAGGGAGCCAGGCCGACTTGTGTACAAACAAATTAACTTTGATCTGCTCAGGAAATCTGTGTCAATGTCAATTTCACACTGAGTTCATCAAGCTGGCTGCCATTAGACGCAAGCCAAACAAGGAAACCAGGGGACCATTACACTCTTCTAATGTTAAGGAGGACCTTGGTCTTATATACATGCAAAGCGTAATGAGAATTTTCGATCCTATTAGCCTATCCCCCTTATTAAGTCATTAAATCATGTCATGCACAATGTGTGGTATTGTCTGGTGTACTGTGTGATATCCAACCTGAAAGGCAGTCTGGCTGTTGTAGTTCTTTATCTCTTTATTTGCTCCACGGAAGAGGAGTACTCGAGCACAACTATCCTGGAAAGGAATTAAGATACAAATCAATTCGTTTTGGACATAAAACCGTCATTTATCGGAGCCCACTCCATGCATGCGACCCCATGTACACACACACACACACGGCACACATGCACACACTGTGATATATGAGGCTCCAGTGAGTGCCAGATTCGCCTTTCTAATTGGTCCCTGTGGAACTAAATCTTTTAATTACATTGACCTGAGAAAGAGGGGGAGGGAGAGATAAACAGAGACAAGCAGACAATGAGAGCGAGTGAGAGAGCGAGTGAGAGAGAGAGAGAGAGAAAAAAAAAGAAATTACCCACTGTAAGTGGGTGATGACTTGGCTAAATCTGTGTGAAGATTAAAAGATTAAAAGGTGATGATATTTCTAACACAAGCTCTCTCAGGGCCATTGATGTGTGAAAGGTGTAACCAAGCTGATTCTAATACGGACCAACTGGTAGCCTTACCCCTGACCCTGTGACAACATCACAATTTAAAAGGTATGAGTGATTCTATAATTAGGGGTACATTTCAAGTCCATGGGGTGTATTTGTCAATTTGACCAAATATTATTGGTCATTATTTCAAACAATGACCATTTTGATATTGGATGATATTCCTCTTTCATTTAATACTAAAAGTTAACAGGTTCCATCATTTATTTAGGAAAAAATTCTAATTATATATTGGAATTTGCAGTTTTTGTGCTGTCCGAATTCATAAATTTCAAGTTTGCTCTTAAAACTTAACAATAAAATACATGTTTTTATATATTATTTCAGCTTTAGTTGTTAAAAGATACGTATTAAAACATGATAAAGCTGTTTTTTAAATCTATTTAAAACATTAAAATACATGAAATTATTCACTTTATGTGTGTCCAAGAAATCACTGTCAACTGTGTTACCCATTGATAAAACCCCTATAAATCAGCAATGATTTGCTCCAAAGTCACATGACTCACATTGCTGGAAGGTACATCCTTTTTGGTGGGAACCTTGAAGACAATGTGGTAAATTTAAACTCCTCCTTGTCAATAATTCATCGAAATTATTGTCTACACATGGAGTGGATTAATTGTTCGTCAACTGTGTTACCAACGTTTTCTTGTGTACTTATTTGAGATTTTTTTAATGACAAAAATGTAATATAGCACACATAAATATGACTTGATCATGGCCATGTGGTGACATTTTCAACATCTTTAGCTTGCACAAAGGCCAAAAAGTTGAGGAAATGTCAACTGTGTTACATGCAGTTGTGCTACACATCCCTAATGTGTCCTGTCAACTGTGTTACTCCTTTCAACTGTTCTGAAATGTACCCCTAATTATAGAATCACTCATATGCGTCCATGTGTCAATGTGTGTGCTGTTAGAACATATTGGAAAGAGAGAGTGAGGAACTACTGTATTAATCCTGTGGAGAGCAGGGCACCACATGGTTATGGTGAAAGTCAGGTAAAGTACTTTGGGCCACTTACAGAGCTCAAATGTTTTTGCGACCACCAAACATGTATGTTCAATTAATTTACCACGGGACCCAAACAGTTCGCTCTCCCAGCAACATTTATTTTAGCAATCAATGAAGACGTAGTGTATGTCAATGGTTCCCAATCCTGGTCCTCAGGATCCACTGTCCTGCATTTTTTAGGGTGAAGTGCCTGTGTTGCTCTACCAACACATTCTAGTAAACGGGTCATTATGAAGCTCAGCAGAAGCCTGATAATATGAATGTATTTTAATCAGGTGTGTTGGAAGGAGGGAACATCTAAGTTAAGTCTAGAACTTGCCAATGTGGAAACTTAACCAGAAGAGGTTAAATTAACCTTAAACTTAGCTCTCTTATTAACTCAACACTCACGCCACGGGACGTGAGTCCACTGTAGTCCGATGCGAGCTAGCCAGCAATTCCCAAAGACGTCCGTTTTTTACTCGAACTTGTGGGTGAAATTTTTGACGCTTAACCGAGAGCATCCGGTAATTTTTCAAAATAAAATATTGTTATTAATTATTTTATTTCTTCAGCGGCCCGCTAATAATCCTGATAATTATTTAGGGGGGCTGAAGAAAATTTTAGGGGGGCTTCAACCCCCTTAGCTTTTTTTGATTGTTTTGAAATGTTCAAATTATTACTTTTTGGGGTTGAAAGAATATATTTGTTAACTGTACTTTTTGTGCAGTGTTGTATGAGAGACAAAAGTTGTTTAAATGGGTGTCTTTTCTATAGTCTACTACCAATAAATATTCATTTTACTAAACCTAACAAGGCTGAAACCAAGCAGCTCCTCTTCTGTCCAGTGTATTCTTCCCTCAGTCACAGAATGCTAAGGCTAACACACTAATTGAGCTAAAAACCCATATAGATTCACCCCACGGTAGTTTGCTTAACAAATTGCTTATTTCCTGTACATTATGCAGATCCACATGCGTTTTCTAAGCGTGTAAAGAATGACTCTATTGTAACGGGGGAAGGTGTACACAGATAAAGGGTTTCAAATGTTTTCAGAATGGTTATACACAAATAGGTGAAGAGCTAACTGTGGCTAATAAGCACATTAAGGATGTAGCAGTGAATTAGTAAATTAGCCAGGGTGATTTATTCAGAGACCATAAAGCAGTGTGTGTGGGTGTGTGTGTGTGTGAGTGAGAGAGTGAGAGAGCGAGAAAGAGAGAGAGCGAGAGAGAGAGAAAGAGAGCCAGAGAAAGAGACCACATTATTTGCTCTGCAGGGCTTTCTCTGTAGCAGCATAATCTACCATGAATTAGGAAAAATCCATTAGTTGTGTAGACTAGGCAGGGCAGTTGGAGGGGAGGGAAGGAAAGGGGAGACAGAGGTCAGAGGGAGGAAAGGGGGAGACAGAGGTCAGAGGGAGAAAAGGGGGAGACAGAGGTTAGAGGGAGGGATGGGGGAGACAGAGGTCAGAGGGAGGAAAGGAGGAGATAGAGGTCAGAGGGAGGAAAGGGGGAGACAGAGGTCAGAGGGAGGAAAGGGGGAGACAGAGGTTAGAGGGAGGAAAGGGGGAGACAGAGGTCAGAGGGAGGAAAGGGGGAGATAGAGGTCAGAGGGAGGAAAGGGGGAGACAGAGGTCAGAGGGAGGAAAGGGGGAGACAGAGGTTAGAGAGAGGAAAGGGGGAGACAGAGGTCAGAGGGAGGAAAGGGGGAGACAGAGGTCAGAGGGAGGAAAGGGGGAGACAGAGGTCAGAGGGAGGGGAGGGGGAGACAGAGGTCAGAGGGAGGAAAGGGGGAGACAGAGGTCAGAGGGAGGAAAGGGGGAGACAGAGGTTAGAGGGAGGGAAGGTGGAGACAGAGATCAGAGGGAGGGGAGGGGGAGACAGAGGCCAGAGGGAGGAAAGGGGGAGACAGAGGTTAGAGGGAGGGAAGGGGGAGACAGAGGTCAGAGGGAGGGAAGGGGGAGACAGAGGTCAGAGGGAGGGAAGGGGGAGATGCAGGTCAGAGGGAGGGAAGGGGGAGACAGAGGTCAGAGGGAGGGAAGGGGGAGACAGTGGGTAAGGCAGAGGGAGCTCCCTGCCTCAGCTCACAGTGGGGTGTGGGGCTGGGAAAAAGAAAGATGAAAGATGTAGGTAGGCCCAATGTATCAACAGCTGTCCCTCCACAGTAAAACAACAACACACACACACACACTAACACACCCATAACCCCAACGCTTCAGGAGGCCAATTAGAGCAGGGGACATCCATCTTGCACCCAGCCTGAGTCATCCTATAGGAATTCATTAGTCAATCCGGCACACTTTCACTGTGGCAAGATAGAAATCATTAAAGTGGTTTCAGAGTAGAGACTATCACACTGCTGCTAGCGGGGCGTTAACCATGCAGACAAACTATCTGTGGATGAAAGGGAACAACAGCTGGGGTTGCTTTCGGTGTGAAGACTGTAGATGGAGTAACTGGGTTCGATTCAGAACCGAAAAGATTCACTTGTTATGCACTTGTATGTGCAATGAACATCTTATTCAAACCCCCCCCCCCCCTCCACACACACACACACACACACCCTCCCCCTAAAAATCCTCACCCCCTTTTATCCAGAGCTACTTACAGCAATTTACAGGGACATTCCCCCAAAGCAAGTAGGGTGAAGTGCCCTGCCCAAGGACGCAACGCCATGTTGGCACAGCCAGGGTTTGATCCAGGGACCTTGTGATTCTAGCCCGAAACCCTCACTGCTCAGCCACCTGACTCCCCATACAAATTTCCCCTTTGCGCTATTGACCTTCACCACAAGCTGGGACTCTCGGTCATTGGCTCGCCTGCTTTGAAGTACGAGAGTCGTATCATCGATTGATCAATCTTCAGGCTGTCGCATTAAACCTCACCTTATCTTGCTCGCTCTTTTCATTTCTCTCCTTTTTTTCGGCCCACCTCTCTGCGCCTCTTTCTTTTGCTTGCTTTCTCCCTCCCTCACACACGTATGGATCTCTCTTTAGTACATTGGTGTTTTACAGTCGATTTATCTTCCCTCTCTCTGTATCCGTCTCTCAGTAATCGTCCTCCAGCCCAGCCCTGTGTCTCTCCCGCTGGTGCCCCACTCAGAGAGGGATGTTTCTGGGATTGATCAGCACAGCAGTCAAACCCTCCTCCCTTCCAGTTTCAGAGGTTGCCTCCACTTGACAGTATGCTGGGGGGAATACAGTCTGCGCCAAGCCATGACCCCCCCCTCCCTCCCTCCATCCATCTCTAACTCCCATCCTCCCTCCCTTCATTCCCCCCTCTTTCCATAACTTCCTAACAACGCCCTCCCTCCCCTGATCTCTCACTGCCTCCCCTCAACTCAGTTTCCCAAGAGAAGTGTAGAGGAACGTGGAATGGCTAAGGTCACGTGAGAGTGTTACTAACTGACTTTATCTAATATGAATGCGCCCTAGGCCACGTGCTCCTTCTCTCTCGGTTAGTGTTCTAGACCACCCGAACCAGGTCAGTCCACATGACTGCAATCAGCTGAGCAGAGACACATACTATAGGCATTCACATTTACACACACACACACACACACAGACACACACACCACAATCACATCAACAGTTCGGTTCACTTGCTGGCTAAGAGCGCAGCAGAAATCGGGCACATGGAAAAATCCTTGGCTTGGCTCTCAACACAAATACACCTGGGTTTTACTGGGGAGAGAGAGAGAGCGAGAGAAGGGGGGATGGAGAGAGAGAGGGAGGGAGATGGAGAGAGAGAGAGAGAGAAAGGAAGAGAGAGGGAGAGAGAGAGAGAGCGAGAGAGGGGGGGATGGAGAGAGAGAGGGGAGGGAGAGAGAGAGAGAGGGAGAGAGAGGGGGAGAGAGGGGGGGATGGAGAGAGAGAGGGAGGGAGAGAGGGAAATAGAGAGTGAGAGCGAGAGAGAGAGAGAGCGAGCGAGATCTTTCAAATGTAGTGAGTACGATAGTAGGCGCTGCTCATTCAATGTTCATGAACTGTGCCGCCTCCCAGAGAGACACAGTCACGTGAGGTGAAACACTTAGAGTAGCTCCATCCCTCTCTCCACGTGCTCCAACAGGACAACACAGTCGATTATGCCATTGAATCATGCATGTGATGTGATCGGATGAACGCAGTTGGGCATCAACAGCAGAGCGAAATGCAGAGAGGGAGAAAGAGAGAAAGCTATCCTTCCATCTGCGAATGTGGAGCTGGTCTCCTTGTTAATGCTGTCAGGCACGATAAAACAGCGGCCCCACAAACCGCCGTGTCTGAGGTACCCGCCGCTATCTCCGGTCTAGTCTGTTTTTTGAGGGGCCAATGTATTCGATTTGATTCAACTTTATTGCCATTGTGCGACGTACATAGACAGAACTTTTTAATTGTTTGATTGTGGTATGAAGTGCAAACTGTGGCATCAGGTTAAAGAGTGGCCTGGGATGTTTGAGCAGCAGTCTAATGGTCTGTAGGGCTTCCCAGAGGTGTAAGGACTGCAGGGTATGCGACTGGGGTGAAAGAGTAGAATAGACAAACTAGCACTCAGACGCGCAAACGCACACATGCGTGCATGTGCGCGCACAAAGAAACACGGTATCTCTTACTCTCTTTCTCTTACTCTCTTTCTATATCTGTCTCTCTCTCTCTTTCTCTCTCTCTGTGTGTCTCTGTCTCTCTCTCTCTCTTTCTCTGTCTTTCTCTTTCTCTCTCTCTTTCTCTCCCTCTCTCTCTGTCTCTCTCCCCCCCTCTCTCTCTCTCTTTCTCTCTTTCTCCCCCTCTCTCTCTCTCCCCCCCCCTCTCTCTCTCTCCCCCCTCTCTCTTTCTCTCTCTGTGTGTGTCTCTCTCTCTCTCTTTCTCTGTCTCTCCCTCTCTCTCCCCCTCTCTCTCTCTCAGACACAGTGGGGTACCTGGTTGTAGAGGGCGCAGACGTGCAGGGCCGTGTTTCCAGACGCGTTCTGGCCGCTCATGTCGGCTCCGTAGAACAGCAGGTGTTCCAGGTGCTGCACGTGACCGTGGCGACAAGCCTATGGGATGGAGGGGGGGGCGGGGGGGGGGGGGGTGGGGGGGTGGTGGGGGGTGGGGAGTGGAGGGTTAGGGGGGAAATTAGTTACATGTATTCATTTAGCTGCCGAGAGAGAGCTTTACAAAAGAGCATAGGTCACTGATTAGAACAACGAGATGGCCCCAAACATTGCTGGTAGCCAGAACATGAAGCCTGCATTGTGAGACACCAAACAAGTGCCAAAGGGAAGAACCAAAAGAACATTCAGTCAAACAAGTTACAAAGAAACAATGTGAACCTCAACAAGTGCAGGAGTGTACCCATAGGAGCATCCATAATATACCTCACAGTGAGTACAAGAATTTCTAATCGGTTACAACGGATCAACAAGTCCCTCAATAAGAGTCATTGTGATCTTGGAGGAAACTAATATCAGGTCCAGCAGTCATTCCCATGTACCATTGTACTCCTGGAATAAGTGCGTTTTGAGTCTTTTCTTGGAGGTGGGGAGACAGTCAGTGTCTCTTATGTTGATTCCACCACTGGGGGGCCAGACAGGGGAAGAGCTTGTGATGGGACCAGGCAGTCTTGAGTGGTAACTGAGGGCCCCAGTAGAGAGGCGCTGTGCGGTGGACTGATGCGCTCTGATGCGCTAGCTGGTGGAATTACCTTGGTTTGATCCGTTTTCTCCCCGTCAGCGGACGAAGGGAAAAAAGGCCGTTGGCCTCCCTTCATCTCCGACCTGTCTAAAACACAAACAAGCATGCGGACTCCACCTCTCCCAGCGGCCCTGTCTTGATCGGACTGACACCACGGAGGCACAGCACAAATGAAGCGGGGATTGCTGTCTCTTATCAGGGCTTTCGGCTCGGGATCCTATTATTCACCCACGGCCCTGCTAGAATACTAATGCTAGGGAGAAGAGGGAGAGAGACGTAGGGAAAGAGTGGGGGCGAGAGAGAGAGACAACATGGAGATGTAAAGGGACGCTGACAGTGAGGAACTAAGAGAGAGAGAGCGAGAGAGAGAATGAGATAGAGAGAGACAGCGAGAGAGACAGAATGAGTATGAAAGAGAATGAGAGAAAGAATGAGAGAGAGAATGAGAGAGAGAATGAGAGAGAGAATGAGAGAGAGAGCACGAATGAGAGAGAGAGACAGAATGAGAGAATGAGAGTGAGAGAGAATGAGAAAGAGAGAGAGAGAATGAGAGAGAGAATGCGAGAGAGAAAGAGAGAAAGAGAATGAGAGAGAGAGAAAGAATGAGAGAGAGAGAGAGAGAAAGAGAGAGAGAGAGAGAAAATGAGAGAGAATGAGAGAGAGAGAGAGAGAGAGAGAGAAAATGAGAGAGAAAATGAGAGAGAAAATGAGAGAGAAAATGAGAGAAAGCTCCTCTTCTGTCGTACGGTCCAGTCACGCCCCAGAGGTCGGGCTGGAGGATCTAACAGCAGCGTTACAACCGGCAGCGGTCTCCCTGTGGCTGCTCTCCTTTTTGAACAGCATCTTCACCTTCCTCCCTTTGCTTCATCTCCCATCCCTCCAACGTCTTCATCGCTTCTCTTTTTGTCCGGTCTTTCTTGGTCTCGGACTCAAACCAACTCCATCCCTCCAGCTCCCTGTCCTTATCAGATTCAGTCTCTGTCTCGCTCCACCTTTCAGCGGAACCTCTTAGCAGACCTTTCTGGGGCTGGACCGTGCGGGCAGATGGCAGGTCAAGGAGATACCACGCTCCCAGAGAGACAAAGGGGGAGAGGGGAGTAAACATGGCCACAGGGGGGGTGAGAAAGAGGGAAAGAGAGAGAGAGGGAGAGAGAGAGAGAGAGAGAGGGAGAGTGAGAGAGAGAGAGCGGGAGAGATGTGGCGGGTAGGTCTAATGATGTGGGAACAGGGGCATATTGACAAAGTCTGGAGCAAACAGGCCTCTGTGGCTCAGTTCCCGACGCATCCTTCTGTCTCATGCCGTCTTCTCAGTCATTCTTACTTCTGTTAGCAGGCAAATAAGGAACTCATTTTCACTTTAAATTGACGTGCGTAAGAGTTTTCAAAGTGTGGCGTGACGTCTTCAAAGACTTCCAATATTCATTCCATCAGGTCTTCCATTTCCCAGGCACATTCGATTCATTTCAGTTCTGACGATTGCCGTTCTATCTTCCAACAACTTGACAACTCCCTTGGTTACAGTCAAAACGCAAGCGCGCACACACAGATTCGGTACATGCAAAGGCTTTTCTCTCATCGGCTACGTAAACATAATCTAAAAAGGCCTTGACAACAATGAGGCAGCACTAAGCATTATGTGTAGGGAGATTCCAGGCATGGCCGAAGGCTATGTGCGTATGCAGTCTACACACTAGGCAGCATTTGCCCTCTTTATTGTGAATCAGCCAGCCTGATATCTGCCAAAGACAGACAAGTGCTGGTCCATGGACCTTCAGGCCAGTGGTTTTACAGTAGTCCTTGGGAATTCCAGTCAGGATCTATTACAACCTAAAGATATTGTGCATATTTTTTGCATGCGTGTGTGTGTGAGTGGGAAAACTGTTGAACTATTTTTGTGAGGACCCGGAAAAATGTAACCATGGGGAGATGTTCTTGGTCTTCCAGAATCATCTATGGGGGTTTACTGTTAAGGGAACAGGGTTAGGGTGAGGTTCAAGGGTTCAGGAAATAAGGAATTTTGAACAGCACCGATTTGCGAATCCCCACAAGAAGAGCGGGCACGTTCGTCTCCGCCTTTCAGTCTGAGGTGGACGTGTGGGCGTGCCTCACCTGATGGATCTCCTGCCAGCCGTTCTCGTCCACACAGCCCACCTGAGCGTGGTCGTGCAACAGCAGTTCACAGCAATAGGGGTCTCCTCCCACCATGGAGCTGTGGTAGAGCGGGGTCAACCCTCGACTGTCCTTGTAGTCAGGTGACGCACCCAGGTCCAGTAACGTCTAGGAGGAGGAGGAGGAGGAAGGAGGAAATAATTACAAAATTACTGGGATGATTGTTGATGGGAGTGTATGTACTGTAGACATGCCACTGAATATTCCAGAGCAGGGGAAGGGCAATTCCGGTCCTCGAAGGCCGTGGTCCTGAAGGTTTTAGATGTATCCTTGATCCAGCACGCCTGATTCTAATGAATGGGTCATTATGAGGCGTCCACAGAGCTTGATAACAACCCGTTCATTTGAATCAGGTGTGCTGGAGCAAGGAAACATCTAAAACCTGCAGGACAGTGGCCCACCCCTGTTCCAGAGTGTTCCATCCAGGAAATGGGCTGGCACAAGAGGAGAAGTGAACAGCGCCAGTGGTTAAATAGAAAAAACAATAACACTAAATCGTTCAAGTCCACTCAGCGGAGATGCACAAGGCTTCGTAATGAGGCCGCAATCGTTAAACGAGCACCTACACTAATTCAGTGATGACTCGGGTTGGGGCTAAACCATTTAAACAAGGCCGCACAAGAGCCCTTCCACTTCTGTACACAGCGGAAGCGGCGATGGACCGAGGTCGGCTTTCGCGGGAACGGCGGCGTGGCGGGGAGTGTGTGCGGTTGACTCACTATGAGCGCCGTGTGGTTCTTGGTGCGGACAGCCTTGTGCAAGGCGGTGATGCCGTCTCTCGTCCTGAAGTCCAGATGAGCTCCTCCGCTCTTCAGCACCTTGATGAGGTCCGCGCAGCCCTCCAGCTGGGACGCCATGGTCAGGGGACATTCTGCTCCCACACACACACACAAGAAGAAGGGGCAGAGACAAGTCATTGTGGTGCAGCGTTGCGTCTGTCCATCGGGAAAGAGCACAGGTCAGCCTTGCAACATCGTGTTAGAAACACTCGCATAAACATGAGCATATTAGCGTGATAAGCAGCCCAGACTCATCCAGCAGGGATGGTTGTATGGGCGTGCGTTCAGAGAGTCACACCTCTGGCCGAAACCATTCAGAGAGACAGGAGTGCCGGCAATAATGTTTGTTTGGGGGGGGAGGCAGTGGGGGGGATTTGGTTTGGAGGCGTGGAACTGGCTGACCTCCTGTCTCTGGATCGTGGAAGTTGGGGTCCAGTCCTTTCTCCAGGAACTTGGAGATCTTCTCAATGTTCCTTTGCTGAACATACTCCATAAACTTCTTCAGGTTCGCCTGTGTAAGAAAGAGTGAGCGAGAGAGAGAGAGGCCGACAGACATGCAGACACAGAGAGAGAGAGAGAGAGAGAGAGAGAGAGAGAGAGAGAGAGAGAGAGAGAGAGAGAAAGGCCGATAGACGTACAGACAGGGAGAGAGACGGAGAGAGAAGCAGAGACATGTGATTGCATGATGTAACCCTCGTGTGGATAAGACTGTTTAATAATGCAGAGAGATGAAAGCAGGAAGCACATCGACATCTCTGCGCGCGTGTATTTCCACCGTCAGTCAACAAGGAAAAAGTTAGACGAAGGCTCGGACGCCAAGTTATTAAGCTAGGAATAACACACCTCGTTAAGAGCGAGAGAACGTTGGTTATGACAACACGGTCGAAGACAAAACGGCAACGCTGTCATCTTTTAAACATGCGGTCGGACGCTGACCGGCGATTAACCAGCATCCGGGCTGATCCCGGTCAAGATCACAACGCTCATTAAATACACATGCATCTTGTGCGCTCTGCATGAGATCTCATTCATAAAACAACAGCTCACTACTCGTCCACGGATATATACGGTAGACGCAGATTTACCTTTCCTTTTATTGACACATCCCGAATATTTCTACCTGGCAGTTTCCAAACCTTGCTATTGAGAGAACGTTAAAACACTTGTTGATTTCATCTGGTTAGATTTAGATGGATCATTGTTCAAAATGTCGCAATGTGCCACACAAAAGTGGAACAAAAACAGCCAACGGACGTAAATTACTCTGGACTATAACCTAACACGCTTCGCTAGCAAATATGATGTTTTAACACCCTCCTTTAGAAGATTCAACAGAGAACACAGTGTTGTCTGAAGTGCAGACATGGTGGTTCGGCAGCTACATCGCACCAGGGGTCTGGATTTGATCTCTTTAGGTGAGAAGGGACCAGACATAGATACTGTATCATTACCGCATTCTCTACAAGGTTCCCCCCCCCTGCCTCACTTGTTACATAACAGCCGCATGCACAAAAGAACCTCTAGCCTCACACACACAGAGAGAAATACAGACACAAGTGCAATAGAGAAACTCATGCCAAATAGATACAGACATTGACCAGAGACACACCATGCTTTCAGCAAGCTCACTGCTTAAACAAAACCTAGCAGGCGTGTTTTTTTTTTCTTCCCCCCCACACACTCACCATGTGCGGCGTCAAATATATTCCTTGTTAAAAAAAAACGCTCCCTTTATTCCTCCACAACTTCACATCTCTCCCCCTCTCTGTCACACTCTACCATCTCCAGCCCTCCCGCCTCAACCATCCTCCCTTCTGCTTCCCCTCTCTCTCTCTCTCTCTCTCTCTCTCTCTCTCTCTCTCTCTCTCTCTCTCTCTCTCTCTCTCTCTCTCTCTCTCTCTCTCTCTCTCACACACACACACACACGCATGCTGGGAGAGGATGCTTCTACCCACCGCTACTCTCACCATTCCCGAGTATCACTGAGTGAGAGAAATTCACGTCACTCGTTTCTTATTATTTAATTTGTTTTCAGCTGATCTGAGGCAGTTGTTATGGTGATGGGATACAATGAGAACCTTGGCAGTCGGCGAGCGTGTGGGAAGAGCCTCGCGCGCGTGCGTGCGCCGTATAATGCAGGTGTGGGGCGGAGGGAAGGTTTGCGAGTGATCTGCTTTTGTTTGATGTGTGTAATATTTCCTTTGGAGTGGAGCTCTCGTAAGCGCTCTTATTGCGTAAACAGTATTAACTCTGTCTGCGTCTCCCCATCGCCCCAGCCAATCTGTTTCTCCAGCATTAAGACACATTGCGTCTCACTTTCTTGCCCATTTTCCTCTCTTGTGTACACATTTACAGAGAGACAGGATGTTAACATCAAACAGACGATAATCTGGATTGATAACGGGCATAAATATAGTGTTACCATCTGGCTTTACCATGGCTTTTCCCAAACCAATAACATATGCTCCAGTTACAATGTTCATGCTTCACAATGCTGGCCAATAAATCACAGCGTTCACAATAGAAACCCACAAAACTGTGTGGCTGCAAATAACAATGCTATTGTTGAGTTGGCTAAATCCACCATTGTCGTGGAGGGGTCTTAACATTTGTCTAACTTCTGACCTGTCCGTATGATTGTGGCGTGTGTGTGTGTGTGTGTCAACGAGCCTGCAGAGGAGTGATTGTGATCTGGAGGGTTTTCCACAGAGGCGAGAGGGTTTCTGGTTTCATATCTCTGCGTCTCTTAACCAGTCTCTGGCGGAATTTAATTGCGCCATTCCTGGGGCCGCAATCAAATTATGACTCTGTGATAAACTACACATGCACGGATGCGCGGAAAGACATCTCACGCTTGTCAACCAAATGTCACTACGGCAACCTTGCATCATAGCAACCGGAGGTCCTCTCCATGGTAACAATTATAATGCAAGCCCAGCTGAGAGGGGAAGACGGATGAACCAATAAAACAGAAGTGACAGATGTAGGACAAGCTGCTTTCTGATTGGCCGTGACAAACACGCGTTCCTCTGGGCAGTAGAAAAAGGTAGTTGTAGGGAGAGAGAGGTTTCTAAGTCAAACCTTGACATTTGTTTACAGTTTGTAAAGCCTTATGTCCTGACATTTCAGACTCCTTGGGCGCTAGCCCAGCGCTGGTTGCAACAGCTATTCTATCTAAAATCGCTGCAAACCGTCAGACATCGGATTTAAGCCAATCGGTACTCCTTCTAAAGACGGGACGGGCAGCGGCCAATAGGCAGTAATACTGTGCTTTCCTCATCCAAAGATGGAATTGAGGCCTGCCACCTCCAAGACAGCCTTCAATCCTGAGGACATATTGGATTTCTCCTTTCCTATCCGGGGATGCAGCTCTCAGTTTAGAGAGAGGAGCCCCTCTTCCAGAGAGCTATCCCTATCGTCAGCTCTCTGGGGACACCTGGCAGTCATCTCAGATCACCAAAGGCCACACAGGCCAGAGGGAGAGGGGACTAGAGAGACACTAGAGAGAGAGAGGGGGGTAGGGAGAGACCAAGAAAGAAAGCAAGCGAAGGAGGGAGGAAGAGATAAACATAGCAAGGGAGGGAGGAAGAGAGAAACAAAGAGGGAGTGAAAAATAAAGCACCGTCTGAGTTGATACTTTCTAATCCACCACGTCGGAAGCAGACATGACACAGAGCATTAATCGAGTTTGGCGGTTATTTATAAGAGCAAATAGCCTCCTGATCTAGTTGGGGTCTGACTGTGAGCTGTCCGCACTCTACTCTCAATGTGATTAGAGGTGACTCTCCAACAGGGCCATTTGATGTATGCTGTGTAACTGTGTCAATAATATACCTTTAGTGAGATAGAGAGAGAGAGAGAGAGAGAGAGAGAGAGAGAGAGAATCTCCATAATGATAAGATTTCTCGATGGTCCTGTGCTTTTTCCTCTAAAACAATGAGCAAAGGGTGGGAACCTCTGCTCTGCTGTGTTTCCCCCTGGCCTCTCCACTGGCCTCCCCTAGCCTCTTCTCCTCTGGCCTCAGAACAGAAGAGGAGGCCAGGGAAATCAAAGAAACCCAGCAAATTCCTATCTCTCTCCCCCGCTAAGACTCCCAGGTCTGCCGACTGTTCAGGTTAATCCATGGATGATCTGATTCAAAAGGTGAAGACTGACTTCAAGCACCCCCCAAAGCCCCAGTCAACCCCCCCTCTCCACCCCCCTCCCGGCAGCATGGCCCGTGGGTCTCTGGGCTGTCAAAGCTCCGCCTGTTTGGGACTAGGCACCGGGCCTCAGCCAGCTCACCCAGAAAGTCCCCTGGTCTGACGCGAGCCAGCAGCGCACCGCTTAGACAACCAAAACCCCACAGTACCAGACCAGCGAAACAACACAGTTTTTTGATCAACAACAGAAAGACCACCAGGCAGACCATGACTGATCCCCTTTGCCAGGTCCCTCTCCTCCTCCCTGGGCCTTATGTAAGCAGGCTGAGGATGGACCCAGCCTGTTCTGCTGGAGGGCTAAAGCATCTTAATTAGACCCCCACAATAGGAGGACGGCTTCCCATTGCAGGCCATCCTCGGGAGCATGAGTGCTCAACAGAAATATCCACAGCATTTACTGTAGATAACAGCTGGGGACCGCAGCCATGGGGGCCGGAGTAGCTGTTTGCTGGAGCACAGCTGAGATCCATGTCGCTATCTGTGTCAGCTGTTCATTCGTCTTGTTATTGTATTTCCACTGAATCAACCGCTTGATAAGGTTTTTGCCCCGCAACACGGCTGCCTGGGTCCTGATGCTGTCGCAGCATGTGGACCTTTTCCATGACGTTAACCAAGTCGCCGCTTGCTCACGTTCTAACAGCCTGGACAGGGCCTGTGTCATCCGGATTCTCCATACGGTGGGGAACCCTGGGGATCTCCTAGAACGCTTCGGTTCAGCAAGAACGTTTCAGCTCTCTGGAGATGAGGGGTTAGGGTTAGCCGCTGCCGCAACCACAGAGCTCTCTGACATGGCTGTAAACAGTCATGTGAGTCAAGAATATTCCGGGCCGGGGGGCCTCACTCACGTCCTGAGACATCAGGGCTAATAGCCACAGCGGCCAGGGAGAAGGGCTGTGGTTTTACTGGCTTGAGAGGTAAGCCTCTGCCTCTTCCTCAACTTGCTGAGGGCTGAGTGTTGACTACCGAGTGCTCTGAAGGTGGGTTGGAGCCTGCTTGGTTGGCCTTGAGAGTTTTCCATCCCATCTTACTGAGTGACTCTAGGGCAGGAGAGCCTCACCATCCAGAAGTAATTTTCAATCAAAATTATCAAACCGAAATTATCAAAGTTCTCGTTTCAGAATGAGTTACGGACGGGGGTCGAAACCTCTTGATTTTGAAGTGCAAGCCAGGCTATTTGTGGTGTCCTGTGTGATGGGTTAAATGTTTTCCTGATTTCTGTGTACCACATGGCAGACTAACTGTACATCTGTGGTTAGGGAAGATGACGTCTACAAGAAACTAGACAGGCTTTGGCAACTGTGTATCTTATGGTCTTCAGCCTCCATCTTACGGTTCATTTTCAAAATGGCGCCTCCCACCCCCTCTATTTCAAACCTTTTTCCTTAGGCCAAAAGAAGTTAACACGTTTTATTTGTCAGGTTATTTCTATAATTCATGGGTTCCTTGCAGAGCTTGGTGGTCTAGAAGCATGTTCCCATAAAAAATGTACTAGAATGACAGAAGCATGCAAACACACAGGACCGAGTCACGTGGATGAGAGGATGGAGGGAGGAAGAGGGTGGAGGGAGGGGAAGAAATATGAAGATATGGAAGACTTAAAGGTGGAGGTAAAGCTCCTTGAGAATACAAGAATGAGAGACAGAGAGAGAGAGAGAGAGAGAGAGAGAGGAGTGTGGGATATAAAAGCTGGGAAAATGGTGCATGCCAGTTCCTCACCTCCAATCGCAGAACACACATCTGAGTGAAGAGGGCAAGCGCTCCCAGTCACACTAACCCACTTAGAGTCCTGCTAGACCAGCTATCGCTGCAACACCAACAGCGACAGTTTGCGGTAGCCAATCCTACCGCGTCAACGTAGCGTGAGAGCACAGTGGGGCACGCGTGACCTTATCGCTAACGTAAAAAGAAATGTCATGAAGTTGTGATGTTTGTGTACTTTAAACACACAGTAAGCGTAGGGGCCTTTGCGATGTTCAGGGGCCGTGTCAGTGTACTTCTAGGCCCAGTTCACGTCCTGAGAGAGCGCTTTGGTGGCAGCGCTAACAAGGCCTTCGAGTGCTGACTGACACTGTCACATAAGTAAACTGTCAGTGTCCACCAGCGCAGATACACACACAGACACACAACAACAACATGACAACAGACTCCCTACTACCAAGGGCGCAGTAGTGACTTTGACATTGGGGGGGAGGGACAGATTTACTGGCAAAACCCAATATCTTCTTGGTCGCGCTTTCAAAATGAAAGTTCAAAATGTAAACTTTTTTTACCCAGCGGTACAGGCAAAAGAAATTGGGGGACACATGCAGAATTTTACAGAATACCCTGGATCCTACATCAATGCCAAATACAACCGTACGCCATACACACCGAACTCGTCACCAATCCCTGTAAATTGTCTTAGTCTTACGTACGATGTACAACGTACAATATTCTCTTATTCCCTTATTATTTACGTGCAATAACTTGTCTATATGTCTCTCGCTTCTCATTCGAGACAGAGACCATCTCACTTAACCTCGTACTTTACTTTTTATAAAAATCTTCATATTGTATTCTATTACTGTATATTTGACCCTGTCACTCTGTGTGCTGTACTGTACCCTGCTGCAATTTCTCCCCTGGGGGACTAATAAAGAATTTCCTTATCTTATCGTAAATAGTGTGCAGACTCAGAACACGTGACTGTTTATGAAGAGAATATTTCTCAAAAGCCAAAAAATATAAATAATACGAATTAACTAAAAATGGACCAAAACAAGCTTTAACTGCCCCAGTGATCGAAATAATGTGTTCAGCTTATGGCTATTGTGGACTAATAATGCTAATGTGTTGGGATGCTTTTGGCATTTGCATCAGTTTAGCAGTGACCTTTCATGCTTAATGCCAGTGCCTCGTGTTCAATTGGATGCTGGTTTCATACGCACAACACACACTGAACAATAGTTCATAAATAATTGCTTAATTGACATTAAGAACACATAAATTATTCAGCTTGGCATGGTACGATGTTTTAACAAAGGAGATTAAGAGCAACGTGTTTACAATTCCGAGCACATGCTTACTGTGGGCCGCATCCCATTCTGTTGGCTCAAATCTATTTTGAAGCGTTTAATGTCAATAACGTCTTCTGAATGCATGAAGACGGAAAGGTCCCAATTTACATGATCTAAAACGCAAGTGTCAAGTATATTTGTGGGCGGGACTTGGGTCCTGAAATGGGTTGGTCTGAAGTAGCTTGTGGTTGTCTTCACAGCCGAGGAGACCGACGTCCTCGTTAGAGCCGTAAAAAAAATAAAAGTCACACTGTACAGGGATGGGAGAGATCAATTTCCACAATTGTTTCCACTGTTGGCAATCATTCATACTACAAAGTCAACGTGCAAATGGGTGAAAGATAGGGCCCAATGTGTTGAATACTTAGTGTTAGGCTGATGGATTCGGCGCCAGCTCAGCACCTGAGTATTTCAATCAACCTTTTGGTCCTTATGTGGGTGTTTTCTTAGTACATTTAACTGCTACTTAAGGCTACGCAATTGCTTGTTATAAGCCCCCCAAAAGGGATTAGACCTATCATGTGAGTATGTGTGTGTGTAGACTTTATGTTAATATTAATACCTCCTCAGCTAACATGCTTTAAGTGTAAAGCAGAGACAAACCCAGTGAGGGAGGGATCAGATCTGGAGGGTGGAACTGTATCAGCAGACAAGTTTTAGAGAGACACAGAGCCCATCAATGGAAGAACGTGTGGGTGGGTTTATACGGTTCTGAATGAATGGGAAGATCTCCTTCGTAGACATAAGACACACACGCAAGTACATGCATGCAGACACCACACACACGCAAACTGTACTGATTCAGCAAAGCCATCGCACACTTTCAGTATGATGCACGGGTCTAATTCAACAAACCACCGCATGCTCGCGCGGCAATGAATTTATGTCACCATGACAACAGCCTGAAACGTGTGGATCATCCGAGGTGTTTACGTGTACATTTCTCCAGCAGACACACACATGCCTGCCCAGAGAGAGTGTGTGAGAGGGGGAGAGAAAGCGCCAGAGACCAAGAGAGAAAGAGAGGGAGAGAACGAGAGAGAACGAGAGTGATAGAGACACAAAGGGAGAGAGATTAAAGAGAGAAAGAGAAAGGGCGGGTTAGAGACAGACAGACAGACAGAAAGACAGATGTACATAGACACACAGATAGCTAGATAGCGAGATAGATAGCTAGATAGATAGATAGACAGACAGACAGATAGATAGATAGAGAGCTAGATAGATGGACAGACAGATAGATAATATGGATTGAGGACAGGTGACCCTGTGCAGTCTGATAGGCAGGCAGGTCCAAAGCCATGTGCTGACATGCGATCTGTGCAAAACCGTATTCCCCAAGCAGAGTACTAATAGCGTTAGACAGATAATCCCCCCACTTCTGATATGCTTACCACTACGTCGGGATTGTCACAACTGAATTTCCCAAAAAACTCCATCCAGCCTAGCCCCCTCAGAGTCGTCCCATTTCTCCATAAACGGACAGCACTCAACCCAAACACTAAACATCAAAGTGAGAAGTAACAAAGGTCTCTAACCACAATGACCAGATTTTCTTCTTCTTTTTTTTCATACAGGAAGTAGATATATATTTACCACAAGAAAACTAAGTATAATTAGCAAGCCCTCCAGTCAATCTCCGGGGACCTTTCTCCGTGTCTGTGGCAAACGTGCCATCTAAAAGTGCCTGAGCGGTGAGAGAGTCTGCGGGGAGTCTAACCTCCAGGCCTCGGCCTCTGCTGGCCCTGTCCGGTCGCAGCAGCATGGTGTCTGGGCTCGGTGTTGTCCTGAACGCTAACAGTCAGGCAGGACGGGGGGGGGGGGGGGGGGGGGGCAGACCAGGGGGAGGACAAGGGGACGGCTCTCCTCCCTCCCAGAACCGGCTTTGCGCGGACGGACTGTCACAGGGTCAACTTCACATCCCACCTCCCCTCGCACCAATCGCTGCAACTCTCTCACACACACACACACCAACACACGCACACTCGCTTTCACACACACACTCGCTTTCACGCGCACACACTCGCTTTCACACAAACCCACACTCTCTTTCACACACAGACACAAACACACAATCTCTCTCTCTCTCTCAAACACACACTCTCTTTCTCTCTCGCTCTCACACAAACGCTCTCTCTCATTCTCTCTCTCTCACACACACATCACACACACATTGCAAACTCAGCCACCCCACAGAGGGAAAGCTGAGTATTGTTCAGCACAGTCTGCACTATCACAATAAATGTTGTGCTGACAATAAGGTTACACCTGTCAGCCGACAAACGCACAATAGTCGCGTATCACAAAAAGCCGCGGCCCAGAGACAGACCAGACATGATCGGCCCAGTGTTCAACCAGCATCCTCCCGCTACACAAAATGGTTAAGATAAGATGTTGTTGGGCTGTAAGGCAAGCCAACAGACCCTGCTCACTGCAGCAATACCTCCCAGATCTCCAGCCTGCCCTGAGATCACTCAGGATTGCAGCAATGCAAAATGACTCAAAGCAATCTGCCACAAACACAAAACCAGCCATTGTCAAACTCCTTCATGTCAAAGAAAAAGAAAAAAAACGCATTTCCATTAGAAATATACAAATGTTTTTTGTGTGTTCTGTTTCTTGTTCTGTGTGTGTGTGTGTGTCTGTGTGTACGTGCACACAGCAGTGGGCAGAGGGAATGAGTGGAATGCATGCTGTCATCAGCAGCACATAGAGACCCGGAGAAAGAGAATAGCTGAATCAGGACCCGTCATGCGCTTTTAGGGACCGACGGACACAGCAGGCAAACAGGCTGACGGACAGAGAACCACAACCCCATCTCAATGAACCACAACCCCATCTCAATGAACCACAACCCCATCTCAATGAATCACAACCCCATCCCAATAAACCACGACCCCATCCAAATGAATCACAACCCCATCCTAATGAATCACAACCCCATCTCAATGAATCACAACCCCATCCCAATAAACCACGACCCCATCCAAATGAATCACAACCCCATTCTAATGAATCACAACCCCATCTCAATGAACCACAACCCCATCCCAATGAACCACAACCCCATCCCAATGAACCACAACCCCATCCCAATGAATCACAACCCCATCCCAATGAACCACAACCCCATCCTAATGAACCACAACCCCATCCCAATGAATCACAACCCCATCCCAATGAACCACAACCCCATCCTAATGAACCACAACCCCATCCCAATGAATCACAACCCCATCCCAATGAACCACAACCCCATCCTAATGAACCACAACCCCATCTCAGACCCCATACTGTACAACCACACTCACACATTTGAACGAGTGTATTTACATTTGTGGCATTTAGAGACAGAGCGACATACAGTAAGTACAGGGACATTCCCCCCTGAGGCAAGTAGGGTGAAGTGCCTTGCCCAAGGACACAACGTCAAGTGGCCTTTGCTGGGAATCAAACTCACAACCTTCCGATTGCTAACGCGACACCCTAACCACTCAGCCACTGACTACTCTCTCTCAAGGAGACAGTGGGTGAGGACGACGGGGTAGAACGAGGTGGTAGCTGGGGCACGTGGATAATGCAGTTGATCAGGCAGTGTTGGCGTTAGAATGTCTTTGGCCGCCCTGGGCAAAACTACCACTTGCTCTTTTTATTGGCCTGAACTGACAGCTCTGTTAAGGTGTCATACATGCTGTGTGGAGAGCTAAGGCGAGGGAGGGGGAGGGGAAGAGGGAGGGAAGGGGGAGCGATAGCACGGTGAATATGAAGAGGACAGAGAAGAGGAGCGAAGGAAAAAGAAAATGAGGAAGGGGGGGTGCGGGACAGGAAATGGGGAAAGGTTAAATACTGCATCTAGGAGGGTCCGGGAGGAGAAGGCCATGGCGAAAGAAAATAAGGGAAACGGGAGGGGGGAAGAGTTGTGATCATTCTCTGGCGCGGATGAGCGTACTGGTGGTGTTAGTATGGAGAGCCTCGGGCAGGAGTTTCTACATGGCCTGGTTTCAGAGCACTACACTGACCCCTGCGCAATCACTCCTCTCTCACTCTCCCTTTCCCTCTCTCTCTCTCTTTCCCTCCTGTCCTCTCACTCCCCCTCTTTCTTCGGCCTCAGCTCTGGGCTTGCTGTACGCAGAGAGGAGATGGGAAGGATTGTACCACTTTGTAAGGACTAATGACATCACATCCAACAGTGGCTCTGCTTGGCTCCTATCGCTGTGACCTGCAGGCATGCACGCAGTGTCCAGGGTTGGGATATGTTAGGATATGCCACCCATTACACACACGTGACACCACACACACACGTTGAGTTAAACACAGCAGTGGCTGCAGTCGTTAACCGATAAGCCTACAGGAGACAGCTGTGGTATTGATCTCCTGTTGCAGGCTGCAGCTGATCAGTTTACAATCATCAGGACATTCCTCCCGTCCTCCAGCAAACTATTGATTCAGTAGCATCCCTGTAATTGCATTTGTCTGATTGATTTAATAGTAGCGCGGGCAGACGAAAGGAATTCAGAGATCCAAGCCCTGCTCTTCTAGTGGGTCTGCTCTGACAGTGTGTGTGTCTGAGAGAGAGAGAGAGAGAGAGAAAGAGCGATAGACAGAGAAAGAGAGAGAGAAGAGGAGAGAGAGAGAGGAGGGAGAGAGATAGAAATAGAGGTGGAGAGAGGAGAGAGAGGAGGGAAAGAGATAGATAGAAATAAAGGGGAGAGAGAGGAGAGAGAGAAAGAGGAGGGATAGAAGAGGAGAGAGCAATGTAGATAGAGGGGGAGAAGGAGAAAAAAGAGAGAGCGATAAAGAAGAAGAGAGAGAGCGAGAGAGAGGAAGAGAGAGACAGAAAAGAGAGAGCAAAAAGCGAGAGAGAGAGAGAGCGAGAGAGAGAATCTCCATACTGGAAATGTTTCTGGATGGTCCTGTGCATTTTCTTCCAAAACACTTAGAGAGAGAGAGGAGCAGGAGAGCAAGGAGCAGGAGAGCGGGCCAAGAGCGAGTCTGCCCCCCAGGCTCGGAGACGATGTGACACCTGCTCAGAGCTGGGAGGCAGCCAGGTGAGTGACAGCTCCCCCCCAGCGCTGGCCTGACTCCTCCCCTGAGACAGGAACCAAACGACTCTGAAGCGGTGGCATCAGGGGCCAGTGCTCCTGAACACTGCTCTCTCAGGCCCTGGTGTACCGGAGTTTCTGTACTGGAAGGGGGGCGATATCCTGCCTCCTCCCCACACCTCCAGGAAGCCTCCTCGGTCAAGAAGCTCGACAAAACGAGCTCCCCTCCGCAAGCGCACAAGCACGCCACAAACATACACCCTGCACATCCACCGATATCACAGATAGCAGATGAGCTAACGTTGTCAGAATGGTGCCCAGTTCCGGCTGCCAGCCCAGGGGGCCGGCTTCCAGCCCCCTGCTCCGGCCTCCAGCCCCCTGTCCCGGGCTCCAGCCCCCTGCCACGGCCTCCAGCCTCCTGCCCGGCCTCCAGCCCCCTGCCCTCAGGCATCCATACTGGGTTATGGCAGGAGCAAAAAAATGACGATAATAGACGCAAAACACAACAAGGCTGTTAATGTCCTGGGAGCACCCACTGACAGACCGTCAGACACACGCTGGGTCCATCTCGCGCACACGCTGACATCAAAACTAGACAGGCAGAGTGCAGAGAGAAACATTAGCATGCCGGAGGAGTAGAAGACAGGACTGCACCAGCCTTCACACAACTAACATGCAGCCAAGCAGAACACCGAGAGAGAGGGAGGGAGGGAGGGAGAGAGGGGAAAAGGGAGGGAGAGAGAGAGGAAGGAGGGAGGGAGAGATAGGGAGAGTGAGCGAGATAGAGAGGAGAGAGTGAGAGAGGGAGGGAGGGAGAGAGAGAGGGAAGATCAGAGGAAAAGAGAGCGAGAACAGCCAAAAAGGTGGGGTACACAGAATGGGAAAGGAGGAGAGGGGGATGGAGCGATAGACAGAGGCAGAAAGGAACAGCTTCAACGCTGACAGACGGGCAGGAATGAAGATAATGGTTAGAGCGAGTGAAATACCTTACTATTGAGTTTAGACTTCCTGGCTTCTTTCGCTTTCTGCTCTTTCCTCTCAATGGCCTCTCTTCTTCCCAGAGCGGACCCCATCTCACACACACTCCCACACACACTCTCTCACTCCCACACACACACACACGCTCGCACCCTCGCAAACCACCCCTACCACAGATAGCTACAGCTCCGGTGTCAAAAACATCCACATGGCTACATCCAGTCCCCCTCCCTCTCTCCTCTCCTCTTCTCCGCTTCGTTCCTCTACACTCACTCTCCCCGGCGTGCTCGCGTCTTTACCAGAGCAGCACACGCACGCTCGCGCACACACACACTCGCTGACACACACTCCCTCACACACATTCATGCGAAGCCCACTCAGGCGCATGCACGGACTGACGGAGATATGGAGGGGTGATTTCACAGGATTCAGCTGAGAACAAGAGAGAGGGAGCGGAGGGAGGGAGAGAGGGAGGGAGGGAGGGAGCAGAGAGAGGGAGAGAGGGAGGGAGGGAGTAGAGAGATGGAGAGAAAGAGGGAGGGAGCAGAGAGAGGGATAGACAGAGGGAGAGAGAGAGGGAGGGAGCAGAGAGGGAGAGATTAAGAGAGTAGAGCGAGGGGAAGTGAGGGAGGGAGCAGAGAGATGGAGAGAGGGAGGGAGCAGAGAGAAAGAGGGAGGGAGCAGAGAGAGAGAGAGAGGGAGGGAGTAGAGAGAGGGAGAGAGGGGAAACGAGGGAGGGAGCAGAGAGATGGAGAGAGGGAGGGAGCAGAGAGAAAGAGGGAGGGAGCAGAGAGAGAGAGAGAGGGGAAGCGAGGGAGGGAACAGAGAGATGCAGAGAGGGAGAGAGAGAGGGAGAGAGGGGAAGCGAGGGAGGGAACAGAGAGATGCAGAGAGGGAGAGAGAGAGGGAGAGAGCAGAGAGATGGAGAGAGGGTGAGAGAAAACGAGAAGGGGGGGGGGAGGAGCGAGAGAAGAAGGGGCCAGAGATGGAACATCAGAGCAACCCAAAGTGCTCTCACAGGGTTGCGTGACGAAAAACGTCCCCCCCCCAAATTTGAAACCGACACTCCTGCATCAGCTCCGCAACCGCACTTGTGTCGGCTAAAGCGTGTGTGCCTGCAACGTGTGCGTACGTGTGCATTCCTCACCCTGACTCCAGAGCATTATCTCTGCTCCTTGTAGAAGATTATCCATGAGGGCAGCTGTGTGTGCAAGAGGCGTCCCCGCAGGCAACGTCCTACAAATGCGTATAAACCTACGAAACGTGCACGAGCGTGTGCACGCGCCTTGGCGTTAGTGCGAGGGTCGGCGAGGGAAAGATACCTATTTCACATTCCATCCGAAGCGCCAATGCGAGTCACAGCGTTCCGGTCGATCCAACCTGTAATGGCTTTTCCCGCCTCTATCGAAACCAATATGCATGCTGCTTATTTCATTCATGCGCCCACTGTGATAGTAGGCTGTTGCCTTACCCTGTGTGGAGGGGAGGGCAGGGGAGGGGGAGAGTCTTAGCTCGTCGCGAAGCCGGGGCTCGCTCTTCCACTGCTGTGATGTCACTGACCACATGAATTACCAACTAGTGCGTTACTAAGTACCCCTCTCCTGCCTGCCTCTGTGCCACTGCCTGTCCCTTTGACAGCGCAGCGCTGGGGGACGGACGGGGACAAACAGGGGGGACGGACGGATGGGGGTCGCCTTCAACGGTGTGGACGGTGCACGTGTGTGCACGTGAGTGCGTGCCGTGTGTGTGTAAGAAAAAGAGGCAGAGATCCAGTGTTTGTGTCTACGTGTGTGTATCTGTGTGCGTGTGTGTGTCTCTGTGTGCACCCACCGTCCAGACGCCCCTCTCGTCTCCCCTCCCTTTGCCCTCCCCCCAGGGCGAGCGATGCTCCCCTTGTTGACCAGCTGAGCTGCAGAGGAGGGTGTGTGTGGGGAGGTGGGGGGCGGTGGTGGGGGAGGGGGGTGGGAGTGACGGTTCACCTTCAGCAGCTGTCCCCTGCGGTCCCCCAGCCAAGTCGGGTCACACACCAGAGAGTAAGAGAGAGAGAGAGAGAGAGGCGGGGGGGTGAACGCCCCCCACCTGGGGCACAGCTAACCAGGGTCACGGTAGGACTGAGTGGTATCATGAGATGGCCTGGCTCCTCTTCTACAAGCCTGCTGCCCTGCTGCTGCTGCTGCTCACACACAGGCTGCTGTGTGTGTGTGTCTTAATTACATTAGCCAGTCTCATTTTACATTTAGTCATTTAGCAGACGCAGAGTGACTCCCAGCAAGTACAGGGACATTCCCCCCCGGAGGCAAGTAGGGTGAAGTGCCTTGCCCAAGGACACAACGTCATATAGCCACAGCCGGGGGAATCCAACTGGCAACCTTCTGATCACCAGCCCGACCCCCTAACAGCTCAGCCACCTAGGGGGCTACAGTGGAGTCCAGGTGGGGAAGAGAGCACCAGGCTGGAGAGGAGGGAAGGGCCCCTGCAGGACTGAAGCTCAGTCCAGGATCAGTGCGCTGGCCATGGGCTGTGAGTCGGACTTGAGAGGGCTCTCACACAGGGCCGTCACTGTCCCTGGTGGATGAAAGGAGGCGTTCTGTCTGGTCACATGGTAAACCCTCCTACACACAAACATAAGTGCATACATACGCAGGCATCTCTTTGGCTAGTGGCAATCTAAGGAGGTCACTATACTAATTTCACTGAAATAAATTGACAGTGAAGAAGAGGTAAAAAGAGAGAGAGACAGGGACAAAGGGACAGAGAGATATAGAGAGGAAGAGGGAGAAAGAGAGAGATAGAGAGGGAGAGAGAGAGAAAGACAGACAGAAAGAAAGAGAGACAGGGACAAAGGGAGAGAGATAGAGAGAGAGGAAGAGAGATAGAGAGAGAGAGATAGAGAGAGAGAGACAAAGAGAGAGAGGGAGAGTCAGAGAGCAAGTCAAGAGAGTCAATTGTCCCTACGGCCTTTAACAAGCGAGTTTTAAGCCTGTTAAGTAGGCTAATGCTTGTCCAGTACCAGCCAGCTGGCCGGGCACAGTAAAACAGAGGAGCGTCTGCTGGAGGCTTGGCAGAGGCAGACTGCAGAACCAACACAGACAGGCAGTGGGGAGGACACCTCTATCCTCTAAGGACCAGAAGAATAGCCTATCATAGCGCGGTATTTTCTAACACTACGGTGGACAGTCTGCTTGGCTACAGTTGGTTTATACCAGGGGTCCCCAACCCTGGTCCTCAGGGGCCCCACTGTCCTGCATATTTTAGATGTTTCCCTGCTTCAACACACCTGATTCTAATGAATGGGTCGTTATCTAGCTCTGAAGAATCCTGGTAACAAACATGCATTTGAATCAGGTGTGTTGTAGCAGGGAAACATCTAACCCTATGTGCACACGTAGCCGGGTATTTTTGGAAACGGAGACATTTCTCTTCGTTTGTACCTATCGTTTACACGCAAACTGTGAATTCTCCTCTGAAAACAAATCTTTTCTAAAAACTCCGGCTAAAGCGGAGATTGTGGAAAACTGCAGATTTGCGTTTGCGTGTAAACTGAGAAAACTGAGTTCTCGGCAGCTGATGCCCCAAAATGAGGATTCTGATTGGCCATCGAGGGCCAAGAGGGTGCAGGTTTTCGAGTTTCTCTACTTAGTGAAATCAGCTGGAGTAGTGCTCGGTTGACATGATAACCTGTACCCTCTTGGCCCTCGTTGGCACGAGTTTGAGACCCCTGATCTAAAACATGCAGGACAGTGGGGCCCCTGAGGACCAGGGTTGGAGACCCCTGGTTTATACAGTACCTCCATCCCCCAGCAGACACATCATGGAAGCTGGGGGTGTTTCACAGCGAGACGAGGTACTTGTGAAGCATGTGGGATTGAGATTGGTTTACACGTCACCAGATCTGCTGGAGGGGGTGAGGAGACTGAAAAGAGTCCCTTTGAATACAACTTGAATCAAATGGTTCCCGGCAGCCGTACCGAGGAGAGCTATAGTCCCACTTCAGCACTAGCACCTACAATGGAGGAGCAGCCATTAGGAGCCCCCAGCGTACTGCGAGACCCGCTATTCAGGAAACGCACCATCCAGACGGAGAAGGCTTGTGTTCGTCGGCGAGGGGGGGGACTTGCGCCTTTGGAACTTACTCTATCTCGGTATCTTTCGCTCTGTCCCTCTCTCTCTCCTCCCTCCCTCTCCCTCTCTCTACCTCCTTACCTCCCTCCCTCCCTCCCTCTCTCTACCTCTCCCTCTCCTTACCTCCCACTAGGTCTGCCTCTCTGCTTCTCTCTCTCCCTCCGTGAACATGACTCCACCCTTAGTCAGTTTTTAGTTGCCTCCCTCCCTCCCTACTTCCCTCCCCTCTATCTCTCCCTCCCCCCTCCCTCCCTCCCTCCCAGTTGGACTCTTTCACTCATCACCGCAGTGTTTCTCTCTCCCACATGGTGGATTTTACACCACTGATGTATTTATAGGACAGGAATCCGCAATTTGTACTTGTCTGTGCAATATATATGTCAGTTGTGTGGTTGGAATTAATAAACCTGGGAACGTTCAAATACACACAGACACGGAAAACAGCCCATAAATCACAGTCCACATCGCTGGAGTCCCAGGCCACACAAACAGAGGTAATGATGTCAACTCCCCCCCCCCGGATCCCAGATCCTTCCCCACACTGGGGTATTCAGCAGATGCACCTGGTTCCCTCTGGGTTCACCCTGCCCAGCACGCACGACCCTCCCGCTACACCACAGAGACGGGAGACCCCGACTCCAAGGATTCAACCCATGTGCCATTATCTGCAACCACACGGTATCGGAGGTATGACCCCACCCACCCCCCGCCCTGTGGTATACTGTATATCCATTCTCATCAGTATTTTTATACTTTTATATAACTAAAAATAACAGCTTTTATACTTGTTATAGTATATATGCCCCCTTCTGTACAGCTATTGCCCACTTTTTATTTGATTCGATCTTCATTTTTGAATCTTTCTCTTATTTAAGTTCCGTATACTGTATGTTCTTTATTGTGTAACTTGCGTGGCGAATAAAAACGATTTCTGATTCAGAAGTGCACTCACCTTGGTGTGGAGTTTGGACAGCTGCTTATCATCCAGGTGACTCTGTGTGTAGACACGCCTCTTATAGCGGAACTGAAACACAACCAGAGACACAGCAGTGAGTGAGCTGGTGTCGCGTGACTCGACACACCCGGTGAAGACACAGTAAGACTGGGAGGGTTTAGGGGGAGGAGTCAGATGGCTCAACAGGTTAAGGCGTTCGTAATCGGAAGGTTGTGAGTTCGAACCCCGGCTGTGGCTATGTGATGTTGTGTCCTTGGGTAAGGCTACTTGTCTCAGGGGGACTACTAAGACTACTTCTCCCTGTACGTACTGTAAGTCGCTTTGAATAAAAGCATCTGCCAAATGAGGTATTATTATTATAAGGTTTGGCCTTTGAAATCTGTCCGATTTTCGTTTAATCCAAATCCGTCTATACCGATATACCGTTTTTTTGAGTCGCTGCCTTTGGTGACATGTGAAATCGTGTCCCCCCGGAAGTCAGTCAGGGGGTTTGTCAGATCATGGCCAGTCACAGAGTCAATCTCCATTTCGATCAACGTCAAAATGCCACCGGCGTTATTAACTCTGTTTCAAACCACTGGCTTGATGGAAAGGTCGGCGTGAACGCTGTTATAGAAGCAGTGAGCTACCGAGGGTCCAGTGGTCATTGTTCTCGCTCTCTCTCTCTCCATCTCGCTCCCCCTCTCTCCCTCTCCCTCTCTCTCTCTTTATCTCTCTTTCTCTCTCTCACTCTCTCACTCATTTTCTCTTGTGAAATACACCCTAAATGAACCATGATGAAAACATGTCACTCATATCCACACACAGGTCCTGGGGGTGGGGTAGGGGGGTGGGGGGTGGGGGTGTGTTGAGGGTGGATGTCAACAGAAAAAAAGCCCAACACCAAAAAACTGCCCCACACATAAGAATAACAGACAGACAAAACACACAAGCGCACGTGTCTTCCTATCGCAGGACTGACAGCATCTGACAGCCGTCTGTACAGCAGGCTTGCTGTCCTAGAAAGCTTCTGGAAAGGCCCGCTCATGGCCCCAGCCCCCTCCAGCCCCCCCAAACCTGGCTGAGGTGGTTGTGGAGCGTTCATGACATGGATACAGTCCAGGCGCAGCACCGTGCGAACCCGCTCCCTCATCCACCTGGTGACCCTTCTTAACCTCCGAGTCTCCGGCCTTGTCCTCGGTCTCCTTTCTACAGCCGAGCACACCTGGAGTTTGTTAGTGTCTCCATTTTAGCGTGTGCATTACAGCGTGGAAACATTGCCTTCACAGGGGTACGGATGGATTTGAGCCAAGCTCAGTTGCCCGTGTAACATGCTGGAGAGAAGGATGGGAAGAGAGAGATGGGGAGAGAGGGATGGAGAGAGGGATGAGGAGAGAGAGAGGGGAGGGAGAGAGATAGAAATAAAGGGGGAGAGAGAGGAGAGAGAGAAAGAGGAGGGATAGAAGAGAGATCCATATGGCTCGATGCTAGATGAAATACACAACAAAGCACAGCCCTTGGCTCACACGCTCAGTTAGGCTGGCCGCAACAGAAGAAGACCCCTCTCTCGTGGCTTCTCATGGGAGGTCCTGAAGGGATGTTTGACCCCCCCCCCCCCCCCCCCCCCCCAACACCCAGTAACAAGGACCGTGTATTCTCCGCTATCAGGTGTGGTGGTAGAGGTCTATGGACTATTCCCACCACAATGAACCGGCTTTTTCTTCCCCCCTCCCCCCCCCGGTCTGTGAATGGACACACTCCGGTCCTCATCAAGGTCACAGACTGAACGGGAAGGCGGGGTGAGGGGGCTTTTCCGTGCTACGATCTCCATCGCAGCGACAGGATGGAAACTGAATGGGTGAAACATCCGTCCGCGTAAAAAAAAACCCGGTCGTAAAAGGTGGTTAAACTAAAGGGACGGGGGGGCAATCCAAACTGGTTCCATCTGGCTGGTAATTAGAACAGCAAATCAAGCCAGGTAATAACAAAGGAGATGGGGGCAGGGGGGTGGGAGGGGGTAGGGTGGGGTGGGGTGGGCATAGGAACATAACGACTACCCTATTAAGGATTACCCCGGTGCGTCTGTGCGCGTCAGGGCCACTGGACAACCCTGTCGCCGTGTTAGCGATGCGCCTGCTCTTCCTCATATCAATGAGCTCTTACATAAGGTCATTTAGCAGACGCTCTTATCCAGAGCGACTTGCAGCAAGTGCAGGGACATTCCCCCTTGAGGCAAGTAGGGTGAAGTGCCTTGCTCAAGGACACAACGTCAAGTTGACACAGCCAGGGAATCAAACTGATGACCTTCTGATTGCTATCCCGATCCCCAGCCACTCAAATATTTTTTCGCACCTTAAGAATCTCTTCCTAACCTCCCCACAGATCAGGAGGGTGCTTGCCCGTTCAGGAGAGCTCTTGAGAAACATCAGAAGACGTTGATCCCGTCTTTCGGGGGGGGGGGGGGGGGTGGGGGGGTGGCGCATGCACGCGTCTGATCACCTGCACGTTGATAGACGAGTTGCGCAATTAACTTTGAAGGCAGACAGCTGCTGTCGCCAACACTGTCGCCGGGGTGTTATTGTTCCTGCTGCTGAGTTTGAGTGACATTGCAGCCCGGCGGAAGCACACACACACACACTTTTTGAAGATGGATGCGAAAGAGTTGAATCGCGGTGTGGAGTAGAAGTGAGTAAATGGATGATTGACAGCTGACAGTAAGGCTCCCACAGCGAGCTCCCCGCGGTGGGGGGGGAGTGCTCGTTGAGCCGTGTGCTGAGTCCAACACTGCGCAGCGCCATCGAACGCCACGCTCACACGCTGCACTCCTACAACACTGGCAGATTCTCGCTGTTGCGTAAATGCAGGACCTTGCTTTGCGCGCCTCGCACACTTTTATCCAGTGTGACTTACAGCAAGTACAGGGACCTTCTCCCTAAGGCAAGTAGGGTGAAGTGCCTTGCCCAAGGAAACAACATCACATAGCCACAACCAGGGTTCGAACTCACAACTTTCCGCTCACAAGCCCAACGCCTTAACCCGCTGAGCCATCTGACTCCTTACACAAGGACTGACTCCTGACACGTACACAAACACACATCCCCCCAGCCTCCTTTGCTTACCTCCAGGTAGGGTACGGGGGTAACGGAAGGGAGGGGGTAGTCTTTCAGGTGCCTCTCCTCATCCAAGAACTTTCCAGCTTTTCCGTTGTGGGCGGGCTGGAACAGACCGTAGTTCAGGACGTCCTTCAGGCTCTGGTTGAGGGTACAGAGGATGCGCTGCTTCGACAGCCAGATGGGAGCGTCCACGTTGAACTTCATGCATTTCTGTGGAGACATTTTATATTCACGTTGATTCATTTAGCAGACGCATTTATCCAGAGCGACTTACAACAGAGAGCTTTACAAAAAGAGCATCGGTCAATGAGCATAGCCACGTGATAGACCACAAACATAGCGGGTTAATAGATTATGAAACATACATCATGAGAAACCAATAAGTGCCAATGGGAAGAGCCATAAGAGCATTCAGCTGAACAAGTTACAATTATAAGGCAAGCATCTCCAGCGGGAAATAGTGTACTTGTAGAAAAGCAAGCAACAATAACAAGCAACAAAAACATTCAACGCAGGTTAGGATCAGGCAAAAAAAGGAAAGTCCAGCTGTTATGTCCAGCAAGTACCATTGAGACCAGAAAAGGTTTCTTTAAAACCCGGTTTTCTATTAGTTCTGTGGGAAACGGATGAATCCAGCGTCTCCTATTTAGCAAGAATGAGGCCCAACATTATAACCTTTTCAATCCGCTGATTCCCCTTAATCCAGTGTGGAGGATTCAGCTCTCTAATGCAGCTAAGTATTCATGAGCGCGCGAGTATAGTTAGAAGAAGAGAGAGAGAGAAAGAGACCTACTAATTCAATCCATCGGTTATAGCACAAACTCAGTTAATCCTCAATTAATGTATTACCTATACATAATTCCAACGGTCATTATAAAACAAGTCCCACTCGACGGCCATAGATTAAACTCTGTTGCTCAAACCGCGGCCTTCATCGTCTGAAGCAGACGTCCGTCCACATGCGCGCCCCCCTGCAGGGAGCGGTGGGGGGGAGGGAGATGGACGGCTTTCAAGAACAGACACGATACTTGCGCCCGCTATTTCGACCCCTGTACCGGGTTCACTACCCCTGACTCCACGACCGTGACCCTCTGCGTATCTAGGCCAGAGAAGGGGTGGGGGGGGGGGGGTGATGTATTCCCCTTTATTCCACGGTCATTCAACCACCTCAACAGTTCATCAGTATAAGCGCTGCAACTCAACATGCGCAGATCAGTCGAAGACGTATCGTTTCAGGTGATCGATTGACAGAGGTAGAGCGGGAGGG